>OX421897.1:93656758-94906758 GCA_949128065.1 Beris chalybata
GTCTTTGATATCTATCAATTATATTCGGCTTTTCAAACATGTAACTAAAATCTTGTCAGAAAGAAATTCGTTTTTTTAAATTTCGTCTTCTTTAGATTAAAGCCCATGAAAAAATGCTTAGCGATCAAGCGAAAAAGATGAACGTTAAGTCATTGTCTGCAAAACAGACGAATTCAACAAGCGTTGAAATTCGTGTAGCCAAGGCTGCATTTACAATTTTCTTTCTGTTTGTCTGTGCCTGGACGCCGTACGCGGTTGTAGCTATAATTGGTGCATTTGGTGATAGGTATGTTAAATTTTTAAGTTTGTCATAGAAATGTACAATTGCGTTTTTTGTTTTTTCCAGAAATTTACTAACCCCTACAGCTACTATGATTCCAGCACTGGCTTGTAAAATTGTTTCGTGCGTTGATCCATGGGTCTATGCAATAAGCCATCCAAGATACAGGTATAATTGTATTAATTAAATTCAATTATATTATAAAAAAAAAAATTATACCAAATTGCTTGCCACTTTGTCAAATATTTGTTAATTTTCGTTTTAACTTTTTAAATAAAATGCCGTTTTAAATTGTTCTGGTATAGCATGCAGCGCAAGCCTGAGATGACTAGTGTAACTCAATTAATTTTTTGTATGTCACTCTATTAGCTTAATGTATTGAAATCAAATATTTGACAGCATGGTATATGGACAGTTTAACAAAATTTACTAATATTTCAAAAATTTTCAAAACTTGGTAGAATGGAATTGGAGAAACGAGTTCCTTGGCTCGGTATTGTTGAGAAATCTGCAAGTGATACATCTTCCGACGTCGACATGAAATCGGTTTCAACGAACGTTACAACCGAAAATATCAGAATATAAAAATCATATATTCAGTTCCGCCATGAAGCCTTTCTGAATACTAACAGCTATCTTACCGAAGAACGCTTGACATTCACCAAGTATCAGTTTGAAATACCAGACTGGATGGGAAACTCACGAACTCTTGCTTGGTAGACAATCGTACTCGCCACTGGAGTATCGAAGTCATTAACCGTATTATAATCGATTAAATCAATTCAAAAACTACTAATTTCAAAAAATATACATATAAATGTTGTGCATTGTGACGATGAATGAAAAGTATTAGCAAATAAACGGGCTTTGTAAACTATTGTTAGAACTGTTAACAATGCGAAAGACTCATTATTGTCTGCAATTCTTTTTTCAGTTTCTGATGGCTGTACAGAGCAACTGTAGTGCTCCTCCATAATAGAGCTACGACATCGACATCGATGTTTCTAAAACATCGATGTTTTGCAAAAACATCGATGTTTTGCAAAAACATCGGGTACTTTTAACACCGATGTTCTTACTTCGATGTTTTCCCAACATCGATGTTTTATAAAAACATCGACATCGATGTTTCAGGCACATCAAAGTTTTTTTTTACTCCTCACACAACTCTCTTAGCAAAAATTGTACTAAGGTTTTATAAAAGCATGGAACTTTGTTAGGAAAAGTTAGAAAAGGAGGTAAAACACGAATGGGACCAAATGAAACGAAACTACTCGCTGGAGGGATGGGAACAGGGATACATTCCTCGAAATTCGGCACTCATGAACCATGCCATGAAAAACTTGTCTATTATGGCTACTTCAGTACCCTCTGAGAGAGTTTTCTCTGCTACAGCGAACATTGCTTCCAGCAGAAGAAACTCTCTCTCAGGGGAGAAGCTTTCAAAAATACTGTTTTCATAGACAGTAAACTTGGAGTTTGGACTATTACAGTTTTATTCCTTTTTACTTTATTATTTTTTTTTAATAAAGTGTTGTGATCCACTTGAAATTTAAAAAAAAAATGCTACCCTGAAATTTTATATTTTCACGTTTTAGGACTAGTAGACCCCAAAAAAGCAAAAAAAAGGTCGTCTGTACGCCGGGCCGTCCGCCGTCCACCGTACACAAAAGAGTTTGAAGCCACGTAGCTCCCAAGCCCGTTGAGGTATTATCATGAAATTTTTTCGGTGGGTATATTGAACGAACCTTTACGACTGGTATCTTTTAAAGGGGTGTGTTTATGAGGGGGAGGAGAGGGGAGCGTTTTAGATGAAAAATTTTGCTTACTAGATTTCAGCAACCGCTTACGCTAAGAAACTGAAACTTGGAATTTCTATAGAACTTCGATAGTGGAACCAGTTGGAAAAAAAATTGTTGATATCGGTGAAGGGATGTGGGAGTGGGGGAGGAGGAATGCATCCGAAAAGCAACAATACCGAGATCGACACATTCTAAAATCCATATTTTCGAAATCCTTGATGGTACGAAATTCAAACTTATCAAATATCTGGGAAAAGAGATTGAAAAGAAATTTTTGAGTGGGGGTAGTAGCGTACGGGGGTGGAGGGTGAAAAACTTTAGATTACGATATCTCAAGAACCAATTGCTTTAGAAAGATGAAATTCGGTTTGAGTATTAATGTATTAATGTAAATATTATCCAGATGCATATATTATCCAGTTACGAACATTATCCAGATGCAGACTCTTACATTGACCTTTGGTAAGGGACTGCACAATTCAAGATAGGCATTGAGTTTTAGAGACCATCTTGAGGTATGCCCAATTCCAGTTTCTTCACAAAATATCAATGCCTGTGTTTAATTTTTGTTTGCTTGTTTTAGACATAAAAAAACAACGTTAACATTATACATATAAAAAACACTCACGTGAACTTGTTACTTCTTTTCAGATCAACGTGCCTTTTAATTCATTTTTATCTAATAGAAATGTTGTATGAATGTTAGTAAAGTAAATGAACTTATAGCAAAACTTTGAAATATCTTACCTTAAGATACTTACAACTTTTCACAATTTCAAACAATAATGAACCGCTACCGAGGGATTAGTCCGAAAAGTACCTATACCTATCATTTTTTCTAATTTTTTCAAAGTCAAAGTGTTCTGAAATGTACCGTTAGTTCTATAAGGTCTTTTTAAGCTTTTTTACAATTAAAAGAGAAGCCGCCTTAAGGTAGGCAATGGCGTCAGCACTTTTATCACCACAACTTACACCGGTATCTATAATTTGTCACAGGAATTATTAATGTTGCAACTGCAACTAAAAACTTACGCCAATGAGGCCTACAACACACTTGTTGACATGCAATGCAATTCTAATACAGGCGCACGGCAGACGCATGGATTTGAAACATCAATAAAACGCAAACTGTTAGAAAATTAAATTTTTTTTATTTTTTCCTGTTTCTTAACATGGAAGATTTCAGTATCTGCAAATAGCGGCCCTCACGCTCCAAACATTGTGTAAGCCTTTTTCTTAAGTTTTCGTTCACTCTCTCAAGGAATTTGTAGGATGCGGCTGCGAATGTTGTCTTTGAGGAATATAAGGACTGTGGGACGATCGTTGTAAACAAGAGATTTTATGTATCCCCAGAGGAAATAATCGCAGGGAGCCAAATCAGGAGAGCGCGCTGGCCAGTTCAAATTACTTCTTTGGGGTATCTGTTTCAATTCTTGAACGACAACCACCTTGTAGGGGTGTTAATAAAGATATCCTTTCTTTTACGACTCGTTGAATAGAAAGTCTTGAAATGCCAAGTGCACCTGTTTACGAATTGAATGCGTGGGAGATTGCTCAATTGCAACTCGGGATAGAAACAGTTCCCTGATTCCCGCTTCTTATCTTCCTTCCCCCTTTTTAAAATCACCCCACTATCAACCCTCTACGACCGAGGAAGGGAGCAATGACCTTTTCAAATCTATGTGTCTACCGCGCGCCACCCTGTACATACAAACATCAATAAATAAAATAAAGGATTTTTAAACAACGTTTTCCAGTGGTTCTTGAACGGTTTTCATCGCTTTGCAGTTTACATTAAATTTTTTTTTAATGAATTTACATGTTTTTGGCAGTTGGTTAATCATCGTATCAGAATCGAACCGTTTGGCTGAGTTCGGTCACTCTTGGTGTCCTCCTATACAGACGTAGCATGTTCAAAAAGTTAGTGTACTATAACCACACTGAGTGGTAGAGGGTGATCTCCTGACAGCGCATAACAGCAACGCGGTAGTACGTAAACTCACGTTGTAGTAGTGTTCAGTTGCGTCCTTACCATTGTAAGGAATCCCGTCAAACGCGACCCACGTGATGGAATATCACCTACCGAAATGGTTTACGGCGAAGGTGTTATGAACACAACGATTCACCATTCAGAACTAATACATTAACTAACATTCCTATCTTTCCTTCTCTTGAAGACTCGTGGACGACAGCCTGAGAGGCCCTGGAACACAAATGTAAGCCGAAAGCAAGAAAGAAAGAAAGCGTTGGATTCTTGCGATCTTCATTGTGGCAAAATCACCAAGACAGTTGAACAAATAAGCTCTAAGATGAGCTTTACTTCTGGCTAATACAGCTGCCTCGCTTCTTAATTTACATTTTGTGATCGGGTTAATTTAACGGCCAGCATTAACTAGGAATGAAAGAGACGGATATAGAGGTAGCGAATCACACGTATGTATGTACACCGAAACGAAGTGAATAAGTAATTTTTGAAAATACAAGGTTTTCCGGTGAATACTGTTAAATCTACTTTGTGTGACGTTTCGGACTCAACCGAGTCCTTTATCAAACTGATCGACAATATCTTTACAACTGTTATTTATACATATGAAAGCAGCTAAAAAGGGTAACGAAATTTAGTGATAGATAGGTCAATTACAAAACAATGGGGGAAATTACGTTAAGAAGGGAGGTCATAAAAACATTAAACAGAGGCGGGGGTTTATTAGAAGAGAAATAATTATAAAATTTGAAATTAATTTGTTTTTGGAATCGAAGATTATTGGTAAGCGTTGTTTTTACCAAAACGTAGACAAGGTAGCCAAAGTGAAGAGAGGTTGTATCCAGCGTCACGGTTTCCATCAAAAATTAAGTTAATTTTTATCCCGAGGCCTACACGTTTTAACTGAAATATTACCAGGCCCCCTACAGTGGCTCACAGCTTATTTGATACAGTGCTTCTTTAAAAATTTCAGTTGCAATAACTCAGAACGTAATAACAATATCAAAAAAATATTAATGCCATTTTGAAGGACAATGTTTGTTGTTTATTAAACAAGTTTGTTTTTGCTATGAAATTGGTGTTTTACATCTTAAAAAACAAAAAAACCAAAAGTAATAACAAATTTCATGTTACAGCTTATTTGATACAGTTTGAGTAAACATTAAAATTGTTGTGAATTATACGGTTTCCAGTTGATTTCAATACGTCATATGATAGCACTTAGCCTTAAGCAGAGCCTGGAGCCTATATGGCATTGAGTCAATGAGTTTTTGTGTGATGTCAGAAGTAATTTTTTGCCATTCCTCTAGCAGTGCTTTCTTCAGGTCTTGTTTAATAGAAATCTTGTGTTTTCTAATGTTGTTATCCAACAAAACCCATAGATTCTCAATGACGGTCATATCTGGTGACTATATGCCGGCGGAGACATCGAATGAGGCAGTTCCAAATTAGCCAGGGCTGCATAATTCCCGACTTGTTCTTTGGTTCGTTGTCTTGGTAGAACCGAAATAGGTTGCGAACACCCAGCTTTTCAGCACTTTGCAGCAAATTGTTTTTGAGTATATTGAGATACTTTGTTTTGTTCATTGATTCCTCAATAAACTCTAAATTTCCGACTCCGGCTGCGGACATGCAGGCCCAAACCATCACATTGCTACCACCATGCTTCACAGTAGCTTTGAGGTTCTCCTTGTTTAGCTCAGTGTTTGCCTTGCGCCCGACATATGACATTCGCCGGAGCCAAAAATGTTAAACTTGGACTCGTCCGCAAAAATAACCGTATTTCAGAACGCGGATGGCTTTCCCACACGCTATTTGGCAAAGGTAAATCGGCTTATTATATTTTTTTTGGAAATGAATGGTTTCTTACGAGCTACTCGCCAGTTGAAATCATGGTCCCGAAAGACTCGTCGGACGGTTTCAGTAGTACATACCTTCCCTAACTCACGATGAACCTCAGAGCCAATTTTGGAGCGGAAATCTTCGGGTTTGCTATCACTTTTCTTACGATATATCGTTCGTCCGATACGGTAAAAATTTTGTTTGGAAGCGTTCAATTAATTGCTGCACTTTAAAGGCACTCAAATTTACACTTTCAGCAATTTTCCAAACACTGTGTCCTTTTTTAAAGTGGTTTAATACCAATTCGCACTGTTCAATTGTGGTGCGACGACCCATTTTACAATAACTACTGAATTTTGGCACTTCAGCTTGCAAGATCTTGCTAAAAATTACCTAAACATTGTCAAAACACAATCAAAAATTCAAGAAATATAAAAACACAAGTTAACGGCGCGACAAAGAGAAGTTTATTCGCATTGAAGTGTCTGTATTAAATTAGCTGTGAGCTGCGATTCGACTGCGGCAGTGGTATTTCTCTTTTGCGCGACGAGGAGGAATATTTCTGAAAAAATTTTTGTTTGCATTGTATTCGTTAGACATGCATCTCGTCACCTACGTTTAAATTTTTTGGACAAGGTTCCTTATTTTAAAGTTACAGTGATTTGCATTTATAAATAGTCACTGTATCAAATAAGCTGTGAGCCACTGTATATACGTACATTAACCAGCAACATCGTTCCTGGAATGTCAAATCAGTTATATGACTTGCTTCTTTACGTTTCGATGTATAGGTATAGATAGTATAGAAATATAAATAGTGGGAATTCGAGACTACAATCGCAGTCTTTTAATTAGAATGTAGCACGACTGCGCAGTCGCAGGTGAAGTTCGTGTTGTGGCGTAATCCCGGAATGCTTATAAAAGCCGTGAAGTTGAATTTGTACTCAATACATACAAATCCATTAGTAGACCGGTCGCAGCTGATTGCAAAATGATGGTGGCTGTCATTTTTT
Source organism: Beris chalybata (assembly GCA_949128065.1). Lineage (NCBI taxonomy): Eukaryota > Metazoa > Arthropoda > Insecta > Diptera > Stratiomyidae > Beris > Beris chalybata. The sequence goes on from OX421897.1 coordinate 93,663,680, forward strand.
AGTGTTGGATGTAAATACTTCGCGCATTTTAGTTATTATAAGATGAAATTAAGGTAATGTTTTCGTATCGTGTTGCCGGAAAAAACATTATCAATTACCGTATCTTGTCTTCATATTGTCTTCTTTGTGTGCTTGCTGAGTTGCCCTGATTTTGTCTGTCCTATCGATAAGTTAAAATGTATGATCTGATTATTCACCATATCCGTATAATATGAATTACATCACGATCTAGGAAAAGTTTCAAGACCTGATTTTAGTCACAATGATCAGACCTGAGTTTGACCTATCCGTTAGGTCCGAAAGGAAAGTGGTATGATGTGACTTACTTACTTACTTTTCTGGGAAAAAAGTTGAAAGGTTTGATTTTAATACACCAAAATCAGACCTTTTTTCGGCCTATCGATAAGTCCGAACCGTCGAATAGAATGTTGATCATACCAAACGATTTACGGCATCTTTCAGTTGTGATACCAAATGCGTGATCCAACAACCGAATGTATGTTGCGGTAACTTGGCTAATCCACAGTAAGTTAAGTTGAACATAGGGAAATGCAAATGAAAGGTCTTCTGTGGCGCAGTGCTTACGCGTGCCAATCCGAAAACATTCGACACCAGGTTCAGTAAGTGCTGCTCACGAAAAATGATGATTCTGGCCACTATCCTTAAATTATGTTGATCATACCAAACGATTTACGGCATCTTTCAGTTGTGATACCAAATGCGTGATCCAACAACCGAATGTATGTTGCGGTAACTTGGCTAATCCACAGTAAGTTAAGTTGAACAAAGGGAAATGCAAATGAAAGGTCTTCTGTGGCGCAGTGCTTACGCGTGCCAATCCGAAAACATTCGACACCAGGTTCAGTAAGTGCTGCTCACGAAAAATGATGATTCTGGCCACTATCCTTAAATTAAACGCAATTTAACCATTCACAAAATTTTTTTAAAATACTTTGTTAAGGAATATCGAATTCAATTCCCTAGGACAACAGATCATCATCAATTTCTCCTTCCTAGTCGCAAGATTCCTGTAAAATAAACATTTTTCACATAATTTATGTAAGTTACTGTATTCAAATTTATTCACCTTTTGTTGTTTAGTTAAGCAGGAAAACGAGTATTAGCAATATGCGCAATTGCAAGTCGTAACACCTTGCTCCAGCGAATAACAATTTCATACCAAAATCTGACAGTTAAGCACAACCGACCGGTCGACTAGTACTGTGTATTCCAAAAACTGGGACTGCGCAGTCGCAGTCGAGGTCCGTTTTCTCTTTAGGCCTTAGATCTGGAGCATTATTTTTATGCCTTGAGCTAAAAAAAATTTAAACAAGTAAAATCCCAGCAATAAAGTACGCATGCATCTATAAAATTCAACAACGACATAAAAATTATTATGTTATTATTTTCTTAACCGGACTGTAGCTCTCCTTATACACTCGTGCAATTGTGTTAGTACGCTGATCGTTCGGTTCATACAGCGTCACTTGTATTTCCCTCACATATATCTGTGAATCCATTCCCTTAACATACTTTTGTATAACATTTTCGAGCTACATAGTACATATATTACCTCGCGTTCATTTAGGATAGTTTCGCATTTTAATTTCGAAAATTCAACCACACACGACATACTTTCTAGCCAAACTTACCCTATTCGTTACGCTTTATTCTTTCGAAATATGTAAAAAAAAATCTGCCAACAGTCTGGGCGCAACTTTATTATTTTTCTGGCAGAAGTTCAGAACGCGTTCAATTCAGGGATGCGGTGTATGTTAGCGGTTAGAAAAGGGTGTAACATATGAATTAAATAATTGGGTCATATTCCGGGATGCGGTCTAGAGGTTGAAAAAAACAAAACTTAAAAATAGGTGATTATTAAACAAGCCTGGGGAAGTGAAAAGATATTCGATATCTGATCAGACCTGAGAAACATGGTGGAATTCATGAAAAAGTATACAACCAGTTTACACCCTCTTAGGGGTCGAATTTCAAAAAATCTTGAAAACACATATTAGGTATTCATATGAAGAATCCGTAGAATAAAAATGAATTCAATATTTTGAAAGACCTAGTAGATATGACGAAAATCGTGAAAATATATGCATTTTATATTAACTGATATTTTTTTTGCCCCCCCTTCTGAACGCCAATGAATATTCAAATTTCTTTTTATCAGAATTACTTTTCTAGTTAATTTTCATATACGTACCGAGTTTCAACTTCGTAGCATTAGCCGTTCTAAAGTTAGGTAAAACACCCCCCACCACCGTACCATACTACCCTTAAAAAAAAAAATTATTTTTTCACCATGCCACTACTATAACTCTATCTAAATATCAAGTTTCAGCTTCCTATCATTATAGATTCTTAAGATATAAGCATCGGAACTTTTTCTTTCTCACCCTTCCCCACCCTCACCCTCTACAACCACACCACCAAACTTTTCCCTACTAGGGTTCTATTAGGCCTACTTCTGGTAAAAATTTGAAGCATCCATCTTACACTGTTATTGAGATATGAAACGTGTTATTTTTGAAAAATTCTTATCCCCTCCACTTACGTACTCCCCCGCCCAATTCAAAGATTTTACTTTGAGCAATCTTTATTTGTCAAGCTTTATATCCAAACCGAACTTTGTTTTTCTGGTGCCACTGATTTAGGAGATATCGTAATGTTAAGTATTTCAACCCCCACCCTCGTACGCCACTACCCCCACCCAAAAATTTTGTTTCAATCTCCTAGTATAACTACAGATATTTGTTAAGTTTTAATTGCTTGCTAGTAACGGTTTAGGAGATATGGATTTTAGAATGTGTCGATCTCGACTTTTTTGCTTTTCGGACGCATTGCTTCCCCCTCCACTCCCACACCCCTTCACCCATATCATAAATTTTTTTGCAAATGGGTCGACTATCAAAGCTTTCTAGAAATTCCAAGTTGCTGAGATCTAGAAACCAAAATTTTTCGTCTAAAACGCTTCCCCCACCTTCCCCCTCACACCCCCACCCCTGAAAATAATGTCAATTCAAGGGATCTACCCAGTCTATTCCTAGAAATTTTTTTAATTTAATAGCTAAACTGGTTTGAGAGCTACGAGCCTTCAAAGGATTTTGGCGGTCGACGTACGGCGGACAGACGGAGTGAACATTTTTATTGCTTTTTTCGTGTCTACTAGTCATGATATGTTCACAAAAAAATTTTGAGGGCATCAAATTTTTTTTTTTTTAAATCAATAACAATACTGTATTATAAATAATAAAGTAAAAATAGTTTGTTTTGAAATTGTGAAGTGTTTGCTCCCCTTAATACTATTCTATTTGTCCACAAAGTAGACCTTTTGGTTATTCTATTCTCACCTATCGTGTAGATCTTTCCGTTATAAATTCACATTCTTACCTTTAAACCAAATCATCTTTGTTTGCCATTGTCACAAGTTATCGCTTGCGATATATAATTTTCGCTAAGATTGGATCCACTTTGAAGTTCAATTTTATTCTTCACCAATTGAATAGATGTTAATCATTTGCTGTAAAACCTTTATACGGGATAATGTTTTCCTTTAAATGGGTGTTTTTATTAAAGTGTGTTTTTGTAAATGTCCAGTTTTATTTAAAGAGAGTATACAGGTAAGATTAATCGTATTTGATCCTTCGGTGTGCCGCAAATGAGTCCGATGGTAGCTACGTCACAGCCACTATTAATGAATATTATTTGAATGACAGCAAAGCTGTAGAAAAACGTAGATAGTTAAAAAACATATTACTTTTTTTTATACAATTTTTCATTATATTTCTTAATAGTTTTTGTTTTTTTGGATAACAGTAAAAATCATTTTTAACAAAAAGTGTGTGTGTTTTTATAATATTATATTATTGAAATATATATAATTGGAGCCTTATTTTCGATTATACTATTTTCTAATTAATGCAATACATAAATCTTGCAAATAAAGGGAAAAATAATAATTAGATACAAACGTAATTACATAGGTACACATAAAATAGGTAAGCCTACGTTTATATTAAATAATGGGTTTAGTAAACAAAAATATTATACAATTATTTTTATTATAAAAATGTACATTCCTTATACCTGCACATTATACTTCTTTTCTTAGTCAATATTATATTTTTGCTTCATTCCCTATACATATCAATTTTACATAAATGCTTACGATTGATTTTTTGTTGTTTGTAAAAATACTATAAACGTTCGAGACATAGAGATATACCATAAATGATTAGAATGTGATTGTTTAAAATATGAATGCCTTGTTAACTGAAACGGATCCGGATTGAATTGTATTATTGTCGATGATAGAAAAAAGATATTAACGCAGTATTTCATATGAGACATTTTCTTTAAAAGCTACTCAACACATTTAAGTAAGTTTGATAAATTACAAACTTGTGTTGTGTTAAGGCTACACGTTCTGGGTTGAGGGTTCTACAGCCTACTATGTGGCAACCTTGCATAGGACCAATTCCATTATTTCTTAGATAATACCAATTTAATCCAATTTAATTTATGAAGTGAATACATAACCTTTGTGTCCGCCATTTAATTTACTTTAGAAAAAAGATTAGTTAACTTCGAATGAATCGGTACCAACGTACAACATTTTTCTTCACCTTAATGCAATTCAACCTAGACCATACATTTGTATGATTTGTCAAAAATAACAAACAATTATTGGCTATTCATGACATTATTTACAAGTATACAAATTCTTCTTGTCGCATTTGAGTACAGTGTTTTCAAGTTGAAATTCTATTTGACTTTTATCAGTATTAGTTTTAGTTACGAATATCATGTTTGATTGATTCTTTTTTAATTTCCATTTTTAATTTCTAGTCATCATTTATCACAAATTAGTTTTATTTTTATTCGATATAGAGATTCATTTACAATATCTAAAATAAATGAGTTCTTTTATAGATTTTTCCATTTAAGGTACGCGTGCACTAGGCGGGACGAGTTGCATCGCAAACCAGTGGACGCAGAGAATCTGAAAGGGTTGGTATGGATTTCAAAGATTTCTAAGTGGTCAAAAAAACAAAAATCTGCGCTTTACCGTTGATCTGGTTCTAGTGAACGCTTACCTTTAGAATAATTAAGTTCCGAAAATCGAGTGATCTTCTCCCGCGTCATTATAAATAATATGATAAAAGATTTTTGGGAAAGCTAAATTCCAATAAAAATTAGAACGGACTTGATATTTCATTTTGATCGGATACATTGAAGTTTGTAGTAACTGCAACTTTGTTAATTATATTATTTGTTCTGGACAAGTTGTTTTTGAAAAGAATTTTGGGTTTTTGTACACAAACATTTGACAAGTTACGAGTACCTACATACAAAATATAAAATGAGCTTTAGCTTTTAAGAATGTTTTAGAAATAGATCATTTGCACTATCTTAATATTTTTTCGAATATTGCTTTTTTTCAATAAATTTTTAACATCAATTACATACTGCATTTTTTTTTATCAAAAATTTCCAATTTCTCATATTATTACAATTACATTATTTTTAAGTCTAATTTTTATAGATTAATTAGTCAGTCGATTTGAATATTATTGTAAATTGTTTCGTTAGATAATTAATTTTGGTAGTAGAAAAACTGTATAAAACTTTTTTTTTTTCTTAAATAAATTTCGTATTGTGAGCCTAGTATTAGCATACATGATGCGTATGAAAGGCATTCAACATTATTTTTAAACTAATTTGATTTGTTTCGTTTTGTGTTATACAAAAATTGTAATTTTAATAAATCAGAAAATATGTTTTTCAGTCTTTAGTATGTAATATAATAGACAAAATGTTAATAACGAGTATCGTTTAAATATGCAAAAAGGACAGTTTTTGAAAATTGATATAAAGAAGTTTTAACATAAACACGAACAACATTTAAATGATGAACATAAACCAAAAAAGAATGAATAATGAAAGCATGAAGGGATTAAGTCAATTATTATTAAAGATTTTGGAACATGTACAAGACAAGCTGGAAATATAGCTAAACTAGGACGAATGTTTGGTATTTTCATATCTTTGCACTGAACTCTACTTTCTTACTTCCGTGAAAAACGGTGATGTGTTGAAATATTTTAAACCCAACCTTCTTAACTCTAGTACGTTTCATTACTAAAACTCTAGTACGTTACATCACTAAGACTTCTTATTATAAATATTTTTATACAAAGCCTTCCTTCCTCTTCTGACACTCTTCGAAGTCGTGTCTTTTTAAAAATAGCTCTCAGTGTTTTAAATCCCTAAACATCAGATCCATCTATCAGGTTATAGGGCCAGAAATAGTTTTAGATTAATATTGTGAGGATTATATTATTAATTGGAAAAATTGGTGACAGTGTTATTTTGTTTTTATTCTGCACTCAGTCCGATCATATTTTCCATTCGGGTAGAATTTGTTTCGTACCGAAATGACTACAGATCCTGAATTGAACTTTGGAAATATTGAGAAGCTGAAGGGAAGCGATAGAACCAAGTATGGTAAGGTCCTTTGCCATGACAAATATTATGGAGTTCACAGGTCTTGAAGGAAGTATCTCGGATCCAGTGACGGAAAAGGACGAACGAAAATTAAAAAACAACTGAGGCCATAATCGTTTTATCAGTGAACGATTAAATTTTTGTGCACATTCGAAACGCTACAACTCCGTCGGAAATGTAGCAAACGTTGTTACAATTGTAATGGAATGCCGGAAAAATATAAAAAAAACACTACGAGATTTGCTTACTGGGCAAATGATCCAACCAACGTCATTGTGAATGGATCACCAAAAAGTTTTTTTTCACCACATGATGTTAATTTCCAAAGATATATCAGAGTCTTCTGGTGTACCTCAAGGAAGTCACTTAGGACCTCTTTTGTTCAACATCTTCATTTCAGATCTATCAGAAGTATTGGAAAGTGTTTTACATCTTTTATACGCCGATGATCTGAAAATATATCATTCCATTAGCTCCCCGGCAGATGCTGTATTCCTGCAATCCAAGCTCTTGGCACTAGATGGATGGCGCAGTCAAAACAAATTAAAGCTTAATGTCGGTAAATGTCACGTGATAAGCTTCTCACGTAAATAATCCACTTACCACCATAACCACACCCTAAGTGGAAATGGTTTAGATCGAGTGGAGAATATTGAAGACCTCGGCGTTCTACTTGACAATAAACTATGCTTTAAATCTCACTACAACAGAATAATCTCAAAGGCCAACAAGCTTCTAGGTTTCATTAAAAGAAGGGCTAAAGAGTTCAAAAATGTATGGGTCACTAAATCATTATTCTGCTCCCTGGTTCGCCCTCTCCTGGAATATGCATGTCCCATTTGGGATCCCTTTTCCAGATTTATAGCAGCAGAATGGAGGCAATCCAGAAGCAATTTCTTCTTTTTGTTCTGAGGGACTTGTATGACACTAGAGACTTTGTTAACCTTCCACACTATACAGTTAGGCTACAATTGTTGAATCTTCTCCCACTCAGCTCTAGAAGAACTATGCTAACATCCTGTTTCACCTTAGATGTCTTGAATGGTGATATTAAGGTTGATCACAATCAAATCATCAAATTAGACTTAATGACACTGTCAGGCTGACGAGACATTCAAAACCTCTTAAGGAATATCCCCACCGTACTGATTACGGTCAAAACGAACCCATAAATAGATGCTGTAGAACGTTTAACAATTTCAGCGTACACTTCACACCTCCAATAAGTAAGCCGACATACAAACTGAAACTTCGTTCGATGTTATCAGCTCATCCTCATCCCGTTTAACCAACCAGTGCCTCTAATTAAGTTATACTAAAATAGTTAAATTAAGTCAAATTGTATTGTTTTAAATTAGTTTAATTTGAGTTAATGTTGTACCTGTATATATCTTATTTGATAAATAAATAAATAAATAAAATAAATGAAGGCGAATGTACCGCTGCAAAATAATCGAAAATAATCGCAGCGTCAGCGAATAAATCGCGTCAGTGTGTGGGAACCTTTACTCAGAAGAATATAATCGCAAAGGGTTGCAGAGGTACATGAACCTCTGTGATAATCGACAGCAGTAGTCACAGGTGCAACGCTTGTGGCCATCCCCCCCCCCCTAGAACGCAGTGATTTAACAAGATAAAGTGTTCGCGATAAAGTGTTAAAGTGAAGGTCAAGGATTAGTGAAATTGTACAGCTGCATCGGTACACTTCACCGCTGTCGCACGAAGCACAAGTACCAACCACGTACATTTCATAACCTAAAACGGCTAGCAAAATAGCTAGCCGCAACAGTTAATTTTGATTAGAGCTTTTATAAATTAATTGAAGGAGGGACCTGAGTCCGAAAAAAAGAAAAATTAAAATTATAACGATGCTTATTTTCTATATGTAGTATTGATTCTTTTTTCCATTTGTGTGTGCCGTATCGTGTGTCTTAACTATGTTTTTTCCGCGAGTGCGAATTTTTTGTTTGTAATTTTGATTGTTTGGCTAAGAGAGCCCCAGAAGTTTTGCCTTGCCTTGTCCATGCTACGTCCATGGAGCTCCGAAGGCCTTTTTTAATCGTTCTGTCGGTATTAGCGCGTGTCGGGTGTACTGGACGCGCACGATGCTATCACGTGGCCGAACGATTTGCTGACAAAGCAAAGAAGGTCAATCGCTCTAGATATTGCGATGAGACATTTAACACCAGTGATGTGAGTGCATTTGTAAAATTGTATTGTTTAGTGTGTAAGCAAATTTAGTATTTAAGACATGAATTTTGGAAAATAAAGGTTCAGTTGAAATTTAGACACAAGACTACGCGTTTCAATAGATCATCAGTACTGAGTTGGTCTTAATTGCACCTCGTACTGATTGATTCTCAAGAAGACATAAAACAATTTGAAGATCCAACACACGGGCGACAATAAGATCGGTGCCGCAGCATGGCAAAGTGCGATATTTGGGTAGGCATGAATCGCCTGAGTAGGATTTACGCATTTCCCTTTTCGTGAGTGGTATTTTTTAATATATATTCCGCGAATAGTATGGTATGTCCCGATTTAATTTTGGTCGGAGAAAATTCGTTCCGTTTTCACATGCAAAGCATGTACGAGTTCCGTGCCTCGACCACGGAGCCCCAAGGGCCCTTATTTGGGTGAACGATCTCGTGGATAGATTAAAATTGAACATCTTTTCGGTGTAACTAAAATCTGTGCCTAATATGCTCGGCATTTTATGCTTTTTCTGATGGACCATTCTAGAAACACGCGGTGTCAAAAAGTGCACCTACAGTTAGTTATATAACGGTGGCTCTCTTGAAAAAAAACCGGTTCTTTTCTGCAGGTACCGTTTGCTTTTCCACGCGGCGTTGGTGACGCATAACCGCGTGGGTAAAATTTCTTCGACTAGTTTTTTTTTGTGGTTTGTTCTTTTGGGAGTTGACTGGGCAAATTTTCAGCAAACTTTACTTCGAGGCACGGTCATGTTGAATGCAACATTTTCAGGAATTTTTGTAGCGTCTGAATACTTTGAAGGAGGTTGGAAGCTGAATTCGTTATCTTGGTAGCACCCCACGCCCCTTCCGACGAGCTACGCACGTGGTTTATGCTAGATGCTGTAAAGGAACGCAGTGGTAATTAAGCATCCAGAGCTCTTGAACCGTTTTACACTCGCAACACCAAACCCAAAAGTTCATCTTCAGTACCTAGATGAACTTGCACCGAGGACGATTTACCCATTGGGCAAAATACTGGAAGAAAAAATGGTGCCGATCGTGCAGTGCGCTGGGCGAAAAGATGAAAAACGTCAGAGAGTCGGAGAGTTGGATTTGATCACTGGACCGGGACGGTCGAAATTAATTTTTTTTTGTTGTAAGTGAGTTCTGCAGTTTTCTGGAGTTAAATAAGGGAAACCGAATAAAAAACAGGAAAGCGTGCCGGATAAAGGATCAGGGCCCTGGTTGAGGTACCCTAAGCTCCCCCACCCTGTGGAAGGATTTCAGTAGAAAACGTGGAAGGAATTGCGCTTGGCAATCATGTAAGTTCCTTTTAATAAAAGAATTTTTTTTCTATTTTTTTTTGTGTGGCCTGTACAAAATGTGTGTGTTTAGTTTCTGTTTGGTTTTTTTTCTTGTTCTTTGTTTGTGCTCACATCTGTCGAATGACACCCCCTTTTGATCGGCAGTCCCACGGAGCCCCGGCGTACCGCGTGTTATGCAAATTTCGCGGAAATTTACGTAGCTTATTGCAAATACGCCTATACAATTTGGGTCATTTCGGCGGTTCCGTTCTAATTCGATGTGTCTAGTTTAGTTTGTCATTTTCGTGTATATTTTATCAAACGATCTCCACGGGGATATAAAGTAGTGCTCCATTATCGGTGTACGGTAGGCTTTGGAGCTCCCGTGAGGCGCGTACGGCCTAATCTTGTGGCAATTCGATTTAGGGGATGCGGGAAATTCACATTAGGTTCATTTAAAGCGGGATAAGTGCCATAAAAAAATTCCGCATTACAGATAGCATGAGATAATTTACGCCAATTATGTTTATTTCGTAAATTTTCGGGCAAACCACGCGGTGTCCGGTGCCGTTATCTCCAACGGTGCATCTTTTGTGTTACACTCGGGGCAAAAAATATTGTGCAAAGGCATTAACCGCTACCAGCGCACCGTTATGTGAGGCTCCACCGCGTGTTCCGGGCCTAATTCAAGTTGTAGTGAACGCTAATTTTCATGAATTCGAGCCTCAACCCCATTTACCTTGGCTGGGAAATGTGCGTGAATTACACATAAGTTCGAATACCCTCCGGGCCTCGATACGTAAAAAGCATTCTATTTGGTTATTTCGAACCGCATGCTTTCTTTTGGGTGCTTCTTGAATTTTAGGTGTTTTTTTTTATCAAATGCGATGACCTCAGGCTGTAAAGGACGAAAATTCATCGGCTGGATCAAGATTAGCCCTTAAAAAAAAAAAAAATGCATGGCTTAATTTATATAACTTTTTGTAGGAATATAGTTGCGTTTACAGCCACCTTATTTTAGGCAGGTGCTATCCAGTAACCTCAGGATAATCTTTATTTGTGTATCCGGATTCTCGTCTTTCAATTAAGGAGCAGCTCCTGCAGTGGTTATAAATTACGGACACAATAATCATAGGAGGATTCTCTTGTGACAATCTTATCAAGTTTCAGCACCTAATTTAGGCAGTGAGCTGAGCTATATAGGGCAACGAGAAAAAAAAATGAAATCACGTCGGGGTCACCAATTCCCGCATGGTCTAACCCCAGAATACCCGAACCACGCCACCGCCTGGAGGTTAAACATTTTCATTTTAACCCCTGTTGAAGGTAGCCGCCACCTAGCTAAGGCGTAATTGCCAAGGAAAAGCCGCACTTGAGCACCTGTAGTGGATTTTGGGTGATAAATACCATCTCACAGTATGTCTGCGTATTCTAGTTTTAGTCATTTGTGGCTTAGTTATATTATTTTTTGTTACCGTTGTTGGGCAGTACGCGAGGTACAAGAGGCTAGCTTTCGGAAAAACTAGCTACGATATTGGAAGGAAAGTTTTAGCCATCTTTGGCTTAAGTATTAGTTTGGCCCGTTTACACGGCTCCTATAGCGCAATGATATCGTTTGAGCGAAATTTCAGATGCATTCGTTTCTTTTTTTTTTGTTAATGACTCTTGTTTAATTTACTGCGTTGATATGCGACACGCGCTCGGTCACATAGGGCCCTATTCTATGGTACCCAAGCGACGCCATTTTACTAAGCACAGCCCACCATTATCAGCACGGTTTACTTTCCTCAAAATTAACAATAAATGGCGGACAACGTATCGGTACTTTATGTGTCGTTCAACGGCGAATATGGCGGTAAAAGAAGGACCCATAAATTATATGGCGACCAACGCGGTTGGGCCGTTCGAATCCGGCGCTCAAATACATTACATGCCAAATGCGGGTATAACACACATTACATGGCGCACAACGTCATAGCTCCTAGACGGCATACATTACAATGTTATTTCGGGATAGTACATCGTACGTACTACTAAGATCGAGTACAGGCATAGGCCCTAGTCGATGAGCGTTTTAGGCTTCGTTACTTCAACCTCTTTTGAGTTATACCTTCTCAATGATATGTGATTGAGTATGGCATCGGCCTTCCCGACGAAAGTCGGTTTTCTGTGCTTTTTCACCTTCCTCTCTTTTATTTCCACGATCCCTTTTCACCGTCTGTTATACCTTCCCTCCTTCTTCCTGTACCTTCCAGCCCACTGAAGATAGAATTCGATCTTAACAACTCGAATTTTTCAGCCCAACCGTGCATAAATTACGTTGTCCATGGTTAAAGGTAGCAATTCACGCCCCTTCCGACGAGCTACGCACGGGCTAGAGCTAGATGCACGCTACCTATCGGGAAACCATGGGACTAAAGTCACCCAACTGTGGCTTGGTCACCGGACGGAAATCATCTTTGACTAGGTGTGAATCCTGACCAACTTGGGATAATTGGTGATGGAGACTTTCTCCCACTAATTGTTCTAGGACGGGGTAATGGACGTACGCTTATGGATGGCTAAGACGATTATTTGGGTGGTGATGTTGTCGAAGATTTGATTGGAGCGGATACTATGAAGTGACTCAGCTCATTTCATAGCGCCACCAAATCACTTCAGCATTACTGCACCAAAAACGCTCGCGTGTACATTACAATGCACGCTACCTTCAGGCAATCCATAGGGCATAAGTCACCCAATTGTCGCCGGTCTATATGATCCTGGCCGTCTTGAATAAATAGTGATGGAGACCAACTCCCTCTATTTGTTTCAAGACGGAACACCAGTTAATATACACTCGTGGTGAAGACAATTACTTAGGCTACGATGGTATAATATTTCAGTTTGGTTGGACGGATACCTTGATATGAATCAGTTCATATCATGGCACCACAAATTGTTTGCATCATTTCAGCTTAAAAACGCTCTGCGTACATAACACAATGTTCGATGATCGCGGTTTTACACGAAAAATAGGATTAATAAGAAGACTCATAACAGTGCGTCTTGAGGATTCTGTATCTATGAGTGAGTATATAAACCAGATTACTTGCACGTCAAGAAAGTTGACGGGAATTGGAATTAAAATTTCCGATGAGTGGATAGGCCATCATGTTGGCTGGTCTAGGTGACGATTTCAAGCCGCTCATAATGGGTATTGAAAGTAGTGGAACGGAAATTACGGGTGATATTATCAAATCGAAATTACTTGATATTGACTATGGGAAGCAAAGTCAAACTGCATTTCACGCAAAAAATAAAACCGGTACGCGCGATAAAAAATCCGTTCGAAATTTTAAATGTTATTCGTGCGGTAAAATAGGTCATAAAAGTCCCGAATGCTTCGCTAAGAGTAAACCGTTTGACGAATACAAGTGAAGGACGTCCTACACGTACCAGACTTATCTAGTAATTTGCTATCAGTGAATCAATTGGTACAAAAAGGCAATAAAGTTGTGTTCGATAAAGACCATTGTAAAATTTTACAACAAATTTGACGACGTTCTAGTAACCTCGAAACCAAAGGCTAGAGTATATCACATTCGAAATGACTGTTGTAAATAGAATAACAAACTGTATTTGAAATCATTCCTCTTGCACTTGTAACCCTGAATGCAAACCTGCATTCATATTCTCACACAATGAATTATCACTCTAATCATTATATTTTTAGTCTTAATAAACACAGGAAAACTGGAATATAGAGAGCTGATGCCGATTGTGCAGTGTGCTGTGAGAAATAATGTAAGACGTCAAGGAGTCGGATTTTAACGCTGGACCAGGACGGTCACAATTAGTTTTTATTTGTGATGGCAGAAAAAGTGCAAGTTTCTTTAATTTTCAGCCAACCGTGCATAAATTACGTTGTCCATGGTTAAAGGTAGCCACTCACGCCCCTTCCGAAGAGCTACGTACGTGCTAGAGCTAGATGCACGCTACCTATCGGGAAACCTTGGGACTAAAGTCACTGTGGCTTGGTCACCGGCTGACAATCGTCTTCTCGATAAGTATATGTCCTGAATAACTCGGGACGATTGATTAAGGAGACTTACTCCAATCAGTTGTTCTGGGGCAGGGTAATGGGCATTTACGTACATATTGATGGCTAAGACGATTATTTGGGTAGTGATGAGGTTGTTGTGCCCAGCCAAATAACTCCATCCGACGTTTTGCATTTTCTCTCGCTAATTATCGTTTAGGTCAGACTAGTCCTTCTTCCGCATCAAAGTTATTATCATTCATTTAAATTTCTAAATTACTACAAATAACAAAGATTAACAACTCGACCGTAAACATATCGAATTACGATTCTTGCCTCGAGGTACGACATTGTGACGACACAGCTGGGATTTCCCCTTTTTCGCTGTGTCATCACATGTCGCGTGCCACAGGTACTGGGAATGGTCGAGTTGATACGCTTTGTTTTTCTTTCATAATATGTATTATATTTCTTCTCATAGCGATCAAAATGCAATACTACAAAATTATCGCGACCCGCAAATGAGCGCATTGCACTTTCAGTGGATTGCACCATTTGTGGGTCACTAAAACTGCCGATTGTTTTGATCGGCAACTTTTCGATTTCGCGTACTTCGTGCTGGGTTGAACGACTGGCCTATTTACGTTCATAATAGTTACCATTAATTTAGTATTTAAGATATAGAAAGTAAGTATTCACTCTCAGTCAATTTTAAAATCAACCAAGAGGAAACGCTATCCAACATTAAAAACTTATATTTTAAAGCAGCAGACTTTTTACTTTATTCATTTTAGGTAAAAATTCTTTTTCAGGAATTATTCTCAAGGGTAACTTGCGTCTCTCATTGAGGCCCTTGTACCCTTTTCGTTCCACTGAGGCATTCTAACGAACGCCGGAACAAATTTTCAGCAACGACATTCAAAGAAATTGATTGGAATATCACGGGGATATTCCAGGATTCAACTTTGGCGCAGCCGGATTGTGACTTGTTAGTATTTATACTAACAAGTAGAATCTACCTATTTTTAAAACTTACGGGTTCAAAATTGTGTTTGTCAGTGCAAGAAGAAGATTTAGAAGACTAGCGAAGTCAAACTCAATGTTTCTCAAGTGATACTCGCAGTTTTTCGGTTTTTGACTATTACCAATTATAAGTTTTTGGTAGTGACAGTGATTCATTTGTTTCAAAGTCGTTTTTCTCTGTTTCAATTGCAAATAGGAAGTTTTAGAAGACGCAATTGGAATTTAAACGCGACGAAGTGCAAAGAACCAAGTAGTTAATCCCATTCTCTGATTGTTAACAGAACTGCTGGGCCTAGCGATAACCGCTAGTAATTTTTGTTTACATTTTACTGTAAACTGTTTCAATTACCATTTTTACCCCTGTTATGAGTTGTTTTTGTTTTTGGGTGTTTAATTATGAAGTTTGGATTTCACAAAAGTGTTCCAGTTTTTCTTTTGTTTTTAATTTTCTTTTTGGTGTATACGTTTTTTATTCGCAAAATGAAGTTGTTTTTTTCTTATGTCGATAGGAATGAGTAATACGGAAAAGCAACCGGAACTCAGTCTTGAACAGGCAATAGAGGAAAATCCGACTTGGGGGCCAAAGCCGGTCAGTATCGAGATCTACCGATCGGGTTTAAAGAACACTAAGTGGTTTCAAGCAGCAGACTTTTTACTTTATTCATTTTAGGTAAAATTAGTTATTCTTGTTTTCAGGAATTGTTCTCAAGGGTAACTTGCGTCTTTCATTGAGGCGCTTGTACCCTTTTCGTTCCACTGAGGCATTCTAACGAACGCCGGAACAAATTTTCAGCAACGACATTCAAAGAAATTGACTGGAATATCACGGGGATATTCCAGGATTCAACAAAGGCCGAAGATTTGGTTGGAGCTGATACTATGGAATGATTCAGTTCATTTCATGGGCTGTGCAATAAAAGCCTCGGCAAGCAAAAAGACTCCAACTGTATAACGTGCATAAAAGCGAAACCAACACGAAATGTAAACAAAGAAATTGGAACGCGCGCAACCATTTTACTAGAAATAGTGCAGCCATTCGAACGGATAATGACTCTGATTATTGTAGCAAAGATTTTGTTGCATACTGCAAGCAATTTGGAATTATGCACTAAACTAGTTGCACTTATACCCCGGATCAAAACGGTGTTGCAGAACGCATGAACCGTACAATTGACGAAAAAGCTAAATGTACTGGGCAGAATCTGTCACTACAGCTGTTTATATAATAAATCGAAATATCAACACGAGATTAATAAACAAGACTCCAGAAGAGATATGGACTGGATTGAGAGTAAATTGGTCGGTTCTTCGAATATTTGAATCACCTGTTATAGCACGTACCTAAACACGTCGTAAAAAATGGGATCCTAAATCAAGAAAATTATTATTCGTCGGATACAGCGATACGG
This sequence comes from Beris chalybata, assembly GCA_949128065.1. Taxonomy (NCBI): domain Eukaryota; kingdom Metazoa; phylum Arthropoda; class Insecta; order Diptera; family Stratiomyidae; genus Beris; species Beris chalybata. The sequence goes on from OX421897.1 coordinate 93,680,148, forward strand.
TAAAAGGTTATCGATGCATTGATCTAAATCCAAAGAAAATCACTAACAGTCGAGATGTATCATTCATGGAGCAAGACACCAAGGTAAATGATAATATAGTTAAAAATATGGAAGGATATCGTTTCAGTTGGGGATGCAAATTCTGAAGGTGAGTCGCTCGAATCACAGAATAGTATTTAGAAACGAAGTAACCAATGAGAGAGACACCATCGTTACTAGGCTAAAGAGAATCAGACTTAGTTTTAGGCATAAATATTATTTGAGTATAGACATCAGCTGCCGCCACAAGAGGGAATCCTTATTAAAGAGCGCCATCTCTCAGCCTTCTGCGAGTTGACACGGCTCTAGCACAGAAGCCTCCCTGTAACGAGGCGCTCTGGCAGCGCCCCCGTGTCCTGATGCGCGGTGCTGAAATGCAAACAGAGTACCTGATGACAACAACGCAAATACCTGCAGTGCAATAAGCGGCAGCTTGAATTTTCTGGTCTGGTGGGTACAATCAATTTAATGCTTTTCGTGTTAACATTTCCAGTTTTGTCGAAAGCAATCCAGCTTATTCCATTTCAATCTCCACCTGGACTTTATTTCGAAAATATTGGGAGAACAAACATCATCTCAGACGAATGGAAGATAATCGTCTACTACGAAATGGAAACCTATTGGCAGAAAGGTAAAGACCTTGCTAAAGAACTCGCACAGTTAGGTTCACTTTGCAAAGGTCCTGAAAGTGACAAGTATTGTACAGCGATTTCAGACCAACTACAACAGAAATTTAAACAAATCCAGGAACTCAACAGCCTACTAATCAGTAGCAACCAAAAGATTCGAAAAAGAAGAGCTCCACTTAAAATCATTGGCAGTATTTTCAACTTACTATTCGGCCTATTGGACTACGCTAAGGAATTAGCTCAGAAAATTAAGGCTACTCAGGACAATAACAATCATCTAAAGGACATGGTGGCTTCACAAGCCCTCATAATCAAATCAACAGAGAATATATTTAAAAAGAGCGAGGAAAATATAAAGGAACAGTTTTCCCACCTGAATATAGCTATTGACGGACTCTGGAACAAAGTGATATCAGATGAGCTAAAGCAGCTGGTTACGTCCGCAGCAGTTCATCTTTCTTTGATCTTGCAGAACTACCAGGATATCCAATCGACACTGCTAGATGTATTAACCAACATTCATCACGGACGAATTAGTCCGCTACTCATAACGACTGAGCAACTGGAGTCCGGGATGCACAAGATTCGGCCGCGTTTGCCACTTGCGAAACGATTGCCCGGGTATGAGAACCACATAGATCTTTTGCAGCTTTTCCGTTTAATGACGCTCCAAGGCCTTGCTACAGAGGAGTATATTATAGCTGAGATTAAAACTCCGTTACTCACCAACGAACGATTCGACACATTACAAGTAATTCATAAATAACACCAACCTTCGCGTAGCTCAGACTACAGAGATATTGGTGATAAGTCCACACAGGGATCAATATTTGCCTATGTCATACGCAGAATTCAACAAATGCACGCATCTTTTTAATGGCGAATATTTTTGCATTCAAACACATCCCATTTATCATAAAGGTTTCAGCCGAAGTCGATGCGAGATCAACCTTTCAAACCATGAAGATTTTTCAACAAGCGGTTGCAGATCAATAATGACGGATGACCAGGAAAGATGGACCCCGCTTAATAGTCCTAACCATTGGATCTACGCAGTCCACTCGAAGGCCATAGTCAACATCGTTTGCAATGCGAAATTAGCCCAAACCGTTCTTGTCAACTCCGGTATAATCATTCTCGACCGCAACTGCATCATAAAAGACGATCATCTTACGATATCATCAAGAAACACTGTAACTACGCAATTTAATTCGGCGTTGCAGTGTCTAGTCACAACTTTAATTTCTCGACGAATATTTTCACATCGCTGGAGAAAGGCCATACAAAGTTTCATTCAGAGGAAAAGACCATCGCTACACTCCAGAAGCAAATAACGCAGCTCAAGCTTAAAGAAGCTACACCGCTAGAAGACACCGTCCAAGAAATACACCAATTTTTCATCGCATATGGCTCGCTTTTTCTATTAATAGCATGTATGATATATCTCGGATGGAACAGATGCAGAGCGTAGGCATTTGCGCCAGTACCTGCACCAAGAGCTACGGTTGAAACTAGTCATGACTTTTCTTTCCAAGCGCGATAGTTTCAAGGCGCGGGAGAATGTTGCTGCGTCACATTTTAATTCATTACATAATTTATTTTACGTTATTGTTTATACTGCATTGGCATTTTATGTTTGTATTCCAGTCTTATACACTTGACATAATTCTTAGTTCATAAGCATAAAATGCAATTATATTTCATTTCAGTAGAGTAAGGTTGCGATTTCTGTAATGTGGAAATTGTAAACATAGGAATATGGGCTAGCATGTCATATATGTACATATGCAGCTGTAAATTGTATATAAGTTTAAGCTTCGATAATAAAGTTGTAGTCCACTATTGAACAGCAGAGCGGTCTTAATAAACCGATTTTCTATTTACAGCAGATTTTAGGTATCATTACAAGGAGAAGCCCTTGTAACAACAGGTATGAAGTATCAAGTTTGTGAAGTAAAATTCAGCCTCCAATCGTCCACAAGTCTCCAAAAAAAGGTCAACAACTTGGTGATAACGAATTAAGAAAGAAGAAGAAGACAGTAATGAAAAAAAGAAGGAAGACCTCGTGGACGATTGGAGACTGAATTTTACTAAAGGTAATATTTTATACCATTATTATAAATACTAATTGTAATTTCCATTTAGGAAACCAAAAGGAAATTTAAAAGTGTATCTCTTATATTTTGAATAATATATAATTTGTAACGAGAGGACACTATTAAATTGAACATTACCCCCTCCCCCTAACAATTCACTTGAAGGGGATGCTGACGGATAGGTAGTAAAGGTGTAACGAAACGCAGGCGCTAAATATTCGTTTTCAAAAACAACGTACAGAGTTGCACCAAGTGTACAACACTCCAGCGCAGCCAGTTTGCCGACAGGACAACCTATCATGTCTTGCGTATCAAGTGCACGATGATCATTAAGTTTTCAACCAGCAGTGAGTACGGACCAAAAAGTGACCGAAGTAAAGTGAGTTTTTCTTCAAACCAACGACCGGAAGTTTAGGGCCCGAAGATCGGCACCCCTACACAACCCTCATGCGGCTGGAGGGTTTAAATTTATTACGATAAGTTGCAGAAAAGGTTTTTTTTTAAAGAAAATAATGAATAAACAACACAAAAATTAAAATGTAAACGATCAGTATTTCTTGTATAAAGTTTTTTTTGTCTTTTGGTGATGTCTTCCAGAGTATAATGTTTTTTTTTTGTGTGTCAGAATCCGGCGCTATACATTACATGCCTCCCAACGTAGCCATTATACGGCACTCATGTACATTACCTGGTGCCCCAACGTGGTGTCAGAATATGGCACACATTTCATATCGGTCAACGTCAACGCCGCCATTATATGGGTCTTACATTATACGGCGCCTCTATACCTTTGAACACGTCCTTTTAATTTTTATTTGTCGTGCAGCACGGTTTAATACGGGCAATCAAGGGGGGTTTTTACTGGATTGTCCAAAAGCTATATCCTATTGGTAGAACAGTAGCTATCTCAGAACTTCATTGAGTTCTCTGTACATCAACAGCTGTCATAAATTGAGATTAGCCGAAAGTCTTTACTCTTATGCTTTCCGCCTTCATATTCCATTCTTTCTCTTCCTTCTTGTTTTTCACTGTATGTTTTTCCTTCCTTCCTTATTCCCTTACTTTTCAGCCCGCTGATGAAAGAGTCCGAACCTCTCAAGTCGGACTTTCAGCCCAAAACGTGCATCAATTACGTTGTCCATGGTTACAGGTAGCCACTCACGCCCCTTCCGACAAGCTACGCACGTGCTAAAGCTAGATGCCCGCTACCTTCCGGGAAACCATGGGACTCAAATCAACCAACTGTGGCTTGGTCACCGGACGAAAATCATCTTTAACTATGTGTAGATCCTGACTAACTTGGGAAAATTGGTGATGGAAACTTTCTCCCATTAATTGTTCTAGGACGGGGTAATGAACTTACACGTATGGTTGGAGCGGATACTATGGAGTGATTCAGTTCATTTCCACCACCACATCACTTCAGCATTACTACGCCAAAAAAGCTCGTGTGTACATTACAATTTGGCAAGCATAAAAACCAGGACTAACCTTGACGCTAAGTTGAATCAATTGGAGGAACTCTGGGCTAGCCCACTTCAACCGTTCGCTGAGAAGTTCCAGGACCACCGACACTTCACACAAAGTTACTATTCGAATATAAGCGAGGCGCTTATAAAGACAAGGACCAACGTGATGCAGACGTTCGGAAACCAGCCCAGTACTTCATCGCAGTCGAATCAACACCAGCGCATCGCATTACCGCTTCATCAGATGACAAGATGACGACGATTGAATCCAGCAAAAAGGGTTTTCTGATCATGTCACCTTGAAGATTCAAGGTCTTATCCGGCGTCAAGTATTCCGATTACGTTTCAATGTAAGGTAAACGCCCCTATATTGGGCCATGCCCCTAAGTTGGGACACTCAACTTCAACATGAAAAAACAAGCATAATTATAACCATTCTTATAAAGCAATGACGTCACATTACGACTAAACCTGTCAACTGTTCATCCGAATGCCTCTCATTGTTCATTCTTTTGTTTCCTTTGAACTGTGTGGTTTAGAAGTGAGAAGTGAATATTTTTTTCTAAATTGAACTGCTGTCTAACTGCATTTGCTAAGGGTATTTATGTTTTTTTTAATAAGTATTATTTAGTGATAGTGTTATTTTAATGTTTTTAACGACTAATACTATTAGTATATTGTTCATAAAAGGGCTGACATCTATCATAGTTGTAATTTAACGTAATTTCATCTGAGTACGAGGGTGGCCTAACATAGGGACACAAATTTGGCAAGTGAGCCTAAGTTGGGCCGGGTGGCCCATCTTAGGGCCATGGGCCCTAAGTCCGGCTGATGATTCCAATGGAATGCCAAGATCAATCCAAACCTATCGATATACTTAACTGCTATTGTTCGATAGCCTGGCCCTATATTGGGCCCCCCCCTGTCCCAATATAGGGCCACCTGGCAAATTTGTGTCCCTAAATTGGGCCACCCCTTACTCATATGAAATTAGTTGTGCCCCGACATATGGTGTCCTTCTTAAAATTTTTTATAAAGTTTTTATGTGAATCTATTGTTTGATGCAATTGTTCTCATTTACAGCACTATGAACGCTTCCAAGTATATAAGGCATACCGAGAAAAATGTTTTGGATGCTATACAAGAGATGGAAAAAGGGATGAGCTTAAGAAAAGCCTCCAGAAAATATAATATTCCCCGTTCTACGTTGTATCGTAAGGTAAAGGGCGGTTGTAAGATTGCAACATCATTTGGTGTTCCTACTCGTTTTACATCGGAGCAAGAAATGCTTATAGTTAGATGGGTATTATCGATGGCTGAGGCAGGGTTCCCTATCTCTAGAGAGACATTTATGTATAGTGTTTATAAATTAGCACAAGAGTATGGTATTACATTTGGGGAAGAATCACATAGACCTGGACGCAGATGGTATGAACTATTCATGGCTAGACATCCTGAAATAGTACAAAGAACCAGTCAAAACCTGACAGCTCAGAGAAGAGCCGTTAAGCAAGAGGACCTGAACCGCTGGTATAAGGAGGTGGAATCATATTTTGCACAAAATAATCTACAAACAGTATTTCAAGACCCTTCCAGAATATTCAATACAGATGAAACAGCTTTCTTTCTAAATCCCAAACCCGGAAAAGTGTTGGCTGCAAAGGGCTGTAAAAGTGTTTATACTGCAGCAGGAGGGGATGAGAAATTGAATATGACAGTCTTGGTAACTGCAAACGCGGCAGGAACTCTGGCTCCTCCCATGGTGGTGTATAGATACACGAGAATTCCACCGCTAATTGCAGCAGCCATGCCACTTGACTGGGCGATAGGCAAAAGTGAAAATGGGTGGATGACCCAGGAGTTATTCTTTGAGTACATAGCCAATTTTTTCGAACCTTGGCTAACAAAAAACAAAATAGAAAGACCTGTAGTTTTTTTTATGGATGGGCACATCTCACACTTGTCTTTCCATCTAAGCCAATTTTGTAAAGAAAAACAAATTGTCCTAGTGGCTTTGCTACCAAACGCAACACACTTACTTCAGCCCATGGATGTTGCGGTATTCCACACACTAAAGGCATCATGGAGGCAAAGAGTTGCCGATTGGAAAATATCTAATGAAGGTGCACAGGTAACAAAACAAGTATTTCCTAAAATCCTTAAATCAGTTCTAGAACATCTTCCCAAAGACACAATAAGAAGTGGCTTTAAGGCATGTGGGCTCGTGCCATGGGACCCCAATGTTGTAAAAATTTCAGAAACACCAAAAGTCGTCTCCCAAACTGTAAATCTCCATAAATTAGAAGATGCAAAAACTTTTCTAAAAACTTTAGAAAACAAAATCACTGAATCTAAATTGGGGGAATTCCAAAGGAATGTTGGAGACTGGATAGGAGATGTTAAGGATTATTCCTTGTTTCACATGTGGATGAAAGCGAAGCAAGACGTTTTAGAATTCCGCCAGCCTGAGGCTGGCCTGTCACCTTCCACAATACAAACTTTAAATGATAGTACAGGACAGTCTCCAGATTGTAGTGGTTCATTAACACCTTATCCTGCCCACTTACAATCTCCAGGCCCATCAACTGCTAATGCCCACATCATGCAAACACCACGCCCATCAACGAACAGTGATCCTGTTACGATGCAAACTTCAACTACCGCGGTCTCAATCGATCCTTCAATTCCTACACCCTTCAAGAGGACATTATTTTGGCCAGGAGAAAGTAGCACGGCGAAAAAAAAAATTAAGAAAGAAAAATTACCAGCTGTAGTAACTTCGCCGCAGATGATAGCCTATTTTTCACAGAAAGAGGGAGCCAAGCAGCAAAAACTTCAAGAAATTGAAAATAGAAGAGCTTTACGACGTCAAAAACTTGAAGAAGCCGAGAAAAAGAAGAAGGCTAGACAACAAGAATCAACATCTTCTTCATCCTCGTGCGCTTCTTATGCCGAATCTGACAAGTCACCAATGACAGGATATGATAGCGGTAGTACCGATTTTGGAGATCCGTATGACGGCGATACCAATTTAAAAGAAGGCGATTTCGCAATTGTTCAATTTGCTGGAGGAAAACGGGGTAAAACATCGTTCAAATATCTTTGCGTATTGCAACAAATTTGCGAAGATGGAATACGGGTTCAAGCGCTGAGGTCAAACGGAAGCAACAAAATGTTTGTGATTATCGAAAATGATATAAGTCTCATCTCCCCTCAGCAAATCGAATGCATTGTTCCAGCTCCAGAAGTTATTCAAAAAAATAGAAAACTTGTATATTCATTTAAAAAAAAAATAAATGTTAAAGAAATGTAACAATTTAACTATTATATCATACATATGTACTTTCTTACTTTAAATAATTTAAAAATTTGAATTTTATATATCTTTGTTTATTTTTTTTGTTTAGTTAAGTATTAAGTGTATAAGAATAACTTTTGAATTGAACTACTTCTCCATTATACACTATAAACTCAATTAAAGATTGAATAAAATTAGAATTATATTTAAAACAAGTACCAATATACTTTTTTGTTTTTTTTTCTTTAATTAAGTATATTATAAGTAATTTTCAAACTCGTCAACCATTTCAATGTAATCCTCCATGAGAATTCGATGTGGGAATGTTAATAATTTGCTTATTACATGCTTAGTTGCCACCTGATGAGTGTCCCAATATAGGGGGGCCCAATTTAGGCACACCATGCTAAAAGGTGTCCCAATATAGGCACACTGACTAAGTAAAATTAATAATTTATTTTAATTATAAGATAACTTTTTACATCAAATATAACCAGTGATTATTTTCAAGCAAGGTTAGGGTCTGCGTTTAAAAAAAAAAACGTGTGTCTACCTTTTTTCAAAACTGAGAAAAGTTGAATTAAGTCCTTAAGTGTCCCATTATAGGGGCGTTTACCTTACGGTTACAATGCAGAAAACTTTTTCAGTCTGGAGGACTCAATCCAGAGCAACATTATTTTTCTGACGTAATGTTTGGAAAAATTCAGTTCACAACCATCGTCGGCTGCTTCAACTATAACGGCCACATTACAACTCTAGAAGGTAATCTTGCCAAAGTTTGACGGGGATGGGATATAGAAATCAACATTTATTGGTGTCAGCATTGATGGACAAATTTTTGTCACAGCCAATAATATCAGTCGAGTCAGCCCAGGCCGTTAGAAGATTTCACGATACAACGAACGAATGTCTTCTTGGGCTGGCTAATCTTGACAGGGACACAACAACATGGGATCCAATGCTGATCCATTTGTTTCTGAACAAAATCAACAAGTAAAAGCACGGTATTTATGAACAAGGAAGGAACCACCCGAATGCCAAACTACTGACGATGTCTACGCCAGCAGTTTTAGCACATTAAAAACAAACTCATAATTTAAATGTATCTCATAGTCTATTTTATTTCATAACGCGTGCCATGGAATTTTCCCTGACCACGCACATTTGTAACATATCTAGTATACCATAGAATGCCTTCAGCATTATCAAGGGTTCCAATTTCGAAGCCCGAAATTGGAATGTGCATTCAAGTAGTAGCTTATCAGCATTTCTTTTTTATTACGTGTGATCCTATGCCCAAGTCATCTAGCGGGTAATAAAAGAAGAAATGCGATATTTTATCGGATGACTTGGGCTATGGGAATATAAACAATAGATCTGAGTATTGTTTTGGCTGAGACGGCAATTTAAATCAAGACGAAAATTATAAGTAAGAAAATTTATGAAATTAAAAGTTAGTTGTAAATCAGAATTGAATTCGAGCGTTTCGTTTATCTTAAAAGCAAGAGGTCTTTAGGTGCAAGAATCCAAAGACATTTCTGCTTCTATTTCGGTACGTTTTACTACAACGATATTTAGTCTTCAGGTAAAAGAACCTGAAGGCATTGCGGCTAAGCAAAAGAGCTTAGTCGCGTTATAAACATTTTTGGTGACCCCGACGTGATTGTGCAAGTGATCCTGCAAGTGATAAGTGCATTCAGATCGCGCAATTAATAGTATTGTTTTGTGAAATACCCGACATATCCTAGAGAAGTGAGCAATGGATCAGCTAGCGAAGGACCAGGTTACGGCGGGCGTCAGCATCACAAAACTCTTCCAGAACTTCAAGAAGGACGGTCCTAATCGAAGGACAGAGGACTATATACAGACCAGACTCGCGCGTCTTGAATTCGAATGGCGTCAGTTCGAGTCCAGGGACATTCAATTGCAAGAGTTCCAAACAGCGCAACCACAGCACGCGTACTTTGCCGAAGGATACCACCTACAGGTGCAGGATATCTACGATCAGTACCGAGCAGCGCTAACGACAGCAGAAATTCACATACCGGCGGCATCGAGGAGTCAGCATCTACATCAAAAGGATGTGAGTCTCAAAGCAACGCCACCGATACAGCAAATTCGTCAATTAACAGCAGCCACCACAGTACTCGCTGTTTTATTATCCGATACAGCGGCAGCTACGAAAACACAGCAGTCTGCAGCTTATCTACGCCAAAAGATTCTTAGCATACGAGAGCAATGGACCCGTATCGAGAGTTGGCACTTCGAAGTGATGCGGGAGGAAGCAATTGGGACGTATGATCCGAAGGAGTTCATCGAATTTGATAAACGAGTGCAAGACATGCTCATTATCCTGCAGGGTCAATTGGACAGCGTCAACCAGCCGCATCAGAATCAAGAAGTCCACAATTCAGTGAAAGCACAAGGTCCAAGAATGGACTTGCCGCAAATCAAGGTTCCCAGCTTCAACGGCAATTATATGAACTGGACTCAGTTCCATGATTTGTATGTCACATTAGTACATAACCAAGCCATAAGTAAGGCACAGAAGATATTTTATTTATTGAACAACTTGACCGATGAACTAAAGACACTGATTCAACACTTGCCGATAGGAGATGCAGGTTATGATGCAGCATGGAAGCTCCTGGAATCAAGATACAACAACAAGCGACTGTTGGCCAATTCCTGGATTAAATGCATACTGAATCAGCCGAGCATTGGTCACGAAGGTGCGGCAGCCATCAAGAGTCTCCATGACACGACAAAAGAGGGACTATGTGGATTCCCAGGTTCTATCCAAACTGAAGAATCGGACCCCATTATTGTCTACGTTCTATTACAAAAGTTGGACAAGATTACTCACGCGCAATACGAACAATCAGTAGAAGATCCGAAAGAATTGCAGTCCGTATCCAAGCTACTCACATTCCTCGAACGCCGCTTTCAGGCGTTAGAATCGTTAGGACGGGACCCTAAGGCACCAGGTCAAGACAACAAAATAGCCAAATCGTCTCATCGACCGAAATCAGCATTGGCGACATCAGTCCACGAATCGCGTTGCGTTATGTGCAATCAAGATCATTTATTATATCAGTGCAAGGACTTCTTGGCCCTAACTTCGAACATGCGGTATCAAACTGCGAAAAAGAAGAACTTGTGCATCAATTGTCTCAAGCCTGGACATACGGTTACAAATTGCACATCAACAAGTTGTCGCAAATGCTCCAAAAAACACAATACTCTATTGCACCGTGATCAGTCAGCTCAACCTGTGGAGCAGCCAAGTCAAACTTCTGCCCAAGATCCAGTTAAGGTAGATGCTAAGCCCACATCTCTGGCGGCAGATACGACAGCACCAAATGGATCGCAGATACTTTTAAGCACAGTACTATTGCGAATTCTAAACAGCAAGGGATAAGCTCTAGAACTTAAAGCGATTTTAGACAGCGGCTCCCAAATAAATATTGTCAGCGAGGCAGCAGCCAAAAGATTGGGACTCAGAGAGATCAACTCCAATTTACGTATAAGTGGCATCAGCGGCCTAGTCCAGCAATCACAACGAAAAGCACAAATATCGGTGCAATCTAGAGTGACGAACTTCACGGCCAATTTGGAGGCCGTGATACTATCCCAGTTCACATGCCCACAACCAGCAGTCAAGTTGGAAATTGAAAACTGGCCAATCCCAAACAACATTCAACTAGCGGATCCAAGTTTTCATGATCCGACTAGGATTGATCTCCTCATTGGAGCGGAGATTTACTATCAACTCTTGTCCGTCGGTCAAATACGACTTGGAAAACATCTTCCAACGTTGCAGAATACAGTGTTCGGCTGGGTAGTGGCCGGAAGGGTTAATAACCCGACACCCCCTCAAGTAGTTTGCGGTATCAACAATGCCGAAGAAATGCAATTGAGTGCACAAATGGAACGGTTTTGGAAATTGGAAGACAACGAATCGACGAACACACCTATGACTGCCCAGGAATTAAAATGCGAGACACATTTTCGTCAGAGTATAAAATGAGTCAGCGAGGGCCGCTTCGAGGTGAAGCTACCATTTCTTCGAGATAAGAAGGACCTTGGCGACTCCAGAGACATAGCAGTGCACAGATTTCTACAGCTCGAGCAGAAACTTCATAGAAATCCGGATTTGAAGACTTCATATTGCAAATTTATGGGCGAATACGCAGAATTGGGACACATGATGCAGATCGACATAAGTAAACTCACCACGCCCCACTGTTTCTAACCGCACCACTGCGTGCTCAAACCAGACAGCACATCTACGAAGCTCCGAGTAGTGTTCGATGCGTCGGCCAAAACATCCACTAAGGTTAGCCTAAACGACGTTCTGTGTACCGGACCCACGATTCAGGATGAATTATTCACCATACTTCTGAGATACAGGTTCCCTCGCTACGTTTTCTCAGCAGACATTGAAAAAATGTACCGACAAATTCTGATTGCACCAGAAGATAAGAGATTCCAGTTGATCGTTTGGCGGAATCACTCGCGTGAAGAACTGAAATATTATCAGTTGTGTACAGTAACTTATGGCACTAGATCAGCACCATACTTGGCTACTAAATGTCTTCAAAAATTGGCCTCACATTCTACCATGCAATATCCTCTGGGTGCATTGACTCTAAGACAGGACTTCTACATGGACGATGTTATGTCCGGTTCAAATAGTCTGCGGGACGCACAAGATCAACAAGGTCAGTTGATTGAGATCCTAAATTCGGCGGGATTTAAGTTGCGGAAATGGTGCTCAAGTCATCCAAAACTTCTACAAAATGTTCTACCAGAAGATCGGGCCATAGAATTGAACCTCAACTCCGATGAAGAACAGCAAACCAAAACATTGGGGATGACTTGGCTACCGCAAACTGACCAATTTCAAATTCGAACAACTCGATTCGAAGGGAAGAAAATCACCAAAAGGCAGATACTTTCAGAAATTGCCCAAGTGTTCGATCCGCTTGGATTAATAAGCCCAGGACAGTAACAGCCAAAATGTTCGTCCAGAAACTGTGGAATCTCAAACTGGACTGGGACGCTGCACTCCCAATGGAGTTACATACAACCTGGATAACTTTCCGATCAGGACTGCGAGCATTAAGCAGTCTTAAAATTCCAAGACACGTGTCGAGTGGAAAATGCCCCAAGTCTACACAATTCCACGCTTTTGCGGATGCTTCCGAACGCGAATATGGAGCAGTAGTATACGTGCGAGCAATCCATAATGACGGAATTATAACAGTGCACCTGCTGTGCAGCAAATCTAGAGTAGCACCACTAAAGGTGTTGACAATACCAAGGCTAGAGTTGTGTGCAGCAGTAGTCGCTGCGGAACTACTTCAACGATTGAAACGAGATTTGAAAATACCAGATCAGTCATGTTTCTTGTGGACGGACTCAGAAATAGTTCTTAACTGGTTGAATGCCGAAGCCGCATCATCCTGGACATGGGTATTTCGCAGATTAACAACCTGACACATGAGCTTCACGACCAAAAGACGTCCCAAGTATTCACGTCGTTGGCCATCCGTGTAATGATCACAATCAATAGTTATCAACGAACTCAGGCAGCACTTTTGGATGTAGTTATTGACAGTCATCACGGCAAGATTAATCCGCTATTACTTGATCCAGATCAGCTACAAGCCGAATTACATTTTGTCAAGGAAAACATGCCATCATTGCTGCCGTTGCCGATCAAGCAAGGCAATCTCGTAGAAGCTTATAGACTGATGACTATAGAAGGACGCATTTCATCCAACCGCATCATCTTCCAGTTGAAGATGCCACTTGTCTCACACGACGATTTCGAACTGCTACACCTAGTCGCAGTGCCTACAACGTTGAATGGAACCACCATGGCGGTGCAACTCACATCCAACTTCCTGATAATAGATTTGCACCGACAACAATATTATCCACTATCACATCAAGAGTTGACAACATGCACAACTATTGGTCAGCCGGATTATCTGTGCAAACAGCTTCATCCCTTATTCCGAAGGGGATCTAACATCAGCGAATGCGAACTTGGGTTCCTAACTCACGTGACCTCCCAACCAAGATGCACGACGATCCAGATGCATCAACCCGCAAGATGGACCCAGCTCTTGACTCCAAACCAATGGATGTACTTCATCGAACCACAAGAGACCATCAACCTGGTATGTCACAACGTCGTAACCCAGTACACCCTGAAGGGCTCAGGAATCATCCGACTAGATGAAGACTACGCTGTCAAGGAAGAGTACAGTACTATACAAGCACATAAACTGTATTCAAGCTCGGTCAGCACCGCCCTAAGTCCAACCAGAAACCTCTCGAAATTCACGCTAAGCCCTAATGACGCGGACGTACGGCCTTTGGCTCGACGACATCTATCACTACAGCTGAAAATCGAAGAGTTAAAATTGAAGATCCACCAATTAGAACAAGGCGAAAACCTCTCATCGTCAAGAGTGCAACCAAGTACTCATCATTTCGCTATCAGCTTAACGGGCTTGTGCTTAATGCTCATCATTATCATCTACCTCGTCTTCAAATACAAGGATGGATGTCGACCCAAACCACTCACCCAACCAACACCACAGCCAAGGAACTTACCACCCGAAGCTTTCAGACTACCGATCGACCCTGAAGAATAGTTGAATGACTGTCAACGCGCGGGAGGATGTCCACGTCAGCAGTTTTAGCACATAAAAAACAAACTCATAATTTAAATGTATCTCATAGTCTATTTCATTTCATAACACGTGGCATGGAATTTTCCCTGACCACACACATTTGTAACATATCTAGTATACCATAGAATGTCTTCAGCTTTATTAAGGGTTCCAATTTCGAAGCCCGAAATTGGAATGTGCATTCAAGTAGTAGCTTATCAGCATTTCTTTTTTATTACATGTGATCCTATGCCCAAGTCATCTAGCGGGTAATAAAAGATGAAATGCGATATTTTATCGGATGACTTGGGCTATGGGAATATAAACAATAGATCTGAGTATTGTTTTGGCTGAGACGGCAATTTAAATCAAGACGAAAATTAGAAGTAAGAAAATTTATGAAATTAAAAGTTAGTTGTAAATCAGAATTGAATTCGAGCGTTTCGTTTATCTTAAAAGCAAGAGGTCTTTAGGTACAAGAACCCAAAAACATTTCTGCTTCTATTTCGGTACGTTTTACTTCAACGATATTTAGTCTTCAGGTACAAGAACCTGAAGGCATTGCGGCTAAGCAAAAGAGCTTAGTCGCGTTATAAACAGACGACTTCCACCAATTTCTGGAAATACGCTTCCAAACTTTAGAAGCTTTAGGAAACGAAAGACGACAGCCGGTTAAACACAGGTCTACTCTACACAGTCTAAGAACTCGGCACTAACATAATCTAGCAAATTTTACACTACTTGTGAAAACTGCAAAGGGAGTCACAAGATATTTTCCTGCGCACAACTCTTGAAACTGAAGCCATCGGATCGTCTGACAAAAATTAAGACTCTAAAGTTGTGCTTCAATTGTCTTAAGGAGGGCCATTCAGTCAGTCAGTCAGTGCAAATCTAGGAGTTGCTTAAAATGTCAAGGCAGACACAATACTATCATGCACATAGACACCACCAAGCAAAACATAACAACGCCAAGGAACCTGAACTTACCGTTAATATATATGACACCTCACCGGCAGCACACAGATTCCACCAGTCGCCAAGCAGTTACGTATTATTGGGTACCGCTCTGGTGACTATCTGTAAAGAAGATGGAACTGCTGACGCATGCAGGGCCATACTGGATGCCGAATCGCAACTAAATTTTATTGGCGAACACATGTGCAAAAGGCTGAAAATATTTGGTTCGAAAGACAGCATAAAAATATCAGGCATTGGAGCAACCGAAACAAAGGTCACCAGGAGAGCGAGCATCAATATTAGTTCAAACAATTCCGACTACTCCTCAAGATTGGTGGCGTATGTTATCCCCGACATATCGACAGTTCAGCCATAAATGTTCCTTGAAGTTGCTTCGTGGCCAATTTCTCAACACATCGAATTAGCGGACCCAGACTTCAATAAGCCCAGTCGAGTGGATTTATTGATAGGAGCAGAATTGTACTGTGAACTGATGTCTGTTGGACAAATGAAATTGGACTCGAATTTACCCACAATGCAAAACACGGTATTTGGATGGGTGATTATCGGATGAACAACATTAAATCGAGACAAGGCGTTATGCTGCGTTATAAGTAACTTTGAACTTGACCGCCGTTTGGACGGTTGAAGAATATCCAACGTCATCACCAAGGAGGAAGGAGCTTCCAATCGAGCTCCAACGAAACAAACAAGGTCGATTCGAAATGAAGCTGCCTCTTTGACAAAAACCACACGTGCTTGGTAAGTCACTTAGCAATCAAACGTTTCTTGGCTTTAGAGAGAAAGCTCATCAAAGATCTGAAACGTCAATATACGACTCGATTCGACTCGGAGAAGTGAGATGAGTCAATCATTAAAATATTATAGTCTTCGAAATGTGACTTATGGAACCACCGCTGCTCCATATCTTGTAATTAAATGTCTAGCAGAATTGGAGTCTCATCCTCATGCAGCCTTTGCCATGTGTTGTGTTGCCGCCGGAAATCGGAAGTTCCGTCCGGTAATTGTGAATGCTTTCGATGCGCGAAGATCTGTCGGGCCAATTTCGCGCAACATGAATGTGAAGTTTTACCAAAAATAAGAACGCGTTATTAAAAAAATGAAGTCTGCGAGTAATTTCGCGCAACATGAATGTGAGTTTTACCCAAAAATTAGAACGCGCTATTAAAAAATTAAGCCTGCGAGTAATTTTTGCGCAGCATAAATGTGAAATTGCACGATAAAACAACGCGTTATTAAAAATTGAATACAAAAACTTAAATGAAATTGTGATTTGTGGTAATCGAGATATATGGTTTGAAATGCTTTAACTTGCTTCATTCGACAAATTTTCATGTGATTTCAAATCGTCGTGAGTTTTTATATTACAAAAAGCGTATAGAAATTTTATTGCGCAAGTGAAATTTGGAAGAATTTTCTAATCACCTGACCGTACAACCTGACCGTACAACACTCCGTTAGTAGCCAGCGGAACGCCAATTACCAGCTTTAGAGATGTTTGAAATTCGGAAGAAAGAAAAAAGGAGAAGAAAAGCCAAGCATTTAAGATCGTTTGATATATTTTTTTTTGCGTTTTGTTTATTTAATTTTTTCGATACTTGTTCGATTGCGACGAATTACATATAAATCGACGAGTTTTATTAGATCACTTTCAAAAATCCCATGTTCGAAAGAAAGCGCACGTCATTTTCGTAAATAGCTTGAGAGCGAGAATTAAACACTGCCGCTAAAAATACGACGATATCGCATGATTGTGTAACTTGTAGAAGCAGTTGCGGCTTACCTTGAACCCCCCGCAATTTTTTTGCAAAAATCATTTTGTTAGATTTTTTTTGTCTCCAAAAAAATTGTGCTAGCCGGTGTTGAGTGTGCGTAGTACGCGCGAAAGAGTTTTGCATTGCATTTGTTATTGTGAATATTTCGCATGGTTCTTTGGCCTTCAGTGACCCGTTTCAGGGTCAATGTCCCTGCTTCCTGGTCAATCATCCTGACTTTCTCTTAACTTGATTAAACTTTTCGTCATGATTCAGACTTCCCAGGGTTGCACCCAAAAGATCTGTATTATCACCTACCAATTTCGAACTGGTACAGCGCCTCTGACGACGGGTTCCGGTTCTCGCAATATCGATCAGCCATATTGGTTATTTATGTACTCTAGTGTCACTTGACAGTTCAGTTTAAGTGTCGTCTATGTTTACGTTCGGTGTTAGTTGATTTCGTGTTGTTTTTTTGGTGTTAGTTGATTTCGTGTTGTTTTTCTCGTTTGCAATGTACAATGTTTCGCGTTGCGTTGATTTGTGTGGCGTTTGGTGTTTCGTGTCGCGAGAGCGCTGACTGGATCGCGCTTCATTGTAAGTTCCATACAGTGTAACTCTTAAGTTATTAATTGTTGGGTTGCTGCCAGAATTTCGTTTCCGGTGCTTACAAGTGCCTTCGATATTTAACAAAATATCGAACGCATTTGTGAGCACTGGAACGAACAAGCGAACGACTGGAAACCGGCTTGGCGACGGGAAGGGTATCGCTACTCGGTAGATACCGGCTGTCAAAAGGGAGAAAAAAGCGAAAAAGTGCACGCGGTTTGGGCCAAAAATCTAGTGGAACAGAAAAAATTATCCTTATTCCGTGAGTTCTGTGAATTTGGCAGGCTCACTCGCGGGGAGTGCGCGAGATGATGGCGAATGGTTTTCTGTAATAAGTGCATGGCGTCTGGTTCATGTTTACGTGCGTTTCGGTGTAAACCCATTCGATAATAAAACCTTTTGTTTTGAAATAAAATGCAACAAACTTACACAGTTGAATTTAAACACGGTGCGAATTATTCCGAATGACATTGGAAGCGAAAAATAATTTTCTTTTTACGTATCATTTGACGGGAGTTTAGTCCTGCCTCTCATATAATTTGGGAGAAAATGAATTAGAAGAACGGCAACAAGAAGGCGGATATTAAATTAAAATAGTTAAAAAAGGAAAATAGTAAAATGAATTAAGCTATTATAACTTCAACAAAGAATGGATTAAATAACAAACAGATTAAAGTAAAGTAATATGAATGAAGTAATAAATAAATAAAATGAACTCTTAAAATTAAAAAAATAACAAAAGAAGAAAAAAATTTAATTAAGTCAAATTAAAATGACAGACGACGACAGAACAGACAAGACTGAATAAATAATTTAAATCATAATGAATTAAAATACATAAAAAAAAAATAGAGATAAAAAAATGAAATAGAAGCAGCAAAATTTTATCCTGGGGTGAGTCAAATTTTTTTTTCATTTCTTTCTTTGATTACCATTTTTTGTTTATTTTTTTATGCGTGTTGCAGGAATCTTTAAGGTGTCTGATTTTTTTTTATATTGCCATGATGATTAGTAGCTAGTAAAGCCCGTTGAAATGAACCCGAGCGTTTAGCTCCTTAGCCCCGAACCTCAACAAGGGGCCATATCGAAATTTGTTTCAGGACAGATATGGCTGAGGTAGGGTGGGCAGAACAGGGTGCCAACAACACCAGAGTGCCAACAACACCAGAGTGCCCTGACAAATCGCGAAGCCGCGCCAATCCAACCGCTTCTTGGTCTTTCACGACCTCTTGGGAAAATAGTCCCAATTTTTTTACAATTTCCTTGGATAAGTCGGCGCTGACAATTTTTGTTGTACAGGCCAAGGGTTTATGGTCTGAGTCGGAACAAGTACCCCCCCCCACACTGCCGTAGCTACTCCCGGCCGCCAGCAAGAGCGTCGCACCAGCAAAGACTCAGCTACCAATTCAGACGTAGGTGGAATTGGCCCATTCTGTCCTGAACCTTTACCCATCTTTCAATTATTTTGACTTTGTCAAGTCAGAATAATTTTTCCAAGGCCTCAAACACAACATAATTCAATCCTAATCCTAACCTAATCCTAATTCCAGTAATCCCTAATATAATATGAAAAATCCTAACTAGTACAATTCCTACTCCGATTCTTAATTGTTCTTTTCCTACATCTTCAGCTCTTCTTCCGATTACTTTCGTACCAAAATACTAGCTTTCGACGTGTCTTTTTAGGTGCCGACACTGATTGCAGGCGCGAGCAACGGACGTTCCATTGGGTGCCCGCCAGAAACAAACAAGGTATTTATCATCACATTCTTTCTCCCGAATCCCTTTTAACGCTTTCTTTCTTTCCTTTCAGGGCACGTGTAACAAAGGGAAACAATTATCACCCTGGAAAGAAAACTTTCAAGAAGAAAGTAAACGCCATGGAAGATGATAGTGATACATTAGAGGAAGTAGATGATGAAGAAGAAGACCTTAAATACATTAACAAAATTTTGGAAGGAGGACCGATACTCATGGAGGTAAGTGTAAACAATACACAAATACAGCCTACATGTTATTTTATTTTTTTACAGAGATAGAAGTAGACTCTGGTGCATGCAGGTCAGTAATGAGTTTTGAGGATGTTGAACGTTACTTTGGCAAAATTCCTATACGGAAAATGGAAAAACCATTGTTTTCAGTTTCGGGTTACAGAATTAATATTTGTGGACTTATCATGGTCGACGTAAAAAGTTTGAAGAATAGTAATAATAGTCATTTATGAGAACTGGTCGTAATAAGAAGTAAGAGTAAATTTATCCCATTGTTAGGCAGAAATTGGTTAGATGTGATTTTCGAAAGTTGGCGTTCCAATTTTGCGGTAAACGTGCTCAAGGTCCCCATATCCCCATTTTGAGTGACAAAAAAGGAAATTTGGTGCTGGACAGTTTGAAAAAAAAGTATCCAAACGTCTTCTCTGAATCGGCTAGTGAAACGATAAAAAATTTTAAAATAAACATTTTCTTAACGGATAACGCCAGTCCAATATTTTTCAAGCCGTATACGGTGCCGTACGGCATGCGAGAAGCCGTTGAAAATGAAATCAAACGACTACAAAAATTGGATATAATCTATCCTGTACGACACAGTTTATGGGCATTCCCCATAGTCGTGGTAAATAAACCAGATGGCAGTATTAGGATATGTGTCGATTGTAAAGTGACCACGGATTGATGATTTGTTTGCGAGTTTAGCGGAATCAACATTTTTTTGTGAATTAGATTTAAGAGATGCTTACCAACAATTAAGTGTTGAAGAATTATCACAAAATTTTTTAACAATAAACACGCATCTTGGCCTCTTTCGTTATCGTCGGTTGATTTTCGGGATATCAAGTCCACCTACTCAATTTCAGAGTATAATGGATCAAATTCTAGTTGGTTTACCTCGTACATGTTGTTTTATCGATGATTTATTATAAGGCGGAAAAACTTATACACTCAGAGAAAAACCGCGATGCAATATTTACCATATCTAATGCAAATGTTACATCGTAGAAAAAAATGCAATTTTAGTGAGAGTTTACTATTTTTACTACAAAATGATATCTGAGGATATAAAATGACCACGGAAAATAAACGCACGATTTAAATTTGTATGTAATCCATATCATTTTATAGATCTACTAATTTGTTGATATTAATTCTTCAAGTTTCGGTATCATTTCATCAGTGTGCATTGTACATAATCAATGCATTGTAGTTTTTACACTGATTTTGTAAAGAAACATATCAATTCACATCGGAAACATACATTTTCAGCATGACTAAATTTGGTCAGCAGCGTCAGTACATTGTACGGTATTTTCTTCGATGAGTTGCATGCCTAACTTGTTCGGTCGCGATATTAGCTCAATTATTTGCCAGTTTTTAGTAAGCTTAAATCTTTCTGTAGGTTTGTTTTGAAGTGTGAGTTTTTTGGTTCGAGTTCACTATGAATAAAGTTTCAGAAAGCGGAAATTCCTGTGAAGGAATTTGCCTTGCGGTTCAACAAGAACCTGAAAGTATTACACTTTCAAACGTTAACGAATTTCTCAACATTGATGTGGAATTGTATAACTTACTAGTAGAGTGGGACTTAACAGCTTTATATTCAGTTTTGCAAGGTAAGTGTGCTTACAATTTATACGTTTTAAAAATTTATTTTGTATTCGGCATCCTTTTTGGTGTTTTAGAAAACGATATCACATTCGCAAGTTTGAAATACTTATCGTCGGACGATATAAGAGACGCTATTAAAAGCATCGGTTTAAGGGCTCAGTTCCGCGAAAAGCTGTTCATTTGGAGAAAGGAAAAGGTACAATATTTACACACATGTGAATTTTAAAATATAAAATTTCCATTTACAGTGAATTGAAGATGAAACTCTAAGTCTTCATTCGAAAGTTCTTTCATGGCTTCAATCGTTGTCTGACTCCATAATTAATAATAGCTCTACAGCAACAGCATCTCCTATAACCAGTTATGTTGATCAACCGTTTCTTTCAACGGTAAAATTTGTAAATTTTTGATAAATTTTTCGTTTTAAATTTGAAGTGTTTCAGGACTTGACTTCTACTCTCAAAATTTCCAATAAGGGACGAGCGATTCTTGCCTTCTATGAAAAGGAAAGTTATTTATTGGAGAACCACAGGCAGGATCTAATATCTATTATATTAGAGGATATAAACTGCAGTGGTAATAATCTAACTGCCAGTAATTTTATACCCATTACCGAAAAGATTTTGGAGCTTTTTCCAAACGAGTGTAAGGTAAGTCCTTTTCACGTAAAAAAAAATTTGTTAATACCAATGCTTTTCAAGGATTATTACTTCGTTCCACGTCAGGGAAAACGAAATCCAGGTGGAAAATTATACGACAAGTATGTGTATGCTCGAAGAAAGCGAAAACTTCATAAGCCTTCCACATCAAAATCGGCAGATTTAGTATACAACACTACAATCGAAACAGAAGCAGATGAAACTGTTTTAAAATCATTAAAAAAGTCTTTGAGCAGAGATGTTTCCGATTGGAATGAAGTCAAAGACAAGTGGGAAAAGACGTTTGTTTTAAGACAGAAAGAATTGAAACTGTCGAAATCAAACTTAACTTTCTTTGCTGACTGGCCAAAATACAAAGACGCAAGGGCTTCGGATTTAGTAAGTGTTATGGTTAAATGTTTAATTCGAAAATATTGAAGTTTTATTTGTAAAATTAAAGACGGTGGCTCGGTATAGGCGCAGGGCTCGCAACTGGATACTTTACCCTATTACCTAAAATTTAATTATAATTTAATTGTAAAGGTAGAAGTAAAACTCTTTTATGCGAATTTGCAAATCGTGCACTTTAATTTTTTTACAATAAAAAAAACTTATAGAATTTACAAATGAATATGTTATGAAAAAAAAATTATATTATTATATTATATTATATATAAATATGACCATTTAATTTAATGCAGATGCTCCTGCTTGAATGTATTATTTTTTAATTATGTAAATATATGTCAATATCCATGAATAATTATTATTTTGAATAAAAAGATTTAACAACTGAATTTATTTTTCTTTCATTTTTAACTTCGCCCAATAGCTAGTATTAAAGTTTCACATGAGACAATGCAATTTTCACATTTAAAATACTATCATTTCGAAGGTATTTTTAAATTTAGTGAATATTAATTGATAAGGAAATAATTATCAATACACATCGTTTCAATGCAAATTGCAATGGCAACGATGGAATTCATACATTTTCCGTATATGAATTTATAGTGGCGAACTTATAAATTTATATTGTTTCGATATAGTATGATAGTGCGGAACTATAATAATGAAAAAGAAGTATTGCAAATTTTGCATTTAGAACATATATATTTACTATTTAGCGATATACCGTTTTGCATTACTTTCAATATCATTTGTTCGCTAAAAATGTAAATTTTACATTGAGTTCATTTTTCAATGCAAATTTTACAATAAACGCGAATGGCGCCCTTTTATAGTCAAAACGTATGAAAACATCCTCGTTTCTGACGAAATCGCACTGTTTTTTCTCTCAGTGTACTGATTGCGTGGAAAATTTGTCTAAAGTAATGGCTCGTGTTCAAATTTAAAGTTCATACATTCATTCATACATGCGTGATCAGTATGCTAATAGGCATATTAGTGGAGATCGCACCTCGTCTGCAATTCTACCACGAACGAATATGAAAACATGTACCTACCTATATATATATATACATATATGTATAGTTATATATATATACCTATATGCCAATCAATAAAAAACCAAATAACATCTATATGGTTACTGCCTCGGCCTTCCCGCCGAAAGTCTCCATCTTTGTACTCTCCTCCTTCATTTCCTTTACAATCTTTTCCAATCCTTTTCCTAGTCTGACTTCCTACTTTCCTTCTTCCTACACCTACCAAGCCCGCTGAGGATAGAGTACGGACTTCTCAAACCGTACTTCTCAGCCCATATCGTGCATAATAAAAATACGATGTCTATGGATACAGGTAGCACCCCACGCCCTTTCCGACGAGCTACGCACGTGCTATATGCTAGATGCACGCTACCTTCAGGCAATCCATAGGGCATAAGTCACCCAATTGTGACTTTGTCACCAGTCGATAATTGTCTTAGCCGGTTTATGCGAACTTGGCCAGTGGTTATACACTCATGGCGATGACAGTTATTTCGATTACCGAAATGTAATTGAAAAACGAACCGATTACATTACAAATAATACTAAAAACCAACATTTTCGAAAACCTATCTGCGGCTGAACATCGAAATCTTCCCAGCAGAAGCGTTTTATCTACTAATGCCCAGCTTAGCTGAATCTATTGAGACTCATCTTCAAGGTCATGGGTCGAACCACACGTTGTAGGCGCACTATACTTTACCACGTTCGTCAGGAAGCAAACACTTAGATCTGGCACTTCCTCTCTCAGCTTTCTGGAGCTGCGGGAAGCCCTGGACCAACTACCTGCCTTATTATGGAAGGCCAAGAAAACAACTACAATTTGTCTACTGGTAGGTACTTTTGATACAGACTGTCACTACGTCAACACCAGACCACAACCGATATTCACCACAGAATCGAATATCGAAAGGTGAAGAATCGATCTGTGAGAAGTGACAAGGAAGCAGAAAAGTAAAAGATCGAGGAGTCCATTTTTGGTCACAGACCGAGCAGGTCAGAGTTTATGAGTTTGATTTTTTTTGTGGAAATTAGGGTACGAAAAAAAGGGAAAAGTGCGCGTTGGGAGGCTCAAGGAGACGGCAGCTCCCACCTGCAACAGGCCCGGTTCGAGGAACGAAGGAGGCTTATACAGAAAAAAAACGCTCGTTGGGAGGTTCACAGACGAGTTTCCGTGTTTTCGGCTACGACAGTTCCCGCCAGCAGAATTGAGAGGAGTCCATTCGTACAGGCGAAACAAGGAGTAATTTAATCGGTATGACTTTAAACAATACATTCTTCTTCAATATATAATAAAAAAATCGACTTGTAAATAAGAAGAAACGCTCAATTAAAATAAAGTAGTCAGGACTTAATTCGAATTTTATATTTTTGTGTTGTGTGTCATACTATTCGTTTTCGTGTGAGGGCATTATTTTTTTTTTTATTATATGTCGAAGAGAGCCCCGGCAGTTTTGCATTGTCGTGTGTACTGGACGAAGTAATCATAATAAAAAAAAAGATCATTGACAATCTTAATCTGATTGCAATATCTACTTGACCTTGATTTGCTTGGTCAGCATATTGCAATGGGATATTCAATGCCGTGCATTTGCACCTGCATGTACATCATTGACATTAGCATTGACCAAGAGAATCCGATGACAATATCTAGAACGATTGACCTTTTTTGCTTAGTCAGCGAATCGTTCTGGATATTGCAACGAGAAATCCATACCGTGCATTTTGTTATTGTAAAATTGCATTGTAAAACTGCATAAGGAAATTTAGTATTTAAGTGATCGATTTTAAAAAATAAAGATTCAGTCTATTTTCAAACATTCACCGTTCGTTTGCTTATCGATCAACTGTACTGAGACGGCCACTCGTACTTTTGAGTTATAATATACAAAAACACTTTTGGTCTTCGACAATTAAAAATGACTCTTAAGAAGACTTAGAAGACTTTAGTTTACAGGAATTAAAGAAGACTTAGAAGAACTTCAGAAGACTCAAGAAGAGAATATCTAAAGAACCCAAGGTTTACCACACGTGTCCGTGCTTCGTTCCGGAACCCCCTTTTTGAATTGTTCTGTCGGTTTTAGCGCGTGTTTGGCGACATGAAGACCGGTGGCGTCCGAGGGCCTCCGTCTTGTAGCCGCATGGAAAAATGTGTGGTTTGTGTGGGAACGAATCGCCCGAGAAGGATTCGTGAGTTTTTTTGTTGTGAGTGGTAGATCATAAGACCCTTGTCGCGATTACTTTGGTGTGCCCCAAGTGAATCATTTTCGGATAAAATATTTTCCACTTCCACATGCGATGCATGTATGAGTTCCGTGCTTCGACCACGGAGCCCCAAAAGCCTTTTATCTGGGTTTAAAGTAAAATCCGGTGGCTAGAGTGATTACAGAAAGTCCCCCTTTTCGGTGAAAATTATGAGTGGGTTTGGTTGTCCAACTGGACACCTACAAGAAATCGACAATCAGAGAACCATAGGAAATCTTTTTCAGATCCTAACGGTCTGTTGAATAATACTTAAGAAAGGTGTAAAACCTTGGAAAAGATCATAATTCCACTGGTTGATGTCTCATGAAAAATTATTCCTGTGGCTCAAGAATGAAATCAGGTTTGTGCTCGACCACCTGATCTGACAGGATGTTGCGAGACTTTATGACCAGTCTGCAGTTTCGCCCACGGACTATTCCTCATTAAAGAATTGTATTTAATAATAAATACAGAAAATTAACCAAAAGGTGATTATTAAATAAACCTTTCCCTTAAGATGAGATCATCTTATTAAGAACTAACTGAATCAATTCTCATATGCTAAGAAATTTAATTTACATCACTACAAGATGATGGATGAAAAACGAAATTAAATTAAATTAATTACTAAATTAAAAACAAGCGGCAAGGAGGCGAAGCCGACAAGCCGCCTACACTCCCACCTTCTGCCTACTCCAACTTCAATCTATAGAACAGTTAAGTACTGGTGGACTGTATACTAAAGTCAATCTGGTATCTACGGCCGAGTGATAACTTAGATATGACTATCCTAAAATGAAAAAATCTTTTCCATGATATGGAAAAGGAAACTTATCATAGACACAATTGAAAAACAGTAGGCGAAGATTAGCTTCCTAAACGCGTTTCGATTCTTGCTAGTGAATCATCATCAGTAGGACATAGTACTGAGGTTTGAGATAAATTAACTTTGCACACAGAAGGTGAACTAAGTGAGGGTGTTTGGGTAAATAATACTAATTACCTACCATCTCTCAGTTTTAGCTTAACTGGTGTGCAAACTTTTCAATTTTTTTAGCTAAACTAGACTCTAGTGGATGCATGTAATGTTTCTGGACAGACGATGAGAAAAATTCATCTATCCAAAATCATCAAATGCTGAGCAATCCACGGTGGTCGGAGATCTTCACACCTTAAAATTAAAAAATTGGACACTTCATTGTCACAAAAATTAATCAATTAGACAAAAAATTTTTATAAAGAACTAAAGAAAATTTAAGATCTTTAAATAATAACAGAAATATTATACCAACAAATCCAAATAAACACTTTGTTTTACAGCGTTCAAGAAAAACAATTATTCCAACTATCCCATCATCAAAAATTCAAGATGGAAACCTTACGTTGGGAAAAAATAAACCAGCAAAAAGAAGGAAAAGGAAGGAAGAAAAACAGGAAAAAGGAAAACAAGCAGATACAAATTAAATTGAATTAAACAATAAGGAAAAATTTATAAGGAAGACCAATGTAACTGAGGTAAAAGAAAAATAAATATACAAATAAATAGATAAAAACACAAACAACTAAGAATAAATCTTATTTTAATAGATAATGATCCATATTAACAATATCCAATTCCAGAAAATTGAATTACTCTAAATCGTTCCACCATTCCTCTACTCTCTCATTCAACTCCTCCATCATTTCCTCCCGTCTTACCCTCTCCCTCATCCAGAACAATTCCTCTTCTAACTCGTCCATCTCCTCATTCAACAGGAACTCTTCATGGTTCCAAAAATATTCATTTGAGAGGTCCTCCGTCGTTATTGACTCCTCCTCATTGTCGTCGCCAGATGTTGAATCATCCGATCCCCCATCAAGATCCATCTCATTAATCTTCCAATTCTTGAGTGGCATGTAACCCATCTTCCATATTAAAAATGAAAAATGAAGGAGAAACAAGAAGATTTTGTGTTGAGAAACTAATTGAGGTTATTGATTTCTATTAAAAACTAAAGGTCAAGTGGATGAAGAAGCCCACTAAACTAATTCACAGAAAACCGAAGAAAGATAAAGAAAAAGAAAAAGAATAAACTCCCAATCATACAAAAAAGCTACCAAAAACAATTTATTTGAAATTAAACACAATATTAACTGCATTAAAAATCATTAAAAAACACTATCCAAAATTCTCTTTCCGCTTTCATATCCTCCATGTGAATTCTAAACTCCTCCGCCTCCCCTCTCGAATCCCTCTCCTGTTTCAGTAATTCCTCCTGAGTCTCCACCAAATGTTCAATTTCTGTGACTAGGTCCTCCTCTAATGATTTTTCCAGTTCTTCAAACTGGGATAATTTCAACACCTCTTCCAGTTCGTCGTCGAAAGCCTCTCGCTCAAGATGAGCTTCAAACTCCCAATATTCTTTCATCTCATCATCCAGACCTGCCAGAATTTCCTGTTGAATCTCATCACTCATGATGATGATGGAATGCTGGCGAGATGATTTTAAAGTTGTGCGACAAATAATAAAAAGAAAGGAAAAATTGAAAATACCACAAAACCAAGGATTGAATAACTGTCTAACTTCATCAACAACGTAAGGAAAGAAAACAGGATAATATCAGAGGGATATACAAACCACACCCCTCCTGAATGTCCGAAAAGAAACAGCCTTCGGCGATTTTCTATAAAAAACTAGGAATTTGTTTAAACTCAACCATAACACCAAATTGTCTTCCGTTTGATATGGTGCTCAGATAACCAAAGCGGCGAGGAGGCGAAGCCGACAAGCCGCCTACACATCCACTTTCTACCTACATCACTGATTACCTACTTCACCCACTACCCATTTTAATTTTAATCTACCCCATCTTCCAAAAAATATCAGAAAAAGGAAATTTGTAGTCATATAAGCCCGACGTCTGTGTCTTTTTCCATCTGTAACTTGAAAAGAAAATTTATAGTAATAACTGTCCGAAGACATGTACAACTCTCAACATCCATTAACGACCGCATATATTTATATTTTCGGGAAATCAAGTCTCACGAAAAAATCCAATAGTAAGTGAGGGGGCTTACTATCACTTCTGTAATGATAGAGTGATAGGCGGATCCTGTCCTTGTTAATAAAATAAATATTTTAAAGGATGCAAACAAAACCACGAGATAAATTTGTCATAGCAGCTTTCCCTCCAGACTCTTATCACTGTATCGATGAAATTGAAGATCCTCATCCGTAAAGGGCCGACATGACCAGGGGCAGAAACTAAATCCTGTTGCGATGTCGAATCTTAATATTCTAAAAAATTCTAAAAAATTATCCCTAACATCAGGGAGCCGAAATTGCTGGATCGCTACACACTAATTTCCAATTCACTCTTAGAAGAACTAATAAACCGCAAAAGAAGGATTGATTTTCCCTTTCTGAGGGAGAACAATGAATCCTTGATTGACAACTTTCTCATAACTCGCACAAATCTATTTAGATAACATTTTAAATAAAAACTTAAAAGCACTCTCCCTCCAATATTAGTCAAGGAACTGAAAAATCGAAAACTTTTGACAAAGAAGAAAACTCACTATTATTTTATGGTTGTCTTGATCCAGAACTCTAATCCTTATATAAAAGATTATTGTTGACTTCTTCCAGAGCACCGCCAATTACTGAATGTCTATATTCTCTTCTGGTAACCTATCTATCACTTTGAAAAAACTTGAAACTATTAAAGGAGATCAAAACTCAATTACGAAAACTATTAATCGGACGAAAAACTATGAATGCAACTAGAATGCAACTAGAACCTCCAAAAAACAAAATTTAATTTGATTCCACACCATAAGACAGTGAGTTTAAAGTGTAAGTTTTCTTTTATTTGAACCGACAGTTCTTTTGTTACACCCATATAAGAATACCAATCTTTTTTGAAAAACTCAACGCCTCCTCTGCTAATAAGATTCAACCCTTGCCAATACCTTTCTTTCATCCTCTAAACCTTGGTAATTTAATTCCTATGAGAAAGACCCGAAAATACCAACATCCTTCTATAGATTTACTATCAAATTGATTACCTTCACCAATTCCAGTCTTCTCATTTTCAAATGAAAATCTTTCTTTAAAGGAACTTGAAAAAAACAAACTCCTTCTTTACCTAATCATGACCTTTTCTATACTTAGGGAATAGATAACTATCCACCAGGAAATGGGGGTATCTCAAGTATTTGGGATTTAATTGTCTTCAGACAGCTATCCATACTAATGAACTGAAGAACTTCGTGAAACAAATTTCACAGAAATTAAATAATAATATTACTTCCTGCTACGTACTTTCCCAAGAAAGTGCCGACATCTGTTGAGAGATATTAAATCCATCATGGCGGACTGAGACAGTTATCCGTCTTATCCGATTATCCTCAACTGACAGTTCCACATCTGTCAAACAAAAGTCATAACAAGTCCACAAGAAAGACCAACAACCCCAATTCAAGCAAAACAAATTTATTTATAATCAAAAACATTATTAACTACTGTTACCGTTGGTTTGTTAGGTAAGTCTGGTAACACTAAATTACAAAGGATTTATGCATGACTGGCAGCACTTTTAAATTATTGACAGCAGATTGAACTCATGTCCGTTTCAACTTCAGATTAGTTTTATCTGTGAGTGGAAGCGGACCTGTTTAAGGAGGTGAGTGGTTGCTGTGTTTTGTTGGTCGAGTGTTTGCCTATTGTGTTTGTCACAAGAGGAGGTGTTGTGTTTGTCACGGCACGAGTGTATTTTAGGCGCGTTTGTCGCGACAAGTTCAAGTGAGTGTGTGCGTCACGAGTTTGTCTCGTGTCGCCCCCGATCGGGTTAATTTGGATCGTGTTGGTCATGATCGGGTGTATGTGTGTATGTGTGTATGTGTGTGTGTGTGATAACCGCTCCTGAGTCTGTGACTCACCATTTGTTTATTTTACAGACGCTGACAAGTGAACCGAGGGAAAAGGGACGGAAACTAACGGGACCGTGGTAATTTGGCAGTTAAATGGTGTTTTAGTTTGTGAAGCCATTTTGTAAACCGTTTGATAAAGAATTTGAATTTTAAAATAAAATACAGTTAATATCTCAGAAGTGGGATCAGGATCAGGATCGTGACGTGAACTTAAAGTGAAGTGAATAAACTGTAATAGACATAAAAATAATAAAATAACAATTGCGTCTTGGACGGAAGAAGACTCCCCGCTACCGAAGCGCAGTCGTATGAGGCAATTAAGTGAAAGCCGTGAGGTTTTGGAGCAGCGAAATTTGGGTGAAGTGTTGGGAAATTTAATGCGGAATGCGAATGCAAATAGTGCTAGTCGTGCCGAAATTGTAGGTAGTAAAGCGATACCGCTATTTTGTCCGGACGATGGTGTTCAGGATATGGCTCGTTGGATAACGAAAATCGAAGAATTGCGTCAAATACACGGGTGGAATGATGTGACCACGTCTTACTACGCAACGAGCAGGTTAAGCGGGTATGCAAGTTTACCTAGCATAAACTATACTTGGGACGAGTGGAAAGAGAAGCTTCTACGCGCATTTCCTAGCGAATGCGACTTTGCGAAACAGCTTGACGCAATGACTGTTCGGACCTGGAACAGAGGTGAACCAATAATTAAATATTATTACGAGAAACTAGCTCTGCTCAATAGCTGCGAGATTTTTGGTCGAAAATCTGTCTCATGTTTAATTGCTGGCATCCGAAACAAATATACAGGCAGCAGCTTGGGTTGGAAATTACGAATATCCGAAAGATCTGTTGAAGTACCTGAAAACGGTACAGGAGGGAGTGTTGGAGAAAACAGCATTTAATAAATCGGATCA
Source organism: Beris chalybata (assembly GCA_949128065.1). Classification (NCBI taxonomy): domain Eukaryota; kingdom Metazoa; phylum Arthropoda; class Insecta; order Diptera; family Stratiomyidae; genus Beris; species Beris chalybata. The sequence goes on from OX421897.1 coordinate 93,711,464, forward strand.
CTACAAAAATAAAATGCAATACACCGAGCGTCATCGAGAAAAGAAGACGGAACATCTACTTGCAGTTCGTCAGTATGCGGTACCAGGCTCATTAAGTGACCGGCGTAAATGTTATGGGTGTGGTAGTAAGACACATTTAATGTCGGAATGTCCGAATAAACCACCCTACTGTGAGAAGTGTAAACGGCGCCATCGATGCAGTTGCAGTTCAACATCGCGCAGCAATGCAGAAGTGTTGACGTAAACAACTACAACGAAGGGTGAGAAATACTTTCAGGATATTTTTGTAATGAATCAAGTGGTAGGGGCGTATATAGATTTGGGTGCGAATTGCAATACAATTAGACAGGATGTAGTAAAATCACTGGGGTTAGCTATTGAAAATGAAATAACAGATATAAGTGGCTTCAAAGGAGGTAAGGTCAAGTCGCTTGGGGTAGCGAAAAATGTAAAAGTGTGTGTGGATCAAGCAGAAGTGTTTACTGATTTTCTTGTCGTACCGAATGATGTACAGAAAATCCCAATAATTATCGGGCAAGCTGTAACTGAGCAAGAAAATGTATATGTCTATAAAGATCACAACTGTATATGAATTTTCATTTCCTCCTAATAAAGTTTGTCTCTGGGCGGAAAAAGCAGTTGTGATACCACCAAAACATGCAGCAAACATCGAATGTACAGCTGATCAGATTGGCGACGTGTTAGTCAATTCGAGTGTCAGGATGAAGGATCATAATAAACATTTTTTACCCCGTTGTATAACGAGAATTAATGAACGTAAAGAGTGCATTGTCCCAATAATAAACATCATATAAAGTTGCTAGATATAAAGTTGCTAGATATAAAGTTTTAAGTCGTGACTGACTGTAGTGCCGTCAAAGCAGCAGCAAATAAAAAGGATAATGTACCAAGAATAGCAAGATGGTGGAGACTCTTACAAGAATTTACGTTTGAAGTGGAGCATAGGTCAGGTGATCGCATGCAGCATGTGGATGCTTTAAGCAGAAATCCTGTAAGTAATGTGGCTGTGGATTTGGACGACGAATTTGCAATACTACGGATTGAAGACAGAGATTGGGTATTGGCCGGTCAACTCAGTGACGCGAAAATAAAATTGATCCATGAAATTCTTGAACGAAGACCAGAAACCGACTACGAGCGTACAATTCACATTAGTTATACGTTGGAAAATGGACGTGTTTATAAATTCAACGGTACTGAAAAACAGTGGGTAATTCCTAGGTCCATGCGGAGCCAAGTTGTAAGGGCAGCTCATGATGACTTCGGACATTTTTCAGTAGATAAAACTTTGGATAAAATACGGGAATCCTATTGGTTTCCACAAATGCGACGTTATGTGACGAGATATATTAAAAGTTGTATACCATGTCTTTATCATAAAAAACCGAAAGGGAAGCCACAGGGGTTTCTTAATCCAATTGCTAAGGATAGTACACCATTCCATACTATCCACATAGATCATCTGGGACCATTCGTTCGAAGTACGCGCGGTAATCAATATATTATTGTTGCAGTGGAAAGCTTCACAAAATATACGATAATGCGTGCTGTTAAAACCACGAAAACTCTGCCAGTATTAAATTTTTTGGATACAGTTTTGGGTACATTTGGTACACCGAATCGAATAATAACCGATAAGGGTAGTTGTTATACTTCAAAAGCCTTTGAGAAATATTGTGATGGGAAAGGAATTCAACATATACAAACTGCTGTCTCAACACTAAAAGCAAACGGTCAAGTGGAAAGGTTTAACTCGACTGTTCTCAATTCCTTAGCAAAAACTGCCCAAACCGAAGAGCATTGGGATAAAGACTTAAATCAAGTTCAGTTCGCAATGAATAATAGTCTCCATAGTGTGACTAAGACCACTCCTAGTCAGTTACTGTTTGGATATAGGCCAAGAGCACCGTCAGATGCTATATTGTCAAATGCAGTACAGGAACAAAGACCGACAACGGAAAATTTATCAGAACTTCGGAAAGCAGTTGCCAGAAAAATAAAAACAGATCAGGTGAAACAGAAGAAAAGATTTGATAAGCGACGGCGATCTGCTCATCAGTATGAAGAAGGTGATTTGGTGTTAGTTGAAAAAGCAGCCTACGGAGACGGGAAAAGTAAAAAACTACTGCCAAAGTATAAAGGCCCATTCGTGGTTAAGCGTAAGTTGCGTAACGATCGCTATGTCGTCACGGAATTGCCTGGATCTAGTCGGAGCAAGAGAGCGGCCTACGAAAATGTAGAATCTGTTGAACATATGAAGATTTGGAACTCCTGGGATGATTCTCCATCGGAAGAGGATGAACAAAAAGATAGAGAGTAGGAAACCGAGGACGGTTGCTAGGTCAGGTTAGCCGAGCTGTTACCGTTGGTTTGTTAGGTAAGTCTGGTAACACTAAATTACAAAGGATTTATGCATGACTGGCAGCACTTTTAAATTATTGACAGCAGATTGAACTCATGTCCGTTTCAACTTCAGATTAGTTTTATCTGTGAGTGGAAGCGGACCTGTTTAAGGAGGTGAGTGGTTGCTGTGTTTTGTTGGTCGAGTGTTTGCCTATTGTGTTTGTCACAAGAGGAGGTGTTGTGTTTGTCACGGCACGAGTGTATTTTAGGCGCGTTTGTCGCGACAAGTTCAAGTGAGTGTGTGCGTCACGAGTTTGTCTCGTGTCGCCCCCGATCGGGTTAATTTGGATCGTGTTGGTCATGATCGGGTGTATGTGTGTATGTGGGTATGTGTGTGTGTGTGATAACCGCTCCTGAGTCTGTGACTCACCATTTGTTTATTTTACAGACGCTGACAAGTGAACCGAGGGAAAAGGGACGGAAACTAACGGGACCGTGGTAATTTGGCAGTTAAATGGTGTTTTAGTTTGTGAAGCCATTTTGTAAACCGTTTAATAAAGAATTTGAATTTTAAAATAAAATACAGTTAATACTACTGTGAAAATTTTTTTCATTAATAACTGTGAATATCCGCCTTCTTCACCAAGGAAAAAATAGACTCTACGGTCTCCATGAGACTCTTCAGAAGACTCAAGAAGAGAATATCTAAAGAACCCAAGGTTTACCACACGTGTCCGTGCTTCGTTCCGGAACCCCCTTTTTGAATTGTTCTGTCGGTTTTAGCGCGTGTTTGGCGACATGAAGACCGGTGGCGTCCGAGGGCCTCCGTCTTGTAGCCGCATGGAAAAATGTGTGGTTTGTGTGGGAACGAATCGCCCGAGAAGGATTCGTGAGTTTTTTTGTTGTGAGTGGTAGATCATAAGACCCTTGTCGCGATTACTTTGGTGTGCCCCAAGTGAATCATTTTCGGATAAAATATTTTCCACTTCCACATGCGATGCATGTATGAGTTCCGTGCTTCGACCACGGAGCCCCAAAAGCCTTTTATCTGGGTTTAAAGTAAAATCCGGTGGCTAGAGTGATTACAGAAAGTCCCCCTTTTCGGTGAAAATTACAGGTTGCGCGCAAAAAGGATCGGCATTTAAATGCCGTTTCCTTTTGATAATTCTATAAAACACGCGGTGTCGCAAAGTGATCTTAGCGTTACATTATCGGTATTCGGTATGAAAAGAAACGGGTTCTTACCCACAGGTACCGTTTGATTTTTTTCACGAGGCGTGGGTGACGCGTAACCGCGTGGGTACAATTTCTCCGACCATTTGCCCCTTTCATATCTTATTTTGTCTGTGCAAAGTTTTCAGCGGTCGTTAAAATTGGAAGAATGAGCCCATCGAGAGCAGAAATTTTTAGGAATACCCAAAAGCGCATGAATACTTTGGAAGGCGACGGGAAGCGGAAGTGTTGGATCCCCGATTTACATACCAGAGCCGGCTTGGAGTTGATATCCTGTAGGTTTTTTTTCTCTCTCTTCTTTCTTGGATAGGATGTTTCAGAATAACAGATCCTGGAAGTAACGGTGGATACTGAAGGGTTCGAAGAAAATTCGCCTACGTCGCAGAATTGTCCTCAAGATATACGCTTGTGCCACGAGGCGAAGCCACAATAAAAGTACAGTAATTTTCGGGTACAAGAAAATTCGAGATGGAGAAGTTTATTCCTCTTTTGGTTCGATTGGATGCCCCAACACACGCACATATTCGATGCTCGGTTCAGACGAATAGGGAGTCCTATAATAGGGGCGTCCTATCTGCTGATATCTTTGACGCTGAACCCATTTTTTTTTGTTTGAAAAATCTACCTTAATAACAAGGGAAAAAACCGATTTTGCGAAATTCTCGCATGTATATTGCGTAAATAGTTTTGGGTGGAACTTCATCTTCGAGAAGACTTAGCTTTTTTTTGTGGTACTCGCTTGGATATGGGGTCTAGTACCATCCTTCGACGATGAAATACCATCAACCCCCCCCCCCCCCCCCCCCCCATTCATACATTGCATGTTCAGTATGCTAATATGCATAATAAGTGGAGATCGCACTTCGTCTGTCATTCTACCACGAAGGAATATGGAACTTATGTATATATATAATTATATATATATATATATATATACATATAAAAATATATACAGCAAAATTACATCTATATGGTTACTGCCTCGGCCTTCCCGCCGAAAGTCTCCATCTTTGTGCTCTCCTCCTTCACTTCCTCTACGATCTTTACCAATCCTTTTCCTAATCTGGCTTCCTACTTTTCTTCTTCCTATACCTACCCAGCCCGCTGAGGATAGAGTACGGACTTCTCAAACCGTACTTCTCAACCCATATCGTGCATAATATATACGATGTCTATGGATACAGGTAGCACCCCACGCCCCTTCCGACAAGCTACGCACGTGGTATATGCTAGATGCACGATACCTTCAGGCAATCCATAGGGCATAAGTCACCCAATTGTGGCTTTGTCACCATTCGACCATTGTCTTCGCCGGTCTATATGATCCTGGCCGTCTTGAATAAATGGTGATGGAGACAAACTCCCTCTATTTGTTTCAAGACGGAACACCAGTTAATATACCCTCGTGGCGTTGACAATTACTTAGGCTACAGTGTTGTACTATTTTGGTTTGGTTGGACGGATACCATGTTCAGTCATGGCGCCCCAAACTGATTGCAGCATTGTAGTTTAAAAACGCTCTGCGTACATTACAAGTGGTCAAATAGATTGGCCACTCGTGCTAAGCCACCTTGGAGAATAAAAGACTTGAGATATCAACTCTGAATGATGAATCTAATATGTCTGCACGATTCAATAATGTAGCCAATACCGTAATAAGACAAGGAACCTATATGCCTCATAATCGTTGTATATATAAATAAATAACAACTGCCAGCGTTTTAACTACATCAATGCTAAAAACTAATTCGTGTATGTTACAACTTCAACAGTTAAGAGATAAGAGCAAAAGTACCATTGTAATGACTTGCGCCGATTACAATAGTAGAATGGTAAGATTTTTAGATGATGCAAAATATGAAGGGATATATGAAAAATGCGCTGAGGATCTCCAATCTATATTGGAACGAGTGATACAATTTTATATAGATTTAATGCAAAGTACCGGACTTGACAGAATCTGTCCAAATAATGTAATCCGCGAGAAATGGGAAAAAATTGCAAATTACTTCCTATTGTTTAGCAACTTTAAGTGGGGTGCCAGGCGCTCACGATCCTAGATTACCTATGACACCTGTAACAAATGTATCTAACGCTCCTATAAAGTTCATTGTGTTGTGCCTCACAACTAATAGTAAGTCATGCCAGTCGTTCAGTCATGACTCAGTCATGCCAGTCGTTCAGTCATGACTCAATCGGCATTTTTTCACGACATGAACAATGTAGCGAGTCGATCATGCCGGGTAATCCGATACTCTACCTGGCCCGTGGTAATTTTGACGTCATGATACTCAAATTGCAAGTAAAGCAAGGCGGGGATTTCGTCCACTTTGCTTTATAGTATCATGCCGTAAAATGTGCTACGGTCCAAGGTACCCCCGGAATGGTCGGATTGCTGTTTGTTTTGCGCACTTTGCACCGTAAGAATTGTGCAATCGTTTCGACCCACAAATTGCACCGATACGAATTACACTATTTGTGAGTCGCCAAAAAAGTACCGATTGATCATAAGCATTTACTTATGAGTTGAACGACTAGCCCAAATACCAATTAATTAAGTTAGCCTAAAAATAGTATTTAAGTTATCGTAAGTAATTAAACAATGTTCAGTTTTATTTCAAAAGAAGCACCAGAATAAACGCCAGTTATTTTCAATTATCCAACGGAGAATCCATGATAATATAAGTTTTCTTAAAAGCAGCCGAGTTTTTCTTTTGATTAATCAATCTTTTTCTAAGTCCAGGTACAAATTTAACAATTAATCTGTTTTTTTTCAACAAATTCAAACTGGGTAAATCTGCCTCCTTTCTTGGTGGCGATTGGCCTTATAAGGTTTCAACTTGTGGTGTTCTAACGAACGCCGAAACCGAAAACATAATGTAGGAAAGTAAGCAGTACCCCAATACTCCATTGAGGTGAATACCAGAGACCATCGTCCAGCAAGAAGAAGAAGTCCTGACCTTTCCTGCTTGGACCTATATCTCGGAGCTTGACTCTTTCTCTTTAACTACAACCACCCTCGAGAACGGACGTACATTTTCACTTTAAGTTCCAATTATTTTGTTCAATTATTTTATTATATTCAATTATTTTCTTCAATTATAATATACAATTTATAACGTTCGTAGCGCTTCGTTTTTATTTATACGCAGATAATCCCACAATAATTTCTAAATCTTTCCCTTTTTTAATTCGGCTGTAGTATCCGGGGATACTGCAGTCACACAACAATTGCCTCATTTATGGCCTCAATTTACATCAATTTTAAAAATACACGATTTAATTTTAAAAATGGTTTGGGCTTACGGTAACGCTTGACTGATCAGAGAAAAAAGATAATGCCTCCATAAGAGTTAGTACTTTTATAAATCATTGTACTAAGATCTGTAAATTTCCAGTTAATAGCAAATCATCCGATGATATTATCAACGGATGATATTATCAACGGATGGATTGGCCAACTGGTAGTCCAGACCTCAGCCCGATTTTTCTGTGTACCAATGTTTATGACTAGACTAGGTAGTTAAGCGAAGTATATTTTCAATTTAGTTAAGTGAAAAGTGAAAAGTAAAAAGTGACCATCATTAGATTTACATAAAATTAATTTATAAAATTAATTCATAAATATTTTGTATTGCTATAATAGAGTCATCCCGATTCCCAATTACGTTGTTGATCAGTTATTGGAGTGCGTTTACCTATTTTTATTCAATACAATTTTTTTTGTTAAGTTGTAAGGTCTTGTTAAGTCGTAAGGTTTTATTTCCTATTTTCACGTTTTTATATTATAAATATTTCACTTTAGATACATTATGTAATTATGAAGCGCCGAGACCTTCGCAATGAAGCTAACGACTTATTTCGTACGTTGGGAATCAATTATTCTACTGAAAAGGGGTGTGTCAGGTCTCTCAGTGTGACATCTGCTTTAAGACGTAATATGATTTAATAAATTTAACGGGTTACAATATTGTTATTATAATTTTCATAGATGCATTTTACATTCGCTATAAAGAAGCAGGTGAAGATATTTTCGGCCAGGCTGCCAAGAAGCATTTCCAGTATGCGAAAGATCGGACAATCAAGAAAAAACAGTATGATCACTCCACGTAAAGTGATCATAGCTCATAATCATAAATCATCATAAATCATAAAGGCAATGACCGGATTGCATTTACCTAAAGGCAACATTTTTATTAATTAGCGGATATAATTCATGTCAGCATAAAAACAATAAAATTACCTTTATGCTAGCACTGCAATTACTCGTCCGATCTTTGTACCACACATGCTAATATTGATTTGCAATATTAGCATAAAATTTATATATAAGTTGATAAATAATTATTATAAGTTCAGTTACAATAAAAATCATTAAGAAGTATTTACTTCCAAATCATTAAGAAGAATTTACTTCCAATTTTGTTTTTTTTTTAACAACTTTATAAAATTAAATAAATATTGAATGAATTTCTTACCATAAATATATTTTATATGTTATTTAATGAAAAATTTCTCTAAAACGGTTATGTTCTGATGATATGATATTTCATAATTAGCCATAGAAACATAATGCTTACATTCTTCATCTTTCTTTCAGTCTTCCATGTTTAGGAAAAAAAAGTTTTTTAATTTACTCTTAACTTACTTTGCATACCATACTAATAAACAGTTTAATAAATATATATTTATATATGTATATATTAAAAAAACTAAGCCGAAGGTCCTAGTCACTAGCGATTTTAATAATTTTTGTATATTTATACATCATATCTTCAAGGTCAATAGTCGGGGATTTCATTTTGGAGTTTTACTCCACTGACGCCAGAAAACAACTAACATTTAATCAAATTTCCTTCTATGGTAGCTTACCAAGAAAAATTCCATTCATATTTAGCTATATTTAATTATTAAAAAAAAATAACTTACTTTGAAATTATAAAAACTCTTTTTTTTAATTCATAAAAACTATCATTTATAATTCATAAAAGACTCATTTTTAACGATTATATAGCGTGTATATACTCGCTAAGACCACATTTTTTCTAATTCACCAATGAGACGTAAAAATGACTCTTCTCGGGTGGCCATTTTGGTATGCCCAATCGTCGTTTTTAATTCATTTGCGAACTCGTTAACGAGTGAAAGGCTCGTGAATTATGGCTCTTTTATGAATTAATTACGATACTTTTTGTTTGCTGGGATGTGCGAAAACATCTATACATTTTCTTCAGTTTTCCTATGTTATATTTTGGTCGAACTTTGTCGTCATGAATTTTCTTGCTTTTCTTCTGGGGGCTTTTAGCACCTTACGGCGGTGAAATACCACCCTCCTACACGTTCACACATACACATGTATAAAATTAAAGCTATCAAGTGGCTTGAAAATAGTTCAAATTAAATAATGTATTTGCGTATATTGTGGTGTATGCTGTTCACGCGTCGATAATTTAAATAGATACATAAGAAGTGTCTATGGAAAGGATGGATTTAAATGTAAATTTTGTTTGAAAATATATACGCGCAAAGAAACATTGTTAAGACATGAAACAACTTTATATGCTGTAGTACAGCATATAAAGATATGCTGCGAATATTCGCATCCGCAATTGCGGAGCTTCCGTATGGATTTGAACATCTGCGTCCGCATCCGCATTCGCAATAATCAATGCGGATGTGCATGCGGATGCAGATGTATAATTCAAGGGAGAGTAATTTTTTTTTTACTGATTTTGTGTACAAAGAGCTATATGGAAAAGTTGCTGAAAAAGTTAAAATACTGTTCAAAAAATTGTAATCAAATTTTTCGTTTACTTCTGACATTTCGTCGGATCTACACTCAAATGCCTCTTTGCTTAGCCTGACTTTTCATGGAATAGCAGAAAACTTTGATATATCATCAATTGTATTGAAATACGAGACATTCAACGATCGTCACACTGGTGACATAATTACTGAAAAATTTGAAACGATGCCGATTTTTGAATGTAATATCAAAAAAGAATGTTGTTCCTTGGACTCCTTCCTGAGTGTTACCGGAAGGTAACACTTACACTTAGGGGATATAAACACTATTTTCTTCTAGCTCACCAAAATAATACATATTAATACGAACTAACAATTTAGCACTAGTTGTAGGTAGGTTGGACTATTAATGCTAACAAAAAATAGTAGCAAAAGTAAAAATTTAATCCAGAATACGTTTCAATTGTAGTAGTAAAGAAAAATCATACATAATAAGATAGTTACATTTCAATTCAGAATAAATTTTCATTGTAATAGTAAGAATAAATAATCATATATAATAAGATAGTTACATTTTATCTCAGAATACATTTTCATTGTAATAGAAAACAACATATTATAATAAGTCAGCTACATTGTAATTTAGAGTAGATTTCAATTTCAATCATTAATTGGAAGTTTTTGGTACAAGTTGTTTTTATAATGATCAAGGTAATTTTATGCTTCGTCGCCGTTATGCTATCCGCAAGTGCTACCGAAACACCACCATTCGCTATAAAGCAGTTAGAAGACACTGTCGTCCTTTTTGAGAAAACAGGATATACCGTTTTCTACCAAGATATCTGGACCGTTCTTACGAAGGTTACGCCAATAGATTTCTCGGCTGCCCTTGATATCGCAGACCAACAGATTGACCAATTATGCCATTCAACCACAACAAAACCAGTAGCTATAAATATGCTGAAACGCGAAGAAAGAGGACTGTCTAACCCCGCTCAAGACCCACAAAATGAACTTTTTGGGACAGAATGAAAAAGAAACCTTCGAGCTGATAAACCAGATATCGGTGATGAAATCTAACTTCGATAAGCTGAGTGAACATTCTATTTTCCTGCGAGACGAGTTCGAAGAAAGACGAAAAACATATAAGGCCTCAAAAATAGAAGTGCAGGAGAAATTTGTTATTTATTTTACGGTACCTACAACTGCTATCAAATGATTACAATTTTGCATAACTTAACAAATCTTATTGTTTTCAGACTTTAGAAGAAGGGCACAATTATGAAAAAAGTGTGGAAAAATCAGCGGATAATAATCAACCAAGAATAGTTTTTGTTGGGGAGTTTATAGATTTAAAAGCATACATAACTTTTATCGATAAAATATATTATTTTAACGATGCTGCAGAAGCAGTAAAAAAATGTCTTTACATGTTTTTAGCATTAAATATTAGTTATCCTGAAGAGAGTATGGTATTTTGGAATTTTATCCAAATATTTATTTGTGGTATCACAACAAAATATGACTGCAATAATTCGGCCCTAAAGGGTATTTTCAAAAAATTTACGAATGAGTAAGTGAGTCAATAAAAATTAATAAAATAATATTCAATAAAATCAAATTATACTTTTTGAAATTAAAAATTGAATTATAAAATTGAACTATGTGCTTATAAATATCAAAATCTTTGTAAAACTCAAAACAGAGCTATAAAATTGAATTACACTTCTTGAAACAAAAATAGATTTTTATAATTAAGTTACTCATAAAATATCTAAATATTTATTCATCGTATTAGAACATTTAAGTATTAAAATGGAATTAATTTGTTTTGTTTGTAAAGAAATATTCAATTGTGTTGCTGAATATGGCATTCATTTAAAAAGTATTCATTCCCTAGTTAACCGCTTTTCTTGTGAAAACTCTGATTGTCAGCGAGTATTTACCAATATAAATAAGAATATACCATATATCATATAAGGCAAGACCATATATTTGTAAATAACAATGGAAAACAGATACATAACGATGAATCTGCATTGATCAGTTTAAGGGATGTACAGCAAACATCAACTTTTTCAACTATGTTTCAACTATGCCTGCGATTCTCGTAGATTTTACTCGACTTCTTTGTTTTACCTAGGACTATACAGCTTTAGATATTTACAGTAATATTTTTGCCTTTTACAATAAACATTTAAAAATTGCTTTAGAATTATTAAAATATGTAGATAGCAACCAGCTTTTAGAAGTAAGATCCTTCTTAACATCTCTAATTTTTTCATCGCATTTAAGCTCAGAGTAGGGTAAACTGTATAGTGGTTGGCACTCTTACAGTTATTGGCACTGTTTGATAAAATTTCTCTATTACAAGGTTTTTTGCATAAGAAAACTTTCTGCAATTTTTCCAAAAATCGTGTGTGCATTGCACTTCTTTCCCAGAAATAAAGTTAACTGTTAGTCAGTTTTTTTTTTAATTTTATCACAGTTCGAATGTCAGCTTAGTGTGCAACGAAAGCAAAATAGCGTATTTCCTAAGGTAGGCCTTAAGAAATATGGTTCCTATAAATATGTTTTTTTCTATATTGTATCATTCCTGCTTTTGACATTTCATGTTTTTAAATTCAGTGCTATTTTAGAAATAAATTTGTTAAAAAGTTTTTGTAAATAACGCGATTGTTGTTTGAAAAACGTGAGTGTCAATAACCGTATAGAATATTATGCAATATTTTGCCAACAACTGTACATTTCTAAAACTCTTTAAATTTACAAATTTTCTTCTGCTATATTATTATTGATGAAACTAAGTTCAAGGAAAAGAATTTCACCCAAAAATTCACCCCCCCCCCCCCCCCCCCGTGTGCACGAGCCTGTGATGAGCCCATGTTTGCTTTGGTGAAGTCTGTAGTAGTGTAAGCAAAAAATCTTATGTATGTTTGCAATGCATGAAAACTTTATATTTCAATACACATTTTTTTGCATATGAAATTGAATGGATTTCATCTTTTTTGATACGTGAATTAAATACCATTCAATGCAATCATACGTCTCACATTAACAAATGCGCCAATGGTAAGCATTTTGTAATTCGGGACTATTAATTTCTATAGATTTCATTATAGTATTATATATTGTTGCGGCAACACTAAAAGTTTTCCGCTAGATTCTCAGCCTAACTCAGTCTACCTCTAACTATCAAAGCAAGCCAACGCGTATTCAGAAGAAATAAAATTAGTTTACAGTAACAGTACTGCTCATTTCATTTCGAACCTAAAATTTTTTCCCATCCTGCAGCAACAATCACAGGATTGTTGAAAAAAACAACGCCGAAAACATTCTGGTCCGTCGAGCCGGATCCTATGAAAAGTGCTGAAATTCGGTGAAAATTTATGGTTTCAATACAAAAATTAATTGATTAATAGTTCGAACATAACGGTGAAAACAATTTGAAGTGATCAAACGGTTTGCTCTCGCTCACTTTCACGTTGCTATCACATCAACTTCAAAGCGGGTCAATTAATAAAGAAGTGTGCGTGCAAGTTCTCGTTTCAGTTTCCATTTCGCTTGTTAATTGTCATATTGTCGGTCAATATGTCATTAATGGCAGATATCATTTCAAAACGATATGATCTGTATGGGCTGATCAGTCGTGCTGTTTCAAATTTAGGAAAACTCGAGTTGACAAAACGCACGTCTATTGCGGTGAAGACTCGCGTTGAAATCCTTGATTTCAACTGGAAAAAGTTCAAGGCTTACGACGATCAGCTGATCAATTTTCTAGTGGAGAAAAGAAAAGAGAAGCCGTATTTTATTATATACGGCCTGTGCGAAGAAGCATATGCCACCGCAAAATCGGACATGCTTATGACGCTTAAGGACTGGCAGTCAAAAGAACCGCCAATTAAGCCTTCGAAATCCAATTCTACGGCAACTCCCGAAAATCAGTTTGCATACATTTTCTGAGTCATATGGGTACTGGTTCCAGTATCGAGATCTTTTCACAACAATGGTTGCAAAAAACAACGAAATTTCGGATGTCGAGAGAATGAAATATCTCAAGATGAGCGTAACAGGCGAAGCATCACAAATGATCAGAAACATAGAAGTAACTGGAGACAAATTCGTGCGTGCTCAATGACACATATCTCGGAGCGTTGTTCTCAGCTCGACAAGTATCCCAGGAATCATCTTTCGAGGTCAAGTCTCTGCTCGATGACATAAAAGAAGCAGTCGAAGCACTTTCCGATCTCGGAAACAAAACTCAACACTGGAATCCGATACTAGTGTATTTAGTAGTGCGAAAACTTGATGCGGAATCATTAAAGGATTGGGAAAAACAAATCGCGATGGAGCAAAGTCCTACAACGTTCACCGAGCTGGAGACATTTTTGTTGAGACGTGTTCGCGCGCTGGAAGCTGTCGAAAGTGTGACTTCGTCAACCAAAACGCGTTCCACTGCCGGAACTCAGTCTTGCTGTCGTGGTCCGGTTTGGCCCAACTCTCCCTACGCGCACCTCGTATCGGCGATTGGGTTCAATATTCGAACTATGTCACAATTTTCGATACGAGGTGATAAACTTAAATCAGGTAGGATACCTTTGCTCGACGGTCAACAAGAAATATGCAACATCGACTATCGATCAACTCTGTCCAACTCGGGTCAACCGCCGAGAAGTGATCGATGGTCGATGTAGATCAGCAGTTATCGGGCTGATGTAAAATAATCGACTAAACGATAATTGCTGATCGATTTTACCAAGTCCGGGAAACAGACAGTCTTGCGACGTCTCTTAAGAATCAAGTAGTCCCCGCGGTCGAACTGGTAGTGAATAAGAAAGTGTAATGATTGTCTTAAAATCAATTAAATAGTAAAGTGTTGTCAGCAACGGAGCTAAGCACCACGTCATTAAATCGTCAGTCAGAAGCATACCGCCAAACACACAGCATTGTAACCTAACCAACATTTCATATTGTATTTAAATTATTATCTAATAAGGAAAACGCATTATTTCATTTCGTTATTCGTGGATATACAACAACTGGCGACGAGGATCATTGAAGAACCTACCCGTACTTCAATACTTCGGAAATACAAGCAATTACGGCGACCTCAAGTAAACCGCATGGGAAGAGCCATCGGAAATACAAGAAATTACTGCGATTGCAAGTAAACCGCATGGGAAGAGAGGTAAGAGGAAATTGTCAACTAACGGACTAACGTACGTACTTTTACTTCTACATACTTAATAGCAGAACTAATCACGACAGAAATTTAGCAGGAAAAAAAAAACCTAAATAAAGTGCATATACATATGTATATAAGTAGCAAACATTGAAAAAAAAAACATATTGTTAGTGCGCGAATTGGTCGAATCGGTGGTGCGGTACCGATGTATTTTTTTTTCTCTTTCCCTTATTAAGTTCATAGACGGAAATAATGAAGTCTGGTTGATGCAATACGCGGATCGCAACCGCCTTCTACTTCTTCTAATGCAAATGTTTCACGCATAATGACAGTCGCGGAATTCATTTACAACCCTATAAAGAAGGAAGTGAATCTTTCGACTCCTACATTGACCACGTCGAAAACTATTTAGAATTACGTAACCTTGACAGTGCCGATCCCGAGAACGACAGTCGTGTACCAAAATTTTTACGTCCCTGAAGTTAGCGGACACTTTTTGGCGGAATCGGTTGAATTCTTCGAAATCATTTATTGCTAATTTATTGCTAATTAATTACCAAAAGCTCAAATTTATTGCTCCAAAATTGTAGGTTTTACGAGCTTTTCCGCTAAATGCAGATGGAGTTAATGAACTTTTTTTTTAAAAATGACTATATCGCAAATTGACTTGCATTACGGGTTAGCCCTAATTTATTGCTAATTAATTACCAAAAGCTCAAATTTATTGCTCCAAAATTGTGGTTTTTACGAGCTTTTCTGCTAAATGCAGATGAAGTTAGCGGACTTTTTTTTGAAAAATGACTTTATCGCAAGTTGACTCGCATTACGGGTTAGCCCTAATTTATTGCTAATTAATTACCAAAAGCTCAAATTTATTGCTCCAAAATTGTGGTTTTTACGAGCTTTTCCGCTAAATGCAGATGAAGTTAGCGGACTTTTTTTTATAAAATGACTATAGCAAATGGACTTGCGTTACGGGTTAGCACTAATTTATTGCTAATTAATTACCAAAAGCTCAAATTTATTGCTCCAAAATTGTGGTTTTAACGAGCTTTTCCGCTAAATGCAGATGAAGTTAGCGGATCTTTTTTAAAAAAATGACTTTAACGCAAATTGACTTGCATTACGGGTTAGCACTAATTTATTGCTAATTAATTACCAAAAGCTCAAATTTATTGCTCCGAAATTGTGACTTTTACGGGCTTTTCCGCTAAATGCAGATGAAGTCAGCGGGATTTTTTTGAAAAATGACTTTATCGCATGTTGACTTGCATTACGGGTTAGCCCTAATTTATTGCTAATTAATTACCAAATGCTCAAATTTTTGCTCCAAAATTGTGTAGCAATCACTATGATTTCTTTTAATAATCTTGTGAAAGACTTTCGTTATTATCTCCTATTAGAGATAGAAGGCGATAACTGACGATTTCATTACGATATTGCCATGAAGATTATCGCCAGAAATGTTTACTGGTTATAGGACGGGTTCGGGACATTGCGTTGCGTTGCATTTACGAGAGTATTGCGTCTATCAGGGTTGCATTTATGCGAATTCTACGGTACTACCTTTCGTTCGAACGAAAATTGTTATTGGATTCTGTATGTGATTTGACATAAAATTTTGTTTTAATTTCTAGTTAGTATACTAGGCCTTAGATATTACCTATTCGGGCCAGATAGGTTCGGAATTAATTTCGTGCTGTGTATGTTTTGTGGTGGCCACGGCAAATCTTGCCTATTGCGCCATCTCTCCACTACATCGGAGCGACACGTCAACATCATCCACAACTTTCCGTTTCTTCCGAACGCATCCCACAGGGCAATTTCGTGGGAGACAAAAAAAGCCCAAGCCGCGTCCGAAAGTACCACAATAATTTTTTGTGTACGCGGCGTACATCCCGCTCGCGTGTGCGAAATTTTGTACGAACAAAAAGCTACTGCAATTAATCGCAAATAGTGGGCTCGAAGCCAATAATCGCGTGATTACAATGAAACCTAAGTCTAAAGTAAATACTCGGGCTGCGAAAGGTACGCAAAAGGTGTCGGAGGACGCGTCTCCCCCCCCCCCCCCCCCGGCGAAGGTTGAGTTTAAGCCGGCTAAACCAAATTCCTCGTCGACGAATGGAGAACCGGAGCCCCAAGCATCGTTGGTGACGCAATCCGCCTTTGTGCTTCAAGAAACGGCAATTTTGTCGCCGGATTTTAAAAAGCCGGCATGGAACGATGAACGTTTCAAAACGTTCCACAGGTATGAAGATTTTTTAAAATTTACGTCCAGTGATTGCTCTTCAAAAGAGGATAAAATTAACCCAGCGAGCATCGGCATGGCACAGATGGAGCATCTGACCTCGCAACAGTTTCGTCAGCTCCAACAAATACCTGCGTCAAACACGTTGTCCGGTTTACTGGCAGAACCGACTATCGACCGGTATGGGATCCCAGTCCTGCCCAGACAGCCACCTGCGGCCCCTCTACTTTCGGTTAGATCGGAGGCAACACCCCTCCCGGGTGCCGAGATAGTTGGGTCTCTGTGGTCGGCGGCCGGCACGACATTTGTTGACAAGCCGTCTGGGGAAAACAACGGATCTATCAGCGAGGCGGCGCAAATCGTCCTGCTGCAACAACAAGTGACTGCGCTGCAGGAAATGCTGCACAAAGCGAATCCAACACCGCAGCCACTCAACGACGCAGCCCGCAGGCTAAATATTCGAATACCGCCACCGCCATTTGAGCGTGAAGATGTCGAGATGTGGTTCTTGAGATTGGAATCTTGGTTCGGGCTTCAAATCGATGAGAATGCTCCTAACGCAGACGCTTAGCGGTACAACATGGCTCTGTCACTGATTGACAGTCGAACGGCCCTGCAGTGCTATTCGGCATGTAGCAGCCCGCCGATTAATGGCAAATATGAAGTTTTAAAGAAAGCTATCATCCAAAATTTTGCTTTGTCAGAGCAAAGACGCTTACGAGAGCTACTTTCAGACGCTCAACTGAGCGATCAACGTCCATCACAATTTCTTAGTCGCCTTAGACGGCTGTGAGAGCGTTTAGCCGCATCAGACGCGATAATTCGAGACATTTTTCTTGATAGACTTCCTCAACATTTGCGACCTACCTTGTCAATCGTAAAAGGAAGTTTAGAAGAAGTCGCAAAAGTGGCAGATTCTCTTATCGACACAAGTCATTCTTCCGTGGAAGTGATTGCGGCAACGAAACCCAATTCGA
The DNA here is from genome assembly GCA_949128065.1 of Beris chalybata. Lineage (NCBI taxonomy): Eukaryota > Metazoa > Arthropoda > Insecta > Diptera > Stratiomyidae > Beris > Beris chalybata. Next base: position 93,729,216 of record OX421897.1, read on the forward strand.
AGAGCCCTGACAAAATCGATCGACTATGCGAATCAGGAGCTGATTTATTCAAAATAATTTCCGAATCACACTTCGAACGTCGTGACCACTCTTCGAGTCGTAGCGGACGTCGAGGTCAACAAAGTTCTCGACAATCACCAAGCCCAATGGAATGGACATGGCGCACCCATGCTCAATATGGTAATCGTGCCAGGAAATGTGAAGCAGGGTGCAAGTTTCATGACAAATGGCATGCAGCTGAAAACGAGAAAAAGCAGAGGAGTGAAAATGCGGAAAAGGAGGGCAAATTAGCAAAAAACTAATTGGCCCTGTGTGCAATATCGCCGGGCGTATTGACCGTTTGCTCGTGTCAGATGAGCGAACAGCTAAGCCTTTTCTCATCGATACGGGAGCAGATCTTTCCGTCCTTCCACTTTTGGAACAAACACCCCCTTTATCCGACATCAAACTATTTGCCGCCAACGGAACAACTATCGCTACGTATGGCGAAGAAAAAATTACATTTTCCTTTAAACGAAGAAGTTACTCATGGAAATTCATTATCGCGGAGGTCAATCAGCCTATTTTGGGAGCGACATCAAACGTCAAAGACTTATTGACGCTTCAGGTTTTATAATACCGGCGTCACCATCGTCTGAAGCTCATCCGTCAATTAAAATTATTGACAAAAATACCTCGTTTCATCAGCTGTTGGAAGAATATAAACCTTTAGCAGTACTCAACGTCGAGAAAACTACTGAGAATGATACGCGGCACTACATAGAGACGAGAGGACCACCGGTTTTCGCCCGCGCGCGCAGACTGCGGCCTGAAAAATTGGCGGCAGCAAAGAAGGAATTTGATTACCTCGTTTCTCAAAGAATCTGCCGACCATCTAAGTCAAGTTGGGCTAGCCCGTTGCACCTTACGAAAAAGAAAGATGGCTCTTGGCACCCTTGTGGCGATTATAGAGCCCTTAATGCTCGCACTGTACCTGACCGCTACCCACTGCCATTTTTTCAGGACTATACGGCAATGTTGCATGGAAAAATTGTGTTCGGCAAAATAGACCTCCAGAGAGCATACAACCAAATATCAGTCAACGATGAGGACATTATCAATACCGCGATAATTACACCGTTTGGTCTTTTCGAGTTCGAAAAGATGACATCCGGACTCTGTAACGCCGCGCAGACCATGCAACGTTTGCTGAATAATGTTCTGGCTGGTCTGGATTTTGTTTTTGGTTACGTGGACGACATCCTTGTCGCCGCATCAACGTCCGCAGAAGAGCATTTGGCGCACGTACGTTTAGTTTTCGAACGTTTAGACAAATTCGGATTGGCAATAAATTTGGAAAAATGTACGTTCAATCAGAGCAAGCTTACCTTTCTGGGGCACTTGATAACCTCAAAAGGTTTGGCACCCCACCCGGAAAGAGTGGAAGCGTTAAACAAAATTGGCCTTCCGAATACAGTAAAAGAGCTTAAAGGTTTCGTCGCCTCACTAAACTTCTATCGTTGTTTTCTTCAGAATGCAGTGGAAGAACAGCAACATCTTACCGCGTTAACAGCCGGTTTTAAAAATAAAAAAAATGACAAAACCCCCATTGTCTGGAATGATCGAGCAATTGATGCCTTCAACGCTTGTAAAGATGCGCTGGCACGAGCTGCCTTACTCTCTTACCCGCGGGAGGATGCACCACTCTCTTTGCAAGTGGACGCTTCCGACACATGTGTGGGTGCAGTCCTACAACAAGAAGTTTATGGAAAACAGCAACCGTTAGGGTTTTATTCGTTAATACTCACAGATACGCAACGCAAATACTCCACATATGACAGAGAACTGACCGCTGTTTACCAAGCGGTCAAATACTTCAAATACATGCTCGAAGGTCGTCCATTCGTCATTTATATGGACCACAAGCCTTTGACGTTTGCGTTTCGGCAGGCGTCGGATAAACCTAATCCACGGCAGGTTCGCCATTTGGATCTAATCGGCCAATATACCACCGATATTAGACACATTCCGGGGGCGAAGAACATTACAGCGGATATGCTTTCTCGTGTGGAGAGTATCACCAGTGCACTGAAGTGGGAAACATTGGCAGCTGACCAGAAGGATGATCCAGAAACTCTGTCATTGCTGAACGCCGCAAATTCATCGCTAAATTTAAAGCCCATCGTCCTGGACAACACAACCACCACACTGATTTGTGATACCAACAACGAGCAAAACCGACCAGTCACAAAGAAATTCTGACATCAAGTTATGAATCAAATACATAATCTCGCGCACACCAGAATCAGAGCAACTATTAAAGCGTTGCAGATTCGTTTTGTTTGGCCTGGTATGCGTAAGGATATTCAAGAATTTGTCCGCTCCTGCGTAAAATGTCAAAAAGTAAAGGTGATCAGACACACTGAATCACCCTTTGGAAAATATACACCGCCTCGAACTCGCTTCGAACACATCAATGTTGATCTCATCGGCCCCCTACCACCTTCTGAGGGGAATAAATACTGCCTAACAGTAATTGACCGATTTAGTAGATGGCCTGAGGTTGTGCCTATACCGGACATGACTGCCCCAACCATAGCACGCGCACTGATATCAACATGGATTGCATGTTTTGGCGTTTCATTGCGCATTACCAGCGATCAAGGCCGCCAATTCCCATCATCGCTTTTCGACGAGTTGAACAAGCTGCTCGGTATTTATCACATTAAAACAACCAGCTATCATCCCCAAGCGAATGGGATCATTGAACGGTTTCACAGAACATTAAAGTCGGCGCTCATGTGCCAAGGCTCTAAGGATTGGGCAGCCAAATTGCCAATAGTCTTACTGGGCCTTCGTTCAGCATACTTACCGGCATTACAGGCATCTCCCGCTGAATTAGTTTTTGGAACCACGGTACGAATACCCGGTGAATTTTTCCAAACTTCAGAAGCGGTGCAGCAATCGGAATTCGTGGCGGATTCCAAGAAAGTCATGAATAAATTAAAGCCAGTCCAAGGTTCCAATAATGCAGTAGAACATCCGTTCATCCATGAAGACCTTGGCCGATGCTCTCACGTTTTCGTACGACAAGACTTACATCGACCACCGCTTGTTAATCCTTATGAGGGCCCATTTCCGGTAATAACAAAAACTCGAAATATTACAAGGTCCTTATAAACAACAAAAAGGTAAATATCACCATCGACCGGCTTAAGCCGGCTTACCTAACCAGCGTAGAAGCGGGTCAGAATCAACAGTCCCACATGAATGACTTCAGATGGTCCAACCGTATGAAAAACAATTCCACGGGTCAACAAGGCGATCCGGTAACGACTGACTCTGCCGACTAGGCGGTATTTAATAAATCCACGGATCAACTAGGCGATCCGGTGACATCCGACTCCGCCGATTGGACGGCAATTACCAAATCCACGGATCAACTGGGCGATCCGGTAACCTCCAATACCGACGGACCAGGAACTTTTGACTCCTCTTGTTTGGGGAAAAATCAAGCGCTCCATCTTCCGGTAGTACCTCCTAGACCAGGAATCCTGAAGCCAAGTACGACAACTACTAAGTCCGGAAGAAAAGTTTCATTCCCACTGCGACTTATCGCAGAGTGACTTGGGGGGAGGCATGTGGTGGCCACGGCAAATCTTGCCTATTGTGCCATCTCTCCACGACATCGGAGCGACACGTCAACATCATCCACAACTTTCCGTTTTTTCCGAACGCATCCCACAGGGCAATGTCGTGGGAGACAAAAAAAGCCCAAGCCGCGTCAAGTAACAGACGACGTTTTAACGTTACTTCGCATCAAATACGACACGTCGCCATTTCTTCAACCTTTTCTTTCGAAATATTATTTTTTGTATACTCGCCGTGAATAAAGAATTGTTAAACCTAAACCTAACTAAGTCCGGTGTTTCTTTTGCGGTGTAGACATTACGCGAAATCGAGGCATAGCAGCTCCACGGTATGTATGTAGTTCTATCTCGTACACTGCTTTCAAACTCTTTCCTTATTCTTTGATTGCAAATTTATCTACGAAAAGGTATATTAGAGAATTTTCATCCAGTTGACCAACGAAATACAAAAGAGAAGGTTATTTTTCTAGAGTTTTCCATCGTTTATTTGTTTTGTGAAATTGTTCTAGTTCTACCTTAAAATGGATCGCGGTAGGAGGTGTAACATTGATCGCGAAGTGGTAATCGCGGCAATTCTTAATCATAAAGAAGAAGTTTTAATGGAAAACTCTTTAATTGTGCCGAAAGCTGCACCTATTTGGCAAAGAATTTCTGAAGATCTTGGAGGTTTAATTAAGCCGCTCTCATTATATGCGTTAGTTTGCAATCGAAAAGAAAATGTACGAGCACGACTGCTATGTACTGCAAATATCGCTCATAAAACTATTTCGGAAGAAGAAACATCAGAACCAGAAGAAGATAATCTCCGAAATATTAAAAGTCGAGCTTGTGAGGCATCTGGATATCGAGTGGCAAATGAGCGAAAATATTTTACAATAAACATGAAAACAGAAGAATTAGAAAATTTGCTTGTTATAAAAAAGCTAAAATCTAAGACGTGCATTCCATTCAAGGATGGGAGCGAATGGGGCGATCTAATAGTGCATTAAATTTGGAGTCAAACGCCAATCACTTGCGGTTATCACTTCAAAGGTCATTATATTGCGAATGATATGAACTCCGAAAGAATCGAGGGTATTGTGGAGACATAGTTGCTAAATCCTGGCAACACCGTGAGAGGCCGAGAAGAAAAGGAGAGTCGCGTGAAGACTGCGATGAGAAGAACTTCGAGTCCGTGAACAGTTTTGTAATATTTAGTAGTGTAGAATAGGAGCTATTGAAAGCGACATTCTCGCACAGGTAAGCGATCTGGTTTTAGATCCACCTGCGACGGACTTATATCCAACGTTAAGGAAACGCTTGCTTGACGTGTTTGCGGACTCCGAAGAAAAACGCCTAAAAAAGTTATTACGCGATATCCAATTAGGTGACATGAAGCCGTCACAGCTACTTCGTGAAATAAAGGAATTAGCGGACAACAAAATCGGTGACGAAATTGTAAAATCCCTGTGGCTTCAAAGGCTACCGTCAGGAGTTCAGACGGCCTTAGCTATTTGCGATGAGGATGTGGGCAAGTTAGCCATTCTAGCGGACAAGATTTGCGAAACCTCGGAAAACAACATCGACATCGCTACAACTACCGCAAAGTGCAACTGTAACTCGTCAGGCGTATCTCTCGAAAGTCTAAAATTGCAAATCGAAATGATGACTCGCGAAATCGGTATTGCGCGGCAGGAAAAAATTCAGAAAAAACAGTTCGCGATCACGGAATCAAACTACCGTTTCAGACAAAAACGATGTGTGTTGGTACCACGAGACCTACAAAGAAAACGCGCGTAAGCGTAAACAGCCGTGCAAATTCGCGAAGCCGTTAAACGGCGGGGGCAATCACTAGAAGCGACGAGTGATCCAGCCCGCTACAATAGTCGATTGTTTGTTTTCGACCGCGATTCCGGCGCGAAATTTTTAGTCGACACCGGTGCCAATGTCTCCGTTATTCCATCAAAAGTGCGCAAAATAAAACAAGTGACCCCCATATAACTCTCTTCGCGGCTAACGGGTCAAAAATTAGAAGTTATGGGGAAAAATGTATCAGTGTCAACTGTAGTGAACGCGCGCATTGGGTTACAAGCCCCTGCAGTATGCACTTTGTTGAATAGCTTATATAACTGAACTTATTATATACTACTCCAATTTATGTATTTTGTAAATGTAGAAACTAAGACAATGTAAAGCATTCAGAATAAATGTAAGTTGAATTTTAGACTCCGTCCGACTCGGACGTTTTATTATTAGCGTTACCCTAGTCATCCGTACCTGCGTACCTACACTGGTGACCCTCGACAAAAAGTTTTATTTTAAAATAAATTTAAATTTTCGAAAAGTACAATACGCGAATTGCTTAAATTGACTAGCAAACGTTTTACATTGTCTTCGAGAGGTACGATTGGGTGGCTAAGCAGAATTTATGGTTCATATTCTCCAAAAATTTACAATTCGACGCAATTTATAATTCAACGCAATGGATGGCGCCTACTGCAGAAGCTAAATTCGCGAACAATTCGTCCCGCAATATCGCAGAGTTCAGCATACACTTATTTCCTACGGCTGTAACATTTAAGGAATATTTAAACGGCGAGGTAATCAGGAAAAAGTCCCGACACACGGTCGCATAATCGCATCCAGTAAAGAAAGGAAGAAAACCCAGTCCATCACCCGGCAACAAGGAACCTTAAGTAAATTAACATTACAATAATTTTGTTTCATTTTTATTACAATTTTCATAAATCATAATCCATTAATATCCATTAATATTATCAAAGATTGGTGTAAAAGTGCGTACTGTTGCGGCCGGGTTTTCCGTAGTTTCCGTAATACCCAGTGTTATAATCCATACATATATATGGATACTTAAATACAGAATTTCGGTAAGGGAACGGTGTCTAAAGAAAATTTTTTTAAAGAAACTAAAAATTGCAAAAGATTCAATTTCATAGGTGTAGTAGTGCCTTTTCCTTTTGTTTTACACAAAGAAAATTTCCAAAAAAAAAAAACCGTTAATGATTTTAGCGTGGGTTTTAGAAACCGTTCTAGAATTTTTTCTCATTGTTCTGTAACATACCGTTGTTCCAGCAACTAGCGGAACGCTTTCGCGCTGAGAAATACTTGCAACGCTTATACATATTTTTTTTTTTTCTCTCGAACGTAATTGTGTTATTTGATTATAAGATTATTATGACGGAAGGTGAACTACCTATTGATAAGAAACTAGTAGACCACCAAGAGGTCGAGATACATTCGGTCAAACTGCCGGTATTCTGGGAAAAAGCCCCAGCGGCATGGTTTGTGGCTGCCGAAGCCCAATTTAAAATCAAAAAAATTTATAAGGATGAATCGAAATATTCATATATCCTTACAGCGCTTCCTCTTGAAGCCATAAACGCGATAATCGACATACTAAACAACCCTCCGGCTGAAAATAAATATGATAACTTAAAGCAAACGCTCATTAAAAGACATTCACTCTCGGAACAAAAACGTCTCGAAGAATTACTTTCGACTGAGGATCTCGGAGACCGCAGACCATCCGAACTCTACCGTCATTTGGTTTCAGTTTCGTCAAATATCTCCACAATTCGAGATGATTTGATTGTGTCATTATGGGAACGGAAGCTACCACCGTCCATTACCATTCCTCTAGCCGTAGCAACCGATCAGACACAAGATCGAAAGCTTGAGCTAGCTGACAAAATTTGGGAAGTCACCCAAAACCCTTCAGTATCTGCATTAGCTCCAAATAGAGACAATAAGGCCATAGAGGAAATTAAATTAGAAATAGCAAAAATCAATAAAAATATGCAAAGTCTTATGTCGCGAGGTCGCAGTAAATCCCCTCATAATCGTTCCACACGGCGAAAGTCTCAACACAAGAGTCCACACAAGGACAAGACAGAGACTTGTTGGTATCATACTAAATTCGCTACTAAGGCAAATAAATGCGTGAAGCCCTGCAACTTTTCTGACACTACTTCGAAAAACTAGGCACACCGATTGTCGAAGCGGCAAACAATCGGTTCCAACAAAAACGCACTTGCCGCTTATTCGTTCGATGCTTAAATTCTAAGATAAATTTTCTTATCGACACCGGTGCAGAGGTATCTGTAATTCCCATGTCTTATTACAAAAATCAATGCTCAAGAAGTTCAGAACTTAATTTAACAGCTGCCAATGGAACGCTTATAAAAACATTCGGCACGAAATTGCTGAATCTAAATTTAGGACTCAGACGACCTTTTGCATACCCCTTCATTCTTGCATCCGTGAATAACCCGATCATCGGCGCGGATTTTTTAAACAAATTTTCACTCCTAGTCGACATCAAAAGAAAGAAACTTGTCGACGAGGTAACAACTCTTTCGGTCAATGGGATCACACGCATGTCAAATACTCTCTTGCCATGCACGCCCACACCGAACAACAATTACGGTACACTCCTAAAGAGTTACCCAAGCTTAACAGCAGCACCCGAGTATTCACTTCAACCCAAACACACAGTTGTCCATCACATTATGACTTCTGGACATCTACCAGTCTCACGCCCAAGACGACTAGAAAAATGCAAGTATAAAATTGCATTAGAGGAATTTGAGGAAATGCAACGAATGGGAATTTGTCGGCCATCAGCATCTCCTGCGTCGTCACCACTACACATGGCACCTAAAAAGGACCCTAATGATTGGCGGCCTTGTGGCGATTATCGCCGTCTAAATGCAGTAACAACACCAGATCGATACCCAATACCACATATTCAAAGTTTCTCATTGCATCTTAGCGGTTGTAACGTCTTTTCAAAAATAGATCTCGTTAGGGCGTATCATCACATACCCATCACTCCCGAAGATGTTCATAAGACTGCCATCACAACACCCTTTGGGCTGTTTGAATTTGTACGAATGCCTTTTGGGCTTCGTAACGCTGCCCAAACATTTCAGCGATTTATGCACGAAGTGACAAGGGAGTTAGACTTTGTGTTCGTTTACTTAGATGACATCCTGATAGGCAGCAAAGATCATACAGAACACATAGAACATTTAAATACCTTGTTCAAGAGACTGGTAGAATACGACATAAAAATCAAACCATCTAAATGTACTTTTGGCGTAAGCGAACTAAATTTCTTAAGCCACAATGTCAGCAGCGAGGGCGTGCTACCATCTGCTGATAGAATTACCGTAATCAAAAATTTCAAAACTCCAAATTCAACACGTCAAATACAACGCTTTAACGGTATGGTAAACTACTACCATCGCTTTGTACCAAAACTTGCAAAACTACTTGCACCTCTATACGACCATCTAAATCAATTGACTTCAAACAAAAAAACCAAAGAATTCTCCTGGCCAGAAGAATGCGAAAAGGCATTCGCCGAAATCAAGCAAGCTCTGGCAACAGCAACTATGTTGGTACATCCGGTAGAAAATGCTAAATTAAGACTTACAGTCGATGCTTCTAATATCGCTGTAGGATCAGTTCTGGAACAAGCCAATGGTCCAGCATGGGAACCATTGGCTTTCTATTCAAAAAAACTAAGCCCCGCCGAAACCAAGTATTCCGCCTTCGACCGGGAACTGTTGGCAATTTATACTTCAATTAAGCATTTTCGACACTATCTTGAAGGTCGGACATTTACAGTTTTTTCCGATCACAAGCCATTGACAAGAGCTTTGTTCACGAAAACAGAGCGGAGTCCAAGACAATCTAGACACTTAGACTTCATTTCACAATACACTAACGACATTCAACATGTCAATGGCCGGGATAATGTGGTGGCAGACTGTTTATCTCGCATAGTAAACGATGACATCTCAACTCTAAACGTGCCAACATTAACATTACACAATTTGTTAAAACTTCAGATCGCTGATGATGAACTAAAATCTTTACAATCCTCGGACAAACATAAAAATTCCGTAGTCAAGCTCGAACAGCGTTCTTTCCCAACTTTAGACCAGTCATTATGGTGCGAAGTTAATCAAAACCGCGTTCGGCCATACGTTCCATTACCTCTCCGTAGAACTGTATTTGACAGTTTACATTCATTGTCACACCCAGGCATCAGAGGTTCTCGAAAAATTATTGGCGACAGGTATTTCTGGCCTAATATGAACTCGGATATAAAATCGTGGACACAAGCATGTACTCAGTGTCAACGAAGCAAAATTACTAGGCATACAAAAAGTCCACTCCAAAACTTCGACCTGCCTAGTACGCGGATGGAACACATCCATATGGATTTAGTCGGTCCTTTGCCGATATCGAACGGATTTTCATACATTCTTACATTAGTGGACCGCTTCACTCGGTGGCCAGAGGCGTACCCACTTAAAGACATTTCAGCCACGACAGTTGCTCGAACATTTGTCAATGAGTTTATCAGCCGTTTTGGCGTTCCATCTAGAATTACGACTGATAGAGGATCACAGTTTGAATCCAAACTGTTCTCGGAATTGAATTGCCTGATCGGCATACAGCGAATTAGAACATGCGCGTATCATCCGCAGGCAAACGGCCTAGTGGAGAGATTCCACCGTCAACTTAAGACAGCCCTTAAATGTCGTGAAACTCAGGTTCATTGGACCGATGACTTACCCATCATATTACTCGGTATCAGAGCAGCTTTCAAAAACGATCTCAACTGTTCACCGGCAGATTTACTCTATGGCCAACCTTTAAAGTTACCCGGAGAATTCGTTGCAAATTCCACTTCTTCTAAATTTGATGACCCAGTATCCTTTGTGACGCAGTTGCGGGAGAGAATGACTAAACTGAAACCAACCGACACAAGAAAACCGAATGAACAGTCGTACGTCCCTAAAACCCTAGAAGATTGCAAGCAAGTGTTTATCAGAATTGAAGGAACAAAATCAGGCCTTCAACCGCCATACGAATGACCGTTTGAGGTTGTCAGAAGATTGAGAAAACAATTTATAGTACAGAAGAACAATAAAAACATTACGGTTTCTGTAGATCGTTTGAAACCGGCATTCACACTAGAATCAAATGAAACTAGAGTTCGTTTTGATTCTTGAAACGTTTTTGGCATTATAATTATTATTAACATCATTTTTTTTTTTTTTCATATTATTTTTTTTATTTTTTATTGTTTTATTATTTCATATTATTTTTTTTATTTTTTTATTATTTTATTATTTTATTTTTCTTTCTTCATTCTTTCTTTGTGAAATTGATGTATTCATTTCAAATATTCATTTCGTCTCCGACTGAAGGGAGGGTGATGTAGTGAACGCGCGCATTGGGTTACAAGCCCCTGCAGTATGCACTTTGTTGAATAGCTTTTATAACTGAACTTATTATATACTACTCCAATTTATGTATTTTGTAAATGTAGAAACTAAGACAATGTAAAGCATTCAGAATAAATGTAAGTTGAATTTTAGACTCCGTCCGACTCGGACGTTTTATTATTAGCGTTACCCTAGTCATCCGTACCTGCGTACCTACATCAACTTAGGACTTCGTCGAAGTTTTGTGTGGAAGTTCGTGATAGCTACAACGTAATTATCGGTGCAGACTTCTTGAGGCATTTTGACATTTTAGTTGATTTGAGAAATCGTCGACTAATCTGTCGTCCGTCCAAAAGTGCGTGGGCCAGTCCGCTTCAAATGGTCAAAAAATCAAACGATGACTGGCGGATTTGTGGCGATTATAGAATGCTGAACGCAAAGACAGTACCAGACCGCTATCCAATTCCACTTCTACAAGATTTCGCAGCTAACATACAAAACAAAACTAAATTCTCCAAAATCGACCTGATCCGTGCATTCCATCAAATCCCAATGGAACCCAGCGACATTGAAAAGACAGCCATCATCACGCCTTTTGGGCTGTTTGAGTTCCCACGGATGACAGTTGGACTTCGTAACGCAGCCCAGACCTGCCAACGTTTCGTCAATGAGGTAGTGAAAGGACTGGATTTTTGCTTTCCGTACATAGACGACTTTCTTATAGCTTCGGAAGATGATCAGCAATACGAACAACACTTAATTACATTATTTCAACGGTTGAAGAAATACGGCATCGTGATAAACGTCGACAAGTGTGAGTTTGGAAAGCATGAGATTGAGTTCTTAGGTCACCAAATCAACTGTCATGGAACGAAACCATTGCAACGAAAAGTGAAAGCAAATCAAAAATTCAAAGAGCCCACTAGTGTAAATGAATTGCAAAGATTCCTTGGCATGATGAATTTTTATAGGCGCTTCATTCCGAAGGCAGCAGAGCTTCAAATACCTCTTTTAGAGTACTTAAAAGGACAAAAGACCAAGAGAAAGGCCATAGAGCTTTCCATCGACGCCAAGCAAGCGTTCCAACAATGTAAAGACTCTCTGAAAGATGCTGCGCTCTTAGCGCATCCCTCAGCAAATGCAGATCTATCAATCATGGTTGACGCGTCCGGTATTGCATCCTCTGGTCTTCTTTTCTCAAAAGCTAAGTCCTGCTCAACAGAAATACAGCGCGTATGAACGTGAACTATTGGCAGTTTATTGCGCCATTAAATATTTTCGTTACATGCTAGAAGGCAGAAATTTTTCTATATTTGCAGATCCTAAGCCGCTTATATATGCATTTCGCCAAAAATTAGAAAAAGCTTCGCCTCGTCAGGCGCGCCAGCTAGAGTACATCAGCCAATTTTCAACGGACATTCGGCATGTGCAAGGCGACAACAATACGGTAGCTGATACACTATCGCGTATCAATGTCATGTCTTGTCCCAGCGAAATCGACTACAAACTCTTATCTCAACACCAGGACACCGACGACGAGTTAAAGCAGTTGCTATCTGGGAGCACTAATTTAATTCTCCAAAAACCATACTTCGCAGAACACGATGTCAGCATTGTTTGCGATACTTCAACAAAAAAGGTGCGACCGTACGTACCACAGCCGCTACGTCGAGATGTATTTAATTACATTCACAGGATGTCACATCTGGGCATTCGGGCAACGAGTAAAGATGTGAGTGGAAAATTTGTATGGCGATCTTTACGCAAGGACATCACAATCTAGACACGAGAATGTATCCCGTGCCAAAGGTCAAAGAAACAACGGCACACCCGAACTCCAACTGGGTTCTTCGCTGTTCCTAATGATCGCTTCGAACATATCTACATCGATATTGTTGGACCACTACCACCATCAAATGGGTTTCGCTACTGTCTAACATTCATCGATCGTTTCACACGTTGGCCCGAGGCGACACCTATCCAGAATATCGAAGCTGAAACAGTCGCCAAGACACTGTTCAGTGCATGGATTGCGCGATTCGGAACCCCAAGTGGGATAACAACGGACCAAGGCCGTCAATTCGAGAGTACTTTGTTGAGAGAACTGTCTAAACTCTTGGGCATTCAACACATTCGTACGACCGCCTATCATCCTGCATCAAACGGTTTGGTGGAGCGTTTCCACCGCACCTTAAAGGCAGCAATTGAATGTCATGCAACCGAAAGATGGACCGAAGTACTTCCGACAGTACTTCTCGGTTTTCGCTCGTCTATCCGCGAGGATTTAAAATCCTCAGTAGCTGAGCTAGTGTATGGAACATCAATTCGACTCCCAGGAGATATTTTAGAAAACAGTCAAGCATTCGACAGTCATGAATTTCTTCGTCAATTACAAGAAACCATGAGGAAACTACGACCTGTTTCAACGTCAAGACATGGTAAGCAACATATTTTCATTCACGGTGAGTTGAAATCTTGCAGTCACATGTTCATCCGGCACGATTCTGTGCGTAAATCACTTCAACCACCTTACGATGGACCATTTCGCGTGATCTCAAGGAGCTCCAAGGTCTACCAAATACAAGTTGTTGTGCCTAGCACATGCCCAGCATCCCTATTCCGTTATCTAATCCGGATGCTTGGGTTTTCTCTCACATCTTTATGGCCGGTAGGTCAGTTTTGTAATTTTATAAAGCATTAATATTCGAACGTAAATAGCTCGGTTTGTTTACTGACCTACTGGGAATGCCGGTAGTATTAAGTACATTATGAGAAATATTGCTGGCTTGCGGATTTGGACTTAAGCGCCGGTTCATATTGCTTGGTCGAGATCGAAGTTTTAAACAAAATACGATTGTTTGGAATTTCATGCCTCGATATGCAATGTGTGGCCGAGGCCAAGACCTACATCCGGATTTCGTCAATATTGGCCGGGTGACATAGAATTGAGTATTTTCCCAAAGTGGAACACAATACTCAATTCTGTGTCAGTCGGCACTTTTTTAATATATAAGTTCAGTTGTAATTAGTAATAGGGTCTCAGTTTTCTGTTAAGTCTTTTTGAAGCAACCGAAAATAAATGTACTAATTAAAACCAAAAGTCTTATTCATTAAAATTACAGGTGAGATTACTTAACCTTCTCTACTTTTCAGATAAGTAAAACGGACTAGTCGGCTCATCGTTATGAGAAGCCACGTCGCAACGAACTCCTCCGTTGGCACTCAAGAATGATGTGCCGGAGAACAACTCACCGGGTCCCAGACAGCAGTTGGGACTAACCGAAGTGTCCACAAACACAACATTGGCGCAGCCGGTAAAATGGACTAGTCGGCTCATCAAATATGAGAAGCCACGTCCCAACAATCTCCACCGTTGGCACTCAGGAATGAAGTGCCGGAGAACCATTTACCGGGTCCCAGATAGCAGTTGGGACTAACCAAAGTGTCCACAAACACAACAAAGTGAACGGAAAGGATAAGGCGATCTCATTAGACTGCTTAAAGCCAGCATTTATACCAACAGCGCCAACTTCCGACATTCCAGAAGTACCTGCAACTACAACTCCAGCATCAGCGACAACACAACCTTACACAACAAGATCTGGACGCCAAGTAAAGATTAAAATATAATCGTTTCACTGGAAGGGGAGTAATGTGGAGACATAGTTGCTAAATCCTGGCAACACCGTGAGAGGACGAGAAGAAGAGGAGAGTCGCGTGAAGACTGCGATGAGAAGAACTTCGAGTCCGTGAACAGTTTTGTAATATTTAGTAGTGCAGAATAGTTTAAGTTAAATAAATATTATTACAATAGATTAAAACACGTCTATCACTACAGTTATTGTTATTATTTTTACTTTTTCAATTTTAATCACCACTGTTGGTAATTATCCCTTAAACTCTCTTTTTACATGTCTCCGACAAAGCACCCACAGAAAATAAATATATCGGAAAATTAGTCCTGTGCATTTTTTTCATCAAACCGTTCTCACACTTGTCTCTTAATTTCTTTCAAAAAAGTCTTATAACTTGTGAAACTGGATGTTACCGGTGTTTTTTTAGCATCCAATTAATAGCGTTCACTTTTAAATTTAAACCGTTATTTAAATCTATTGGTTGATTAGGGTAATAACGTGTATATCCTTACTGTCTAATATAAATCATTAAACACAGGATATATACGAGTACATTTACTTAAACAAAACATAAACATTCTTTATTCCGAATATTGCAGAACTTAATAAAAAAAAACACATACATAATTATAAATATATTATAAATTAATAAATTTTAGGTCTTAAATAAATTAAAATGTAAATGTGCCTCCGAACAATTCTGTTTTTGTTATTTAATTATACTTCCTTTTATTTATTAGCAGCCTGTAAAATAGTTATGCAAATAAGTAATATTACAAACGAATTAAACGTTTACAGTTAGCGTGGTAAGATCTCCCGAAAATAATATTGTAATATAATTATTAGATATTTATAAATATATTTGACTAGTATACTTTTGACTTTAAATATTTGTAAACCGTTATTACACATTAAATAAATAAAAGGAACTTTCATTTCTGTTTTCCCTAATCCCAACACACTTCCATTATGTAGTTTTACCATAAAACAGCTCATCAAGAATTAGTAAAAAATGTTTAACAATTCATACTACTTACTTGACTGTTTTTAGGATACTACGGATGTGGGTCCACTTCCACAAATCTTTTTAACTACGGAACCTGCGTGAAAATAGAGTGTACTGCATCCCTCGGTACGCAGCAATGCGAAAAACTCAATTTAAGAGGCATAAGGAGAAAGGAAGTTGCCGAGATACTATGTCACAAAAGTGCAGAACTTTTTAGATCAGAAGAAGCAAAACGACTCATGAGTCGTGGTGATCCAGAGGCTCCATTCTTGTACAGTGCTTCTGTATTGCACAAATCGAAAAATGAAAAGAAAAATCAGAATATTTGGACCCAAATCCAATACGATCATTGGAAATATTACAGACATCTTCCACGAGAAGAAATGTTATCCATGCTATTTCCAGTTATCCATTTTTCGTTATATATTTTACTTCACATCAGCTTCATATCTATAAAAGATTAATGAAATCGGGACATGTCACTCTTATGATAGACGGCAGTGGTGGTCGTATACCAAAGTTAAGAAGATCGGATGGAAGTCTTTAAAATAACATCTTCATATATCAGGCTGTTGTTAATTGTAGTGCGGGACAGTTTTCAGTATCACAACTTTTATCTGAAGCACAAGCTTCTATATACATATATCAAATTCTGGCTTATGCAGTGGTGTATGCTTGGTGCTCAACATCCAAAAGAAGTTATAACCGACGCTTCGAGAGCTTTATTAACAGCAGTCGTGAAGGAATTTACTGGATTTTGCACTATTGAAGAATACGCGGATGCTTGTCGGAATGAAGTGCCAAAGTGCTATGGATGTTGCTCATTTTTTAAAAAAATTACGTGGTTGCACTCAAGTCACTTTCAAAACCTGCCCGTTCATTTTATCTAGCCACCATTGGCGAACTTGTTTTATGTCGCCGAGTTGAAGATGCTACTAAAATAATTAAAGCTTTGCTGATTGTATTGCAATGCGACAGTTTTGGCTACATAAAGGGCACTTTGAATTTAACGGAGTGTGAGAGGCAGCAACATTTTTTGGAACAACTCATCACTGGGAAGGAAAATGCATACGCTGAGGAAAATATATTGGATGATGATGATGAAACTCATGCTGAAGATGAGAACAATAACGATAGGGAAACGCATTCTAATTGGTGGTCTGAATGCTTTACAAACTGAAGTTGAAAGTGTAGCGGCACATTAAAATAGAAATTCAAAATTTCGTCAAAGTCCTCAAAATTACCAAAACGAATTCTAAAAATAGAACTAGTCGCACTCGAGAACAATAATCCGCACCGCTATTATTTAGCGGCAACAGCCATAAATTCAGAGAAATAAAATACATAGTTTAATTTTAAGTAAATGAATAATAAATACATAGTTTAATTTTAAGTAAATGAATAATATGTACATAGTTTAGTTGTAAGCAAAGCATGAATAAAATAATCAGTCATATTTTAGCTGCCGACGACGCAAGTCGTCTTCTTTTATTTATAAAGCTTAAGTTCAAACCAAACCTATTTATATCCGATAAATGGTGACCCCAAAATTGAAAAAGTGAAACGCGTTTTTAAAATTAGAAGTTTATTTTAAAATAGTTTTGATTTTATACAAAAATCGTTGAAAAGTTTCGATATGCATAGAATCAAACGAATGTCGACCAGTCCAAATAAACCAAATTCGTAAAGTTGAGGCTAAACGACTACGCAAAACACTAACAACGAGCAACACGAAAAACAACAACACCAATCAATTACAGCATCAATATCCGTCGATAAAACTAAAAAAAAAAGTCGACACATCGCCAATATACAAAGCAGCACAGCCAGCAGCATCAGAAGACGCGAACGCATAAAATATAGACCAACACGCATCGAACATCAAAATCCGCCGATAAAATTCAAGAAGTCGACGCAACGCCAACATACAAAGCAGCACAGCAATCAGCATCAGAAGACGCGAACGCAGAAAATATAGACCGACACGCATCGAAGTAAGAACCACATTAGCAGTCAACGAATATTCCAAAATAAGGAAGGAAACAAGTAAAATTCATTACATTTATTAAGACTTTCAAAAAAAAAACATAAAAAATTTGAAATATGTATACAACATTATAAACATTTATATATTAAAATACAATTTCTGCACATAAAATATTACATACACATAATTCAATGCTATAGAATTTAACACACATAAAATTTTTAAAAAAGATAGGAATTTGGTCTCAAAAATAAAATCAACATATTTCTAAAAACATTTATCGCATAGTAAAACACAATTATGTTTTAAAAATATGTAAGATACGGTGCGGATTAATAACGCGGTTTATAAAGGGTTTTCCAATAACGACTTGACAACTTTTTTTCAAAATAATATAATTTAATTTGCAGACGTTGTTCCTTCGTGTACTTTACCATGATAAGAATGTTAAGTTTACTGAATAAATTGACAGTGACAGTTCGATGATTAGTGAAAGGGTGCGTTCACAAATTGAATTCAAAGTTGTCAAGTTCCTATTGGAAAAAGTTTTCCAATAAGGACTTGACAACTTTTTTTCAAAATAATATAATTTAATTTGCAGACGTTGTTCCTTCGTGTACTTTACCATGATAAAAATGTTAAGTTTACTGAATAAATTGACAGTGACAGTTCGATGATTAGTGAAAGGGTGCGTTCACAAATTGGATTCAAAGTTGTCAAGTCCTTATTGGAAAACCCTTTATAACACAACAGTGAAAGTGAAATTGTTTAAGACTCCCACAAAGTGGCGTTACTATAGGGCGTTAATGTAAAAATTTTATCGCTAATTAAAATTAGCTCAAAATCAGTTCGAATTCGGGATTAGGAAAGTAATATAAAATTTAATAAAACAAAAAGTCAAAGTAAATACAAGCCATGCAACAGGCATACATTTAAAACGGTTCTTACGTAAACAATCGAAATTTTTTTTTATATACAACGGAGGAACTCAAGTATTCAAATCGTTTGAAAGTTCAAACAGTGGGCAATACATAAATGGTATCAAACTATCGAAACTCCCTTTTTTTATGTTCAGCTAAAATTAGTTAGAGTAAACCAACAACAACTACAAGAAATATAAGTCACATATATAAAGTGAACGTGAATATAATATTGCACTCTTGACTGTGTTAATTTAGAATAACGTAGTCAAAGTTTATCAAAGGCAAGAACGTTTTTGCAAAGCGAATAAGAGCCGCACACAGTTCTACATTTTCAAGAACATAATTAAGATTTTATAACGCAACTCACAATATCTGTATTCAGGCCCGTGTGCACGGGGGGGGGGGGGGGGGTCAACCAATAGACAATAGTTCTGAAGAAGATAATTCTAAGGAAATTCACGCTTACGCAATTAGATTTCCTGCTTTCTGGTTGCGCTCACCAGCAGCTTGGTTCATTCAAGCTGAAGCACAATTCACAATAGGCAAAATAACTAAAGACATTAGCAGATATTATTATATTTTGGCAGCGCTTCCGCAAGAGGTTATTGAAACGGTACTACATGCCATACAAAAACCTCCAGCGGAAATTAAGTATGAATTTTTAAAAACTACTCTTATAAACCGACACTCCATAAGCGAATGGAGGCGAAATTCGATACCATATTTGGTGATGGCCGGGTGCGTAGAACGGGCGATCGTTGCACGGCGATCGATGCACGGGGACTTGAAGAGTAAAGCGCGGGGGGGGGGGGGGATCGGGGTTGTAAATTTCGCGAGGGAGTCGGGGGTTTTTGAAAGATGGAGAATGGAAATTAAGAAAAGGAAAAATGTCGGGAAAAAGTTAAATAGAATGTGCGGTTTTGAAAATACGAGAAAGAAAAAATAAAATGGTGTAAAGTTGGAAAAATTCAAAACTGAAACGAGTAGAAAATTAGAAATTGAGTCGGATGTGTGACTTGAAAAATTAAGAACAGGAAAAATGTCGGGAAAAAGTTAAATAGAATGTGCGGTTTTGAAAATACGAGAAAGAAAAAAATAAAATGGTGTAAAGTTGGAAAAATTCAAAATTGAAACGAGACAAACGTCCACCCTAAGGTGCCAATGAAGAAAGGAAAAAAAAGAAGGGAAAAACATATAAGAATAAACAGAAAAAGGAAAAATTTAATAATGGAAGTAGTACCTGTAAAATTATACACAGAAGGAAAGGAGGAGATGAACCAGGGAGAGAAAATTTTCCTAGGAATTAAAATAGGGAACTGAAATTACGAATGAAATAACTTAGGAAGTAAATTTACTTAGAAAATATACTAGGAACTAAATTTACAAATGAAATAACTTAGGAAGTAAATTTAGTTAGGAAAAGGTAAATGAATCAGGGGAACAAAAAGAAAAAAAAAAAAGGAAAAGAAAAGGAAAGGTTTCGAATAACTTAACAACACACAAAAAGGAAAAAAGAGAAAAAGAAAAAAAGGAAAGAAATGGGGGTGAGTTTATTTATCTATTACTTTTATATATATTTTGATTATTCTTTGTTTTTTTTTTATAATCCTTTTTATCTAGGTTTTTTTTTTGTTTTCGCGTTGGCCTTTCTTTTGAAATACTTTGTAATGGAAGGCCATAAAAAATTAACAACGATTTACCTGCTGGTAAATACTTTTTGCACAGACTGTCATTAAGCCACCACCAGACTAATATCGATACTCACCACGAAATCGAAGATCAAAAGGTGGATATCCGTGGAGAATAGGTGACAAGGACAGTGACAAGCAGAAATCGAGGAGTCGAGTTTCCACCGCAGACTAAAGTAGTCAACTTCGCCTTGACTGAAGTTTTTTTTAAAAATCAGCAGGAACGACCAAGTAGTGAGGTGTGCGTTTTTATCTTTTTTTTGCCGGAGCTCGCTGGGAGGACCTTTGTCCTTAGGAATCGCCCCCCCCCCCCCGCCGCCTGCAAGAGGCCGATTAGGAGGCCAGGAACGCTAGGAAGTTCTGGACAGCGGTCGCCACAGATTGTTACCTGGAATCTCGACGAAATACGCGGAGTAGGAACGGGTAGGCATTAAACATTTATATTTTTTTTTACGATTTGAGAAAGAATATGAAAATACATTACTTCGAAATTGAATTTTTTTCTGAATTCTGTTGTATATTGTGTGCCGTACCATATGTTTTCCGTGAGTTTTTTTTTTTTTTTAATTGAATGTTAGGCTAAGCGAGCCACGGCAGTTTTGCCTTGCCGTGTCCATGCTACGTCCATGGAGCCCCGAAGGCCTCCTTTGTGCAAGTTTCCCTGTAGGTTTTAGCGCGTGTTAGGCGTAGTGAAGATCGGTGGCATCCGAGGGCCCCCTTCTTGCCATAGCGTGGTAAAAATGTGTCGTTTGTATGGGAACGAATCGCCCGAAAAGGATTCATGTGTTTTCATTTGTTGTGTCGTGAGGGAAATACCTAAGATCCAATGCGCGATTGCTTTGGTGTACCCCAAATGAATTTTGGTAGGATAGAACTCCTTTTTTCCACATGCGAAGCATGTATGAGTTCCGTGCTTCGACCACGGAGAATTAAAAAACCTTTTCATTTGTGAAAGTGCAATCTAGTGGCTAGGCTAATTATCTAAAGTCCCCTTTTTCGGTGCAATTTTGGAGGTTATGCACCAAAAGGTCTGGCAGTTAAAGGCATTTTCGAATCGGAAATTCTAAGAAACACGCGGTGTCGAAAAGTTTTCTTACCGCTACGTTAGCGGTAATTTGTTGAGAAAAGAAACGGGTTCTTTTCTGTTGGTACCGTTAAGGTTTCAACGCGGCGTGGGTGACGCGTAACCGCGTGGGTGCAATTTCTCCGACCATTTGCCCTTTCATATTTTATTTTGTCTGTGCAAATTTCTTTTTTTCAGCGGTCGTTAGAATTGTAAGGATGTACCCCATCGAGAACAGTAATTTTTTTTTCTTGTTGAATACCAAACAGCGCGTGAGGACTTTGGAATACGACGGGACGCGGAAGTGTTGGATCGCAAATTTACACACCGGAGCCGACTTGAATTTCCTATTCTGTTAGTTTTTTTTTTAATATTTCAGAGCAGTGCCAAATGTTTGTCGGAAATTCGCCTATGCCGCTGATTACCCTAAGCTAAACGCTTGCGCCACAAGGCGAAGCCAAAATACTGTAATTGTTCGCTTACAAGTAAAATTCGAGATGGAGAAGTTTTTGCTATTCTTCGCTTTTCTTGTTTCTCGTCTTTTGCATAGAAAAAATATATTCGGTGTACGGTTCAGACGAATAGTAAGTCCTATAAGAGGGGCGTCCTATCTCCGGTTATTTTTGACGCTGAAACCAATTTTTTTTTTGTGAGACATAGACCGCAAGGAAAAGTGATCAAATCGATGTTGCGCAATTCTCGCCTATATATTGCATAAATACTTTTGGGTCGAACTTCGTCTTCGTGAGGACTTAGTTTTTTTTTATCTTTCTGTGGTACTCGCGTGGCTACGGGGTCTATAATCATCCCTTGACGATGAAATACCACCAACCCCATTCATACATGCATATTCATCATGCATATAAGCTTATTAGTGGAGAACGCACCTCGTCTGTCTTTCTACCACGAAAGAATCTTAAAAGCGTGTACATATCTATATATATATATGTATAGTTATAAATATATATATTAGGGTGGATCGAAAAAAAAAATAAATTTTTTTTGATGGCTTATAATTTTTCAAATAGAAAATAAAAAATTTGATAAAAAAAAATTCGCTCTAGCTCAACATCTTGAGGTCTCCCACTTAGGTTGAATATTTGAATTGTGGTTTAATTTTTGAAAAAAAAAGTTTTTCAATAAATCCTTTTCTTTTTACTAAACTTCAAGTTTTTTGAATGTTATACAAGAACCTTTTTTTATAGGAAACTAAATTATCTACAAAAAAGTGTTCTTGTAGATTTTTCGAGAACTGAGTATTTGACATTTGGATATATCGAATTTCATGAACCGTATGAAATAAATTTTGAATTCAACCCACTCACCTAATATATTGCGCCAAAAAATGTTGAACTTAAAAAAATTATTTTGCAAAATTTATTAGGCAGTTTTTAATTTTCGTTACCTTTAAGTTCGATGCATAAAAGTTCGTTATGTCGAAATATCTTGTCAAGTACCCAATTTTCGAAAGAACTACGAGGACTTTTTTATTAATAATGTAATTTCCTGCCAAAAAGGGCCCTTGTATAACTTTCGAAACTTTCAAAACTTTGAAAAAATCAATTTTTGGAAAATAAAACAACAATTTAAATTTTCAATCGCAGTGGGAGACCTCAAGATATTGAGCTAGAACCAGTTTTTTTTTGTAAAATTTTTAATTTTTCAATAAAAATATTATAAGTCATCATGCGATTGAAAAAAATTTTTTTTTTTTTTTTTCGATCCACCCTAATATATATGCATATATGGAAACTGACCAAAACCACAATAACATCCATATGGTTACTGCCTCGGCCTTCCCGCCGAAAGTCTGCATCTTTGTACTCTCCGCCTTCATTTCCTTTACCATCTCTACCAATCCTTTTCCTAGTCTGACTTCCTACTTTCCTTCTTCCTATACCTACTCAGCCCGCTGAGGATAGAGTACGGACTTCTCAAACCGTACTACTCAGCCCATATCGTGCATAATATATATACAATGTCTATGGATGCAGGTAGCACCCCACGCCCCTTCCGACGAGCTACGCACGTGCTATATGCTAGATGCACGCTACCTTCAGGCAATCCATAGGGCGTAAGTCACCCAATTGTAACTTTGTCACTTGTCGACAATTATTCTAGCCGGTCTATATGACTTGGACCGTCTTGAGCAAATGGTGATGGAGACGAACTCCCTCTATTTGTTTCAGGACAGAATACCAGTTCATATAAACTCGTGGCGACGATAATTACTTCGATTACAGCAATGTGAAAAACGACGCGAGTACATTACATGGCGCCCAACGGGTAAGCAAGTTCTAGCTGATGATTTCATGATCATCAGCACATCGCTCCTTAACGGTTGAAGGATGGACGGAATTTGTTAAAGCCCGAAATTCGTGTTTGGTATATCAGTCTGATATACTCACTTTGTTCTATTGCTATCAAGCAATACTTAGAAAAAAAAAGTCCTTAGTTTTTATTTAGCTCTAAAATGTTGTCCTCTTCCTAGCCATAGTGGCTTCCTAAGGCAAAAAGTTTAATTATTTGTTAGTTCCTTTCCAAGTACCAAGATGAGATGCCACCGTTGAAGCATATGATGAGTGCATGCTAAGGAAAAAGAGAACCCTATTGCACGGACTCTCATGGCTCATCCTCTAAAGTCTCTTCGGGGTAGATATAGTACGGGAAATAATTAGTACGTCTGCGACCAGCGGTCTTTACCGTTGCCCCAGGTGCTGGTTATTTCAGATGTGGGCGTGCACGATTTCGAGGCCATGCGCTGGAGGTAAGATGGTTTTGTTAATCAGACGGATTGACATTTGACTGGGCGAGCTTGAGCACGTAGTGCAAGTTCAACCCCTGGCTCCCCTGATTAACAAGACTTGCGAGCTTCGTTAAGCGAATACAGTCAATAGCGTAGTCGTGTTCGATAAAACCCCTCCGTAAACTAACCATTCGATAGGGAGCTTGCAGTCACTGGACGATCGCGATACTTGCGGTTGGATTTGAGTTGTCGCTTTTGATATAAGTGGATAAGACACATCTATCAGGAGGTTGATATCATCCGACCTTGTCAGAATCTCGAAGTACAGGTCTCGTCAAGTATATGGCCAAACGATCGTATGCTAAACGATCACTTGAAATAATGATGTGAGTCATTATTTGCTAATAGAGTATCCCGAAAAATATAAGTACTCTATAAAAACCATATGTCATAATACATATTCTTTTGTGAAACTTAGAAATGTTGCAGATGTAATTAGCGATTACCAAAATAGGTGGCACCCCAAAAATTCCATCATAAGAAATCGCGAATTTGTTTTGAACAAGGTTGTAGCAGGTTATGTTATCTGTACAAACCCTTGTTCCACACCACTCACGGAATTAGTTTTGTTTTTTGTTGTATGTTTTGTGTTAAATGTATACTCATTAAATGTTATAGTTCATAAAATTTTAACTCGTGGTTGGTTGGTTGAAAGATTAATTAATGGGATATTTGATCATAGAACTTTTCCTTCGAGTAGATTACAATGTATGTATCATCAAATATTATGTTTGTTTTCACTTATACAATGGAAACATTGATATAAGATAGCAAGAATGATTGTTGTATTGCGAAATGCATGTTGAAGGTGAATTGTGGGTTAATTTAATGGGGGCAGAGTAATGATGTTCAAAGTTAGATCAAGCAACCGAGACATTACTGGTATTTTGTATTTTGAATCGGTGTGCAAAAGAAGATCGGAAGGTTTGTTTATTTCATTTTAGATGGAGACCGAATGAAGCATTGTACATGTTTACACTCAGCTATTGAAGGAGTGTGACCCTAACGTGCAGCTGTTAGCTCGTATCAGAGACTAATCGAAACGAATGTGATAAGCCACCTACCTCCAGGAATCCGTATCGGCACAGCCAAACACTACATGGCCACCCACTTCTCCAAAAATCTTTGAGCGATGCATATTATACTCATCCACCAGACCTATCCAATAATTATTGATGATTTCAAGTCTGGAAAAAAATTAATTCTTGTCCACAGGTTGGTCCTTTATTTTCACGACGATTCTCCTCAAATCACAAAGCTTACGAAACTCTGGTATACTACTTCTCAAGTTCGACTCTATTTCAAAATTTTAAACAAAGGGTAAATGTCTTTTCGATATATTGAGTCTTGACCCTAATGAGACAGATGCAAAAGTTTAAGTTCTTACTTCGTTATCTCGCGTAAGTTATATACTCCATAGCCAAAAAAGAAGTTTAGGTGCAAAATTTCATTTTGCGAGTTTCGTGAATTTTGCAGAATGCCTAGATATCTCTCGCCTGTCAACATCTATTATTATTGCAGCTAGTAAAAAAATAAAAAAAAAAATAAAGAAAAAATACACCTCTTAAACTTTACCGCGATAGGTCGCATAATTACATACGCCCGTATAGTTGATATCTACTAAGAAATTGATCTCCCTTCATCTTGGTTCAACTCTGGAAAATATAATCACTTAAAGGAAGTTGTGTCGATGGGTATATTTACAAACAGATTACGGTTCATAATGCAACTAATCTTCACACTTTTTCCTGGAAATTATGGGTACCAGAAGAATTGACCACTAATCTCATTGTCAAGGCACACGATCCGCCTGTAGCCGCTCATGGTGGAATTAAGAAAACTTTGGATAATTACGCTCAAAATATTACTGGCCACGTATGACTATACAAGTTAAAGAATACATCGGAAAATGCGATGTCTGTAAACAGTCCAAAGCCCCTAATATTGTATTACGATCACCAATGAAGTCTCAAATAACTTCTTGTAGACCTTGGCAAAGGATGTACATGGATTTAATGGGTCCGTACCCACGTTCGAAACTAGGTAATACTAATTTGCTGATCGTATTGGACCAATTTACAAAATACGTCCTACTAAAACCCATCCGTAACGCAACCACCCGTCCCATTATAAATTATTTGAAATCGGAAGTATTTCACGTTTACGGAGTACCCGAACACATTTTCACCGACAATGGTGTACAATTTACTTCACGTGATTTCGCATCCCTAATGTCGACTTACGGAGTAATACACACCACTACGGCAGTATATTCTCCTCAGGCAAATGCCTCAGAACGAGTGAATCGCTCCATTTTGGCAGCAATCCGATCATATTTGGGAAACAAACACAATGAATGGGACGCATATATCAGTGAAATCGCTTGTGCCCTTCGGACTACGACTCACGAAGCAACCGGACACTCGCCGTATTATTTAAATTTTGGCCAGAATATGATCCAGCATGGATCAGCATATCCACTCTTCGAGAAGTTACAAAGCCTCCAATCTGAACATGCCCATTGTTTGTCCATGCCAGATCATCTACAACTAGTAAGGGAGGATGTTCGTAATAAATTAGTCGAAACGCATCGGAAATACGCGTCGCGCTATAATTTGAAGTCTCGCGAAACTAACTTAATACCCGGACAAGAAATCTTTCGACGAAACTTTGCCCAGAGCGATGCATCGAAAAATTTCAACGCGAAACTAGCGAAGAAATTCTTAAAATGCCGTGTTATCCGGAAATTAGGCAACTCTATGTATGCCATAGAGGATCCTTCTGGTAAATTCCTCGGGAACTTTCACGCAAAAGATCTTCGCCAATAAGGCGACGGTAACCACGTTCAGAATTGTAGCGGCCTTAACTTTATATCCTAAATAACACAGAGATTAATCGTACGCCTTCCTGTAAATTGAACTAATCGCGCGCGGCTCATGCAGACATAACAAACGAACGCGATATAGATTTAACGTAACTCACTTTATTGTACATGAAATTTACGACAAAATACCCCTTTAAGCTATCAAGTCCTTAAATAATTGTATCCTGCTAGTCATACAAGCTAAAGGATACACGGATAATGACTTATTACTCGTGTTGCCGGAAAAGCATCCGATACCCTAGTCGTATCCTGAAGAGGCTCGTGCCGCTGATCTGTAAAAGAAGTTATTTGCAAAGAAGATTGTTCCTAAAAGTAATACAAATTACACGTACCGGATGTTCTAAATTCCCCTTTTTCGGAATGGTCCGTCAGTCGCCGGGACCGTCATCGGTTCCGTCCAGGCCGCCTTGGACACGGTCGTAACATTAACGCGCAGTCGGACTTTAACTTTCGCGGCGGAAATAAATTGCAAGTAATGCTGACTTTCAACCAAATCGGCTATAAAAATCACATAAATCCGATAGAAAGCTAAGCAAATTTGTTTGGAAGCTCGACACTTTCCTTAGAAACCGCACAATTGGTGGTAAAAGAGATGTAAACGAAAGGAATAAACAATAAACAGGCAAGATGCGAATTGGTTGTTTATTGTTTTGGTTAATTGTCAAACAAAAGTCACTGTGACGGTTCATGTATAAACACCACGATCATTAGTGACCTGAGAGTATAAAATGAAATGGAGGTGACGAAAGTTTCTTATTATGAGGCAAATAATTTATCTTTTTGGATCTTGCTATCGCGATTATTTTTTTTTTAAACATAGAATGGCAAAACGGGTCGAATAATACTTAATGTAACGAAGCAAGTATGAACAATTGAGTTCTGGTATTTAATTGAATATACAATGGCCAAACTTTAATAATAATTAACGTAAATCGAAGAGTATTAAATAAAAAAAACACTAGTAAAGTGACGTAAATAACCCATAAATGAACGAAATACCTTTTATTGCCATTTCGCTAATAAAGTAGTATGCTTACTTACACACTTTGCTTGCTCGAATACGCCAACCAAACACACTATAAAATTTCATTATATGTGATCCTTTTGTTTTTTTGTTTCATGTTTAGTAGTACTTTGAAGAAATAGAATATCTACGTCTAATAATAATATATCTACTTATATCTAGATAATCCTATTTAAATATTTGTAAGCAAATTTGAATTAAGAAGTTACAATTTAAATTATGAAAAAAAAAAACTTAATTGGAAATTTTTTTTTTTACTTGTTACATTTTGACGAATTGATCTATAGTAAAGTAATAAGTAAATTACTAAGTTCACCTAAGATACTGAAGGATAACAAACGATAATTGATAGTAAATTAATTATAATTAAGCTAACTTATATTGATTTTGAACTAAACAAATGAATATTGTTTATTGATCAATTAAAATAAATTGGATTAATAATAGTAACTTATAAGTGTAAAGCATTCATAGAAAATGCTTATCGAAATGAAGTATTTATATGTAAAGAAATATTGTTAGCCTTAAGGAATTATTTTGTATAGCTAAAAGAAAACGCTAATAGTATAAACTTTAAACCTCCGATTATAAATCTACGAAAGCAGCACTTATAATAATACTAGCAATTGAACAACTTATAATATAATAGAAAAAATGAATTATAACTCTACGGATGCAGAACCCTAATAAAATACCACTAAAAATTAATGATTTCGAAAACCCATTTGCGGCAGAACATCAAAATCCTCCCAGCAGAAGCAGTTATCCACTAATGCCCGGCGTAGCTGATCTTATGGAGACTCATCTTCAAGGTCATGGGTCGAGCCACACGTTGTAGGCGCACTATATATTGTTTTCAACATTCTTCAGGAAGCAACCACTTAGTTCTGGCACTTCCTCTCTCAGCTTTCTGGTGCTGCGGGAAGCCCTGGACCAGCTACCTACCTTGTAATGGAAGGCCATAAAAAATTAACAACGATTTACCTGCTGGTAAATACTTTTTGCACAGACTGTCATTAAGCCACCACCAGACTAATATCGATACTCACCACGAAATCGAAGATCAAAAGGTGGATATCCGTGGAGAATAGGTGACAAGGACAGTGACAAGCAGAAATCGAGGAGTCGAGTTTCCAGCGCAGACTAAAGTAGTCAACTTCGCCTTGACTGAAGTTTTTTTTTAAAATCAGCAGGAACGACCAAGTAGTGAGGTGTGCGTTTTTATCTTTTTTTTGCCGGAGCTCGCTGGGAGGACCTTCGTCCTTAGGAATCGCCCCCCCCCCGCCGCCTGCAAGAGGCCGATTAGGAGGCCAGGAACGCTAGGAAGTTCTGGACAGCGGTCGCCACAGATTGTTACCTGGAATCTCGACGAAATACGCGGAGTAGGAACGGGTAGGCATTAAACATTTATATTTTTTTTTACGATTTGAGAAAGAATATGAAAATACATTACTTCGAAATTGAATTTTTTTCTGAATTCTGTTGTATATTGTGTGCCGTACCATATGTTTTCCGTGAGTTTTTTTTTTTTTTTAATTGAATGTTAGGCTAAGCGAGCCACGGCAGTTTTGCCTTGCCGTGTCCATGCTACGTCCATGGAGCCCCGAAGGCCTCCTTTGTGCAAGTTTCCCTGTAGGTTTTAGCGCGTGTTAGGCGTAGTGAAGATCGGTGGCATCCGAGGGCCCCCTTCTTGCCATAGCGTGGTAAAAATGTGTCGTTTGTATGGGAACGAATCGCCCGAAAAGGATTCATGTGTTTTCATTTGTTGTGTCGTGAGGGATATACCCTAAGATCCAATGCGCGATTGCTTTGGTGTGCCCCAAATGAATTTTGGTAGGATAGAACTCCTTTTTTCCACATGCGAAGCATGTATGAGTTCCGTGCTTCGACCACGGAGCCTTAAAAAACCTTTTTATTTGTGAAAGTGCAATCTAGTGGCTAGGCTAATTATCTAAAGTCCCCTTTTTCGGTGCAATTTTGGAGGTTATGCACCAAAAGGTCTGGCAGTTAAAGGCATTTTCGAATCGGAAATTCTAAGAAACACGCGGTGTCGAAAAGTTTTCTTACCGCTACGTTAGCGGTAATTTGTTGAGAAAAGAAACGGGTTCTTTTCTGTTGGTACCGTTAAGGTTTCAACGCGGCGTGGGTGACGCGTAACCGCGTGGGTGCAATTTCTCCGACCATTTGCCCTTTCATATTTTATTTTGTCTGTGCAAATTTCTTTTTTTCAGCGGTCGTTAGAATTGTAAGGATGTACCCCATCGAGAACAGTAATTTTTTTTTCTTGTTGAATACCAAACAGCGCGTGAGGACTTTGGAATACGACGGGACGCGGAAGTGTTGGATCGCAAATTTACACACCGGAGCCGACTTGAATTTCCTATTCTGTTAGTTTTTTTTTTGAATATTTCAGAGCAGTGCCAAATGTTTGTCGGAAATTCGCCTATGCCGCTGATTACCCTAAGCTAAACGCTTGCGCCACAAGGCGAAGCCAAAATACTGTAATTGTTCGCTTACAAGTAAAATTCGAGATGGAGAAGTTTTTGCTATTCTTCGCTTTTCTTGTTTCTCGTCTTTTGCATAGAAAAAATATATTCGGTGTACGGTTCAGACGAATAGTAAGTCCTATAAGAGGGGCGTCCTATCTCCGGTTATTTTTGACGCTGAAACCAATTTTTTTTTTGTGAGACATAGACCGCAAGGAAAAGTGATCAAATCGATGTTGCGCAATTCTCGCCTATATATTGCATAAATACTTTTGGGTCGAACTTCGTCTTCGTGAGGACTTAGTTTTTTTTTATCTTTCTGTGGTACTCGCGTGGCTACGGGGTCTATAATCATCCCTTGACGATGAAATACCACCAACCCCATTCATACATGCATATTCATCATGCATATAAGCTTATTAGTGGAGAACGCACCTCGTCTGTCTTTCTACCACGAAAGAATCTTAAAAGCGTGTACATATCTATATATATATATGTATAGTTATAAATATATATATGCATATATGCAAACTGACCAAAACCACAATAACATCCATATGGTTACTGCCTCGGCCTTCCCGCCGAAAGTCTGCATCTTTGTACTCTCCGCCTTCATTTCCTTTACCATCTCTACCAATCCTTTTCCTAGTCTGACTTCCTACTTTCCTTCTTCCTATACCTACTCAGCCCGCTGAGGATAGAGTACGGACTTCTCAAACCGTACTTCTCAGCCCATATCGTGCATAATATATATACGATGTCTATGGATACAGGTAGCACCCCACGCCCCTTCCGACGAGCTACGCACGTGCTATATGCTAGATGCACGCTACCTTCAGGCAATCCATAGGGCATAAGTCACCCAATTGTGACTTTGTCACTTGTCGACAATTATTCTAGCCGGTCTATATGACTTGGACCGTCTTGAGCAAATGGTGATGGAGACGAACTCCCTCTATTTGTTTCAGGACAGAATACCAGTTCATATAAACTCGTGGCGACGATAATTACTTCGATTACAGCAATGTAATTTGAAAAACGACGCGAGTACATTACAACTTTCAATGCAAAGATGTCGTTTAAAGGCTAAAATAGCCCTTAATATGAACCCGAGCGTTTAGCTCCTTAGCCCCGAACCTCAACAAGGGGCCATATCGAAATTTGTTTCAGGACAGATATGGTTGAGGCAGGGTGGGCAGAACAGGGCGCCAACAACACCAGAGCGCCCTGACAAATCGCGAAGCCGCGCCAATCCAACCGCTTCTTGGTCTTTCACGACCTCTTGGGAAAATAATCCCAATTTTTTTACAATTCCCTTGGATAAGTCGGCGCTGACAATTTTTGTTGTACAGGCCAAGGGTTTATGGTCTGAGTCGGAGCAAGTACCCCCCCCCCCCCCCGCCCACTGACGTAGCTAGTCCCGGCCGCCAGCAAGCGCGTCGCACCAGCAAAGACTCAGCCACCAATTCAGACGTAGGTGGAATTGGCCCTTCTGTCCCGAACCTTCCTTTTCCTTTCGACTATTTTGACTTTTTCAAGTCGAAATAGTCCTTCCAAGGCCTTAAACACAACAAATGCGTTTTGAACGATTAACAGAATACGTTTTAAGCATCAACCCATCCAAATGCCAAATGAAACTGGATATCGAAGAAATCTATTATTGGACGGACTCGCAAATCGTTTTGGCCTGGCTTCAATCAACCTCTACCGCATATCACACATTCGTGGCGAATCGTATATCACTTATACAAGAAATAACTTCGACGGAACAATGGAGGCATATCAGTACCAATGGCAACCCAGCTGACCTTGTTTCCCGGGGAATGCACCCCAGCGACATCATTAAATCAAAATTTTGGTTCGAAGGACCAGCATTTCTTCTGACATCGGAGACGAATTGGCCTTGTACAGCAACCACACCGATAAAGGAGATTCCAGAAATAAAACAACCACGAGTAGCACTCACAGCACTGCAACTAGAACCACACTTTCTGGAAAGAATAAATCATGGCAATTCTTTCAATCAACTCAAAAGAATCTTAGCAAGGATACTTAGAGCAACCAATCATCTTAAGGGCAATGGAGGAGAATTCAAAGAATTTCTGTCTACAGCTGAGCTAGAAGAAGCTCTCCTGCTAATTGTACAATACATGCAGCAGCAATCATTCCATGAAGAAATCAAATCACTGAAAAGGGAGACATCACTTCCTGCGCGTAGCAGACTCATCAACCTCACACCATTCTTGGACGAGCGAGGAATCATCGGAGTTGGGGGAAGACTTCAGGAATTAGAGCTACCAACGGATGCAGTACATCCCATGGTTCTCCCATCGTCACACACATTTACAAAACTTCTCTTAAAGGAAACACACGAGTTCAATTTGCATGCTGGAGCACAAACTGTTCATTCCATTGCTCGACAACGATTCTGGATTCTCAGGGGAAGGGATCTAGCAACCTCTGTTGTACATGAATGCTCACAATGCAGAAGATTTAAGCCAAAATCATTAACGCAACTTATGGGCAATCTACCTGCGGTGAGAATAAACCCTGCAAGGCCATTTGTGAACGTTGGAATCGACTTCTGTGGACCAATATACACACACTATAAGGTCAGAGGAAAAAGACCAACCAAAACATACATCTGTGAGTTTTGCTGCTTCACAACAAAGGCATGCCACCTAGAGGTGGTATCAGATTTATCAACAGATGCCTTTATTGGTGCACTTAAACGGTTCATCGCCAGGAGAGGGTGCTGTCAAAACATATACTGTGACAACGCTACAAATTTCGTCGGTGCTAAAAACAAGTTTGAAGAACTTAAAACATTACTTCACAGTAAAGCTGCTCAAGAAAGCATCACACGTGCTAGCACCAAACATGGATTCACCTTTCACTTCATCCCACCACGAAGCCCACATTTTGAAGGAATATGGGAGGCAGCGGTCAAGCCAGCGAAACATCTAATGCAGAGAACCATAGCTTCTGTCTCATTAACCTACGAAGAACTTTGTACGGTATCATCAGAAGCAGAAGCAGTGTTGAATTCGCGTCCGTTGTCGCCAATGTCGAATGACCCAAACGACTTATCAGTCTTGACACCAGGACACTTTCTGATTGGGGAGCCATTCACAGCCACGATCGAACCAGGATCTAAGGAAGCAAATACAAACCTTCTCACTAGATGGAAACTAGTGTCCTACATTCGCAATGAGTTTTGGCGTCGGTGGTCCAAGGAGTATTTATCAGAGTTGCAACAACGTGGTAAATGGAGGACAGGAATAAAAAACATTCAGCCCGGAACGTTAGTCTTGATTAAGGACAACAACACCCCAACCGTTAAAATGGCAGCTTGGAAGGATCCAAAATATCATTCCAGGCAACGACGACTTAATCAGAGTAGCTGACGTAAAAACTGCATCAGGAACATTCCGTCGAGCCATTCATTTGCTATGTCCACTGTTTCCGGAAGACGATCCTTGCGAGAAACAGTGGACATAGCAAATGAATGCCTGCAGCATTGTCCATTCCATATGGGCAGTCGAATGGAGACTTGGAAGCATATCGACTAATGACCGTCAAAGGGCGACTTATGACATCCGCAGTAATATTCCAAATCAAATTACCTATTATTCGATCCGAATATTTCCAACTCTTTCATTTAACTCCCATTCCTATTCCAAATCATGATTCATTTTCGATAATTCAACCGTCAACGGAATACCTTATGACCAACCTCCAACGAACTCAACATTCACCACTATCACAAAAGGAATTAAACTCCTGCAAACACATCAAGGAAACATTCCTTCTATGCTACCAGGATCAACCGCTCTACAACAAAAATTCCAAAATGAATCATTGCGAGATGACATTACTCAACCACGCACAGACATTATCAAATAATTGCCAGATGTTAACCACAAAATCATTCAAATTCTGGATACAGCAACATCATCTCAATTCCTGGATCTATGTACTCGACCAGCGTGAAACATTCGACATCATTTGCGGAACTGAAGTAACAACAACAACACTAACCGGGGATGGAATAATCACCATCAAACCGGATTGCGAACTAAGACAGGAAAGCCTGACCATAAGAGGAAGAGCCGTACATCAGAGGCAACTCAATGCTTCATTTATACCGATCATCGAGCTTGAGAAATCGATGTTAACTCGAACCGACAATCCACAGAAACAATCATCAGATTCACCGTTTGTCAAATCCAGTAACCAAGAGTGGGACTCGATTTCAAAACAACTAGATGCGATAAAACAACAGACACCACCATCAACAGAACTAAATAGCCACCATATCCATCACTACATACTGGGATATTCTGGCATCAGTCTCATCCTTCTCGCTGCGGCCATTCTAATTGTCAGACGAACCAGGATAACTCAGATCTCATCAAGCCAAACCAAAATACCGATACCCAGGCCAAGAATCAAAAGAATACCCAGTTTTGAACTACAAGAGTTCAAAGAAGGGGAGAATGTCTAGAAACATATTCTAGACGGTAGCGGGTATGGCGTTCCTTATAATGCAATATTTCTGTCCGGCCAATCATCCTAAGGTCGACGTGGCCGATTTTACAATTTCTTGCAATAATTCCATCATAACGTCCGGCCAATTACCTTAAAGTCAATGTGACCAAAAGTGCTGACTATCCTGACCGATAATTGATAATTATATTATTGCTGACGATCTACTGATCGCAATATTTTTGCTGACGATCTACTGATCGCAATTTTTTTTTATACATTTAATTCCATAATATTTTTGCTTACCTTTAAGAACTTAATTTGTATATATAGCTTACTTTCATGAAAATAAAGCCTGTCAGTTAGTAATATCCAACAGGAACATATTCTTTTCATTGTGGCTGAATAAAACAATTCAGTCCACGTTAAAAAATACATACTTAATGAATTAATTAATTAGCATATTAATAATCAGTATAATAACTAACTGAAGGTCCAGGACCCGGAAATCAGTCGATTTATAGTAGAAATATAGTTGCGGCACTGAGTGCCGCGCGCGTGTACTGGCGTAACATTCCGCTGCGCGTGTACTCAAGGGTTAAGACAATCAATGAGCAATATCAAACCTACAGATACACGGAATGCTCCTCAAAAGAACATATATTTTGCGAGCGATTTGAACACTTGCGAGTTCGTTTTCCTTAGAGTGGACAGGGTAAGAACCGGTTTAAATCCTCCATACGAAGGCCCCTGTAAAGTCATTCGTCGCCTTCGTAAGCAATTCGTATTAGAAATAAATAACAAAACAGTAACGGTATCCATTGACTGAGTTAAACCAGCACATATATTACAGAAATGAATATTTAATCAGGACATTCCTCGAGTAACGCTTCGCTGGAAGAGGAGTGTGTAGCGGCACATTAAAATAGAAATTCAAAATTTCGTCAAAGTCCTCAAAATTACCAAAACGAATTCTAAAAATAGAACTAGTCGCGCTCGAGAACAATAATCCGCACCGCTATTATTTAACGGCAACAGTCATATTTTAGCTGCCGACGACGCAAGTCGTCTTCTTTTATTTATAAAGTTTAAGTTCAAACCAAACCTATATATACTCGATAAAAGGTACAAACTTGAACAAGGATCTCGAGCTAATGGACAATATGCGCCAATGTTAAAGCCAATGTTAAAGCGTTTATTACGTGATGCAGGTAACTACCAATATTTTATTCCCTAATTGATAATTAAATGTCTCTATTTATTACACCTTAGGCACTATTCCTTTGTGGAGTAACTATACCGATAAATTCGGTTACGGTAGGGTGCCAGCGTCTAGTACTCCAGTCGAGGGCGAGTTAAATAAATTACAAAATTTTATTATACCAGAATCTTGACGAGTTGATAAATTTGTCGAAGCCCACATTGATTATTTGATCGGTCGAACTTTAATAGCAGACGCCTCAGGATAACCCAGAATCTGCAATGATTGAAGCTGTATCTACCGAAACAACGGAATTCTACAAGTAAAGTACATGACTTCAACCTGTTGGCCGCTGAAACAATTACGTTGAACGACGACACTTATGGAAATAATTCGAAAGAACCATTTAAGGATTCGCCACCTGAAATGACAGAAATTCTAGACAATACTATTTCAGACGAAGATACAGATTTAAGTTTTTCCAATTTTGCTACTTCAAGGAACAGCCACTACGGCAGACACATATATTCTGATTCTGAGAACAGTGAACAGGAAACCGAAATAGTAGCTTGTTGTGAGGTGGAAAATTGGAGAGGAAAAGCAGATGTGGTAACAAAGATAAGAAAACCTGCAAAATATTTGAGTCAGCGAAAAGACGAAATATCAGACGCATTAAACGCAAGACCAAACCGAAAGGTACCTATATTAAAAAACGGAAATTCGCTAAGTCTGCGAGCAACAGCTTCCGGTCGCATGTCTCTTTCTGTCATAAATACATGTGCATTCAACAGCTTAAGCCAAAGCATATGAATAGCTGGGACAGATTTTATTCCAATTAAAAGTTTTATTCAAAATAAAGTGGCTGACTTTCCTTTGTTCAACATGGTTAACGACATTCTACAAAAAGGTATATATTGGTTTATTATATTTATAAATGATAACGTTATTGGTCAATGAAGAGGCTTTGCCTAAACAGTGACTGTTGAACTTTAACTTGTGGAGATTCTGAAGTTGAAAATTTTTTCGAATCTTGAATGTAATATTTATATTACTATGTAGGTACAATAACAGCAAAGACATATCGATAGCGTGCAGACATTATATCGACAATTTTCACGGTAAGGTTAGATAAGAGTGGTATTGGCCTTTTGAATTGTCACACAACTATTGGACATATAGCCAACAAAACTCTCGTGGCTTGTCCTAGTATTAGACATGTAATCGAGTGACCCAACAGCTGTTCAACAATTAGCAGGGATATGAACATTCTCCTGATTGAAAACGAATCAGTAAAAAAGGGCATTTTTAATGATGTGACCCAGAACTACATAAACTTGAAGCCTAGATTTTTGCAATCTTGTGGAAAATGCTCATCGAAATGTGCAGCCAAAATCGTTTCAGCCGGTAATTATAATAAATTGAAATGAAATGGGTGAATAGAATTAGAATATCCGGAATGATTATTTTCATTCCGGCTATTCTAAGCTTTTACAATTTCTAACAATTACTTTTGCCCGTTGGGTTTCTGTTTGCAGGACCCTTAATATATGTAGAAATATTCAGTAAGAACGCACAGACCACAGAAATGTTTATGTTGGAGTCGATACCAACAGATTTCAATATTCAAGTTGGCGGCCAGACGAAACATTTTGAATTGCAGTCTGTGATTCATTACGAAGGAAATATCCATAAAAGGTCAGACTAACAAATGGGGCACTTTTTTACTTTCTGTCTTAGGAACAGAAAAACATGGATGTCATATGATGACTTAAGCGACAGAATAAAAAGCAAGAACAGCACCACCAAAGTGAATCCTCAAATGCTTATTTATGTTTCCTGCGAACTAAAATGAAATAAATAATATGATTAGCTGTAAATTTTACTTGTAGGTATGTATGGGAGTGAAATTGAAAATTTCGTACAGAATTTGTTAAGCAAAAGATGTCGAACTCGGAATGTTTCGGCGAGAGTATAGATCTATTTCGAAAGGAATTCGTAACAAAATGTTTGCTGGGTACGTTCCCGCACTACGCGATGAGTTTGAGGAGTGTGTGTG
Organism: Beris chalybata; assembly: GCA_949128065.1. Taxonomy (NCBI): domain Eukaryota; kingdom Metazoa; phylum Arthropoda; class Insecta; order Diptera; family Stratiomyidae; genus Beris; species Beris chalybata. The sequence goes on from OX421897.1 coordinate 93,767,336, forward strand.
TTTATTGTTATTTGCCGATTTCTTTTAACGCAAAATTAAAGCATTAAAAGATAAGATTGTAACGAAACGCAGGCACAACAGTGTACTCGCAGTGTACACTTTTCGAAATGTACCGAGTTTCACAAAGTGCACTACACTCAAGCCATTCAGTTTACCAGCTGGGCAAATTCTCTCTCATTTCAGTAAAACGTACATGGAAGGTTCTGACAGGTGGAATGCGCACCGAAAAGCGCAAGTCAGAGATAATCAGAAAGTATTCAACCGCCTCGAGAGGAGTAAGTCTTCAGGAAAAGGAAAAAATAGCACAGTCAGAGATCAGTCATCGACCACACCGGTCGAAGTGCATAAAAAGGAACAAGTGAGTTTTTTTTTTTAAGCCCGGCTGGAAGGAGGTTGAGGGCCCGAAGTTCGGCACCCGTACCTGTATAAGGAGAATATGATAGGAATATTGGACAGAGAGGGAGTAAATAAAGTCAATTACTTATTTATGATGGTGTAGTCATATTGTTATTATATTGTTATTGTAATCTTGGATCGGGTCGATCAAATGTCATATTGGCCGAGATGTTATATAAAAGTATAAACATAGCAGCCTCGGTAAAAAGAATGTGGCAAAATGAATATAAATAAACAATTGTACGCTGTCTGCGAAAAGGAAAAGATTGTTTTCTTTATAAAACCGATATAATAATTTGGATTAATTCTGTTGTAAATGACTGTATTGCGCTATTTGTTCCTAAGATAATCAACAAGTTTAACAAGCTTCCCTGGCACAATGCGCGTCTTTCGAAACTTAAGAACGCGAGAAATAAAGCTCATGGAAAATTCAAGGATACGATAGGGTCGACAGTGGATCTTAAACGGTTTATGGGTTTACGCAGGGATTATGATTGTTTGATGGGTCATCTCGTGTGCACTCTTTTTTGTTTTTAGTATTTGTTTTGGTGAACTTAATAATGACACAACTGTGAAATTTTTATTACATATTTATGCACATGTTGAGCACACCTTACAATATTTTCAGCACGAAATCATCGCTCATTGCTGCGATACATGGCAACATAGATACTCATTTTCAAAAAATCTTGTTTTCGGTAGACACGATTGCGGCCGTTCAGTTAATCTCAAATAAAAAAATTAAACTTCATTATAATCTATGATGTTTGAACTAGTTTCTGAACTATTAAAAAATCAAACTTATCAAAAAATATTGAACGGTTAATTTTTGGCAGCTTGTTGAACTTTTTATCGTCAATTTTGCTGTGTTTTTTCGACTTCTTTAGGTCGCCAAAAAACAAAACGGCTTGATGAATTGCAATTATGCTAGTTGGCAAACTGTACATGAGTACTGAGTGTACATGAGTACTGAATAAATTTACCAAATTTCTACCGATTTTAAAACTACCATTTTGGAAAAAAAAACGCGACTAAACTTTTCATTATGCTCGAAACAACACAGGAGTTTAGAGAATATAACGGCCTGTAACTTCCGAACGGCTTCGAATATCGGAATATCGCTCCGCCCACATACACTATATTTGGATGTAATTTATGGGAAAAAAATAATCGATTTTTGGAAACTGTCACACGGGATGACTCCCTTGAACAAGTTCCTCTATAAACAATATTTATTGCCTACAAGTCTAGTCTAGTCTAGAATAAAAACCATGGAGAGTTTGGCGATCTCTTCATTTAATTTATCAACAACAGAAATCAAAAGGCAAAAAATCCATAAGATTATCTATTGTATGCGTGACGCATTTCCTTTTTCCTCATTGTTGAAAAGATACGGTCGATATCAGTCAAGGCAAAACCATCAAGGTCAGTTTATGTGCAGGTAGTTATATACGCTAGCCATAACACATTAATATCATATCAGCACATCATGCACAAAACAAATTATAATTCACACAAATATTATATGCACACAAATATTATATGCACACAAATATTATATGCACACAAATATTATATGCACTTCATGCACAATTTGTATCTTACATTTTGTATACCATACACATAACGATCCCACGGATCGTTATCACAAAATATCATGTAACATCCACTGAGGATGGCTTTGAAAAATCCAACTGATTCAAATGAGAATCAGTCTGGCTCAATCTTTATACCGAAACACATTAAATAAAAACATAAAAAACATAATTCTTTGTATTAAATTATTCTAAACATAATTAGGTGCAGATTTTCGTCGTGCATGTCCCGGTGTGTGTCTTAAGTCCAGCAGAAACAAAACGAAGTACGATCATTTTGGTTTTTCATTCTTGAGACAAAGTGCTAAGTAAAGTGCTTACAACTCTCAGTGTATTAATTCAAGTGTGTTGTAAATGTGCCCTATGTGAGCTAGGCCTCTATGGTTTCAAGCCTTATTACATGTTGTATGATGAGTAAGTTTTCAAATGATCAATTTTTTAAATTATAAATCTGAACTGATTTCAATTTTATACTCTCCAATTCTGTAAAAAAATGCCAATCATTTTTCCTTATTCTTCGTAAAAATTATCTCAATAAATTCTAATATGATAAATTGTTGCAGTGAATCTTGTGCTTGGTGATGTGCCGGAAGATGCATCGGTTAGCCGGGATACAGTAGAACACGGAAAAGTGCATACCGTTGGTGCATGTTTTTGTGTGCACTTATCAGTGTTGTGAAATTAATAGTTTTTGTTAACAAATATTATTATAATTTGATTTCTTAACACACAACACATATTATCTATTACTTTAATAGTGCAAATAATACCATCGTCTAATGGTTGTATAAAGGCTGTCGTATTAGCCGGAAAAAATACTATTTTCTCATTTCGCAAACGGACATGAATAAAAAAACTTCCGAACCTTGAAAAACTTTCTTTTTACCTTAGTAATACTTAGTTACCCACGAGACGTTCCCTAGGAAAATCGGAAATAAAACTAACCATAGATAGTTGGATTATCCATGGAAAATCTTCAGTCGATTGTTGTGTATTTTCCGTATTTTTGTACCCATTTGGATAGTTGTAGTAACGTTTCCATTGATCGCTACCACTTCGAAGGGCCCAACCCATATGGGCGAAAATTTGTTCTTCCTCGCGGAATTCCTCAGAAGGACCTTTAGCCCCACTTGAAGCTGTATGGGATGAATGTTCCGATCATGCGTTTTCTTTTGTTTCTTTCCAGGAAAGCCAGCCATAAAGAGCAGTGTTGGATAATTTGAATCACCGCGCCCTTTTTCGAGCTACCTGAATTTGATTTTACTAGTACATACTACCTTGAATTTGACTCTTTTGTACTTTTAGTTCTTCTTCTTCTTTTGCTTATGTTTTTCCGTGACGTTTGATATACACGCTTTGCTTTTTGAATAAACGCTCGTGCCGAAATCGTGTTTCATTTTATAAATCGCATTTTATCTTCAAATAAAAACCAACAGGTTATGGGCCCAGGACTCTAACAAGTGCGGGCATATCGGTGATTTATATTTTTCGTAAAAATAATAAAGAAATCGGGTCGCGATGAATTTCAGTGGAAACCCACAAGCTGAGAAGTTGAGCGACGTAAATTACGAGTCGTGGGCGCTGCAAATGCGCAGTGTTTTAATTTGCCACGATTTATGGGGATACGCGAACGGCACTATCGTAAAGCCGGCCACCGAAAACATCGACTGGATAACCAAGGACGGAAAGACTTTGGCTTTCATAATGTTAGGAGTCAAACAGACTCAGTTGGGGCTAATAAAGAAATGCGAGACATCGAAGCAGGCTTGGGACACTCTGAGGGACATATATAAGTCAAAAGGACCAGTTCGCAAGTCGCTGCTGTACAAGCAGCTTTATCAACTAAAGAAGAAGCCTGAAACCACGATGTCGGAGCACATTACAAGTTTTTATTCGACGGCAGAACAGCTCGAGGAGGCTGGCATTCCCATTCCAGCGATGGAGTCCCGAGATGACCTTCCGAAGCTCGACACCCTCAAATCGAAGCTTATCGAGGAGGAAGCGAGAAGGCTGCATTGTCCGTCGGAACGGCAAAACGCACTTAGTGCGAAAGACGATAATCAAAAGCGAAACAAGTCGAGGAACCCTGGGTTTAAGTCTCCGAAAACCATCGGAAACTGTTACAATTGCGGAAAACCCGGACACTTTGCAAAATCATGCAGACTCAAAGGAAAATCCATCAATCAGGGACATCGAGAATCCGAAGAAACATTAATCAGCGTTTTGAGCGCTATGTCAATCGACCATAGCGAGTGGTGTTTAGACAGCGGCGCTACAAGTCATATGTGCAATGACAAAAACATGTTTCGTGTATTGCATGATAGTGAATCGGTAGAAATACAAACAGCTGGTGAAAATAAAATCCAAGCGGTCGGGACAGGTGATGTCGTCATAAACGTCAAAAATAATGGAAACGTTTCCATCAGATTAAAAGACACTGAATATGTTCCCAAGCTAAGAAACAATTTAATTTCGGTATCGAAAATAACAGAGAACGGTAATTATACAGTATTTTTCGAGGACAATTTCGCAAAAATTATGAGAAAAGACGGTTCTATTTTAATGCGCGCAGTGAAACGCGGTCGATTGTATATAATCGAAACGATCCCAACATCGTTCGCTATGAACGCAGTGTCGGGTACAAGTGATTTGGTAAAGTGGCACAATCGGTTCGGCCATCTAAATCTAAAAGACTTAAAGATGTTGAAGAAAATTTGGTAACCGGCATCGATAACCTACAAGAAGGGACTTTCGATTGCCTCGTTTGCGCTAAAGCGAAACTTCATCAATTACCATTAAAAGCATCCAACAGCAGAGAAGTTCAGGTCTTAGGTCTCGTTCATTCCGACATATGTGGACCTTTCCAGACAGCATCTTTCGGTGGGGCAAAATACTTTGCCACATTCATCGACGACTGCACACGATACACGGAAATAGTTTTTCTAAAACATCGTTCCGAAGTTCTAAAGGCGTTTAAAAACTATAAGCAGGTTGCAGAAAATGAAACTGGAAAAAAATAAAGAAGCTCAGGACAGATAACGCTAAGGAATACATTTCGCGCGATTTCAACGAATTTTTAGAAGCAGAAGGCATTAGAAGACATTTAAGCGTCGAGTATACACCTCAACAAAACGGTATAGCCGAACGGGCAAACAGGACCTTAGTAGAAGCAGCCCGTTGCATGCTTAGTCAGTCCCAATTATCAGAGGGATTTTGGGCTGAAGCAATAAACACAGCAGTTTTTATACGAAACAGATGTCCATCGAAAGCACTAAACCGGATCACTCCGATAGAAGGTTGGAGTGGTAAGAAACCATACGTCGGATTTTTCCGGACGTTCGGCAGCAAAGTGGTTGCTTTAGAGAAACGCCCTGGAAGGAAAAATTTCCAAAACAAAGGACAGGAGTTTATCTTCGTTGGCTACTCAACCGAGTCCAAGTCGTACCGACTGTGGAACCCACGAAGCAAGAGCATAATCAAAAGTCGCGATGTGAAATTCTTCGAAGATGTGTCCATTTACAGTGGCACTGATGTAAAAATTTTAGTAGAGTCCAGTGATGACATAAATGATGAACATGAGTGTTTGATGGGACGTCAAAATTGCAAATTAAAGATGGAAATAGCGGAGCGGCAGAGACTTCAAGCAAAACCCCAAACAAACATGAGCCTAAAGCGACACCCTTAAAACTATATGATTTAACAGATGGCGAAAGCCATGAGGAAGAAAATGACAGCGGAGTGCAAACTCATAATGGAGAGAAACCAACCAACAAAGTGGTGCGTATCAGAACTCCAGTTATTCGAACGGCTGCAAGTTACCGTACAAGACGCGGACAGCCAGAAGAAGCGAATTCTACAGTAGAAGAATTTGCATCTGATCCAGGTACAATAGAAGAAATTTTGAATAGAGCCGACAAACACAAGTGGATCGAAGCTATGAACGCGGAATACAATTCACTATTGGCAAATGAAACCTGGGAGATCACTCAAATACCCAAAGATAAAAAGGTTTTGTCAAATAAGTGGGTTTTCCAGATAAAACGAAACCAGGATGGAACAATTGATAAATATAAAGCTCGTCTTGTAGTGCGAGGATGTGAGCAGAAATATGGTTTCGATTACGACGAAGTATTTTCCCCAGTTGCGAGATACAGTTCCATTCGAATATTTTTGGCATACTGTGTCGAAAAGAGTTTGTATGCTCATCAAATGGATGTCATAGCAGCTTACATGCAAGGGAATCTCCAAGAAGAGCTTTATATGAAGCAGCCTGAAGGATACGAGCTCATTGGAACTGAAGACAAAGTATGTAGATTGAGAAAACCTCTTTATGGTCTCAAACAAGCTGGGAGGGAGTGGTACAATAAGCTTGATACATTTTTAACAAGCATAGACATGGAAAAGAGCAACGCAGACCCATGCGTATACAAGAAAGTTTCTAGAAAATCGGAAGTCTTACTATTAGTTTATGTAGATGACTTACTGATAGCATCAAATGAATTAGAGGATTTGAACAAAATCAAACAAACATTGAGTAAAAAGTTTCATATGAAAGGCCTAGGTGAAATCAGCAACGTGCTAGAAATTAAAGTCGAAAGAGAGGGTCGTAAGGGAAGCGTGAAACTTACTCAAGAAAGATATATCTGCGATTTACTTCGAAAATTCAACATGGAAAGCTGCAAAACAGTCTCAACACCATTGGCGGCGACGCAAATCCTAAATAAGTCAACGGAATCAACAACGGACACTGAATTTGAAGAAATGGAAAGCAGACCCTATCGAGAACTGATAGGAGCACTCATATATCTAGCTAACACTACGCGTCCAGATATATCGTATGCGGCGAACAAACTGAGTCGGTACTGTACCAACCCTAGTCAAGAGCATGGGAAGGCAGCGAAGCGAGTACTGCGCAGCAACTATATGCTTGTGTGGATTCAGATTGGGCTGGTGACACTGACGACAGAATTTTTGAAAATAAAATCTTTCCCTTTTTCACGACTAACGAGCTTCCTTCGGGTCGCTAGGTCTTCCTTGCTAAAAAGCTTCGAAGGAAGCTAGGCACATCCTCCTCCCTCTTTTCAGATAACATATTTAGGTACATCGTCGGATGTGATATAACAACATAAACTCACATAATGTTAGAAATGACAACGAGTGATTCGATTTAAACATGACGACCAACGCCTAAAACGTCTGATTTTAGGGGAATCCTTCTGTTCAGTTTTGTCGTCAGCATAAACTTTCTTCTTTCATCAAAGCGGCACTGTAACTTAACGTAACGTAATTTCCCTTTTAGCTTACGTTGCATTATATCGATATTTTGTTGTTATTATCTTTATTTCTGTGCTTATGCCTGCTCCGATGGAAGCTTGGACAGCGGATTTCACAAGCATACATTCCACTCGATCGTGCTTGAGTGATCCGCTGCCAAGCTTGCATTTTGCTAATCATCGGAGCTCGCATGGCCAGAACTTCAGCGTGCTCTCTCCTCCGATTTCCCATGCCTCATCGTCAACAATAAGACGATGAGGCATGGGAAATCGGGGACTCAGCATTTTCTGGTCTGTAGGTGGACATCAGGTCCATCAACCAAATTCATAGTAATAAAATTCACTTGACTACGAATCCTCGAACCATTCGGACGTTCTTTTCTTCAAAAAAGGTATTGCAAGGGCTGCAGAGGTATCACGCACCTCTGTAGCAGTCAACAGCGGTAGTCACAGGTGGAACGCCTGTGGCCATTCCCCCCCTGATTGAGTAGTAAGTTAAAGTGTTCGCGACTCAGTGCAGCGCCAACTTAAACTCAGGCCGCACACATATGACAGTTTGTCATGACAAATGCCTCGGTTTTGCCTCGATTGGTGACGTCATGGCTCGATCTCCATACAAAATCGTCACTCATCGAGGGGAAATCGAGGCATTTTCGCACGTCGAAAATTCAGTTGCGCGGCTTTTATCCAGAGGGCAATGCTCAGTGTCAAAGTGAAGTGTAGTTAAACAGGTTCAGCCGCAGTGGTACACCGCACCGCTGTCGCATCAAGCGCAAGTACGAAGCACTTGCGCTCGCTTACGCCCGTTTCGCACCCCAAAACGGCTAGCAAATTAGCTAGTCGCAACACCTTCTTTACTGAAATGGTAAATGGGTCGAATTGTGCCTGCTAAAAAAGAAAGTAAAAAAAGGTTTTACTTGGCCGTGTTAAATTCTATGCGCTTACACGTACATATTTGTGTATTTAACCGCGTTGCACTTATCAAAATTAAAATATATGAAAATTTCGGTGCATGAAATTTTCTGGCACATAAGCGCCTCCAATATAACAATGTCAGATAATGTGTTGGTAATACGGTCCCCTGGGGGTCCATAATAAAAGTAGGATGTCAAACATTTTCTTAACTACTTCGCTATTAAATCCATGGTCACAGGCATACGAGTATGATGTTCCCATCGGTTTTGTAGCGATCGCTATCATTGGCGGGTTTAAACCCCCAAACCCAACATTTCAAAGTCGCAGCTTAAGACTAATCATTCGTACGATTACCTAATCTGTAAACACAAAAAGGACGAATTTGTATGAAAAGCATGTGTGCCTTTCGGAAAAAGTCGTTCTGAGCCATTCGGCCCCTGCCAAATTTTAGGTCACGGCGCGCCAATGTCGTCCATCCCTTCTGTGATGGAATTCGGTGGGTGCTTCTCTATTGACTTTCTTATCATCATCTTGTGACTTGTTTGAATGTGTGTGATTTTATACCTGAATTTATGCACACGAGCAATATCGTTTCAGGGGACTTGGAAGGGTTCCATTCTGATTCTGTACAAAATTCGTTAATCCCGTCTATCAGAGCTAGTATTTCTTTATGGCACATTTTAAAAGTAAACAAGTAGTGATATTAAAAAAAACATAGTTAAATAAAGTGATTGAATTATAGTAAAAAGGTAATTTTGACATAAGCAAGTATTCCCCTCATGACTAACAGGCTCCCTTTGGGTCGCTAGGTGTTCCTGCTAAATAGCATCGAAAGAAGCTAGGCACATCCTCTCCCCTTTTCAGGTACATCATATTAGATGATGCAACATATTTTACATCCTATTAAGATGATACTACAGAATGAATCGAACCATCAATCCAGCAGTTGAAATTAGGCAGTTGAATAAGAAGTTTAAATAGTATATTCTGCGTGAGTAGCCAGCCCCCGTTTAAAGTAAACAAGTTGTTTTTTCTTCTGTTAACTCATCACTACGATCCTGTAAAAGTACAGGACCCCCACAAAGGACGTCCGCACCTACCGCCACGGTGCGTGACGTATTACACGCTTATTTTCTTAACTTTTGTTCGATAAAGCCAAGAACGGCGAAAATATATGCAGCTATCGAGCGTAATCTTCGCGAAACTGCAGCGAACGAACGTCTACAACGATCGGCGACATGAGGAGGAAAATTTATTGATAGCAGCCCGCCAATTTCGGAACCGATGTCTGAACTTCGTGAAACGATGGCTGTTTCAATCACTGGTCTTCCAGCTGTAGAGGGTGATGACGATTTTGAAGAGGAAGAACAGCTCGCGGCTGAAACCATTGCAAAGGACCAGTCCTCGCTGGATTTGCAAGACGAATCGTCGCAGTCACAGGAGTCAAGTGAAGTCCAAATATTGTCTTCACGATCACCGCAGTTCAGTAGTGCGGAGATCACGCCTAGAGCCGCAAAACGAAAATGGGAAAAAACCCTCCACACTCGCGTCTGAAACCATTGCGAAGGACTCCCAATTGGTGCGGATTTGCAAGACGCACCATCGCAGTTGCAGGAGTCAAGTGACGTCCAAATATTGTCTTCACGATCACCGCAGTCTAGTAGTGCAGAAATCGCGTCCAGAGCCGCAAAATGAAAATAAGAAAACCCACCCCATTCGCATTGCGCACGCCAATCAGCAATATATGAAAATGCCCTAAACGCGTTCCGCGAAATGAACTGATAGACATGCGACTAAAAAACTTAAAAAGTGTTTTGGAGATGGCGGAAGAAAGAGCTTGATTTGATTAAGCGAAAGCAACTGATGGAATATCACGCCATGAAAATGGTATATGCAAATTTAAAAAAAAAATGTTTGGAGGCTGAGCTGTTGTAACGAAACGCAGTAAGTAAAGTTGAGTATCAACAAACATCAACGTACAAATTTGCACCAAAAAGGTACCAGACTCCAGCACAGGCAGTTTGCCGACTGGGCAACCTAGGAGGTCAGAAAAATGACAGATGGAAGTCTAACAGGAAGGTCTTGGACGAAAAAACTGTAACGATTCAAATTTCCAGGGATAAACTCGTCGGGTTCCAGGGTCCGTTACAAAACATTTATTTCTTGATTAGGCTTCACTTTATTCATGATTCAGTTTAATAATAGTACTAGATTGATAATTGGTATAATTTAATTAGTATGAAGCGTTTGCTGTTTCGTCTTGTGTCATCTCCTTACGTGTTGGGGCTGCTACGCTTGTCCTGTACGTTGTTTGCTTGCCTCATTGCTCCCGTCTGGGTTGTCTTCGTTGTTCCCGTCTTGGTACTTCCTTCGTGCTCCATCTTCGCTAGTCCTTCACCGTCGCCCTTATTCCTCATGTTCGATGTAGTTCGCTCGCCTAGACTTTCTCTGCTCTGCCCTTTCTCTGTCTTCGTCTCTCTATGTGGCCTCTACGCTTTGGCCCTCTCCGCTCGGTTTCCTCCTTGTCTTCGTCTCTCTGTGATGCCCCTACGTTTTGGCAATCCTTGTCTCTCTGTGTGGGTGGCCATTACTTCGAATGTCCTGGCTCTGCGGTCGGTCCTCGTAGTCCTGGCGTTGTCGTCGTACTTGTCGTGGCTGGTAGCCACTCGACTCGTGGCACGACTCCGTATGCCTTCCTCGACTCGGTCCCTGTTTGTCATCTCATGGTTGGCTCCGTCCTTGAACCTGCTCGTCGCTCGGCTCAACGTTATGGATGTCCGTTGTTTCGCTTGCTCGCTACTCGGTTGGCTTCGTTACTACGTTTGCTTTGTTGTCCGGAATGTTGCTACCTGGCACAACGTCGCAAGGTTTTGCCCTGCGTGGCTTGCTTCACTGCTTGGCTCGTTGCTGCTCGATCTTCTGCGTCGCTGCTTCGTCTTGGCTTTTGGCTTCGTCTTGGTTTTTCGCTGCGTGGCTTACTTCGCTGCTTGGCTCGTCGCTGCTCGATTTTCTGAGTCGCTGCTTCGTTTTGGTTCTTACTGCATGCGTTACTGCTTCGTCGCTATTCGTCTTGACCTTCCTGTATGCGTTTCTGCGTCGTTGCTTCGCTTTGGTCTTTGCTGCAGGTGTTCTTCTGTGACGCTGCTTCGCCTCGAGTTTTGGCTTGGACTAGACCTAGTTCATCTCATGTAGACTTTCTAAGAGGGAGTGTAACCCCACTGGCCTTATACGGTCTGAGAATCACTGAGATCGACTGTCCGAACAGTTCCCAATGTTGCTAGAAGAGGGAGTGTAGCCCCACTGACCTTCATCGCAGACTTGGTACCTGTCCACCTAGCTCCCCTTCTGCTCGATTATTTTTGCTTATATATCGTGATAAACATTCAGCGTCCATGAATTATATTATGGTAACATTTTCCGAATTTGTGTATTTTGCCTTTTTATAATTCGTGTCTAGTGCATGTCATGCCGTGTATATAGTCACTTTTTGTATTTCATATTTTTGTCGGCGGGTTTATCTGTCGCAATACGTCGCCTGGGACGTATTTGTGATCCCGTCGATTTTTTCCAGGTTTTTTCGCAATTCCTCCCGTTTCAGCCTCTGTTGTGCTTGTTTTCTACGTTCTACGGTTCTATGTTCTATGTTCTGAGCTGTGTTGTCTTATTTCATGTGACGTATCTCTTTGTCTTAGCTCTAAGTTTGTGTTGTCTTCTACTTAATAAGATTTACTTCGTGTTGTGTTCGTAATTCAATGTTTTTAATACATAAGTTTATGTTGTATTAGTAATACAATGTGTTTAGTGTTAATTGTTTTACCATTTTAAGGCGAATTGGTGTGGATGGAAATTTGCGCCACCTCCGTACACACACCTTTCGATCGGGAGCTTGCGGTCACTGAGTACACTAGTTGCTGGGTCGGTTACGATTGATTCGTCACTTTAGTTATGGAGATGGATAGGACACACATAGCTGAACGTTGATTGCGTCGGACCGTGCGTAACTAGTAGGCATACTAGCAAGTAATAGCCATCTGTTCGATTTGTAAAATTGTTCAGAGAAATGGTGACGAAAGTCATTATTTCAATAATGGGAACAAATTAGTGCGTTTCTATTATTCAAAATAAATTTCTTTTATACCCTCTTATTAGCTGTTGAATCGGTAGATAAATAAGTGCTACTATTAAATCGATTTTCGTATAATGCGGGTTCCGATTTGTTGCGAGCGAACATTGTAGTTTGGAGTTGTTTTTTTTTTTTTGTGTTAAAATCAACCTTTTAATTGGTTTTGTTTTTTGTTCGACAAATATTTCTCTCTTGTTTAACTAATTATTTTTTTTACTGGTATGTGTTGCATGTTCAGTGTTCAATGGTTTTTTTTTTAATTTCACATAACGAATTCTTAAAGAAAGGAAAAGAAAAAGCTTAAGCTGTCAGGAATAATTTGAATTTAAATCATCTGGGGATTCTTGTAAGAGGGCCAGACGCTAAAAGTAGCATTCCATTTGATTTGACAGGTTTTGATTAACCACAAAATACTTAACGTGTGGTTTGTTTACGATTATTTCTAGTTTCCTGTTGAGTGTGTAACTCGTACTGGGAAAAAACTCCGGCATTTCTGCTCTACTAGTAAACCAGAAATCAACAGTCCAGAATGAGGATGCACGAGCACGAACGTTTCGCTTACGGAAACAACAAGCGAACGACAACACATCTTAGCCGACAGGGACAATTACAATGTTTTCGTATACACGAGTGTATGGCGTATGGTAGTGCTTTTCAATGCGTAGTCGGCGACCGCGTAAAGCTGAGTCCGGGATTGCAGACCGAGGAGTTGCATCAGGTGACGTGGGAGATGGTAACGTCACACGTCGAAGACTGTAGCACGTGTCTCCGTGGACTTCCGATTAAGTCACTGTACGCGGTGCTACGAAACATAACCTGCAAAAATCTACTAAAAGCGGAGGAGACGTTGATACTGGCGATCGTAAAATCTTACGAGGTGCCCCTGGAAGAAACAGTAGGCCTGGTACAACCGGCTTCTCCTATGGGAAGTCATCTCGAGCAGGCGGAGGTGGTCAAAGTTGTCAACATGGTGTCGTTAGATAAATTTGGTGAGGACAATTGTGTGGCGCAGCAGGGGGGCTATTGTCCTGTACACCAATCCGAAGACATTATCACCTCAGGCTGCATGGACGTTATCCCGGAAACTCTTCGGACCTCAAGCAAGTACGTTAAGGCAGATAAACAGACTCCAACCTCTAGTACGGAGACTGCTGAGATTTCGAAAGTTCATATGAGCATGTCGGATGCTTTTAAGAGAGGGGCGTACTATGTGTCAACGCAAAACACTTGTCAACGGGTAGTTGATCACTTGCGGAAAAATTTTAATCGGTGTATTGATCTATCGTTAGAAAGTCAAAGTACCGGGACTGACAGAGATTCGGTGCTTCAGTCGCTGACTATCAGAGCTGTGAGTGGTCAGGTTTACCTGTTTGACTTAAATAAGTGCCCAGAGTTAGTATTGAATGGCCCACTTCGAATTCTGCTGGAGAATTCTGTGTGCACGTTTGTGGTACATGATTGGACAAACACTCCGGCAAGATTGTTTATTCAGTTTGGTGTGTTAGTGGGAAGAGCGATGGATGTGCGCGATTTGCAAATGCAAATTCAGAAGCAGAACTACAGGACCAAGCGTGAGGGCAGGTCATCATTAAACGACACCTGTCGTCGGTATGGATCGTAGGTAAACAAGGAAGAACGAGCTGAAGGAGTTGATTCAGGTGCAGAAGGATTTCTGGTCACAACGCCCCATAACCCAACAAATGCTGAGCTATGCTACCAGCGAAGCATTCATCTTGTGCCAGAAGAAGCTGATTTATTCGCTGTTAAATGCTTTACGAGCGGGCGTTTCTAATGTGACCGTGGAGAGGTTATGGCTTACTCTCAAACTGCGGTTAATGCGCACTCAACCAACTCAATCTGTTTATAGACCAACTCTCATATCAACTTCTTTGTTGAGCGCGAGCACATACGTTGAAACGAAATCGAACAACAAAATCGCTGTTACGGATACATTATTAACTGCACCGGGCGTGCATCAGTCGGAACCGGTTCAATCTTCAGTCTCCTCGTTCCGTAGTTCACTGGTTTTATTTCCAACACAGGATGAATTACACACGTTGTTCGGTGCACTGGAACTTGGACCCGGTCCAGTCAAAGACGTCCAGGATCATCAACTTCCGCAAAGGTTTTCTACTAACGAACGCGCAACAGCGCGGCATTTTCTTGGAACGAATCTACCGCGTTGTAGGAGGCCTACCTGTATTACAATTTTCATTTTTCAAAACTTGGGTTATATTTCTTTTCATTCAATTAACGCAACTAATTTTAAGTATAAACTTGTAACACGGGGTCATTTTTACCGGAGAGGCAGGGATGTTGTGCCTCACAACAAATAGTAAGTCATGCCAGTCGTTCAGTCATGACTCAATCGGCATTTTTTCGCCACATAAACAAAGTAGCGAGTCGATCATGCCGGGTAATCCGATACTCTACCTGGCCCCGTGGTAATTTTGACGTCATGATACTCAAATTGCAAGTAAAGCAAGACGGGGATTCCGTCCACTTTGCTTTATAGTATCATGCCGTAAAATGTGCTACGGTCCAAGGTACCCGGAATGGTCGGATTGCTGTTTGTTTTGCAAACATTTAAGTTATCGTAAGTAATTAAACAAGGCTCGAGGAAACTCTTTTCGAACAAATACAAACAGCTTAATTCAAAGCAGCAGATTCTCTTTTATTTAGGTAAAATAATTTTACCTGCCCAAAATAAATTAACATTTTCTTTTCAGTTTATAACAAAACTTTGGGTAAATCTGCCTCCAATTCTGGTGGCAGTCACCCATTTTTCTGGTTTCATCTGTGGACTTCTTACGAAGGCCGAAACCAAATTTTCAGATAACTTAAATAATTCCTCCAACTGTAATATTCTTAGGATATTACAGTACTCAACAGTACTAACCAACACTCATCAGGTATTAGTCAGTCCACTACTGCTATCCCCAGAGCAATTCACCCAAGAGCTCATGAAGATCAAGAAAAGTCTCCCAGATTCAGTAAAATTGCCAACAGGAAAAGATATTATACAGTTCTAGAGACTTGTAACTATAGAAGGCAGATCCACAGCGAGGTACATCATTTTCAAGAAGCGAACTCCATTATTGACTTCAGAAGACTTCGAACTATTCTATCCTCTCCTTCCTGAGAGGCCATTGCGTCGTCCCGGAACATAAATCATCTAACACTCTAACCACATACGATCATCTAACATTCTCACCACATCACATTTCCACACACGGTATTTTCCGCATTGTAAATAAGCATACGGATGCAAGTCTATGTTTATTTACAATGATCATACTTATTTCCTCGTAAAAAGTTTCTTCTTTCCGCGTTGTAAACAAACAGGAAAATGCAATTCGGTGTTTGTTTGCAATGCATCAGCCTCGAAACCCAACGACCTTCTTGCACGAAATCCAAGTCGGCATTACCGCGCGCCGGTCAGCAGTACCTAGGGAATGCCGGCTTAAATTTCATACACAATACACAGTGGTACTACCGGATGACGTAATGACCAGAAATGCAATCGACTCATAATGTGTTGACCTAAGGCCTACCGGCATAGCATAACAAGGTCAGCGTTATGGGCCGTGTGCATTTTTAAGAATATATAGTAATATTAAGTGTGTCGCGACCGATATCTACACGGTAAACAATTTTGGAGTAAATGATAGAAAAAGTTATATATTTCCATTTATAAAGTTATTTATGCCATTTTAGGTATAAATTCTATAAAATTTTATTAGATAGAACTGCCTAATTCTACTTCACTTATTAAATTTATAAGAAATACGAATAAAACTACCCAGCGAGAAATTTGAGAAGTGTTTCCCAATAGAAGCTTAACAGAATCATTCGTCGTTGATGGCAAGATTACTATTTAGAAACACTACGAACAGTTTGCGTTCAAGACTCGTTTTAGCTTCCTGGAAAAAGAATAAGCAAACACTGGTTTTCCAGGAACTAAAACAATAAAAGAATTCTTAAGTTTGCCGTTTAGTTCATTGGAATGCCTAGTCCGGAAAGGTTCTTTGTGTAGTGTCGTGTAAAACCATTGGATTTTTAAGTGAATGTGATATACGTATCCCAACGATTAGCTTTTAAGGTGAGTAGGTTGATAAGCAATTTTGATCTTCAGTTGAAATTTAATTTGCAAACTAGTTGATACTAGCCCCGTACCGCGGCAGAGCTCGCTACGCTCACGTTTGTTTGGTGCTATACTGTCGTTGCTATCGTTACTCCCATTGCTTTAATTTCTCCCGTTGCTCCATTGCTCTCGTTGATCCCGTTGCTTCCATTTCTCCCGCTGCTTCCATTGATCCCGTTACTCCCATTTCTACAGTTGCTCCCATTTCTTCCGTTGCTCCCATTTCTTCCGTTGCTCCCGTTGCTTCCATTTCTCCCGATAGTTCCGTTGGTCCGTTGCTCTTGTTCCTCTATTCTTCATCCTCTATCCACCATCCTCCATCTTTTATCCATCATCCACCATCCCCCATCCTCTATCCTCCGTCCTCTGTCCTCCATCCCCTCACTATCAAACATTCATCGTCCAACTTTACCATTTAGTAATAGAAACGCATAACTAATACACCGAAAACGAACGATCTACCGCTAAATCAAATGAAATACACTCAAATGTTGGAATAACTCAAGTACCACCAATTTTAAAATGATTTTGTTAACGCAGAAACCTTCGCGGGTGTATGCTCGATATATCAGAGAAGTTTCATCGTAATAGGATGAATGGTATAGGAAAGCGAACACAAACAATTAGAGTACCAAGGTACTAAAACAGCGAAAAAATTTAAAAAAAAAATTTTATCAACATCGGTTCAGCGGTTTAGCAGTTCATAGGGAACTTACATACATACATACATACATCCTCTTTTATATACATATGTATATAGATTTTAAAATATCATAAGATTAACTTGGTGTTTTTCAGAATACTGCAAACTTAATTTCTTTTTACTTTCCCTTAATAGAGCTTACATTCAAAAATGAAAAAAACCTTTTGTGGAGTAAGCAAAAGACATTTTAAGCGCCTTACCAAGAACCAACTTCTAGATGTGTATGATAAATCTTCCGTGCATTAAAAACTGAACGAAAATACTTATTCTGACAAGGAAAATCTACCTGATATCCAGAACAATAAAACGGGTGTTCAGTATGAAGTTAGGGACAATGATAACTTGAACTCTAGTAAAGACATCGATCAGGATATTTAAGGTCTTGCAGGACATGATAGCTGTTTAAAAAAACTAGCATCATGGATAGTGGATTATAAAATACCACACTATGCTTGTGATGTACTTCTCAATATTTTAGTAGACTTCGGATTAGATGTGCCCAAGTCATGTAAGACCTTGCTGGGAAAAAAGAAAAATGATATGATAGTATCTACAGTTAGTCCTGGATATTATTATCATTTTGGAATTGAAAAAGCGTTAAACATGATAGGAATAAAGATTCCACAGAAAAACCAAAATTTACATATCGATATTGGCATAGATGGTATACCACTCTTTAAGAGCTCTGGACAGACATTGGTCGCGTTTATGTGCAGACCAGACCAGTCTAAAAAGACCAAAAAAACCAGTTCGGTCGCACGCATAAATGCAAACCGGACCAGTCCATTTGGACTTATTTTGGTTCTGATTTTGGTACGAACCAAACGAAACCGAACCAGTCTAGTACTGGCACATAAACGGTCTTAGACCGAAACATAACCATAATAGTGCTGGCCGAATGTCAAAATAAAAATGGGTGAACGGTGGACATTTCACGAAGTGTCCACTTTCTTGGATTTGTGTGTTGAATATAAAATACAGGAACATATGGACGGGAAAAAAATTCGAAACAACGAGATTTTTAAAAAAATCACGGACGATTTAGTGTCCCGCAATATCATTAAAAGCATTCAACAAGTGGCCCTTAAATTTAAAAAACTAAAAGAGAGGTACTTCTGTGTCAAGCAGAAGCAGAGTCTGAGCGGCGCCGGACGAATTGATTTCCCTATATGGAGAAAATGGATACGATTTTCGCAAGCCGACCAAGGACCACTTTTAGCTCTTCTTTCGCGGTGGAGTCTAGCAGCAACGAAGGAAAGTATGCATTATAGTCAAATAAGTCTTATGTTATTGTAGGTTTCTATATTTAGGTGAGGCACAACATCAGAATTCTGGCGAAAGCAATGTACTCAATTCCGACGAGTCTTCTTCCGAAAATGCAATTACAGGATCCGAAAGAGGCCGTGGTGGTATGTGTTAGCATCGTAATAATACGAATTTTTTGATATTTATAATAGAATGATACTTATTTTAGGTCGGAACGCGTATGCCAAAGCTCTAAATGGAGCTGTTGAAAAGTGGGAGGAGAGCCAAACCCGTCTTCAAGAAAAAATTTTTAAAGAGCAGGAGCGCCTCCAAAAACAGCAACAACAGTTTGATGCGAGAATGGCAAGGGAAGAAAGAGAGTTTCTCCAAAATTTATTGGTATCCCAAAATTCTGATAATATGTTTTACGTGCAGGAATAATTTAATTTTTAATTTTTAAGTTCCGATTTTTTGATCTCGGGTACTTAGTACCAAGAAAATATGATATTTATGTGATTAAATATTTTAATGAATTAATTAATGACTGAATAAGTGAAGTGCCTCAATATTTATTTTCTTTTAATTTGTTTTTAATAAATGTTATAGGCTAATATAGGAATATGGGTTCCGTCGATACATCCAATAATTTGAGGAAGGTGGCACTGTTCCTCGAAAGCCGCACTTATTTTTTCCGCTTCCTCTTTATTGGGAAAAACAATTGTTTTTCTCATGAGTTTCAAGAGTATAGCCTGTACAACCTTGTACACAATTTTTTTGACAGTGCTTTTATGAATGCCAAAAACAGTTCCAACTACTCTGTACTCCGCACATGATGCTAATTTGTATAGTGCTACTGCAATTTGTTTCTCTGGAGGTGTCGTTCTAATACTATTGCAAACTGGGTTATCTTTCGGAAGTAAGAATGGACGCAGCTCTTCGCATAAATATGCAAAAACACTTTTGCTTACTCGAAAATCACTTATCCTTTATTCATCCGTGTAACTTTGTCGCATTAATACCCAATTACGTTCGCTTCTCTCATAAAATCCTAGAGTTCTGGTCGCTGAAGGCACTGAAAGGATGAAATTTTATAATAAATTGTATTGGTTCCGCTTGTACCATCCTCTAAGTGCTCTGAAAAAATAAATATGCATAGATACAGTTAATTGATTAAGAAATTATCATTAATGTCCTACCTTAATTTATTATTGTAAGTTTTCTTTCCTTTTGCTCTTCTTTGCGCAAACTTAGCGATATGCAGTTTCAAATTTGCATCCATGATTCAAAATAATATTTGAAATGACAGCTTCAAATTGGTTATGTTGAAAAGCACACATAAATGCAAGACCGAAAAAGACCAAACCGGTCTTTTTAGACTGGTCCGGTCTGCACATAAACGCGACCATTGTGGCCAATATTAGGAGCCGTTTCTGGTTGTAATTATATAAACCCTTTTCTTTTTGGACTTTATATTGGTACCAAAAAACCAAATAATATATGCGACTACTTGAGCGACTTTGTAAATGAAGCACAAATTCTGCAGAATGTTGGTATGAAATTGAAAGGAAGCACTGATAATATCAAAATAATAATCAAGTTATTTATTTGCGATACGCCTGCTCGTGCTTTTGTTTGCGGAACTGTAAGCCACACTTCTAAAAACGGGTGTTCAAAATGCTTACAAAAAGGTCGAAAGTTAGATTTTCGCCTAACATATAGTACAACAGGAAGCAGCCCAAGAACCAACGACGATTTAAAAAATCGATCAGATAAGTGTTTTCATAAGGAGTATTTTCAAGAAAATGAACATCCTCTAGAAAAACTCAACATTGATATGATATCTCAATTTCCGTTGGACATAATGCATTTAATCGATCTTGGCGTTGTTAAGAAAATTTGAATTTCTATATGGGCTGGTAAGCATAACTTCCCGAAGCTTACATGTTCTCAAAAAGATACTTTAAATAACAAAATAAAAGAGTTAAGGCGATTTATACCGAATGAATTTTGTAGGAAGCCCCGAAGCTTTGATGAATTACCAAGGTGGAAGGCCACTGAATTCCGTCAGTTTGTTTTGTATACAGGCATAATTGTATATAAAGATATTTTGCACCAGAACTTATATGACCATTTTCTCCTTTTACATGCAGCATATAGGTTATTATCTTGCCCAAAAAATGCACAAAAGAATTTGAGCTGCGTTAATGAAATATTAGAAGCATTTGTTAAAAATTTTCCATTGTTGTTTCGAGAAAATACAGTAAGCTACAACGTACATAATCTATTACATATTACGGAATCAGTAGCAGCTTATGGCACTGTAGACAATTTTTCAGCTTACAAATTCGAAAATTATATGCAGCTTTTAAAGAAGGATTGCCGGCAGCCGACGAACGTATTGGAACAAATAGACAATAGAATTAAAGAACGAGCAAAATTTGGAACAAATTTAAATGAAAAGAAGAAGGGATTTGAAAAATTGTCCACTAAATCGTTTAATATAACTTCATTACATATATATAGAAATTACAATTTTAATATATTTTTCTTGAGCGATAAAAGTCCAAACAATTTCTGTTATGTGCGACCTTTCATACCAGTCCAAGTTCTTGGATTTTTTAAAGATGAAAATGGTGAGGAGTACATTATCGGTTATAAGGCAATGCAAATAAAAAATTATTTTCATCGACCTTTGGAATTTTTGGAGGCTTTGGGAGTTTGTTTGGTGGAAGTTTTAACAACTGAAGAAGAAAAATTTCCAATCAAAGATGTTATATGCAAGGTCTTTTGTGTTACTATACAAACCGAATATATATTAATACCAATTCTTCACCATTGTCAATTTTAAGTAAGTCACAACAATTAATTAATTCGCAGTACGATCCCACACTGGTGCACAGATGTAACGCTACAATTGGTATGGAAAATTTTGACCATAGTAATGAAAATGCAGGTAAATACTCGTAGCCATAAAAATATGGTGTGGAAAGGAATAAACAAATATAACAATTTTTACGAATATCGTTGCAGAAGCTTCCGACCAATCACCACTGCTGAGATATATTTCAGACAGATTAAAAAAAGTAGAAGTATCAGTGGCATCTGCTCTAGTTATGTTGGACAAAATATGCGCAAGACTATTTACTCAATCGCAAGACCTTAAAATATTTCCCATAAAAACTGACGAAGCTTTGCAACAAATCGAGGAAGACATTGGCAAAAATAATTACCCAGAAAATGTCTTGGTATAAATATATAATCAACACTACATGATTGAATTAATTAATCTTTGTCCTTGTCCTTTTGAAATTGCAGAAGTCCTACATTAAAGAACAGATTGCATCTGCACCCATTGCAAAATGTTTTTCAATATTTTTGGAAAATGACATGGTTTTACAGAGCAACTGGGATGGAGTCAGGGGTAAAATAGCATTAAAAAAGTATAAACTCTTCAACACTTATATATTTGGTAAGTGAAATGAATATATATTAGTAAAGAATCAGATTACTAGTTACACATTATCTTTTCCAGAGGCTATTAAGAATTCGAATTTCGGATACGTTCAATATGAAGAAGAAGCGCGCAAATCTATTCGCAGATTAAAAATGAAGTCCTATAAAAATACGCATTATGAAAAATATCCTCTGAAAAAAAACTAAAAATGGTAATAATTAAAATAACATAATAACTAATGATTTATCATTAAGGACCATGCATTTTTTTTTGTTTGAAATGAATTGTTTTTTATTTATTAATTTAACTACCTATAATTCATAAAATTTATTGGCATAAATAAAGAAAACATGTTTATTTATCAATTACATATTTTGTGATCTTCTTATTATTGCTTCTCAAAGGACTAGTTTGATTTTCGCATTTTTTTTATGCCAGTACAAGAAAGTATTAGAGCATTAGTATTTATAACATTTCTGGTTTGAAGCGTTCTGAAGCTATAGGTATGTTTCGAAAATCCTACGTAGTAAAGTTTCTCTTGTATACCTAAGAAAGTTTATTAGAAAATCATTGAAAATGCTTCTAGTAAGAAATTTATCATTATTTCCAGTATAATTTTCACGAATGTTTACTGTATGTATTCTTGAGTAAGCTTATTCGAAGCTTTAACGTCTCCGAACCGTTATGCTTCCATGCAATGACATCCCAATGTTAAATTAAACACTAATGGAAATGGGGAGTCAGTGATCCGGTGATTATAAAGAAACATTCAATAATGCATTTGGGTATGATTCCGTTTCCTGCTGGGTAGAGACTTACACCAACCACGTTCAAAGTAATAGGATTCCGAATAAAAATTACACAATTTTTGGTATAAATTCTATAATATTTGAATAGGTAAAACTGTCTAATACATTTATCTTATTAAATTTATAAAAAATTTCGGATAAATTAGAAATTTACATCAAACGCGATCAATGCAATAGGATTCCGCATAAAAATTTCACGATTAGGGTTTTGTTTCTGAGTATTTATTGCGTCAGCTCTATGTAAAATATTTATGGAGGAATTCATTTTCAATGTGACGATCGTCGGACGTGATTCACGTAAACTATAAATTTCAATATTATAATATGTATTCCGGGATATATGTCCAAGTGGAGTGCCGAAGTGAAAAGAAAATAGTGAGAGTTGTTTCTTCTTCTGGTCCCGATGTTACCTATGAGGATTTTAAGGAAGCGTGTAAGTAAGATTCGATTATATCAAAATATTTTTTTAGTCGTTTTTATTTATTCAGGCACGTCAACGTTTGCAGTGGACGTAGAAAATTTCATTGGGTTTCAGTCAAGTGCTGATTTCGAAATAGGGAAAGAAATTTTCATAGATTTTGTGCAGCAGTTTTTTTTACACCCATTATTTTTTTTGAAATTCAGTGTGAAAGAAAATAAATCTCCAGGTTTGTTAATTTAGTTATGGTAGTGATACATGTAATATATGTTGAAGTGATACATATTTTTAGAAATTGCAACATGTGAAAAAACTCCGCTTGGAGTTTTGAAGCGACAAAACGCGGCCATAGGATATAGTGTATATATCACACCTGAGGTGATTTTAGTTTAAATGCGAAGTGATAAGTGTGAAAAAATAATATAGCTTGTGATATTTCAGGCACTACGAGCATATATTTGTAGAAAAAGTGGCGGGATCGAAGTATTCAATGAGTACGAAAACAAAAACTTTTTGAGTTCAAGAAGTCGGCGCCGACTTATAGGATTCACCGCTTCATATGCAGAGGACCAATGTGGATTTTCACCTAGTAAAACTCAATTGTTAGCCGTAGCTTCGGCATGTATATCGCTGTTTCCTTGTTTGAAAAGTGAAGAGGAAAATGAGCTTGTAAGTGCACTTTTTTCTTATTCTAATGACTTAGCTTCATTGTGGAATTCCTCATTTCGTGTACTACATTTCTACGCATGTATCAAATTTTCACGTGACCTTGCGGAGCTTGGTAGACAAGAAAACATTTTCTATCCATCCCAACTTTTCTTTCGCTACTTCCATCGTTTTGCAATTTTACAGCTGTTAAATATGTAATATTTCATGATATACCGACCGGGATTTTCATGAAATTGCGTATTATACTATAAGACCACGCGACATCTAATGTATATCTTTAAAGTAATCTACTTAAACCTTCCATTTTCAGGATCTTCTGGTAAATAATTCGTCAAGTGGATTCTTGCAGATTAAATTGAAAAACAACAGAGCTAAAAAGAGAAAGCTCAGTTTGAATGAAAATGCAGCTTCTCCAATTAGTGAAGAAAATGATATTTCAGAATTGCGAAAACTATTTTCTGATTTAAAATACCGAGTTTTACCTGATGAATTGGACCACATAAAAAATTTATTACAAATAACAGCACATTCGCGACAAAAATGGGTGGATATACTGGCGGAATCACTAAAAAATTATCCGTTTTTCTTTCTTTCTCCGGAATTGGTAAGATTGAAACTTTTGAAATGAGAATTTGATTAAAAAGGTTAACAATTTCTACAGATTGACTACGATTTTAAATTATTTTACCCTGAATCGAGTTCATTTACTACGAGCTGGAACAAATACCAGAATGTGATCTTTCAAGTAGTAAGGGACCTTGGAAAAACCATTCTGTATACGGAGCCCTTGAGAGAAACGGTTAGAAATGTTGTGCCTTGCACGGTAGCAGCATCCCAATTCCTTTATCTCATCCAGATGCTTGGAATTACCCTCATATCTCTGTTGCCGGTAGGTCAGTTTCATAATTCAAACGAAACGTAAAGAGTTCGGTTTGTTTACTGACCTACTGGGAATGCCGGTAGTATTAAGTAGATTATAAGAAATATTGCTGGCTTGCGGATTTGGACTTAAGCGCCGGTTCATATTGCTTGGTCGAGGTCGAAGTTTTAAACAAAATACGATTGTTTGGAATTTCATGCCTCGATATGCAATGTGTGGCCGAGACCAAGACCTACATCCGGATTTCGTCAATATTGGCCGGGTGACATAGAATTGAGTATTTTCCCAAAGTGGAACACAATACTCAATTCCGTGTCAGTCGGCACTTTTTTAATATATAAGTTTAGTTGTAATTAGTAATTAAGTCTCAGTTTTCTTTTAAGTCTCTTCGAAGCAACCAACGAATAAAAGTATATATAAAACTAAAGCAAAAAAGAATCTTTTTATTAAATCTTCAGGTGAGAACCCTTAATATCTATTTCTTTGCAGATCGGTAAAATGGACTAGTCGGCTCATCGTTATGAGAAGCCACGTCCCAACAATCTCCACCGTTGGCACTCAGGAATGATGTGCCGGAGAACAACTCACCGGGTCCCAGACAGCAGTTGGGACTAACCGAAGTGTTCACGAACACAGCATTAGTGTTCAGCAACACAACAGAAAGAATCACTATTATTATTTTTTTAAATAGAGCAAATGATTTTATACACATATGAACAGATTGGAATACAGAAACGCTGCCAATCCTAAATTTATTGCGATTACTTCCACCTCCGCCTAACGGGAACAGAAGAATAAGTCGCCTAGCAGATGAAGCTTCTGTCGATAATTTAGTGCTTTATAAGAAGGTAGATAATTAGGAATTACAAATTATGACTCCATAAGTTAATTAAAATATAAATTTTTAAAGATTGGATGCACAAACGCGGAACTTTTGGAAGGAGCGGAGGAAAAACCACCATATATCATCGCAATAAAGCTAATGTTGTACCTTGGACTCCTTCCTGAGCGGAAATTACGTCGTCCCGGTACATAAGTCATCTAACGTTCATGTAACATTCTAACTACATCACATTTCCACACACAGTATTTTCCGCATTGTAAATAAACATACGAATGCAAGTCTATGTTTATTTACAATGATCATATTTATTTCCCTGTTAAAAGATTATTCTTTCCGCGTTGTAAACAAACAGGTAAACGCGAGTCAGTGTTTGTTTACAACGCATCAGCCTCCAAATTCAACGACCAAGTCGGCCTTACCGCCCGGTCAGCAGTACCCAGGGAATGCCGGTTTGAATTTCGTACAACAACACACAATAATACTACCGGATGACGTAATGACCAGAAGTGCAATCGACTCATAATATGTTGACCCAATGCCTACCGGCATAACATAACAAGGTCAGCGTTATGGGTCGAATGCACTTTTTAAGAATATAAAAGTGTGTCGCGACCGAGATCTAAAATTAGTATTTTTCTTAACACGACGTAGTATTTTCTGTAATGTAAACCAGGTCGAGTTGGTGATGTTTTGTTTAAAAGTTTTATGTGCAATAAAGTGATTTAATTGATAAAAAGGTAATTTTGACGTAAAGAAATACCTCCCCTCATGACTAACAGGCTTCCTTCGGGTCGCTAGGTCTTTCTGCTAAATAGCTTCGGAAGAAGCTAGGCACATCCTCTCCCCTTTCAGGTACATCATATAAGATGATGCACACATTTAGGTACATCTTCATAGATGACACAACACTAACATCACTGAATACTATATAGTATTAGAACATCAACTAATAACACTCAAATCATGCACATTTAAATATGCTGTTGACATTACCTTTAAGTTACATTTTCTTTTTAATATTGAGTATAATCGTAATATAAGGCAGTTTTTTTCATATTTGCAACATTTCATATATAATATTCCAAAATCTAATCAGAAATATCGACCATTAACAAATGTCGTTAAGGAAGTTCACATGGTTTTGAAAAAACTTCTTTCTCAAGCCGAAGAAAAATTATTTTAATCTGTCAATATGAATAAGCCAAAGTATTTTTGTTATTTATGTGGAGTAGAAAAATTTTGATTATCCAAGAATTAATTATACGAAAAATAATTTGAAATAATATAGCGGTAATACAAAAAAACCGCAATGTCTTTTAAATGTTTTTTTTGTGAATTATCTTTTAGCGAATTACCTAATTTTTTTGAGCATTCAAGAACTATTCACAAAAACCACTCACGGTTTCCTTGCATTTTTTGACATAGAATTTACGATGATTTAAAATATTATAAGAAACATACAAGAAATCATTTAACCAATAATTATGTCAACAAAGACTCTCCAAATTTAATTAACTTGGAACCAGATAATGAAATAGCTCTAGAGGCTGATTCAGGAAATTGTGTTGAAATTTCTAAAATAAATACGTTTGAAACTCAGCACGAGTACTACATTAACTTCATAAAATTTATTATTCAATATTATGCGAAGGGCGAAATACCACGCAAATATTGCACAGAATCTCTTCAAAGTTTTTTTACATTTTTAAGTTCCACTGTTCACAAGCTGAACATAGGGTATAGTGCGATCAAAACAATGCCAATCAAGCGGTAAGGTCGGTGCACCTGTTGACCGACATAATTTCATTGTTCTGATGGCATTATATCGCACATGTAATTACTATGCACTTTTGCATTTCTTTCCGCACGAAATAAGTTGAATGATCGCGCATAGGTATCTATTCAAAGTAAACAATTTTGATATGCCATCATTCAACTTATTTCACATACGTAGCATTAATTTTTTATTAAGCAAACATTGTATGGGTCAATGTGTTATAATATGTTATTATAGGTTGTAAGCATTTTTTTATTATAAACAGCACTTAAGATATTGAAATATACTCTCACTTCATTTCCACAAATCGAAGGTATTTCTTTTTGCAATCCAAGTCTCCTTCAACCCAATCTACCTTACCTCTATATCATCGGCTGGTGTGGCCGGTCATTATAGAATCCTCCCTACCTCAATTTATATCATCGGCTGGTGTGGCCGATCATTATAAATTCATTGATCCTTAGCTGTATCATCGGCTGGTGTGGCCGGTCGATATAGAATGTACCCGCTCCACTCAATCGAAGACTGGAGCTACTGATCGGCAACTAATACGCATCAACACAGCTGGTGTGGCTGGGTTGATACTACCCTGTTGTCGTGACATCCACTTTAGAGGATTATTGTAACAATATAAATGAAGCTAGTCTAAGAAAAACCGTATCTACAGTATTGTGCGAATTAATGTGAACACAAGGATTTTTATCGTATATATTGTTTATTTGAAATAAAACTATTCTTAGACCTATAATCAAAGTTTAAATACTATTATTTAGTATGGAATATGTCCTCCCTTTGCTGTAATAACAGCTTGAGATCGGCTCGGCATGGAATCAACTAAATTTTAACAATTATCGTTGATTGCCTCCTCTCGAAACTATACCTGAATTACTGCTTCCACTATCTTGGTTTGCGCCGTATAGTCCATCTTTTGCAATTTGGCCTTGCTGATCACCCCTAAATTCTCAATAGAATTGAGATCTGGTGAATTTCCAGGCCAGTCCAAAACGCTAATCTTCTTGTCCTTTAAATATTTCACCATAGTCTTAGAAGTATGGCATGGAGCTGAGTCTGGTTGAAAAACTGCATTGCTGTTGGCTTGAACTTTCTCCAACTCCTGAGTCAAACATTGATCAAGCATTGCTTTATATTTTTCGCTATTCATTATTCTTTCTACTGGAATAAGTTTGCCACGTCCCGACTACGAAACAGTCCCAGAACATCTCCTTAACAGGATGTTTGACTGATTGAACAATATGGGCTGCAGTAAGATTTTCTCACATTTACTACACTAGGAAGTGTGTCTCGTCTGAGAACAGCTCCTTCCTCCAGTCTTTTACGGTCCAATCGGCATATTTTTGGCCCAAATCAGTCTATTTTCTTCATGGGAGCAGTCAAGAGTTTTTTTTTTGTGGCCTCATGGCTTTTCCTTCACATACCAAGAGTCTTCCGCGTACTGTAGTCATGGATTTTCACCCAACCCTTTCTAAATCTTGCTGAAGGTCGTTGCTGGTTTTTCTTGGGTAGAATTTGTTGTTTCGCAAAAGGCTGCCTTCATTTTGAGGAGTGGTCTTCCTTTTTCTTCCACATTTCCCTCTTCGCTGCTTTTCAAACAGATCCCGTCTCTCTCTTCCACTTTAATAATTTGTTTACAGGACCCAAACTCACACCACATTCCATTATAATGCTTCTCTGTGTCATTGGAGTATGTTCTCTTGTTCTCTTTTGGAGTAATGTCCATGATGCCTACCAATTGTAAAAAAAAACTAAAAAAAACAAAATTTTCAAATATTGTTGCAAAATTTCAAAAACTCTCAAACACAACCCAAAAAATATTAATAATTGCATACGTTTACGCAGTAAGTAATGCCGATCATATGGTTAAATGACTTACCACCAAAAAAAAACTGTTAAAACGGACTTAACAGTGTTGCCATGACCAAAATCCTCACTTTTTGGTCGTGTTCACATTAATTCGCACAATACTGTAGCTTTTTTGACATCTTGCAATTAAATAAAATTTTGAAAAGTGAATACAATTTACTAAACGCCTTAAAAAAAATTGGCTACAATTTAAATCACAAAACAATTATTTTACATAAAAGAAATGAAGAAATTATAAATGAAAATAATGATACAATTTTAAAAAAGGTAATATTTAGTTCAAAGATTGCTTCATTGCATGATTTATTCTACAAACTTTTTAATAAAACGAAGTTTCGTGAAGATATAATAGAATATCTTAACGAACTTAGTAGCAAGGACGACAATTTAGTTTATGATTTTATTCAGTCACCTTTATATTTATAAAGAGAAAATCAAGAACTTACCTAAATCAAAAGAGAGTTTGTATTTACCTCTTTTTATATATGTACTTTGATGACTTTGCAGTTAACAATCCTCTCGGGTCTCACGCAGTCATTAAAAAAGTTGGAGCCGTTTACTTAAAAATTTCATGCTTGCCACCGCGATTACAATCCAAACTAAACAGCATATTTTTAGGAATGCTTTTTTATTCTGAGGATCGAAAATCATTCGGTAACATTCGAATCTTTAAACCATTCGTAGAACAGATTAATAATTTATGCCAATCTGGCGTAAATATACATTACAAAGATTTAAGAAAAGTGTTTTTAATTCCCTGCCTTATTTTAGGAGACAACTTGGGACTTAACTGAAGAACAAAAGAGATTTACATTCGTCATGTAGTTTATCACAGCCGAGTAGTAAATCAATAAATAAAGATTTATACGAGGCAAGTAAAATACACGATTTTGCCGGAACAAGCATAAAAGAAGATTCTGTTTGGAATTCATTATATTTATTTCATGTTACCAATAATTTTTCTGTTGATCCAATGCATGACATCCTAGAAGGTATCTGTCGATATGACATAATAGTTTTGTTAAAAGCACTTGTAGCGGTTAAGAAATGTTTTACAATCGAGCAATTAAATTATAGGATTCTTACTTACAATTACGGCTTTGGAAATGTCCCCAAGCCTCCTTTATTCAATAAGGATGTACTACAATCAAATAGCATTAAAATGTCAGCTGCAGAAATGTCTTGCTTTATTTTAAATCTTGCACTAATGATAGGAGATTAAGTACCAGATGATTGTATTGAATGACAATTATACATAGTACTTTGTTTCTATAATAAAACTCATTCTGACTCTAGTGAGTTACTACAACAGCTTATTGAGGAGCATAACGAACTATATTTGAATATTTCTAGCACAAAATTGAAGCCTAAATTTCATTTGCTTCTTCATTACCCAGAAATTTTACAAAAAGTAGGACCCCTTAAACATATTTCATCTTTACGATTTGAAGGATATCATCAAGTGTTAAAAAAAATAGCTTATAACAGTAAATGTAAAATAAATATTATTGAAACAATGTTTATAAAGAATAATATTCAATTGTCTAATCTTCTGCTTAACTATGATCAATTTAAAACATGATGCATTAAAAAAAATTGAAAAAAAGAGCTATGAAATTTACAACATAAAATGCACTGGCATTATGTATACAACTACGTTCTTAATAGTGAATGAAATTCGAATTAAAAAAAGGATGGTAGTTCTATTGCCTAATAAAGATTTTGCCAAGATTGATCTAATATTAAAATACAACAACAATTTTTTCTTCAGTTTATCCTGTTGCGTCGTCGTTGCGAACCGACTGGGTTATTGGGTCGTAGTTGCGAACCGACTGGGTTCTTGTGTCATCGTTGCGAACCGACTGGGTTCTTGTGCCGCGCTGTCAGAAGTTAAAAGGTCCATGTGGAGCTGTTGCGATTGCAATTCAACCCTGCGATGAATTGTAGTCGCATCAGCTCGACTGCGACCAACTTCACGGAAAGGAGATCGGGGTTGAGTGGTGTGCGTGCGAGTGGAGAGTTTTTTTGGCGGGAAAAAGCGCGTCGCTCGGGGTTGCCAGAGAAAAAGATCGACGAAGGAGAGGGAAAGATGGCGTGGTGACAAACGGGTGTGAACTTTGATTTCAAGTGTAATAGTTCGGTGCTAATTGCGATAAGTGCGGTGCCTCGCGTTTCTCAGTTTATATCACACCCGTGAAATCCATCGGTGCTAGCAACCGAATCCTTGCGTCAGCCCCCTTAGCTCAGACCTTCCTGTTCCAAACCCTTCGGGTCGCATTTCGACTCGGTCCTAGCGGCTCCCGTTTCCCGTGTCATTTGCACAATCGAGCCTCGTAAACATTCCACCACCCGCGGTCGGCGTGTTTCAATTGTTAAAAAAATTGATCAGTGTTCGAGTTTGTGACATTAGTCAGAGCTGCTTCGCTTCTTTCCGAGATTGCGCAGCACTTCCGAAGCAAAAGACAGCTGCGAAGATCATTTGGGGCGATGGTTGGAGATTAGAACGGCAACCATTGAAACGAGAGTCTGTCACCACCCAGCGCTCACACAAAACCCGCAAATAGCATTCGGCGGAGCACCCCAAGACGGTTCTCCATCCGTGCGTCCAACCCAATAAGACGAGGTCGGAACTAAATAACCTATAAAGTGATCGGAGGAAAATCAGGGAAGGAGTGAACCATGCGGAGTGTCAGAATGAAATAAAATATGCGAATAGTTGACTTAAATAAAGATTAATTAGTAAAATATACGGATAACTTAAGTTGAATAAAATTAAATGAAATATACGGATAAATAGAATGAAATAAAATATGCGAATACATACAAATAATCATAAATTAATATAAATAATAACAAAACATAAAATGATGACAGGACCGACGAGGACTGAATAATTTAAAACAAATAAAAAATTACAAAAACGCAGTATTCAATGGGGTGAGTCCAAATTTTTTGTTTCCTTTGTTTATTATTTTGCCTATATTTTGTAATATTTGTTCGTTTTGATGGGTATTTCGGATTTTTTTTTGGTTCTTTTGCCCTATCTGGTTTTGTGTGAAAATGACGATTAAAGGCTAGAAGAGCCATTGAAATGAACCCGAGCGTGTAAGCTCCTTCGCCCGAACCTCAAAAAGGGGCCACGACGCTAAAATGTTTTGAGGACAGTCGTGGCTGAGGTAGGGTGGGCAGAACAGGGCGCTACTTACAACTAAGCGCCCTGACAAATCGTGAAGTCGCGCAACTCCACCGCTTCTTGGTCTTTCACGACCTATTGGGAAGATATTCCAATTTTGAATACCCTGGAGTAAGCCGACACGAAATTTTTGTTGTCTAGGTCTAGGGTTTATGGTCTGAGGTAGAACAAGAACCACCCCACACTGCCGTAGCTAGTCCCGGCCGCCAGCAAGCGTGTCGCTTCCGTTCTACTTCAGCCACCAGTTCAGACGTAGGAGGAATTGGCCCATTCTGTCCCGAACCCTTACCCATCCTTCGACTATTTTGACTTTCTCAAGTCAAAATAGTTTTTCCAAGGCCTCAAACACAACAATCCTTACTACAAATAATACAATTTGACTGTCATTATTATGCGTATATTGTAGAAGAGAGAAATAAATTTATATCCGTTCAAATTAAAAGTTTAAATTTGGAAAGTCTATTCTACCTTAATGTCATACCTGATGGAACCCATATGATTAATTGTAATTGCATGGAAATTATAACGTAATTTCTTTAATTTAAAAACAAGATAAAGATTTAATAAAACTAGTATTCCTCAGGAAAATACTTTTATTTTAATTATAATTTATGAACTCAATACGTTACTTCTAATAAAATGAATACCTTACTAACTGAAAAATTCATTATAAGAAAGCCTTGTACTAATAAAGTAGAGGTTGCTTAAGTCAAACATAACACATTTCCTTAAAACATAGCTATTATATATTTCTAGGAATAATATCACTGAATTTTTATAATTGCCGTAACCGTTCTTTTAAAAAAGATGGTTGCGTGAATAACACACCTAGGTTTCCACAACCATAACTTTGTTTGAGCCAAACATAAAATGTTTTCTAAAATCAGAAGTATGGTTCAAGCAACCATGTCACATGAATTTTATGATTGACCCAACCATTATATTATTAAAGAAGGTTGCGTGAATCATACACGAAGGTTCTGAAATCAGAAGTATGATTGAAACAACCATGCCACATAAATTTTATGATTGACCCAACCGTTATATTATTAAAGAAGGTTGTGTGAATCATACACCAAGGTTCTGAAACCAGAACTATGATTGAAGCAACCATGTTACATAAATTTTATGATTGACCCAACCATTATATTATTAAAGAATTATGCGTGAATCATACACCAAGGTTCTGAAATCAGAACTATGATTGAAGCAACCATGCGACAGATGATTGACCCAACCATTATATTATTAAAGAAGGTTGCGTAAATCATACACCTAGGTTTCCACAACCATAATTTTGTTTGAGATAAATATGTTACATGTTGTAACATAGTTGTGGCAAGGTTCTCCCCAAATATGGTTGCCACAATCATATTTTTTCTTTGAGTGTATCAACGTTGTTTGCGGCAGGCTAGTGGCATACTTAAACTTCGAAGCGATTGCGTGGTCAAAC
Organism: Beris chalybata; assembly: GCA_949128065.1. Classification (NCBI taxonomy): domain Eukaryota; kingdom Metazoa; phylum Arthropoda; class Insecta; order Diptera; family Stratiomyidae; genus Beris; species Beris chalybata. Next base: position 93,801,108 of record OX421897.1, read on the forward strand.
AGGATTTCATCACCATCCAGGGCCATTCTCCACTCAACTCAAGATGTCGTACATACCTCCGCTAAATCTAACTGACACTCTAACGTCAGTACATCTTAGCCCTGCACTACAATTGGCATCCCGTTTTCTTCCATACGTGTCCGACATCCAGACACTGAGGAAACAATTGGAATTGGACTAAGTATCATGAGTTACTTCGTCAAAATAAGCATCGTGACGCTCTGTCCATCAGCTTAACAATATGTTTAGCTCTCATCATCTACCACGTCAGGAGATGTCGTCATCGCGTGAAACAGCGAACATCAACGCCAGCTCCACATACCCTATAGAGCCTCAGCAATCAGGACTTCAGCGTGATTTTCAATGCATGAGCACAAGCGCTCAAAGCCCGGGAGAATATTCAGTTTCGTCATAGTTTTTGGAATGGAATGGAACTACATCGTTTCACTAATTTGCCACTATTGTTGCATAGGTCCATTGTACCTCTGTAACGTCTACAGTCGTCTCACTGGCGAATCGATTGTGACCAAACCAAAACCATTTAAACAGCAATAAAATTTAGCATTGTTCTTGGAAGTTGCAGCATCGGTATAGTGCACCGCTGCTGTTTCTTCGCTTGAGCAAAAAAGCTCAACCTCAACAGTATTTTTAAACGTAAAACAAAAGTCTTATCATTCATAGTTAGGTAAGAAACTCATAACCATTTCTATTGTTACAGATCATCTTGAAATGGATTCATTAGCGCATCATTTACGAGAAGCCACGTCCCACCAATCATCGCCGTTGCCACTCAGAAATGAGATTTCGGAAAAACTCATACGTTTAGGTCAGGACTTACCACGCATACCCCACAAAACACAACAGTTACTTAGTTAATTTCAAGTAGACCGGACAGAATGTTATGGATTAAGCAGATATCACACAAGGGTAAATATTGTATTTGTGAAGTAATTCGGTGTAATTTTAAGATAGTTGATGTGAGCATTTACGCAAATCTACTGAAAGCGTTTTTAACCCCGGAAGACTGAACAAAATCTCTTCTACTACAGTTGAGAAATGGAGAAGATTGAAGAAATTTCAAATTATCATTTTCTTTTCAAACGTGGCAGCATGTTAAAAAAGAAGTATTCGGTATAAGGAAAAATTTAAAACAATAAATTGTTGTTAAGGTTTTTTTCAAATTAGGTGGTGAGATTACTATAGCAGGAAATGTTTGACCTAGTCTTAGTGAATATAAAGCGAAAACTATTTTTCCGAGGGGTTTTCCGTTCGGTGCTGATGATGATTGGAAAACGTTTACAGATGAGGAGGAGAAATTGAATGAAGTTTTTCGTAGGAATGGAGCTCTTCATCCTTATACAAAAATAGATAACGAAATCGATCGAGTAACACGAGCACTTTCCGATTTAAGGGCTTATATAACTCTGAAAGCACTGAAAATCGAGTAAATTTGAAAAATTATTATGAAGGTTATATGGTGAAAAAAGAAATTTATTGTTGGGTTCACATTTCTTATTATATATTCAACTATACAAAAAAAAATTTTTTTTTTGTTTTTTAATATTAACATTGTTTTTTACTGGTATAAATTGACTACTTATGAAAACGATGGCGCCTGCTGGTCGGCATCATAACTTCACTAAAAATAATTCAATTTGCAAAAATGAAAAAGAATCTAGTAAAAGATTGTAGTAGTTATAGTTTCTAGGAGGGAATTTTTAATTTTTTCAAAAATAAATAAGTTACAGTATTTCAAACTTTAATAATCAGTTTTTTTAAGATAAATTTGCGTTCAAAATTTCCAAGCAAAAAATTGAAAAAAGCTCTCGATAGACTATAGAGAAAACAGTTATCAAAATTTAAAAAAAAAAGTTGAAAAATTTTGAAAACTGAAAGGAGTTATCGTGCCGACCAGGTCAAAAAACATAGTTTCGAGAAAAATGCGTTTAAAGTTTTTGATAGGTAAAATGTTAGCTTACGGCTAGTCTCCCATTCTAGCTTCGTACTGTACGCTTTTTTGCTCTTTTATCTTCGTGTTTTTCACAGATGGTCCTATGAATGATCTCGTTTTCTATGATACTCGGCTTTTGCGAAAAAATATATTTTAAACGCTGCTGTTAAGAGTGGAGCGGCAAATAGCCAGGAAGCCGCTTTAAACCGATGTATGGTCACATTTAGTGCTATAACTTTGTAATAGAGTGGAATTTTCTAAATTTCATTTTTGTTTATAATTCTTGAAAGTATAAGATATAAAAATTTGTAAGAAAAAATAAATCGATTTTCAAAGTTATATGAGCCCTTGAAAAAAAAAAAAAAAAATAACGAAATCAAAGGAAACTTTGTCTAATCATCAGAAGAGAAGAAACATAACGCAGTCATGATCGGCTGCAAGCCAATCGTATGATACTCTAGATGAAATACTGAACTCCGATTTATATTTTAGTTGGAAATATATCAAAAGAATGAGGAGAGCACAAGCAATTATTACATGATCTTTTACTTACAGGTAGAAACTATTGTATAGTGGCTACTCGATTTTTTCATTTATAGTGAGTTCCATAAAGTAAGTTAGGACATTTTACAGAATTTTTGTATGGCAACTACATGAAGGACTTATGGGATATTTTTCATATTGATAGTTTCAGCTGCGACTATTATAAAATGAATATGTATAAAATTTCAAAGTCGTAACTTAAAGCGCTCTAAAGTTATCGTTCAATATTGGTGAACATGTTTATTAAGGACTTTTGTATGGCAGCTACCCGAAGGAATCAACGGATGGCGCTAATTAATGAACTCCGTCTTGGTTTTGGTATAAAACTAATTCCTGTAAAATTTTAAATTCCTGCTTTAACTCGTTTTGGAGTTATAGTGGATTCAGTAACAAGCATACATTTTTGAAGGACTTTTCGAAGCTAAGCACGTGCTAGAGCTAGATGCACGCTACCTATCGGGAAACCATGGGACTAAAGTCACCCAACTGTGGCTTGGTCACCGGCTGATAATTTTCTTCGCAGCCAGTATATGTCCTAACTAACTCGGGACAATTGATTATGGAGACTTACTCCAATCGATTGTTCTGGGGCAGGGTAATGGGCATATACACTTATGCTGACGGTTAAGAGGATTTCTTGTGTCGTAGTATTGAGTGATGGTTTGGATGGACGGATACTATGTTGTGATTTAGGTCATAGCATAGCGCCCCAACTCTCTACAGCATTACGGCTTCAAAAACACGCTTGTGGACATTATAGGTCACCACAGCTGGGTCAATGCCTATTGTTTCGAAATATGAGATTGGCGACCAAACAAAGCTAAAATTAAACAAAGCAAATTATAGGCACGATTTACCCCGTAAGGGTATTTACACAATTTTATGATTCAAATTTAACAAATTGAATTTAAAACACGTAATTTTATGAATTCAATTTAGCAAACGATATTTAAAAACACATAAATTTAGCAATTTAATTTTTTAAGTTAACTTAAGCATTTTATTATTATTAATAGACGTTAAGAACCGCTGGTGTGGCCGTAACTATAAGGTACAATAAGCTTGCTGCAAACGCCGCACGAACAGTATTGTTTAGTGTTGTTTAAAATGTTGGGTCGTTGTTGCGCACAGCATAATTCCGACTGGGCAGCATCAGGTACGATCAGAATCCAATGTTTTCCCATTGGGTTGTGATCACAACCGTAACCACAGACACAGCGAAACAGGTGTCGAGTTTTGGCGAGTAGCGATCATGTAAAATTTTATGACGCGGTGGTTGTGCCCTATGTGCAACGAAGAGGTTGTACATGGAGCACCGCTACAGCGGCATCATCCGACTGCGGCAGCGGCTCGCTTAATTCGAGACCATAAATGGTAATGCAGTTGTGTTCGGGCGTAGGTAGTAGTGTAGCCGGAAAAAAAAGAGTGTTGGTTTTACTTTGGGATGGATTGGACTGAGTGAGAAATGAAAAGAATCGGAAAAGTTGGTGGAAAAAAGTTAAAGAAGTGATGAACTTTTTTTTTAAATGAAAGTAAATCGTGCAGTTTTAAATTGAAGAGTGAGAAATGAAAAGAATCGGAAAAGATGGTGGAAAAAAATTAAAGAAATGATGAAGTTTTTTTTGAAATGAAAGTGAAAATCGTGCAGCTTAAATTGAAAATTGAGAAATGAAGAAAATAGAAAAAATGGTTTTTTGAAATGAAATAAATCGTGCAGTTTAAATTGAAAATTGAGAAATGAAGAAAATAGAAAAAATGAATACCTGAATTATATAACACCCTAACTGAAATAATTAGAAAATAAAAAGAAACAAATGAATTTAACTGAAAACTAAAAGAATAATTAGATAAAAATTTTAAAATACAAAATGCATTAAAAATTAAAATTAATCAAATTAAATTATTGAAATGACAGACTGACAGGACGGGACGGAATGATAAAAAAATCGCAAATAAATCATAATAAATTAAAATAAAAAGCACATGCGAAAAATAAATGAATTAAAAGGAAGTAAGAAGCAGAATGCAAAAATAAATGGGGTGAGTTTTTATGTTTTTCTTCTTTTTTTTATATAGAACTTTCTTTTGGTGTTTGCATCATTTTGGTACTTTGTTTTTTTTTTTCAGCGATTTTTTTTTTATAATTCGCGCATAAATTTGTTTTTTTTTGTCTTTATGATGATTAACGGCTAGTAGAGCCAATATAAAATGAACCCGAGCGTTTAGCTCCTTCGCCCCGAACCTAAACAAGGGGTCACGACGAAATATTCGTTTGAGGAATGTCGTGACTGAGGTAGGGTGGGCAGAACAGGGCGCCAAGAACACCAGAGCACCCTGACAAATCGCGGAGCTGCGCCATCCAACCGCTTCTTGGTCTTTCACGACCTCTTGGGAAAATAATCCCAATTTTTTTTACAATTCCCTTGGATAAGTCGGCGCTGACAATTTTGTTGTACAGGCCAAGGGTTTATGGTCTGAGTCGGAGCAAGTACCCCCCCACACTGCCGTAGCTAGTCCCGGCCGCCAGCAAGAGCGTCGCACCAGCAAAGACTCAGCCACCAATTCGGACTCAGGTGGAATTGGCCCTTCTGTCCCGAACCTTCCTTTTCCTTTCGACTGTTTTGACTTTTTCAAGTCAAAATAGTCCTTCCAAGGCCTTAAACACAACATATATAATTAATTTTGTTTAATATAGAACTCCCAAAAGGGTCACCACAGCTGGGTCAATGCCTATTGTTTCGAAATATGAGATTGGCGACCAAACAAAGCTAAAATTAAACAAAGCAAATTATAGGCACGATTTACCCCGTAAGGGTAGTTATACAATTTTATAATTCAAATTTAACAAATTGAATTTAAAACACGTAATTTTATGAATTCAATTTAGCAAACGATATTTAAAGACACATAAATTTAGCAATTTCATTTTTTAAGTTAAGGTAAGCATTTTATTATTATTAATATACGTTAAGAAAATGAAATTAAGTATTCCTCATTTAATAAGCTTGAAAGAAGGTATTTCATTCTAGCACTCCCAGTTTCCCTAAACCTATACAATTCCTTACAACCATTAGGAACGAATAATTTCCTACCTAAATTATAGTTACCGCTGGTGTGGCCGTAACTATAAGATGCAATAAGCTTGCTGCAAACGTCGCAGGAACAGTATTGTTTAGTAGGCTTGTGTAGTTCGTGAACGAACTAGTTCGGAAGATCGCTCCCAGAAGTGAAATGAACGAACTAGTTCGCAGTGTTGTAAACACAACTTTTGTTGTTGGACCAATTCCTATGCATCACAAGCAAGGGAGTCCAACAACAAATATCACGACCTACCTCAAGTGAATAGGGGATCGTATTCGTTCTCGCCGACGGTCATACTGGCCCATATGGAATGTAACGCGATCCCACATAAGTTTGCAACAACAACAACACGTTGCTTGGCAATATACTTTGATCGCACGTGCGACAATTTATTGAACCGAGTGAAATGCCGATACCACACATGTAGCATAATGACCTATGAGGTCAAGTGACCGCGCGTGTGGAATCGGCATGGAAATTTCAGCAAAAGTGCAATGTCGTGAGAAAACCCAAATCGGTCAGCAGCCGGATGCGAGGTTCGATGGAATGAATCGAACCATCAATCTGGCAGTTGAAATTAGCCAGTTGAATTAAATAGTCGATTCGCGAGTAGCCAGCCCCCGAAAAGAAACAACCAAAACGATCTCTTGTTTTTTTTTTTATTTAAAAATAACTTCTAAGATCCTGTAAAAGTACAGGATCCCCACTAGGGACGTCCGCACCTACCGCCGAGGTGCGTGGCGTATAACAGCAGTGACTTCCGGTCCTAGTTCGTTTGTTTGAAAGTAGTTGGTTTTTGTAGGTGATCCGAACTTGAAAGGAACTAGTAGGGCTGGGGACGGACCGTACATTCAATCCGAACTGGAAAGGAAGTAGTTCCTTCCGGCCTGGCGACCTTTTTTTTTGTTTGTTAGGTCCTCACATTCAATTCCAACTTGAAACGAACTAGTTCCTTCCGGCCTGCCGACCTTTTTTTTTTTTGGTCCTCACATTCAATCCCAACGTCAAACGAACTAGTTCCATTTTTGGTGAACGATGAACTACAACAACGAACTAGTTCGCGAAGACTAAGGAACTAGTTCGTTCGCGGTCACTAAGGTGAACTACAATGCGCAAGCCTATAATGTTTAGTGTTTAATATAATTAATTTTGTTTAATAGATATAGAACTCCCAAAAGGGTCACCACAGCTGGGTCAATGCCTATTGTGTCGAAATATGAGATTGGCGACCAAACAAAGCTAAAATTAAACAAAGCAAATTAAAGGCACGATTTACCCCGTAAGGGTACTTATACAATTTTATGATTCAAATTTAACAAATTAAATTTAAAACCCGTAATTTTATGAATTCTGTTGTGCCCAGCCAAATAATTCCATCCGACGTTTTGCATTCCCTCTCGATAATTAATGTTAAGTTGGATCAGTCGTTCTTCCCCTGACACATCAAAATTATTTTTCATTCATTTAAATTCCTAAAGTACTACAATAACAAGGCTTAACAACTCGACCGTAAGCATATCGAATTACGGTTCGACATTGTGACGACACGGCTGGGATTTCCCCTTTCGCGCTGAGTCATCACATGTCCCGTGCCAAAGGCACTGGGAATGGTCGAGTTGATACTCTTTGTTTTTCTTTTTTATTACATTACATTTTTCTTGATGTACGCGATCAAATTGCAAGCGTTATAAAATTATCGCGACCCAAAAATGAGTGCATTGCACCTTCAGTGTATTGCACCATTTGTGGGTCGCTAAAACTGCCGATTGTTCAAATTGGCAAATTTTCGACTTCTCGGACTTTGTTATGGGTTGAACGACTGGCCCAATTACAATTAATATAGTTAGCAGTAATTTAGTATATAAGATTCTCAATGTTAGAATTAAGGGCCAGTATTTTTATATCATTACGAGGAAACTCTGTCAGAGCACTTTTAAAGTATTAGTAAAGTATTTTTAAACGCAGCCGTCTTCTTTTCATTTATTAAAACTTAGGTAAAATTAATCATTTTATTGTCAGGAATTATTCCCAATGTTAATTTGCGTCTCAATATTGAGGCGCCTATACCATTTTCTACGGTTCCACCTGAGGCGTTCTTACGAGCGCCGGAACCAATTTTCAGGTTTTTCCGAAACAACAAAATAAAGTCTTGGAATATTACAGGGATATTCCCAGGACTCAACATTGGCGCAGCCGGTTTTTAGCTATTAGCAATTGTTACTAATAGTGGAACCTACATAAGAAGATTTGGAAGAAAAATTTTTTTTTAAAATTTTTTTTTTTCTTCTCTTTGTTTGTTAGTATTTACACTAACAAACCAACTCTCCATTTCTTTTTCACCGGGAACAACATTTTCTTTTATTGCGAAGAAGAAGATTAGGAAGATTCGCAATTTAAGAATCTGTTTCCTCAACTGCTTGGAAGGCAACTATGCTGACCATTTTCAACTATCTACGGTTTACAGATAAAAAATTCTAGTAGACGCATGGTTGTTTTGTTCTTTTTCCGTATAATTTCATTCTTTTCGCAAGTTGCTGAGCCTAGCATTAACTGCTGGTAATTCGTATTGTCATATTTCGTACAAATTCTTTCTTTTTCACTGAAGAAATTGCTGAGCCTAGCATTACCTGCTAGTAACAATTTTTCTTGTTTTCAATATTTTAAAAAAAAAATATATATATATAATATAATAAAAATATAAGTAACGTTATCAATTATGTTCCCGATAAGGTATGAGCTCTTCGAAGGAAGCCCAGAGCTGTAAGTTGCAGGAAGAGCTCGGAAAAAATCCGACCTGGGGTCCAAGGCCAATTACCATAGAGGAATACAGGGCAAGACTGCATAATCAATCCAAACCCACTCAATCATCGTCAGCAATAAGTAAATCTTTGAAGAAACGTACCCGAGGTGGGAAAAAGGTACGACAGCGTCGCGAACGAGCCGAACTGTACAGGGTGCTGACCTTGACCACAGATAAGGAATTAAAACAAAGAATTACGGAAAAAATTAGTCTGTCGAAAGCCGACATCAAGTCGGTAACACATAAGGCTGTGGTGGATTGGAAAAAGGTTGTATCCAATACTACGGATACGGGGACTGGGTGAAAAAGTGCACAGAAATTTAGAGTATCTTGAAAAAAATCGGTGTTATTCTAATTGTCGATTGTTTTCATTTCTGATTTTCTTTTGATGTTGCAGTTGTTGGTTTGAATTCTGTCTCTATTCATTGACGCTTTTTAATAGAGAGATAAAAGTGTTCTTTCTTTTTGTTCACCCCTCTGCTAATGGAAGATTTGGAGGCATTAAAAGAAATTGTAGCTCAGAATAATAAGGAAAAGAAAGAACAAGCACTAGTAATTAAAACATTCAATCACACACTACTGAGTGAGTATAAGAAGCTCACATCCAAACACGTATACGATCTGTTTTTTAACGAAGTTTCATCACAGTGGGGCAAACTCACGCGGTTAGAAACAACAGATTTTATTATAAACCGATTGTTAACATTAATACAGGCGAAAACCAACAATTTAGTTGAAAAGAATACATTTTTGGACACACTACTCAAAGACAAGGAAAAGCGAATAATAGAATTCAAACGGCATCTACAACTTGCAAACGAAGAAGTAGAGGAAAGTGCACTACAGAGGAGAACTCATTGAAATTACGGCAATCGTTAGCAAAGGAAAAACAACTGGAAGAGAAATTAAAAGAACAAGACGCTACAGTACAGTCGTTACAAGACAAGCTCAAACAAACCAGCAACGAGAAAGAGCTAACCATAAGGGTTTTCGAGGGAAAAGTTAGACAACTAGAAGAGACCCTCAAATTTAGAACTTTCTCGGTGTCCCAACCAAAAGCAAACATAGCTCAGGAGTTTCTACAACCCATTGTTGAGTCAGACTCTGTTGTAATAAACCAAAAGCTAATCAAAACCAGCAATATGTCTTCCTACGAGGTAATAGGGAAAACAGTGTCCCGCTTGATACCTATATTCAACGGTATACGATCTCCAGACCTCACGGGTAAGGTACATGAATTTATTAATTCGTGTGAGTTGGCGTTCAAGTGTTTAGGGGATGTCAAAGAAGACATTTTCGTTTCTTTATTATCTACCAGATTATCTGGTGACGCTTTCGACCTTTTCCGGGGTAGTAGCGTAAAAACTCTGGACGAGTTCAAGCTATTAATAAAGAACACGTATCTCACGGCTCGTACGCTAGACAGCATATTGATGGAAATCAAAACCAAACACCAATCTCCAACGGAAGATGTAAAAATTTTTTCACGACAGCTAAGTCAGCTCATGACGTCTGCACAAGAAAGTATCGGGGCACAATACAGTCCAGCTGATTCGGTTGCCTTGCTAAACGAGGTAAAGAAGACGGTGGTAAATTCTTTTAAGGTTGGTCTGATAGATCCAGTCCTTCGGCAGTATATTGTAACGATTTGGTCCGCAGAACGTCCAGTTGGCAATCGTCATTGCCGAAATGTTGAACGTAATCCTTGCGGACAGAAAGTCATCCTCCATCTATCGAAAGAAATCGTCATTTCTTCAACCAAGACGAAGGATAACTTTCTATATTTGTTTCGTTGACTATGCGTCATTAGACACATTAGTCCCACGGATGGCCAATGAAACGACGGAGCATCTAGCATAAGAGCACGTGCTAGCTCGTCGGACGGGGTGGGTATGTCGTTTCGATCCGTGAACCGATTAATTATGCTCGGTGGGCCGACGAATGGGTTTGAGAACTCCCATTCTATCTGTCGGCGGGCTTGAAAGGATTGTAGGTGAGGGGGCCAGATGCACGAATGGTGCGGAAAAGAGGGTGCAGGAAGTTAGGTGCTTGGAAAGAGCATCGGGGGTGAGATCATCCGACGGACGATCAAACGTGATAATCACCATGTATAGGTATTGAATTGACAAAACAGACAAAAAAAAGGAATATTCCGTATACGAACGGTTACCTTAAGGCCCAGTCGTGGCAGTAGTATACGATTACGGTGCTGTTGAATGGAAGTACGAGGTTTCAATTGATATGCAAAGGCATCATTGCATAACGATAGTTTATCTTCCGAGTCAACTTCTTTCTCAATAATCGATGAAAAATTGGACGTGCTATCGAACAATACCGATGTCTATCGTTAGGACCACGGTGCATTCTTTCGTGAGTCATTCACGTTTCCATTGCTCGGACAACGTTCGTTATGCTTTGATGGCGAAACGGTAACGCCCATGGCTTTGATAGAACCGACGGAGAAAGTTATAGCGCATCATACGACGCTACACGCTTATGTGCTAGCTTTTCAATATAACCTAACCATGGACCTTTCTCCGGAAACGTATCAGGGGTATATCAATTGAACAAACTATTCTGCGAACTTCGCCATGTCGTAAAGCGCTTAAACCGGACACGCGCGTCTCTTCAGACCGATTTAAATTGAATTTGCGTCCGTCATTTAGCATTATGCCCTTGGCATATTGTTCGCTATACTAAGTAACGGAGTGCAATAACTTCCAAGGAGGTACCATGCAACATTTCTTTAACAATCTACCTAACGTCGGCCCAGTTGAAAACATGTTCGTAGAGAACTTCATAGCACAATGTTTGGCATGTTTGGCAATGTTTTTCTCGCTCGCAAGTGCGCGGTAGTTGACTTCCCCGCCACCGTTTTTCCGGGCGCTGCGCGCGTTGCGGTGAATGCGATATTCGTTGCATTTTGAATTTATTATTTTATAAAAGTCGATGGCGGCTCGTTACAAATCCCCAAAGAAATACATGTGTGTCGTGCGTACGTCAATGGCTAAAAGAAGTCATACTCCCTTTCTGTACAAAGTTGCTATAGTGTTAGACCTAGCTATGTATCGTTACATCGAATTTTATACGAATAACGAGATGCGGCAGAAGCAACGTTCGAAATTGGTATATGGGCGGAAACAAGTTACCGGTTGGATTTAAGCGCTTTACGACATGGCGAAGTTCGCAGAATAGTTTGTTCAATTGATATACCCCTGATACGTTTCCGGAGAAAGGTCCATGGTTAGGTTATATTGAAAAGCTAGCACATAAGCGTGTAGCGTCGTATGATGCGCTATAACTTTCTCCGTCGGTTCTATCAAAGCCATGGGCGTTACCGTTTCGCCATCAAAGCATAACGAACGTTGTCCGAGCAATGGAAACGTGAATGACTCACGAAAGAATGCACCGTGGTCCTAACGATAGACATCGGTATTGTTCGATAGCACGTCCAATTTTTCATCGATTATTGAGAAAGAAGTTGACTCGGAAGATAAACTATCGATATGCAATGATGCCTTTGCATATCAATTGAAACCTCGTACTTCCATTCAACAGCACCGTAATCGTATACTACTGCCACGACTGGGCCTTAAGGTAACCGTTCGTATACGGAATATTCCTTTTTTTGTCTGTTTTGTCAATTCAATACCTATACATGGTGATTATCACGTTTGATCGTCCGTCGGATGATCTCACCCCCGATGTTCTTTCCAAGCACCTAACTTCATGCACCCTCTTTTCCGCACCATTCGTGCATCTGGTCCCCTCACCTACAATCCTTTCAAGCCCGCCGACAGATAGAATGGGAGTTCTCAAAACCATTCGTCGGCCCACCGAGCATAATTAATCGGTTCACGGATCGAAACGACATACCCACCCCGTCCGACGAGCTAGCACGTGCTCTTATGCTAGATGCTCCGTCGTTTCATTGGCCATCCGTGGGACTAATGTGTCTAATGACGCATAGTCAACGAAACAAATATAGAAAGTTATCCATCGTCATGGTTGAAGAAATGACGATTTCTTCCGATAGATGGAGGATGACTTTCTGTCCGCAAGGTTTACGTTCAACATTTCGGCAATGACGATTGCCAACTGGATGTTCTGCGGACCAAATCGTTACAATATGCTTACGAGTTCAGAGGATTCGTTAGATAAGCTCACAGATATGACCCTAAAAGTCTCGTTAATGATGGGTACTTACAGCACAACCCACTAGTACCACCAATCTAAAAATATTAACAATTTTACTACAAGCCCTTCAATGGGTTACAATTTTGCAAACCAAGCCATTTCCCTTCACAACAGGCTTATCCACACCCGATGTGTGGCTTATCCCAACCAATGTACCAGCAATTCCCATCAACGCAACAATGGTATCACGAGCACATAAACTCGCTTCCGGGTCCGGAATACTACGGTGCAGGGACTGCCCAAATAAATGGGTCCCAACGGATGAACCCTGAAAAAACGATACTGACGTGCAATTTCTGCGGTAAGGGCGACCACACATACGCTGAGTGCCGTCAAAGAAAAAGCGCGCCCTTTTGCGACACATGCGAGGTGTATGGGCACGGTAAATCAAGCTGCCCACAAGCCAAGGTGTTTGTCACAAACACGGTCAAGCCTGAGCGACGTCCAAAACTAAAGTGTGACTGGTGCGCAAGACCGGGACATGTGGAGGACGCTTGTTTCAGCAAACAGAACTATCTGCGTAAACAGGGAAACGGGCAAGGGGCCATCACATCCAACCAAGCTGCGCCCCATTAAAAACAAACCCAACAATTGGCTCCTCGCCGTACGTGAGGAGGAGCCAAAATGTAGTTAACAATATCAAAGATGGGTAAACAGCCTCGCTTATAGAAAAGCCGAGTAAACCCATCGACATAAGCAGTAACCACTCTGCATTAGTAGTTAATAATAACAAAGATGGGGAAACAGCCTCGCTTATAGAAAAGCCGAGTAAACCCATCGACATAAGCAGTAACCACTCTGCATTAGTAGTTAAAAATAACAAAGATGGGGAAACAGCCTCGCTTAAAGAAAAGTCGAGTAAACCCATCGACATAAGCAGTACCCACTCTGCATTAGTAGTTAATAATAACAAAGATGGGGAAACAGCCTCGCTAATAGAAAAGTCGAGTAAACCCATCGACATAAGCAGTACCCACTCTGCATTAAGTTTTAATAAAGACGAGGATGGAAAGGCGGACTCGTCACGGGAAAAGATCGGGGATCCGGAGATTTCGACGATGTATTCATCGAATTTCCATGTTCCCTGGCGAGAGCGGGAAAGATCACCGTATTAGTAGACACGGGGGCAGACACTAGTATAATTAAACGGACATCGTTAGCACGTTTAAAACACCTTTTCATAGACAAAGCGATGCTAGGAATTTAGGTGGGGTGTTTGGGGGCGTAAGCGCAACTTTAGGTTCGGTGAAACTCAAAATAGACCCGCGATTGTCATTCAAAACGGGATGGCAGGTAATTAACGAAGGCCACGCGATTCCGGCAGATGGGATTATCGGTCGAATTCAGATCGAATGAATACACTATGGAAACAGGTTAAGGATGCAGTTTCGGCTAAATATCCGGGAGGAGATAAGGGTTTGTTAGTTGAATTGGAAAAGGACGCCGTAGCAACATTCAAAATTGGGGTAAAGGATAAAAATACCCAAATCTATTTAATAGGGAAAAATGTAGAAACTCTAATAGCAGTAAAAGAAGCAGCGGGGTTTTATGAAGGTGAAATGAAAAGGATTCAAACTTATTCGGGGGTAGGTCGCGGAGAATCCCAAGGCGAGCTGGTAAAAAGTCCCAAGTTCGAGAAAACAAATGATTCATCAGGAGCGCGGTTTACTTGTAACAATTGCGGAAAACCAGGGCATTTTGCAAGGGATTGTAGGCAAAAACGAAAAGATCTGTACTGCACACAGTGTGGTAAGTATTGACACAGCACGCAGGATTGCCGCTCGAAACAGCAACCGGGGAAAACCCATCAAGAAGGGAAGAATCAGCAAAAAGAGCAAATACGTTTTGCAGAGGGCACGAATTCCAGAGAGAGCGATGAAACTTATACCCTTTACTGCGACTTCTGTAAAATAACCGACCACTATACAGATATCTGTCTGAAAAAATACTTAGCAGAAAAGGAAAATAAGACTGAGGGAAACGAATGAAGACAGCACCGGGGCACGTGGACGGCTGTGGGGGACGTAAACAGTGCCATGAAAGTATAAACGAACTTGAACTCGATAAAAATTTTAATGTAGTTTTAGATACAGAAGCAGGTGGAGCTACCTGTAACATCATTAAGTGGGAAAGATTAAGAAAAAATGTTGAAATAGATGTAAATAAAACCCAAACCATTGTTGGACTCTTCGCACCCGAGCAGAGGTCACTAGGAACATGCAATGCTAAACTTCGTATAGGAAGCACCGAATATCCATGTGAATTTACTGTTATTAAAGATGCGAAAGACCTTCCTGGGGATGGTATACTGGGTAAAAATTTCTTGGCAGGTCAGGCTGTCATCGATTGTGTAAATAACCGGTTGTTAATGGGAACAAGCCACGAAGGAACAATTTGGGATCGGAAAGGAATACCGCAAGGCGTCGATAAATGTATGAATACAGCGAAACAAAAAAAGATGGAACCATGTGTTGGTTTAAAGCAAGCTAGTAACCTGAAAATCACGCATAATGCCGAATACTGGAGAACAGACCAAAGACAAGAAGCCCCGAGGGAACGAGTCGGGTTTGTAAGCCCCAACACAAGTAATATAGTGAATTTTCATCATACAGCAGCAGAAACAAGCGATGATAAGGCAGAACGACTAGGGGGAAGTACTGAAACTCTGGCACTAGCGAGCGTGAATAAGAAGCAGGCGAACCTGAAGAGAGAAGAAACCAAAGAAAATACTAAAGCCTGGGAAGAGGAGTTGCAGAGAAGATGTATAGACGGTACTGATATAGTAGACGAACTAAGGGGAAGAGTAAGTAGGGACAAGCAAAGAGAAACTGATAAAAGGACGGGATTAGCAAACGAGTCCTTTAATGCACCCGTCCTCTCCATAAAAGCGCGACATGAACAAATCATAGAGTTGCCGGTGAATATGCACGAAGATATGGTGTGTTTGCAGGAAGAAATTCAACCTGGAGTTTACAGTAGCAATGCTGTGGTTAGGCCAATACAAGAGAAGGTCTTTATTGGAATAGTAAACGCTACTACAGAGGATGTAAGACTAGACAACTTTACACCACAGTTTGAACTATTAGTGGACTATAAGGTTCACAGACTAAAGCGACAAACAGAAAAGCCGGATGCCCGTCGTTTGCAGCTGATGAAGGAAAATCTCAATTTACCAGACACCCTTAACGATTATGAACGTGACTCAGTGACACAGATTTGATGCGAATACAGCGATATTTTTCATCTACCAGGAGATAAATTAACCTACATGAATCGGAAAACTTTTAAGATTCCTCTGAAGGACGAGAACAATCCTATTTATAGGAAGCTGTACCGAATGCCCGAAGTACACCGGTTGGAATGCGCGAACCAAATTAAAGGGGCCGTACAAAGTAATACATGTGCACTCCCCGGAGAATATATCTATCCTTATCAAAAAACAAGTTAAGAGAGTACATGTAAACAGGGTAAAACTTTGGTATAATTGAGTAGCATGAAAACAGATCGTTACAACGCTCGGCATGGGCTACGGTATTGTGATGTCACACGGAATTCCCTAGTGACGTGGCGCGAGCCACAGGTACTGGGAATGGTTGAGTTGTTGGTTTTTAATTCACCTCGCGATCAAATTGCGTAAATAGCGGAATTGTCTGGACCTACAAATGGGCGTATTGCACTTTTAGTTTAATGCACCATTTGTGGGTCACTAGAATTTTGCGGGTCGGCCGATTGTTTTGATCGGCAACTTTTCGAATGCGCGCACTTTATACTGGGTTGAACGACTGGCCTGTTTACGTTTACGAATAGTTAGCGTTAATTTAGTGTTTAAGATATAGAAAGTGTTGTGCCCAGCACAAACTCCATGTTTGGATTTACTCTCGGCAATCATTAATTTAAGCCAGGCCAGTCGTTCCGCCCCTGACGCATCAAAATTATTTTCATTCATTTAAATTCCTAAATAACAACAACCTACCAGCTCGACCATAAAAAGATCAGATTACAATTCTCGGCCGAGGTACTACATTATGACACAGCTCAGGGAATACCAACTGCTGAGTCATAACATGTCGCGTGCCACAGGTACTGGGAATGGCCGAGCTGATACTTTGTTTGTTTTGTTTTTCTTTAGTAATATGTATACACATTTTTCTTTCCGCGATCAAATTGCGAATAATACAAATTTATCGCGACCCACAAATAAGCGCATTGCACTTTCAGTGAAATGCACCATTTGTGGGTCGCTTAAACTGCCGATTGTTTGAATCGACAAATTCTCGACTTTTCGGACTTTGCCATGGGTTGAACGACTGGCCCAATTACGGTTAACATAATTAGCAATAATTTAGTATATAAGTTTTTTCGATGTTAGTATTAAGTCTCAGTATTTTTATAACCACCAAGGGGATAGTTATTGTGATCGTGTCTTTCGATGAGTGAGACTGCACATTTAAAGTGTTAAAACTTAAAAGTATAATGGATAACGCCAGTGCCAGTGAATTCTGTTTGGAAAGTGAATTAATAAATATAATACAATCAACAGTGTGGATAACGCCAGTGCCAGTGAATTCTGTTTGGAAAGTGAATTAGTAAATATAATACAATCAACAGTGAAAGTGAAAACGAGGAACTGTGTAATATCTTAACACAACTTGGTGAATCTATTTTTCTTAAAGAATTCATTGGTAAATTTTTCTTTTCTTTAATTTGCTTTAATTTCAAGAGTTGCTACTCATTATTTTCATTTAAATCACTCACTAATAAGCGAATTGTGTGCAAAGCACTTTGTCTTCTTAAACGTAATACGCACTTTGTACGTATGTTTAAAATGTAAAACCTTGGCTTTCGATTTTTTAGAACACGGAATAACGATAGGAAGCCATAAATATTTGAATTCCCATCATTTGGATATTGTATGCCCAAGACAAAAATTTGGTGCTAGAGTAATATTTGAGCATAATCTAATAGTATGGCAAAAAAACAGGTACTTTTGGGGATATAATTAGCTGTAAATAAAGTTGACATAAACAACAACTTCAAAGGGTCTTTCCCCGACATCATGTGGCGTATTGACTTCAGAAGAATCATCAATCGCATCTACTATCACACGGAGAAAAATTTCTGTAGCTATTCCCACAATATTTATTGCACACTAATTATAGTGCCATACATAACGTGTTATGATCTTTAAAACAATTTTTTTTTGTATATTGTAACGACTCGAATCCGGGGTAAGGCTCATCGGGTGTCAGAATCGTATCCAAAATATTTATTTGTGTCGGGACATCAATTCATTTATTAATTCGTTAAAACTTATACACTATTTCAGTTTAAATTCAATCACTTCGTTTGCTCACTAGTCTTGGTGATCGTGTTTGCTCTCTGCTCGTGTTACTTCGTCGACTACTGTCGTTCGCTTTCTGTTTGTCTCTACTCGGTGATTTGCTACGCTGCTCCGCCGCGGTGCGCTGACTGGCGTCGTTTCGTTTCATCTATTGTTTTACAAGTTCGATGCTGCTCGCTTGACTCAACATCCTCCGCTTTGCTTTTCTCCGCCTCCGTCTCTCTGTGTTGCCTTGACATCTCCTTTGTGTCGCCTGGCGTCTCCTGTGTTCTACGTCGTCTTGGTACCCTTTGCTTCGTTGCTCCTGGTGCATTGCGGTGGTTGCCTTCGTCCTGCGATTGTTCCCCGTCGTCCAGGCGTTGTTCGTCATACTTGCCGTGGCTGGTTGTAGCTCGGCTCTTGGCACGACTCTGCTTGCCCTCCTTCGGTCTCTGTGCGTCGTCTCGTGCTTGCGTTGTTCGACGTTACGTCTTCATCGACCCTGCTCGACTACCTGTTGTCGTGCGTCGTCTTTGCGTTGCGTTGCGTTGCCTTGTGCGTTGCGTTGCTCTTGTGCGTCGTCGTGGCGTTGCGTTGCTCTGTGCGTTGCTCTATGCGTTGATGCTGTATGCGTTGCGTTACTTGTGCGTCGTCGTGGCGTTGCGTTGCACCGTGCGTTGCGTTGTTCCGTGCGTTGCGTTGCTCTGTATGTCGTGGCTGTGTTTCTTTGTGCGTTGCTCTGTGTTGCTGCGTGCGTTACGTTGCTCTGTGCGTACGTTGCCCTGTGTTGTTGCGTGCGTTGCTCTGTGCGTTGCTCTGTGCGTGCGTTGCCCTGTGTTGTTGCGTGCGTTGCTCTGTGCGTTGCGTTGTTGTGTGCGTGCGTTGCCCTGCGCGTTGCGTTGCTTCGTGCGTTGCGTTGCGTGGCTCTGTGTGTGGCGTTGCTTCATGCGTTGCGTGGCTCTGTGCGTTGCGTTGAAAAATTGAAAGGTAGGAAATTTAAAACTGCAAATATTTTCTGGCGATAAAATATCTTACTTTTCAGTTATGCAGGCAGAACTGATAGTAGCCTATGTTCCAGGAAATCTATGAAATCCGGCGAGTACAATTTGATGGAGGTAAAACTTTTTACCTGGTTTCAAAGAAAACGGATACAACACATTCCGATCTCAGAACTTTTTCTTTGTGAAAAGGCGAAAGAATTTTTCAACGAAATTTATGGAGACACACATACGTTTTTTGCTAGTAAAGGTGTTGAGTGTCGCCAAAAGCCGCAGCACGATTCCTGCTGGGCGATTACAGCTGTGATCAGAATTCAATTTCTCCATGAATTGTGATCACAGCTGTAACTGCACCGACCCAACGAAAGAAACGAATTTTTTGTTTAAAAATTTCAATACCATGTTTGGCAATGCAAAACCGCTGGGTGTTGAAGAGCGAGACGGAAAAAATTGGATTG
The DNA here is from genome assembly GCA_949128065.1 of Beris chalybata. NCBI lineage: Eukaryota > Metazoa > Arthropoda > Insecta > Diptera > Stratiomyidae > Beris > Beris chalybata. Next base: position 93,820,456 of record OX421897.1, read on the forward strand.
CGCTAGGTATCGTTGGTTTGTGCTGTGTGGTTGGATCGAATTTTTCGGGCAGGAAAAAAAATGCTTGTTTCGAATTTAGCGGAATTTCGGGGTCGGTATGCGTTGGGGAAGGCAAGAAAAAAACTCGTCGTGATATGGTTGTAAACGTGTGAATTTGAAGAATTTCCTGGTGTCGCGCGATGGAAAAAGTGACAGGAGTTGATTAAAAAAGTGCAAAGCGCGGATTTAGAAAATTGAATGCGTGTAAAAGTATTAAAAAAATAATAATAATGGCGAAATGAAGTGCAAAACGCGGATTTAGAAAATTGAATGCGTGTAAAAGTATTAAAAAAAAAATAATAATGGCGAAATGAAGTGCAAAACGCGGATTTAGAAAATTGAATGCGTGTAAAAGTATTAAAAAAAATAATAATGGCGAAATGAAGTGCAAAACGCGGATTTAGAAAATTGAATGCGTGTAAGAGTATTAAAAAAAATAATAATAGCGAAATGAAGTGCAAAACGCGGATTTAGAAAATTGAATGCGTGTAAAAGTATTAAAAAAAAATAATAATGGCGAAATGAAGTGCAAAACGCGGATTTAGAAAATTGAATGCGTGTAAAAATATTAAAAAAAAATAATAATGGCGAAATGAAGTACAAAACGAGAATTTAGAAAATTGAATGCGTGTAAAAGTATTAAAAAAAAATAATAATGGCGAAATGCAGTGCAAAACGCGGATTTAGAAAATTGAATGCGTGAAAAGTTATTTAAAAAAAAATAATAATAATAATGGCGAAATGAAGCGCAAAACGCGGATTTAGAAAATTGAATGCGTGTAATAGTATTTAAAAAAAAAATAATAATGGCGAAATGCAGTGCAAAACGCGGATTTAGAAAAATTGAATGCATAAAAAGTTTTAAGATAAGAAATGGCAAAAGGAGCAAATCACCTTAGGAGAAAAGATTAGGTAGAAACAAAGCAAAAGAGGATGAATTAGAAGATAAAATAGGAAATAAATGAATTAAGAAAAAAACTATTCGGAAAAGAAATCACATTAGGGTAGGGCACAAAAAAAAAAAAAGGTGTAGGAAGAATTATGACAACATTGAAACATACAAGATGTGACAGCACAAGTAAGTGGGGTGAGTCTATATATTATTTTTTTATATTTGCATATATTCCTTTATATATTTTTTTTTATTTGGTTGTTTTTCGTTCCTTGGTCATTATGACCTTATTTTTTTTTTCAGCGTGGTTCTTTTCGTTTTCTTTTTAAGATAATGATGCAAGGCTAAGGGCCTATATATAGAGTGAACCCGAGCGTTTAGCTCCTTTGCCCCGAACCTCAAAAAGGGGTCACGACGAAATATTCATTTTTGGAATGTCGTGACTGAGGTAGGGTGGGCAGAACAGGGCGCCACCAGAGCGCCCTGACAAATCGCGAAGCCGCGCCAATCCAACCGCTTCTTGGTCTTTCACGACCTCTTGGGAAAATAATCCCAATTTTTTTTCAATTCCCTTGGATAAGTCGGCGCTGACAATTTTTGTTGTACAGGCCAAGGGTTTAATGGTCTGAGTTGGAGCAAGTACCCCCCCCCCCACACTGCCGTAGCTAGTCCCGGCCGCCAGCAAGAGCGTCGCACCAGCGAAAACTCAGCCACCAATTCGGACTTAGGTGGAATTGGCCCTTCTATCCCGAACCTTCCTTTTCCTTTCAACTATTTTGACTTTTTCAAGTCAAAATAGTCCTGGCAAGGCCTCAAACACAACAAAGGTTGGCTTCATAACTTCAAAAAACGTTTCGGTATTAAAGCTCTAAAGATTTCCGGGGAAAAATTAAGCAATGACTGCAATGTTGTGGAACCATTTAAAATTATATTTAAGGAAAGAGTAAGAGAGATGAATTTGCAGCTGAGTCAAATTTATAATGCAGATGAAACCGCTCTCTTCTGGAGGAAATTACCGGAAAAGACTCGAGCGTTGCGTATTGAAAGCTGCTCCAGGTCGAAAAATTGGAAAAGAACGAGTGACTCTTTTAGTTTGTGCCAATGCCACTGGAAAGCATCGACTGAAACTTTTGATGATAGGAAAATTCAGAAGCCCAAGAGCGTTAAAAGGACAGTCTTTGCCCGTGGAGTACGTCAGTAGCAAAAATGCTTGGATGACGGAGTTTTTGTTCAAAGAATGGTTTCATACGTCGTTTGTAAAGCAAGTTAGACGTTATTTAAAAAGTGAAGGCTTACCAGAAAGAGCATTACTGTTATTGGATAATGCGACATGCCATTCAACAAAATATGTGTAATGTTTTTCCCTCCCAATTGTGCTGCGCTCTTACAACCCATGGATCAAAACGCCATTCGAATCCTTAAAATAAGTTATCGTAAGAGTTTTCTTTGCCATATTTTGGCTAACCTAGAGGACGATTTAATGAAGTGCATCAAAACTTTCAATCATAAAGATGTTGCAATGACCGTCGCTAACGCCTGGGACTCTGTCACAGAAAGCTCTTTGCGAGTAAACTTTTAGGAGTTGATGATGAATGGGAATCTGAAGATGAATTACCTGTTTCCGCATTAAGAGAAAATTTAACTGCTAGTTCTGAACAGAATGCAATAATAATCGACCTGCTCAAAGATATTTCTCCGGACGTCTACCATTTATCAGAAGTTAACGAATGGATTGAGGATGACGCGTTTCAAGAACTGAGTAGTGAAAGTGAGGACGATGAAGATCACATCGATAAACCACTTATCGAAAACACGAAAGTTTCTTATGCTGAAGCTGTGTCCGCTTTTAACAAATGTATTGAATATGCAGAACAACAAGAGTACAATATAAATGAAGTATTGGGTCTTCAAAAATTAAGGGAAAAAGCAATGCTAGGTCTCAAACGGGTTCCTGTTTGTCAAACAAAGATTAAAAATTTTTTTAAGTAACTGCATGATTGATTTTATTTCTGGTACAGTTTGTAGATTTATATTCAAACTTAATAATTATAAATTTGAGTAAATAAATTGTTGTAAATTTAAAATAAACGGTTTTGTTCTATGTACTAATAAGGAACCGCAAATATTAGGTTAGAACGTTTTCGGTAATCCGGCCGATTTGATAATTCGGACAAGCCATTGTAGTGCACTTACACGGTGTTCAATCTAGTACAATAAATTTAACAACCAATTAGAAACAGATTGAACACCGTACTCCATTTTTGATTTGTACATGGAGTTAGCCACACCTACCCATATTAAATAAGTCACAACCTGTGCAGACCGAGCGACATAAATGTACGTGTGAATGTGGGACATCTGTTTCACATTCACGAGTCCAACTCGGTGTTGTTTTAAAGAGGAGAAATATGATAATGCAAGTGGGTGATCGTTATGTAATTTATTTGGGTCGCCGCTTGCATTCTTTCTTGTGTCATAGAATATGCAATGAATCATTGGCTTTGTCTTTAGCGTTAAGAATTAGTATTTAAGGAGGTCTTTTGGAAATAAACGAGGGGAGTCGGTAATTGTAATTTAAACTAAAAACAACGTCTTTCAATTTATCATCGGTTACGAAGTCACTTTGGTTTAGCTGAGTCGTGCTTAATTGCATTCTCGCTTTATCAGAGTTTCCTAGTAGAACCATTCAATCGAATGGTTATTCCAGTCATCAGCGAGCTTGATTGATCACTCCCAGAAGAGGAAAAAAAGATAATAGGAGTGATCTTTTACATGGCGATCCTGCACCACGGACCTAGATTAAAAACTTTACTTCTGCAGTTGCTATAATGGGAGTAATCAACCACAAAGTAACGACCCTGCTGACGATCATAAGAAAGACCACGGAATCCCTCGACGACACGTTTCTACGTTGGACGACACCACAATTCATGTCGAATATACACCGACCAAGCATTACGACACCTCAATCCCCGCCAAGCACAACCAGACCCAACAGGACTACACCTCAATTCCTGCCAAGCACAACCAGACCCAACAGGACTACACCTCAATTCCTACCGAGCAGAACCCAACCAAACACGATGACACCGCAATTTTCAACAGACGCAACCATGCCAACCACGATCCGGACATTTTCACTACATGACGAAGAGGAAGATGGTGAAAACAACACCGACCGAAGAAGATCACAGGAAATAGAAACGATAGTCATAGATGACGACGATGACAACGAAGATGACTTCGACTATATCAACCCAGGAAGGCACCAGCAAGTCGAAATAATAGTCATAGATGACGAAGAAGGCGACTACAACACAATTTAATACGAAAACAACATTTTTTTTTTTTTTTCCTCTCTAAACAACAATAGACAAAAATTAAAATAAATTAAAACACGAATTGTATTGATCCAAATAAAATTTAAAAGTCAGAAAACGTAAACAATAATAATAAATTTAACTATACAAACAGTCAAAAAAAAAAAAAAGAGAATGAATTAAACAAAACAGAATATTAATTGAATTTTTTTTTTAAAAAGAACAATATAAATAGAAATAGTCAACAAAAAAAAAATAAGTTAAAACAATAATTTCTAAAAACGAAAATTTAATAGTTACATAAAAAAAAAAAAAAAAAAAAAATTTAAATTTTCATATAATATAGGAAAAATCTAATAAAAACAATAAATAACAAAGATATTCAAAACGATCCGAATAAAAATAATTAAATCCTGCCAACATAAGAACCAGAACAAGCTACGAAGGAACTAAGGAATGACCCGGCAAAAGGACTAAAACCAAGAAATATGAAGGAAGACAAATTAGCGAACCTGCTAACCAGAAGAAATATCTTAAAACGACGATATTAGTCATCATAAAGAAATGCTACATACATAAGAAGATTACTATTAAAAAAAAAACTGGGCTTAATTTCCTTTTAAACTGCATTCATTCATAGAAATAGTTTGTGTCATCTGTACAAGATGGGTAAGTGGTTTTCGAAAACTGCTAATACTGAAGAGGTGATTATCAATAACACTGCAGGGACAGCAGTAAATAACAACGAGCAAGGTAGCGCATTATCAGAAGTAGAGCTGATCTTGTTAGTAGCCGCTGTGGTCGTGACAATATTTGTAATCTATTATCAAATAAAGAAATATTTACTCAAAACGATATCACAGCAAATCGCAAGGGTCAACGTATAAACAAAACAAAATAACAATAAAAAAAAGGAGTTGGAATCGGATACTGAAGAAGTGGAAAACAATGAAAAAACAAATTAATCAAACAAATTAATAAACAAAAAAGAACTTTAATTAATAACAAAAATCCAAATAGAAACGATCAAATAATAGCACAATTAAAAAAAAAAAAAAAAACAATAGTAATAATTTAAAAAAAAAAGGACGAGAGATTTAATTAATAGCAACAATCCAGAGAGAAATAGTCAAATAATAACAGATAAATATAAAAATAACTACAATAATGAAAACCGTCTTAGCAATGGAAACAGCTACAGAGGTCAGAAACACAGACACATCAACCAAGTCGACTACTCGGAAAATGAAGAAGAGGGAGAAGAGAAGGAAGGCGAAGATGAAACAAATTAAGAAGAGTTTTTGAAAGACAAAGTGATAATAAAAACATAAACAATAATAATCATAATAAGCAAAAAAAGAGAGAGAAGAGAATAAAACCTATAACAACCAAATTAAAAAATTAATAACAATTAAAAAAAAAAAAAATTTTCTAATAAGAATCAAAATAAAAGAGAATAAATAAGAACCCAAATTAAAAAAAAAAAAAAAAAAAAATTTATAGTAACAACAATTGAAAAGAAATAAGGACAACAGATCCAGCAGATAAGCAATAAAAGAGAAGCTTCATAAATAACTTCAGGCAACTTGTAAGTCTGTTCACACACAAAAGAAACCATCATACCAGCTGACTAGACCTCTGACAAGCTTAAGTTCCATGGCAGCAACTAGGAGCGTGGATGTAATAACGAGAGCAATGTGCAAGGAACATATTAGTGAAGAACAAAAAAAAAAATTAACATTAAACAAAGAAGACAAATTATACGCTTGAAACTTGACATCACTATCTGAAACAAGGGGGCTACGAAATTTACTATTTGAAACCAACAAAGAACTACAGAAAAATAACAGCAGAAACAAAACAATGGTCGAGCATAACAACATCTAAGAAAGAAACATTAAATAAGAAAGAAACAATAAATAAGAAAGAAACAATAAATAAGAAAGAAATAAAAATAAGAAAGAAGATACGAAGAAATGATAAATAAGAAATAAAATGAAGATAAATAAGAAATAAATAAGAAGTAAAATGAAGATAAATAAGGAAGAAATAATGAGAGAGTACGGCGATAATCCGCACACGACTTAGGACGTGTCTGGAGAAGCCAAGGCCCAATAAAATGATATAATGAAGATAAATAATAATGGAATAATGAGAAAGTACGGCGATAATCCGCACACGACTTAGGACGTGTCTAGAGAAGCCAAGACTTAATAGTATGAAGATAAAGAAGAAATAAATAATGATATAGTATGGCAACAATCCGCAAGCGATCTTAGGAACGCGTCTGGAGAAGCCAAGACTAAGTAATAGACAAAGAAGAATTCAAAGAAAATATAATGAAATAATTAAAAAGAGAAACAAAGAAACTGAGAGAGCCGACCTAAAAATATTAATATATGAGCCACCCAAAATAATAATAAAAAAAAAACTAAAGAATAACAAGAAAAGCATGAACAAACTGTTTCATGATTCAGCGTAGAAAGGACTATCAATAAAATAATGCAAAGACATAGGAATATTGAAAGAACTAATCAAAGATGGTAAAAGACTTCTAAACAACTTTGGCAAATGCTTATAGAACAAACAAGTTTTGAGACAAAACAATAATGGAATAAACAGAAGGAATTCTAGAGTACTCAATGAATATCTGTTATCTTTTGCATCAGATGACAGCTGGGATGATTGGCTGCCAATTTACAAATTAGACGACTATGCGGCAGAATTTAGATTTAGGCTACAGAGGGCTCATAGGAATTGTAGAGAATTATTAGAAGCGGCAAAAGTAAGAAGAAAAGAAATATATGACAAAACTACAAACCCAATAGACATAGCTATAGGGGATTTGGTTTGGTTAAAGGTGGGTGCTAGAAGGAAATCAGATCCACCGTACAAAGGACCATATAAAGTACAGGGTATCGATGGTCATAATGTGGAAATAAATGTTAATGAAAATCCTAAATTAGTACATAAGAATAGATAAAAAAAAAAGAAAAACATATGACAACATTATAGACAATTAAGTAAATCAAAAATATATATATATAAGACATTAGCAATAAGAATGAGACATTGTAGTCAAAAAAAAAAAAAAAAATATAACATTTACATATATTAATATTGATATACTTTCATATACATACAAAAGAAAAATTTTTATTTTTAGAAACTAACAAAAATATTTTCTTTTCCTATACGGGTGGAAGGTGTAGTGCACTTACACGGTGTTCAATCTAGTACAATAAATTTAACAACCAATTAGAAACAGATTGAACACCGTACTCCATTTTTGATTTGTACATGGAGTTAGCCACACCTACCCATATTAAATAAGTCACAACCTGTGCAGACCGAGCGACATAAATGTACGTGTGAATGTGGGACATCTGTTTCACATTCACGAGTCCAACTCGGTGTTGTTTTAAAGAGGAGAAATATGATAATGCAAGTGGGTGATCGTTATGTAATTTATTTGGGTCGCCGCTTGCATTCTTTCTTGTGTCATAGAATATGCAATGAATCATTGGCTTTGTCTTTAGCGTTAAGAATTAGTATTTAAGGAGGTCTTTTGGAAATAAACGAGGGGAGTCGGTAATTGTAATTTAAACTAAAAACAACGTCTTTCAATTTATCATCGGTTACGAAGTCACTTTGGTTTAGCTGAGTCGTGCTTAATTGCATTCTCGCTTTATCAGAGTTTCCTAGTAGAACCATTCAATCGAATGGTTATTCCAGTCATCAGCGAGCTTGATTGATCACTCCCAGAAGAGGAAAAAAAGATAATAGGAGTGATCTTTTACACCATGGAACGTAATTGTCCGAATTATCAAGGGACCACTGTATAACTAACAAAATAAATTAGATAAAAAAAAAATTAAAATTTTTTTTTTTTCACTAGTTCTTCAAGCAAAAAATTTTTCAAAAGAATCGGCGATGGTAAGGTCACAACTTTTTCGATGGAACCCATACATCCGTGATACAAACACAATTTCGTTCCTTTACAGAACAAGAAATTGAAAAAACCGCATTTGAAAATTTACAATACGAAGTTTTGCGAGATGTGATACCAAAGGCTTGGCCCAGACAACTATTTTGGATTAAAAACCAAAAAGAATATGTTAAGGACTTTGTAATAAAAAAAACATATTTATTTTGCTTTCTTAATATAAAAAATACAACAACAATTTCAGAGCACATCCACGGCAACAACATTAAGTCAGCCTTCGAGTGATTGTTGTGTAGACGATGGTGTGATATTTGATGTATCATCTGACACCTTTTCTGGAAATTTTGATAATGTAATTTACATAATGTTGAGTTTAATTTGATTTCACTTAGAGAGGATCTTTGTATTTGACAGATTTTAAATTCAACAATTTTATACGCGAAACCAACATGTTGTCAAGAAAATTCTGATCCGAATGTGAGTGACTATTTAAAATGTGCCAACGGACAAATTGTTACAAATGTTCACAAAAAGTACAATAAGTTGGGCAATCGTGAGCGCAATTTGCTAACGAATGTTATAATACATAAAGAATTCGATTTTTGGTCATTAAAGGGTCAAGCTTTAAAAATAACTAGTAACAGATTTCAGCAGTTTGTCTTGGAAATTACTAAATTATTTCCGAAAGAAGACCCAAATATATATTTCGTATCTTATAATTCAGTTGCTAAGCTTCCAGCATAGCCTACAATAGATTGAAAAAGAACCTCAAAGCTAGTGGAAACGCAAAAACAGAAAAACTTTTAGAAGATAAAACACTCTTTGATGAGTTAGAAGGGAAACTAAAATTTTTAGAAAATAACAGTGAACCGAAATATAAAATAGAAGAATATTGGAAAGATAGTTTCGAATACCGTACTAAGTTTCTTAAAAGGACTGATTCTGAAAATATTAATATATATGTACATAAAAATGCGGCATTACGCGGAAATTTAGGTTGCTTCTTACTAGCTCAAGATTTTGAATACATGTATCCCAACGCAATGAATAAGTTATTTACTGAGTGGCCAAGAACTAATAATCAAATTATTGCTATTTACAAAGAGAGAAATGGTAACGACGCCAACAAATTTTTAAAATTTACATCTGAAATAACTGGATTATTTCTACTTCCTCACTTGCTGTGCTCTGCATTATATGCCAGAAAAAGGTTCAATAATGGCCAGCGTACTAAATTGAGTAAAATAGAAATATCAAATAGCTTTATTACACATATTAAAGTAAGACCAATTAACTTAATAAAAATTATTTCCAATAATGTGTTCTCAAAATATAGGATGCTAACTTAGTTGAAGAGACGATTCAACAAATAAGGAACGAACATCAAAAACATAAGCGTACCGTACAGCTCTATGTTATAGTTGTTGGCTATTCTTTAGGTGTGTTCAAAATATTTTCAAAATCTAGAAATTATATTACAATATATTTTTTTATTTAACAGATAATATAACCTGTTCATATATTTCCGTGGAAGATATCTTGTATCTTATTGAAGACTCTCCGTTAACAGCGTTGGATGGTTGCTTCAAAATTTTCCATTCGTTGCATGCGAAATATCCAGAAGGCAGTGAAGCTGTTTGGTTCTTTCTTCAAAAGAAAATATATGGCATTAACACCATTTTTGATAAAAAATTTTGTGTCAGTAAACACTCTTCTTTCGGATTTTAAGGATTAAGTGAATACCGTTTTAATTACAGAAGAATACATAACGGAAACAACGACAAGATATCTTTAAAACCCGAATTTCTTTGTTCTTAATAAAATATATTTGAAACATATAACATTATATCATAAATTGGAAAATATATTTGTTTGCAACAACTGTAATGTAAAACGATTATTTAATTCCAAGAATTCATTCAAAAAACATATATTGCAACATTTTTGTAATAATACAATGTTAAATACCTACAATCATAGTCTAATGTTGGAAGAAAATAATACTATAACAACATCATTATCATATACAGAAAGTGAATTTAAATCTGTTCATAATGATGTTCTAATGCCTGAAATACATGTGCAGAATATATGCACGCAGCTATGCAGGCATCTCTGCATTTGAAACAGACGTGCAGAGTTTTTGACAGATCTCTTGGTCGTATTTGTTGTTGGTATCAGTTTCAGTCATAATTTCCGTTGATTTCATTATCTCAAAATGATATTAGTCAAGTTTGATTTCATAAAGAATGTGATATTATTGTACGCGGCATATATTGCATATTTAAATGTAGTCCATATTTATAATGGGCATAAAAGAACTAGAAAGTCCAAGTTATGGACGCGCTTTATGTTCTCGGAAAATCAACGAGAAATTCATGGTTTCTTTGCAAATTTATTTTCTACAATGAAAAACCAAGATGAAGAGGAGTTTCGCAAAGCAACTCGGATGGGACTTCAAGAATTCGAGTTGCTAAAGCAGTTGCTTGAAAACCGTATAAAAAAGCAAGACAACATCAGGAACGCAATTGTTCCTGAATTTCGTCTTCTAATAACTTTGGTGTAAGTTTATTCAGTATTTTTCTTGGAGAACGGGAACAATATTAAGACTTTGATTATTCACAGGTATTTATCGCAAGGAGTGTGCTGGAAAATGCTGTCCTGGTCATTTAGAGTTGGAGTTTCAACTGTTCGGGAAATAATACTCGAAACTTGCGAGGCTATTTGGGACGAGCTAAACGGTATATATCTTGCACCGCCAAATGAAGCAGAATGGGATCAAATTTCAGACGAATTCTACGCGAAAAGTGGCATGCCGAACGTTTTAGGTGCTATTGACGGAAAGCACATAGAAATAAAGTGTCCGCCCAATTCTGGATCACTGTACTATAACTACAAGCAATATTTTAGTATTGTTTTGCTGGCTGCATGCGATAGTAAATATAGTTTTACGGCAGTAGATATAGGCGCTTATGGCAGCCAGTCCGATGGTGGAATTCTGCGGGCGAGTGGTAATTCGGTTTCAAACATAATGCAAGCAAAATTTTGGAAAAACAAATTGCATTTATACAAGGAGGACTGTCAAGTTTTCTCGTTTATCTTATACTACGATGAATTCGAAGTAAACAATCCACTGGGATCTAGGGCAGGTTTACAGAGCTTGGGGGCGGTTTATGTTTCTCTTCCGTGTGTTTCACCCATTCGGCGATCGAAGTTAGAAAATATATTTTTGGTTATGTTATGCAATAGTCTAGATAAAAAAAAAGTGGGAAATCAGATTTTTAATCCGTTATTACATATATTAAAAGAGTTAGAGAGTGAAGGAATTTTTATCGCGGGAAGAACAATTTATTTTATTTTAACTGCATGTGTAGGTGATAATAAAGGATTGAATTCTATACTAGGCTTTACAGAATGCTTTCAAGCTAATAAGCTAATTTCTTTTGTCGGTTCTGTAAAATGCATAAAGCAGATACCAAGAAATGCTGTATGCAAAACTCAAACTTATTGAGAAAAGAAAATGATTATATTATTGATATTCAAAAGAACGATTTGTCTCTGACGGGTATACATTCTTCTTCTTCTTTTAATGATTTGATGAATTTCCACGTTACGGAAAACTTTTCAGTTGATTTAATGCATGACGTTTTAGAAGGTACTATATTAAATTACGAAATTTCGCTCATTTTATATCGTTTTATATACGAAGAAAAATTATTCTCTTTAAGTTCACTTAATAAAAGAATCAATGTATTTAATTTCGGAGAATATGGACATATAAACAAGCCACAAGATATTTCTTCAGACCATTTAAAGCAAAAGAAACTTAAGTACTCTGCAACTGAAACTTTATGGATAGGCAAATTTTTGGGTGTTTTGGTAGGTGAATGGATTCCAGAAGCAAACAAAACATGGCAATTATTTATTCTTTTGAAAAGTCTTTTAGATATTATTCTCCTTGACGCCATTACGCATGATACACCTCTGATACTTGAAGCAGTAATTCAAGCCCACCATAGTTTATTCATTGAGTTATTTGAACTCCCATTAAGACCAAAACATCACTTTATTACACATTACCCGATGATTATGAAAACTGTGGGTCCGGTGAAGCTTCAAGGTGATAGATTTTTAACATCGAACGTTCATAAGGATACAGATATTAACGGCAAAGAGGTCAAATGTTTGGAACCTGAATTAAAGTTATTTGTTGACTTAAAACAACTTGAAAAATGTTACGTATGGATAGAATTAAATAAAGTTACATCATACCCACACGTTACTCATGATGCCCCAGCACATTCTTATCATGCAACACAGCAAGAAGACGAATACTCGGAACCGACATCGCCAAAACAAATCGCAATATTTTCGCTTCCCAAAGATCTCGCTTCTCAAAAATTATAATCACCCTTTGATACGATAAGTGTAACATGACCCTTTTTGTAAGAATTGCAAATTCTCGAATTCACAATTTTAGTGTAAACATAAAGTTTATAAAAGGCAAAGCAACCGAAGCGGAGCCGCAGTCCAATATCGCATGTTTAGATATAAGTATTAAAATAAATTAAATGAGAAATTACTCAAACATTTTTTGTTTTTATTTGAAGTATACCTGAAGTAAAGTGTACCTGATCAAGGAGCGACCAAGTTCTTAAAAAATTTGTGAATACAAAATTGTGGCTCAAGTGAAATTAATGACTTTCTAATGGAGCCCGTACACGAACAATTTTTCCAGCAATTAATTGCCCGGCGACTGTTGCCAAACATGGTTGAGCGATTAATGCAGCAATACCGGGCAACATCGTGCTAGTTGCGACTATATTGCAGCAATTTTGCAATGCTTTCACCTATTGCTGCAATTCCTCGCCATAGAGTTGCTGTATTTCCACTAATTTGGAAAACTCCGAGCAATTGTCATCTGTCAAATCGTATGTTGAGTGTTCAGTTTTCTTTCGTTTTCGTTTTTCGTTTAAAAGATGGCTTGGAGCAACGAAAAAACAATTAATTTCATTGACGCTATTCGTGGCCGGCATTGTTTGTGGGACTCAAACATATCCGACTACAAAAACCGCAACTTAAAAAAAGATGGCTGGAATGAGATTGGGGCCGAATTCAAAATAAGTTCTGATGAAGCTCAAAAAAAGTTCCGAAATTTGAGGACATACTTTAAAAATGAGAACAGGAAGCTGCAAAAACAACAGAAAAGCGGAAGTGGTGCTTCTCAAGGCAGTGGATGGTTCGCTTTCAGAAGCATGGAATTCCTGATTGGAGTCGTGGAGGCTGACCCAGGACTAGATAGTGAGTTGTAGTCCGAAAAGGTAAATAATTTCATTTAAACCAAATAATTTATTATTTCTTTATTATTGTATACAAAATTGAAGGACAATATTACAAATAGAGACCTTGCCACGGTACTCTTCCATGTTCAGACATGAAATATTCCGTGAATTCATCTCGATTCAATTTAACCTGTGTGGCTGAATTTCTTGGTGCTCTTTCTAAAGAGGAAAAAACCTCTGTATTGCCATTATTTTCTCTCCAAGATCCAGGAATAATAGAGCCCGAATCTATATCTTCTACATCAAATGTAGCAGGTGGTGTATATAATTGTCGAGCTGGCTTGTTTCGTCGTAAAAAGTTATGTAAATATGCTGTAGCCAACGTTGCAGTTTTCACTGTTTTGACGTCTATTTCCATACTTCTGTGATAAATACGAAATACCGAGGTCACCAATCCAAAAACATTTTCCGCTACACGGCGAGCTCTCGATATTCGATAGTTGCAAACCCTCTTAGGTGAACCTTTTTCCAAATCACATGGGTATGGTTTCAAAATATTTTGTGAAAGTGGGAATGCGTCGTCAGCCACGAAAACATATGGAATATTTTTTTCTCGGTTGGGAAGTGGTTGTGGTGCTGGAATCTCCAACATATTTCCATTAAGCTCAGAAATTCTCCCTTGACAGCCGACATGCACATATAAAAATCGGTAGTGAGCATCAACAACGGCAAATAAGACAATGCTGTGATATTTTTTATAATTAAAAAAGTGGCTTCCACCGTTTTTTGGACATTTGATCCGGACGTGCTTCCCGTCCATTGCACCCAAGCAATGAGGAAAGTTCTAAATATCTTGGTAGTCTTTTGCGATTTTTTTCCAATCTTCTTCGTTTCGAGGCAACTGAAAAAAATAAAATAAACAAAAATCCAGACATCCATAGCATATACTTTAAATAATCATATTATATGAATATTATATGTAATGATAAAACTATTATTTATTTTATTGTTTTTAAGAATGTGGACACCAACGATAACGACATTCCTGGTAACTCAAACTCAACTCCACTTCAGCCAACAATTGACCGTCGAAAGAAAAGGAAGACTGATGAGGACACTCATTACGAAACAGCTTGCGAAGTAATGAGTGCCTTGGGTAAAAAAATGACCAGGAAAAATTTGGCGTTTGGAGAGCACGTCAACGAGAAAATATGCAGATATAGTGACTATGTAAAAAATCAGGTGGAGTTTAAAATCTCGCAAATGTTGTTTGAGGCTGATATGGGCTACTATGACAGGCCGTCTTCTTCAAAAAATAACTGTGATATCTATTCACTCTCCTTTACCTGAAGAGAGCAGATCTTCACACGTATATACACCACCTTTACTACAGGACATAGTTCAAGATCGGATTGTATTGGTTGACACCATATAAGAAAAGAATTATTATATAAAATTAAGAAAATTATTGTTTGCTTAAGAAATGTTTCGTTTCATGATTTATGTTATGTTTATTTAAATAAATGAATTTTCAATTATGTTATACCTCGAGTGATGATATCGTAATCTTAAGTATTTCAACCCCCACCCCTGTACGCCACCACCCCTACCCCTGTACGCCACCACCCCCACTCCTGTACGCCACCACCTTCACCCCACCCAAATTTTTATTTCAATCTACTCTCCTAGTATAACTACAAATATTTGTTAAGTTTTAATTGCTTGCCATTAACGGCGTAGGAGATATGGATTTTAGAATGTGTCGATCTCGACTTTTTTGCGTTTCGGATGCATTGTTTCCTCCTCCTTTCCCACACCCCTTCACCCATATCATTAAATTTTTCGCCAATGAGTCCACTATCAAAGCTCTATAGAAATTCCAAGTTTGAGCCTCCTAACATAAGCGGTTGCTGAGATCTAGAAACCAAAATTTTTCGTCTAAAACGATTCTCCCACCTTCTCCCTCACACCTCCTCCCCTGAAAATAATGTTAATTCAAGGGGTCTACTAAGTCTATTCTTAGAAAAAATTTTAATTTAATAGCTCCACTGGTTTGAGAGCTACGAGCCATCAAAGGATTTTGGGCGGTCGACGTACGGCGGACAGATAGAGTGAAAATTTTTATTTGCTTTTTTCGTGTCTACTAGTCATGAAACGTGGAAAAAAAAATTTTGAGGGTAGCAAATTTTTTTTTTTTTAAACCGATAACAATACTGTATTATTAATAATAAAGTAAAATTACTTACCTTTATGTATTAACAACAATAGCTTCGCATACTTTCGGGATAAGGCGCGAAATGCACGAATCTGACACCCTGAATTGATACATTAAGCTTCTGTACGAATCACCCGTAGCTAGAAATCTCAGCGTTATAGCTAATTTTGTTGAAACAGAAATTGCATCTCGCATGTTGGTGTTCAGCTTTTGAATTTTTGGACCCACTTTATTTAAAAGTATTTCAAAGTCACAACGTGACATTCTATGAAAATTTTTAAATAAAAACGAGTCCAAACTCAATTCACTATTTAAATCTATTTCCAAATCGCGCCTGGCTAAATATGGTAGCACCCATATTTGCCTATTTTTTTTTTTAATTTTTTTCTTATTATGAATAATAATTAATGCAGACGCAGCTGCTAAAATGTCGTCTTCATTCATGACTTTATTCCATGTACTGAATTGTCCGTGTATGATGTCATTGCTAAATTGCTGAGTATTGCTCCGTATCGCTAGTCACTGCTGAGCAACGAATTGACCAACAATTGCTCTATATCGTCAATTGCCGATGTTACTGAAAGTTGCTGTGTGTTTTCGTGACGTCAAAATTGTCTGGAATTGCTGCAAATTGCGCAATTTTAATCGCTCGTGTAAAAGCACCTTAAGTCGACTAGAAAGAGTAGTGCAATACTCGTTAGGAAGTGTTAGGAGAAGAAACATAATTTTTATGTTTTTTCTTCTAAAATTAAATCCGCATAATATAATTATAATATAAAATATAAATCGGGAATGGTAATTCATATTGATGGGGAAGATGAAGGTTGTCCGAAGTTTGGATGTATTCAAACTATTGCAATGATGCAAAAGCAATACATTATAATTTATATGGTTATGAAAACCCTTTATTTTGATGTGCATAGACAATGTCATGTTGTTGAAAAAACAAAATTTCTAAGTTGTAAAAAAATAAATGAATTCGAGTGTTTCAGAATATGTACAATGATAAAATACAATTCAGAACTGCTCATTGTATAGCAGCATAAATTATATAAAATATATTACAGATTTATTCTTGAATTAAGCCTATCGCCTTTTATTTCAACGCCTATGACTATAATTTCTAGTCAGACAAACTATTCGTAGATGGATTTTCTCCCAATATTATATAGGAGAAATTGAGTATACTTTCGGCTAAGGCAGCTATATTAAAAGCCCTGAAAACATTTTTTTTCCGATTTATTACAATTTTTTTTTTGTAAGGTAGCAAAACGATATGGCTCCACATATTATAAATCTGATATTATAAGCAATATATCATTTTGGACTAACTTTTAAAAGTGAATACACTATTTATATAGCTACAATTGCTATGTACAAATCACAAGAATAGCAATCGCGTATGATTATAGTAATAATTCATATTTTTTCCAATGGCAATACATAAAACTGCATAATATATATTTGTATGGCAAAATATATATAGCTTCTGGAACTAGAATTTATTGCTGTCTTGATTTCAACTATAAATATGATGCCACGTATATAAAAAAAAATGGTATATTGCACAATTTTTTTTCTTCGTGTAGTGTATCGTCAGATTGGGTTCGAAATACACATTTTTCTGATTCGGAGACCTTATGCGACATATATTACGAACTCATTTGAAAAAAATAGAGCCTTCAGCTCTTTGGTTTAATAATAACATAGGAAAACTATCAATTATTTTAAAATAAAACATACAATAAATCCATAACCACAACTATCTTTCGAAACTTCTACAGAAAGGTTTATTAGCAAAGAAAAAAAAATGGAATCCAACCAAACCTGCAATACTGACTGATGAACAGTTCCAGCATAATTTAAGTAAATTTTTAATTCATTACCTGAAGAATTGATTGCATTAACAACATTTTGCAGGCGAAGAAGAAATAAATGACAAGAAGTGGTTACAATACAAAACCTACGCAGAGCATGAAATTAATGGAAAAATACTGCAAAATACATGTAAAAATGAAAATATCACACTCGTTGATATCTTTAAAGAATAGCCATTGTATGAACAGTCTTTCGGACATAACTTAGTAGGTTGCACTGGAGATATTGCTTCAATTTTTTTTTTTTTTTAATTTTTTGTTTCCGGCTAAGTCAAACTTATTAGTAGAACGCATGGATGATTTTGTTCAACGAATTTTACCAATTATGCAAAGGGAAATAGAGAATTCCTTAAAGAGCTGCAACACTTAAAAGGAATTTTTAGCTGGAGAATCATTTCCAGTCGCTTGAGACGTTGGAAAAAGCTTCGACACCACGGAACCATACAGAAGGCCGCATCAAAGAGTCATCGATGATTGTATCTTCAGCATGTCTCATTTGCAATCTTTCACATGCATTGTACGGATGTCCTAAGTTCTTCAAAATGGACGTCAAAGCGAGGCACCAAGCCATAAGAAAAGTGAAGCATTGTATCAATTGTCTGCAGCATGGATACTACAGCAACCATTGCACTATATGAACCTGGAAGTGGTGTAATAAAAAGCATAATACGCTGCTACATGAAGAAGCCGTTCCTGATGCTAAGGCAGGGCAAAATAAGAAGTCAACAGCAGAAGGTGCTAGTGGTTCTACAGCACTCACAACGTGAGTAACCAATGAAATCACTTCAGAAGCTGCTATTTGCACTAACATCCGGAGCACCAAACTTCAGAAAATCATCTTACGTGTTCTTGGCGACAGCAGTCATTCACATCAGGGATAAACATGACAAACTAGTGAAGTGCCGAGCTGTTCTGGATTCTGGTTCCCAGCTCAAATTTTTCTCAGCAGATTTGGCAGCACGACTACAAATCCCTCATACGGACTGCAATACAATCGTGGCCGGCATTGGCAATCATGGGTGTTTGAACTTCCCAAACATAATTTGTTTTTGTTACATATTTTTTCTTATTACAAATCGATATCATCATTTTTGTTGTACATTTCTAATCGATATTGTCATTTTGTTATACATTTCTAATCGATATTGTCATTTTGTTATACAGTTACAATCGATATCCGTACCGTCCACAATTTCACCTCGCCAAAATTGGTCCAGGAGAACGGATATTAAAGCTTAAGTTGATTATTTAAGCTAGGGTTGCTGCATAGACTAAGCCTCTAAGAGGGTTTTGGCAGATGCGTACCAAGGTGAAAAACCAGTAAATTTAAAGTTTTTTCATTTTTATGGGATTTTGCTCAATATACACTTGAAATGACTTACTTTTCTCTTCAAAATAATAATTTTCCATAAAAGAAATGAGAGAAACGCTTTAATTTGCCTTTAAAAATCACAATTACGCGCACACACACTTGCGTACAAAAGAAAAAGAAGTACTAGAGTAGTTCAAGGGAATCGACTTGTCAAATGTCAGTCTGACGGAGTGGTGTAGTGATTAATGAAAGTGTTTTTAAAATAGTTTTTAAATTAAACCATGACTAAACGTAGTGTATTTCAGCGGCCGAAAGGACATGAATTTATCGAGATCGGCATCGGTGACCAGCTTCCGTTGCTTTTGGTGTGCCTCCAAAATTGGTTTAATTGTCTCGACTACCATTTCATCATTTCAGCACTTAGCATTTTTCCTTCTATATATTGTCCAGTTTTTCATCGTTTTCCATGAAATATTGAAGCAACTGATAGGTGACATCAACATCGAGATTTCCTCCTAATTTGCTATGTTCTTCGACGGTTTTTTGTCGTCCTTCAGAATAGGTACATATATGTATGTAAATCTTATTTTCGATTTCTTCAGGTGAATCGGTTAAGAAGATCACCGAATTTTCATCGGTTGCCGACATCATAGAGCGAGGTTCTTGCAAACTCTGCAAAGAAGACCGAATGAATCGAAGCTGACTTCTGATAGCCAAGGCGAGGTGCTACGTCCCGGGTCATCCTGAAGACACACACTTTAAAAATGAAATTTTAGCTAGTACAAAACAGGCGAACTATTACATAAACAGGCGATTTTATTGAGGTTAAATCGCAATTTCTAGTACATTAACGACCAAATTCGTCACATCTGCCAAACCCAAGGTAGAGGGCTTAGTCTATCCAGGAACCCTAATTTAAGCTACGCGCAACGTCGGCTCGCCCTCTTTGTCAATCACTTGTTGAGAGACACAGCACGTAGGCCGAATTTGCGCTGCGGAACGTTCCCTCAACCAGAGATCCAAGGTAGCGTAAGAACCGGTAGTTCTTTTAAGTAATTTGAATCTATCGCAATTATCGTTTTTTTTTTATCTGGCATTTATCTCGCGGTTTTCCGTCTAATTCAACTGAAAGAGGAAAAACAGTATTAGTCAAAAGTATTTTTGACTAATCATGAATATGTCGCTGTTTCAATAGCAGTTCAATGATCAAAGCACACTGATTAGTCGCGTGCCTCGAAGGAATGTGAGTAATCAGTTTTTGACTAAATCTGTTGGCTGGACGCATACTGAAAGAGCAAAAACAGTTTTAGTCAAAAACATTTTGTGCTCTGATCATTGAATTGCTATTGAAACAGCGACATATTCATGATTAGTCAAAAATATTTTTGACTAACACTGTTTTTCCTCTTTCAGTGTGCGGCCAGCCTAAATCCGAATCATCATCTGAGCTGTGTACGTCGTCATCGGTTTCAGCAGTATCGTCAACGATATCCTTTCCAAAAAGGTCGTTTAAATTGGCACCACCAATACCAACATTATCGCTATTATCAGTGTTGAAATGATCTACCAAATTTTCGAATTCGATTCTTTCTTCTTCAGAGAGCTCGCGATCGCGACGAAGTCATCAGATGACAAAACCGAGCATCATCAACAGAGCTTTGATCGGTAATTTTTATTTCTCTGAAAAAAAACTCAACTTTACTATTCAAAACTTCCAAAGTTACGGCGCGTTAGCAGTTTCAGGATTTGTCTTCGACTAAGTCCTTTCAGCTAGTGGTGCTGTTATTTTTTACAGGAATTCTCTGTAGCGACGGTGGCGCCGTTCTGTGGTCAAGACTATTTTGAACCGTGCAGCCTATTGGTTTTGAGATCACTGCCATTGAACAGGAAGTTGCGCAACAAATACCGCATTTGCAATACTAGTTCTAAAATATAAACCACAATACAACACGAAACGTGTATCCACTATTATTATGATTATAGACATTTGATGTCATGTTCTGCTGTTGAATACTCCACAATAACCATTGGATGGCTATACTTTATATAATATAGTTATCCTTATATTATCAAACAAATGATTATCAACTAATCAATTTTTAGTCACCAAAAATAAAAGCACTTCATACACGACCCCAGAACACGACAAACGTATTTTTTAGTTTGGCCTGCTCTGGCAACTCCACCAGATACCATTTTTAAAATTTTTTTTATTCAAACGTAAGTTAATGGTTCATTCTTTGAACTAAGTATTGATTCTATGATAACAATAAAACTGAACTTAGTATTTTTTAATAGCCAATATTGCTTGGGGTCCCCAGGACCTCAAACACGGTTCTAAGGTTAAAGGGTAAATGCCGGAACAAAGACGAGTAACAATGAAAAAACCATTTTTGAAGAGCTCGGTTCCGTGCCGGAGGTTTTTACAAAAGCGGATCTACCGGATCGACCGGTTAGATCTATCGACGCAATATTGAAGCATACCAACTACGAGGTGTACGACGAATTTATTTTATTTGTCAAGAGCTCGATGAATGTACGTTGAGCTACACTACCGCATTCAATCATTTCAATCTATTCGTAAATTTAATTTCAGGATGTTGACTTCTTACGAGTGTTTGGTGAAGCCCGGCAATCCCTTCATCTTCTAACATCGATATACTCAAAACTGGTCGAAGCGCTTATGTCGATCGACTGGCAGGATCGTAGCGATTCGCGCATCGCCGAGTACACCGAGTTTTACGTTGATGTGTTGGTTAAGCACACACAATACGTATGTACCGCAAGGTACAGTTTTAGGACCAGTTATCTTTCTTTTGTACATTAACGATATATATAAACAGTCAATACAAGGAAATATGATATCTTATGAAGATGACACTGTCTTATTATTTTTCGAGGAGGCTTCTTGGGCAGGCACGGTAGTCAAAGCTAATCATGGTTTGTGTACACTAAAGGAATGGCTGAACTACAAATTTTTCACGCTAAACGCCGAAAAAAATATGCTATATAACATTTTCGCTTACCCAAAACGGACAACCAGAACACATAGAGATTAAAATACATTCAATACAATCCACATTGGGTCAATATAAAAAACATAAAGACATATGTACAGAAAAGATACAAAATTAAAAATGTGGAATTTTCGATGTATGGATACTGTTGTATTTCAGACTTGAAATTTATAATCATTGGCAGCACTCTTTATATTTTTAATGTAACCAACTTCATGTACGTGCTATGAATAAATCCTTTTTTTTGTGTTAACCTCAAAACAAACCAGACGTTCTTTCTTTCTCGATAAGTACCGCGTACCTACATACATTTATAACAGGTTATGGGCCCAGGCGAATAAAATAATATTTTAAAAGCGGTGAACTTAAATAAGAAACAAAGAGTGCGGTGAACTTAAATAAGAAATAAAATAAACTTAATAAGATTTAAAGACCGAACAATGTCGAGTAATTCGAGCAGTTTACCGCACATCGAACGTTTGCGGGGCCGCGATAATTGCGATACATAAAGGCTCTTTAAGAACATGAGGGGTTATGGAATTGTGTCTTGGGCAGCGAAACAGATGCGGATAAAAATATAAAGGCAAAGTCAAAAATTATACTTTTAGTCGATCCTTTAAATTATTCGCATATCCAAGACGCAAAAACGCCAAAAGAAGCATTGGACAAGCTCAGCAGAGCTTTTGAAGATTCTGGTCTTACCAGAAAGGTCGGTCTTCTAAGAACGTTAATTTCTACACAGCTTACAAGCTGCAGTTCTGTAGAGAATTATGTCAACGAAATAATAACGACAGCACATAAGTTAAAAGGCATACAAATGGACATCAGCGATGAGTAGATAGGAACGCTACTATTAGCAGGACTCCCAAGTGAATCCAAGCCCATGATAATGGGAATAGAAAGCTCAGGAGTGTCCATCACGGCGGACTCGATCAAGACAAAACTTCTTTAAGACATCAAAACAAATTCTTCAGAAGAAACATTTGCCTTATATGGTAAAACAGGCCAAAGTAAACAACATACAAAGAAGAATATCAAGAAAAAGAAAAATCAACTGCGGTGTTTCGAGTGCAACAAGCAGGGCCACTTCGCTAAGGACTGTCGGAATCGTCGTTCAGTTAAAGTTATTCCGAAAATTTGCTCTATACTTCATTTGCGATTTCAGAAATGGATACCAACAAATGGTACATAGATTCGGGTGCTTCCGCGCACATGACAATGAACAGTACAGCTCTGGTAAACAGCAGTCAGTCAAAAAACGGTGAAGTAATAGTGGCTAATATACGCGTTTATCGGTCGAATGTGTAGGTGATGTCCCTCTGACATTACGTAACAATTCAAAAACAAACGATTTCACCGTAAAAGACGTGCTGTGTGTACCAAATTTGTGCATAATTTGCTTTCAGTCAGTCAGATGGTGATACGCGGAAACAAGCCAGTGTTTGACAGTGACAGCTGTCGCATTTACAATGTTACAGGCCAGTTGCTGTACACAGCACCTCTGGTAAATAATATGTACGCGATCGAAAAACCGAGTAATGAGGAAACAAAATCAAAGTGCGCGAACGATTATGAACAAGTTTTTACTTCGAGGATAAGTCAAGACATATGGCACCGTCGGTTAGGCCATATCGGGTACGATAATTTCAAGAAAATTCAATCGATGGTTGATGGTGTTGAATTTTTCGGAAATAAACTTGATCCGTGTGTTATTTGTGTCAAAGGTAAACAATCGAGATTACCTTTCAGGGACTCGGGCACCAGAGCTAAGGATTCATTGGAGCAATAAATTATTCGTTCGAGAATAGTTCTTGCCAAGAGCCCACTACGCACGCCTTTCGCCGAAACAAATAATCATCGGATTATTTGTTCAAATCAATCTCTTGCGAGTAAGCCGCGATCCACCGAATTACGACACGCCATCCAACCACAAGTGCAGTGGTTACATACCCTGCAAACCAAATGCCTCAAAAATTCATGCCTTCTTATGTACAATCCCACACTAAGCTATTTTTAATGGCATGTGTTAGTGAAACATCGCATGTATTCGTATTTTCATGTACACCTATTTCAAAACGCGATCACGCCAATTGCACTCTGTGGATAACAGAATTTGAAGAAACAGCAGAACTATTTAACTGGAATGACCTGCAGAAAGTGATTTTTGCAAAACGATCGCTGAGAGGTGTAGCGAAATTGTTCATCCAAAGTGAGGGGGTTGTAAGCAATTGGGCAAAATTAAAGAAGGTGTTGAAAACGGAGTTTGGTAAAGCGGTCAACAGTGCCCAACTCTACGAAATGTTGGTAAATCGCAAAATGAAAAAGGACGAAACTCCACAAGAGTATTTCTTGCATATGAAGGAGCTAGCTTGTTGAGTCGCCGCAGTAAGGAAAAAAATAAAAAGTCTCTGTGGAGCTGTTGCGATCATAACCGTAAAATTAACCATAAAATTATAAAAATGAATCAAGAATTTTAAAAAACCATAAAATTATAAAAATGAATCAAGAATTTTAAAAAACCCTAAAATTATAAAAATGAATCAAGAATTTTAAAAAACCATAAAATTATAAAAATGAATCAAGAATTTTAAAAAAAAACCATAAAATTATAAAAATGAATCAAGAATTTTAAAAAAACCATAAAATAAGATAAACGAATTAAAATTTTAAATAAATGAATTACATAAAAATTAAAAAGCAAAATAAATAAAAAATTATTTAAATAATGATGACTGACAGGACAGACGGGACGAAATAAAATCTTACAATAAATCAAAATAATCAAAAATAAATAAAAAAAAAAAAAAAAATTATTTTAGAATCAACACCAAAATAAAATGGGGTGAGTTTGGTTTTTTATTTATCGTTCTATACATTTTGATTTCTTTTTCTCTTTGGTTTTTTTTTTATTTAGGTTTCCTTTTTTTTTCTCTCTTTTCGCTATGTTGTGCTTTTTAACGAATTTTTTTTTTTACCGAAATGTTAATATCGGTATCATGTTAATAGGCTAAAGGCCATATTTAAAGTGAACCCGAGCGTTTAGCTCCTTAGCCCCGAACCTCAATAAGGGGCCACGACGCGAAATGTTTTAGAGGACAGTCGTGGCTGAGGTAGGGTGGGCAGAGCAGGGCGCTATTAACACCAGAGCGCCCTGACAAATTGCGGAGCCGCGCCATCCAACCGCTTCTTGGTCTTTCACGACCAATTGGGAAAATAATCCCAATTTTTTCCTACCCTTGGATAAGTCGGCGCTTACAATTTTTGTTGTACAGGCCTAGGGTTTAATGGCCTGAGTTCAAGCAAGTACCCCCCCCCACACTGCCGTAGCTAGTCCCGGCCGCCAGCAAGAGCGTCGCACCAGCTGAACTCAGACACCAATTCGGACTTAGGTGGAATTGGCCCTTCTGTCCCGAACCTTCTTTTTCCTTTCGACTATTTTGACCTTTTCAAGTCGAAATAGTCCTTCCAAGGCCTACAACACAACAAGCTAGACGTGGCTATAGTCACTGGATGAAGAAGAAGGCACTTAGGTATAGTCCAGCCATCATTGACATCCGACGGTTTTTGTATTCGAAGTCGAATTTCGAAATTAGTCACTCCCAGTTGTATGCGTGAGAATGCATGAACACTGAGCTGATGACAGTTCTAGACGTCAAATGACAATTCTAGACGTCAAATGACAATTCTAAATGTAAATTCGGTGGCTTACATTTCAGTGAACACAGAAATTGTTTACTTAATTTCTGTGTGAAATAAAAGTGGATTATTGTTCAAAACTTGGATTGTGTTACAGTGTTGTGATTTCGTAAGGAATCATAGAAGTGAATGTTTACTTTATTTCAGTGAGAAAAATGCGTTGCTTGGCAAAGCATCGGTGAATAATTACATGCATCAGTTATTTCTTTTCGGGTAAGTTAAATTATATTAAAGTTAAAGAGAAATGTTGCACGCCCTAATTCCGCCTTAGTCGGTCCCAAGCCCGATTGCGAAAGGAAGAGGGGGGCTTGCAACCACCCCTCATACGAGCTATTCGTCGTTATTTTTGGCGGGCTTGTCATCTTGTTTATTAAATTTTTAGGGCATTAGGTCTAATAGGGTCTCCCTTTCGAATAGTTATTAGTGATTGTTAAAATTTTTTACCCAGGAATTTAAAGATCCTTTAGAGATCCTTTATCGAAGATTTCGAGCCTCTGAAAAGGAGCTTCCCGCAGAAAGTAGGCCAAGACATGCTCTTTGTTCGCCAGATCGGTATACGATACGACAAACGAGCATTTATTCTATTCGCACATGCACCGAATACGATCGCGATACGTTTACTGTCGACTACTGTTGAACGTGACATGAAAAAACCTCCTTTTGCTTTTGTACCGAAAATAAGAACTGCGCCCGCAAACTGATACGACCGACCAAAACCAGACTGTTAGTTTGACCCGTGCTTGACAATTGAGAACTGTCACTTGACATTTCGAAGTTTCGGAATTAGATCATCGCAGATGTTCGAAAATAAATGTTTAGATGTATGCGTGCGGTTTTTGTCGAGTTTATTATTCTGATTAAGAAAAATTGAGATAAATACTTGGGGAAAAACATTTTTTTCCTTCAATTTTAAAACACGATGCACCTATTATACATATTCTTTAGCTATTTCAGTACCGTATAAAAAAGTCCGACGGTTTTTTAAATTTACCGACGTGTCATGGCCGGACTATACCTAAGTGCCTTCTTCTTCATCCAGTGACTATAGACGTGGCCAGATAGATTTTGAAGCGCTTATGCAATATGTAATAAATGGAATCGTCGACGACGAGAAGGTTAAAATGGTTTTATATGGGGCAAAGTCTGCTTCGGACTTTAAAGATCGGTTAGCGTCATATCAAACTATTGCAAAGAAATGTGCAGGAAATAAAGTTCAACGTGAAATTGCTAAGAAACCAGTGACAAAGGAAGGGATTCGTTGCTATAATTGTGGTGAAGTAGGACATCGGTCTCGCGACTGTACCTAAAAGTCTCAAGGACCTAAATGTTTTAAGTGCGGTTTGTTTGGTCACAAATCATCCGAGTGTAAATCGAATACAACATCCAAATTGACGAGTGAAGCAAAACCTTGCAATCAAATTTCGTCGGTGTCATCAAAAAGTATGAACAAACGAATTTCTATCAACGAGTTATTTATAGACGCGCTTATAGACACAGGTAGTCAAGTATCCCTAGTGAAGGAGTGTGTTCACCATCGGTTAAATCAGTTTGAACTTCAACCGTGTGAATTAGTATTAACCGGTTTCGGACAAAATCGTGTAAAGGCACTGGGATGTGCTCGTGTTAATTTGATCATTGATAATGAAGAGTTCAGTACAAATTCAAGCGTAGTTTCTAGTTCTTCTTTAACCGTAGATGCAATGGTTGGGAGTGATGTCTTGTCTCAAGCGGAAGTTGTAATCAACGGGTTTGGTTTTTTTTAAAGATAATTGATTAAAATGAAGCGAACTTACATAAGTGGTGCCCAAAAACGAAAAGCCAAAGTAAATCGGGCAATTTCATCGAATAAAAAATTAACAGATTTTTTTTCTAAGAAATCTATTGACAGCAACACTGATCCTGATCAAAGTTCCGACACTATATTCCCTTCTCCATCATCAGATTTAGATCTATTTATTCCAATTACATCTGCCAGCAGTTCGGTTACTGAAGAGCAAAATGAAATGAGTCAAAACATTGATCTGAATCCTATAACTGAAACTGGCGCTAATACTGATCCTGCTAATTGGAAAAATATAAATAACGAATTGCGCGATATCGTAATCAGTAAGGAATTCGTTCATAACTTGAATGGAGACTATTCGAGATCTGAAAGAAAAGGAAGATCTCAAAAACGGTTTCTACCGCTGAGTATTTTCGAAAGAAAATTGAGTAATGGAGAAATAGTTAGTAGGAAATGTGGAAATGTGTATTGTGTTCCATGCAAATTATTCGGCAAAATAAATACATCAACGTTTCAAAGTGGATTCAGTAATTGGCAACATGCTAATGTTCGAGTTAATCAACATGAAAACAGTTTACCTCACCGTGAGGCTGTCAATTCTTGTGCAACCTATTCTAAAAGTAAGCAAAGAATCGATTGTGGAATTGCGCAACAACGGCAGATTGAACAAAAATATTGGAGTGAAGTACTAAGTCGTATTATTGAAACGATAAAATTTTTGGCCGGGAGAGGACTTGCTTTCCGTGGGACTGGTGAGGTTTTCGGATCTCAGCACAATGGAAATTTCTTGGGAATCTTAGAGTTAATTAGTAAATTTGATCCGTTCCTCGAAAATCATATACAAAAATATGGCGGGCGAGGTTCAGGAAGTAAATCATATTTAACAAAAACAATATATGAGGAATTAATACAGATCATGGCAAAGAAATTGGAATCAGAAATATTATCAGAAATAAAAAGAGCTAAATATTTTTCTATAAGTGTGGACTCAACACCAGATATTTCACATACAGATCAATTGACATTAATAATACGTTATGTTGATTCTATTAATCAGCCAAAAGAACGTTTTTTAAAATTTATACCGCTTCTAGGACATGGTGCAGAAAGCATGACCAATCAGGTAATAGACATAATAAACAACTTCGGCTTAGATATACAGAATTGCCGTGGTCAAAGTTACGATAATGCAGCTAATACCTACCTGGCAACTTTCGAACCATGCGCTGCGCATTCTTTGAATCTTGTGGGTTCATGTGCTGCCGAATGTTGCTCAAATGCAATATTATTTTTTGAATTTGTTCAAAATGTGTACATTTTCTTGTCGGCATCAACGTATCGATGGAGCAAATTGAAAGAGAATTTACCAAAATCTGGGTTGACAGTGAAGTCACTATCGTCTACAAGATGGTACGCTAGAGCAGATGCTACTAAAACGTTACATTTGCATTACAAAAAGATTATGAAAACTCTTAGTAATTTAGCGTGTGATAACCAAAAATGAAGCAAATGGCATTCTGAATAAAATGAAAGAATTCGATACTGGAGTCATGGTTATTTTTCGGAACAAAATTTTAGAACGCTTCCATGCAACTAGCGTATCGCTTCAGAGCGCTGATATTGATTTACTGACTGTATGTCAACTTTATAGGTCATTGTCAGGTTTTCTGAATAAATATCGAGATTGTTTTAATGATATAGAGGCCGAAGCAAAGCTACTTGTGGATGTTCATCAATATAGAGGATATAATAGAAGAACAAGAAAAAGAGCACGTTTTTTTGATGAAGGTGATGCAATTGAAACAGAATTCCCTGCACGTGAAAAATTTCGCGTAGAAACCTTTCTGCCAATAATCGATTGTCTGTATCAGGAATTAGAGAAGAGAAGCGCAGCGTACAACAGCATTGAAAATTTATTTGGATTTTTAACGAATTTTAACGAATTATCAATTGCAGAAATTCAAGATAAATGTAAAGCTCTTATAAGTGCATATCCCAATGATTTGAAGATTGGCTTCATTGATGAATTCTTACAATTTTCTCAAATTGTTAGTAACGAAAATATTGCAAAAACTAAGCTCACATGTATGAGCGAATTACTTGAGGACGGTAGTTCAATTCTTCGCACATTTGCAAACGTAAGGATTGCGTTGCGAATGTATTTAACTATACCTGCAACAAATTGTGAAGGAGAAAGATCTTTCTCCACTTTAGCAAGGATTAAAAACTATTTGCGTAATACAATTGGCGAGAATCGTTTGAACTCACTTTCACTAATGTCAATAGAGTACGACCTACTAAAATCGATTGACTTCGATGAAATAATAAATGATTTCGCTAAAAGAAAATCACGAAATATTCCCATATAAATGAGCATATTTTTAAAAGGAGCTAAGATGAGTAAGCAATTAAGGAAATGATAAATATTTCGAATTTTTCAAAATTCTTTACCACAGTCTTCATGATTTGAGATCATCTGGTTCAGTTCAAAATCCACATATAAAGCTGCCATGATGTTGTACTTCTCAAAAACAAAGTAAAATCCGATTTGATCTCCACTTCAAAGAAAAGAAGCAGTGAGCAGTTACCATTCAATCCACCAATGATAATCGTCAGAGAGAAGGTGATATTTTAATGTTTATTTAAATAGATTCGCTGGCAGAATAAAGAATTTGCTTACAATGTTGTGAACTAGGTATCCATTTTTCTTTAATATAAGTTTTGAGTTTAACTGCAGATTTATATGAATCATAATATAAGTTCTGAATTATATAATAATAATATAGTTTTTTTTTTTTTTTTTAAAAAAAAATACGCGCGTGGGAGAATGTTTGGACTTCCCAAAATAATTTGTTTTTGTTACATATTTTTACTTATTATAAATCGATATCGTCATTTTTGTTGTACATTTCTAATCGATATTGTCATTTTGTTATATATTTCTAATCGATATTGTCATTTTGTTATATATTTCTAATCGATATCCGTACCGTCCACAATTTCACCTCGCCGAAATAGGAAAACGGATATTAAGGCCCTCGCCCTCTTTGTCAATCACTTGTTGAGAGTACAGCACGTAGGCCGAATTTACGCTGCGGAACGTTCCCTCAACCAGAGATCCAAGGTAGCGTAAGAATCGGTAGTTCTTTTAAGTAATTTGAATCTATCGCAATAATCGTTTTTTTTGATCTGGAATTTATCTCGCGGTTTTCTGTCTAACTCATTTTTTGGCACACGACAAAATCCCCCTGGATAAAACGCTGTGATAGTAATAGTGAATAAAATGAGACAATAGTGAATAAATTTATATGTAGTTATTTGAATTTTACAAGTCCGTTGTTTTTTATTTGCAAAGGGAAATTTAATTATTTTCAGCAAAGTGAAAAGTAAGGTTTTTTCAATGGGTGCAAGGCACAGCGACGTTTGTATACTACTATCCACTCAAAAATTTTAATGACGTGCGAAGATTGAACAACGATTATTTCGTTAACAAATTCGTCGCTTGCAACTCAATACAAAATACGAAATTTCTGGTAAACATAATAATAAACGGAACTTATTGTCAAATGAAATACGATACCGGCGCTGCCGTCTCAACAAAGTCATTGAAACCACTTTAAAAACAGTAGCACAAGCAAGAGCTTCGGAAAACCTCAAAGAAACTGAAAACATACACAGGTGAGATTAGCACTAGAAACGATTTACTAGACAGACAAAAACTGATGGCTTTTGACCAAATACCGGTAGTTCCGGGGATCCATCCGCAACCGAAGAGATGCTTAACGGGTTAAAGTCCCGCACTGACTTAGATATTCTATGCTTTTACCTTCTATGCTTTTTGGTAGTCCTCGTTAAGAAAAAACCTTACTAAGAATTTTTCATTGGCTCTTTTGCAAACAGGCATCCTGCCACCTCTTCGTCAACCGCGGATCAATTCCGTTTCTACAAGTGGATAAAAGTTGAGTGTCGGGCATTGTGCCTAAGCAACACACGGGCCAGCCGCTCTTAACTGGTAAGGCTTTCTCTCCCTTCGTAGTTTCTCACCGGTTCGGTCCCCGAACACATCAATCGCTTACATAATTGACAGGTTCTGATAAAATTTTCCACATCCTTTCTCATGTTTCTCCATTTAAAACGGCGTTTAATTCGGTCTACTGTTTTCTGCCGTCCGAAGTGCCCCCAAAGGTAGAGTCGTGGTAATCCTTTAGTATTTCCTCAATTTTTCCCCTGTCAACGACCTGCTCGGGTTTAGGCTGTTCTAGGTCAGCTCTGGGCTTTGTTAGTGATTTCCTACCTTTCTTTTCTTAGCCATTTATGGTAGAGCAGTATTCTGGTCGAATTCCGTCCCCCGATGTTGATATGATTTATACAGGGTTTTCGATATCGGTTTCCTCTTATTCCCGTTCCGTACTGGTGAATTTTGGTTGTCAATTTAGCCTCCCTGATGTCCTTGTTCGACTGGGCTTAAGGAATCTATTATTTTCTTGTGCCTATGCTCCTCAGTTTCGCGTGTTTGAGCTCAAGTAGTAAAAGTACCGGGTGAGATTCCAGGAGTATCCTACTGAGTGCATCTCCATGGGCGATGTTCCTTCGTGGTCTATACAATACTTTGAAATCGAATTCCGACAGCACCTGGAGAAACCGCAGCATTCTGGACGTGGTATCTTTAACCTTCAACATTCCCCTAATGGTTTGTGGTCGGTAATTACTTTAAAGTGTCTATCCAGTAAATAACACCTATAATTTTTAGTAGCCCAGACTATGACCAGTAATTCTCTTTCGGAGGTGGAGTAATTCCTTTCTGCAGCATTCAACGTGCGACTAGCGTAGGCTACGGGTCTATCCTTCTGTTCCAAGACTGCTCCGCGTGATTCGCCACTGGCGTCTGTGACCAGTGTGAGTTCCGCGTCGAAATCTGTTCTCTTTAAATTGAACTAATTGTAATCGTGATAATTGTGCGTTTTTTTTAATCGTCATAGCTAAGGAATATCAGATTTTGTGCATACGACGCATTCGGGTACAAAGGAATACAACATTTGTGCATACGATACAGTATGCATGTGCATACGACGAAATATCTAGTTTTCGCGGAACATTCTGCGTACATGGTACATTTTTTGGGAATTGGTTGCGATCAAGGGTTTTGGAAGCATATTGTTGTGCAAAGGCGCAACGGTCATAGTGCATAAGGCACTAATCAAAAAACATTCTTTCTGGAATATATCGCGCATAAGGCGCAACAGTCATCGTGCACAAGGCACTCATTATACAAGCGTCATCGCACTCCTCATTCCAAACGAACTTTATATTCTTGCGAAGTAACTTAGTTATTGGTAGCATGAGCTTTGAAAACTGTGGTACAAATTTGCGGTAGTAGTATACCAACCCAAGGAACGACTGCACCTCCCGTACCTTCCTCGGCTTCGGAAACGTGCGGACTACATCCGTTAATCTGGGATCGGACTTAATTCCTTCCTCGGAGCCAGCGTATAGCAAATACTTTAGCCGATTTGGACGGGAAAGAGAGGACGTCAATACATCTAATAGAAGAACAAACCACCGTGATGAAGTCTAATTTCAAGCTGTTCAATGAATCTCGCATCCAGGCTTCCCAGGAGAGGAAAAAACTGGTGGAATTGTATTCAAAGATGACACCAATACTATACAGCCAAGCTGACAACCTTATTTTAGAACAGCGGAGAACATGTTGAGTCGTCGTTGCGCACAGCATAATTCCGACTGGGCAGAAACATGTATGATCAGAATCCAATATTTTCCCAATGGTTTGTGATCGCAACTGTAACTTCCGACCCAGCGAAACAGGTGTCGAGTTTTAGCAAGTAGCGACAATGTAAATTTTCATGACGCTGTAGTTGTGTCCTATGTACATCGAAAGTGTTGTAATTGGGGCACCACTACAGCGGCATCAAACGACTGCTGCAGCGACCCTTAAAATTCGATACCATGATTGGTCATGCGGAGGGCTGATTGTGTTTCGGGCGTATGCAGTGGTGTGTTCGGTACACGAGGAGTTTTCGAAGTGACCTTCGTGAATTGGGCGACGGGGAGTTGTTTTTTGGACTGGACTGGACGAGCGGCTTTGGAGAAAATGATGGGGGAGGAATCATTGGAATGAAGATCTAATTTGGATTTCGTAAAATATGAGTGCGATGAAGATAATTAAAGTCTAAAAAAATGCGAAGTTTGAATTAAAATCGGAGTGCGGAGAAAAATTAGGAAATTATATTAAAAGAAAATACGAAGTTTGAATTCGTAAAATATGAGTGCGATGAAAATAATTAAAATCTAAAAAAAATGCGAAGTTTGAATTAAAATCTGAGTGCGGAGAAGAAAAATTGATCAAAAGGAAACGTGGAAAAAAATCAAGAAACGTGAGATAAAATGATGGTGGACGAAAAGGAAAAGAAAAATTAGGAATCGAAAATTGATGAAAAGAAAACTAAACAGAATAGATTAAATATTTAGGAAATGATTTAGAATAAAAAACAAGAAGAAAAAAGAATTATTCAGGAAATGGTTTAGAATAGATTATATATTCAGGAAATGATTTAGAATAGAAAACAGGAGGAAGAAAAAAGAATTATTCAGGAAATGGCTTAAAAAAGAATTATTCAGGAAATGGCTTAAAATAGATTAAATATTCCGGAAATGGTTTAGAACAGAAAACAAGAAGAAAAAAAAAGAATTATTCAGGAAATGGTTTAGAATAGGAAACAAGAAGAAAAAAGAATTATTTAGGAAATGAATTATAGTAGTAAAAAAAATAAAAAAAGAAGAAGAAAAGACAAAAGGAAGAGTGAAGGGGAAGAATCCATCGAAAAAAATTAGCGTCAACTATTGAAACAGGTGCCAACAACACCGGGGCGCCCTGACAAATCGCAAAGCCGCGCAAATCCCACCGCTTCTTGGTCTTTCACGACCTGTTGGGAAAATAATCCCAACTTTTACAATTCCCTGGGTAAGTCGGCGCGAATAATTATTTGTTGTTCAGGTCTAGGGTTTATGGTCTGAGTCCAGAGCAAGAACCACCCCACACTGCCGTAGCTAGTCCCGGCCGCCAACAAGCGCGTCGCTCCAGCTCAAACTCAGCCACCAATTCGGACGTAGGCGGAATTGGCCCACTGTTTCCGCATCTTACTTTTCCCTTCGACTATTTTGACTTTTCCAAGTCAAAATAGTTATTTCAAGGCCTCAAATTAAGCAAACAGACCTACTGGAATTCGTACTTCTAGCTGAAACGGACGTGACAGGTATTGCGTATTTATATATAGAAACGTTGGTGGAAGTAACGTTAACTTCGAACCTCGGTAAGCTACACCCAACGGTAGAGCATGCAGAAGAGTTAATGCAGATTGTGAATAGCATTTTAAACCAGAGCGGAGTTAGCCCGGTAGTCCTTAATTAACAACTCTTGATGCAAATTACCAAAGTCAAAACTGTGGTTGATAATGGAAAGCTTCTGATACGAATCGACGAGCTGCAACCAGAGAAAGAACAGTTCGTTGTTTCAAAAATATACACAGTACCAGCACTCGTAGATGAAAACGCCTACTATATCTACGATTTGAAGGGAGACTATATAGCAGCGTGGTTTTCTCAATTTGACTACTACCGTGTTTCCTCACATGCGCGAAAGTTTGTTAAGCTATGGGCCTAAATTTGTTTGTCCATCCACATCATGCCAGATACAATGGGAGGCCTTATACAGCAATTCTGTTAGGTTAGAAGAACATAGACAAGTTTCATTATATTGCATTCAATCCATTGAAACACGAAAACGGTTAGAAGCTGTTTCCACTATATTAAATGCAAATACTCTAGTAACCAAACACAAAAAAGAAAATAATAAATTATTATCTACTGCCGTCATGTGTACTGAAAAAACTCTTAAAGAAAATCCTCATAGCATATTAGTAGAAGCCGATAACGGCAAAGTGACTGTAGCCTTGACTAAAGAGAACTATGACACAAAAATACAAGAATTATTGCAAAAAATGTTGGATACTGGGGCCATTATATTAGTTGACAAAGAAATTGACGATGTAGTAGATCAAACGGTTAAGATGTACAAAATACTGTTAAATGGCACTCAGTTAGACGAATACGACGCAAAAAAGTTCAATTTGGAACAGTGGCAGAATCAAAATATACAAAGGGGATCTACCTTTAAGACCCGTCGTGGATGGTATTGGTTCTCCTCCTTATCACCTTGGTGAATATTTAGTTACCATATTATCTGATTACAAAAATCCTGAATATAATCTGAAAAATAGTGCAGATCTACGCGAGAAATTAAAATCATTTAGCATAATAGAAAATTATAAATTGGTGTCATACGACGTTATTGACATGTTTGCCAACATACCGGTACATTGCATGATTAATTACATCATATTGAATTTTAGAAGAAGTAATCAAGAAAAGTATTCTATTCCACCCCAAAAATTGAAATCCATGTTAAAATTCTGTACCACCAATTCTACCCACTTCACTGTAAAAGGGAAAGTGTATAACCAAATCAAGGGCCTGGCTATGGGTAATCCTTTTTCTCCTATTATGGCAGATTTGTACTTAGATGATTTTGTGTTAAGACTCAAAATAGTCAAAACGCACAAAAATTGAATTCCAAAAATATTTATTTGTTCTTAAAATATCATTTTGAACTTGAATTCAAATATTTCGGTTTTAAATTCAATTAGTTTAAAATTCATCATCATAAAATTTTATGACTTACCTTACGGTATATTTTGCCTATAATTGCATACCATTGTTTTAATTTCGCTCGACCGATGTTGGTCGCCAATTTGTATTTCTAAAAATAGACATTGACCCAGCGGTAATTTTCTATTGAAAATACAAGGTTTTCCGGTAAATACTGTTAAATTTATTTTGTGTGACACTAGGAGCACTATCAACAAAGTATGCAAACAGAAACCCAAAGCCATGAAGAACCAGGAAGAAAAAGATACGAACGAGCATACTATAAAAAGATGGGTGACATTACCTTACATAGAGGGTACAACAGATCGAATCGGCAGGGTACTCAGGAAAGCCGACATACGTACGACCTACTCTACGGCAACCACGCTTCGAGGTTTCTTAGGAAACCAAAAGGACAAAATCCCACTGGAAATGGAGGGCATTTACAAAGTTCCCTGCGGGTCTTGCAACAAAGTCTACATCGGAGAAACAGGACGGACCATCAGAACAAGGATTCGTGAACATCAACGCTGCACACAAAAAAACCAGGTCCACTCATCAGCAATTGCGGAACATGCAGCGGTAGAAAACCATTCAATCGATTTCAACAACGTCAAAATATTGGCCAGGACGAAACACTATTTTCAAAGAATTGTAAGAGAAGCAATTGAGATAACCAAACATCCACAAAATTTTAACCGAGACGCTGGATACAACCTCTCTTCACTTTGGCTACCTTGTCTACGTTTTGGAAAAAACAACGTTTACCAAAAATCTTCGATCCCAAAAACTAATTAATTAATTTCAACTTTCATAACTTTTTCCTTTCTTATAAACCCCCGCCTCTGTTTAATGTTTTTATGACCTCCCTTATTAACGTAAATTTCCCCTTTTGTCTTCTAATTGACCCTTCTATTAGTTAATTTTGTAACCCCCTTTTTTACCTGTTTTTCTAATTGACCATTCTGTTAGTTAATTTAGTAACCCTTTTTTACCTACTTTCATTTGTATATATAACAGTTGTAGAGATATTGTCGATCAGTTTGATAAAGGACTCAGTCGAGTCCGAAACGTCACACAAAATAAATTTAACAGTATTTACCGGAAAACCTTGTATTTTCAATTCAAAATGTACTGTGAAAACATTCTTCAAAAATTAGGTAATTTTCTAGTTTAAATAGTTGAAATGTTAAATTGAATATGAAATAATTTTTACTCTAAATCTTGTCGGTAACGCGATCAGTCGGATCAAATTTTGTTAGCACAATTCGAGTCGTTTCTTTTTACAACGTTAATAAATAATTAAAATTGAAGTTATTTGGTTTATTTATTCAACTTTTTAAATTGAATTGAGAATGTTAGGAAGTTGTATTAACAGATGCCATATTTACCGAACGGGCATTATGACTTTTGTAAGAGAAGGTTTGTACCGTTTTCTTGTAGCCATCGTGGGTAGTCGAATTTTGTGTAGCGTCATTGTTCTAAACGCTTCAGTGTCTAATTATTGCATGGCGTCACTGTCTTGCTATTCTTTCCGCATGCTTCTTGCTAATGACCTTGCAGGCCTGGAAGAGTTTTCGGGTATTGGAAGAGAAAAAGGCTTTGTGTATATGTGGCTTGTTGTGTGAGTGATAGCAGGTTGTTGCCGGCTCGATGATTTAGCGAGCAAGTGCATGTGATCAGTTGTGAGTGATTAGTGGACGTGTTGCTAAGGTGAGTTTTCACTGAGTTTTGTGTAGTTTTTTTATGTAATGCTTAGAATTGCTTTATTTCAATTGGTCCTCCAACTAATTTTTATGCATGTGCTACCAAGTGTCCGCCAGTTGTTTGTTTTTTGTGTTAAATACGATTCGCGTAATCAGCAAGGATGGTGCTGCTCCTTGGCCTGACGAGGGCGGGTCTCCCCCTCGAGTGTGAGGGCACATTAGGTTGGTTCCCCACCTGTTGTGTATGGAGAAGGTGCTCCTCTCCTCTTCTCACTAGCCATCGTCTTGTGTGCTCTCCCTTGACGGTATTTTTGGCTTCGGGTTCAGTTGTTGTATATCTAGTTCTTATTGTTTTTTTTTAATTATCGTATATTGGTCTGGCGGGTACTTGGTGGTGTTAACTGTTTCTTTTCCTTCCCAATTTAATTCTATTATGCGCCACACTCATTTGTTTATTTTTTTTGAATGTATTACAGATGTTCGGGC
The DNA here is from genome assembly GCA_949128065.1 of Beris chalybata. NCBI lineage: Eukaryota > Metazoa > Arthropoda > Insecta > Diptera > Stratiomyidae > Beris > Beris chalybata. The sequence goes on from OX421897.1 coordinate 93,858,748, forward strand.
GTCCTGCTACTTCATTACACCATGTATTATTATAGTTTTTTTTCCCGTTTAAAAAAAAAAAAGAATTAAAAGTTGTTTTGTTTTTTTAATCGGTTTTTTTTTTATTTTGTATTTTTTTACACCTCTCATACATATCAGAAGCGGGATACTGGTGTTGCCTTGACGCATAGATGAAGTGGTTGAACGGCCGAATTAAGTAGTTATTGCTTCTAAATTTTCATTACACACCTAAATTGTTATTTTTTTTTTGTCACTACTGATACATTAAGCTAAAAACAAAAAGTTCTTGAACAAAGTTTGAAAAATGGGACGTTCGCATAAAACGCATCGCCGCCGTCGTAGGTAGATTTCGCCATGGTCATCTTCCTCCGACAGTGGGCAATACGTGGGTAAATCCAGACGACTGGATAGATTCACGGACGCATTAACAGCTGTTCTTGAGAAAACAAATAGACAAGCTGGCCAGAAGGGTGATGTAGGAGCTACATTTAACCCTGAGGAGCGTAATCAGTCTTCAGAGTTGTGGTGTAGAAAAATAGATGAGCTCAGGGACATGTTCAGGTGGTCTGAGGAAAACACGGTGTACTTCGCAATGTCGAAATTGCGGGGTCTGGCTGAAGATTGGTACAAAAGTTTAGGTTCAGTAAGGTATACGTGGAGGGAATGCAAAGATAAGCTACAGCAGGCATTTGCACCTGTCGGTGACTTTTATGAATCCTTGGTAGAAATGATAGAACGAAAAAAAAAATTTAACGAATCATACTTAAAATATTACTATACAAAATTATCCATGTTAAATATCTGCGGGATCACTGGAAGTAAGGCAGTCTCCTGCATAATTGGAGGACTAGATGAGCGGATAGTTAAAACGGGTGCGAAAGCAGGGAACTTTAAAACTACAGAAGATCTGCTTAAATATCTAGTGCCAATAAACGAAAACGCGTCAACATCATATAAAACCAGTTCTGATAAAAATACTCATTTTAAAAAGTCTTCGGAGCGTATTGATAAGCGTGCTTCGGGATCTAAAACGAATACAACTTGCTATAAATGTGGTAAACTAGGGCATTTTGCTAATAAATGCGAATCTAAAGTAACCTATGAGGTTCGATGTGGCGTATGTAGAAGCCATTTTCACAAGGAGGTAAATTGTCCAAAGAAAACGAGAGTGGAACCCAACAAAACAGTAGCGTTACTCGAGACAACAACCGTGGACGCCGGAAATGAAAAATACTATAAAGACATAAAAATTAATGATGTGGTGTCACAAGCATATGTCGATTTCGGAAGCTCATGTACGATTGTTACCTGGAGTAAAACCATACGCTTGGGGTTGCGAGTTTCTGATGAAATAATAACTTTACATGGGTATGGAAAAGGTTCAACGACGAGCAAGGGATCGGTGAAAATAAAGATTGAAATTGACGAAATTGTCGCATCAATCAAAGCCGTTGTGGTTCCCGATGAAGATCAAAACATACCAGTTATTGTAGGAAGGACTTTTACTGAATTACCTAACATCGTCGTTATCAAAAACAACGAGGTCTTGTTTCTTGCAAGGGATGAGGATCAGGATCTACGAAAGATTGACTTTGACGTACCAATGAGGAAAATTGTTCTACGAGCAGCTCATACATTTGTTATACCTCCGAAACATCAAAGTATAATCAAACTTCAGTGCGACCAATATTCGGGATGTGCGTATATTGATTCTAGCTTACGCTCGGAAGAAGGAAGAGAATCGCTTATTACGGGGAGTTTTGTTGGTAGACAGGAGTGGCGAAACAGTATTACCGTTCATAAATTTGTCAGATAGAGACATTGTGCGTAACAAGAACGAAATTATTGCGCGAGCATGGCCTTGTGATGAACGCTTAGATAAGGCGGAAACTGTTTTTGGTATTGGAATGGATCAAAGTACCGAGTTGAATTTCGAGAAAATAAATGTTGGAATGATTGACGAGGAGTAAAAAGGTAAATTATTTAATCTTCTACAAGAATTTCGGAATTGTATTGCACATAGCAATGAGGAATTGGGTTGCGCGAAGTCAGTGCAAATGACGATCAATTTACAAGAGGACAAACCGTTTTCTTTTCGTCCCTATCGAATGGCAAGAGCTGAGCAAGAGGCGGAGAGCGAGTAAGAAACGGAGAGGCGGAGGGGGAGTAGGACGGGAGCGAGCGAGTTGTAAAAAACCTAGCGAGGCAGTTCGAGAGAAGCGTTCAAGCGAGACAGATCAAGCTAAACGGTAAGTTGAATTGCAAGTGAAATTCTTTCTAACTCAATTTGTTAACCATTCCAAATAAGTAATACAGTCCATTTTGCGAACCCGCTGGACTATTGAACAAGGTCCGATTGAGCCGGAGTTTTTTTTGGGTTTTGCGCCGGTCATTATAGTGAATTTGAAAACGATTCGTCGGTAGCACGGGCGCAGTGTATCATTTCTTTGTTTTTCGCCGAGGGTTTTTTGTTGGCAGTGTGTGCGGCGAAAAATGTTGTCGGTGTGATGGACGTTCTATGTGTGCTGGTCGGGAGCGGGGCACGAGCGCGGGCTGTGATTCTTTTGTTCTGTTGCGCAATGTGTGTTGAGAGCGTGTGCGGTGACGCTTAGAGTTCGGCCTTCAGCATGCCGGCTGCATCCTGTATATGTGTGCGTGATTCGGATCGTGAGCTCGGATCGCGATTGTTCGGCGCGGTGCAGGGGTGAAGAGATGGATCGGGCAATTACTTCCCGGCAAGCCGGGGCTGCGAGTTTGTTCTGGGGTCCCGCCGCCTTGTCGGTGTCGGACATCGATTCTGAGTAGATTTCGTTTCGAGGGCATATCGAGGAAGGTATGAGGGGGTTGATGGAGGGATTTCGGTGCAAAGGTCATTCGGATTTTAATGGGAAATGTAATGTAGACGTCTGTACAAAATTTCGTGCAGATTTCGGTGCAGCATGTCGAGAAGATTTCGAATCTTGTTGAGCATGATAATAAGGCGACATCCAAGTGAATGTTAATATTGATTATATCTTTCAGAAGGATCAGATGAGCAATCAGGATTCAACGGACGAGCGCAGTCCGAGCGGCGGCTCGAGCAGTGAGGGTATGTCGATCGAGGGTGAGTGCGAAAGAGGGAAAACGCGTAGCATGATTCCGATGGCGCAATGCGATGAATTTGTGGGTGACGTATGCGCGATACGTCACCACTACACTTGAATGCGCAATGAATCGAGACTTAACTATTGCAGTATGCGCAATTAATGAATTTGTGGGTGACGTATGCGCGATACGTCACCACTACACTTGAATGCGCAATGAATCGAGACTTAACTATTGCAGTATGCGCAATTAATGAATTTGTGGGTGACGTATGCGCAGTTACGCTTGAATGCGAAATAAATCGTGGCGCAAAAACTGGCATGCGGTATAGGAAATGTTATTCGGATGAGGTGTAATGCAGGGGAAGAGAGCCGGGAAATTATTGAGCGCAATTTTCTTTGTTTCAGAACCATACTCGCCAGGGAGGTTTGTACGCGTAAGGCCTGGGTACCAATGCGGGTCAGATAGCGATGAGACGGAGCAGGCGAATAGCTCAAAGCGCAGTCGTCGAACGCAAGTCAACGATGCAGGACGCTCAACAAGCGATCTATTCGTGGTACCACCGACAATGCAACAGGCCTTTTTTGCATTGGCAAATCTGTTCAATCGAAGATCGGAGGGGGAGATAGCGGCAATGTTGCTGCCAGAAATCGAAGTGTATCTGGAGCAGCTTGAAAAAGTGTGGACGGAAATCGAAAGGGAATGGCGAGAAGTGCGTACATATTTGCAGTCGGAGCAAGCACTAGAGCGAATCGGCCGAGAATATGCCCTTCACTCAGATATGTATATTGTAGTATATGCATGTGGCAGTACAATATTATAGCAGACTGCGGTACTGCAAAATACAGGCAGGCAACCTTAACGGCCTTCCGGTCGTGACCAGTTTGACAGCCAGACGTGCTAAGGGACGCAATAATAAAAGATCGTTGTAAATCACAAAGTCCACGAGTTTCATTGAATAATACATGGCGCAGCCGGTAGGATACGTAAATTAGAATATAAAGAAAAAACAAAAATTTTGGCAAAGTGAATAATTGTCATGGCAGAGCTTATGCAATACTTATGACAATGATTTCAATACCATTCGATCACATCTGCGCAAAATTGATGCACTCAGACCAATTCAGCAACCATCCTGCAGGGCAATTCGAGAGGTACTTGACACGGTGCGTGGTGCACAGCGGCAGCTTCAAGTGTTAGTCAGTGCTGAGAACCTCTCAGAGCATTTATTGATGCATCGTATCGAGGGATTGCTAGATTCCGAAAGTTTATCTCAATGGACGTTGCGCCGTTTGCCAGCTACTTTACCGACATTGGAGCAGTTGTATGAGTTTCTGGAATTGCGCGCCAGCACGTTGCTAAGCGTGATGGGATTCCCCGGTAACTCAAATGACTGTCGACTGCGCGACATGACCACAGCACCGGTAATGGGCAGGAGCGATGAAAAACGGCCAGAGTGCGGACTTTGCACAGGTGAACGTCACTGGCCATTTAGGTGTGCAAGGTTCAAGATGTTGCCTTTATCCGAGCGATGGGCATATGTGAATGATAGGCAAATGTGTGGTAATTGCTTCAGTCTTCGGCACAGGGTGAACCAATGCCCGGATAGAAAATGTCCACGCTGCCGTGCACCGCACAATAGTTGCTTATGCCCAATCAATACGCAGATCGCGGGCCAATCAGCCGCCAATCCACCGTCGGCAGGAAATCGTCGAGCAGTCAAGGCCACGGACACTGGTGCAAGGGCGGGTGCTTCAGCGAGGTTGTAGCAACAAGCAGCAGCAAGTGGACGCAGTGACCTCGGTGCGTTCGCTTCTGCAAAATCAGGCAGAGCGCTAATTAATGAACAAATCGAGCAGGACGGAACAACGAATGTTTCGGTGGCATTGTTGGCTACAGCTAGTGTTCGGTTACGCGCACATGGATAAATACCGCCACCTATGCGTGCGCTATGCGACAGTGGTTCCCAGGCAAACATGATATCGAATGAGGTGTTGAAACAACTGAAATGGCCTGCGCAGCAGTGTTATGCCCGGTTTAACAGCAATAATGGGATCAGTGGACGGCCGCATACGAGAAAATTGGTATGCGAATTGCTCTCCCGTTTCGATGATCGGACATTGGCCACAATTGACTTAATATCAGTGCCACAGTTGTCTAACATGTGGCTGCCGAGGTCAGCAGTACCAGATAGTACGGTACCGGATGGAATCAAAGAAAAATTAGCCGATCTGAATTTGTGTACACCAGCACCATTCGAAATATTGCTGGGAGCCGGCGTTTGGGCCATGATCACACTAGACGGTGCGCACGTAGATGATCTGGGGGTTGCTTTGCAGCCATCTCGACTTGGTTGGCTAATGTAAGGTGGTGGACTACAGATGGATCAAAGAATCACAGAGGAGTCTGAACTGGATGTCCTATTGCGGAATTTTTGGGAGCTGGAGGAGGTGTCAGTAAAACGCATCCGCACCGCGGAACAAGAGAAATGCGAGGAGATATTTATGTCAACGCACCATCGGCTTGCTGATGGCCGATATCAGGTGGTCATTCCACTACGTAATGATGTGGATGAAATTGGAACTTCCCGAGCAGTAGCGTGGCACCGATTCCATCAGTTGGAAAGGCGGTTCAAGCGGGATCCGGGTCTAAAAGGGAAATACTGTGAGGCCATCGAGGAAATGCTGGCCAATAATCAAATGCGCTTGGCGGATCGGCAACCAGAAGGCTGGTGTTACCACATCCCACACCACCCGGTATTGCGGAAGTCTCGCATCGTCTTCGATGCTTCATGTCGAACCGATAAAGGCATCTCGTTGAATGATGTGCAATTGGTGGGAGAAAAGCTGCAGGAAGATTTAGCACCGCTCATAATGCGGTTCCGATGTAATCCGGTGGGAATTACGGCAGACATCAAGAAGATTCACCCTGACCAATGGGATTTACAGCGCATTTTTTGGCGGCCATCACCAGCTGATGAAATACAAGAATATTGGCTAACCGGGGTCACGTTTGGAATGTCATCTGCACCAGATTGTGCCGTTCGTGCCATGATCCAGGGTGCCAGAGATCTTCAGCTCCGGTTTCCGCGGGGCGCGGCCGCGATCGAGCACGACTTCTATATGGACGATTGTCTCACGGTTGCTCAAGACACCGAAGGTGCAAATCTTTTATGCCATGAAATGAATGATCTCTTAGATTCTTGTGGATTCGCTTTGAACAAATAGCGTTCAAATAGACGGAATGTTGTGCCAAACAGCACGGTCAGGCAAACGAGCGAAGAGCTAAAATTAAATGAATCTGACGATACAACCGTTTTAGGCTTGCGCTGGCTTCCGGAATCCGATGAACTGGTGTTCAAGTTTCAGCCACCACCACTGGTAGAAGAGGGTGGAATGACAAAACGTAAATTGCTGAGCCAGATTGCACAGCTGTTCGACCCAAATGGATACATCGGACCGCTGATTGTGGTATGCAAGATGCTAATGCAAACTTTATGGCAGTTGCGTGTCGGATGGGATGCACTGGTACCAGAGGGAATTCATAATAAATGGCAGCAAATTCAGCAGCAATTGTCGTGCGTTAAGGATATCCGAGTGCCTCGGTGGTTGGGTCTCAGTGCCCAATGCAAGGCATCGATACATGGGTTTTCGGATGCCTCGATGGTAGCCTATGGAGCAGTACTATACGCGCGTGTCGAGACCGCTGCCGGCATCAAATGTACACTAATCGCATCAAAATCTCAAGTCGCGCCGATCAAAACGGTTACAAGAGTTGTGCGCAGCACTGCTGTTAAGCGAATTAGTGGATACATTTCAGCGATCCACAACCACATCGCGTTACGAAACGACGCTTTGGGCTGACTCCCAAATTGTCTTGGCCTGGCTGAACAAGGACCAGCTACACTAAAAATATTCGTCAACAATCGTGTGCAACGAATTCAACAGCTAACAGCCGCAGCGGACTGGCGGCATGTATCGTCGGGCGATAATCCAGCTGATCTCTTGAGTCGCGGAACAACGACGAGTGAATTGATTACATCAGAGCAGTGGTGGCATGGGCCGTCTTGGCTGTCCAAATCATCAGAGCATTGGCCAAATGATAAAAAAACACTATCAAGCGAAGCGACGAATCTTATGCTAAAGGAATCCAAATGCAGCGAGGACGTAGAAAATGCGAAATTGCGTCCAAACATGAAGAATATCGCCAACATGAGCATTAGATTGCGTGATGCGGACCTGCTATCACGCGCGTCTAGCGCAATCCAATTAGCGAGACTAACAGCATGGATATTTCGTTTCATCTTTAACGCCTTCTCGCGTTTCAAAGTACCGGAAGGGGCACCACCGAAGGATCGTCGTCAAGGAGGGCTGAGCGGCGAGGAAGTAAATGCAGCACAGGAATTTTGGGTGCGCGAAGAGCAGACCAGTTTCTATGCAAAGGAATTAAGGGCGCTACGGCATTTGCCGAGTAACGGAGTGGACAAATCAAGTGCAATCTATCAGTTCAATCCATTTATAGATGAAAAGGGAATACTGCGTCTTGGCGGACGGTTAAATCGGTCATTATTAGCATATGAGCAACGTCATCCAGCGCTGCTACCGGATGTAAGCTGGCTGGCCAAGTTATTAATTCGGCTGGCGCACACGCGTACTCTGCATGGCGGGCAGCGCCAGATGACAGCGTATCTTCGGCAGAAATTTTGGATCACGAGGCTTCCGCGCGCCATCAAATCCAACAATCATGGATGCATCGAATGCACACGCCAACGACAGTAGTAAGGAAGGCACCTACCGTACAAAAATTACCAGGTGCGATAGTGACAGGTAGCAAAGAGAGTGTCCAAAGTGCCTACCAAAAAGGCCGGTCTTTGTTGTTGTTCTGAAGGTAAATGACGTCTGCTGGTGCCTTCTTTTGGGCGTGAACAATTGTGATGACGTCACCTGGTGCCTTCTTTTGGGCGTGAACAATTGGGTGCAAGGGAGTGAGGTAGTTAGCATACTTGAGAGAGCAATATGTTTGATGAGAGTTATTTCCCTCACCATGTGACGGTTGAGCGGATTTTATATCCCACCAGCAGATTCCAGCACCCAGCAGGTGAGATGCAGTTAGCATTCTCGGTGTTTGAGTGAGGAGGTAGACAGGTGATGGTTGGTAAACAAAAAAGCAGTTCCTCTACATAATAAGCAAAAAAGAATCATTTCCTCTCCATTGTAAACGAAGAAGAATTAGTTCCTCTCCATTATAAACAAAATAACCAGTACCCGTACCTTTTGTGCAAAACCACTTGCGGGAATGTAATTTCGGTAATCTCGTATTCCGTTTTAGACTCTGGCCTTCTTTTTAAATCTCGACTAATGTACCATACATATGTATATCCAATATGCGTAATGTGTTTAAGTTTGAGGTGATACTCTTGAGATGACTTTTTATTTTGGGTGAATTACCTACCGTGGGAATATTAAAAACAAGTTTCCAGCTTGCTTCTTTCAAAACGTTATAGCGTCGATCGTTTTGTTTTTTCTGATAAATCATATATGTAAATAATAACATGGGTGACGTGTTGGGTTGAATTGATGGGAATTAAAGTACAAATTTTTCGTTTTATGTTTTATTCAAAGCTGTATAGAACTTTTACAAAGTGAGTAATTTGATACAATTATGCTACAAGAGCTTAACTTTATTTTGATTACAGAATAGATTGTTTCTTAAGTAAAATAGGTGTTAGTAATTCTTCCATTTTTAAAATCCTGCGTTGAAATCTTAATCGATCTAATGCATCGGTTTGCCAAGTACCCTTTCTACTGGATCTATATGCGTACTCCCATGCAATTATGTATTTAACCGAAACCTGATCACAAAATCGAACATGTTTATAATCTAGAGATGACATTGAATAGATTGAGTAGCTCGACGATCAAGAAAAATATTGCAATTATCAGCAGAAGTAATTTCAACACTGTAGGCAATGATGGCGGCCAATGTGATTTTTTAACCGGCTTGTTATACGGTCCACAAACGTCTTTGCCGTTAGCGAACACACAATCAGGAGACAAGCGTCGATGCGCAGCTTCCACATCAGAAGACGTAGAAAATGCACTCATTATCAGTGAGCAGAAGAAGGAAAAATGGGAAAGGGGATAAAAGAAAAATGAATAAAACAATTATTTTTAAAATAACAAATTTGTTCATTTATTTAATTTTTAAATTAGTTTTTGACAAATTTCATCATGATGAAGCCACCTTTAGCTTCATCTTTACCTTCAAATACTAAAGATTGAGGAATTTGGTTCAATTCATCAATCTGCTTCTGATTTTTTATCTTATCCGCAAACCGTGGCGGTAAATAAATATATTCCCCTCTTTTAAAATGAACGGTTAGGCGTAGACCATATTTGGTCTTCACCAAGCCGAAACACTTTATAGGGTGTTGTACTCCAATTTCCAACGATGTTATCGGAATAAGGGTATCATACCCATTCTCCGCCGTATCGCACAAAAGCTCAAAGGTGCTCTGAAATAAAAAAAAAAAAAAAAACAAAATAAATTAGATTTAAAATGTAAAAATTTTAAATTGAGCAAAAAACCCTTACCATTATTACTCCTGTAATAGGTTTGATTGAATGTGATGATGGGCACAGAATTTTCTGTATTTATATACAATTCACGGTACTAATTACACATATAAGATGTTTAAATCAAGAGTAAAAAGATAATACACATAGTCGTTTACTACAATGTCATAAAAATCGTAGGTCCATTAAAATCGGTAAATTAAAAACTGATTTAATTTTATATTAAAACTGAATTAATTTTTCCAGTAGTCATTTTTGTATACCTGAAATAAAGAGAAGCTTTAATTGGAAATGTCTTCGATTTAAACCCTTTTTCGATTTTTTAATCTCACAGGTGTAATTAAGCCATGCCAGAGGAAAAATTTTCCCAATATGTTTTATAAAGGTCATATTTAATTATTAGTTTAATTTTCCGTATAAGTTATGTTTACCAGTAAAGTGTAGAAGCATTAATCGAACATGTTTTCGATTAAAAACATTTATATATATCTCACAGTTCTGATTTTACTATGTCTGAGGTAAAATATTCCAATATGTCTCAAAAGGTCATATTTAATTATTGGTTTAATATTGAGGAAAAAATTGTTCAGTCAAGTTCATACGGATCAAAGAATAAGGTACTTTACCATATTACACAATTTATTTAAGTTTAGAGTGGTGGATAGCCCCCCACCTTTCTCATTGTGTAAAATATTCATGGATTTCAGTATAAAAAGCCAAAAGTAACCAACGGAAGTTACATTTCACGATAACTAAGGAGCTGAAGATGTAAGTATGCTTCATTGTCAATATTAAAAACTTTTTAATTGTGTATATTTTTACCCCAAAAAGCTAGAATCTGGACATCTTTAGGACGGACCACACCAAAAACTGAAGAATAATAGCGCTTGTAGGTGCACTGGAAAGGAGAAGAAGGAAAAATCCAAAACCACAAAGTTCGACGTCTCCTAAAAGATATATTCTTTTAGTCGAGTGTAGTGTACTCTAATAACACTTTTTACACTGGTTTGGGAGCAGGTGTAGGTTTTTCTTCTTCACCATTTGTTGAAGTTGATGACTATATGAGTGAAACTGGACATCTTTAGTACGGACCACACCAAAAAACTGAAGGATAATACTATATGAGTTTATCTAGTGTAATCTAGTGTAGAAATTGTATGTAGAAAGAACAGACCTTATGTCCGATTCAAAAAATTCTACATTAGTTGTAAAAAACATTGTTCTAAGAGAGAAAATTAAGCTCCTTAGCAAACAAATAGAAAAAATTAATAGACGTTTGGAGGCGTTAGATGAAGAAGGAAAAGTAATAATCAAATCCGGAAAGGAAAGCTCAACACAAGTTGAAAGAAAAAAAGTTTCAGGAAAGCAGGAAAGAAGACGAAAAGTGAGGATTCACCCCATTGACCCCGTCTGGCATACCTCCTCTTGGCTCAGAAATACTGAGGAATTACGGAGGAAAAATAATTTAAAAAAACAAAATAATATTAATAATATAGTGGAATAGTGTTAAGTTAATTTAAGTTAAAATAAATAAGAGTTTTTAATAAGAATAGTTTAGTAAAGGGAATTACCATAGTTATGGAAACCCAAAAATTTTTTAATTTCTTAGATTGTGCTTTAGTCCTAGGCCATGATTTCTTTATATCTAGTTTAAGTAATGTAATTAAGGAGATAAAAAAACAAAAAACCTCATTTTCAGTCCAAGAGAAATATACATTCTTGGAAATATTGACAAAATTCTCGACGGTCTTCAATGTCTCGTTTTCAAACAGTGTGGTGAATGTGGCGTCTGCGGTGTCAGAGAGCATGTTTTTGAGTTTGATAATAAAACAACGGTTGTTAGTAGATTTTTAGATTATTGTTTAAAAGATCGTCCCTTTATAAACAATGTGTTCTGTATTGCACATAATTTACAGGGGTACGATGGGCACTTTTTAATTTCAGAGATCTTAAATAGGAAATTAAAAATTGAACCTATTATGAATGGTACTAGAATTATGAAATTGAAATGTGGGAAAATAGCCTTTATAGACTCATTAAATTTTCTAGCATTCCCCCTTTCCAAATTCCCCCAAGTATTTGCTATTAACGATCATGTGAAGGGGTATTATCCTTATTTCTTTAACACTGTGGAAAATATTGATTATGTTGGAGGATTTCCGCACCGTGAAATGTATGGATACAACGCCATGAAATCGGGCGAAAGAGAAGAATTTTTAAAGTGGTACAACAATGTATCTTCAGGAGTCTTCAATAATAAAATGGAAATGTTAAAATATTGTATTAATGATGTCGATATACTACGAATAGGTTGTATTCGATTCATGCAAGAATTTCTTACTATAACCGGAATTAATCCTTTCACATCAAGTGTGACTATAGCTTCAGCTTGTATGCTTGTCTTCCGAAAAAATTTCCTTAAAAGAAATACATTGGGGATAATGCCGAAAAGTAGCTACTATAATACTAAAAATTATTCCAGACTTTCATTAAAGTGGCTTACTTCTAAGAGTTGGGAGTTAGATGACGAAATTATTTCTGCTATAAACAAAGGGGAAGTTAAACTGGAAAAAAGCGGCTTTCGAGTAGATGGTTTTAATACAAGAACTAATACAGTATTTGAGTTCCTATGTTGCTTTTATCACGGTTGTAAACAATGTTTTAAGCTAGAAGAAGTCTCTGATAAATCAAATCATAATTTAGACACTTTAAAGCAAAGAAACGAAAGTACGGAAAGACGCCTCGAAACAATTAAACACTGCGGTTACAATCTCGAATATATTTGGGAGTGTGAGTTTAAGGAATTCTTAAGAGAAAACAAAGAAATACATAAGAGGTTAGATAAAAGTATAATGAACATTACTCTGCCAATTAACCCGAGAGATGCCATTTTCGGAGGTCGTACTGAAGTATTCAAATTATATCATAAAGCAAAAGAAGATGAAGTAATACGATATTTAGATTTCACGAGTCTATACCCATACATTAATAAGTATTCTCCATATCCAATCGGACATCCTACAATTTTTCGTAATGAAAATATACCCTTATTACCAGATATACTTTTAATGCATGGAATTATCAAATGCACTGTTATCCCACCACCGACTTTGTATATTCCGGTTCTCCCTTTCCAGAGGACTTGGAATTTCTGACGCCGGCTCATTTTTTGATTGGGGGACCGATCGTGCAGCCATTTGGCGCAGATGTTGATGAGATTCCCGAAAATAAACTTAAGTATCTTCAGCTTCTTCAAAAATTGAGCCAAACGTTCTGGAAGGCTTGGCAGCGGGACTATCTACAAGAGCTGCAGCAACTCCCGAAATGGAAAAAAGCGCGTGAGAACATACGGATCGGTGATTTGGTGATTGTACGCGACGAGAATTTGCCACCTACAATGTGGAAGGCAGCTCGAGTGGTCAAGGTGTTTCCGGGGCCGGATGGATTGGTGCGAAATGTTCGGCTACAAATTCCGTTAGAAGAGAAAAGAAAGAAGCGACAATTCTTGGAGCGACCAGTGCAGAAGTCGTGCCGCCTTCCAGTGAAGATTGAAGCAGAGACTTCAAGGGCGCAGTGAGTTGAAGACGGCACGGAGGCGGAGAGCGAGTAAGAAACGGAGAGGCAGAGGGGGAGTAGGACGGGAGCGAGCGAGTTGTAAAAAACCTAGCGAGGCAGTTCGAGAGAAGCGTTCAAGCGAGACAGATCAAGCTAAACGGTAAGTTGAATTGCAAGTGAAATTCTTTCTAACTCAATTTGTTAACCATTCCAAATAAGTAATACAGTCCATTTTGCGAACCAGCTGGACTATTGAACAATGACATTGTTAAGGACTTATTGGCTAATAACATAATACGAGATTCCAATTCGGATTATGCGTCCCCAATAGTACTAGTTCGTAAGAAGAATGGGGAATCTAGATTATGCATTGACTACAGGAAATTGAATGCAGCAACGATCAAGGACAGTCACCCTCTTCCCAGAATAGATGACCAAATTGATAGATTACATGATGGCATTTACTTTACCAGTCTCGATTTACGTTCAGGGTACCACCAAATTCCTATGAGTGAAGAATCTAAGCGATATACGGCATTTGTAACCTCGACAGGGCAATATGAATTTGAACGCATGCCATTTGGACTAACTTATGCACAGAGACTTTTTCAACGGTTAATGACTAATATACTAGGACCGGTAGGGGATATAGCTTCAGTTTACTTGGATGATGTATTACTTCATGCAGATTCTATTATGGGAGCATTGGCGGGTCTTCGGAAGGTGTTGAAGATATTTCAAAAAGAGGGACTGACACTGAATTTGGAAAAATGTTCCTTTTTAATGACATCAATTACATACTTAGGTTATACCATAAGTAATGGAAAAGTTCAACCTGGTTGTGAAAAGACTAAAGCAGTAGAACATTTTGAAGTACCGAAAACAGTTCACAATATCCGTCAATTCCTGGGCCTAACAGGCTATTTTCGACATTTCGTCAAAGACTACGCACTAATAGCTCACCCATTAACATTGTTAACCAGGAAAGATACCTTCTGGAAATGGACTCAAGTAGAAAACGAGGCTTTCCAAAAGCTTAAAAATGCATTAACAGGAAGACCAGTGCTAGCCTTGTATGATCCAAATGCCATTACTGAAAGTCATACAGATGCTAGTTCGTTAGGAGTAGCTGGAATTCTTTTACAATATCAACGAGACAATCGACTCCACCCCGTTGCGTATTTTAGCCGACAAACATCCGATATCGAAAGCAAATTTCATTCATATGAACTCGAGACTCTTGCCGTTGTCGAGTCCCTAAAGAAATTTCGTATTTATGTATATGGAACCGAGTTCACTGTGGTCACTGATTGCAATGCATTGAAAGCAACGAAGGATAAGAAAGATCTTATTCCGAGGATTGCCAGGTGGTGGTTGCAAATTCTGGAATTCTCATTCAAGATAGTGTATAGACCTGGTAATCGAATGAAGCACGTTGATGCATTGAGCCGGAATCCACCAGTGGAACACGCGGTAATGCATATCCAACAAGCAGATTGGGTACTGGCAGAACAATTAACCGATGATAAAATTAAGGAAGTTCATAGAGTCCTGATGGAGCCACCCAAAACGGATTATGAGAAGAACATTTATAAGAATTATGCGCTAAGAGATGGAAGAATATATCGGATTACAGCGAGAGGAATTCAATGGGTAGTTCCGTGCGGTATGCGACATCAAGTTGTACAGGCTGCTCATGATGATATGGGAAACTTTTCGATTGAAAAAACACTTTATCGCTTGTGCGAGAATTACTGGTTTCCGCGAATGCGCCAATACGTTGAGAAGTATATTGCATGTTGTATAAGGTGTTTATTTAATAAGAAGAAATCTGGGAAAAAGGAAGGGTACTTACATCCAATACCAAAAATTCCGGAGCCAATGAGAGCCGTACATATAGACCATTTGGGGCCATTTCCAAAAAGCAATCGTGGAAATAGTTATATCATCGCGTTGGTGGACCCGTTTACTAAGTTTCTACTAATACGAGCAGTTAAGACCACACATACCAAATATGTGATCGAATTCGTGTTTTCAGTTTATGGTGCTCCAACAGAAATTATTTCAGATCAAGGTAGTTCATTTACGTCAAAATATTTTAAAAGATTTTGCGAACAGAATGTGATAAAGCACATCAAAAATGCAGTCGCGACGCCACGTGCTAATGGACAAGTCGAAAGATTGAATAAAAGCATTTTGTCTGCACTAATGACTAGTACTCTAGAAGAAGAAAGGTTTTATTTTAGGTTTTAGGTTTATTTCGATCTCAGCATTCGAACAATTCGGACGCATTGTCCTTTCTCTCATTCCAATACCATGCAACCAATCAATCAGTCAAAAAGAACGAACCTAGTAAAACAGTTGTGACGAGCCGCTATGGCAATGTCACAAATCGGAAGTTCAAAAATCCGCACCGCTGTACTCAAGTCAGGAGGGCAACCGTAAAACATAAAAAAAACCCGAAAAGGAAGGTTGATCTACGATCAAGCACTTCCTCTCGGCCCAGTTCATCGCCATAGTTCGGAGTGTACAGACGTGCGAGCAACCAAGTTAAAGCTATACCCGTATTAATTTATTCGGTTCATGGTAACCTACGGACGTGTGTCTGCCCCAATACGATTCGAAGTGAGGAATTCGTGAAGAAGGATTGTTGTTAGACCAGGAAACATCCAGGGAGATAGCGAGTCACGGGTATAAACCAGAAATGGAAATAATGGAACGAACCAGAGTAACCTTTCATCCACCATAGTCCTGACTTCTTATTCGGTTTATACGCATCCATAGGAAGAGTGCCAACAAACGTCCACGATAAAATGAGCTTTCGTTACCGAGTCAGTAAATAGAAACGCGAGTAAAGGAAGCGTCGATTATCAGGTAGGTCTGCGAGTATTTGTAAACATGATGGTGCTACCTATCACAAAGGGAGTCCATGTATCGTGGGAACTAAGTCGGGTTTTAAACTTTGGGTGTCGTAGTCCATCCGTAAACAGAATAGCTTTAATGTATTTGCCGTGGGGGGGGGGGGGGGGGGGTGGAGAAAAGCCCTTCGGCACCTATACGTATCGTTCAATTGGACGCGACACATAGAAAGGGGTTAGAAACTGCTTAAGCCTTATTCGGGACCATCAACCTGACACGTCAACTTCGAAAGGGAGCAGCTTCGCTATTCCGATCGGACCAAGCCCATTGGAACCACCAAACGATTCCCTGCTGGAAAATTGTTAGTCGTAACTTGGTCTTGGTCCTGCCGCTATAGCTCTGCCTCAGCAATATTGTTTTAGTGGTTTCTTGGCATGACTGGGCCACCAGGTATCCGTTCCTATACGGGTTATTCCTTTTAATGCTTTCTTGACTAATTTCGTCAGCACAAACGTTGTATCATGTTCGGTCATCCGCCGGATGATTTCCCCCGGATGTTCCTTCCCCACGCCTCCTTCCTTTCACCCTCTTTTCCGCACCTTTTTATCGTGCATCTGGCCCCCTCACCAATCATCCTTGTCCAGCCCGCCGACCGTAAGAATGGGACTCCTCAAACCCATTTGTCGGCCCACAAACGAGCAGATTAACATTCGTCCACGAGTAGAAGTGGCCAACTCACCCCATCCGACGAGCTATGCACGTGCTTTTATGCTAGCTGCTCCGTCACTTCAATAGCCGCTCGTGGGACATATGTCGTCTAATGACGACATAGTCAACGAAAACACAGGAAAGTTATTCTCCATTTTGGTGAAGAAATGACGATTTCTTCCGACAGATGGAGGATGACTTTCCGTCCGCCAGGTTTGCGTCCAAATCCAAGACAAAGGCCTAGTCTTCCGGACGTTCTGCGGACCTCTTCGTTACACAGTTTGTTCAATTCACATATCCGATTTTCAATGCAAATACCTAGGTCACGAAAATATTCGCCAACATCCTTGCCTCATGAAACCAATAAATTTCCGTTTCGAAAATGGGAAATATGTGGAATTTTAGCAACTCGCATGTCGCCAGAACTACGGCTCTGATTCAGTGCAGGCAATAGTTTCCGGTTAAATTTTAAAGAAGCTCTGAATAAAATTTTCGAAAATAATTTTCAAAAGTCTGCAACAAAAGTTGATGGCATTATGGAGCGAAAACAAAGATAAAACCAATATATCACATCAAAAATTTGATACCACAATTGAAATTAATTACAGGCTTTTTTAGAAAAATTGGTACAATCGAAACGAAATACAGAAACAAATCCGAAGAAATAAAATTGCCAAGTTCTGATACTGTAATATTTTGTATTTGCCGGCGCACTAGCCATCAAAATTGTATTTTCTTATACGAGGGGCACATTCTTTTTAGTAGCCCACGGGCGCCGAATATCTTAGGCCGGCCCTGCTGACAGGACACTCGACACCTGATCTGAAATTGCACGACGGTAAAGACGAAGCAACAAAGCATAAAGCCAAACCGATAATACTTTCCCCACTCATGCTGTTGTAGTTTCCACGCTGATTCTGCCTCTGTCATATTCCCGCATGTTAAGGCGATGAACACAAAAGCCATTCAATTCATGACTGAAACGGCGAACAACGAACGAAAAACGATTTAAATTGACTTTTCCCCTCTCAAGAACGAAAAATCAAAATAGAATACAGAATTTTCACACCGAACTCATGGAGCCTTAAGCAAAAAGCACTTAAAATCTACAAGCATTTAAAGGAAATTGGTAACTCTTCTGCAGAACAACAAAATGAATCATTTGCTGCAAGTAATGGATGGTTCGAAAATTTAAAAAAAAGATATTCGTTGCACAATATTAAATTCCAAGGAGAGCAGGCTTCAGCGGATGCAGATGCGGCCAATAGGTTTAAACTGGAACTACCTGAAATTATAGCGACAGAAGGATACACGGTAGATCAGATTTTTAACGCAGATGAGACATCCTTATACTGGAAAAAACTACCATCTCGTACATACATTTCCAAGAATTAAAGACGTGCATCTGGTTTTAAAGCT
Source organism: Beris chalybata (assembly GCA_949128065.1). Lineage (NCBI taxonomy): Eukaryota > Metazoa > Arthropoda > Insecta > Diptera > Stratiomyidae > Beris > Beris chalybata. The sequence goes on from OX421897.1 coordinate 93,876,948, forward strand.
TCTAAGGATCGTATCACGCTTCATTTGTGTAGTAATCTATCAGGAAATTTGAAATTGCAACCAATGCTTATAAATCGTGCTTTGAATCCTCGAGCACTGAAAAATATTAATAAGTCCCAACTACCTGTATTCTGGCGTTCCAATAAAAAAGCTTGGATGACCAAAAATTTATTCGAAGACTGGTTTAATAATTGTTTTGTCCCAACTGTAGAAAGCTATTTGAAGGATAAAAATTTGAGTTTCAAAGTTTTATTGCTTGTTGATAATGCAAGTTGCCACAGTAAAGAGTTGGATCATCCGAACGTGAAAATTGTTTTTTTTTTCTTCCAAACGGTACTGTTGTGCCCAGCACATATCCCATGTTTGGATTTACTCATACACAAGTCACAAGCAGGAGATTTATAGTGAAAATCCAATCCTGAGTTTTAAACCTAGGTTTGAGTTGTAATTCAATTGTGACAGAAGAATATATTGTCCAACCAAACGCTAGTTATCGATCATGGCTCGGCAATATAGCAGTTCAATTCGGGAGAAGAGTCTTACTCTAGCGAGAAGAGGAGTAGCGGCACATTGTTCGCCTATACTGGCATTATCTTTGGGGTTGTCTCGACTTGGAGTGAGAGAAGATTTTAAGATTCCTTTGATTGCATTCTGCGCAATTCAAGATGCTGCAGATAGTCATGTGGAAGTAGGTTGGATGAAGTCTGAGACTTTTGCAGTAATGACTGATCATTGGGTACGAGCATTGCCGACGACAAGAAGATTGGATAGCTCAACACAGAGAGCTATTACCTATGGTTGCTTAGTAGCAATGTGGACTATCATTGACGCAGATGTTGCAACAGCTGAGCAAGTCAAAAAAGCAAGAAGCACGATGATAGATTGTGTGCGAACTTTGGCTCCGAAATTAACAGACGTGGTAATTGCCAATAAACAATGGATCTTGGAATGTAAAAATGTTAACATGAACACAGAGTGGTCGCATGAGAGTGGTCTACATATGTACCCCATCACTCTCATGGTTCATCATACGGCAGACCTCATAACTTGGCAAAAAGATTGTTGCCTCAATAGAGTATATTCATTGTCACCATTGTTAGATACTGAGAATCTATCTTTACCTGTTACTAATGAACTAATAAATGGGATTTGGGCCACATTAAGTGAAGTTCAAGTTGTGGCTTTCTTTGCAGTTTTAGATCGTGCAAACAGATTAGGTTCGACATTAACTCTCTCATCTATGTTTGTTCTAACTTCAACTCTGGCTAAGAATAATTTTACTGATAATTGGTTAGATTCTAGGTTGGAACGATTTTCTCAAGAAGCTGACAATTATGAGGCCTCTGATTATGTCAGCCGAGAAACTATTCAAGCATTCCAGTCTTATTTTCCGAAGGATGATGTAAGCCAGAGCATGTTAATTTCCAACATTGTCTATGCTTATCAGGTCGCGCAATCGGCTGCACTAAAATCTATAACTTGGACTCTCGAACAGGCTCGAGCACCTAATGTCACTCCAATATTAGCTTTAGCGGATGGTATCCAGAAACATCGAACATTAAATTATACAGTGTTACGCTCTAAGATCCCTGAAAAACAACTCCAATCGGCCTGCGAGTTAGCTCTAGCTATCATCCATAACCCATTCCATTCTATCGTTTCACCAAAGATCCCGATGGCTAGCTATGCTGATCTAGCTTATATTGGAACCCAACTCTCCATTATGGAGACAATTACTAAGTCCCGAGCAAAATATGCTGCGACACCAGATAGCAATGCCGTGAACTCCAAAGCTTTTCTTGATGGATTCATCAATGGATTGAGAGACATTGAACTCTCTATGGGATCACAATCCACGGACGAAGCTCATCTATTACAGCTTTATGGATATGCTATAGAGGAAACACAAGGTGATTCATTGATCATCCATAAGGTAGATAACACAGCCAATGCCTCTACCCAAGATTTGGAACCAGAGATAGCTCAATTGATAACTATAAAGAAAGGAAGAGTTGTAGATTTCATACATCAGAGACCGAACGCACAAGATACAGCGTTTGCTGCCATATTAGCTGAAGCTAAGATGGCAGCATCACAGACTCGCTACGGAGAATCAGGAGCTGACACCGCCATACCGCAGATATCGACCAGAGCACTGACTCCGCTGATTGAGCAGAGTGCAAGAACCCTAGGAGTGGATTTCCCTGATGAATATCTACGAGCCAATGTGTTGACATTAAGTGGTGCCTTGCCACACTATTATGTAGGGAATAAAATCTCCTTAGAGAGAACTCATTGGCCGGGGTTCTACAATGCCGCAGAACAAAACAACGATTAAGAAGACAGAAGGGGCAAAAGACAAACTGTCCCTGCACTGATTAACATCATCGAGGTAATCGGTTTATGCGTATCTAAATACTTGACAATTATACTAATTAAGCTGTAGGATATACCTCTACAAGTATTAATCATGACTCATATTCATTATATACCCTTATATCTACACTCTGTTAAGAGGGGATTACATTATACTCTTATTAACCACTTAGCATATTCACACCAAGCTATCAATTAATAATTTATAAATTTTAAATATTTCAATTTTTTTTTGTCGTTTGTTAGTATTCACACTAACAAACCGTCTCTCCATTTCTTTTTCACCGGGAACAACATTTTCTTTTATTGCGAAGAAGAAGATTAGGAAGATTCGCAATTTAAGAAACTGTTTACCTATTACAGATAAAAGTTCTAGTGGACGAATGGTTGTTTTGTTTCGTATAATTTCTTTCTTTTTCTCTGATGAAATCGCTGAGCCTAGCATTTACTGCTAGTAATTTCAATTTTCCTCGTTTGTTGTCATTAAGTAACGTTCAATTATGTTTTCCTTAAGGTATGAGCGTTTCGAAAGTAACCCAGAGCTGTAAATTGCGGGAAGAGCTCGAAGAAAATCCGACCTGGGGACCTAGGCCCATTACTATAGAGGAATATAGGGCAAGACAGCATAAAGAATCCAAATCCACTCAATCATCGTCAGCAGAAATTAAATCTTTAAAGAAACGCTCCCGAGGCGGGAAAAAAGTGCGACAGCGCCGCGAACGAGCTGAACTGTACAGGGTGCTGACCCTGACCACAGATAAGGACTTAAAGCGAAGAATTACGGAAAAAATTAGTTTGTCGAAAGCCGACACTAAATCTGTAACACGTAAGGCTGAGGTGGATTGGAAAAAAATTGTAGCCCAGACTACGGACAAGGGACTGGGTGAAAAAGTGCACAGAAATTTAGAATATCTAAATAAAAAATCGGTGCTATTCTAATTGCTGGTTGTTTTCATTTCCGATCTTCTTTTGCGGTTGCAGTTGTTGTTTTGGTTTCTGCATCTATTCGTGGACACTTCTTTAAGAGAAAAGTAAAATTGTTTTTTCTTTCTGTTGCCCCCTCTGCTAATGGAAGATTTGGAGTCATTAAAAGGAATTGTGGCCCAGAACAAAAAGGAAAAAAAAGAGAGTGAGCAGATCATAAAAACTTTCAACAATTCTCTGCTCAGTGAGTACAAAAGGCTCACGTCGAGGGACGTGTACGAATTATTTTTTAATCAGGTATCTTCACAGTGGGGAAAGTTAACGCGTCTGGAAACAACAGACTTCATATTGAGTAAGTTGTTAGGGTTGTTAAAAGAATCCAACGACGCGTTACTTACTAGAGCCGAACTGTGCGAAGAGCAGCTTGAGATTCAAAAAAGAAAACTAACAGATTCTCAACACCAACGGCAACTTGCCAGCGCGGAAACAGAAGAGGCAGCGGGTGAGACGGAAAAAACGAAATCGGAACTACGCAGGGTTATAGAAAGGGAGCAAAAACTGAACAAGAGAGTAGCGCACCAACAGGTTACAATAGAGCTATTGGGGGACAAGGTAGGGATTTTAGAACAAAAAAAAATTTTTAAGGAATTAGGGACTAGAGTTTTGGAGGATAAAATTAGGGAGCTAGAGACCGTGATAATAAATCAGAGGAAGCAACAACCCAGTTTAAATTTGGAAATCCAAAAATCAGGACACAAGGTAGATTCTAAATTGTGCAACCAGCCGACATCTTGCACGGTTAAAATGCCAGTATACGAAGTGATAGGTAAGACTGTGTCACGACTAGTACCGTTGTTTAGTGGGACACAATCACCCGATCTTTCTGGGAAAGTCCATGAATTCTTGAATTCATGCGATTTGGCGTTTAAATGCCTGGGTGAGAAGGATGAAGGTATATTCTTATCTCTCCTCACTACGCGCTTATCGGGGGATGCATTCGACCTTATTAGGGGTAAAAATCTGAAGACTCTCGCCGAATTTAAGTCATTAATAAAGAACACCTACCTTACCACCAGAACATTGGACAGCGTCCTACTGGAAATTAAAACAGCACACCAGGGTCCAAGTGAAGATGTCAAAACGTTCTCGAGGCGATTATCCCAGTTGATGGCAGTTGCCCAAGAGATAGTGAATTCCGAATACAGCGCCACAGATTCGGTAGCATTAATGTCTGAATTCAAGAAAACGCTGATCACCTCGTTCAAACTGGGTTTAATAGATCCAGCCTTGCGTCAGAGTTTGTTGACAAGCACGGACGACTCTCTGGACAAACTTACGGAGGTTGCTTTAAGAACTTCTTTGATGTTGGGTTCCCACTACAACCAGTTAATTGGACGGAGTTTCACAACCCTGCCCGCAACCCAAATTAACTACCTAAACGCATCCGCGCGCCCAGTCGAAATGACACAATTATTCAACCCCTTACAGGCTCGCACGCAATCCATGTATACCCCACCAAGCAATTTAAACCAATTGCCAAATTTCCAACCAGTGTCCCAGCCATTCCCACAATTCCAACAATGGTCCTGCCAACCTCCTATGCCACTCAATGCGTTTCCGGCACCGGTATACAACGGAAATGGGAACCCCAATCCGAAAGGAGCCCAGCGTATGAATTGTGAGCAAGCAACAATGACATGCGGATTCTGCGGAAAAGGAAATCACACGTATGCGGAGTGTCGGCAAAGGAAAAATACACCCTTCTGCGATACGTGCGAGGGGTATGGGCATGATAAGTCAAGTTGCCCTAGAGCTAAGGTGTTTGCTACCCAAGCAATCAAACCTGAACAGGGACAAAGACTTAAATGCGATTGGTGCGCCAGGTTTGGGCATGTGGAAGACACTTGCTACAGCAAGAAAAATTACTTGCTTAAACATCCGGGAAACGAACATGGGGCCAGTCTCAACAGCTCCACTGCGTCCCATTAATCAACTCTGCCAAATTAAGCAACACTGCGGGGAGCCAAGAAAGTATCCCCCAGTCGTTGAGACGCGAAGAAACGGAAAACCTCTCGCACGGGGAAAATCGAGAAGAAAAACCACCCGAGTCGGCGATGGATAAATCCATCGGAGAGGTAGTTTTAAACATTAATCAATCTGGGGTAACCATCAGGAAAGCAAAGAAACGTAAGCCGTTGACGGGAAAATCCAACGCAGTCAATAGGAACAATATTAGGAGAAACCCCGAATTAAAATTCAAACTAAGCTATTTTTTTAAAGTAATATGGACATTTTTATTGTTTTATTTTTTTAAGATACCGATGCAGGCTGAGAAGACGTGTAGTTCTTTATACACTTCGTTCAATCATTACTCAGTTGCCGGACTCAGTCTTCTTCGAAGAAGTTTTCTCAGTATGCCTGTAAAATGCCTGTGGGCCAAAATGCACAGCAAATTTCAACAGGCAACGAAGAATGTCGAGGCTCTCAACAAACGGTGCACCCTTTACCTTCTACGGAAAACAGCCAACGACGATGTTTATATAGAGTTTCCGTGCACGCTAGCAAGATCGGGTAAGATCATTGTTTTAGTGGATACAGGGGCGGACACTAGTTTAATCAAACGAACGTCGCTAGTACGCTTGAAAAACATTCCCCTCGACATGGGAGATGTGAGGCAGTTAGGAGGAGTATTTGGGGGCGTAAGTTCAACGTTAGGCTCAGTACGTTTTAAAATCCACCCGGCACTGAATTTCAAACCAAGGGAAAACCTTGACCGGGCAAAAAGGGTTTCAAAACGGGACTACGATCGGAAAACAAATCCGGTGGTTGTGCAGGTGGGGCAAAAAGTGCTATTAAAAAACCCAACCCGAAAAAATAAGTTCTCCCCCATTTGGGTAGGGCCTTACGAGGTGGTCGAAGTAAAAGGTCCGATCACTACAACAATCAGGGTGGGCAATAAAATACGGAAGGTGCACAACAACCGTATTAAACCTTTCCATGTTTAAATGATTTGTTTTCTTACGTTATTTTCAGACAACCCAGAAGGACGATTAAGGACAAACTCAGTTGGTCAGGACTCAAGACTCAACACAAAAAAAAAAATATATATACAGACAGAGAGAAAAAAAAAATATATAAGATAGCTTTACAACATAAGATAGAATATAAATCATAATAGTAAGCAATCACCCATCATAGGTTAGGTATATTACGTAATTTTAATATCATTGTTCTCCTGATTTTACTTTATTATTTTAATAATTAAGTATTGTGATTGATTTTTTAAAAAAAAAAATTTGCTACCCTCAAAATTTTTATTTTCACGTTTCATAACTAGTAGACGCGAAAAAAGCAATAAAAATTTTCAGTCCGTCTGTCCGCCGTACGGCGTCCGCCGTACGGCGTCCGCCGTACGCAAGATCGTTTGGAGGCTCGTAGCTGCCAAACGCTTTGAGATATTAAATTGAAATTTTTTTAACGAATAGATGGGGTAGGCGCCTTGAAGTGACCAAATTTTTAGGGGTGGGGGTGTGAGGGGGAAGGAGGGGGAAGTGTTTTAGACCGAAAATTTTGGTTTCCAGATCTCAGTAACCCCTTATGCTAGGAAGCTGAAACTTGGAATTTCTGTAGAGCTCTGATAGTAGACCCATTTGCAGAAAAATTGTCAATATTGATCAAGGGGTGTGGGAGTGGGGGGAAATGTAATGCGTCCGAAACCCAAAAAAGGTGAGATAGACACATTCTAAAATCCATATCTCCTAAACCGTTAATGGCACACCATTCAAACTTAAAACATATTTGTAGTTATACTAGGAGAACAGAATGAAGAAAAATTTTGGGTGGGGGAAGTTGTGTATGGGGGTGGGGGGGTGAAAAACTTAAGATTACGATATCTCATGAACCAATTGCTCTAGAAAAATAAAATTTGGTTTGGGTGTAAAGGTTGACAAAAAAAGATTGATCAAAGTAAAATTTTTTAAGTGGGAGGTGGAGCATAGAAGTGGAGGGGATGAGAATTTTTCAAATCAAACACATTTCATATCTCAAGAACAGTTTAAGATAGATGCTTAGAATTTTTACCAGAAGTAGCGATAATTAAACTCTAGTAGGGAAAAAAGTTTTGGGGTTGAGGGTGAAGAGGGGGAGGGTGGGGGAGGTTGAAAAGGAAAAAGTTCCGATGCTTATATCTTGAGAACCTGTAATGATATAAGCCTTAAACTTGGTATTTAGATAGAGCTATAGTAGCGGAATGTTGGAAAAATAAATTTTTTTTAGGGGTAGTATGCTACAGGGGTAGGGGGTGTTTTTCCTAACTATTAAACGGTTCATGCTAGAAAGTTGAAACTCGGTTTGTATATGTAAATCAACTAAAAAAGTAATTGTGATAAAAAAAAATTTGAATATTCATTGGTGTTTAGAAAGGGGGGGGGCAAAAAAAATTATTTATGAATATAATAAATATAAAATGCATACATTTTCACGATTTTCGTCATATCTACTAGGTCTTTCCAAATATTGAATTCATTTTTATTCTACGGATTCTTTGTATGAATACCTAGAAAGTGTTTTCAAGGTTTTTTAAAATTCGACCCCTAAGTGTAGTGTGGTACAAGTGGGGGTGTTTTTCCTATATATGGAACGGCTTAAGCTACAATGTTGAAACTCGGTGTGTATATGTAAATCGACAAGAAAAGTAATTGTGATAAAAAAAAATTTGAATATTTATTGGCGTTCAGAAAGGGGGGCAAAAAAATATAATTGTGAATATAATAAATATAAAATGCATATATTTTCACGATTTTCGTCATATCTACTAGGTCTTTCCAAATATTGAATTCATTTTTATTCCACGGATTCTTCGTATGAATACCTAGAATGCGTTTTCAAGGTTTTTTAAAATTCGACCCCTAAGGGTAGTATGGTACAAGTGGGGGTGTTTTTCCTATATATGGAACGGCTTAAGCTACAATGTTGAAACTCGGTGTGTATATGTAAATCAACTAGAAAAGTAATAGTGATAAAAAAAAATTTGAATATTCATTGGCGTTCAGAAGGGGGGGGGGGGCAAAAAAAAATATTTGGAAATATAATAAATATAAAATGCATATATTTTCACGATTTTCGTCATATCTACTAGGTCTTTCCAAATATTGAATTCATTTTTATTCTACGGATTCTTCGTATGAATACCTAGAAAGTGTTTTCAAGGTTTTTTGAAATTCGACCCCTAAGGGTAGTGTGGTACAAGTGGTAGGTGTTTTTCCTATATATAGAACGGCTTAAGCTACAATGTTGAAACTCGGTGTGTATATCTAAATCAACTAAAAAAATTATTTTGAATAAAAAAAACGAATATCTATTGGCATTCAGAAGGGGGGCAAAAAAAATTATCTGTGAAAATAGAATGCATATTTTCCCACGATTTTCGACATATCTACTACCTCGTCCCAAATAATGAATTTAATTTTATTCTATGTATTCTCCATATGAATACCAAGACAGTGTTTTCAAGATTTTCTGAAAATTGACCCCTAAGGGGGTGTAAAGTGATTGTGTACCTTTTCATAAACTATTCCATATCTCTCAGATCCAATCAGATTTTCACTTCCATGATCTTGTTCTTTTTGATAGGTTTTCAGTCACATAGTAGCCTACACCGCATTTTAGAATTGAACGCGTTCCTAACTTCTGCCGGAAAAATAATAAAGTTACGCCCAGATTGTTGGCAGATTTTTTTTTTTGATTTCATTTTCGAGATTTTCTTGATTTATAGTAAACGTAAAGTTTAGTTTATTTTTTTTTTTTTTTTCTCTGTTACTAAAATACTAACTTCATTATCCATATTTGTTTTTTAAAAGCTTAGTTTATCTTAGTAAAAACTTTTTGTTTTAAACTAACAATGTACTTGTTGCAAATTATTGGTTTAGCGGCAAGTTTGGTTATTCTAATAGTCGCAGAGGAGAGTTTACCCTTCATCAACACGCAGCTTAACAACACTCCTGTACTATTCGAGAAAGCGGGAAACGCGGTTTTCTACAAACATATGTGGACCATTTTCACGAAGTTCACCCCTATGAACTACGCAGTGGTGCTGGATCTCGCAGATGAGTACGACGAACAAATCAGCAAGTTGTGCCGCTCGTTCCAGGAAAACGCTACCATCGCCAGGGTCAACTCGCAGCCGCCCAGTGAACACGACACGCCTGACGACCAAGCAAAAAGTTTTCAGAAAACCTGTCAACAAATGGTAAGAGAAACTACCACCATAATCCAGAACCTCCGAACAACAAACGAAAAGATGCAGCACCTTTTCGGTCCCCAAAGGATCCGACGGTCATTAGACTTTATCGGGAAATTTTCGAAGTGGGCTTTTGGAACCATGGACAGCGAGGATGCGCAGACCATATACGGCAAGCTGAACATGCTGGAGAAACACGACGACCAAACATTCGACCTCCTAAAACGACAAGTGACGGTGATGAACTCCAATTTCGACAAACTCAGCAAACCAGTAAAAGAACTAATGACGGACATAGCCCAAATTTCAGGGAATTTGCGGGAGCTGGGCGCTCTTCACGATACTCTCGCGCGGTCGACGGATATTGAATTCTCCCGATTAAAACTGAGAATGGAGGTGTACGAGCTCCTAACCGTGGTAAATTCAAACCTCCTGGGCATACAGGGGAGGCAATCCACAGAACTGACAATACTTGACGATCTGTATAGTAACCGATTGCATCCGTTTATCCTGGACGTAAAGGACGTCACCAAGATCTTGGAGGGATTAATACTGTCAACGAATGCAAAACCATTTTTTCGCGACTTGTATTTTCTGCACCAAGCGGCAAGAACCACGGTACTGCTAGGTGATCACACACTACTGATCAAAGTCGAGATTCCACTCCCAGAAGAGAACCTGTATGCAGTGCAACGAATTCACTACATCCCCACACGGTTAAACGAGCACTGGGACTTGCTATTGCGAAATCGGAAGGAATACATTGCCGAGTCCGAAATGCAGAGGACATTCATAATCCTGTCCCAACGAGATTTCGACACATGCCGACAGGTGACATACAACGCCACGTCGACATTGACTCTATGCGCACATAGCGGGGCCATCCTCACCAATGGGAGCCCAGAATGCCTGATAGAACTGCTCCAACACTCATCATCGGCGGAAACTAACTGCCAACATGTAGCGGTACCGGCCACTCGGGGCGTTTTTACAAAGATGATGGCTCCAAATCACTGGCTGTACATGCTCAGATATCCACTCGTCCTAACCATCTCCTGTCCCGGGGCACAATACACCGCTAACTTGACCGGGTTGGGCATTCTGAAGCTGATCCAACCCTGCGAAACCAGCAGCAAAGAGTTCCTGTTGCCATTCGAGCAAACCATCAAATCGTCGTTTGAGTTTAAACAACCGCAGATTGACATTTCTAAACTGGCAGAAACTCTGAAGGCGAGTGTAACCCAAATAAACGCACTACCGACCGTGCTCAGCCCACGCAGAACGTTACCCATGAGAATTGGTCGACATCAGGACCTGGTTAGTGCCTTAGCCGAGGAACATAAGACCCTGGAATCATTTCCAGGAGGACTTACAGCGCGCCAACGTAGTCAGAGAGCTCACCAAATATGGTCAGGAGATCTCCATTCATCGTTATTCCATGGCATCTTTCGGGACGTTCATTTTCGCCGTACTGCTAATAGGCGCCGTTTCACTTATCTACATAAAACGGAAAAATTCAACTAAACCCGGGGTCCACTCGCAGCCTGCAAGAATCGCGCAACCCATGGTTACATCACGACAAATAGTTAGCAGTGAAGATGTTCATCTCGAACTCGATTCTCCACCGTGCACCAGCGCACCCAAACCAGGAAAACCATCAACAAAGAAGGAAGTAGAGGAGCCCATGCAACAACCTAAATATGAGGTCCCCAACCCTCAGACACCGATGCCCAGAGCAACGCCAACTCGAACGTCAAGACGACAGAACAACAGTCTAACTTTTGCCTACGTGTGATCACGGCCAAAAAATTTGCAATTTCACCAGTTAAAAAAAAAAGAAAAAATTTTGTGTCATTCTGTATTCTTTTTATATGTTAAATTTATTTGTAATTTAGTTAAGTCTTTAAAGCAAAGGGTAAATCGAAACTCATTGGATAGGGAGGAATGTTGTGCCCAGCACATATCCCATGTTTGGATTTACTCTCGGCAAATATTATTTAAGCCAGTCCAGTCGTTCTTTCCCCTGACTCATCCAAATTATTTCCCATTCATTTAAAATTCTAAATTACTACAATAACAAAGTTCCATTATACCGACAATTTAACAACTCGACCATAAGCATATCGAATTACGATTCTCGCTCTGAGGTACGGTTGTGACGTCACAGTCGGGAGTTCCCAAACGGAACAAACTTAACTGCTGAATCGTAACATGTCGCGTGCCACAGGTACTGTAAATGGTCGAGTTGATACTTTGTTCGCTTTGTTTTTTTTTTTCCCTTTACTTTTCGAATCGGATTACTTTTTTCTCATCGCGATCAAATTGCAAAGATCGCAAAATTATCGCTACCCACAGTGGGCGCGTTGCACTTTTAGTTTAACGCACCCTTTGTGGGTCGCTAGAAATTGCCGATTGTTTTGATCGGCAGTTTTTCCGAATGCGCGTACTTTGCACCGGGTTGAACGACTGGCCTGTTTTTGTTTACGATTAGTTAGCATTAATTTAGTATTTAAGATATAGGAAATAAGTAATCGGTCTCAGTAATTTTTATATCCAAGAGGAGACGCTGCCGGACATTTTTCATCTACAATAAACAAGTTTTTCTTAAAAGCAGCTGACTAATTTATTATTTAAACCGAGTCTACCAAAAACTACCTAGGTAAAACCATTAACCTTTTTCTTTTTCAGCAAAATATTTCAAAAGCAACTTGCGCCTCTCACGAACGCCGGAACCGATTTTCAGATTCGAGCAACAATATTCAAATTTACTGTCTGTGATATCCTGGGGATATCGCGGACACAACAGTACATCTTTAATCCAACCATTGGACCAATCATTCAAACTTTTAAGGCTTACTACATACAACAATCATTTAAAACAATTTTCGATAGATTAGAAAATGACGAAAATAAAACACTTATTCAAAAATATGGAAACAATTTTCTATTTTAGATTGTGTTAAAACTATATCGTCGGCTTACAAAGAACTGAAACCATCAACAGTAAATGCGTGTTGGAAAGCCCTGTTACCCGGAATGGTCCAAAGTGAAAATGTTGCCCCAACTGCAAATGTAGAGTATACCCGAATAATTAACGCTGCTTCTCGTTTAGACGGCGAAGGGTTTACAGACATGAACATTCGAGATGTGGAAGAACTATTTCTTGAACAACCTTTAAATAAAAAGGAATTGATGGAATTTACAGATATGTCCAGCTCAAATACGTCGACAGGTAATAATTTCGAAAACTTGGATTGGTTGCAAATTTAAATTTAAATGATGTGCAAAAAGGGATAGATTTGGGCAAACAATTAGAATTTTATTTCATTGAAAAAGATCCCTCGGTAGTACGTAGTCGAAAGTTTAAAAGGGACCTACAACGTTGCTTAGCTTCGTATAGAGAAGTTTTGGCTCAATTACAAAGTAAGAACACATTGGGGTCTGCAACTAATTCAGCTAGATTTGAAGATGAAGATATTCAAAATGATGAGGACTTTCGGCCCATTAAAAGAAAAAAAGATAGGCCACTGATTTCAGATGACAGTTACGAGTAATATTAATAGTCAGCGGTTCCTATTACTGCGGAAAGTGGTATTATATATTTAGTTTATATTTTATAATTTTGTTTGGTTTTATTTATAATTAAATATCACTTATTTTTCTTTACACTGAAATATTGAAACTTTTTTTGTTTTTCCTTTAATAAACGAACTGTTAAATCATTAAAAATAGATGAAATAAAATTATTTTTTTATATGACTTTTAAATTTCGATATAACGCGAAACGCATTGGCGTAATTTGTATGAATTCTATGTCTCGCTTAACACGTTTTCGATATAACACGGTACGCTGTTTTGATATAACACGGAACGCATTGGCGTAATTTGTATTAATTTTATGTCTCGCTTAACACGTTTTCGATATAGCACGGTACGTATCCATCGTGTTATACGAGGGTTGCCTGTATATCTCTTTCCATTAAACATAATGTTTAATAAGGTTGGTGGTTTTGTTTTTAAAAGTGCCTTTCCATTAAACATGATGTTTAATAAGGTTGGTGGTTTTGTTTTTAAAAATGACAAGAAAGGTTTCAGAGATTTGATCATGGTATGAATTTTCCAGTTTTTAGAAGCTGGAATTTTTTTCAGTTTTTCCCACAAATCTTCTGATTTGAATTGGCTTAACTTTGGTTTAAATATGAGAACTACAGACATGATAAAGATGTTTATTTGAATCAGATGAAAAAGAGGGATATATAAAAAATTTATTGTAAACGATTGTACTATTCTGCAACATCTATTTTAATTAGCTACTTAATAATTTATGGGGGTTTTTGTTAAAATAATTTGTTTTGATTGTCAAATTTTATTTTTATTTATACTAGTTGATGCACATTTATGAATTATGAATTTTGGGGATGAGATGCATTAAATTTATAATGAACTTTACAAGCGTTGTTTTAAAAAAATCACAGCAAACAGCGTTCATGATGCGATGCGTCCCGGTGCAGCGGATGTTTCTATTGACTTCCAAAGGAATTTTGGAAAAAAAGTCACAGCAAACAGCATAGCACAGCAGCATCAGAGAAGTCATTTAAAAAAAAAAACATGAAAGTACAACAGGCAGACTACTGCCTCCTGTGTTCAGATCGATTCCACGCCAAGACTGCAGAATGACCGCAGTATTATAATCCATCGATTCCACGCCAAATACGGAGCATGAGCGCAGCATTATAATCCGTTATTTCAACGACGAACCAAAGGACGGAAATTTACACGCCAACTCATCAGCATCGCCACTGCCCATAAAATTATTATTAACCACATTTCGACCGGAATCGCTCGCTCATACGCGATTTCGTATCGAAAAGTTAAGTTGGTATCGAAAAGTTACATTATCGCCCTAAATTAGTGCTAAATCCGCATTTCATTTCATTAGATGTTTTGGTTTTGTAACTGCTCATAAAATAGATCTCTTTTCAAATTCGAAAAATTTGTTTTTTTCAAGTGAAAATTGCGGTAGTGAAATTAACAGCATACAAATTAAGTTACCAACATTCTGGCCCAACAGCCTACCCACTGTTATGAATGCAGCCTCGGCTAAACATTTTTTTTATAAACTTTAATTTGTTGGGTTGTCATTGAACGCTACAACAAATTCCGCTGGACGATTGCGTCCGCCACTGTTTCCACCTATCTACAGCGAAATGCACATCCACAGCGAGTAGAGGCCGGAAGCAGGAATTGGACGGGGAGAGGGAGAGAAAAAATTTTGGAAGGTGCCTGCTGATGGCGTGTCAACTTGCGTTCGGGCCCTTTTCTTGTTTTCTAGTCGGAAATTTAAACGTTTGGAAAGTTTCACGGTTCGAGAAAAGTGTATCGTCCGTTACGCGTCAATATCGCAAATTCGGAATAATCTAAGTTGCGCGTAAACGGGAACTTCGTCGGTCAAAATTTCGGCTTCATTGGATGTAATTCGCACCTCCTGAATCAAATAAATAACTATAAAATAAATTTATAAAAAAAATAATAGAAAATTAAAAAACTAAGATTTAAAATGAATTAAACAAAAACAAAAAAAAAACATACATCAATTTAAAAAACTAAGATTTAAAATGAATTAAACAAAAACAAAAAAATGAGTTTAACTAAAATGAATAAATAGGATATTAAAATGAATTACAAATTAATTTAAAATTAAAGTAAATAAAATGATATTATAAATGACAGACGACAGTACTAGACGGGAAGAAATATTAAAATAAAATAGCAATTGAAGTTAAAAATAAAATAAATTAACACCACACAAAAAGGAAAAAGAAAAGGATGAAAATGAGGTGAGTTTGTTTTTTTGTTACTTTATATATACAGTAGGTACAACCTCAATTATCGCAACACTCGATTCACGCAACTCCTCCATTTACGCAACACCCGAATTTCTAGCATTGTTAACTGTATAAGCGCAACTTTCATGGAAATATGAACTCGATAAATGCCACTATGTATTTATGTGCATATGAACATAATATAAGTTTGGCCTTGACTGTTGCTCAGAACCGTCTCATTCCGATTTCATCGAATTTTTCTGCTTGTTCATTTAGTTCACATTTTTCGAGTTTAGCGAAGCAAATCGACACACTTAAGGGTATCTTTCGGAAGTGGATAAAGATGGGTGTTGTGAAAAAAGTAGATAAACTGTCTATAAAGCAAAAAAGTGAAATTCTGTGTAAACTAAGTTAAGGTGCATCGGTTAAATCTGTGTGTGAACAATACAGTGTCCACAAGTCAACCATAAGCAGAATAAAGAAAAATGAAGGAAACTTAAAGCAGTTTGTTTCTAATGCAGAATCTGGACCTGGAAAGCGAATATCGCTGAAAGAATGCGAATATCCAAAGATGGAGCACGCTTTGTATAAATGGTTTGTTAAACAAAGGAAAAATCATGTTCCAATTTCAGTCGACATCTTAAAATCAAAAGCGTGCCGATTGCACGAGAAAATTCAGGAAAGGCCAGGTGATTTTAATCCAAGCAACGGCTGGTACGCCAATTTTAAGAAACGTCATGGCATTCGAATATTGAAAATTTGTGGCGAAAAACTTTCCAACAAGCCGGCACTCATTGAACCATTTTTAATTAAATTTGGCGATAGAATCAAAGAACTGGAATTGTCACCAGAACAAATTTATAACGCAGACGAGTCTGGTTTATTTTACAGACTTATGCCCAATAAAACACTCGTAAGCTTTAAGGAAACATCTGAGCCTGGCCGTAAAGTGTGTAAAGAAAGAATAACTTTCGTAGCCTGCACCAATGCTTCTGCAAAAATGAGTGGGACGACGAAGATGATCTACCATTGAGTGGAATTAGAGCTGAAACCAAGGACGACTCCGTTACAACTGCATCGTTTTCGAATTTAATTCAAGAGATATTTCCCGAAGAAGACATTTCCAATAATGAAATCCATGAATGGATTAGCGAGAGTGTTAATGGCCCTGATATGAATAGTACTGGTGTAGAGGAAATTGAAAGTGAGAGCGAATCTGAAATTGATATTGTTATTCCTTCGCAGAAAGTGAAGACAGCAGCTGCAATTCAATCATTCAATACCTGCATTCAGTGGGCTGAAGAAAACAGTATTCCTCTTCAAGATATTTTGACACTACAAAAATTAAGAGAAAGTGCTGTATTCAAAAATATTAATACAGAAAAAAACAGCTAATGATTTCAAACTTTTTTCAAAAATTAAATTAAACGTCATTTATTTATTTTTCTTTTCAAAATGATTGGAATTCTTTTATTTTATGATAATTTATTGCCTTTACTATTTTGATTCGGTTATTGCAACAACTCGGTTATTGCAACCGCCTTGGTTTTTATTAGTTGCGATTACTTAGGTTGTACTGTATTTGGATTTTTTTTGGATTCTCGTTTTTGCATATTTTTTTTGAATTTAGGTTTTCGTGTTGACATGTTTTTTTATATAGCGTAAGCGGTACAATTATTGGCACCCACCAAATTCAGTATAGTTATTGGCCTCCCTCACATCCATAAGCTTTTATGGATTGCACATTACATGCACATGTTAGAAATTGTATCTGTGTAGAACGTTCTTTTGTTTGCAACTTTCGTGGTTAATTTTTTTGAAGAACTCTTATCAGTTTTACAAAATATCTTAGACTGAAAGATTGCGCAGTGACACTTATTCATATCGTTAGAAAAAGTCTTGATTTCAATAAGGAACCACATCAGGTACATAGTATTTTTTTTGGTTAATAACACGACTTTCTAAACGAAGTAGTTTTATTTCAATAGTAAATAGGCCTGGCTTTAATTTTTTTGTTAAATATTTATTAAATAATTTACAAATATAGTGTAAAGTGTAGTGCCAACTATTGTCATGAGAAAACGTACGCATGCAATAATTGGCATCCTATGCCAATAATTGTCTGATATGATGGTACAATTATTGGCAGAGTGCCAATAGTTGTACTAAAATGGGGTGCCAAACTTTTTTCAGTTATGAGTTTCTGATTTTTTTCGAAATAACTTTTTCGTTTGTTTCAGCGAATATCTGACAGAACTATAAGTAGAAACTAGTTAAATATGCCGAAAACTAGTAACAATTATAGTGAAGATCAGTTGCAGCAGGCTCTGCACGATATTTCTCAAAATAAAATATCAAAAAGACAAGCGGCAAAACAGTATGGTGTCCCACGTTCTACTTTACAGTTCCGATTAGGACCAAAGTTCGTTAAAATACGACCCGGTCCGAACACAATTCTTTCGAAAATCGAAGAGGAAACTATAGTTGAATGGATTATGGTTTCTCAAAGAAAAGGATTTCCAAAGCGAAAGGAGGATGTGCTGTATGCGGTTTAGGAGTTTTTGGAGCTCGACAACCGAGACCATCCGTTTGGAGCTAAGAACACCCCTGGAGATGGATGGTTTAAGGCATTCTTGAGACGGCATCCCACCATAGTTTTCAGAACACCAGATCCTGTAACACCAGCTAGTGCAGTGGTAGGTGAGTCGAACATCAAAGGGTGGTTTGATGAGATAGAGTCATTTTTGAAGGAAACCAACAGTTTCGATATACTCGACGATCCGGATCGCGTTTTTAACGGAGATGAAACCAACTTCCTGATGTGCCCAAAAACAAAAACTGTTCTTGCTGCTAAAGGGGCCAAGAACATCTATGAAGTGGATAGAGGAGCAGCGAAGGAAAATTTAACAGTTATGTTCACATTCTCAGCTTCTGGTACATTAACACCTCCCATGGTCATCTACCCTTACAAGAGAGTGCCAGAAAATATTCGGAAATCTTTGCCGAAAGGCTGGGGACTTGGATGTAGTGACAATGGATGGATGACAAAAGAAGTTTTTTATGAATATGTTTCTAAAGTTCTCCATCCATTTTTAGTAAGTACCAGAACGAAATTTCCGATCATATATTTTGTAGATGGTCACAGTACACATCTTACTCTGCCTTTAAGCAAACTGTGCGTTCAACTAAGTATAATTTTAGTAGCATTGTATCCGAATGCAACCAGAATTTTACAGCCAGCTGACGTGGCTGCATTTAAACCAATGAAAACTGGTTGGAAGAAGACTGTACTAGAGTGGAGACGAAATAATCCCGGCGTGGCATTAACTAAGGATGTTTTTGCCCCTCTTCTCAAAGTTATGGTTGATTCAACCATTTCACGTGAGAGTGTTCAAAACGGGTTTAAAGCTTGTGGCATTTTTCCTTGGAACAAAAATTCTATTAAATATGAAAAATGTCTTGGAAAATCCTCTGTTCATAATTTAAGTGTACCGAATAATAATTCAAAATATTTAACTCAGTTCAATATGACCGATTTTTCAGAAATTGTTGGTGAAGAGAAAATTTGTTCAATTCGAAACCATATCAGATGAAAACCGAGATGTAAATAATTTTTCGGAAGACTATTTACATCTCTATGAAATTTTCTTGCGACTGAAAAAAATTTCAGGGGATACAATTATTGAACGTGATAATGTCACACTTCCAGATATAAATGCGATAGAAGATTTTATTTATGAAGAAGCAGATATAGAAAATAGCTTAATATCTTTGGAAAACTGTAAGAGTTCCACGATCGCAGAACACGTAAATGAACCTGTGCCAATAGAGAATTGCGACATAGTGAACATAGATAATTATTTAGAATGGCCTACGACTCCAGTAAGAAAAGGTAACAAGCCTCTGAAACCAAAAAAACCATTCGTGATTACATCTCCAGAGATTTTGAAGAAAGAGGAAAAAAAAAAAGTTGAACTTGAGAAAGAAAATCGAAAACTGCAACGCCTAGAAAAAAGGGAAAAAACTCATAATCAAAAACTCAATAAAACAAATGCTGGAAAGGTTGTTAAAAAGCAATTAAAAAAAAATGCAAATGCAAAAATTTTTCTTATGCCTAGAACATCAAAGAAAAATGAAATTACATCCACAGTTGTTTCAAACAGCAGTAGTAGTACTGCAATTAATATAGATCCAAACTTGGATACCTAGTAGCTCACCAAATACCAAATTACTCGTCGAAGGGTAGACATCACAGTGGAGCATAACAACTTTATTTAAATACAATGAACGAAATTATTTTATACATAATTTTTTGTAGCTACCTAATAATAATATATAGAAATTTCCTGATTTGAATTACAGTTTTTTATTCTTACTCTGATTTTCTATCTAGCACCTGTATTTTTATGAATGTATAATCCTTTGCTATAGGGTGCCAATAACTGTACTTTTAAACATGCCAATGACTATATCGGGGTGCCAATAACTGTACTTTTAAACATGCCAATGACTATATCGGGGT
The DNA here is from genome assembly GCA_949128065.1 of Beris chalybata. Taxonomy (NCBI): domain Eukaryota; kingdom Metazoa; phylum Arthropoda; class Insecta; order Diptera; family Stratiomyidae; genus Beris; species Beris chalybata. The sequence continues at coordinate 93,896,833 of OX421897.1, forward strand.
GCCAATAATTGTACCCAACGGCATGCTTCAGAGATTTCAAATTTATAAGATATTTAAATTAATATTTTTTGTAATATGTGTTTAATAATACATAATTAAATATTTGAAGATTGTTTTAAAATTTAAATGCTTAAATTATACCTTATCATGCAAGCGTAATGAGCATTCAAAATATAAATTTCCTTGTGGAGGCCAATAATTGTACTGCTTACGCTAGTTTCCTTTTTTTTATCTAAAGATGTTTAAAGGCTAAAGGCCACATTAAAGTGAACCCGAGCGTCTAGCTCCTTCGCCCCGAACCTCGATAAGGGGCCACGACGCTAAAATGTTCTAAGGACAGTCGTGGCTGAGGTAGGGTGGGCAGAACAGGGCGCCAACAACACCAGGGCGCCCTCACAAATCGCGGAGCCGCGCCATCCAACCGCTTCTTGGTCTTTCACGACCTGTTGGGAAAATAATCCCAATTTTTACAATTCCCTTGGATAAGTCGGCGCTGATAATTTTTGTTGTACAGGCCAAGGGTATATGGTCTGAGTTGGAGCAAGTACCACCCCCCCCCCATACTGCCGTAGCTAGTCCCGGCCGCCAGCAAGAGCGTCGCACCAGCGAAAACTCTGCCACCAATTCGGACGTAGGTGGAATTGGCCCTTCTGTCCCGAACCTTTACCCATCCTTCGACTATTTTGACTTTCTCAAGTCAAAATAGTTCTTCCAAGGCCTCGAATACAACAAATTTCTGTCTTATGCGAATGGTCTCAAACCCACAATGTGTTGTGCTGTGGTCTTGCAGTGATCGTTTCGATAGGATATTGCCTCCGGCCTTCGTGACGCGACACACAACAAGGCATGCTACCTTTGTATTTCAGTACATATGTAACAAAAAAAAAGAATATATAACCATAATAATAATAACTATAGTAACAATAAAAGAAAAAGAAAATCGTCAATTCTAAAGGGCCGTACAGAATAAACACAATCGGAGTCGGATCGAAATGTCAAAATAACGGAGGGGGAACAAACCAGATTTAAATGCATGTGGTTGCATATAGCTAAACAGAATGATGTTGGGTTTCCATATGCGATATTTTCTGCGACAGAAATTTGTCACGGCAAAAATGTGTCACACTCTTCAGTCTAAGAGTTTTCATTTGTGACATTACCTGTGTCACACCTTTGCGTAAATTAATTGTCAAAAAAAGTGAAATGGCTAGAAAATTAACGAAACAGCAAAAATATACTAAAAAAAATTGTTAAAATTGCTTCTAAAAATTCGAAGCGACAGTGCTGGGTATCGAAAATATTTGGCTCTAATGACAGAAGGTTAAAGACGTTGAACTGAAATTTTCGAGAAACCTTTGAACTGAGTTTCTCCGACTAGCGACATGCGACAAAATTTGTCACAGATTTGTAATCTGATTGGATAACTGATCTGTCACACATCTTGTCACACATGTTGTCACAGAAAATTGTCGCAAATGGTAACCCAGCATGAACGCTATGTGTCGGGGAGAGTCGCTAGTAAGTTCGCAATGATTTTAAATTTTGCAAGTGGTCGGATCGAAATGTCAAATATGACATTATTTTAGCCTAGAGTGTGCAGTGCTGTGTCGAGTGTCGTCCGATATCAATAAATAAAAATGGAAAATACAATCGATTTCACGTACAGTAGATTTGCCAATCTTATAGCTCCATGCCAGGAACTGAAAAGACGTTCCTTGCGATAAATAACTGAAATTTAGAAACGCAATTTGCAATCATGTCTTAAAATTTACTAAACAATTTGTTTATACCTTAAAGTCAATGCGAGTCTACATTCGGGACTTAAAGCTCTCCGTACCCAGTTGGTCGCGTCTGCGAGAATCTCGCAGATATCTCGAAGACTATGGCGGCCTGTCTGCGAGATTCTTCGAGACGTCTTATGGGAAAAATACACGGTATCGAGACAAATGCTCCCCGAATCTCGAAGACATGTCTGCGAATGTCTCGATAGAAAAATGGCTTTGGCAATAGCGCCATCTGTTTGATGATAGCGTTTTGTGATAAAAGCTCGTACTCGTATGAATATTTCGCGGAGTTTGCCATCGGCTGGAAATAAGAAAGGGGGTTATGAAATGAAACGTGCAGGCAGGGGCGAAGTTACCTTACTGCAATATAATAAATATAAAAAACTAATAACGTAGTGACACATTTCCAATCACTTCACATCGCACTTGTGTCGTTTTATTGTAGCCGCACTTGAACTGTAACTTTTCGCGTATTTAATTTTTATCGTGTAAGTCGCGGATGACATTTGCTGCGCTCGGAGTGATGCGGCTGTTTTTGCATTACAAATAGATCGTGGTGGGAGCACATGTTTATATTGCTATTTCTTTCTATCTAGTGATGAAGAAAGATAAGCAATATGATTCCTAGGTTCAAACCATCGAGATTTTGTCTCTTAAGAGACAAGCGACCAACTGGGTATAGATTTTTTCATAAGTCTGTCCGTAACTAAGCCAAGTAGTAAATCGTATACAGGCCTGGTCATTCGCGTGTGAATAAAAAAATGTTCCGGATCTTCTGTTTTAATTTTTTTTAAAAAAGTCTCAAAATAACCTAAACTGTTCCGAATTCGATTTAATTTTCGCACCCACCACCTTCTTTTTCTCGTAGTAGCACTAATTTTACATAAACTGGTATACATTGAGTATATCATACCCCGCATTACAAATAATTCTCCGATTTTTGCGTCCATTTCGATTTCACTTTGATTCTCACTTTGACACTGACACAACAATCCGGTCATTGTGTTCATGCAGCGTTTACTTGCGACTACAGCAATCCATTGCATCTTGTTGCGACATTTTGACATTTCGATCCGACTCCGATTGCGCTCATTCTGTACGGCCCTTAAAAATCATCGAGCGAGAATTTGGATTTGAATCTTGGATACTCTACTGGCGGCATCTGAGTGTACGAGGAGAAAACGAAGATTGCATCGCTTCCCGTGCAAATGCTACTACATCGCATTCGTCAGGCCTGTTTTTTCACTGCGTGAAAAGGAGTTTTGTGGAGTGTGAGAGCTCGAGCACGAAGCTCATTTTCAAGGGACAAAAGTCCACCTTCAGATAATTTTTGTGATAACATTTTTATTTTGAAAAAGTGGAAAAACTCTTTCTCCCCAAAGTGAATTTTTAAGCGCTAGTGCACTGCAGTGAAAAAAATACGCAATTTGAATTGACCTAAGTGGCACAAAATCAGCCGACTAAACTATTGTGGTATAATAATACCAAAGTTCTAACTGAACACCACACTCCCCTATAACATATAATGTAACACAGCACTCCCGTATGCCAGGCCACACGATCTTGGCAGGTAAATAATGCACCTGAGTCAAGGTCGTGTGACCGCATAAACTATGAGGGAGAAATTGCTGCATAATATGCTAACGTTAGCATAATGACAATTCAACCCAGACGCCATACGATCCCGAGGCAAATAATGCACCGGCCCAAGGTCATGCGTCAGCATAACTGCGAGAAGGAATTGCCGGAGGTATGCCGAATTGCTAACGTTAGCATAAGTAAACAATAAGAACAAGTAAAGTAAGTAATTTAGCATGGTAAGCATTCTGGTATTATAAATTAATTGGTAAGAGGAATAAACAAGGCAATTAGTCGTTAACCGTCACTCTCGTCTTTTCACTTAGGAGAATAGCCCATTGGCTCATCCACAAACAAATTCATAGGAGAATAGCCCACTGGCTCCTCCACAGCAAAACCCTTAGGAGAATAGCCCACTGGCTCATCCACAAACAAATCCATAGGAGAATAGCCCACTGGCTCCTCCACAGCAAAACTCTTAGGAGAATAGCCCATCGGCTCATCCACTACCAAATTCATAGGAGAATAGCCCACCGGCTCCTCCTAAACTAATCTCATAGGAGTATAGCCCGCCGGCTCCTCCTCCAACCTGCAAATAATCGAAGGTGTACCACACTATTGAGTGGGGTGAACGTCGGTAAAAATTTGTTGAACTCAGTGAACAGGTCAATCAGAGTCCTGAACCCAAAAAGACAATTTACAATTTTTTTTATATATACATATATGTACCAAACGTAATGGTATACGGAAAGGGCCCAACGACTCAGCGCTCGCCAAGTAATTAACTCCTGAGCCATAATAATAAACGTATTAATTAAACTAATAAAATATACACGAACCTACTACATATTTATAAGAATTGAATTACACATCTTGCAAACTATCATTTGAAAAATTTTCTTTCATTTCTTTCTGCATGCGCCTAATATTTTTTCCCAATTAGTCATTGTGTACAGGTATCCTGTCTAGTGGAGAACCCTGTCTAGTGGAGAACCCTATCCTGTCTAGTGGAGACGACATCGAGGTGCAAAATTCTTATTTTTTTCCCCACGGTTTACTAGTGGGCGTAATGGAGTAGATCTCCACAGAAAGGGGCCCTGGGGCTTCATCGGATAAGGATGGCCTTTCGCTTGGCGGTCTCCGCATTCTCTCTCTCTTTCTCGCGTCGCGATCCTCGTGTGTGTGTTAAGTGATTCAAAACGGTAGTGGTGCGGCTAGATTCCTGTCTTTCCCTGAATCTTTCTCCCTTTGTTCCCATCGGGTTTTTTTCTCTTGGTTTTTCTTTCTTGACAGCATCTACAAGGATGGTGCCCTTTGAACACGATTTTTTTTAACCCCCCCCCCCCCCATCGGGTCCTGAGCAGTCGGCGAAATATGCTATCCAGGTCCAAAGTGGCCATTATTTTGGAAGCGAATTGGAGGCTGCCTATGGTGCCGAAAACATATTCGTAATACTACTTGGTTCATACAAGTGGACTCTCAATTTGCTCTAAGCAGAATAAGCAACGATATCACAAAATACAATTACGTGGTCGCTTCTCTATCCCAGGATGTCGCAGAGTCTGTAACAGACATTCTGGAAAATCCTCCTAAAGAAAATTTATGCCCATACTTAAAGAAGGCGCTGATAGAAAGACACTCTTTAAGTATCGAGGCTCGAATTAAAAAACTAATTTCTGAAGAAGAAATTGGTGACCATAAACCCTCCGGTTTTTTTTTGTATGTATATAAACAACACAAATGGTTGACAGGATCTGATGAATTAAATAAACTATTTTGTTGGCCGAGTCTAATTTTTCACGGCAATAATAATGATAAGGAAAAAGTGTGGAGTTTGACAGGCTGTTCTGATTTGAATCATATCCATGCAAAGATTCCGAAGCATGAGCTGTCAATTTCACATATTACAAATGCTCTTGCATTAAATACTTTTGGTAAGAGTAGAATTGAGTATTTGTTAGATCACCAAAAAAAGGTAAGTGTTCAAAATTTTAATGAAAACGTGTTGAAAAATAGAAACGCCTTTGAGGTGCTAGTAGATACAGCAATTTGTTTAGCTGTTCATAACTCATGAGCAGCATTTCGGGGCCATGATGAACTAATGAATCTTTCAATAAAGGCAACTTTAAAGACTTATGTGAGTACACGGCAAAATATGACCATGCATTTAAAAAAATTTTAGAGTCTTGTACGGTGTTTAAGGGCACATCGGCGATGATCCAAAATGATACAATTGAATCGGTATGTACCGCTATAATAAAAGAGATTAAGAGTGAACTCCAAGAAACAAATTTTGTGGCTGTGCAATTTGATGAAACCACCGATATATCACGAAAAGTGCAGCTTTCGTTCATTGTTCGATATATTACCAACAGTGGGGAATCTATAGAACTTTTTTATAAATTTTGTGATGTAAGTAGCGATGAAAGTGCCTATGGGGTCACCAAAATGGTTTCGAGTGTTATTGATGAATTAAATATAGGCTTAAAATTAGTTGCAACGGTGCAACTGTAATGTCCGGCCCAGTGAATGGAGTTCAAATGCAAGTTAAAAAAAATGTATAGCCATGCTCTCTATATTCATTACAACGCACATGTTTAAACCTTGTTCTGTCGAAATCCGTTCAAACAATTAAGAAAACAAAACAATTCATTGCAACGCTGAGCAGCCTAGCTTCATTTTTTTCGACTTCGGCAAAAAGAGATAAGTTATTGCAGGAAATACTTCACAAAAAAATTCCATCAGTATGCCAGGTGAATGGAAGTATAATTCTCGACTCTTAAATTTAGTGGAAAAGGAAAGATTAAATTTAATTGAAGTATTTGAAACAATTATTGATAGCTCGGATAATTGGGGAGAAAGTACAACCATATTTGCCCGTGGATATTTGCAGTTTTTATGCGAATTTAAAACGATTTATTTTTTTAAATATTTTCTCAAAAATATTTGCATTCACTGACGTCTTATATAATATTTTACAACAAAAATCCTTAGATATTTCGAAATGCATAGAAGAAATTGACTCTTGTACAGAACACATTAAAAAGCTTGGTTTTGACGATAAATTTACAGAAATTTATTTAAAAACAATGGAATTGTACGGAGGACCGCCGCAAAAACCAAATGGAGACAAACATTATTTTAAGAAAATTAATTCTGAAATATTTAATAGGATTGTCTATGAAATAAACACCCGATACGATGATTTAAAAAATATTAAATTTATTCAGCTAATGCACAATGTGTGTGATAATTTTAATCATTACACAACCAAATTTCCATGTGAGCTTATTTTATCACTAAAAGAAAATTACTCCGATTTTTTTCAAATTTAATTATTTGAAGTTTGAGAATGAACTTAAAGTAATATACTGTTCGGAATGCCATAAGGACAAAAGTGTAACCGACCGATTATATCTTCAAATTTGAATGAGACATTTTCGGAGTCCCTAAATCTTTGTCGTTTAATTATGACCATTCCATCAACAACATCTACTACTGAAAGATGTTTTTCTACTTTAAAACGAATTAAAACAGCGAATAGAAGTACGATGTTAAACGCTCGACTTTCTGCACTATCGTCAATAACCATTGAAAAGGAGTTTTTGACGGCGTTGAGACAAAATCCGAGTCATCATTTTTTTTCTAAGGTCGTTGATGAGTTCACAAAAAAAAACAGAAGAACAGATTTAATGTACAAAAAATTATAAAATTTTAGTTGCCTACATACTTTTTCAATTAATCTACATTCGAATTAATAGGTATAATATGCCTTTTGTTTCTAAGTTCCTTAACAATTGTTTACTTGTGAAAACAGTTCGGTAAATGTGTTCACAGTATGTTTTCAAATTACCCAGGTACTTGGGTGTGTGTGTTTGTGTGACGTTTGGACTCGATTGAGTTTGATAAATGTATCAGTTGCATACTCGGAAGACTTGTTTTTGTTTTGTCGAAATTTAATAATTTGTGTCTCTAGAAACAACTGAAAGGTCGTATGACTGTTTAATTCACAGTGCACACCCTTGTTGAGTGCCGCCAGAATTTCATTTCCGGTGCTTGCAAGTGTTTCGATATTTAACAAAGTATCGAAGCATTTGTGAGCACTGGAACAAACCAGCGAACGACTGGAAACCGGCTTGGCGCTGGGAAGAGTCCCGTTGCTGAGTAGAGGCCGGCTCGAGAAATGAAGCGGCAGTCCACCATTACGGACGGGATTTCTTGATTTCGGATTTCTATGTCGTGTAAGGAAGGAAAAAAAGAAAAAAAGATTGAATTCGAAATATTATATACAAGAATGAATGAATAAAAGCCACTTGGGGCGAAATTGTAAACAAGAACCTGTCGCGTAACGATCGGAAATAGTATATAAAAATTGAATTTTAAAATGAATTAAACCAAAAACAAAAATGAATTAAAATGAATTAAACCAAAAACCAAAAAATGAAATAAAATGAATTAAACCAGAATATTAAATTAAAATTAAAAATTAATAAATAAAATGGCATGACAGGACCGACGAGGACTGAATTCTGAAATAAAATAAATTAAAACTAACCTACAAATTTAAAACTAAATGAAGTAAAGTTTAAATCAAAAATTAAATGATGAAAGACAAAATGGGGTGAGTTCGTTTCTTTTCTATTTTTCTATATTTTGATTATTTATTTATATTATATATTTTGATTTCTGTGGCACATTATTTTTCTTGGTTTTAGTAATTTTTTTTTAGGTTTTTTTTTCTTTTAATGTTAATTCCGGCTTGTTTTTTTTTTGAAGATGTTTAAAGGCTAGTTAGCCTATTTAAATGAACCCGAGCGTTTAGCTCCTTCGCCCCGAACCTCAACAAGGGGTCACGACGAATGTTTTCTTTTGGAAAGTCGTGACTGAGGTAGGGTGGGCAGAACAGGGCGCTACAAACACCTAAGCGCCCTGACCAATCGCGGAGCCGCGCCATCCAGCCGCTTCTTGGTCTTTCACGACCAATTGGGAAAATAATCCCAATTTTTACACTCCCTTGGATAAGTCGGCGCTGATAATTTTTGTTGTTGTACAGGCCAAGGGTTTATGGTCTGAGTTCAAGCAAGAACCACCCCCACACTGCCGTAGCTAGTCCCGGCCGCCAGCAAGAGCGTCGCACCAGCGAGAACTCTGCCACCAATTCGGACGTAGGAGGAATTGGCCCATTCTGTCCCGAACCTTCCCATCCTTCGAATATTTTGACTTTTTCAAGTCAAAATATTCCTTCCAAGGCCTAAACCACAACACCCTTATCAAATATACACACGACGCCCCTGGTAAATAGTAAACATAGAATATGGGCTAGCATGTCATGTATGCAGCTCTAAATTGTATTTAAGCTTAAGTTTTTACAATAAAGATTGTAGTTCACTATTGAACACCAGAGCGCGTTTAATAAGATTTTTTACAGCAGACTCTTTTAGGTATCGATACAAGGAGAAGCCCATGTAACAACAGATGGTGAGTACGTCAAAGATTGTTTCGTACATGGAGCTGAATAAAGTCAAAGATTTGCCATTATCTGCTACAACAGTACAAGATAGAACTGCTTAAATGTCTTCAAATGTAACACATATGCAAGTGGAAGACATTCAACCGGCTGTGGATGAATCACGGCACAAGTTACCATTTTCGTCAGGAAAAATATCGTAAAAAAGAATTGCTAGGATTGCTGGCGCTCTCAGGGCAAACTAGTGGAGAATATATAGTAAATGCTGAGCAAAAATTCCTGGAAGACTATGAAATCGATATAAATGAAATCATTTTCAAAGGAACTGATAGAGTCAGAAGTATGACAGGAATACATAAAGACAACGGCTCTTCGGCAAAATACAAACCACGAAATCTTAACGTTTCACTGAACAATTAATCAAGAGGCCCTTTGTGCCCAAACATTTCCGGCCGAAATAGTTGAGGTCATGAACTTGCTAATTAAGATCATTAACAACATTTTGTCAGAAGCACTCAATTATTGCCAGTTCAAGGAATTTCTCGAAGAAATAGAAAGCTAGTATTTTGTCCATCCCGAATTGAAAAAAGACAAATGGCTGCAAAAATTCAACTTCATGGTGGATATCACAAAGAAACTAAATGAAACCCAGCATATGCATTGCTTGAAGGAGTGATTTGTTTCGAAAATAAATTACTTCTTTTTGTCGAAGACATGAAGAGTGGTAAATTATTTCATTTCGAAAATCTGAAGCAAAATCGCGATGAAACCAATGCAATTATTGACACGAGTTACTTCAGCATGACTATAAACAAAATGAAGGATGGATTCGCTGATTTGAGCAATTCAAAACAAACTCAAGTACTCGGACGTTCTTAATAAATCCTATCAACACAAATACAAATGAGATTAAAATTGAGCCCTTTGGAATTGATGCTGGTTCGCTTCAAATGCAATTGATGGATTTGAAAACCAAACACTTGTGAATTGGAGTTAACAGAACTCAAGAGCAAGTTAGAAGAGTTGGATGTCCAGAAAAGCATGCACGTCACGCTGCCCAAGTGGACAGCTCTAAAAGAAATGCCGCGACTTATGGCACTTATGTTTGACGTATGGAATAGTCTTCCAGAATGCTACAGTGAGGTGAAGAAGTTGGTATTTGGAGTGATGACGATCGTCGGGTCAAGATATTGGTGCGAACAAGCGTTCTGTTGCATAAATATAATAAAAAGTAAAGTAAGAAGTCAACTAACAAATAAAAATCTAGAGGCATGTTTGAAACTGAAAACAAGAAGTTATGAGCTAGATTTAGCCAATTTTTCAAAAGGCGTGCAAGGCCAATGCTCCCATTGATGTAACTATTGTAACTATCTAGTATTCATTAATAATACTTATATTATTTCATTACTAATTTTATTATTCTAGCAGAGCTAGCTAAAATACTTTAAAATGTTTTGTGCGAAACATTTGTATGTTTTTGTTTGAATAAATATTATTTCATATTTAAATCAAAAATCGCGATCTGACAAGTAGAACGAAAGAAACGGAAAAAGAAACGAACCTGCGTGGGACGAAAAACGGCCGGGTTTTTGGTGAAAAAAGGAGTCGAAGTTGCACAACCGACGAAGTCGGTCGTGTTTTTTTAAACAGTACGCTGAAAGATCAAAAAGGTAAAGAAAAGTTTGGTACACGGGTTGAAATAGTTGACGCGGCCCCAAGAAGGAATGTTCCAGCCAGCGGCCGAACAAGTATTCTTCGAGTGTGTGATCCGAGATAGGATTTTGTTGGCGTAGCCGGATCGAGTCCGCAGTTTTAGAAGACCAAACAAAAAGAATAAGGAGTGTCTTGGAGTTGGAATTTAACACTAGACCAACACGGTCACCTTGTTTTGTTTTGGTGGTTTTTTGGTGAAGTAAAAGTTAAAAAAAAAGGATACTTGAACGTGGAATTTGGAGCTGAAAAAATACGGACTGGGAAGGAACGGGCCCTTCGATAGGCACCCGCCCCCTGGTAGAGGAAAACGAAGCGGAAAAACAAAATTTCTAGGAGAAAGAAGAAGGTGACTGATGCTGAATCGAGAAGACCACCAAAGAAAATTATAAAAAAAAATGTAAGTGCTACAAATTTAAGTTAAAAAAAATATGAAAAGAATTTTTGTTAGATCCGACGTTTTTTTTCTTTCAAATTTTATTTTGTTTGTGAGTTATGTTTTTATGGTTTCAGTGCGTGCGCGTTTAGTTTTTTTGTCTTGTTGGTCTTTTCTCCCTGTAATGGCGTCCCTTTTGATCGGGAGCTCCTATATACCGCGTTCGGGTGCAGTTTCGGTGCAATTTAAATTGGGTCGGTATAATGCGCCCAGACAGTTTGGTCTATGTCCGGCGGTTTCGATCTCATTCGGTGTGTCTATTTTAGTTTTTTTTTTTTTATTATTATCGAACGATCTCCACGGAGATACAATTAGTGCTCCAAAATAGGCGTGCGTAGGCTCCGGAGCCCCCGTGAGGCGCATATGGCCTGGCTATGTGCATTCTTGAGTTAGTTTTTTTGGGAAATTCTAAATCATGCACGATTAAGATCAGGAAATGTGCAATTAATTCCGCGTTAACGCCTGTTTCTCTCTTCTCTTGAAATTTTCTTTGCAAGCCACGCGGTGTGTAAGGCCGTTATGTGCAACGGTGAATCTTTTGTGCTAGACTCGTGCTAAAACTGCTGTGCGAAATCAAATTACCGCTACTAGCTCACCGTTATGTGACGCTCAACCGCGTGTTCCGTGCAACTTTAAGTTTTTTTTTTTTGAACGCGAGTTTTGAAGAATTAGTGCTTTAAACCCACATTTAGCCGGTCTGAAAATCCTTTTAGGGGAGCTTCTTAAGACACTGGCTGGGAAAAAATTTGGCAAATTTCCCTTAGGTTCGAATTCTTCGTGGCATCGACAGTGAAGTCTCTTATATGGTTAGTTTAGGGTCCGTGCATTTTTATAGGGAGTAGTGCCCTCCTTTTTTTTTGGAGTTACCTTTGAAAGTATAGGATGCCAATATGCGGCAACTGCGAATATACACCGGCTGGATCAGTATTAGCCACTTGAAAAGTGTGTACCCTATCCCTATTTCTTATAGATCTTTTCAGCTAGCGTATCTGAACTCGGTTCCAGAAAGAGAAGTACAGACCGGAGTCCTTTTTTTTCGTGTAAAGAAACCAATATCAACCCTTTCAGGAACGAGGTTATGGAGTTTCGTCAAGAGTACGAGCAGAATTTGGTCCCGAAGAGCCTTATGGCAAGTTTGGTAAATTTCAGCCCCTATATCAGCCAGCAAGAGGAGCCACACGGATCGAGTATTTAACCTGAAAACATGCACAATCATGCACTCAGAGTGGGAGTCGTGCGACAACTTTGAGGTTACCTATTGTGGTTTTTATCGCCCCTTTTTTCAAGGTAGTCGCCCTTTTAGCAGGCGAAATTTAATGCAGAAAAGCCGTACATGAGCACATGTGGAGAATTGTTTTGTGATAAATGCCATTTTACAGTATGGCTAGCGTATTTTAGTTTCGATCATTTGTGGCTTAGTTTTTTTCGTGTCGTTGTGTTTGGGCAATACGCGAGGTATAAGGGTCAAGCTTTCGGAAAAACTAGCTTCGGTATTGGAATGAAGATTTTAGTCATCGTTTTGTCCATGGTTAAAGGTAGCCACTCACGCCCCTTCCGATGAGCTACGCACGTGCTAGAGCTAGATGCACGCTACCTATCGGGAAACCATGGGACTAAAGTCACCCAACTGTGGCTTGGTCACCGGCTGACAATCGTCTTCGCGATAAGTATATGTCCTGACTAACTTGGGACAATTGATTAAGGAGACTTACTCCAATCAGTTGTTCTGGGGCAGGGTAAGGGGTATATATATTTATTGATGGCTAAGACGATTCCGTGGATAGTGATGTTGTATGAAGATTCGGTTGGGCGGATACTATGTTGTGATTTAGGTCATAACATAGCGCCCCAAATCTCTGCAGCCTTGCTACGCCAAAAACATGCATGTGTACATTACATGACCTTCTAGCAAACATGAATACATTCACATGAATTCAAGACCGAAATATAGATACAAATCCGAATCGACATATTTTTCTACAATCAATTGAAGTGCAACACACAAGAGCAGGTAAACTTTAACCTGCCAGGAAGAATTGGAATGTAAGCTTTGCAAGGGATCACATCATATACATCGTTGTAAGAATTTTCGGTTATGAATGTCAATCAGAGACTTGAGGAAGGTAAGCGCTTGTAAGTATTGTTCACGAGGCACCTGCAAAAAATGCAAAAAGGGACACACTATTTCGAAACAGCTATCCCAACGGTAGATTCCCTTTTATAAATTAATTCAAACTGCAATTTAAGCAATTTAACGATGAACCTGTAGCACATCGTGCACTCGCGGTCCATGGATCACAGTTGAGTTGTTCGCAACTTGAGTTTCGTAACTTCGGGTCGTTTACGGTTTTTGGAGTCGAATCAAAGGAACCCGCATTGAACAAGGGTCCATTACTTACACAATCATCTATGCATGCAAGTGTAGACGATACGCGATTGTGATGATCTAAATGCGGTAATAGAAAAGCACGCTCATCATTTTGGCTTTGTCGCGAATTTGGTACCGCAAAAGGTATGTTGGACTTCACTTGTAAAATCTAAAGTTCAGTGAGTGACGCTATCAGAGCGGTTAAGCAGAGTACTCTAAATCCCAAAGTCTACCAAAACCATTATTGGCAACACTGAACTCAACCCGGTGAACTGAACGAAAAGAAGAGCGCCGTACGACACAACCGCTACGAGAGTTCTTTCCGGAGAGTGCATCACTTATTAAAGTAAAAAAAAAATATATATCTAGTATAAATATAATTTCATTATATAAATATAATCTCACGTAAAGTGCTTTGCAATTCGGGGCGAATTGGATAGCTCTGCAACAACCATAAAAACGAAACTAAAATTCATGTTTTAAACAATTTAAATATAATTATATGTTACGTTTCTTTGGTTGGTTTAGTACTGCTGAACCGATCATAATAAAACTTAATTCCCTTTATTTCTCGGAAGAGGAAAAGTGGAAAGAATTGCTACGAATGCAACAAACCGAGTCATCACGAAAATAATTGTCCAGTAAGAACGAAAAGTATTACCGAAGCTTACAAACAGAATTCAAACGTGACTGAATCGACTTGTAGAATTCAAATTAAAGAAGCTGACCATAAAATATACGTCAGTGACACGCCATAATATTTTTTTTTTAATTTTTGACAAGTTCAGTGTACATCATGACTGTGGATAAGGGTTTTCCAGTTGCGATGAAAAAAATTTAACAGAGCTCAACTCTCGACAAAAAACTAAAGTAAGATCTAAGAAGATTTTGACATTAAAAAACTGACACTCAAATGATCTTTATAGTTCAATTAATTGGTTAATGCATGTGGGATGGGGTCCTTGACAAATTGTTTTGGCTGATTGAGAGAGAGATTATAACCCAAAAAGTGCGATAAACGAACAACTAATAATAAAATTAGTTGAACGCGCTTGAAGGCGCTATGATAGAACGCAGCGTTTTGTAAGAAAAGAGTCAGTAGAAAGACCGCGAAAATGAACTTATTTTGTTATAATATACCTGCGACAATTTAACGCTCGAAGAAAAGTACCCGAACCTTTTGCACATGTTCCAAATTACTTTCATGGTGAGAAAAAATAAAAATTTTATATTGATCTAAGCACTTCTTAATATAATTTTTGGCAAAATATTTGTTTTGTTGTTCGCTTGTTTAAATTAATTTGTTTTGGGTCAAGTACGCCCATAAATGTTTTGATTTGACTTGTGAAGACGTCATTGAAAAAAAAAATCGCGTCATATTTTTGTTGTTCAACGTTCAGTTCAAATCCGAACAGAATTTGAATAGAATTGGATGTTTTTTTTGTAAAAAAAACATGATTTTATTCTTTCTTTTCACGAAGTCCGAAGTTCGTTACGCGTAGAAATTAAAATTGACCCAATTACTTTTAATTATCAATTCTATAATTCAATAATACATGCAAATGTGTATTTGTCACATCTATGCTGTTGTTTTCGTTATAGCTTAACAGTTTTCTATTCAAATATGCAATTAATCGCATTCTCATCTCTATCTCTGTTCCTCGTTTTTTATATATAATATAGTTTTTGATATTAAAACAATAAATAAATCAATCAAAATGAGTTTTTGTTATAACTTAATTATCTCTACAACTTTCAGTACTCGCTCATAATTTATCGACTTTCACTTTCTTCTGCGTTTAATTATAAATTAAATATATCGTGGTTTTTATATTATGTTATCTCGTTTTTGTTTTGTATTCTATTCAATTTGTTTGTAGTTTACTGTAAAAATAAAGCTGACAGATTTTTTTGTAGTATTGCATCCTTAACCGAGTTGAATACGACTTGAATATTTTGCGTATCGACGGCATTCGTGAAATGATGATAAATGGCAGTGGGAGTATTTTTACGTACTTTCATAAACATTTGTAGTATAAAATTTTGTACATCTAAGATTTTATGTGGATTACCAGTAAATTGCGGATAGTACCAGCGAATATCAGTCTCGGGATTACGCACCTTTTGTGCTAATAAATCGGTCTTATTCAGAAATAATATAATTGAGATACCTTGAAACGTTTGATTATTAACAATTGTATCAAAAATATTTTTGGATTCTTCTAGGCGATTCGTTTTTCTGCAAATTACAAATGAAAATTAATCCGAATCAATTTTAAATGTTGTTTGCCCTTACCTATCTTCGGCTAGAACTTGATCGAATTCCGACGTTGAAACTAAAAATAATATCGATGTGACCGAACAATCGAAGCACTTTGTCCATTTTTGTCGTTGCGTTCGCTGTCCACCGACGTCCACAAACACAAAAGGAATGTTCTGATTTTGGAAGAAATTACAGAAAATAAAATTGATGAGAACGAAAAATTATAGCACGAACCTGTATTCTTATTGTAAACTCATATACACCTTTGGTAGCTTTACGGCAATGTAAAATGTCCCTTTGCGATGGTATGTAATCGTGCCGTGCTATTCGATCTAAATCGTCTAAAAAATAACTTACAGAGTCGCTCTGAAAGGGAAAAAGAGAAAAAAATATTACGTGCTGAAGTATTATTTAAATTTCATCAATACAATGATTACCTACACAATTAATAACTTTAATTTTACATAAGCAGACAGATAAAATAGTAGATCGGGTGACCGGCCGTTTATCAGCCTGGAACTTTGCGATAGTGTGCGAGAATGGGGAAAATGAAGAATTTTTGTTTCTACATCTCAAGAACCGCTTACGCCAGCAAACTTGAAGTTGAACTTATATTGATATACGATAGTGGAGCCATTTTCAAAAGTGAAAACTGCACTGCACACGAATTTAATTGTATAAGCAAAATCTCAGCTAGCTTTAGCTGACCTGAACCCCGATGAGTTGAAGAGAGTTAGATAATGACACGTGAGACCATAATTGGTCCTATGGTGTACAATATTAAGAGGTGGACTATCTCGCTAGGAGTATTAAAGACGAAAACTACCAAAAGTAAGACGAGTTTATTTTATAAAACGTTTCGTCTTTCTTCAAGAGAATGAAATGCGAAGAGCTCAAGGCGGTCGTGGTAAACAGGACCACGGAGGGTCTTCAAAGGCGAACCTCAGACACTTGCTCTGGAGAAGACTTGATTTAGCCTTTACGAATGCTATAGAATTGTACCCATACCGGTCAAGAACACTACAGTGATCGAAAGGAATGTTCTGATTTTAGAGCATAGTATAGTGTTGCCGTGATGTAGGGGTCTTTGAAATCCTTACATCATCTTCCAACAAAGCCCATGTGCGGGGTGGCAGTATTTATACCATTTCGAACGCCTAGATCGCGTTATCTTATTAGTCGAGGAAAGGGCACCACGTAAAAGCTTCTACGAAGAATAACATATGACTCTACGCATTTGATGAAAATTGCACAAAGTTATGGACGAGAATTGTTGATTTTGTTTTTTGTTTTACAAAAATCGTAATGTAATCATAGAGATAAAAATAACGGAGACGGCAAGACGCCGTGCACTTTGAAGCATTTTGATGCAAAATTGAACGTTTTGTATGGAGCGTAGTATTCTTTTCAAGACCGGAAAATTAAATTAAAATTAAATTAAATTAAAAATTAAAATACATGTGAGTAAGATGCTGATAGTAGCATAGTGAATATCGCCGGTCCTTTGCGAGAAATCGTCCGGCTTCAAAACAGTCGCTGCTCGTCATCTCCGCTAATCCATATGGAATCATGAAATTCAACCACTCCATCATTTATTATACTAATTAGATGTTGCGGCAGAAAAATCGTGTTGAGACGGACTGATAATTAATTTGCAATGATGTTCAGCAATGGTAAATCTACGCTTTAGCATAGACATGATTAACGTAACAAGCGTTGGTTCAACCAACCCATCTAGTAGTAA
Organism: Beris chalybata; assembly: GCA_949128065.1. Classification (NCBI taxonomy): domain Eukaryota; kingdom Metazoa; phylum Arthropoda; class Insecta; order Diptera; family Stratiomyidae; genus Beris; species Beris chalybata. Next base: position 93,914,183 of record OX421897.1, read on the forward strand.
GACTGTTAAAACCTCCTTGAATATCAAATAAAACTGTAAATGCATATTGCTTACGGTGCAATGTGTATTGAACATTCCCTATAAGCTCAGTCCGCGCAGTTTCACTCTTTGGTATGTGTGTGAAGTTCACTGCGCTACAAATGCGCATCAAAGATTTTTTCGAGGAACGTCAAGAAAAATAAGGTAAAACTAATCGTTCTGAAGCTCGTTCAAAGCTGGTAAGATTTTTATAGTTTCGGAATAAATGGCAACCACACCTTCCTTCTGGCTTTCAGTGTATAACCCAATGCTATGTACCCTTGAGAAGAAAAAGGTGCTCAATATCAAAACCGTTATGTCACCTGGAGATTTATATGAAAAGAGGGTAGATAAGACCCAGTTCTTATAGTTACAGTCCTTCAATTGCGATTGATTTTTTCTATCATTGTCTGTATCTTTACCATCATCAATGGCGCGACAGCCCAAATCGAGCCAGGGCTTGCAGGATACATTGTCTGAAGTCATCCCGGTTCAGCGCCCGCGTCCTCCCAATTTGTGCATCTAAGAAGCGATTTGCAATCTGCGTCGACTGAGTCCTCGTATCTTTTTCGCGGTTTTCCCACCGGTCTCTTGCTATGAGCTCTACTTTTCATTGCGTCATCCATTCGCTCCACATGACCTGCCCATTGTAGCTTACGGAATTTTATAAGATTCGATGCGGCTGGGTCGTCATAGATGTTATACAACTCGTTGTTGTACCGAATACGCCATTCAGTGCCTTCTTTTACTGGTCCCAAAATTCTTCGAAGAATTCGTCGTTCAAAAGCATCTATTGATTTTTCAGACGCTTGAGTGAGAGTCCACGTTTTTCGTATTTTTACGTATATCCCCATTTCCTGTACGAAGGCATCTAGGGATGTTCGAAGGCATCTAGGGATGTTCAATCAAGAGCATTACACGTTTTTATTACTTCGTGTGAGGATCCCTAATTAGTTCCTTTTGCAACCCTGTAGCTACAGATATGCGTATGGCTCCTCAAGTTTCACGTTTGGCTATTCGTATCGCACTCTTGTATTCCCTTTGTACCTGTTGGTGAAGTTAGGTCCATGGTGTCAGTATGACCGAGTATTTAACCCCGCACCTCTTCCTGCAGACAGTTGCCTTATTTTATTTCGGAATGTCACTGCGTATCATTCAAAGTAACAATACTTTAACCGGTCTTTGTTACAAAGTAAGACACATTATATCATATCCATATTACAGTAGGTACCGCATATTGTAATCACTTTGGGACCAGCCAATTGTTTTGTTTTGTTTTGTCTATTGTTTTGTAGAGCAGCCTGACTATCGCTGCAAATGCAGATCATCCTGCCTCTCCGTCTTCTCTCTGTAGTCCATTCTACTCCGAGGTATCCCGGAGTAATTATCGACTGAACTTAGCTTAGCTTACGATGGTGCTACAGTCCTTGGACCTTGGACTCCTAAATTTGCCGCCTCCACCCTACTCGGTTCAGTGAAAACGACCTTCTGAATCTTATCAGTGATTTGCTGTCTGCGCCAAAAAAATTCTCTCAGCGCTTTCGTGGTTTTCCAAATTGTCTTTGTCCATAAACTTTTCATTTTAGTGTGCGTTTGGGGATTTTCCGTCATCCATCCCTCCACAATACCAGCCCATTGTAGTTTTTTGAATTTTATGAAGATCGATACTTCTGGATTATCGAAGATGGCATACAATTCTCTATTGTATCGTATTCTCCAGATCAAGTCTTCCCTCATAGGTTCGAGGTATCTTCTGAGGACTTTTTTTCAAAGGATTTCACTAATTTTTCGGACGCCTTAGTCAATGTCCAGACAAGAAACTTAGCTGGAAACTTAATCTGGAAGAACGCGTTAAAAAAGCGTATAACGCAGTTTACGCCTGCGGAAAGTTGTTCGGTAACAGGTCTACAACCAAAATTAGTACATTGGATGTACACAGCCATAGTAAGACCAATCTTAAGCTATGGCGCGATAGTCTGCTGGGAGGCGACTAGAAAATCCACGTATCTTAGCAAGCTGACAAGAGTACAGCGCTTGTCGTGCATTGGGGTCACTAGTGCCCTTAGAACCACACCCACGGCAGCACTGGAAACTATCCTCCACCTGCTGCCAATGGACAAGCACATAAAAAACATGGCTGCAAAAGGCGCTCTTAGACTCAAAGAGTTAGGTTACTGGAGAACTAGACCTGCTGGTCACAGTACCATACTCAATGACTTCTTGAAGTGTGATATGAACAGGGAAACGGACTATATTATGCCAGAATTAGATTTCAGTAGGGAATTTTCTGTTAAAATCCCACACAGGGGCGACTGGAATGTATAACGCAACCTAGACAACAGGACCATAATGGTATTTACCGAAGGTTCGAAAATGATTTCTGGTACAGGAACTCACAGGAACTCGATATGAATGAGTCCTTCAGGCTACCGGACCATGCCAGTGTATTTCAAGCGGAAATCTTTGCAATACTTCAAGCATTCAAAATTATTGAAGCAAAGGTGAATGCAACAGAAGACATCACTATTTGCATTGACAGCCAAGCAGCCATTAAGGCCCTTAGCTCGAACACAACACGATCAAAACTAGTTAGACAATGTCGTGGTTTTCTTAACACCATCGGCACACGGCACAATATTACGCTCTGCTGGGTGCCAGTCCACTGTGGAATCCAGGGGAATGAGCAAGCTGATGAACTCGCTCGAGCAGGCTCAGCCTAAGCTCACCAGTGATGGACCAGCACATTGCTATTCCCATCGGATCCATAAATCAGTCTATCGACTCACTATGCTTGCAGTGGGCAGGCAATAGATGGTCAAACCTAACTACATGCTCAATATCAAGAACTCTTTGGCCTGAATATGATAACGGGAAAAGCAAGTATATCCTGAGCCTCAGCAGGAAAGATGCTAGCACACTAATCGGAGTGCTCACAGGGCACTGCCTGATCGGTAGACATGCTAGACGACTGGGAACCGACGCAAATGATCTTTGTCGTAGCTGCGGTGACCCAGAAGTGGAGGAGTCAATCTTTCACGTCCTATGTGAGTGTCCGGGCCTATCGAAAACGAGAAGACGGAACCTCGGCGCTTATTTCCTCGATGACCTCAGTGATATCGATAAAGGAAAGCTATGTAACATAGCAAACTTTATAAGATCCACTAAATGGTTTTAGGTTCCAGGAATTCTTCAAACTCAAACGGGGAGCACAATGGACGAACAATAACGTCTAAGTGAAGGAGGATGATAGCATCTCCACCCCTTATACCATACCATACCATAGTCAATGTCCACGTTTCGCTACCATAGTATAGCAGAGATCTTATATTGTTTTGCATAGTTTAACCCAGATAATATTACAATCCATCTGGAAGGTTTTTTGGCTTAGCACCGCAATTAATTTTTTTTTAAATAGTTCCAATTATTTATGTTAAATAGCTCTTGATTACCTTTCAGCCTAACCTAACAGAAATGCAAGTTAGTTCGTATTACTGATTACTTGGCAATGAGTTAAAGTGAAGTGTTTATAAATCATGGATGATTTCTAGGTTAAAGTACCCCACAGTAGTATTTTGTCTGATTGGCGGTATATTTATGTCGCCGGGTTTGCTACTGGTGTCAACGGACACATATTCGAGTGTCAAATTGAAAACCATTGGTGCCAGGCCATCACCTTGTTTAAGCCCGTTGTCAGTTCTAAAGCTGGAGATCATCACCTTGTTTAAGCCCGTTGTCAGTTCTTAAGGTGGAGGTCAGGTCATTTTCAACTCTGACTTGTGACAGAGAATCGGTCATTGTCATTTTTGTAAGCCGAACCAGTTTCGATGGAACTCTAAATCCATCATTATTTTATACAGTTCGCACCTGTCGATCCTGTCGTATGCCTGTTTAAATCTGGTGCATATTAATGTTAAATTCCCAGCACTTTTGAAGCACCTGTCTTACTGAGAATATTAGGTCCATGGTTTATCACCCAGCTGTAAATTCACCCTGGTATTCACCAATTACTTTGTCAACAAAGGGCTTCATTCTCTTTTCTAGAATTTTCGTCAAGATCCTATAGACGTACACAACAGGGATATTCCTCGGTAGTTTTCACACCAGTTTGTCGCCTTTTTTATAAATTGGCTATATGATACTCCTGCGCCAATCTTCTCAATCTGCTTCTTGCATCTATTTGTCCAAGATCAATCTGTATAGGAGATGTGCTATGCAGGTGTCGCCGGCTTTCAGAAGTTCAGCTGAATTTGCGTATCTATTATTTTGACCAGCACTGTACGTATATCGATATACGTGCGAAGTATGCTGAATACCCAATTTTTTAAGGGAGCACGGTCCTGCAGGGCAGAACAATTTATCATGAAAATCAAATGTGATAACAGAACGACAACGCCCAAGATATTCTATTCATTCCTGTTCAATAGAGAACACACGTAATCACAAATTTCCATTCATAATCACCGCGTCACTCTCGTGATATTTCAACAATTTCATAATATTAAAACAGATAGTTGTCTATCAGTGAGATAAATTGCGTGTGATCAACAGAATGACAACGGTAATTCAAGTGAAAGAATTTATTTACTAACAAATGACATGGGATGTGCTAATTAACTGGTACGCACTGGAGGCGAGTGTTGACTGTGAATCATGTGGTCAGATTAGTTGCTCTAGTGACTCGCGATCAAGAATAATTTTACATTATTCCATTTATAATTTCGAGTGGAATGCAATTAACATCATCGAGTCGACTTTCTAAATAACTGAAAGACATGCTGAGAAGGACATTCAAGGCTGTCTTGCTTTTAATTAATTTGCCAAAATTTTCTATTTTCAGATTAGTATACTTTGCAGAATTATTAGCATATAATCGAGATTTTCTTTTCTGTTGTAATGCTAAATTTCATACAGAGTATCGAAAACAGAGGCCGTAATCTGTAGCGACTAGCTTTTATTACACATTGACGCAAATTGAAAGGATAAACAAAACTTTAAGTGCACAGGTATAACGAATAACGTGCTCGTTTCGAAATTTGTTTTCTCTTCTAGACAATTTTTTACCCCGGGAAGAGGATAGATAGCATAGAGAATAAATTTTCCCCGAAGTGATTCATTGCAATAAAAAAATTCAGGCCCTGAAAACTCGTAAACAAAAAACCAATGTACAAAATTGCGGAGAAAAAAAAAGCAAAAGAAAAAGCAAACGATGAACATCCGGCTGAAATGAACTAAGTACCAGTCCAAAGAGCTGAGTGCCGAGCTTAAATAATAACAATAATTGTCTTTAATAAATTTCACAGTTCTTGAACTGCCTCGCCTGATTCTCTAGCCGCCGTCATTCCGGTGTGACAAATTTTTGTTTCAAGAAAAATGAAAATAATTTCACGTGCGAAAATTCTATTACTTACAATTTGGAATTCTCTTCGCCTATCGTATGCCCTTCGAATTGCTCTATCATGCCACAATGTCCGTATTATCGGGGCATATTCTTGGAACATTTCGGCATTAATGCCGTGACTACTATGTAACATTTTGGCTTGTGTAGCTTCATAATCGGTGTTTGGATGCTCCCAGGGAATGTCGAGTTTCTCGCGTGCATCGACTAGCACCTGCATACCTGAAAGAAACAAATATCAAAAAATCGATAATATGATCGATTGGAATGTCTCGTTGAAGCCGACTTATGTGGGAATATCGTCGGATCTCTTGTAATACAATACCTTTGACGATATTTTGATAGATGACATACTGATACTCTCGAATCAATTCCGGTTCGAACTTGATGCCATGAATGATCCGCATCTGCTTCAAGAATGTCGATTTTCCAGATTCACCAGCGCCCAGCAGTAAAAGTTTGACCTACAAAAGAAAGAGGAAGTGAGAAAGGCAAAATTTTTCGGTTTGTTGTTATTATGACGAAGTGATCAAGTCAGTTGTACCGAGATGGTGAAGCTTCACTTGGAGCCAATATGCTTTGAGACGCGTTTTTTTAATGGACACTGAAAAATTTCACAGTTTGCAAAGCATTGCATAGGCCGATTGTTATTGTGACCTTCAGCGAACACGAGCTCCATACACCGGCTATTTTAATGCTGAGCGAGCTCTTGATATTCAAGAAAATTCCAATAAGAGTACAGCACTCGATTGTCGATTCGCGTAGTATAAATTATCACATAATTAAACACCTTATGGACGAAATAGTGCAATTAAAATTCAGATGCGTCTGAAGCTGAACAAAATTTAATATCGTGCAGGTCGGCTCCATTTCACTTGATACTTTTCTGTCGATTTCGACATATTTTGGTTGAGATGACCTTTGAATTGTTTGAAATTGTTGTTTAGGTTTCAAATGTGATGACAAAGCGGTTCGTTCGCGCATTGTGACTAATTTAATCGCAGAAAATCCAAAATCGTTGTGTAATACGAAGAAATCCGTTACTAAGTGCATGATTAATACGGTAAACCAATGCCAGAGTTCGTCTAAGATTAGAGTAGAACGATGACCAAAATAATCAGCGCAATGCGAATCCTTGTATGGGTCTTATCAGGAGACAGTAAGGGTCGAAAATTAATATAACAGCACCGTCTCGCAACATTGTTTTTTGGCAGCTTTCAGCGTATAAATCCCAAAAAAAAACTGTTGCGGCAACTGACCACAAACTCATGTAAATGATTTGCAATATCTAGATCTCGCCGACTCGCAAAGTAATTCACGATGCTATTCATAGTTCGTCGTTAACAGATAGCAGGCACTCGCCTAACTTTAACATTAATCGCTAACCGCCATCATCCACAATTTTCCTCAAATATAGGTGTTCCCTCAAGTAGATCTGAGTTTTTTACGAAAGTACAACCTCGGAGCATTGGGTATGACACCTCACACCCTCTGCCACCAGCAAACCATAGTCATCCTCTATTAGATTTGCTTAAATAGCGGCAGCAGTATCGTGAACATTGTTTTTAAAAAAAATAGGATTCCATTCCATTCGAACCTGAGTTTTGGGAGGCAGGCTATCCTTCTTTGCTTATTTAAAGTCTGCTAAAATGTAGGTATATGGAATTGTAAATTTTCAGGTTAGTCCCTTGGCTTGTCTGAATGGAACAAACCCGTGACGTGGAACCTATGCCAAAAACCTAGTAATTAGAGTCTTGGAAGCCAGCTGCGTGATCTCAAAGATTATGTTGATTACAGTCAAGACGAGAACTGAAGCCATAGTGACGAGACCGTAGGACCTAGCTCCGGAAAGGGTATGGTATTTAAATTTTTTTTTGGCATATTTTTTTTAAATTTTTAAATGAATGTATAGCGATGCAAGAATGTTGTGTCAAAATTTCAAGTCGATCGGAGCCAAATTAACGGATTTATGAGCAGTTTAGAGGTGTACGTTATCGTATGTGACACCTAACAAAGCGTTTTTTTGAAACTTGTCATTTTTGAAGTCGGTGTGCACTGTAACTCAAAATCTAATGCACCGATTCTTTTGAGATTTTTTACACTATTTCTACACATAAATCAGCAGGTAACGCCGTCGAGTTTTTTTCTTTTTCTCATTATTTTTTATTTTACAATAACAAATTTGTCGAATTTTTTAGCGAAAATCGGGTTTTTGACTTCAAAATGCTACCAAAAATGAAAAAAAAAACTCGACCGCGTTACCTCGAGAAACATCTTATCTTATAAACGCATTTTGTTTTTTTTTTTTTGTTTCGGATGATCCAGTCTCGAGTTGTAGTGCACACCGCAAAACAACTTGTTTATGAGGCACCTGCGGGGGTTTGCTGCCAGCGGCTTATTTATAAATATTTTGAAATACATTTTTTTTTGATTCAGATATTGTATTAAGATAAAAAAAATGAAATAAAATAAACCAGCATTACGTTCGTATTGAAAAAAAATTCTTGAAAATATGCCTTTTTTTTACCGAATTGACCATACCCTTCCCTTAAAACAGCCTAATGCCGCATTTACACTGCGACGACTTTCGAACAAATCACCCGATATGAGCAAGAGCCATATAGTGTTTCCACATAATATACATAATGATGTAGAACGAGTAGGCATGATAGCACAATGGCTGTAATTTTACTATAGTCAGCAAGGGGAAATTGATCAGACGACTTTGGCAGTTTCTTTTTTCAAATAAATATATAAAAAAATTTACTTTCATTCATTTAAAATTTAATATATGCTTACTGCAACCATTTCTTTACAATGGAGCATGCACTATATAACTGTCAAATAACAACAAAAAATTGTATGAAATATTCCCTGCTACAAGCATGTGTATATGTACTTATATTCATTCTCCGTTTGCAAATGTGTTAGTAAAAATGTCGGTAAATCAGCCATAAAAATACTATCTTCGAGTATATTTGCTATAATATCGGTGATTTTCACCCGACTTTTATGGGAAAGGGGAACACATAAACACAACTAAATTTGACACGTCGCCCGATGTTTTTCTATCTCTGTTCTTTTCTAGCCCGTGAATATTTCCCATAGTACTATCCTTTACTAACGATTACCAGACATATCGCCGTAGTGTAAATTAGGCATTATGCCGGAATTAGGCATTATGCCGGATTTACACTGCGGCGACATGTCTGATAATCGTTAGTAAAGGATAGTACCATGGGAAATGTTCACGGGCTAGAAAGGGACAAAGATAGAAAAACATCGGGCGACGTGTCAAATTTAGTTGTATTTATTTGTTTCCCTTTCCCATAAAAGTCGGGTGAAAATCACCGATATTATAGCAAATATACTCGAAGATAGTATTTTTATGGCCGACTTTTTTACTCACACATTTGCAAGCGGAGAATAAATATAAGTATATACACATGTTTGTAGCGGAGAATATGCCATAAAATTGTTTGTTGTTATTTGGCAGTTGTATGGTGCGTGCTTTGTGCATTTCAAATTTAACAAAATGGAAAACAATACCTGCAGTAAGTACAAAATAAATATTATTCTAAATTTGAAATGCATCTAAACGTATACCAGGCGAGTCTGACCCGGGACGCCTGTTTTACATTAATTTGTTTTTGATTTAGGATGAATTCTTTCCTAGTTTCCTATATAAAATTTTGTCATATTTTTAGACACCAGTCAACAGAAAATAAAAATTATTTTAAATGAGTTGTTAATGGCGAGCACACCTTCACCATCGCCATCTACACAATCAGTTGAATCGGCTACGAACATCAAAACGATTGACGATGGTAAGTAAATGAGTTTTTTTGCAAGTTGCATTATAGGTCTTGCAGCAGATACATTTCGTATTGCCAGCGAAACTTATTGAAGCAGTACGTGATCGAGTAGGGCTGTGGGATACCGGAATTGTGGAGTATCGGAACAGGAGTAAGAAAAAATTACTGTGGCGAGAAATCGCTTTAGAGATTTTAGGTGAGAAATGATTTGTGGAGTTTTAACTTTTTACGAATTGTTATTAATATTACAGGTGATTGTGCACACTTCTTAAAAGTGAAAAATCGGCAGGACTCCATTAGAACAGTCTACACCAGAAGTTTAAAGGCTGGTTCTAGTGGATGCTCTGGGATTTAAAAGAAAGCGTATAAATATGCGGAATTAATGTCTTTTCTGCAAGATGTTGTCCAGGCAAGACCGTATATTCGTTTAATTCTTATCAAGCTACAAATTTGGTTTTAATCAGTGGTTCTCTCTTTAGAACTATAGAACCAAAATCGATAGTTATTAAAAAAGAAAAAAAAGTATTGAAATTAAACGCAGATCGCGAATGTATAAAAAGTAGAGCGATGGAATGTGTTGAGCAATTGGTTAATAACACAGCTCCAAAAGAAAACACCAAATGTGAACAGACATGGGATGAAATTTTCGGAACATTTATAACAAAATCCTTGGAGAAATACCCTCCTCATATTAATAACGAGGTTAAGCAAAAAATAATGAGTATAATTTTTGAAACCAATAAAAGCATTTTGGATTGAAAGCTTTATGTATTTATATTTTATTCATTTGCCAATCAATTATGCCATCAGAAACAAAATAATTTGCGTAGGTGTCTTGAGTAAGCTTAGATCTTTCAGAAGAGTTAAAATTGCGTGAGATGTCTCCATTCTCCTGGTATCACTTGACGTTCGCCATCCTCCCGGTCAACTAATCTTTGATCAACTCTCTCCAAGCGTAAGCCTTGTTTTCGCAACCAGTTATGAAGGCATACACATGCTCCAACAATCATTTCAACTGTTTCAACTTTCGCAATTATTGGAGTCCGAAATATACGCCATGTTGCTACCAATATTCCAAAGGAATTTTCAATAAGAACTCGAGCTCTACTTAAGCGATAGTTTAACACTTGTTGAGTGATTGTTAGGTGGTCACCATTATAAGGTTTCATAAGATGAGGTAGCATGGGGAACGCATCATCTCCGACAATTACGAAAGGCATTGAGGGATATGAATCCGATAAATGTGATGGCTCGGGAAATCTGAAATGGTGGTATTGCTTACTATTACGTTTGACTCAATATAGTAAATTTTACTGTATTTTGTTTTCCAAAATTGCTTTACCAAACTTAGAATTTCGGAAAACGCCGCCATCACTCTGCCTTCCGGAAGCACCTATATCGACATCTATGAAGTTGTAATTTGCATCACACCATGCTAATAGAACAATAGAGTGCCGTCCTTTGTAGTTGAAAAATTTTGAGCTGGAATTGGCTGGCGCCTGTATGATATATGAATACATTTATAAGCTTGATGATTTTGTATGGTTTAGCAGATACCTGTATCATTATGTGCTTTCCATCTATAGACCCCACGCAATTAGGAAAATTCCATTTCGCATTGAATTCCTGGGCGACGTTTTCTAAATACTTAGAGTTTATGTCAGGAAAAACCTCAGATCTAAGGGTTTCCCAAATAGCCTGCAAAACTTCTTGAATTATTATGCACACACTTGAAGGTGAACATCTATATGAATATGTCAATTCTTTTTGGCTCGTACCTGTGGCAAGATATCTAGAACCCACAACTCAAGTTTATTTTTTCAATTTTCGGTGCCAATTTTTTTGCCAGTTCTTCAAACTGAACGGCGGTCATTCTCATATAATTTCGATATACCATAGTTCCGGATCTTCAATTCTCATAGGATCGGCCAAAATTTGATAAGCACCTTTACTATTCCGGTCTTCATATGTAGGTCTCACCCAAAATTTTCGTCGTTTTCGGCTCCTAATTATTTCTTCATCTTCAGATGAAGAGTCCAATATATTATCCAATAATATTTTAAAATTTTGAACTATATTTTGTGTAATTTTTACGTAATTTGACTTTAATTGCAAAAGTAAACTGCCAAAGTAAGCTGTTTAATTTCCCCTGTTGATAATAAAATTATAACAACTGTGCTATCATGCCTACTCATTCTATATCATTTTGCACATTATGTGCAAACACTATATGGCTCTTGCTCATATCGGGTGATTTTTTCAAAAGTCGTCGCAGTGTAAATGAGGCATAAGACTAAAAACAGTGCTTTTCCTTTAGGATCTTGATCCTGGGAAGGAGGTTCTTTATAAGTCGGATATTCACAAGCACATCAGTACTCCAGCGAAATTCAAACTGGACTACTTCTAATACTGAATATTTTGGAAACTGAAAATACATTGAAAATAAGGCACTATCATATTCATTTTTCCCTGAAACCGTTCATCCGATTGAGTTACAATTTTGTAGTATTATTAAGTAGCTAAGCTAAAGAACTGGCGACAATCTTATTAAAAAGACTTATTTAAAATAATTTCATAGAATTTTGAAAATCGAGATTATCGTTATATGCTCGAAATACAACTTTATTTTGGTTGAAATTTCAAAAATATTTTTTTTTTGTTTTCTTATTTTCTTCACTGAAATTTGGGAAAAAGGCTTTAGTCAATCTTTTCATAGTACATTTTAAAATTGAAAAGACTATTTTAAAATAGGTACTGCTCATATTTCTGTACGTCATTTCGAAATCGACTGAGTCCTTTATCAAACTGATTGATAATTCAGGAAAAAAAAAACGTTATAACAGGCGGATCAATCAAGTTATAAGCTAGTAAAGGGAAATGAAATACAATTATGAAGAAAAAGGCGATAATTAAACGGTAGGTAGGTAGGTACGCGTGGCTGTCCGTGAGAACACGGACACACTTAGACCTAAAAGGTCCATTGTGATACCACAGGATCATCGAATCCGGTCCTACTAGTCGAACCATTTAGAGCTTGTAATGAAGCGTTGGATTCTCGCAACCTCCATTGTGGCAAGATCACCAAGACAGTTGAAGAAGTACGCTCCGAGATGAGCTTTCCTTCTGGCGGACAGAGCTGGACAAGTACAGAGAAAGTGAAGGACTATCTCCTCCTCCTCGTCCTGGCAGCTTCTACAGAAGTCGTTTAAGAAAAGTCCGAGCCTTTCTGCATGTCGACCTATAAGACAGTGTCCGGTTAGGACACCGACTGTTTTGCTGATGTCCGCCCTTTTGAGCAGAGTCAGCCCTTTAGAGCGATTTAGATCCAGCTTTGGCCAGATCTGACTCGCAGTGTGACATGTAGTACCGTCTGCCCATCTTGAGTTGGTTTTCTCAATTGAGTCCAGTCTCAGCAGTAATAAAACGGTAACAATGGGTTAATAAAATCGTTCAGCGGTAATTTAAACTGGATGTTAGCAAAATCAATCTTTATTAGAGTTCGGGCCAAATGGTTATGGTTAAAAAATGTTCCAAATCGTAAAACAGGTATACAAAGTGAAGAAAGGCTGTTTCCAGCATATCGTTAGAATGTTGCGGTTGTTTGGCTCTTCCGATCATTCCCTTGCAATCATTTAATGCTAATTATTTGGCTCGGTCAATATTTTAACGTTGTCAAAAGCGATCGAGTGGCTCTCCACCATTCTACGTTCTGCAATAACCGATGAATGGACACTGGTTCTTCCATGCATAACGCTGGTGTTCTCGAATCCTTGTTCTAAAATTACGTCTCGTTTCTACTACACATTACAACATTTGATGCATGAGCGGCAAGGAACTTTATAGATTCCTTTATTTCCAGTGGGCTTTAATCATTTTAGTTTCCTAGCAACCCTTGCATAGTGCGACAAACACTCAAGTGGAGTAAGTGGTACGTATGTCTTTCTTCGGCACCTTGGCGATTTCTCTGTGGTATCATTTCCATAATATGGTAATATTACCCACCCTTCGATAGAATGTTGGTTCTTATTTTTGTCCTTTTGGTCTTTCTTTACTTTTGGCTTTTATAGTCAAGCTTTGCTTATAGTACTCTAGGTATATCCGTTAGCTCCAAATGTTTCCTGTAGATTTCACATTATATGGATTAGTGTATTGTGTACTCCTGTCTGTCGTTGGTGATGGTAAAATGATTCATGGAGACTGTTTGTATGAACAGGCTTCCTGTAAACTGCAAATTGTAAAGATGTAGCAGATGTATCCGCTGGTACATCCAAAAACTTATACTCTAGGGCTCAACCGAGTACTTTACTGAGTAACATACCGCATTGGAATACAGCACTGGCGCAGGCGTGTTCTTTGAACTCGTTTATGCTGTCAGATGCATGTTTGCGAAGCGGAGATTTTGACTGTATTGCGCGCAATACCAATCCTGTTAATGGATGAGATATGCAATCAGGATATCTCAATCTACATTCACAGCCAGGCTGCCATCAAGGCGATGGCATTGGTCACTATTAAGTCCCACCTAGTAAGGCGATGTCGAGAAGTGCTAAAGGCACTTTGTAGTCAGAACAAAGTAATGATTTTCTGGGTGCGGGAACGAAAGCGGGATCTGCTGACAGGGTTCATCAGAAGGATCATCATCATCAATGGCGCGACAGACCAAATCGGGTCAGGGCCTGTAGGATATCTACATTGTCTGAAGTCATCTCGGTTCAGCGCCCGCGTCCTCTAATTTGAGCACCCAAGAAGCGATCTGCAATCTGCGTCAACTGAGTCCTCGTATCTTTTCCACGGTTTTCATCACCGGTCGTTTGCCACGAGTTCTACATTTCAGTATGCGTTTGGGATTTCTTCCGCCTTCCATTCGCTCCACATGGCCTGCCCATTGCATCTTACGAGATTTTATAAGAGTCAGTACGGCTGGGTCATCATAGATGTTATACAGCTCGTTGTTGTACCGGATAAGCCCTTCAGTCCTTTCCGAGTTTTGATGGGATTCCGAAGTCAAGCTGAGAATATCTGGTCAATAGTAGATCGTCCGGTACTAAAATCACCTTGGTATTCGCCGATAATACTTTTTGAATAAGGCTTAAATCGATTCTGAATTACTTTCGTCAGTATTTAGTAGGACGTACACAACAATGATATGCCTCTGTAATTTTCACAAAATTCATGATGAGGTTAGTTCACCGCTAATCGGTAAACGTTCTAAAGAGGCGGTCAACTCTAAGTGGAACGAGTTGGATAGTAAAAAAACTAGGAACACTATATATTCACTTGGCATATGTAGATAAAAATTACGGCTGTTCGCCGGAACACTGACAGGTCATTGTATGTTGAGAAAACATTCCATGCGATTAAGAGTAGCCGGGACTGATGTCCGCAGAATCTGTCATGATCTGTACGCTGTAGAGGACATAACTTTCATTTTGTGAGTGCCCAGGGATCGCCAGAAGGCGAATGAGATGGTTAGGTAGTCTTTTCTTCGACAAAATTGCGGGTTAAAGGTCGATAAGGCATAACAAACTGGTCAGGTTCTGCAGGTACTTAGAGTGTTCTTGAGAGGAATGAGCGGCGTCCAAGGTTTTGAAAGGATAACAATGGTGCCTGGTGAGCGTGACAGTTCTAAACGTTGCGCACCTTCCTAAACTGAACTGAGCACACCACTTATAATTTTAGAATGGCACATCCAAAAGTTTTGAATTCTAATGCCGGTTTTCCACCAAACGATCAAAACAAAAACTCGTGTCGAAAACGCAAAGAAATGTTTTTTTCGACATGAGTTTTTGTTTTGTCCGTTTGGTGGAAAACCGGTATAAGGCTCAGGCAGTTCAACAAAAATGCTCCACAGAAAAAGATAATAAAATCACTTCGGAAATTCCGTAATTCCGATGGTATTCAGCACTGAAAACAGATAACGATTTGTCAAAATCTGAATTTAGTTAGACGGAATTCTTTCTGCCATTTTTCAAAACTAATTCACACGAAATTCAAAGTTTCAGTACAACAATTCCTATCCCTAAAAATGTTATTCGTGTTGGAATAAACATTTAATTCTGAATATTTTGTAAGCTGGCCACTGCGAGAACTACAACTTGCTATGCTAAGCCAAACCAATCTATGAACAGCATCGTTTACGCAATAACCATGTGACAACAAAACCGGCTTTGACGAACTTAAATGAATATAACCGTATTTGATATTATAGAGGGCGGCTGAAACATATATCTGATCAGATACTGAAATTGAGCTCTCGATCAAGCAGATTCTATTCCGGTAGTGTTTTGCTCTTCTCAATGACTCAACGATGCAATTGACAATTATATTTTCGATGTTGTTTCCGACTCAAGTCCAAACACTTGCGATAGATACGTAATGAAAGGCAGACCGCAAAACCAAAGCGGCAAACATAAATCAAAGTGCACTTTCAAATGTACAGAAGAAGACTCATATGAGGATAGTCTACTGTACGGGCGCGATGTCTTAAAACTATACAGCAATATTCTTGCGAGTGAATCCACACTTTGTGGCACCCGTAGAAACTAGCTACGCAAAAGGACTTTTCGGTTCTCTTCCGCTTCCCATACTTCATATCAAACTTGTGTTGTACTATGAAAATTGCCTGTCTTAACGTCCGTATCCTATCCACACTGTTGTCGTAAAGTCGTACCAGTCATTACTTCATCATCCAATAAATTTTGTCACAAACATTGTAGACTCTCGCAGAACGCATACACGTTGTGCCGTATACTCGGGGCTAAGTTCGTTCGTTGTAATGCAAATTTATTTTTGCAGTCATGCAGTCAAGTCTTCGAAAACATTTCTTTTCTTTTTTCTTAAGACTTTCGAAGGAATAGAAGGGACCGAAGTAAGCGTAGAAGTCATTGTATAATCCATTGAATGGATGATAGCAGTGTGACTTGAAAGTTCTGTACTCTATGGCCTAGAGGGACTAGGAGTTAGAAATGTTTTGCTTTGACGGCGCGGCGAATGCATTGGTGTTGTGATTGTAATCGTATGTTGTCGTCTTTAGAGTCAAATGAAAGCAAAAAGAAAGTACGATAAGATATGGTTATGGTTGGAGCATATTAGCAACAAAATTGCAACACTTTAAGTGCGATGAGCATTGTATTTGATCTTGTCAATCAAGGAAAAAAATAAAACGACCACTTAATTTTTTGCTTTTGAGACCTTGGTAACTTTCAATTTAGATTTTGACAATTCTACCTGCTTCATTCGATTCCATTCACAAATGATCCGACCAATCAAGAACTCCTACTTCGGAAAAAACTAACCACAACATCCGATGAATCTATGCAGATCCAACAGAAACTCCTACACTAATCCTCTAAGAAGGGTTAATGGTCCGGATTAACTGCTAATTTTAGAAGAGGTAGGTAGCAAAAAGAGATCTTGGAAAAGAATCTTCTTGGAAAATACGATGCTATAGTTCACTTCTGTTTATGTGATCAACGATAAAAAAGATTAGAGAAGGACGTAGTTCGAAACGAGCTGAAAATCACCAATTCTTCGTGAGATTAGAACCATTTGTGGCACTTATAACGGTGCCTAAGTTCGGCTCAATTTTTCTTGAAAGATTCTGTTATTATCCCCTAATTTGTTGATAAGATCGCATGCCTTGTGGCATTTCAATATTTCGGAAACTCAAACTATGCACTTAAGACTGTAATAATAGGTGTGTTTTTTTCAACTGGATCAAGATCAAGATCATTCGTTTTACATAGAAAGCAACAGCAAATGAGATGATCCAAAATCAAAATGGGATCATAGTTGGATCACTAAAGCTGCTTCTGAACTCAACAAAATTTTCGCATTTTCACAGTTGTCGCCCTGCAATGGCAGCTGATAGTTGACATTTGTCAAACGTCCATAAACATTTTCCGTATTTATTAAAGAATATTCGCAAATATACATATTTCAATACGATTCGTTAATATCCATTATGTTCACTATTGTAGCTGCCAAGAAAATATTAACAAATATTTTACAGACCACAGCTGACCATGGCAGGCTACAGCTGACACAAATACATCACATTTCATAGCAGGAATGCCAACCGTTTAAATTGATTTATTTGGATCATCCACGGCGTTTTTTTCATTTATGATCTGATCCAGTTTGAAAAAAACGCACCTAATGATTCTTATGATTTGAATTGTGGACCACAACCAAAATACAGACACAAGTAGTAAGTATGTCCTCAGAAATCGAACGGTGAACTGATTCATCTACACCAGGTATAAATCTATTCAAGGGAGCATCAATAGAGAAAATAGTAGTCCACTCAATTGGAATCGTATGTGGACGATATCAACATATTTGCACTTATGAGTAGTGCTGAATTCTACAAAACGGATCTTCCGTTCAATTCCATCCATCCTCTATCCACCATTCCCATCCATCATCCACATCGAACATCCTGTATTTCCATCCTCTATCCACCATCTACCAACATCCATACTCTGTACTCCATCCTCCACTATCTAACATCCTCCATCCACCATCCATCGTCCAACTTTACCATTTAGTAATAGGAACGCATAACTAACACACCGAAAACGAACGAACTGCCGCTAAATCATATGAAATACAGTCAAATGTTGAGACAACTTGAGAACCACCAACTTTCTAGCCCCCGTACCTTGCTACCCCTGTCAAAAATTTAAATGTAGAGAATGCCACTGCAGTGGCTCTATATATTCGTACATTTTTGTCTGTCTACAGTTCACGGATTTTGAGAAATAAAATTAAGAATTTTTTCATTGCCCCTCTCACACCATCCACTCACCACTAGTTCATAACTGAGATAGTTCTTAAAGTGTGGACTTATTTTTTTAAAAAAAACTTCTGTAGCCCACCTTACCCGTCATAAATTTTACATTCAATAAACCTCGCTTATAATCCTGTATACACAAAATCAAATTGTATCTTCTTGATACAATCGATTCGGAAGATAATGCAATCCAAAGTCTCTTACCCACCACTCTCACCACCTTCCATCTTAAGAATTTTAGTTCTTGTTTAGGCTGCTAGTATCTCTTAAGACAACCAACCACAAAGTTTTCACCTTTTGACTTCAACCGTTTAGGAGATTAGAATACTTCAATTTCAGCTATCGAGCGTTTCGGACGCATGCTGCATACTCCTACACTCCTCTGCAACATAGTTCAATACAAGCTTCAAGTTTCAGCCTTCTAGAGTAAAACGCTCTTCCCACACAACTCACACACCAAAGGATACAACTCGTAGGGGCTCACCCAATTTACAAAAAAAAAGTGAACTTATTATCTCAACACGCTTAATAGCTAAGTATATTCAAACGCTTTTCCTTACGGCGGATGGACAAATTTGTTTTTGCTTTTTGGGAATAACCATTCACAAAATATGAAAATACTAAATTCAGTGTAGCAAATTATTTATAAATTTCCAGTTGATCACAAAACTTTATTATTAAAAAATAATAAAGTAAAAATAAATACAAGAGAAGACCCACAATTAAATCATTTTCGTTCGAACTAGTTGCCAATGTGTCAATTTGTAGACAAAGGACACGGCAGAATTTTGTGTCGTGTCAATCCATGAGACAGAGTCAATGCACTGACGACCCATCCAAAATATTTGTCAATTAGTCCAAACGCATTGACAGGGTGATCACACGGTCATTCAAAATTGTCAATGTATTGACACAAAAATGTGTGTCAATTCGGTAGTCAATTCTACAATCAGTGCATTGACTGTCACAAAAACGACGATCACACGGATTGACACTGAATTGACAACTTTGTGACCACATTTTACGTAATTTTGACGTCAGAGTGTCAATGCACGGTTTTGAGTGACCGTCTAATACTAGCTTTACACTCTGCTCGAAGTCTAGAGAAAATAAGATAGTCCTCAATAAGCCCTGAGGATTTATACAAACAGTGAGCACTTTTTTTTTTATCTAACAACAATTTTTTCAGGTCACTACTGAACCAGTGAGGATACGTAGAGCCATGAATTACAGTGGTAGGAACGTGAATTGTTATAATATTAACTAAAATATCGTAGAAAGTTTTCACTGACTGCTCAATATCTAAACCATCCAATATAGAGTCCTAGTCAACCAATGAGATATGATAACGAATAGAATCATAGTTAGCATGTTTAAAATTATAAGTTTTAAAGGAAACTAGCCACGTATCGCGACTACGCTTGCTACGCTCACGTTATTTTATCGCCCCTTTAACTTCCGTCTTTCCGTTGATCCCGTTTTACCGTTTCATCCATTGTTTCTGTTTCTCCCATTGCTCCCGTTTCTCTCGTTGATCCATTGTTCCTGACTGTCCCGTTGCTCCTATTTCTCCCGATGCTCCTGTGACTCCCGTTGCTCCCATTTCTCCCGTTGCTTCCGTTACTCCATTCTCTATCCACAATCCTCCATCCTCAACCCATCCATCCACCATCCATCACCTACCATCCTCATCCTCTATCCACCATCCTCCATCCATCATACTCAATCTTCTTTCCTCCATCCTCTATCTACCATCGTCATCCACTATCCTCTATCCACCATTGACCATCCTTTATATACCATCCACTAACCTTCATCCTCTATCCAGCATCCACCATCTTCCATTCACTACCCTCCATCCACCATTGATCGTTCAATTTTACCATTCAATAATAGGAATAAAACTAATGCACCGAAAACGAACGAACTACCGCTAAATTATATGAAATACACTCAAATGTTGGAATAACTCAAGTACCACCAATTGTAAAATGATTTTGTTAACGCAGAAACCTTGGCAGACATGTGCTCAATATATCAGCGAAGTTTCATTGTAATCGGATGAATAGTATACGAAAGCGCAAACAAACCATTAGAGCACCAGGGTACTAAAATCGCGAAAAAATTTGAAAAATGTTAAAAAAAAAACATTTTTTTTCATTCGATCTGGACCAAACTTAACAGGGACCATCCCGGGACTACTCTACACGTTCTCTGAAAATTTTATCAAAATCGGTTCAGCGGATTAGGAGTCTATAGGGAACATACCCACATAAATACAGACATCCTCTTTTACCAGGTGTGCAACCTTAAAACGGCTGTTTTTTTATTTAGCAAAACACAATAATTAACGCAGAAAAGTGAAGAATATTTTATTTATTTTATTCGAAGTAATTGCCCTCGTTGACTATACATTTTTCCCATCTTTGGGGAAGATTGTGGATTGCACCCTAAAAGAATTTACCCCCTTTGGATAAGAACCACCCATCGAGCCATTTTTTAACATCTTCATAAGAATTGAAGTGCTGCTCAGCAAGCGCGTGTCCCATCGACGCAAACAAGTCCATCCAACGTATCCCGGACAATCTTGCTGTGTGTGATGGTGCGTTGTCATGCTGGAAAATGATACCCTCACGCCGATCCGCGTATTCCGATCTTTTTTTGCGCAATTCACGATCCAATTCGATGATTTGTTGTTGATAGCGTTGAGTATCGATCGTTTCACCAGGTTTCAACAGTTCGTAGTAAGCCACCCCCTTCTGGTCCTATCAAACACACAGCATTGTCTTTCGTCTTTGAATTGCCGAAACCACGCTCTGCACCGAGTTTCACTGAGAGCATTGTCGCCATAGGCCTCCACAAGAATTCTATGCGCTTCGGTGGCAGATTTCTTCCAATTGAAGAGAAATAGCAGTGCTCCCCGCAAACGCTCTTTATCTGGCACAAAATTCGACATGTTTATCGAGAGCCACCAAATAATTAACACCGAAGGAAATTTGAGGCACGTTAAAATCACCAGCAATAACAACGTCAGCAACTGCATACGCATCAGCAATAATTCTTAAGGTATTGCAATGAGATTTATAATCCTTCAAACAAGATGAAGGAGGTAGGTACACGGTGCCAATGATCAATTTACCATTAATGATTACAAAAAGTTCTTCTACTTCAGAACTACGAATTTCAATTCGGCTAGATCGGAGTTTTTTATTAACGGCGATAATACAACCACCACCTCTAGTTTTGACGCTTGTAGATACGAAACGGTTAATTCTGAACACATGATATTTTGATAGGCCCAATTCGTTTGAGGTGATGCAGTCATCAAGCCGTGTTTCTGTTAGGACTATTACATCATAGGTAATGTGAAGGATGTTCCTCCTGAACTCAATAAGTTTGGTACGCATACCACGGACATTATGGTAGTAGACACTTAGTGCACTGATGTTCATACATGCGGTAGCAGAAGACAGATCAAATATCGGTGACGAGATCAAATCGGCGCTAGTTCGAGAGCCTGGTGATCGTTTTTTGGAACATTTTTAAATGGCCTGATCTGCACCCCAGTAGGCCATGCTTCTGCAGTAAAACAGCTCGCAAAATAGTTCTCAGGAACGCCAACTTTAAAATTGACGAAACGTAAGGATTTAGGGTGCACATCCTTCTTCACTAATCTCGCGCATTTTACATTATCCGAGGAAAGTTTGAATTTAGCAGCAATGTACTCAATTATACATTTTTCATCGGTACCGAAATCAAAACGCGATATATGCATCCATTTCAGACTTGGTACCACTTTGAAGTTTTTCACATCATCAGCATTGCCAAGAATTGAAAGTATGTATAATTTTTTAAGAATGCTTTTAATTACAAATGAGATACCTACGTACTTGGTTTGAATGATTTCGTTAATTCCGCTTGGAACAAATTTCCAGAAAATAAAGAATTGCCCGACCGTTTCATTGACCGGCCGGCACACTCACAAGTTATCTTTAAACTAGAGAGGAAGAAGGATCGCATTGTTCGGAAATTTCGAGCCTGAAACTAGGAGAACGCTTACAAAATCGCGCCACTTGTCAATTGATACGTAAGTACGCCGAGAAAGGTCACGTCCAATCCACATCCGAACAATGGCAGGCCGCGTGCAACCGCTTATATCCAACAATCGTTCAATCGACCCTGAATGGGCCCATCTTGACAGACTGTACAAAAGTTCAATAGCGATAGCAATTGCTGCTAATTGAATAAAGCGACGAACGTTGCGCGGGCGTACAGTGAAAGCGATCACAAGGATGCCTTTCTGCCATGCTCCATTGCATAACCGTCGCGTCCAACTCAATCCCATGCTTACAGGAAGCTTCCAAACGACGAGCTCATCAAATTGACACGATGAATGGCGCAAATTCTCGACCTTCACAATCGAACTATTGACTCAGGAACGCGGCGCGGCCTCTTGACATTGGCGCAAGACTCGAACGCAAGAAGGCGACGACGTCTTCTTTTTCGGTTCATTTAAGACGGAGCGGGAAGCAGAGTAGGCCGTGGAATTCCAAGAGAAATGCGATGAACCGTGCGCTCCACTATACTCGCCTGTTGTTTTGCTTGAGACAAAATTCCGACCAACTTTCCCCGCCCGCGCGGAAGCCACCATTACTTGTGACATTTCATCTCTGGCTGCGCGCTAATTGCGTTCGATTGGAATTTGCTTAGTGCACAGCTCGAGTAGACGGTGGGGAGCTGCTGATCGACGTTTTGTTGTTCGCTCGAACGGTTGGGCGGAGAGGGACGGGCAGGCAGCCGCAAACAGGTGACGGGCGATGACTCTCTTCGAGAAAAGCAAAACATTCGGAAATTTGCGAAAGGTTTGAGTATATGAATACAAAAAAGAACAAAAATATCGACGGAAAAATGTGACAATCCTACCTGTCGACGAAACGCATGTTTGTCCTTTTCCAGGAATTTGTCGATTTCGCGCGACTTGTAGCGCTGCTCCAGTTCCTCGGGGCTGACTCGCAATCGCAGCAAATAATTGAAAATGTCGCCGCACCATCGAGTGCAGGAGAAACGCGAGTACCGGGTCCGGGATGCGGTACTTCCGCCGGGTCCTCCACCGGGAGCATTCGCACTCGTGCGGCCCGCACTACTCGCCATCGGTTCGACTGGCAGATAGGGCGTTCCTTTTTGATTTTTCTACGGCGGCTGGTTTTGCGGCCGAGCCGTTTGTCACGGAGCGTTCTAGATCGCACGGAACGTGAGAAACAACACGCACTTTTTTGTTTTCTTTGCAATGAACACAACACTATCGAATTGCGGCACAGAACTCGCGTATTTTTGTCAGGACATTTTTACTTTTCGCCACACAACTGGCACACAGAAACCGGACGAACACAGCACATTTATTTTATTTTTCTTCTCACATTTTCTTGCAATCGAACGAAAAAAGCGATTTGCGCAAGTAAGCGATTGGGGCGGACACACGACAAGCGGACAGACGGAAAATTACACGGACGGCAATGAAAAGTCGGTAGGGTTGTTGTTTTTTTCGCACGGCTCCCAAACACTCGAAAACACTCCCGTCAAAAATGGGATGGAAATTCATTCATTCGACTGACGAGTTGATTGTGCGGTTTGGTTGGTGGAAGTGGCTGATGTCGCTGAAAGTGCGGGTTTTTCGTGTCGGGCGATTGGTAGCTCTGTGAGTGTTGCGAGTGCGTTCCGAGAATCTGTAAACTGACGGTTGAAGGAAACAGTCAAACGATGAAATCGATTTGATAAATAGTTAAAATTTCGGTTAACATTTGGTCTGTCCTTTTTGTCGGGTTTAATGAACACGGAGTACACATTTCACACTAGGCCAGTGCAGAAAAGTGTAAAAGGGCGGAGAAGGAACAAGCACACTATTTGGGTTTGAGTTTGTGTCATTGATTTGACGTCAAATGTTGTTTAGAAAATCTAGTGCAAAAATAACAAAAATTTTCTGCAAGAAGAACAGAACTTTTAGGTTTGTTCTTTTTGCCAGGGAGAATTTCACATTTTTGTGTAACCTACACTGTCAGTGTATGTCACCTGTCACTGAAAGTGCAGGGTATAGAACACGCAAGAAGAACGCGTCAGTGTAAAAAGTACTGTCCGGTTGTCAAATATGACATGTTAATCTCGCATGGCAGTCGCCGTAAGAGAATTCATGTAAGCTATATGACATATATCACAATATCACAAATATTTAACTAAATTTCACCTATAAAAAGTTTAAAAAACACTATTTAAACACACCTAAACACAACTGGCTCAAAATCGGAAATGTCCACGGAGGTTATGGTTTGCGTCAATTTGACAGATTGTAAACTACACTGAAACTACACCTGCTCCCGACCCAGTGTACACAAGTGTACTCTGTGTAAACTACACTCGACAAAAAGAACAGCCACCTCTGATGTCACACCGACAAGAAGAACAGAAAATGTGACTAAGGTCCAGTATTTCAATATATAGTAAAGTCAACTGATAGTTAAAATAGTTTTCCGTATTTCGATATCAGATAACCTACAAAGTGTTATGCTATGTTCAGACTATGCGTTTTAAACGTAAGTAAAAAATAGTTTTCAGACTAGACAACTCATTTTATTTTTAAACAAATTTATGCCTTCTAAATTGTTTGAAACAAATTAGTTTGTGTAGCAGTAAAGTTTACTTCGATTTCCGCGAGGGTCGCAGTACTTGTTTTCGGTAAAATGTGTCCTAGCTTCGTGTTTTCGTAATCGCCTTCGGGAAGTGTTTTCAGCGCATTTAACTCGATTTAAACGCGTCAATCTCGTAGTTTGAACATATCATTAGGGTCGGTTTCACAGTGCGAGCTTGAGTTTCAAATTCAACTTAAGCCTTGGCTCAAATGGAATCCTTGTTTGTTTTAAAGCTTGAGTAGAGTTCAAATTGCTACTAAACTTAAGCCAGTCGATACGAGAGCTTAAGTTTGAGCTCGGATTTTAAGTAGGCGAAATGGCAAATGTAATTTTCCTGTTGGCATTTTTATTCAACTTTTATTTTGTATATTTTAAAACAAGACTCACGAGAATGTTCACCTCAAAAGCCATAAAATTTTGACCCCATTTTAATTGTAATCAATTTCTAGTTTTTAACGGTATTTTAAAAAACTTTTAATAGCATTTTGACATAACCATAGAGCTATATGTATAATGGAGATGGCGTGCAGCGACTGTTTTGAAGCCGGAGGTTTTCTCGCAAAGGACCGGCGTTATTCACTATGCTACTTAGTCTGTTCTTTTTATCGGTTTTAGTGTACACTGAGTACACTTTTTCCACTGGCTCTCGAGCTAGTGCAGAAAAGTGTAAAAGGGAGTGGCGGGGAAGGAACAAGAACACTATTTGAGGTTGAGTTTGTGTCATTGATTTGACGTCAAAAGCTGTTCAGAAAATCGAGTGCAAAAAAGTGCAGAAATTTCATGCAAAAAGAAAAGACTAACTATCAGCATCTTACTCACATATATGTTAAGCCCCGGTATTAAAAAGAAAAGAAGCCCAACCTTTAAATACTAGGCTAATATGGGCATTTCACTGCCACCGGGCATAAAACGCTCCATACAAAAACAGTCGCTTAAACTTCAAAATGCTTCACAGTCATTGCCCTCTGGATAAAAGCCGCGCAACTGAATTTTCGAAGAGCGAAAATGCCTCGATTTCTCCTCGATGAGTGAAGATTTTGTATGGAGATCGAGCCATGACGTCACCAATCGAGGCAAAATCGAGGCATTTCTCATGCCGAACTGTCATATGTGCGCGGCCTGAGTTTAAGTTGGCGGTGTTCACAGTGCTTTATACAGAAACGGAGTGTTGCCATCTCCGTTATATATAGCTCCATGGACATAACCCTCAAAACAGTGTCCTATACAATTCATTAAGCAGTGTGAAATAGTAGGTTTGTTTCTTTTGCCCATGTATGTATGTACTTATATGTCAAAAAAGTTATGACGCAGTTCCATTTCATTTCCACTTGACTTCTCTCGACCTATTGCATTTGTTTATGTCATTATTAGCAGATGGAGTCATATCGGTTTTGTCACTCTAAATGTGTAGAATTACCATTCAGCACAAAGATACATTGACTACCCAGCAAACAAAAAAAATCGTAATTAATTCATAAAAGAGTCATAGTTTACGAGCCTTTCACTCGTTTACGAGTTCGCAAATGAATTTAAAACGACTCATTGGGCATACCAAAATGGCCATCCGAGAAGAGTCATTTTTTACGACTCATCAATGAATTAGAAAAAATGTGGTTTAGCGAGTATAAATACATACACACTCGTTAAAAATGATTCTCTTATGAAAAGAAGACTGAGAATCTCGATGACTGAGTCTTGGTGCGAACTACAAGGTTGGAAACTAGAACAAAGAAAGACAAAAAAAAACTAGATTCAAGTGAATTTTGGTTAGGATAAGTATGTAAGTTATTTTTTTAATAATTACCAGAGATATGAACTTTCAAAGATCACTCGGACACCACTTTTTCGAAAACTTTAACATACTAGGTATAACTTACAAAAAAAGAATGAAATAGAGACAAAATATTGAAATATGTTTGACTGACGACTGAGAGTTTCGATGCGAACTGCAAGGGTGGAAACTAGAACAGAAAAAAAAAATCTGCCAACAGTCTGGGCGCAGCTTTATTATTTTTCCGGCAGAAGTTCGGAACGCGTTCAATTCGGGGATGCGGTGTTTGTTATCATGTGACTGAAAACCTAACACAAAGTTCGGGAAGCGGAGTGTAACATATGAATTATATAATTGGGTCATACTCCGGGATGCGGTCTAGAGGTTGAAAAAGAAAAAAACTGAAAAATAGGTGATTGTTAAACAAGCCCGTGTAAGTGAAAAGATATTCGATCTCTGATCAGACCTGAGAGATATGGTGGAATTCATGAAAAGTATACAACCACTTTACACCCTCTTAGGGGTCGAATTTCAAAAAAACTTGAAAAGACTTTCTAGGTATTCGTATTAAGAATCCGTAGAATAAAAATGAATTCTATGTTTGGAAAGACTTGGTAGATATGACGAAAATCGTGAAAATATATGCATTTTATATTTACTGATAATTTCTTTTGCCCCCCCCCCCTTCTGAACGCCAATGAATATTCAATTTTTTTTTATCAGAATTACTTTTCTAGTTGATTTACATATACGTACCGAGTTTCAATTTTCTAGCATAAGCCGTTCTACAGTTAAGAAAAACACCTCCCACCCCCGTACCCCCTCCCACCCCTAAAAATTTTTTTTTTCCAACATGCCATAGTCTATCTAATTTCCAAGTTTCAGTTTTCTATCATTAAAGATTCTTTAGATATAACTATCGGAACTTTTTCCTTCTCACCCTTCCCCATCCTCACCCTCTACACCCACACCCCCAACATTTTTTTCCCTACTAGGGTTCTATTAGGTTTACTTCTGGTAAAAATTTGAAGCATCTACCTTACACTGTTATTGAGATATGAAACGTGTTATTTTTGAAAAATTCTAATCCCCTCCACTTCCGTGCTCCTCCACCCCTTTCAAAGATTTTACTTTGAGCAATCTTTATTTATCATTCTTTATAATCGAACCGAATTTTGGTTTTCTGGTCCAATTGGTTTGTGAGATATCGTAATCTAAAGTTTTTCACCCCCCACTACCCTCACCCAAAAATTTTGTTTCAATCTACTCTCCCAGTATAACTACAGATATTTGTTAAGTTTTAATTGCTTGCCATTAATAGTTTAGGAGATATGGATTTTAGAATGTGTCGATCTCGGCATTTTTGCGTTTCGGACGCATTATTTCCCCCTCCACTCCCACACCCCTTCACCCATATCAAAAATTTTTTTGCAAGTGGGTCCACTATCAAAGCTCTATAGTTGCAGCCTCCTAACATAAGCGGTTGCTCAGATCTAGAAACCAAAATTTTTCGTCTAAAACGCTTCCCCCACCTTTCCCCTCACACCTCCTCCCCTGAAAATAATGTCAATTCAAGGGGTTTACCAAGTCTATTCTTAGAAAAAATTTGAATTTAATAGCTCCACTGGTTTGAGAGCTACGAGCCTTCAAAGGATTTTGGGGCGGTCGACGTACGGCGGACAGACGGAGTGAAAATTTTTATTGCTCTTTTCGTGTCTACTAGTCATGAAATGTGGACAAAAAAATTTTGAGGGCAGCAAATTTTTTATTTTTGAAAATCAATAACAATACTGTATTAAAAATAATAAAGTAAAATTAGATTCAAGGGAATTTTGGTGTTTACGATACCGCACATTCCTTGCATGGGCCATTATGCGCGCTCATCGCTGTGTGCTGATCGTTCGATTATCATTTTACGGGCAGCTCATGTCCTACATGTGCGATATAACTATCGCGAAACGATCGTTTTTAGTGCACGCTCGTGAAATTGTTTGCTGGGTACTTATGTACATTAGTGTTGAATTTAATTAAAACCAATTTTCCATTTATAAACAAACCAAAAAAAAGGTCAAATAAACAAGGCAAATCAGATCGATTGAAGCGCTACACAAATGTCCCTTTATTTGTACAAAATTAAACAATGGGCAAATCACCGCAACGCTTGTGTGACACCGCAAAGCCAGTAATCCCGAAATCCGAAATTAACAAAACTTGTAGATAGTGTAGTTATTTCAATTACGTGGGAGTTGAAAGCCCGGCATTTATCTCGCGTTCGATTTATTTCACAGTTTAAACTGGAATGGAACTGCGTTTGGCGTGTAAATGAAAAGCAATTTACAGAATTTCTCTTTTTCGTTTGAAAACTTTGGTTATCTCTATCATCCTTTTTGTGGAGCATAATAACTTGAACTTTAGAGATGGTTGTGCAATTTATGCCACATGGAAACGACACTTTGACAGATAAGAGTTAGACTGGCAGGACATAAGGATGAAAGCATTAACTTAGCTTGCCAATTGAAGGGACATGCAACGGTGCTAAAAAAATCTGCCAATGGTCTGGGCGAAACTTTATTACTTTTCGGTTCAAAGTTCGGGAGCAGTCAAAGTCGGAGTGTATCATCAGTTGTTTCGAGATTATGACTTGTTCTTAAAATAAAAGTATTTGAAATAGAAATAATCAATTTCATATCTTGTATTAGAAAAACAACGATTCTTTTCTTGTAAGACAACGATTCTTTATTCGAACAAAACACCCACGTCTACTTTCGATGACGGTAGCCGAACGAGAGAGAGAGAGAGCTTTTTCCGATTACATTGATCTTGACGTTTCGCGACGAACGCCCGCGCCATCTCTCGATCGGCACATCATTTACAACACTTGGGGTGGCATGATGGAAAACAATGTCAAAACATGCAAACCCTTGGAAGTTGAATATCGAAAAATGTTTAAAAAGCTTTCTAGGCGATTATATAAAAAGTTTGTAGAAGTGATAAGCGATCTAATATCTCATAAATTCGAAGAAATATGTTGAAGCTTTGAAATGCATAAAACCCCGTACATCTCTTATAGGATTGAAAATCCAAAAATTCTGAAATCGCCTTTTTGGCGCTTGTATAGGAAACCTTAGGAAGTAAAAATGAATTCGATATGTATCAAACCCAAGCAATATGTAGGAATCTGCGAAAACATTTGCAACAAACTAACATATACTAGGAGATTAAAAAGAGTTAAAAATTGTAAGAAGGTGGTCAAGTATGTGAGTTTTCCCACCCTCCAACTTTGAATGACAATATATATATCTCGATTCAATTATCCCAGGAAGATAAAACTTGATTTCTGTATATATTTACAACTACTAGTGTAGTCTGCTGAATGTAAAGCAATCAAACAATCAATTTTCAAAAAATTAAATTTGTATATCTCAAAAACTGTACCATACGTATACTTATATGACCTTGAAAACTTTACAGGAGTTTGGACCGATAGACTTCTAGCGGAGAAAAAATGTTGAGGGTATAGGTGCAGTTATAATGTGGAGGGGATGGAAATGAAAAAAATCCCATTTTAATTTCTCGCAAGCCGCTAAAAATAGAAAGATAAAAATTTAAAACTGTATAAAGCTACTGTGGAAACATCCCAGAAAAATACATTTTTGATACGCGTAGCGTATTTTAAGTACAGTGTAGAGCAGGGGTGGCCAACCCGCGGCCCGCGTTGATTATTTTTTCGGTCCGCAAGATTATTCACACTAAAAACAAAAATTTCTTGCGATACCATATTTTGACAAAAAATTTATTGTGTCCAGGGTTTTCACTTTACTACAATTGTAGTAGATCTACTACACTTTCATTACCTTTACTACGCCACTACGGTCACACTTAAATCTACTACAGTTTTGATGTGTCAACTGTCGCATAGAACATCCGACAAGCATGATCTACTCCGGAAATCAACATATCAAGTGACAACCCTGATTGTGTCGTGTATGTGTTCGAACTTCTTCGACGAATTTCGCTCGCCGCTTGCGAACAGTGAAAATACCTACATAGTACATAGATACGATTCTTGATAGCAAGTTTCAAGTGAAAATTTGGATTTTGGTTTTGCTTTATCTGCTTTGAAGATAATTATTTTAATACACCTGCTACTTCAACAACATATTTGAAACAACCACAACCAGGTATTTAAGCCATGTGGGTCATTCCATCAAGAATCGCAAAAAAAGGCCAATTTTGTGACCGTTCCATCGCCGATTCTTTTGAAAATTCCTGTACTCTTGAAGAACTAGTGAAAAAAAAACTTTAATTTAAATTTTTTTTTCTATCTCATTTTTTTTGTTAGGTATAGTGTGTTAAAGCTTTCGCAAAAATGGTGTCCAAGTCCTCTTTGATAATTCATATCTCTGTTAATTTTTATCATTGAATAATAAAATAGGACTTATTTTAAAGGAGAAGGTTGTCGCAAAATAAGAAAAACATAAATCAAATTTATCCTTAAATTTTTTTTGTCAAGGATAACGATTTTGACCTTTATCCTTGAATATCTCAAAATAAAAACTTTTCATTTTCTTAATTTTTTTATATTTTGTGTATTATAGTGTTTTTCAAAACATATCAAAAAATCAACTCTTAATGGGATCGGGGTAAAAAAATCGGAGAACATTAGTGCTTCTCAATTTACTTTATAGAAAAAGGGTCATTCCATCAAGAATCGCCAAAAGTGTAACCTTACCATCGCCGATTCTTTTGAAAATTTATCTACACGAAGAATTAGTGAAATTTAAATTTTTTCTTTCTATCTCATTTTTTTAGTAGTTATAGTATGTTAAAGATTTCGCATAAAAGGTGGCCAAGTCTTTTTTAAAATTCATATTTCCGGTAATTTTTATTCTAAAATAATAAAGTACGGCTTATTTTAAAGATTTGGGTTCAAAAATTGCTGTTATAAAAAAAAAAATACGAAAAAAGTTACCCTTCAAAGTTTTTTTTCAAGAAAAAGGATTTTGTCCTTTATCCTTGAATATCACAAAATGCGTTTTTTTATTTTTTTATATTTTATAGGTTATACTATTTTACACAACATACCAAAAACTTTACTTGGGATCTCAAGGGGATCGAGGAAAAAAAATCGAAGAACATAAGTGCTTTACAATTATGTTATAGAAAAACTACAGTTAAGAGAAGCAATTGACTTGTTTAAGAATGAAAAGCAAAGACCTGTACCAGAATTAAGAAATGATGAGTGGTTTTTGGATTTATGCTTTTTAGTAGATATTGTGGAAAAACTTAATCAATTAGATATATCATTGCAAGGAAAAGATAACGTTATAATCGATACATTTAATCACATCAAAGCATTTCAGAAGAAATTGTTGTTGCAGTTGAAAAGTAATAGCGCTCACCACTTTTCAATGTTGCAAAAATTTCAGAAATCAACATGTAACAATTACATCAAATATGCAAAAGAAATAAGAAAACTTACAGCTGCTTTTGAAAGCCGATTTAGTAATTTAGAGCTAGACAATTACAACAAACTTTTTGAAATATATTCATCTCCCTTTCATGTTGAAATCGAATCGGCCCCAGAATATCTGCAAATGAAACTGGTTGACTTACAGTGCAATATTGAATTAAAACACATTTTTGAAACATCAGAATCAAAAATAGATTTTTATAACACTTACGTCACAAAAGACAAATTTTCCAATTTGAGAAATCTGACAAAAAAAGTTGTTGGCGCTTTTGGTTCAACTTACACCTGCGAATCCTTTTTTTTCGAAAATGAAGTTGACCTAAAACAAAACACGCTCAAATATAACGGACGATAACCTGCAACACATTGACGAAAACGTCTACATCTTAGATTCCGACTACGTACCAATCATTTATCACGCATATAGGCGCGCGACCGATAAAAAAATAGAATACGACCCAATATCGAAACCAGCGACCCCAGCCATTATGGCGTTATTCCACCGTGAACTATGTTGATAGACATGAGCGTGAGGCTACGAGATACTGGTGGCTTAATCAACAAGACATTTAGTTAGTTTTCTAGAATAAGTTAACTAAGTAATTAAGCTAACCCAAAAAATAAACGAAACTAGAATAAGTGCTAACCTTGTTAGCAGCTTCCCTAGTTATAAGGCATGCCGGACCGAGACAATCGCTACAGGAACTGATGGCCTTAAGCTATCGGTTCAGGTGACGAATGGCTCGGCCCGGAATAGTTATAAGGAAAAATTATTTATGATAAATTGTTATATTTAAGGAACATTGTAATAAATTAAATAAAGTGATTCGTATCCCACCTAAATATTCCCTTCTCGATGCATTCTTAAATGCGGGAACGGTGGTTTCTGCTCTACTATTCTCGAATAGTGGAGCATGATGCTGCTGGCCCCGGCGGCGGAGAGTTCGGCTCAAACCCTAGTTTTAAGTTAGTATGTAAGAATTGTATATAGTTTAAGTAGAGTAGAGTGAAATTGATGTATTATTGGGTTTTTTTTTTGAAATTT
The DNA here is from genome assembly GCA_949128065.1 of Beris chalybata. Classification (NCBI taxonomy): domain Eukaryota; kingdom Metazoa; phylum Arthropoda; class Insecta; order Diptera; family Stratiomyidae; genus Beris; species Beris chalybata. The sequence continues at coordinate 93,947,174 of OX421897.1, forward strand.
TCCCAATTGTTTATTTCAATGATAAGTATACATTAAGAATGTAATTAAATAAATAGTCTCTGATCCCCCCAAAAAACATCCCCCCGATAAGATTTATATCTTAGAGTGCCCATTGAGGCCACTAAGAACGGTAGCAGCTTAGATATAGACTATTTTTAGCTTTAGGATTAAGATAGAAAACCTGTTAGCATTAAGAACTTACGGCAAATAATAAAGCACTTGTTATTAGAATTTTCGTGGTAAGCTACCAAAGAAGCTATTATGATTAGGAGTTAGTTATTCTTTCCGGTGTCAGTGGAGTGAAACTCCAACACGGAGTCCCCGACTGTGGACTAACCGCCATCCCTGAGGATATGACAAATTTGGAAAGAAACTTCACTGGAGAAGCCAGTTCATCATAAGATTGTGTTGGACTAGGTCCGAAGGAGCTGTTTCGTCATCGGAGGGCATAGACTCTTCAGAAGGTGTATTCTTGCCTACTAACCGAAACACCTTGACAGCTGGTGGGATTGCTGAGGTAAATTCTATATAGCCACATCCCATACCAAATTTATTACCGAGAAGAATTTAATGGTCAAGAAGGGCGTCCTCTACCTTAGACTAAAGGCGTGTACTTTGAGAAGCTTTTCTCTTGATTTCTGCTATTCTCTGGTTGTAACCCTGGATATGGTCAGCGTTTTTATGGCTGTGAAATTTACAAATGGTTGTAACCTTGGATCTGATCTACGAAGAACAAATCCTGTCCGCCGCAACTTATTTTTTTAACCAATATTTGTTGTTATTAGAATTTTCGTGGTAAGCTACCAAAGAAGCTATTATGATTAGGAGTTAGTTATTCTTTCCGGTGTCAGTGGAGTGAAACTCCAACACGGAGTCCCCGACTGTGGACTAACCGCCATCCCTGAGGATATGACAAATTTGGAAAGAAACTTCACTGGAGAAGCCAGTTCATCATAAGATTGTGTTGGACTAGGTCCGAAGGAGCTGTTTCGTCATCGGAGGGCATAGACTCTTCAGAAGGTGTATTCTTGCCTACTAACCGAAACACCTTGACAGCTGGTGGGATTGCTGAGGTAAATTCTATATAGCCACATCCCATACCAAATTTATTACCGAGAAGAATTTAATGGTCAAGAAGGGCGTCCTCTACCTTAGACTAAAGGCGTGTACTTTGAGAAGCTTTTCTCTTGATTTCTGCTATTCTCTGGTTGTAACCCTGGATATGGTCAGCGTTTTTATGGCTGTGAAATTTACAAATGGTTGTAACCTTGGATCTGATCTACGAAGAACAAATCCTGTCCGCCGCAACTTATTTTTTTAACCAATATTTGTTGTTATTAGAATTTTCGTGGTAAGCTACCAAAGAAGCTATTATGATTAGGAGTTAGTTATTCTTTCCGGTGTCAGTGGAGTGAAACTCCAACACGGAGTCCCCGACTGTGGACTAACCGCCATCCCTGAGGATATGACAAATTTGGAAAGAAACTTCACTGGAGAAGCCAGTTCATCATAAGATTGTGTTGGACTAGGTCCGAAGGAGCTGTTTCGTCATCGGAGGGCATAGACTCTTCAGAAGGTGTATTCTTGCCTACTAACCGAAACACCTTGACAGCTGGTGGGATTGCTGAGGTAAATTCTATATAGCCACATCCCATACCAAATTTATTACCGAGAAGAATTTAATGACCATTAAATTCGACACCCGTCATTCGCCGAAGGGGTATGATTAATAATAGTGAGGACGAAATAAAAGAGTTCAAGCATAGTTTATAACGTTTATTTAGTTGATTACGTCTACAAATAATTTCGATTGCTGATGCGCCGGGTGCTTACCGGGGGGTCCCTTACCGCGATGCGCAGTATGTGCTCCTCCGTGGCCACAGGTACCGAGTGTCGCCGTCCTGGATGTTGTGTCTCCCGCTACGGCTTTGTTTGAACCTCAGTACTAGTTACACCCTGTATGTAGATATGCTGCTAAAGTAATTCAAACTAAATAAAAATCGGCCAGCAGTCTGGGCGCAACTTTATTATTTTACAGGTAGATATTCGAAGTGTAGTGCTGCGATGTAGTGTAGGGTACTATGCGACTGAAAACCTTAGGAATAACCAGGACAGGAGCCTATTTCGAACGTTACTTTCTAGGTTTCCGGTCTCATAATAGCCTACACCGCATCTCAGCCTCAAAGACGTTTCGGGCTTCTACCCATAAAATAAAAAGTTGCGCCCAGACTGTTGACCGATTTTACTTTATTATTTATAATACAGTATTGTTAATGATTTTCAAAAAAAAAAAAATTTGCTTCCCTCAAAATTTTTTTGTGTACATTTCATGACTAGTAGACACGAAAAAAGCAATAAAAAATTTCACTCCGTCTGTCCGCCGTACGCCGTACGTCGACCGCCAAAATCCTTTAAAGGCTCGTAGCTCTCAAACCAGTGGAGCTATTAAATTAAAATTTTTTCTAGAAATAGACTGGGTAGACACCTTGAATTGACATTATTTTCAGGGGTGGGGTGTGAGGGGGAAGGTGGGGGAAGCGTTTTAGACGAAAACTTTTGGTTTCTAGATCTCAGCAACCGCTTATGTTAGGAGGCTGAAACTTGGAATTTCTATAAAGCTTTGATAGTGGACCCTTTTGCAAAAAAATTGATGATATGGGTGAAGGGGTGTGGGAGTGGGGAAAGCAATGCGTCCGAAACGCAAAAAAATCGAGATCGACACATTCTAAAATCCATATCTCCTAAACCGTTAATAGCAAGCAATTAAAACTTTACAAATATCTGTAGTTATACCAGGAGAGTAGATTGAAACAAAATTTTTGGGTGGGGGTAGTGGCGTACGGGAATGGGGGTTGAAATACTTAACATATCGATATCTCCCAAACCAGTGGCACCAGAAAAACAAAATTCGGTTCGGATATAAGGCTTGATAAATAAAGATTACTCAAAGTAAAATCTTTGAAGGGGGCGGCGGAGTACGTAAGGGGAGGGGATAAAATTTTTTCAATAATAACACGTTTCATATCTCAATAACAGTGTAAGATGGATGCTTCAAATTTTTACCAGAAGTAGGCCTAATAGAACCCTAGTAGGGAAAAAAAGTTTGTGGTGTGGATGTAGAGGGTGAGGGTGGGGAAGGGTGAGAAAGAAAAAGTTCCGATGCTTATATCTTAAGAATCTATAATGATTGGAAGCTGAAACTTGGTATTTAGATAGAGCTATAGTAGTGGCATGGTGGAAAAATAAAATTTTTTTTAGGGGTAGTATGGTACGGTGGTGGGGGGTGTTTTTTCTAACTTTATAACGGCTTATGCTAGGAAGTTGAAACTCGGTACGTATATGTAAATTAACTAGAAAAGTAATTCTGATAAAAAAAATATGAATATTCATTGGCGTTCAGAAGGGGGGGCAAAACAAATTTCAGTTTATATAAAATGTATATATTTTCACGGTCTTTCGAAATATTGAATTCATTTTTATTCTACGGATTCTTCATATAAATACCTAGAATGTGTTTTCAAGATTTTTTGAAATTCGACCCCAAGGAGGGTGTAAAGTGGTTGTATGCTTTTCATGAACTCCACCATATCTCTCAGGTCTGATCAGAGATCGAATATCTTTTCACTTACACGTGCTTGTTTAATAATCACCTATTTTTAAGTTTTGTTTTTTTCAACCTCTAGACCGCATCCCGGAATGTGACCCAATTATTTAATTCATATGTTACACCCTTTTCTAACCGCTTCCCGAACTTTTTGTTAGGTTTTCAGTCACATAGTAACATACACGGCATCCCCGAATTGAACGCGTTCTGAACTTCTGCCGGAAAAATAATAAAGTTACGCCCAGACTGTTGACCGATTTTTATTTTGTAATCGCAATTACCCTGACTTATGTCTACAATCACGTCTCTAATGTCCCTGTAACACCCTATTATCGATGCAGGAATACCGGGGTTGTTGTGAAGAACTTCAATCGTTTTCATCCACTGTACTACCGATTCATAGAACCCTTAGCAGATGGCAATTAATTGCCATCTGGGTCTTTGCGTACTTGCTACAGTATTTCAAGAAAAGTCACAACTTGTTATTCCGTAGAAGCCAACTTTAAGAATGTTTGGATTGATAACCAATTCTTCACCCATAACGAGAACTTTATCCACCAAATAATAAAGTGGTCATTTTTGGAAGATTTCTGCTTATTATCATACTCATACTTGTTTTCAATGTTTCGACCATTTCAATTGCATATCTCGAACAGGAGAATATCGACTGGATTTTCAGATGGCAAAAAATCAGTTTTGAAACAAAAACCGCGCACAAAAGCACCAAAAAACATGTGAAATATCGATAAAAGCCGTGCAATTTATATCCCTAATTGCCGACTGACCTAACCATAAATTATGAAATGAAATTAACGCAAAAAGGATACGTTTGGTTGAGTGTGGCCAGCTCGTTTTCCATTACTCCATTGCGGATATTTTTTCCCGCTCAGATCCATCCATTGATATGGTTATATATAATTTAACATCCTCTTACCGTTACCCTTTTCCATGTAGGGAATGCTTTGTGATAATATTAACATATTTTTTGTTACAGATCCTTTGAATTATTTATGGTAACAAATTAAAGTATTATAGATATAATATAGCCGAGGACAATTTAATTACATACATGTGGCAAATAGTCCGCTGCCAGTTTAATATTTCATTTAGTGCAGGGATAATCGCTCATTTTATTTACAAAATTTTGGGCACAAAAGAGTAAATTATTGCACGGAAATTTGTTTTTAACCCACAAAATTCGATTAAAACCAGTGGCCGTTTCGCCATATCTCAAATAACAACGAGCCCAACTCACCTGTAGCGTAAATATTTAATTAAAATGAATTTTGATAAATTTTTGGTGTTTAATTTCAGTTAATTAAAATGTGGATCAAAAAGGTATCAGGAGATGAGAAAGATAAATAAAATCACTAATTAAATTTTCGGAATTTCGAGTAGTTTAAATTTGTATAGCAATACATAGTTATTGCTGTAAATGTATTTGACTATTAGCCCAGAGATTATCCGGAAATTTCGTTATTGTCAATAAGGTTTAAAAAAATTACATCGAAAGTGGCAAGCAATATCGGTGGATCTGATAGGTCCGGGGGAAAGTAAAGTAAAGTAAAGTAAAATTTTTTTGGGGGGCGGTGGAGCATGAATGTGGAGGGGTGAGTATTGTTCTAAAAATGCATGTCTTATATATCAAGAACAGTGTAAGAGAGATGTTTAAAATCTTAACCAGAAGTAGGCCTAATAATGGGTGGCGCAAAATTAATCATCCACTTTTGTTTTTGAATAACTTCTTTACTAAATAAAAAATAATAATTTTGAGTGATAGAAATCTTTATTTGGACCTATACAGTTTTTTCTGTTAAGTGGAAAAGTTGATATCCATCAAGTGGCTGCCGCCAGTGTTGATACACATTAGTGCCTATTTTATCGCATTTTCCATGAGTTTCCACAAGATTTCTGGTGAAACCTGTTCGCATTCCTGTCGAATATTCTCCTTAATGTCTGCGATTGTCTGGGGTTTGTCGGCATAAACCCGCGACTTTAAGTAGCCCCAAAGAAAGATGTCTAGGATGGTTAAATCGGGCGATCTTGCTGGCCATGCCAAATCGCCAAAACGGGAGATTACGCGACCAGGAAACGCTTCCTCCACAATATTTATTATGGTTCGTGCTGTGTGTGCGGTTGCACCGTCTTGTTGAAACCACATGTTCACCAAGCCCCGCTCATGTAACTCCGGCAGTAAGAACTCGTTTATCATGTCCGTGTAGTGTTCGCTAGTAACAGTGACCTAGAGTCACTGTATAAGAACCAACACAAACATCCACTATCTTGAGTACGGACAATGACCGCTTTTGGTACCTTTTTAGTACTCTTGAACCCTGCGAACTCCAAAGTTCGCAGGTTTCTTAAATGGCATAGTTTTAGTGTGTATACGTGTAGCAGATGGATTTTGATTAACGTTTCACGGAATCGAGATACATATGTCTCATGAAATGCCAACTAAATACAGCGTTTATCCACTTTAGTGGAGATAAAAATGAAAAATCGGACAACTGCAAAAAAATTTCAAATGTACTGGTTTCAAATGAAACACACATTGTCCGTACTCAAGATAATGGATGTTTGTGTTAGTTCTTATACAGTGACTCTACAGTGACCGTATTGCCACTTCTCAAAAAAATACGGCCCAATCACTCCTCCCCAGTGAACGTCGCACCTCGCAGTAGCTTTGAGTGGATGTAATGGCTGTTCGTGCATTACACGCAGATTTTCAGTGCTCCAGAAACGAAGATTTTGCTTATTGACGTAACCGCTTAAGTGGAAATGCGCCTCGTCGCTCATGATGATTTTCGACAAAAAATCGTCCTCCACAATTATTTCACGTTCTTGCGGAGTATAGCGCTCCATTGCATGTCTGTTTGTATACTGCAGTTGTCTAGTTCACAAATATCAAATATGATTCACGTACTACGCCATTTGCAAAAGTTATAGCATCTTACGATAGGGTGATTAATTTTGTGCCACCTTGTATAATATATGGTGACTTGCAGGATTAGAGTCGGGGAGGTGGGAAAAGAAAAAGTTCTGATTCTTGTATCTCAAGAAACTATAATGATAAAGAACTGAAATATTGATTTTTGCATGTTTGGAAAAATAGAATTTTTTTATGGGGGTAGTATAGTACGAGGGTGGGTGATGTTTTTCCCAACTATAGAACGGCTACAAGGTTGAAATTCGATATCTATGGTATATATGTAAATCAAATTAATTTCAAAAATATGATGATCATTTTCACTGAGTCGGTTTTCTTTCTATTAAATATTTCTACTTACGCTTGTATACAAATTTTCATTCATTTTCCCAGGAAACTTGAAATTCGCTCGTCATATGGCAAAAAGATGATGTGCAAAGTTGACTTTTTGGTTTCTTTTAATCTAGATAATTTCGGGGGTGATTTTTCTCCGAGCGATTGTTGGGTTTCTTGGAAAAATTATTATCACCAATTTGTGTACAAGCGTAAGTGGAAATATTTAATAGAAAATGCTTTTTTAAAATGTTTTTTTTTATGCTCTATCTCGAGCAGTATACATATTACGATATGTTGATAACAGGAGCCACAATTCTAGAAATTAAGTTCTAAAATTCTAATGATTATTCATCTATCGATTCACTGTTATTGTTGTAATTTGCGCAAGCTTCTCACAATGAGACCAACTTTGTATGTGCACACAAAAACTATGAGCGCTTTACAGAAAGTTTTAACTTTGGTTCACATACGTAAGATTCTGTTGATTTTGAGTAGCCAAATTTACCATAAACTAAATTTAGAATTCCTTTGCGTGCTGAAACATTTTGCCAATTGTATGAAAAAGTTAGACGGTTTCGCTCATTAGCTGTTCAGATTCCATATTATTGATAGTTTATTAAATGTTACTAATGTTAATAATCGAGTAAAATTTAATTTGTGAACAGAATATAATTTGTATCTTGCGGAAATTTCATCATTTGGTCTTCAAGATACGGTTTTGTGTACTCTGTTTCAAGTTTTCCAGCGATAGAGATTCTTTGATTTTAATGAGGTAGATAAGGAAATGAAACTGTTATTCGCTTTGGAAACTTTCCATTCATCCTTAAATCTACCCTAACTCTTACTGCTCGTTAGTCGTTAAATTCTCGACACAAACTTTTAATATCCTTTTATTTATATGCATAGTAAGGGAATACACTATAAAATTGCACTGCCATCATAACCATCGACCTAGTCCGTACATTATAGCCTATTTTATTATTGTGTTTTATACGTACCAGAACTACACCATACGAGACATTTTGAATTGATCCTGCCAGGATTTATTATCCTTACAGTCGTCGCAGTCATGAGGAATGAACATTTTATTGCACGTCATAAAAAGGCATTTATTTCCGGAATAATTGTGCTGACTTTTATTGAACTTAAAAAATTTTAATTTGACTTCGGTTTGGCTTCTGATGATTAGCATATCATTGGTAGCGATAAAAAGAAAAATTAAATCAATAAAAACCTATCTTTCAAAATTATCTCCTTTTCGTCCTATTGGCGCAATAAAATATCAAGAGAACCATTTGGGGAAAAAATTATTGTTTACGGACGGACAAATTGCTCAAAAGATATTATGGTACAGCTCCTTCCTTCACCTTCACCAACTCTCGACAGGTGCATCCCTAAGTGGTACTATGAACTCCCTTCCTAACTTCAGAAAATCTTTTTACTTCTTCCCGAACCAAAAGGCATAGGTACATGTTGTAACAAAAGGCGTATGCTAAGGAAATTAAATGTAAACAGACACTACCACCTCTTACGCTGCTAAAGTTCCCGAGGGTTGAAATCTTCAAATCCGTTAGTAGATACCTCCATTGTTATATAGCACGGGAAGGCTTATAAATTTAAATTGGTATCGGCCATAAGGACTTGTATTGTCCGTTTCTGTGGATTTTGAAGAACAGGAGGTAGTTAGGATAGTTGGCAGTGGTTATGACAGCATCTCAGCTTTTGCAAAGGTTTACACATTCCTATTATACGTGATTTCCTTCATCTCGTCGAGTTTATGGTTTCCGAGATTTTCTGTACCCAACAGAAATGTTTAAAGCAAGGAAAGTGGAATTCACTCTAAAGTTGTTAACCGGCGGGGTCAGATTGTTTAAAATTTACGTAGCTTGAATGTGTAACTGAAATGTATTTTTCAGAACAAAATTTTGATAGTGAGCTCCAGGGTGCCTTGTCGGGATGATATCTTCGCTAAATAATTTTAAGCAATACAATAATACTACATGTTAATGTTTAAGCTTAATGATGAAATCATAGGGTAGGTTAAAGCTTAATCCAAACTAAAAGTAAAACATACTGGAGTCACGATTGGCTGAAGTCCGATGAATATTGAAGTTGGGGATGAAAAAGTATAACGTGTGTGCATGTTGTATGTCCTTCATTAAGGAGTCCCATTAAATTGCTACTCAAAACTAAAAGACAATATTCACTGTTTAATTTCATATCTTGAACTGGAAAAAAAATATCCTTTTTGAAGGACTTTGATATGGGAGGCGGAGCAAGGACTCACTCGATTTCTTACATATTCATCCTTTTCCTTGGAACCATTCAAAAATTAATGTGTACAAAATTTCAAATTTGTAGAAGCGTTCAAAAGTTATCGAAAAATATTGTTGAACACGTGTCTTAAGGATTTTTTGTATGGAAGGTACCAGAAGGTGTAAAAGGATTTCGCTGACTAGTAAACTCGAACTCAAAACTAATTTGTATAAAATTTCGAGTTCGTAGGAAAAAGATAACTTGAGTTATAGTAAGGTTTGTAAATTAAGTGGAGTCATTTTTACAGGATATTTGTATGGCAGCCCCTCGAAGGAGCGTACTCAGGTTCATTTCCAAGAGCATGAAATGATTGAACTGGACCGCTATTTTGAATCGGTAAATCGCAAAATATAAAATTTAAAATCGAAAACGAGTACGCCCAATATGTCGCAAACAATATAAAATAAAATTTAAAATCGTTCACCTATTGTACAAAATAGGATTTAAATTTGTTCATCTATTGCTTAACAATAGAGCGACCCTTTACGGTAAATGTATAGCGCGCGGCATCGAATGTAAAGTGCACTTAGTATATAATCGAATAAAATATTATTTACCAGTAGTTTAGCTAGGAGTAAGTTTTAGTTTTTAAGTTAGTTGTTAATAGAAAGAAACATCTTCCGACTAATTAATAAATCCCCAGTATTCCCAGGTTCAACCCTAAATCCTACAACTATTAGGATTTTCTTCATAATCATACAGTTAGCTCTAACTCTAAGAAAAATAACACATACAAAATTTCAAAGTCGTAGCTTAAATACTTATGAAGGTATCGACCAATATTTTTGAACTAGTGTTTTAAGGATTTTTTGTATGGAAGGTACCAGAAGGAGTTAAAGGATTTCCCTGACTAGTAAACTCGAACTTTGTCTTCACTCGAAACTAATTTGTATAAGATTCCGAATTCGTAGCTAAAAGATTACTTGAGTTATAGTGAGTGTCGTAAATTAAGTGAAGTCATTTTAACAGGATATTTGTATAGCAGCCCCTCGAAGGACTATTAGGATTTTCTTCATAATCATACAGCTAGCTCCAACTCTTGGAAAAAAAAACACATGAGAAATTTTAAAGACCTAGGTTAAACCCTTCTGAAGCTATCGACCAATATTCTTGAACACGTGTTTTAAGGACACTTTGTATGGCACCTACCCGAAGGAGTAGGACGATTTTGCCCGTTAACGAACTTAGCCTTACAAATTCAACCAAACACCCAGATTCAAAATTTCAAGAGCCTAGGTGATGACGTTCTTGAGTTATCGTGCTAACGGACAGACAGACGAACGGACGGACGGACGGACGGACGGACGAACGGATGGACGGACGGACGTCAAGCGGATTTGAGGTTTTTGGCCACAAATAAACAAAAAATACTATATAACTTTTTTTCGTCCGAGGCTTGGTTCTATGCGTTACATATTTTTCGGCTGGATCAAACTTATAATACTCTATATGATTTCGTCTAGAGTATAAAAATTAAAAGGTGATATTTGAAATGTTGCACTGGTTATGTCTAGGCAAGCATCTCAAGAAAATAGCTTTTCAAAAAGGCTCCTGCTTAATTTTTTTTAGGAAGTCTAACGATTATAACATTTTAAATTTAACCACGTACCAGACTATGAGCCAAAATCGTAATTGACATTTTAAGAGGGTGTCATCGTGGACATTTTCTCGAAAAATATTAAAGTTGCGACCAGGGTATCGGCAGGCGTATAATGCTGTGATGCAGTGCAGGTGACTATTTTACTGACAACATAAAAAAAAATCTTTCGGTAAAAGTTCGGAACGCGTTCAATTCTGACATGCGGTGTAGGTTACTATGTGACTGAAAACCTTACAAAAAGTTCGGCCAGCGATTAGAATAGGGTTACGGTAGAATACTTACGCCGCTGCCACAAATAACATATGAATTACATAATTGGGTCATATTCCGGGATGCGGTCCAGGAGTTGAAAAGGAAACAACTTGAAAATAGGTGATTATTAAACAAGCCCGTGTAAGTGAAAAGATATTCTATATCTAATTAGGCCTAAGAGATATGACAGAATTCATGAAAAAGTATATAACTACTTAACACCCCCTTAGGAATCGACTTTCAAAAAATCTTGAATACGCTTTCGAGGTATTCATATGAAGAAACCATAGAATAAAACCGAATTCAAATTTTTTTTTTTTTTTTTTCAAGGATGCTGAACTGGACTTAGGTGGTTAACCTTTAATACACTGTAGTGTACAATCCAGTCAGCTTCCCGAGTAGAAAAATTTTCAGGCTAGCCTTATTTCCGGAGCCCTGATCAGGGCCATGTCAGGTGTCAGTACGGCAGCCTGATCAGGCTCGCCTGACTTGCGCCGGATCAGGGCCATGTCCGGCATAAGTACGGCAGTCTGATCAGGTCGCCAGTCTTGCGCCGGATCAGGGCCATGTCCGGTATAAGTACGGCGAGCCTGACCAGGTCGCCAGATTTGCGCCGGATCAGGGCCATGTCCGACATAAGTACGGCAGCCTGATCAGGCTCGCCTGACTTGCGCCGGATCAGGGCCATTTCCGGCATAAGTACGGCAGCCTGATCAGGTCGCCAGACTTGCGCCGGATCAGGGCCATGTCTGGTATAAGTACGGCAAGCCTGATCAGGCTTTAAGTTTAAAAAAAAAAAATATGCATGGTTATTAAAATAATATTAATTTATTTTATTTTCGGTATGATGCAACAAAATATCGTAAAAAACGTACTGCAGTCATGATCGGCTGCAAGCCAATCGTATGATACTCTAGATGAAATACTGAACTCCGATTTATATTGTAGTTGGGGATAAAGTAGAATTACGTGTGTGCATATTGTATGTCCTTTATTAAGGACCGCCATTCGGTTGCTACTTGAATCTAAAAGACAATATCGTCAATGTTTAATTTCATTTCTTGAACTGGGTGAGGCATCGCAAAAAATGTTCTTTTTGAAGGACTTACACATGGGAGGTGCAGGAAGGACTCACTCGATTACTTATATATGTATCCTTTTCCTTGGAACCATTCAATAATTAATGTGCACAAAATTTCAAATTCATAGCTTGACGCGATATTGTTGAACACGTGTCTTAAGGATTTTTTGAAAGGAAAGTATCAGAAGTAGTAACAGGATTTTGCTGACTAGTAAGCTCGAACTAAAACTCAAAACACTCAAAACTAATTTGAACAAAATTCCGAATTCGTATAGCAAAAAAATTACTTGAGTTCCGAAAATTAAGTGAAGACATTTTGACAGGATATTCGTATGGTGGCTATGCAAAGGACTAATAGCATTTTTTTCATAATTACATATTCAGCTCCAACTATTAGAAAACAAACGTATATAAAATTTCAAAGACGTAGCTTAAATGGTTCTGAAGCAATCGACAAATTTTCTAGAACCCAACTGATAAGGATTTTTTGTATGGAAACTACTCGAAGGAGTCAAGAAATTTCACTGACAAACGAAGTCTAACTTCATTTTCGCTCAAAGATTATTATTTGTAAAAAACTTAAACTTGGTGCCCAGGTCCGGCCTGAAGTCAGGCGCCATGTCCGGCCCGGATCTGCGCGAGCGTTACATCCTGACATGGCCTGATCAGGTTGATTCATCTGGGTCGGATTTATCTTACGGCCGCCTGATCGGTGCCGGACATGGGCCGGATAAAATTTCTACTCGGGTTAGCGATGGAAGGTCAGAGATCGGGCCGGGTATGGCAGTGTACTAGTTGGTGTTAGTAATATTGAGTTCTGTTTGGCTACAATGTGATCTACCGTCACAGCAATGTTGCTTATAGCAAATTAACTACCCACCAAACATTTTAACTCGTTTGTAACTTGTCGGCAGCTTATATTAGGCAAGCAAAACCCTTGCGGCAACAATTGCAAAAGCCTCAAAAGTAAGTTAAACGGCGGACTAAAATGCTTCTTGCCGGTAAGTCTAAAATCGCCACTTACCAAATTATCGTTTTGAGCAAGGTAACTGATAAACTACCCTTACTTATGGTGCTTTTACACGAGCGATTAAAATTGCTCAATTTTCAGCAATTCCAGACAATTTTGACGTCACGAAAATATACAGCAACTTTCAGCAACATCGGCAATTGACAATATGAAGCAATTGTTGGTTAATTCGTTGCTCAGCAGTGACTAGCGATACGGAGCAATACTCAGCAATTTAGCAATGGTGTCATTGCTAAATTGCACGGACAACCTTGTATATCAACAACCCGAAAGTAAATTTGAAAAATAAATCTAAAACTTAAAATAAAACTTGAAATATTTGAATTCTAATCCGTTATCACACGAAACTTGACAAATAAAACCAAAACTTTAAACAAAACTTGACAACTGAATCATCGAACGATAACAATTGCTCGGAATTTTCCAAATTAGTGGAAATACAGCAACTCTATAATCGCCCAACTAGTTTTGGCAACAGTCGCCGGGCAATTAATTGCTGGAAAAATTGTTCGTGTACGGGCTCCATTAAAGCGATAATCAGGCAACTTGCGTTTAAGTTGCCATTTGAAACTTACCGGTAACAATCATTTTAGCCCGCCGTATAACTTACTTTCCAGGCTTTTGCAATTGTTGCCGAAAGAGTTTTGCTTGCCAATCAACTATTTCCTTCAATCCCATTTTACTTACTTGCTTTCGATGGCGCTACAGTCATAAGCTGCTGACAAGTTACTTCAGGAACGTCATTTCAGTTTTTTCCAGGGGGGGGGCAAGATGTTATGAATGTATATATTTTTATATATATTTTATATAAAATATATGTGAAAAAAAATGCTGTCCCCCCCACCAATGACATCCCTGCTCAGCCATCATTTGAACTATTTAACCTCAGCCATCAGTACTATTTAACCTCAGCCATCATTTGAACTATTTATCCTCAGCCTGGCTGATAGTTCAAATGATGGCTGAGGCTAAATAGTTCAAACGTTGGCTGAGGTGAAAAAGTTCAAATGATGGCTGAGGTTAAATAGTTCAAATGATGGCTGACGTTAAATAGTTCAAATGATGACTGAAGTTAAATAGTTCAAAGGATGGCTGAGGTTAAATAGTTCAAATGATGGCTGAGGTTAAATAGTTCAAATGATGGCTAAGGTTAAATAGTTCATATGATGGGTGAAGTTAAATAGTTCAAATGATGGCTGAGGTTAAATAGTTCAAAGGATGGCTGAGGTTATATAGTTCAAATGATAGCTGAGGTTAAATAGTTCAAATGATGGCTGAGGTTAAAAAATTCAAATGATGGCTGAGATTAAATAGTTCAAATGATGGCTGACAGGGACGTCATTTCAGTCTTTCCAGGGAGGGGGCAAGATATTACCAATGTATATATTTTTATATTTGTTTTATATATAATATATAAGAAAACAAAATTCAGGGGGTGCCAATGCCCTCCCTGCCCCTCACAAATGACATCACTGAGTTACATACGAGTTAAAATGTTTGGTGGGCTTATGTCTCTAGTTGAAGAAAGTTTAGGCGAATCTCTTTGAATTTTAGGTTCTAAATAGTAATTCACTAAATCTAATGACTCTTTTGAGATGTGTCTCACTACAGTATTAATTTGCTCACCGTTTATAAAAAATCACTTTTACTTGTACCAAAAGAACCAAAATTATATAATAGTTTTAGCATTCACTTCTTTCCGACGGATGCGTAACAATTTTTTAAAAAAATACCTTACGAATTACAATCTTTTTGCATGCATTTGGCAAGAATTTTTAAATCATTGCCTGTGGCAATTACAATTCGATGAAAGGGCGAGCTGATCGCATGTTATCCTCTTGCCTAATGCTTGCTGCCAGCAAACCCTCGCCAATATGTTTGCTGGGTACTGACTGGTATCTCTGATGATGTTAGTGAATCTGATAAGAATGTGAACAGAACACATCAGCTCAGTGTTATCCTTTAATCCTTTAGTAGTGATCCTATTAAACATTTCGCACTGTTCACTATTTATACTAATAATTTCAAAGACAATGGCAACTGAAAAATTCTTGAAAATAATTTATGCGTAGAGTGAGAATTGAACTATATTCGAATTAGATATTCGAATTAGATATTCGAATTTTTTTTAATCAAAATTACTTTTCTAGTTGATTTACATATACCATACATTCCGAGTTTCAACTTTCCAGCATGAGACGTTCTTTAGTTAGAAAAATGATCCCCTCTCTCGTACCGTACTACCACTATAAAATTTATATTTTTCAAACATGCTACTACTATAGCTCTATTTCTATCTAAAGAGATATCGTATTTTAAAGTTTTTCACCCCGCACCCCCGTACGGCACTGCCCCACTCAAAAATTTGTTTTCAATCTTTTCTTCTAGTATAACTACAGATATTTATTAAGTATTAACTTCGTGCCATTAATAGCTTAGGAAATATAAATTTTATAATGCATCGATCTCGGCTTGTTTGCGTTTCGGACGCATTATTTTTCACCCACTCCCACACCCCATCACCTATATCAAATTTTTTTTTACAAATACATACTATCGAAGCTCTAAATAAAATTTAATAAAAATAAAGTTCAGCCTCCTAGCATTAGCGGCTGCTGGGATCTAGAAACCAATTTTTTTGTCTAAAACGCTTCTCCTGACTCTTACAGGGTCTACCCTGTCTAATCAGAAAAAAATCAATTTAATAGCTTAGAGGGTTTGGGAGGGTTGTTTGTTTGTACGGTATAGGCTCCTAAAGTACTCATCCGATTGCAATGAAACTTTAATGATTTGTTGAAGGTACGCCCGCGATGGTTTAAGCGCTAGAAAAATCATTTAATAGTTGGTGGTTCGCGACTTATTTGTGGATGATAGATGGAGGATGGTGGATGGTAGATAGAGGATGGTGGATAAAGGATGGGGGATTGTAGTTAGAGGCTGGTAGATAGGAGATGGAGGATAGAAGATTGAGGATGGTGGTTGGAGGATGGTGGATGGAGAATAGAGGGTGGTGGATAGAGGATGGAGGATGGTAGATGATGGATAGAGGATGATGGATGGAGAATGGATGGATGGAAAATGGGGGATGGTGGATAGAGGATGGAGTATGGCAAATGGAGAATGATGGATGGTGGATAGGGGATGGGCGATGGTTGATATAGGATGGTGTATAGATAAATAGAAGATGACGGATGGATGGAGGATGGTAGATAGAGGATGAAGGATTTTAGATGGAAGATGGTGGACAGAGGATGGAGTTTGGTGGACAGAGGATGGTGGATGGAGATAGATGATGGAGGATGGTGGATGTTAGAGTGGTGAATGGAGGATGGAGGTTGGAAGATGGAGGTTCGAAGAGGGAGGATGGAGATTGATGAATAGTGGATGGAGGATGGTTGATAGAGGATGGTGGATAGAGGATGATGGATATGGGATGGTACATGATGGATAGATGATAATGGATGGAGTATGGATGGATGGAGGACGGGGATGATGGATTGAGGATGGAGGATGATAGATGGAGAATGGTGAATGGTGACTGGGGAATGAATGAAGGATGGTGGATAAAGGATGACGGATGGAAGATGCAGGATGGTGGATAAGGGATGGATGATGAAAGATGGCGAATGGTGGATAGAGGATGGTGGATTGTGGATAGAGGATGGGAGAAGGAGGATGAAGGATAAAGGATGGGGGGTGGTGGATGGAGGATTGTGGATAGAGCATGAAGTAACGGAAGCAAAGGGAGAAATGGGAGCAACGAGAGCATCGGGAGAAACAGAAGCAACGGGAGAATCAGGACCAATGGATCAACGGGAGCAACGGAAAAGACGGGAGTAACAGGGGCAATAGAACAACGTGATCGTAGCTTAAGCCCGAAACACAATGCTCCCCTTCCGTTCAACTGTCAAAATAGATCTTATGGGCTGGCCATGTAGATACACACAATGGTCGTAACGGAACGGAACGGATGAGTTCATCAAAATTCAACTTTTACGGATCACATAAGCTCACTTGTCATGACGGAACGGGAGCATAGTGTTTCGGGCTTAATGTAGTACAGCAGTAATTAAAGCAAAACAAACAAAAGTACAGATTTTCATTGGCGAACAATGACAAAAAATGTCAGTTGAAAGGGTTCTTTCCATCTTTTTATTACGAATTTCGTTCCATCTTTTAGTCATGTCGAGTTATTAATCTTGCTTCTGCGGGCTCTTTACATAAGCGCCTAAAAACGTTTCTTTCAAATAATTCAAATCCCTAAGGATGTGTAAAATGGTTCTGTACATTTTCACGAATCCCGATATACCATATTTCTTAGGCTAATGCGATGTTTATTTCACTTTCACTACTAAAGGCCTTAAATTTATGCGTTGAAAAACCTGGGATGTTGAAGTTTTAACGAATTTCGAAAAAAATGTTGGTTTTACTTTCACGGCGTTTTTGCATAATGATTTTAAAATTAATTTCCGAATTTTGTGATATTTAACCCCTAAGAGGGTGTAAACTATTGCGGTTCATCATTTAGGTGAGATATCTAATTGATTTTTTTACTCTAAGAGGCTAAAAATCAGTTTAAATTTTTTTTTATTCTTTTCAAATCCTAAATCATTACAGGTATTTTATAACCTATTTTTTTATTCAAATTGAAAACAATTTGTAAGTTTATAAAAAAGGCCCCAACGGCTGAAAATCTCCAGAATAACCAGGAGGAACCAGAACGGTTGAGAAGCACTGATGAATGACGATGGTGGCATATAACAAGCAGCCATATACTGGAAATAAAATTAATTTTCTAAAAACCGTGTTATTTTAAAAGAACCGGTACGACATTGCAATTTTGGCTGCGTCTCGGACTATGTCCCAAAATCCAAATTGGTGTTTGAAAGGTTTTTTAATTAGGCCTGTTGAAACCGCTGCAATAGCGCTACGTAGTTATGACTATTCCACAAAAATGTAAAACTATCTTTCAATCAGGGACGTAATTTCAGTTTTTTCCAGGGGGGGGGGGGGCAAGATGTTATGAATCTATATATTTTTATATGTAAATATTCGTATGTTATATATAATATATGAAAATACAAAATTCAGGGGGGGAGGCAAATGCCCTCCCTGCGCCCTCCCCACAAATGGCGTCCTTGCTTGTCAACAAACGTAATGCTTCCTTGTGCTTCACCACTATGAACTATTTTGGAGCAAAAATGACGACAACTAAAACAAAACACAGCATTCTGATTAATGGAGTATTCAATCCATGTAAATTGTTCAAAATAACTGCATTAAAATTGGCGCTTCGCAATCTGGGGGTATTCCTTCAGTATTGGCTGAACGAGGTCGTTGTGATTAAAACGTGATATATCAATAATTAATAATAATCAATGGGGCAACAGCCCAAATCGGGCCTAGGCCTTGAAGTAATGCTAGAGGATATATCAATAATTGACACATCATTTTCTGGTAATGCTTCTGAATGAACTTTATCTTTTACATTTTTACTTGTAGATAGTATTGCATCAACTGATTGCGCAGATTGGAGGGAGTCTAGCTTCTTACTACCATCAATGGTTTGCTCGGAATCAAGAATTTGTTTTTATTTTTTTCATCTGGGTTTGGTACACTCTTCCTTTTCAAAAAGTTATACATGGACGACTGTATTGATTTTTTTGACAATATCAGTCTGAAATAGACAAAAGTAAATACCCGAAATCTTTTTTTATTTTATTTTTTAATTTCTTCGTAATATAAACATAAAAATATCTCATTTCTTTAAATTAAATTTTTTTTTTAATTTCTCATGCATGGAGGGAACAATATATAACTTTATTTTGTTCGAGGCTCCGATCTATGCGTTTCTAATTTTTGGGTAGAATTAAACTTAAACCCTCAGATTTCATCTAGAGTCTAAAAACCTTAAAGAAATACATTTTTGACTCCAAGCGGTCAATTTCATCTATTTGCAAATGTTACATTATAAAAAGAAGAAATTAAATTGAAATATATACTAAGGGCTCGTGGACAGTAAGTAAATGAACAAGCTTGCGTGAAGATCGAATCTAGCAAGAAAGTTGGGATCGATGGTCTGACGATATTTTTTTGAGTCAGATTTGACTTTGACGTAGCGTAGGAGGTGCATTTGTCGCAACGTTTAATTGTTTAATTTAATTGTTTATTTATATTCATAAGCATACAATAGTACTATAAGATTTTTGAAGTGAAAAACGCAAAAACCACTTGCAAAACACTTGTTACAGCAGATTCCTAGAGCAATTTTGATGCAATTTGCTAATATAAACGTTATGGAAAGAAATGTCGCAAGTGCTAGTGTATACGAGACTTTAGAAATTTTAAGATTTAGAATTACTGAGTTAGAAGAATTGGAAGAAATTCAAGAATTGATAAAATTATTTATATTTTAGCTGTTTTTTTGTCGACCTGAAGAAGTCGTAAAAATACACTAAAATTGACGACAAAAAGTTCAATAAGCTGCCAAAAATTCACTGTTCAATATTTTTTGATAATCCTAGTTCCAAGACTAGTTCAAGCTTCACAGATAAAAATGCTGTTTGTTTTTTTTTATTTGAAATAAACAGAACGCCCGTAATCGTGTCTACCGAAAACAAGGTTTTTTGAAAATGGGTGGCTAAGTTGCCATGTATCTCAGCAATGACCGACAATTTGAGGTTGAAAAAATTCTTAAGTTTGCTCAACATGTGCATAAATATATGGTAAAAATTTCACAGTTCTATCATTATTAAGTTCGTCAGAACAAATTCTCAAAAATGGCGTAAAAAAGAGCATGCACACGGGATGACCCCCTTAAGCAATATTGAATATTACAATTTCTATTAGTAATAGATGTAGGAAAAGTTTAACTGAGACACACGAGAACATTTGACAGAATATGCGCGAGCTTTGAAGGGTTAGATAGAGAATGTGAAAATATTTCTTACCTTGAAGCAAAGAATAACGAACAGCACTTAGGTATAATGTATGACAAAATTGCCACCTACTATTTATAATAATATAGGAAGCGAGAAAAATTAAAACACTTTTTTATTTAAACTAAAAACTGATCTGATCGGATCTTTGATCAGAACATGTGTTAGAGCTAAATACACCTTACACGAGTTTGTGTTCTTCTTTATGATTCAGTTTTTTTTTTGTTTTGCTTTTCGGAGTTTTGCAGAACCTACAATCAACCGAACGAACAAGACCACCAACACAGCCGGGAAATACCAGCGAAATTCTTTATGATTCCGCTTTTTTTTGTTTTGCTTTTCCGGGTTTTCCGGAACCTACGATCAACCAATCGAAGAACACCACCAACACAGTCATTATAGTTTTATACAGGGTGATCCAAATCGATTAATAGTTTTCTCAGATTTATACCCTTAAAAATTTTTCGTTGGTGTCATAATCAATTAAAATATTTCTGAGGTTTAAAACTCAGGGGGGGGGGGCAAATGCCCGCCTGCCTCCCCTGAAATGACATCCCTGCTTTCAATGTTGTTATTGAAAACCACAACTGCGACCGAGTCTCGATTCTAAAAGCTCGAACCTGATATCGAAACCAGTTCGGTACGACCATAGAGCTATAACTAACGGAGATCGCATAGCGCCGTTTCTGTATAAAGCACTGTGAAGCATTTTGAAGTTTAAGCGACTGTTTTTGTATGGAGCGTTTCATGCTCGGTGGCAGTGAAATGCAAATATTAGCCTAGTATTTAAAGGTTGGGCTTTTTTTCTTTTCAATATCGGGGTTTAACATACATGTGAGTAAGATGCTGATAGTAGCATAGTGAATATCGCCGGTCCTTTGCGAGAAAACCTCCGCCTTCAAAAAGTTCGCTGCACGCTATCTCCATTATACATACATATAGCTCTATGGGTACGACAGTCTCTCTATCGGCAATGCAAATTTTATCGACTTCGATGACCATCGCTGTCCAGTCCACATACATATCATATGCGAGAGAGTAGTTTCGAATTATTACAAACACCGACCCTTATTCAATATACATACGTTCGATTTGCATTTCAAAGTGAAACACTTGTACGGTGTGAGGGCTTAAACCCTCGTATCAGACGAGTATCAATCAACACATCGGTACATTGAACACATTCGGTACTTATTCTTGCATAAAGGTGGAAATTCCCTACGTACCAGTGCCAGTACAGGTACCAGCCTAATTGATTTTGGTTCCGCAAAATTGAAACGATCTGTGGAGCGATTTGGAAATTTGACATCAAAGAACGTATCCAAAAACCGATATAGCAAACTTTATAGTTCCGGATCCAATGGGACTGAATAGTGTAGGACGAAGGGCTTACCTCATAATCCACCCCGAAATCCAAATCGACTTCAATAACGAAAATTCAGAACTAGGAATCGATTATCCTCGCCATTAAATAATAAAATTAAGTCGTGTCGGGATAAATAACGGATAAACGACGGGCAATGTTGTTTCATTTTATTTTATACTTCGACACTGATAGACACGAAGCCCCCCATTCGAAGGGTGAATCCGTTTTGTGTAGATATAGGATAAGCCCAACTGGATTTTGTACTCCCAGCACTTTTTCGCCGAATTGCCAATTTATTCGAAAGCGACAAGCGTTCTAGACTGATTACTGCAGATTTTACAACATCCCTTCCACCACTTTACCGTATTATTTATAACAGGGGTATGTAAATAGGTGCTAGGACCTATCAATTACTTTTTCGGCAGGACTATCTCCGTTTCAATTTACATAAAAAAAGGGAGTAATTTTAGTGATGACTGCGTTTCGACTTTGTAATGCAAAATATGTGATACATGAAAGAGGTGTACATTAAAAATGGTTAGGGATATTTTGTGTCCTTTCGAGAGTGGACAGCGATAAAATAGCAAATTAATGGCAATGAAAAGATGAGTTATGATATTAGCGTTCATTCTAGTTTAAGTGGTGGTCAATAATCTGAACGTTTGAGAATTTTCATACTCCGAAATGTTCTGAGAATATTTTCAAGGTTGGGATTAGTGAGAAGCTCGTCGAGGGATTTCGTCAGTTTTTAAATTTTTGTATGGCAATAATGGGTTTAGTTTGTGATGAGGCTTATAACGATTTACATGCATTTACATGATGAACCCTGATAAATAAGATTAATTTAATATATTATGAGACCTAAGAGATAGTAAGGAATTCGTAAGGCCTTTATATATATTATACACATATATAATATACCTATATAACACATTTGAAACTTTTAGTAAACTTGCCTTGCCCACCTTTATATACCTACCATACAAACCAAATTTCATCTTTTGGGTACAATTTAATCGTAAAATGGAATCTAAAACTATCAGCGAATTATAGCTAACTAAGAGAGAAAGAGTGAGTACTTCTGTGTGACATCGAGGATGGCGTCAAGTGGTACGACGTCTCATGAAGAAGGCCCCACGTTAAGAAACATCACGTATAATGAAGTCCTGTGCAGTGATTGTCAGTATTACGGCTACGTACTATAGACCTGGAGTTGGCATTGCTTAAAATGATTGGTAGATTGGTTGAGAAGGGTGGACTGCATCATTGTGCCACAGTCCATCACGAGAGATCACTGCGGATCCATTGCGGATCCCTCGTATAAAACCGGGCTTAAGACTACTGATTCCAAATATTGCTCTTCCTTATGAAGAGAGTAGTTCTCCATAAAGGAATCATTGCAAGTTCTGATAGGTTGATCAAGAAGAATTTTCCCAAGTTCCGATATCTGGTGCCTGCCAGACTCTTGCATCCACACACTAGATGCTCCAGTGTCGGTTCAACATTCTCATCACCACAGCCATTGGTATTCCTAGTCTTTCCCCATGTCTCTCAAAGGGACAGTGTCCCGTTAGGACCCCTATAAGTTGTCTGCAAATGTTCCTGTTCAGAGACAGAATAAAGCTAGAGTTCCTTCTATCGAGTTTCGGCCAGCAGATTCTTGCTCCATAAGTCTGAGTGCTTCAATATCAATATTATTGCTTTAAATTGGAGGCTATTCTATTGAGATTTCATATTCAGACCATGCACGAGCTACATAATTCTATACTTTGCACCTATCTGGAAACATCGTACACAGCTGGAGTCCGACCACACTAAGGATTTTTAGCACTTTCGGAGCAGTGTCCGATGAGCTATGTCGATAATACACATTCTACACTCTAAAAAATGAGATTTCCGAGACGTAAATATACCTCGTTAATAATGACAGTATTACGACTATTATGGTGTAAATATACACCACAGATTGAATTTTAAACCAACAAGTTGTAAGTAATAAATTTTACATATATTTGTGCATAAATCCGAAAGAATTTGGAAATCTACTCTGAGGTGTGTAGCGTATACGACAGAAGATGTAAATTTATACCAAATTGCGCAAATACTACGAACAACGATGGAAATGTGTTCTTAGTGTTGCATTTTTCACACAAAAAGTTGTAAGAACGTGACCATTTGTGTTTTGTTTTAATTACGCAACATATCAGCGGAGTTTAGTGTGCAAAAGTCTGTCGTTGCGTATACAACTTGGTGAAAACGCTAAAAGTGCTAAAAACTTGTAACATCGATTTAAAAGGTTTAAGTGCGTTAATTGTTTCAATATGTTTAAGTGCAGTAGTTGCAATTTCAAATCAAATTTTTTAACAAATTATAATAAACATCTGTACGACCACAGAGGGAAAAATAATATTTTATTTGCGTGCTTAAGTTTAAATTGCAAGAAAAAATTTTCTACGTATAAAAGTTTCCAGGTACACACATTTAGGAATCATAGGAAGTTAAAAAAAAAACGGAATAAGCAAAGTAGAAATTGCAATCAAATAACTAAAATTAAGTGCAGCATGATTAACTGTAAATTTATAGCAAATAGTGTTACAACATTTTTAACGCATTTTGGAAACCACATTACTTTTAATAACCCAATTTCGTGTCCAATATTAAACTGCTTCAAACTATTTTCTAACAAAGTTTCATTCAGGTCCCATATATTTAGAAATCATCGTGCTGGCAATATTTCTAAGTCAGAAGTCAATAATTTAGTGAGAGATTTCTCAAAAAATCTAGAAACTGAAGACGATTCCCCAGTCATCCAAAACTCTGAACTTGTGGAAAATGATGACGTTATTGCTAAAAATCAATTTGAAAATTTATTCACGAAACTAAAATTTAAATTTCGAGTGTGTGATATCGGTTTACAGTTCTTGTATGATGAAATGTCGGGAATATTTCAGCTAAATAATTTAAAACAACAGAAGTTTGCTCAAAATATAGGGATTTCAGATTGCGATCACGATGCATCTTACAAATATTTACTTCAAGAAATTAAAATTTTTAGTTCTAGATATAAGCGCGTAGAATTTTTAAAAAATAAAACAACATATGTTGAACCTAAAAAAATAATTTTAGGAACTGACAATTATCATCGGGAATGTTTTTTTCACTATATACCAATTTTAGAAACGCTTAAATCGTTAATGACTGATTCAATATTTCTTAAATTATTTAATGAAGACAAAGAAGTAAAAAATAACGTATATTTAGACTATAACGACGGTTCTGCATATAAGGAAAATACTCTTTTT
Source organism: Beris chalybata (assembly GCA_949128065.1). Taxonomy (NCBI): domain Eukaryota; kingdom Metazoa; phylum Arthropoda; class Insecta; order Diptera; family Stratiomyidae; genus Beris; species Beris chalybata. The sequence goes on from OX421897.1 coordinate 93,971,925, forward strand.
CGAAACAATTTAAAAAATATAGAATTAATTATGTTCCAAGATGCTTTTGAGAATTGTAATCCATTGGGATCGTCAAAAGCAAAACACAAATTAATAGGTGTTTATCTGATGGTCGGAAATCTCAACATAAAATATCGAACCCAAATTCATAACATCTTATTAGTTTTGTTATGTAAAGAAAGGTATGTCAAGCAATTTGGATTCAACAAAGTTTTGCAACCTTTACTCGATGATCTTATGTTATTAGAAAAGTTCGGTATTAAAATATACGATCCATCACAAAAACTATACAAGACGTTTTTTGGTAGTTTGTTTGCAATGACTGGCGATAACTTAGGAAGCCATGAAGTAGGCGGGTTTGTTTCGAATTTCAGTTCTTCGGAGTTCTTCTGTCGATGGTGTTACCTAACAAGGGATTCTACACGTACCTTTGATTTAGAACCTAAAGAAACACGAACTGTACAAAGTCATAGGCGCGATATTGCTGGAATAATATTCCAATCAAATAAAGGAGTTAAATCAGAATCCGCGTTAAACCAACTTCAATATTTTCATATATGCAATCCAGGCCTCCCACCTTGTATAGCGCACGATTTATTTGAAGGTATTATTCCCTATGACTTAATTTGTATTCTTAAATATTTTTCAAAGTTTAATATCATTTCATTTGATGTGATTAATCTTCGATTATCAGCACTAAGAAAAATATTTAAACTTTCACTATCCTTCCCTAAAATTGAAAATAATATGCGAAAAATTCCAGGGAAAGCAAATGAAATTTGGCATACATTAATGCTGATACCGTTGGTCATGCTGAACAATATTGAAAATTTTGACTTCTTAGTTTGGAAATATTTGTCAACAATGATAGAAATGTGTCGCCTAATATGTGCTGAAGAAATTTCAAAAAGTCAAATTGCTCTTCTCTCATATTATATAGAATTATATTTTGAGTACAGAAAAGAATGTTTTCCCAGTTTAAAATTGAGACCAAAACATCATTACGTTTATCATTATCCAGAACTAATTCAAAAATTTGGACCTTTAAAAAATCTTTGGACATTAGGCTTTGAACAAAAAAACAAATATTTTAAAACATCAGCTAAAACGGCCAAAAATTTCAAAAATATTACCTTATCTCTTGCGGAAAGTCATCAATTGTTGCAGGCATCTCTTTTTGAAGACCGTTTTAAAATATACATAAATTCATATCATGTGTTTAGTTTCTCAGAATCTATGTTTAATGTTAATCTACCCAAAGATTTCTGTCTTGTGACCAAAAAAATTTCATATATAAATACAATTTATAAAGAAAACGATTTTATTCTGATTGATCTTGACGAAATAGGAAATATAGAAATTATGAATATTACAGCGATCTTTTTAAACAGTTCTTATCAAGAAGCCCTATTTTACGGAAAATCATTTAAGATGTGGTATAATGAGGAAGTTATTTTATATGAAAGCATATTTGAAAATAGTTATTCCTATGAAATGTGTCATATTGAGAAACTTTTTATGAAAAAGCCGGTTAATATATTAAAACAAAATAATAAATATTATTTTTCTCCAGTTTGTTCTTTCCTTGATACTAATTTTGTAAGCGAATAAGAATAGTTATGAGTTTCATTTTTATACATATTTTCGTGCATAATAACAGAAATTTTGTAAGAGTCTTATGCAGGAATTTACCTTGTATTGATAGACATTTATTAAATAAACACCAAATAATTTAATTAACTATATTATTATTAAATACAAGATTTTGTAATAATTAATTATAAGATTTTCCAATATAAAAAACAGTCTTAAGTTCGCACTTATAATAAGTTCTGCATACCAATATTATACTTAAAAAAATAACTACAAAGTTTTAATAAAACTAAAAAATAAAATGGAAAATCGGTATCCTGTAAAAGTATGGAGCAGCAACAGGTTGCAGAAAAAGGCATTTGTTACCCCACCTACTATAGAAAACTTCATTAGGAAAGGTATTATAATTTAAAAAGTAGTTTAAAATGAAAAAGTTGAATCTAAAATTAAATTTTTTTTATAAATTTCTAGCTAATGATTGTGGTCTAACTGGATCAAAAATTGTTTTGGAGTCAGATGGAACTGAAATATGTGATGATGAAATATTGCAGCTCTACATGGAAGAGAAGAGTATTTTTATAATTCTTGGAGATGCGGAAGAATGGATGCCACAGTTGAACTTCACTTTTCAATCTAACATGTTTAATGAAACTACCAGCTCATCAAATAATGCAAATACATTGCCTATTTCAAGTCATATTTCATCAGACAATATAATTTTGCCCAATTCAGAAGAAATAAGTTTGACTGAGAGTGATATTTTAATAACTCCAGACAAATGTAATAGCTCAAAATCGCTTTCATCACTGGAGGATACTTTAAGTAAGTCAAGTTCCGCTATGACTACAACATCATCAACAAACTCCCAGTGCGCGCTAATATTTTATAATTTTACTATTCCTTGGGGTAAAATTCCATCTGATATAATTGAGATGCTTGAAAAGAAAGGAAAACTTGGAAAAAAATTGAACGGGTTGGCCAATGTACTTGTGGACGAATTACGCTTAATTTCACACTACATTCCCATGGGAATAATCCGTACAGTAGCACAAAAAGTAGCAGCAAAATATCCTGACTCATTGATTCAAAAAGATAAAGACAATAAAATTATTTCAAGTATACCTATGCCTTTAATAACTATAATGAAAAACAGAAACAGTTTCCTCAATCGTCCACCCAAGCGTGTATTACAAGAGCTAGAGCCCAACGTTCCTTTGAAAGAAAGGAAACGAGCAGGTGTTCTAAAGGAGTCGTGTTTAAATTGGCAGCCATCAAAAGTACCGTCCGGAGAAACCATTGGCAGTATAGAATCAAAAAAACTATATTTGCAAAACTTATACAAAGAAAATAATATTCCATATAATGAAAAGGAAACTGTAAAAACATTTATGAAGGATTGCTTTGCAGTGCAAAGGCTTTTCTTAAATAACCGAAATTCCCCACCTGGCATCGCCGAAATTCAAAAAGAGTGGCCTTTTCTCTTCGAACGAGATATTGTATATCAACATTTTCAAGAACTTATGGGAATAGATCCATCACTACTTAAAACAAAATTTGAGTCGGAAAAAGAGAAAATTTTAAAATTTTTAAATGTTAGTCGAAATAGGGAAGTTTCGGCTCAAATTACAGGAAAAAATGATGATATCGATGTCATCAAAAGCCTCTTTGCTTATTTTAATGAAAATCATAAATATCTATTTGAGTATTTTGAGGTAAATATCACTGTTTAGGATTAGTACCAGATAAAAAATTCACATTTATGATCTTTCTCATCTTCAGTTCGGTACAACGATGGATAACATAAAAGATACCTGCAGAACCAATACTCCGTGGTTAGCAATCTTAAGTAAGAAATTTCAAAATTATTACAATAGTTAAACATTTGATTTATACTTTTATTACAGGTACATCTCTTAATGATAGTGCAGAAAAGATCTGCTATGTGTACATCGAGCATATTTTAGTTGGAAAATATCAAAATGAAAATGTTTTGCACATAATTTCGCTAGCATTATGTTTTTTTTATAATTTTAATATGATATATCCGAAGGAAGTATCGCAAACCCTCGAGTTTGTCGTAAGATACTTTTTCCAGTATTATGCTCAGAATTTGCGAGGAGCAAAAAAACACATAAATAATTTTTCAAAGATTAATAATTTAATTTTAAGACTTACAAGCCTACAATAATATCTGTATCCATTAATTATGTATGAATTAAATTGAAATACTATATGTAAAAATATTGTTTATATTTTTTTTCTTTTATAAGTATATACCTACATATCGAAAAATTCTTGAAATTTTGTTTGGATTTCATAGTGGCAAACGTTATATTCCAGGGATAGGGATCATTATTCAAATCCTTTGTTTTTAGCACATACTTTATTCATGCGATATCGAACTGGTTTTATCTATTAAAATTTCAGTCGAACTGGTTTTATCTATTAAAATTTCAGTCGAAGGTTTCGTTCGACTCCATTTTTTTTTCTAAATTTACAAAAGCTAGTTACATCTACAATGACGTAATTCTTGGTGTGCTTACATTTTTTAGATGTAATTGTTCTTAGATTTTATTTCTGCGAATACGTATTTGAGTTGCCTACTAAAATTTCAGTCGAAGGTTTCTTTCGACTGAAATTTTAGTAGGCAACTCAAATACGTATTCGCAGAAATAAAATCTAAGAACAATTACATCTAAATAATGTAAGCACACCAATAATTACATCATTGTAGATGTAACTAGTTTTTGTAAATTTAGAACGTTTCATTTAAAATTACACCATTATTGGTGTAAAGTTACATCTAAATAACGTAAGTATATAACAATTACACCGTTTTATGAAAAATTTTGTATTTATAATATTTGCAACTTCTGTTTAAAATTGAGCATAAACGATGTAAAATTACTACCATCGTCTCGATATTCAAAACCTTTTTGCGTAAAAATAACCAGATGTGTGTACCTAAATTTTACGACCAGGTGCTTATTTAGTCTGTTGTTACGACGCAGTGTAAATTTACTCTTATAATAGTTGGTATTCAGTTGCCATTTATAATAAGAGTAAATTTACACCAATTTTTGTTAGAGTGTAGCATATGAACTTTAATGTACTCGTATGTATGTATGTAGCAGCAAGTGAAGTATCGAAGATAGATTAGCGATAGCGCAGAATTCGGAAATGGTAAAGACGATGATAGAGCGCTAAAAAATGGAGATGGACGTTTACACTGATTGCCAACATCGACAGCTGTATAAGCCGCAAGCACGAAGAAGTAGATTTCTATGTTACTATCCTCACGACATTGAAAACGCATTGCATATCTAACTACCCAGTAGGAAATGGGAGCATCCCATGATTAATTCCGGACTACTCCTAAGGGTGGTTTGGTTTTTTTCCTCCATTGGGCATCCTTTTTGCAAGAGCATGTCCGCTAGAATCAGATCTTCAATATACCTCCTAAGAAAGCATTCAAGAAAGCTTAAAACGAGATCTCTATTGGGACTAGTTCTGAAATACTCGCCCCACTAGTAAATAGTAGTACCCCGGGATTAATCCTGGAGTACTCTTCAGGGAGGTGCGGTGACCTCGTTTTCTCCTCCATTTGACCTCCTTTTTGCGAGAGCATGTCCGCTGAAATCAGATCTCCATTATACCTCCCAAGAAAGCATTCAAAAATACTTGAACGGGAGCTTAAAACAATATCTCTTGCACGTCTTTAGAGAGGCTAGAACATCTCGATTTGTGCTTCTTTTCTCCTGTTTTTCGTTGGATCTAATCTGCAATGTAAGAGGAGTGGTTTATTTAAAAAAAAATGTACGTTATACATTAATATTCTCTCTCGAGGTCCAATGAGACTAAAAACAATTATTTCCTCATATGTACTTCCTATGGAGATATTGAACTGCACTAAAGCTTGAAAGTGCATAAATAAGTTATATTGTAATATATATAAATAAAAATATTAATAATCCTCGTTAAAAAAAACTGCGAGACATCTAACATATTTCTTAGCCAAAAGGCATAAAATAAAGCAATCATACTTTGATTTCATTTTAATATTGATGTAATTTTACGATTCCCTTGCATCCTGTCTAGTGATACATGCACACTCTGGCATTTACATTCCTTTGAAATATGTAATTAAGAACTAAGTTCTTAACGGTGAACTAAATATCTAAGAAAAAAACAAGAAAATAACTTCTGGACTTCATCCAAACTACCTTCACTTCTGCAGATAGTGCACTTTAACATAGTTGCATATACCTATTGAATTTCATGATAGCAAGCCGTCGTCCTTATCGAAGTACCTAACACTAAACTTTCCTGTGTAAGCGGTTTACAGTCAAGAATCCAATGAAACGTTTAATGAAATTAAAACCCTGTCCCAACCTTGTCTCTATCTACAGATAGCATCCCTTGATATTTAGTGTATCCAATGCTCTGCTAAAATTTAACACCTTCTTCCTTTCAGAGATTCGTTCGGAAAGTATTTTAGATTTATACGCCTTTTTTAATAAATCCATTCTCCCATCGAAGGATAAAGCTGGCATAGTTCCAAAACACATTCCGATTTTGAAATTGCAGTTTTTCGCATTGTTTCGAAAGGACTTGCAATATTTCCATTAGTTGAAATTGGAATGGAAATGGTATGCGGATATGAATGCCTTAGATTTCCGTACAGTCGGTAGTCGAGACATTCTCAAGAATATACGAGATACGAGAGTATTTTACGGCTTACCGGGAATGTTTACGGAAGAAGTTACTTTAGTAATTTTCCCTTTCCTTTTCAGAAAGATTTTAATCAAATTATATCTAGAGAAGTTGGCAATTATTTACAAAATAGGGTGTTTCTTTTGGTGTGGAACTTTGGGTGTTTGTTGTTAAGGCACCGCTTTGGAGGGCAACGAGGAAAACGAAAAGATAGAGTGTTTGCTTTTCGTGAATTTAGGGGTTGTCGTAAGCAAGGGAATGTAGAACATGAAGGAAAATAATTAGATATTTTTTATTGACGGTGTTAAGATGAAAGTTGATAAATTTCAGTGAGTATTTCGAGTTGGAGAAGAAGGATAAATTTCGTTTGATGCCAATATCTTTTATACAGCATGCTTTAATATTGAATTTTTTTTCCGAAGTTTACTAGTACTTGATTGTGATATTTATAAAGAAATTATTGTTGTTAATTCACTCCAAGTATCTTTTTGATGTTTTGGAAAGGACAGATATGTACACAAAATCATCACAGTTGACAGAGAGGCAGGTGGCTTGTTGTATACAAAGTTATCAAACGATTCATATCTACTTAGCAACTGTACGATGAGTTTAGTCAACCGTTTTCGGAACAGACACATAATTAGCATCCTCCCCAGGAGGACACCTGGGATTGGTAAAAAAAAAAATACCTGCTGGTTGGAATTGGTAGGCGAATTCTCTCGAGCACTTGGAACCAAATCTCTTGCACCATTAAAGTAACCAAGATCGAAGAAAGTTGTTAGATTCTTATATTTTTTCAGCGGATCGTAATGAAGGCATCAGTGACCTCGTATACACCGGTATTAATTTAGTCCGTATAAGGAGTAAAGCCGTATTAAGAAGCGGTGTAAACGTGTGGTACTAAGTTAGTCCAGTTCCACATGTGGACTAAAACTAGACTAAATTAAACCGAGCACAGTTGAAATGGCATTATGGCAATACCAAGCTTCCATGTTCACAGATGGCGCCCTTCAATTTGTAGCAGGTATTTGCGCCCAATAATCAGAGAAATCAATATATTTTTTACCGAAATTCTATGTGTAATATACATCATGTTAAAAATCAGTGAAACAGCTTTGGTATTTCTGTGCATTTTCCATAGAGTTTCATCGCTACATGCAATGAAGGGAAACTACGCGTATCCGAGACATTTACCTGCATGTCAACTTCACATATGACGTTTAAAGCAAGTGGATTAACTTAGTACGCACAGGCGGTATAAACGGCTATCGTACTAACTTAATACCTACTTTAAACCGTATTAACGATTGCGGTGCATACGAGGCTTTTTTTTGATATATTATATTGATGTTTGAACTTCAAACACAATTCAAAAATCTAAAATTATAAATTTACCCACGGTCCATTTTTTATGACGTTGACTGTGGAACTTGAGCAATAACGGTAGCTAAAGCTACACAGCCCTATAAAAGGCACGTTGACCGTCAACACGTCCTCTTTTGGTTACTTTATTTCCAAGTGATAATAGGGGTGTGTTTTTCTAGTGGATCAGATCTCAATTGAAAAAAAACGATGTGGATCATCCCAAAAACTAGTTTAGCAGGGACAGGGTTAACAATCCTGTTGGTAATGCCTCAGATAAATTGTCAGCAGGAAAAGTTTCGTATACTATACGACGAAACGGAACTGTATAAAGGTCATGTATAGTTTTTGGCTACAAGATATGAAAAACTACCCCACCCCTGTATCTTGCTACTCCATCGAACGAACCTGTTCTGCCTGCTAGGTGCAAATACCTGATGCAAATCTTTAAAAATGCTTAAAAGTAATAAATAAGCTTTAGAGCGGAAATCTACTCCAACTTCGATCCCATTTTGATGTTACATCATCTCTTTGTTGTTGTTTTCAATGTAAAACGAATGATCTTGATCTTGATCCAGTTGAAAAAAACACACCTAATATAGTTGCGATTCGCATCAACACTAGTTCAGCGATATTTGATGCGTAAGTATTCCCGCTCGTGATCTGTTCGTCGTACGAAAAACTGGTGTAAACGAAACTTGTAGGGAATTTAGTCCTCTATAAGTTTGCAATGTAAATATGTCACCTATTTTTAATAAAAATGGTTCCAAAGTTTAAAAAACTGGGACAATCTCCTAATTTTTTACATCTTACGCTTATTAAATTTAGTTCTCTATATATTTGGTTCTTACTGTTTTTAGCGAGAAATGCAAAATACGGCTACAAATCGACAAAGCAGAAAATTTAATATATTAGGCACACGCCATATCAAATTTTGGACAAAAACTGTGATTCCCTATTCTACTCCATCATTGGAACCTAACTACGTCAAAACATTTCGTGTTCCATTTTTTTCTTTAACAATTCCTAGATTTACTGGACCATCAATCGGCTTTCAAAGTATTTTGAGCCGTTTCATCCTTTTTACTCCATTCTGTAAAGTTGACTGTGAAAAAGCGCAATTCCGAACAACCCAATTGACAAATATACCATGTGATCTGGTGGCTAATTTCGGAACCTTCCAAGATAGACAAAAACTGGCAGTTGCATGCTATTGTCATATAAAATTGAGATTGAGCTCGAATAAAAGTGTTTTACTCAAAAATATCGTTGTAGTACGTATGTAGTACCTACTATGATTGTTGAGGGATGTGCGAGTGGAGGGAAAAGGCGTCCAAAACTCTTGAAAGCTGGGATTCAAACATTCTAAAATCCATATGTCCTGAACGGTTTATGTCAGATGGTTGAAACTTTATAGTTGTCTTGAAAGATATTACCAGATTAAAACAGGGTTAAAAATTTTTAAGGCGGGTGGTATGGAGGTCGGGTGGTATGGAGGCGAGGTGGTGAACAACTTTGAATTCCAACATCTTTCGAATCAATTGTGCCAGGATGATTAAATTTGGTTTCTGTATACAGAATTACTGGTGGAGTCTACTAAATAAATAAAACTAAAATTTTTAAGGGGGTAGGTGATCCGCGGAAGTAGAGGACAGTCATTAAAAAAAAATGTTGATATCTGAAGAAACGCATCAGATATGATCTTAAAATTTTTTAGAGTTAGGGCCAGTAGACGAAGACAAAATTTTGAGTTTGTGAATGTAGGGAGGGATGGTGGTAGGGAGTGAAAATGAAAAAATTCGAAACAGTTAAAATAAATCGTTTTGTAAATATTAAAAACTTTAATTTCCGCTTAAACGTCCTGAATCAAAACTATGCACAGTATCACAATAAAATCCCTAACAAATACCCCTGAGCAAACTTGTGTGCCGTACGAGTAACATACGCTTCTCCATCCCTAAAAATCTGATCCGGGATACAAAAAAAATCCGATGGGACTTTGGGGCGACATAAAATGCATTTCCTTCCCTTATAGATCCTGTCGCCACTGTCAATATTGACTTTAAATTCAATTTAAATTTATGAATGCCAAACAGTAGGAGGTAACCTGGCTCCGACTGACTCCAAACGCAAAGGTGGAAAGTGAGAGATTCGCCCAGGACAAATAACAAGGGATGGCGGGTGTATTTATGCTGTGCATATGTTTGTAGGTATTGCGCCCTGGGCATTTTTGCCGTATTGAATACGGTTGACTGGGGTTAATTCCATAGTCTAAATATTTGTTAGCTTCGCACCTTGCATTATTTATGCGAAGGATGACTACAAATCAAGAAAAGCAACCAGAGTGTGAAATGAGAAGAAACTTGCTGAAAAGAATTATAAGGGAGGAATATACATACATCCTTTCAATATTCTTGGCTGTTTTTTTCCTTCATCAATCACTGCGTTTGAGTACTTATACTCAGGGCTAGATTTCGTTTATTTTTGGTGCTCTTTAGAAACTAATCATAAATAAACATCAACAGTCTGGGCAGAGTTTCATTATTTTATAGATAGAATTCCGCAACGCGTTTAATGCAGCGATGCGGTTTGAATTTTTCCACAAGCCTTCCCTACTGATTCTTATCTACCGTTTGTTTTTAGACGCTTTGGTGAGGCATTTTTAATAGGCTTGTGTAGTTCGTGAACGAACTAGTTCGGAAGATCGCTCCCAGAAGTGAAATGAACGAACTAGTTCGCAGTGACTTCCGGTCCTAGTTCGTTTGTTTGAAAGTTGTTGGTTTTTGTAGGTGATCTGAACTTGAAAGGAACTAGTAGGGCTGGGGACGGACCGTACCTTCAATCCGAACTTGAAAGGAAGTAGTTCCTTCCGGGCTGACGATTTTTTTTTTTTTTTTAGGTCGTCACATTCAATCCCAACTTCAAAAGAACTAGTTCCTTCCGGCGTGGCGACCTTTTTTTTTTTAGGTCCTCACATTCAATCCCAACTTGAAAGGAACTAGTTCCTTCCGGCCTGGCGACTTTTTGTTTTTTTTTTAGGTCCTGACATTCAATCCCAACTTCAAACGAACTAGTTCGTTTCGGCCTGGCGACCTTTTTTTTTACGATGAACTTCAACAACGAACTAGTTCGCGAAGACTAAGGAACTAGTTCGTTCGCGCTCACTAAGGTGAACTACAATGCGCAAGCCTAATTTTTAAGGTTTAAGCAACTTTCACCTTTGAATCTCAATGCCTTCTAGTCCTCAACCAATGACTATCTGTTGGAGTAATGACTAGACAAAATAGGATGCACCGAAGATATTGATTTACTGGTTCTACAGTTCGGTTAACGAAGAGGGGAGTAATAGGTAATATTCATAATCCTCAGAAAGCTGAGAGCATATCGATGGCATGGCGAGATATGATAATGTAAACCTTCAAAGTTTTTCGGCCACTCCAAGTAATAATAACGAGTTCAAGGTGCCAAGATTTTTATCCCTATTCTATATTACAGGAATGTGAATTCTTTTTTTCATCAATTCAAATACAAATGCAACGACAATGAAGTACCTTTTCGCAGTAGTAGCCTATCACAAAACCTGCAATTTTAATGGAAGCATCCTCCGCGACTTTAACTCCATGGAATAAGGGCTTCACTCCTTTCCTTTCTTGTGAGTCTAAATACAATAATTTTTAAACATACTTTCAAACATTTTTGCCATAAACAATTATTTTTTCAAGACATTAGTTTACTATCAAACCATTTTAAGAATCTTTTCCGATTGCTACATAATATCTCATTAAGGATGCACATTACGCTTTCAGCAACATTACTGACCACATCAGTTCCTCTTCCACTCGGATGGCAATTATTGCCCACACTGCAAAGGAGTTAAATTTCAATGGGTATCTCGTATCTACTATTCTGATGAAAGTCTGCACAGAGCTGGGCTCTAGCCCTATTTGATTTTCGAATTGTGGACACTTGAAAGGTTGGCGGGGAATGCAATACCTTGCGTATGTGCACGTCAAGGGTTATAAGGGCTCTGGTTTACTCATACGGAAGTGATTCCGTCTGTAAATGGCTTAATTAGTTTAGAATTGCCTAGTTCTCAACAGTATCTATATGATCATGAATGATAGCAAATTTTATCACCTGGAACAGTTACTGCACCGGCATATAACGATTTCAAAAAATCGGTGCAATTGGGTAATTTTTGCAATAAAAGCCGTGATTAGAAGCCGAAAGCAGCGGCAGCGACAGCGCTGCTTTCCGCTCTATTTCAATAAAAGCAGAAGCAGAGCAGAATGTGTCCATGCTAACTGCCACCGAAGATAGAAGCACGGAATAATGTATCCATGCTAACTGACAACAGTCACAGGTATTTTAGTTTCTCGTTTATTTGAGCGGACGAAAATATTCTGATTCCGTTAATTTTTCTGATCTTTCAGTTTAAAATGACTATTAAATACGAGTGGATGGACACAATTTTGACACATCTAACATTTCCATTGCTGACAACATGCTCAATTCTTAAGGGATTTACGTTGGTAGTACTGAAGCAGCGGCAGAATTTTAGAATTTAGAACGAAAAAGCAGCACTGTTTTCGTCTCTGCTTCTGACGCATGTGTCTCGCCATGTGTCTGGGTTTGTCGGCTTTCGGGATATGGATAACACGCGGCTCCTGTCAAGAATAAGGAACGAACCCTACCAGCAGGCAACTGCTGTAAACAGTGGTCTAGCAGCGACGAATTGCCGCAGAGGCTTTTTTTAGCATGATTGGGTTGATCATTCACCCCAGGTGCTACCAGAGAAATGAAATATGTGAGCTCGACTGACTCTTGACTTGTTTCCACCCACGTTCCGTCACTCTGCCTAATGTCGCTAGGACTGCATGGCTCCTTGAAAAGTAGTTTGTGTAGTCTAGAGTCACTGTATAAGAACTAACACAAACATCCACTATCTTGAGTACGGACAATGACCGCTTTTGGTACCTTTTTAGTACTCTTAAACCCTGCGAACTCCAAAGTTCGCGTTGTTTTTTAAATGGCATAGTTTTAGTGTGTATACGTGTAGTAGATGGATTTTGATTAACGTTTCACGGAATCGAGATACATATGTCTCATGAAATGTCAACTAAATACAGCGTTTATCCCCTTTAGTGGAGATAAAAATGAAAAATCGGACAACTGCCAAAAAATTTCAAATGTACTGGTTTCAAATGAAACATACATTGTCCGTACTCAAGATAATGGATGTTTGTGTTAGTTCTTATACAGTGACTCTAGTGTAGTCTAGACGCCTTACTGTTTGTGCTAATGTATTCGCAGGAAACTTTCCGCATCTCCCTCTTACTCTTTATAATTTCATATATAACTACATACATATATACAATTTGAAACTGAGGCGGATTCATTTCCGACTTCTTTAGCCATGTTAAACAGTCATGAGTAATGGCCTCCGACAGAAAGTCGGAAGAAGATCGTATAAGATCGATGACGAGGTTAAAACCTACGATTGTAATTCGGTAATTCGGAAATTCTCTGGGTTGGTTTTTTGAATTTTGTCATACAGGTAATCTTAGATGCTATAATTTTTTTTTTAAATAATTCTGAAACATCAAATATTAAATTACAGCCATGGTTATTTTTGTTTTCGTTTTTTTTTTCCAATTCATCTATGCTATGCAGACAGGCTAGCACGCTTACGACTTCCTACTTTGGAGCAACGACGAGTAAGAGGTGACCTTATAGAGACCTTCAAAATTCTAAACGGTCATTTAAACTGCCCAGAATTACAGAATATATTCACGCGCAACAAGAATTCGCATCTTAGAGGACATATCGACAAACTAACAAATGTATAGTTAGCACGAGCACGAACCCTTTTCGGAACTTTCTACCGAACAGAGTAGTTGATGGCTGGAATTCTCTTCCCGTGGACGTTATTGGTGCTACTTCAGTGTTAGATTTTAAAATCAAAGTGGATAGACATTTCCATTTTGGATGATTTACTTTATTTTGTAACTAACTTAACTTCTCTATTTTATTCAATTTAAACTTTTAACTGCTCTATTTTATTTAATTTAAATTTATATTTTTTTTTTTTTACTTTAAACTTCTTACATTTTCTTAAATTTAAAATTTTTTTTTCCTTTATTATCAATTTCAATACTTCTACTCTTCCACTAGCTTTAGTTATACACATTCTAATTTAATAGTTTTTTTTTGTTTTTGTTTTGGATTATACAATAATTGTAATAAAATTATACTTTCTGATATCAGGAGTATCAGCGAAAGCTGCCTTCCTGATTATTAAATAATAATAATAATAATAATAAAACATTTATATCAGTATCAAAACATGGCTGTACAAGAAAAAGATTCAATTTCACGGAATTCAATTACCGAAAATCTTGATGTGTTTGTTAGACTCTCTTCAAACATTCCTAATAAAATAGTCCGCCCCCTCGTTCATCTTTACTTTAATCAAATCACGATATTTTGCTAAATATCCGATTGTTCCCTATCCTATATCCTGGCAAATTCCCTTCCTGAAAGAATCCGGAAGCACTTTAGGGAGTTTCGAGGAGTTTTTAGGGCAGTTTTTTAGGGCAGAGTATCTCTCAAGCAGTCTTTTTCTAGAAAAGTTTTCGATTGTGAGATGTTTTTCGTTAGTCCCTTGAAAGTTATTAGGCTGCTGTATTTCGCTAACTTTTCTGATTAGGGGTTTGGTTTGCTGATGTTTCATGGCAATTGGGAAAAAACGACTGGAAAATTATAGTAATAGGTCTGTTCTTTTTGCATGCACTTTCTACACTTTTTTTGCACTAACTATTCTTAACAACATTTAACGTCACAGCAGTGACACAAGCTCGAACTAAGACAGTAGGCTTGTCCCCCTCTCCCCCCATTCACCCTTTACACTTTTCTGCACTCGCTCGAGAGCTAGTGTAAAAAAGTGTAAAAAGTGCATGCAAAAATAATAGATCTAATGTGTAAATTTGCAATAACGTTTTTAGGAGGACTTTATACCATATATAAAGTTAGCGATACCTTTGTTTACATACGACACAAACAATTAATATTTATTAATTTTCATATAATCTAAATCTTTTATTATACTATATGCTTTGCTGTCAAATATTTGACAAAGTTTTCACTAAAAATTAAGTCATAATCATTTGAATTTGAACAAAAATTCAACTATTAAACCATGAACCAACTATTGGATATTACGTATACATATGTATGTCAAATAGGAGTAGCGTCAAGTCTTATAGAAAAAAGAAGAAAATGCGCAGGTGACTGAATTTTAAAGTGAAAACAGCCTAACATTTGACAAAGTTGCATACAGTCTAATGCAAACTTTACAGATAATCCAATTATACGAGTACAACATATTAAATATTAGGCAATTCTTATAAGAACTGCAAAAAGAGAGTACGAACTTTTGAGTACCTGGAAAAGAAATTTTTTAAGTTTCGATCTTATTGCAGTCTGCGATAAAAACTTACGGCAATAAAAGTAGATAAATTCACTGTAAGCACACCACCAGCAATAATAGCCATATCTTTTTGTGTTAATTGCATGAAAATAATGAAAATTTTTCGAAATCGCAGATTTTGGTCGACCCAGTTGCACGAGTACAGCGAATTGGTTATTAAATGACTTTCGTACATCAACTGGTTCCCGAAATAGCAGCACAACAATATTTCCATGAAAACTGCGATAAAATAGATACCAAGATAAATCACTTCAAAAGTATTTCCTTTCACGAAAAACACGTAAACAGCAGTAACACACGATACAACTCCAGTTACGAAAAATTGTAAAAAAATTGCATTGGATATGATGCTCTGAAGAACACGGAAATATCTGAAAAAAAAAAATATATCCAAAATTGAAGGGAATTGTAAACTTAATATGGATTACGTACCGAAATAGAATTTGATAGTCTTGAATACAATCAACTAGATCCTGGTAATTTTCTTCGATTGTCTTCACTGCATCCGTCCCAATGCGCTCGATCCTGATGGACAATACTCGAACGTGTCCAGTTAAAATGCTCAAATAGATTGCCGCGTACGTATCATCTGCGATGTTTTGAAGGATCTGTATGAAGATGCCGACAAATTGATAAAGGTGGGCAACCATGTAATTCTTTAAGGAAGCGGTCCAATCCATTGGAAACCAGGCAGGATACATGAGTCTTCGAACTGGAGCAAAGATAGTAGCTACTTCACTGCAAATCCCGACCATCCCGAATATGATCAGGTAGAAGTAGAAGAAACGATAAGCGGCAGCTATTGTCTTTTTCAAGTGATTCTGTTCGTCAGGATGATCAGCTCGAGCGTCCAATTTCCTAAGCAAGTCCTTTAAGCTGAGCAGATCCTTTCGCTTGATTAGGACATTGATTAACTTCAAACTGCACGCAATGATCGTAACGTTTAAGCTCATGTTCTCCATGACAATTTTCTTATTATCGGCGAGAAACAACTGTATGATTAATGACATTGGGTAGAAGAAAGTTACCAGGATATTGAGGCATACACTGTACACTATGTATAGGAATTGGTAATCCTTAAATGGATGTACTCCCAGGAAACGCCAACATCTCCAGTGGTATTTAAATGCTAGGCTGCTGTCCACTACTAAGACTTTGGACTTTTGATTCGCGTTTAACATCTTTGGAAAAACTACTCAAATGAGCTACACATGTCGAGCATATATAGGATTAGAATCTGACATTGTCTACAATTGCTCCATTTTCCGACTAATTACTCAAATTTCCATTAAATATTTGAAAATATTCGATTAACCAATTAGGCTACAAAATGGAATAATTATATGGTTTACGAAAAAAGTAGTTATTATCGGCAATTTTATTTAATTTTAAAAGGCATTTTTGTTTTGTAATGATATATTTGTGGCAAAGAAAATTCCTGCCGCAATGATTTGATGATTATAGCGTCTTTTTCTTAGTAGTACACTGAATAACGAACGGTTACGAAGTACGGAAAAAATTCATTTTAACCATTAAATCATTGTAAGTAAAAGATTCTGTATATACAT
Source organism: Beris chalybata (assembly GCA_949128065.1). Classification (NCBI taxonomy): domain Eukaryota; kingdom Metazoa; phylum Arthropoda; class Insecta; order Diptera; family Stratiomyidae; genus Beris; species Beris chalybata. The sequence goes on from OX421897.1 coordinate 93,988,650, forward strand.
ATGTATCATAGAGCTATTTAAATTTAAGAATTGTAGCTTGTGGTGTGACCAAATTCTTAAAAACTTATTGTTTAAATTGAATTTATTTAAAGAATTGAGCGAATATATGTGCACGTTATGTGTTTTGCCAGCATTGATGCGACGGAAATGATATTTTCTTCGCTAACAGAAATAAAAAATATTAAAAGGAATCGGTTAAATCTAAAAACTGTGGAAAGTATTTTATTTTGTAGTGAACTCATTACAGACGATAAAGGTTTCGATCCACCGGCGGATCTACTTAAATACAGACAATTTAAATTTGTTGATGGTAAATTTATAATCGCAAACGTTGAAGCATTAAATACAGTACTAAGGTAGTTGCAAATCTTAATCAAACCGCATTGACTTATCTATTAAAATGTTTGAGCCAAATAATTCTTGACATGAATCTCATTGCAATTATTTGAAAATATTCATTTTTAGCGAAATGAAAAATGGATTCTGGTCAATAATAAGTTTTCAAGAAATAACAATTAGATTTCTGTCAGGAATTATAGGATTTCGATAGATAGGTAAGTGTAAGCAATTCAATGATTTTTAAAGTTTTTCATTTTACTAGGCCTTAGACAAGGCTTTAGGTGCTATGCTATTGCACACAACAGAACGAATATTCCGATACGACTTTTCGTTTTTTGGCTTATTGTACAATTTTCAGTTATTGAAAAATTAGTTAAAATCTTTAGTTATAGCATATTCAAGAATTTTATAAAAGAAAATCACTAATAATAAAAAAAATTACGTACGACGAATTAATTTTTCTTATTATTATCAATTAAAGATTTTCTTTTAAGATATTCTTGAAAATATTACGTATATATGTAATTAACAATTATAACCAACTTTTCAATAACAAGCAAAAAAAATCTGCCAACAATCTGGGCGTAACTTTATTATTTTTCCGGTAGAAGATAGGAACGCGTTCAATTCTGAAATGCGGTGTAGGCTACTATGTGACTGAAAACCTATCAAAAAGAACAAGATCATGGAAGTGAAAATCTGATTGGATCTGAGAGATATGGAATAGTTTATGAAAAATTACACAATCACTTTACACCCCCTTAGGGGTAAATTTTCAGAAAATCTTGAAAAAACTTTCTTGGTATTCATATGGAGAATTCATAGAATAAAATGAAATTCATTATTTGGGACGAGGTAGTAGATATGTCGAAAATCGTGGGAAAATATGCATTCTATTTTCGCAGATCATTTTTTTTGCCCCCCTTCTGAACGCCAATAGATATTGGTTTTTTTTATTCAAAATTATTTTTCTAGTTGATTTAGATATACACACCGAGTTTTAACATTGTAGCTTAAGCCGTTCTATATATAGGAAAAACACCTCCCACTTGTACCACACTACCCTTAGGGGTCGAATTTCAAAAAACCTTGAAAAACTTTCTAGGTATTCATACGAAGAATCCGTGGAATAAAAATGAATTCAACATTTGGAAAGACCTAGTAGATATGACGAAAATCGTGAAAATATATGCATTTTATATTTATTATATATACATATATTTTTTTTCCCCCCCCCCCCTTCTGAACGCCAATGAATATTCAAATTTTTTTTTATCACAATTACTTTTCTAGTTGATTTACATATACACACCGAGTTTCAACATTGTAGCTTAAGCCGTTCCATATATAGGAAAAACCCCCCCACTTGTACCACACTACCCTCAGGGGTCGAATTTCAAAAAACCTTGAAAAACTTTCTAGGTATTCATACGAAGAATCCGTAGAATAAAAATGAATTCAATATTTGGAAAGACCTAGTAGATACGACGAAAATCGTGAAAATATATGCATTTTATATTTATTATATTTACAAATAGTTTTTTTTGCCCCCTTTTCTAAACGCCAATGAATATTCAAATTTTTTCTTATAACAATTACTTTTCTAGTTGATTTACATATACAAACCGAGTTTCAACTTTTTAGCATGAACCGTTTAATAGTTAGGAAAAACACCCGCTACCCCCATAGCATACTACCCCTAAAAAAAATTTTATTTTTCCAACATTCCGCTACTATAGCTCTATCTAAATACCAAGTTTAAGGCTTATATCATTACAGGTTTTCAAGATATAAGCATCAGAACTTTTTCCTTTTCACCCTCCCCCACCCTCCATCTCTATACCCTCAACCACAAAACTTTTTTCCCTACTAGGGTTTAATTAGCGCTATTTCTGGTAAAAATTCTAAGCATCTATCTTAAACTGTTCTTGAGATATGAAATGTGTTTGATTTGAAAAATTCTCATCCCCTCCACTTCTTTGCTCCACCTCCCACTTAAAAAATTTAACTTTGATCAATCTTTATTTGTCAACCTTTATACCCAAACTAAATTTTATTTTTCTAGAGCAATTGGTTCATGAGATATCGTAATCTTAAGTTTTTCATCCCCCACCCCCTTACACAGCTTCCCCCACCTAAAATTTTTCTTCATTCTGTTCTCCTAGTATAACTACAAATATTTTTCAAGTTTGAATAGTGTGCCATTAACGGTTTAGGAGATATGGATTTTTGAATGTGTCTATCTCGCCTTTTTTGGGTTTCGGACGCATTACATTTCCCCCCACTCCCACACCCCTTGATAAATATTGACAATTTTTCTGCAAATGGGTCTACTATCAGAGCTCTATATTAATTTCAAGTTTCAGCTTCCTATCATTAGGGGTTACTGAGATCTGGAAACCAAAATTTTCGGTCGAAAACACTTCCCCCTCCTTCCCCCTCACACCCCCACCCCTAAGAATTTGGTCACTTCAAGGCGCCTACCACGTCTATTCGTTAAAAAAATTTCAATTTAATATCTCAAAGCGTTTGGCAGCTACGAGCCTCCAAACGATCTTGCGTACGGCGGACGCCGTACGGCGTACGGCGGACAGACGGACTGAAAATTTTTATTGCTTTTTTCGCGTCTACTAGTTATGAAACGTGAAAATAAAAATTTTGAGGGTAGCAAATTTTTTTTTTTAAAAAATTAATCACAATACTTAATTATTAAAATAATAAAGTAAAACAAAAAAGTCGTATCGGAAAAACTGTTCGGTCGTGTGTAATGTGTACAGCGCCTTGGTGTGAAAGTCAGTCCCGTGCGCACGGGTGGTTTTGGGGGTTCAACCCCCCCCCCCTCCCCATTGGCCTATTGTCATTGGGAAATGAGGACCCCTTTTTTTTAGGTCATCACATTCAGTATAGTGGGAACTTGATAACCCCCCCCCCCATCATACAGTCCTGCGTACGGGCCTGGTGAAAGTAAATATAGTAAGTATTTTATTTATTTGTTAAATTATTATATATTTTTAAAGAAAGTAAAAGCGATAGAAGATATTAGTTTTCTCTGAAATGGGATTTTAATTAATTTAAATATCTAAAAGCATTTAAACCTTATATTATTAAAACTCCACTTAGTTTAAGTTTAAGTAGTTAAGTGCTGAGTAAAAGTATAGTTTGCCTGCAATAAATATTTATCAATTGATACCCTTGGTGGAATAATAGGTCGACTCGTTTTTAAAAAACATTAAAGAGCTTGACTTTTCTAGAGTCACTGTATAAGAACTAACACAAACATCCATTATCTTGAGTACGGACAATGTGTGTTTCATTTGAAACCAGTACATTTGAAATTTTTTTGCAGTTGTCCGATTTTTCATTTTTATCTCCACTAAAGTGGATAAAGAGACATACGTATCTCGATTCCGTGAAACGTTAATCAAAATCCATCTGCTACACGTATACACACTAAAACTATGCCATTTAAGAAACCTGCGAACTTTGGAGTTCGCAGGGTTTAAGAGTACTAAAAAGGTACCAAAAGCGGTCATTGTCCGTACTCAAGATAGTGGATGTTTGTGTTAGTTCTTATACAGTGACTCTAGACTTTTCTAGCCACTAACTGATTTCGGAGGATATTCAGCTGATGCAGTTAGCGTCTTATGATTTAATATTATCCTTAATGCAATAATTTGAATAAAACTACAAAAAATTCAGTAAAATAATTTTAACCCAATAAGGCATCAGAAAAATCAAATTTCGCATGTTGTTGGAAAAACGAATTGACCCCTTACGCCACCAAGGGCTTCAATTGTGCAAATCACAATTTTTCGCATTATATTTTCTGCTTTGCATTATGTAATTGTAAAGTTTTCCCTTTTTTTTCTCAATCTATCATACTTTTTCTCCAATTTTACCACGCTTTGTAAAATTGAAGTGACAACACTGCGCACTGCTGTTCTACGGTACTAACCCATGGACGCTGGTGACCAGGCCACGCCACCGCTACTCTGAGGACACTCGTCTCCGGACGAATAAAATCAATGATGAGGTCGCACGTTGACCAAAAAATCAATCAATCGACAGTGCTGATAACCGAGATTTTAATAACAATAATAAATGGCGCAACATCCTAAAACGGGCCTAGGCCATGAAGTAATGCTAGAGTTACTTCATTACGAGACCAGCGGAACACTAGGATGTGAAGTGGTCAGCCACACGCTCGTCCGTGATTATTACTCAAATTTGAACTCAGGTACTCATTTACAGCTGAGTGAACTGGTAGTCCGGCATTCAATTCCATTCTCGAAAATTACTTGTCGCCAAGCAGATGGGAACCTAGTACCAGGTGCACCGAAGGCAAGTGCTCTAGCCACTAAGCCGCACAGGCTATTACCCAGATTTTGCGCAGTTATATTCTTTTGAAGGAAGTCGGACTGATGGTTGCGGTAACTCCTCGAAGCGAAGGGTGGGTGTGAAGACGAATATTGAAATTCTAAATATTATTGAACAACGAAATTTTATGCAGTCTCTACAGTCCCTCTCTAACGTCGGTCTTGCTGTGCAATCGTGACCCCATTAAAAAACCATTTGTTATCAGTACCTATAGGTACCTTTATGGCTGTACAACAAAATGATTCAATTTCACGAAACTGAATCCCCGAAAGCCTTGATGTGTTTGTTAGACTCTTTTCACTCTTCAAACATTCGTAATCAAATAGTCCGGCCCTTCGTTCATCTTTACTTTTATAGAATCACGATTTTTCGCTAAATATCCTATTGTTCGCTATCCTTTGTCCTGGCAAATTCCCTTCCTGAAAGAATCCGGAAGCACTTTAGGGAGTTTAGGGCAGAATATCTATGCAGCAGTTTTTTTTCTAGAAAAGTTTTGGGATGTTTTTCTTTATATTCCTTTAAAAGTTATTAGGTTGTTGTTCTTTCGCGAACTTTTCTGATTAGGTGTTTGGTTTGCAGATGTTTCATAGCAATTGGGAAAAACAAGTGGAAACTAGAAATGCGAAAATTTGCAATATCGTTTTTCGTTTTCGTAACCTCTATTTACATACGACACAAACAACGAAACTGCTAATATTTATTAATATCTATTCTAATACTTTTATTATTCCGTGGTGTCGTCCTTAAATTGATATCGTATTCTTTTTAACTGAGTTAGTTTTTCGATTCAACAATTTTTTAATTAGCTTTGGTTATTAATCTAGTCAACCAAAGTTGGTGGGTTTTTTTTTGTTGATTTTTTCAATTAATTTTTAATTTTCAGTTAGTTCTTATTTAACAGTTCTCCGAAACACAAGTCAACATTAAAGTATTGTTTAAATAAAAATGGATTTTTCTTAATAACGAATAATAGTTCAGTTTAATTTGATGATGATAATGCCGCATTTACTTTGCGACGACTTTTGAAAAAATCACCCGATATGAGCAAGAGCCATATAGTGTTTCCAAATAATGTGCAAAATGATGTGGAACGAGTAGGCATGATAGCACAATGGCTATATTTTACTATACTAAGGGGAAATTGATCAGCCAACTTTTGCAGTTTCTATTTTTAAATGTAAAAAAATTTACTTTCATTCATTTCAATTTTAATATGTGTTTACTGCAACCATTTCTTTACACTGGAGCACGCATTACATAACTGTCAAATAACAACAAAAAATTGTATGATATATTCCCCGCTACAAACATGAGTATATGTACTTATATTTATTCTCCGTTTGCAAATGTATTAGTAAAAAAGTCGGTGAATCAGCCATGAAAATACTATCTTCGAGTATATTTGCTATAATATCGGTCATTTTCACTCGACTTTTATGGGAAAGGGAACAAATAAATACAACTAAATTTGACACGTCGCCCGATGTTTTTCTATCTCTGTTCTTTTCTAGCCCGTAAACATTTCCCATAGTACTATCCTTTACTAACGATTTCCAGTCATATCGCCGCAATGTAAATTAGCCATAAAACTAAATATCAACATTAATTTATATTATTTAACTGTGGAGATCATGTTTTAAATGTTTAAACCTTCTCTAATTTTATTGATCAACATATTGATGGAATAATGTTTTAAATTTTGTTGTAAATTAATCTTAAAAGAGAATATAAATTCGAAATTTATAAAAAACTAAGCTGGAATAGTTTTCAATAAACCGGATCTACAGCATCAACCCATTAACTAAAGCAATCAAGATTGCAACAATAAGAATCTTCTACATCAACTAGATACATCGGCAGATCCTCACAATATCAAAAAGAGAGTACGAACTTTTCAGTACTTGGGAAATAAATTTTTAAGTTTCGATATTATTGCAATCTGCGATAAAAACTTACGGCTACAAAAGTAGATAAATTCACTGTTAGCACACCACCAGCAAAAATCGCCATATCCTTTTGTGTTAATTGCATGAAAATAATGAAGACCTTCCTAAATCGCAGATTTTGGTCGACCCAGTTGCACGAATACAGCGAATTGGTTATTAAATGACTTTCGTACATCAACTGGTTTCCAAAATAGCAACACAACAATACTGCCGTCCTAAGAAGAAAGGGCGCATCTCCATTTTAGTAGTTTTGAGATATTTAGGTATTTAGTTTTTTCTATTTGCCACCTTTAAAAAATGACTATTTAAGTATTTTAAAAAACCAATTCAAATTAAATTTATCCATCTTATTATATTATGTGCGTAAACTCCAGGAATTTTAAGGAGTAATTAAAGAAAATGGACTTACGACTTTTTTGCTTAGTGAAAATACACCAAATAATAACAAGATACTTAACAAAAATAGGTTTCATAATTTTTTAGAACAAAAATAAAAATTTATTTCACAGAAGTCTTGATAAACAAAACAAAAAACAATCAATAAAAACAATCAATTAATAAAAGAAAACTTAAAAATAACTATTTAATCAACCACTGTCGTCGTGAGTTTGCTCTGCTGATGTTTCTGGCAGAGATCTCCAAAACTCTAAGCGATTTGCTGGTAAAATGTCTGACAATTTTTGAAGTAAACCCGATTTTCGAATTTAACTTGAACCATGTCTTTCAAATATATTCTTGGCACTTTTTGTTTTATTTTTAGTTGAGATGATAAGTCCTTGAATTCAAAGAAATTTTCAATATTTATCTCGATTATCTCAACTTTGCCGGAATTACTAATTTGAACACAATGTTTAAAATCTGTCATCTGTCAATGTTTAAAATCTGTCATCGAAAGTGATTAAATCTTCAGAGTGATGAGTATATTTAACATTTACTGACCGTATCGTTGTATTTGATCGTCTTCTTTTTGGTTTCAGTATATATATGTACCATTTTTTCTCCAATTCACCTAACACACGGAATTTATTATTGATTACAATTCTTTGCTCTTCAGTAATTTTACTGCAATTTTTATTTTTACATAGCTTATTGCAAGCCTCTTTGACAGTTAATTTCATATTTTTCTGTCTCAGTTTTTCTGCATTTTGCGTTTTTGGAGAAATCACTGACATTTTCCCTTTTCGGGGCAATCCTTTTTTTCTTAAATTTTGAGTTAGTGATGTAGATGGTAATTCTGTTACGCATTCATGTGCTGGAGATGGTGTTGTTTGGCTTTGATATGATGTCGATGATAATTCTGATGTTTGCCATTCATGTGATGTAGATGGTAACGGTTCTTTTTTATTTTCAGCTGGTTCAAAATCCGGATCAACGTCCTTCAACACATTTTTTCTAAATTTTTTGTCGGCATTTGCCGTTAATTTCCATTGCTATTTTTGTTTAGATAGCTCAGCATTTTTTTTTCCCAAAAAGAACAAGTTTTTGCTCCCGATTCATAATATCTAGTTATATTCAATCATGTTATATTACAAAAATTGAACTACAGATCAAATTTATATATAAATGAATTTTACTTACCAGCATTAATAATTTATAATTCCACTTACTGACAATAAATCTAAAACTTATAAAACTACAAAAAAACCAGACGTCGCGTCGGGCGTACGAAAATCGACTGTAGTTACATCGGTCCTCTAGTCGTAAGTTATATTCCTACAACCATCGGACACATCCTTAAGCCCATCTGGCACTTAATGCATAACCCGTCAAAAACTAGCTATAATTAAACCTAAAGATAAAATGGATTTTATGATGGTAAGATAGAATTTATGACGGTTGCCTGTTAAGGACTAGAAAAAGCAATCGTTATTTTTACTTTCAACGAGAATAAACTTATAAAGAAGAAGACCACGAACTGTTTTGTATTTCCAACAGTGAAAGTCCTATACATATAACTCGTATATGCGCCTTTTTATCTAAGTAAGTGGCAGATACGACTTTTTTGTCTAGTAAACGCACTAGACATGGTAGATGTGACTAATTTGCTTCCTGTTTTTCAGTCCTTTGCAGTTGGAAATCGACTTTTTTAGCTTAGCACAAAAATTATAAACTGATTCACGGTTCCAAATATGTCTCTATCTCAATTTTTGACTTTTGGCGCTTGTGCCCTTTTTTCTTAGGACGGCAGAATATTTCCATGGTAACTGCGAGAAAATAGATGCCAAGATAAATCACTTCAAAAGTATTTCCTTTCACGAAAAACACGTAATCAGCTGTAACACACGTCACGACTCCGGTTACAAAAAATTGCAAAAAAATTGCATTGGATATGATACTCTGAAGAACACGGAAATATCTGAGAAAAAAAATCCAAAATTTATGTAAATTGGAAAGTTTATATAGATTACGTACCGAAATAGAATCTGATAGTCTTGAACACAATCAACTAGATTCTGGTAATTATCATCGTTTGTCTTCACCGTATCCGTTCCAATTTGCTTGATCCTCATGGACAGTACTCGTATGTGTCCAGTCAAAATGCTCAAATAGATTGCTGCGTACGTATCATTTGCGATATTTTGAAGGATCTATATCATGATGCCAATAAATTAATATAGATGGGCAACCATGTAATTCTTTAAGGGAGCGGTCCAATCCATTGGAAACCAGGCAGGATACATGAGTCTTCGAACTGGAGCAAAGATAGTAGCTACCTCCCTGCAAATCCCGACCATCCCGAATATGATCATGTAGAAGGAGAAGAAACGATAAGCGGCAGTTACTGTCTTGTTCAAGTGCTTCTGTTCGTCAGGATGGTCAGCTCGAGTGTCCAATTTCCGAAGCAATTCATTTAAGCTAATCAAATCCTGTCGCTTGATGAGGACATTGATTATCTTCAAAATGCATGAAAAAATCGTAACATTCAAGATCATGTTCTCCATGACAATTTTCATATTATCGGCGAGAAACAACTGAATGAGTAGGGACATTGGGAAGCAGAAAGTTACTAGGATATTGAGGCAAAGACTGTACACTACGTAAAGGAATTTTACGCCTAATTACTTAATTTCCATTGAATATTAAAAAAAAAACGATTAACCAATTAGGCCACAAAATTGAATAATTATATGGTTTTAGAAGGAATTGAGTTGAAACCGGCAATTTTATTCAACTTGAGAAGACATTTTTGAATTAAATTATATTTGTGGTAAAGAAAATCGCTGCTGTATTGATTTGATGGATGTAGCATAGTCTTACATTGAATAGAAATAATAAACGGCTATGAAGGACTGAAAATAATTCATATAAACCATGAAAGAAAATTCTGTATATATTACAGTGCTATTTTAAATTGAAGAATTGTGTTCAAAACTTATTTTTATTGTAAAATAAAAACAACTAATTTAAGTTTTATTCGCCTCAGTTTAATTTAATAATTCGCCCGATCAATTCAGAAAAAGGATGTCGCCTCCTCTAACGATCTAGTCGTCTTACACCTTTTCTTCACGCCAGTGTTCCTTCTTATTACGCCCAACGACATCTTTTGAAAAGTGTCGTAACAATTGTATTTTAGAATAGAATCAAATCAGGAGAAATTTGTAAGAAAAGGTGAGGATTGGTATTGTTATTGGATGCGGGGGAAGACACGCAGCAAAGCAGTGCATCTTAAGCTTTCAGGCAAAGATGGCCCATTATACCCAACTCTCCTAGTCTCTACCCAAACTTTTCGTCCTTTTCGTCCTCCTCACCCTGAGCAAAAGCTCAGGCAAGGAACGAGAACGAAGGTTTTCCATTCACATAACATCAAGAAACGATATCAAACGATGGATCATGAAAGGTCCTCCGAAAAAAGGTTGGGACCTGTGAAGGAAGGAACGCACTGACGAATAAGATACAACCGTGAGTTGTATCAACTCTTCAAGAAGCCAGAAGCTTAAACGTTCATGAAACTACGTAAACTTTTCAGTGGGCTGACCATTGGATGACCAGTGGATGGAAGACGAAAGAATTTCCAAATGTGCTCGTAAAGGCAAAGCAAGTGGTTTCAGGCCTATAGGCAAGATACAATGCAGCGCTGGGTTGATGAAGACAACAAAGCCATCTTCAAAATTAGCACCTGGAGGACGTGGTCTTTGGATCGAGACCATTGGAGGCGACCACTTCAAAACACCAGGGCCCGACTTGGGCCGTCGCACCATTGATGATAACATCAACGCCGTATTCTCGCAAAAGAGTAAGCGAAACACTCTAGAAGAAAGTGATCCTTTGTCTCGTCACTCTTCGTCGCAAGCAGTGCACATGGGATCGTTGATGATTCTCATTCCGCCAAATGTAGGCCACAAGAGTTATTCTATTGAGGACACAAACTAGATTAAATTACTAAACAGAACACAGACTTCGACTTCGATTTTTCCTACCTTGCGGTAGTCGCAGGCCATGCTGCCTACTTTAACGCAATCAAAGGCGAAGTCAGTGTTGCGGGCATCACCATATAATCCTGTGTATTCTTAACCCTTGTGTACACGCGCAGCGGCACTCCGTGCCGCAAATTTACTAAACATGAATTTTTTTTATCTGTTATTAATAATCAATGACTGAGCGCTCTAGTACTTTCAAGGACATGTCTAGGAACCACCACAAAAGATTTCAGATTTATCTAACATCATATCAGTCTACATCAGGGAGTCAAACTGAACTGGTCTTATATATTTTCCATAAAAGTGTTGAAATTCTTGTTGGATAATTAAATTATTCAACATGAATTTCAGTAATTAATTAATTAATTAATTAATTAACATTTTAGTAATCAGTATAATGACCAAGTGAAGGTCCAGGACCAGGAAATCAGTCGGTTTATAGTAGAAATGTCGTTGCGGCACTGAGTGCCGCGCGCGTGTACTGGCGTAACACTTCGCTGCCCGTGTACATACTCAAGGGTTAAAGAAGTTCTTGTTCTGTTCGGGCCTAAAGACAACTGACCGATTTTACCACAGGTACTCATTTACAGCTGAGTGAACTGGTAGTCCGGCACCCAATCCCATTTTCGAAAATTACTTGATTACAGATTCGAACCTGGTACCAGGTGCACCGAATACAAGTGCTGTAGCCACTAAGCCACCCAGACTACATTTATTGTTTCGACTAGAAAACATACTGCAGTCACGATCGGCAGCAAGCCAATCGTATGATACTCTAGATGAGACAGAACTTCGATGTATATTGAAGTTTGGGATGAAGAAGTATTACGTGTGTGCATGTTGTATGTCCTTCATTAAGGAGTCCCAATAAATTGCTACTCAAAACTAAAAGACAATACTTACTGTTTAATTTCATATCTTGAACTGGAAAAAAAATATCCTTTTTGAAGGACTTTGATATGGGAGGTGGAGCAAGGACTCACTCGATTTCTTACATACTCATCCTTTTCCGTGGAACCATTCAAAAATTAATGTGTACAAAATTTCAAATTTGTAGTTTGAAGCGTTCAAAAGTTATCGAAAAATATTGTTGAACACGTGTCTTAAAGGAGTTAAAGGATTTCGCTGACTAGTAAACTCGAACTCAAAACTAATTTGTACAAAATTCTGAATTCATAGCTAAACGATTACTTGAGTTATAGTGAGTTTCGTAAATTAAGTGAAGTCATATTTACAGGATATTTGTATGGCAGCCCCTCGAAGGACTATTAGGATATTCTTCATAACCATAGAGTTAGCTCCAACTATTAGAAAATGAACACACACAAAATTTCAAAGTCGTAGCTTAAATGCTTATGAAGCTATCGGTCAATATTCTTGAACACGTGCTTTAAGGATTTTTTGTATGGAAGGTACCAGAAGGAGTTGAAGGATTTCGCTGACTAGTTAACTTGAACTTTGTCTTCATTCAAAACTAATTTGTATAAAATTTCGAATTCGTAGGTAAAAGATAACTTGAGTTATAGTGAGTTTCGTAAATTAAGTGAAGTCATTTTTACAGGATATTTGTATGGCAGCCCCTCGAAGGACTATTTGGATTTTCTTCATAATCATACAGTTAGCTCCAACTCTTGGAAAAATAACACATGCGAAATTTCAAAGACCTAGGTTAAGCCCTTCTGACGTTATCAACCAATATTCTTGAACACGTGTTTTAAGGACACTTTGTATGGCAGCTACCAGAAGGAGTAGGACGATTCTGCCCGTTAACGAACTTAGCCTTACAAATTCAACCAAACACACAGATTCAAAATTTCAAGAGCCTTGAGTTATCGTGCTAACGGACAGATAGACGGACGGACACAAATAAACAAAAAATAATAGATAACTTTTTTTCGTCCGTTCTATTTGGTTCTATGCGTTACATATTTTTCGGCTGGATCAAACTTATAATACTCTATATGATTTCATCTAGAGTATAAATATTACGTTCAGGTCTTATACCAATTTACCTTTAAATTTTATAAGGAAATACATACATATGCATTCCAATAGAGGTTCAGTGTTTTATCAAGATAAGTTCAATTATGTTTTTTACCTTTAATTTCTAGTTGAAAGCTATTCTGTTGTATTAGTGCAAACGATCTCCCATATTAAATTCATACATTCACATTAACACGAAAATCATCGTCAGAGGACGAGTTCTTAGAAGCTTCAAGTCGACAATAGCCTTGGAGAATCATCTACTGCACATGATTGCCATTAATTTCAGAATAATTTATTTAAATCTGCCCAAAGAGTGTTGTAATTCCTCTAATCCAGCTCACCCTGTATTTCGCATTCAACTCATATCGCGATTATCATCAAATTCGGCATTAAACATCCCCTTTCACCCACCACATTATTGATGGACTTCATTCGCAGGGCGAAAATCGTCCATCATTTTCACTTCATTAACTCAAACATCAATCACGTCCTTTTAAATCTCCCATGTCCGATTACCAAAAACTCGTGGTGATGGAGCAATGTTCAGATACAAAGGATTTCATTATTTCCAGGAGATACACGAAGGGGTGATTCGTGTAATTTCCATTGAGGCTGTGCAGTTAGTTAATTTTCGTCCTTTGAAACTGGGAAAAGGACCCGTCTACTATCCACTTCAAAATTCTGTGTGTCAAGTGGATAATAATTGCTAATATTGAAAATATCATCGTGTGGAAATTAACATTCGCTCATGGATAGAGAAACTGAGTGACTGACTGACGCTTTTAGCTGGCAATCCTTATTAGAAATGCAGGAAGGATTTCGGAAAGCCGTACGATTAGCGAAGTCAGGTAAACATGACTTTTCCATTATCCTTTGTATGCCATACTGATGCGGCGGTTTAGTCGGCACTGAAAAGAGCATACATACGAAGTCTGCAATAAGTGGATTATCCTGTTAGATAGGCTTTCGCCGATATCCCGATGACATCATGAATCCTCTGTTGATGCACTGCAAGAATTAAAATTTCATTGCCACTTTCAGTTTGAAGCTGCATCGTGTTTGGACGCTTCGAGCAGACATCCCGATTTCATGAATCCAATGATCCGTTCTGAATTTTTAATATTTTAATAAAATTTCAAACAAACTACGGACGTGTCGTATATTTTATGCAAACATCAAAAAGTCCCGGGCTAAATTAAGGGCAATGTGTGCTGTTGTCGGCACCGTGTATGTACACACATATATGAATCTGTCTCTGAACCGGCTGGGAATTGGATAATAAATCTTAACATGAAAATGGGAATATTTCAGTAATCTCATAAAAATGTCAGATCATGGAAAATGGTTGGAAAATACCAAAAAACTGCACAACCAGGACGAACATACCGGACAGAATCCAACAAATAATCAAGCGATTCGTGCTAAATTTATGTTTATTTATGGCCGCAATACCACTTCCGCCACTCCTTTTTTGGGACATGTTTAAGCTGAAAGTTTCTAATATCTTTTGCATTTTGGTCACCGTACGACTCGTATGAAAATGGTGCTTAAGTCAGTTCGACTTAACATGCAGATACCCAAAAAGCTGAACTTTTTAACTTTTTGGAGTATAAAATCGGCCAACCAGAACCATCCTTGAGGTCGAGAGCTCGAATTTCAAATTTGTACCTTTTCCTTTTTATGAAATTATCTGCTTCCTCTTCACTCGGGCATTGTAGGTACAGATAAAGGATCGACGGAATACTTGATGGAAATTTATTAAGGAGATTATTAAGGTTTGGGTAATGGGCCTATAGAAAAATGAATGATTCTGATTCATCAAGAATGAAGCCATCATTTCAATGAGTGAGCCCATGGAACTGGGCATTTTCGTATTTCACTATAACACTAAACATTTTTTTTTGGAAATAGGTTAGCTGTCCATTCGTCGTACGACAGCTCAAGAATGCGATGACCGAGGAAATTGAAATTTTGTCACCACTTGTAAAATGAAAAAAAGTATAACTAAGTTCGTTGATGGGCGATACCCTTCCACTCCTTCGGGTATATCCTATACAAGAGTCCTTATTTGTAGACTTCCACTATCTTTCAAAAGTTATGGACACCGATAGAAATATAACAAAGAAGAGATAATACCTATATCGACTTACTGACTGACTGTCGCAGAGTTCTCTTTTTACTTTATTATTTTAATAACACAGTATTATCATCGATTTTTTTAAAAAAAAAAATTCTACCCTGAAATTTTTTTTTTTCACGTTTGATAACTAGTAGACACGAAAAAAGCAATAAAAACGTTCAGTCAGACCATGGATGTAGTAGTATAACTGGATCGGCAGTAAGCGAAATTTTGCCTAATAGGTTCTGGTTGTGTGAGTTATCTATTTGCGTTAGTGTAAGTGTATTGGGGGGGGGGGGCTACAAAATAGAAAACACGTACTGTACCCGGGAAATTTTTTCGGTCCGACGCTGTGGTGAAAACAATTGTCAGAAATGATTATCATAACCCGTACAAAATTTTTTTGAAAGATAGGAACAACCATAGAGGTATATGTATAATGGAGATAACGTGCAGCGACTTTTTTGAAACCGGAGGTTTTCTCGCAAAGGACCGGCGATATTCACTATGCTACTATCAGCATCTTACTCACATATATGTCAAACCCCGGTATTGAAAATAAAAAAAGCCCAACCTTTAAATACTAGGCTAATATTTGCATTTCACTGCCACCGGGCATGAAACGCTCCATACAAAAACAGTCGCTTAAACTGCAAAATGCTTCACAGTGATTTATAAAGAAACGGCGCTATGCGATCTCCATTAGTTATATACCTCTTTGGGAACAACTGTCAGAAACGAATATCAAAATCAAAATCACATATAGAAATTTTATGCAATACAGCCGATCCAGTTATACTAATACATCCATGAGTCAGACTGTCCGTCGTACGCAAAATCATTTGAAGGCTCGTAGCTCCCAAACGCTTTGAGATAAGAAATTTGAGAAATTTTTAGTGGCGGAGGTGTGAGGGGGAAGGAAGGGGAAGTGTTTTAGACGGACAATTTTGGTTTCTAGATCTCAGCAACCACTTATGATAGGAAGCTGAAACTTGGAATTTCTATAGAGCTCCGATTGTACATAGCTCCATTTGCATAAAAATTATCAATATTGATCAAGGACTGTGTGAAAGTGGGAGAAAAATAACATTCTAAAATCCATATCTCCTAAACCGTTAATGACACACAATTCAAACTTAAGGAATGTCTGTAGTTATACTAGGAGGAGTGATTGCTTATGCCGACGATGTTACAATTGCCGTCTCGGGGAAGCATCCAATCACACTGAGTGAGATATTGCAGAATGCTCTCTCTATTCTTTCCAATTGGGCTTCTGAATGCGGACTGGGCGTGAACCCATGCAAAACAGAATTAGTCCTCTTCACCAGGAAATACAAAATTCCTCACGTAGACTCTCCTTCTCTGAATGGTACCAGTCTAGTTTTCACCGATAGTGCAAAATACTTGGGTCTTATTTTGGACAGAAAGCTTCACTGGAAACCCAACATTCAGGAACGAGTAAGGAAAGCAACAGTTGCGCTCTACTCATGCAAAAAGGCCATTGGCATTAAATGGGGTATGCAACCCCGGATAGTTCATTGGCTCTACGTGTCCGTCATCAGACCGATACTCATGTACGGTGTTGTTGCCTGGTGGACGGCCTTAGATAAAGCGGCTAACCGCACCACACTGGGAAAGGTACAAAGAACAGCATGCATATGCATCAGTGGAGCTCTGAGAACAACTCCCTCTGCAGCACTGGACATGCTGTTCAGTCTGCCACCCTTAGACATCTTTGGCAAGCAAATGGCAGCCAGTGCAGCCATTCGGCTAAAGGCCTCCACATTGTGGACTGACATATGTGCAGGCCACTCAACAATTTTGAGTCACTTCAACATTCCTGAAAACACCGACTACACCCCTCCCAGTTATGACTTCGATAAAAACTTCTCGACAGCCATCCCAACCCGCCTAGAGTGGGAAAGGGACTTGGTACGAACGAAGAAGGAGTCCGCCCACATATATACGGACGGCTCCAAAACTGAAGACGGGGTAGGTGGAGGTGTTTTCTCTGAAATGCTTAATATTAGCAGCTCTTTCCGCCTTCCGGACCACTGTAGTGTCTATCAGGCGGAGCTTATGGCGATCAAGGAGGCCCTGTCCTGGCTGAGGTGTAATGTAATATCTACTAAGGATATTAGCATTTTCACAGACAGCCAAGCGGCGATAAAATCCCTGGAATCGACCTCGACAACATCAAAGGTCGCCGTAGAATGTAGATCATCTCTTAAGGAGATGGCCGAACAGTTCAATATTCTTCTGTGCTGGGTGCCAGGACACATGGATATTCCAGGGAACTGTATGGCTGACGAACTCGCTCGGCGCGGCACTACCCTTCATACTTCGCCGGTATATCGGACCCTGGGTGTGCCTCTCTCCACATGTAAACTGCTACTGAGACTGGACTCAATTGAGAAAACCAACTCAAGATGGGCAGAGGGTACAACATGTCACACTGCGAGACAGATCTGGCCAAAGCTGGATCTTAATCGTTCTAAAAGGCTGACTCTGCTCAAAAGGGCGGACATAAGCAAAACAACGCTTTATTATAAGCTCTAAATGGTTCGACGAGTAGGACCGGAGTCGAAGATCCTGTGGTACCACAACGGACCTTTTAGGTCTAAGTGTGTCCGTGTTCTCACGGACAGCCACGTGTACCTACCTATACTAGGAGGTGACGGTGGGGGAGGGTGAAAAGGATTTAAACTTCGTATTTAGATAGAGCAATAGTAGCGGCATGTTGGAAAAATATAATTGTTTTTAATGGTAGTATGGTACGAGGGTGGGGGTGTTTTTCCTAACTATAAAACGGCTTATGCTAGAAAGTTTAAACTTGGTGTTGGTGTTATATGTAACTATGGTATATCGTTCTTATTCAATTCTGTTCGATGTGCGCCTTTCCAGTGTTCTGCGATCCTTCGGTTTCTCCTTCCGCTACGTCACGGTTGTGCCGGCTGGTGTTGGCTGCGCCACTTCGTCGTTGTCCTTGCCTGACTTCCTGTTAGTGCGTCTCCGCTCCGCTATCTTGAGTTCATTGCGCCGCTTCGTCATACTCTTCTTCTTCATACTATGCCTTGCCTTGTGTTGTCGTCGGCTCCGCTTGCTTTCCGCTCCTGCTACATCTCTGCTGTGTTGTCCTGCACTGGCTGGTCTACGTTGTCATGGTCCTCGTCTGACTTCCTGCGGCTACGTTAATTCGTCGTTGGCTAGACTCAGTTCTTCGTTCGCTTCGCACTTGCTTATTTGGTGCAAGTATAACTCCGCAAGACCAATAACATAAGTCGAACCGTCCTTGGCTACCGCACAGTTCTTCGTTTGATTCAGACTTGTTTATTTGGTGGAAGTATAACCCCACAAGACCAACATCACAAGTTGAATCGATCGAGCTCAGTTTTCCAAAAAAAAAGAAGTATAACTCCACTATCTTTGTCCCAGCATGGGAACTGCCGGCTGGCTCTCTCCTCGTCCTCAATCTTGTGATTCGCATTGCTTTATATTTAGCGATAAGCATCTTCCAGGTATGTATTGTTTTGTGTTCGCGTAATTTTTCGCTTTGGTAAAATTCGCGGTTGGTGAATGTTTTTACATCGTATAGTACTACTGCAATTACGTGTGCTTTTCGGCGGGGTTTTCAGCCACACCGCGTCACCTGGGGCGTTGTTGTGGTCCCGTCGACCATTTTCCAGGTTTATGACAAATTCTTGTGGTGTGTTTCAGCTTTATGTTGTGTTGTTTTTCAGGTTTGTGTTATGTGTTTTATGTTGTTTGTGTCTCATGTTTTTTCCATATGTTTCTGTACACTCAAAGAAAAACTATGTTTATTCCAAGGTTGCATTGACCGTATTAAGGTTCTTCTAACTATTGTAAAACTGACATGTTTCCAGTGATAATGGCTATGATGGTACGAGCCATAGCATATAATTCGTAAAAACATAATATGGTTGCATTAAATATATATATTAATTAATTTACGGAATAAATCCTTACAATAATAATATATGTATAAAATAATGTTATTACAAAAAGAAAAACATGAATTAAAAAAAAAAAATTTTGTTTTTTTTTGTTTTTTTTTAACAATTAATACAGCTATGAGACTTGGAAGAGTGACTTTAATGTCACGAGATTAATATTAAATAAATCAATACAATGACTATATTTATTGCCGGTTCTCATTAGTCTTGACAGTGGACTATTTTGACCATATTGGGTTTGGTGCATTGGCAGGGAAAATGAAGATTGACACCGAGTACGAACATTGGAAACACGAAAATTAACAGACTCAAGAAGACACGGACAATCAACTATATAATTTATAATTTTAAATAGAAAAATGAGTTGAGATTGCTCTCGACGATCGCTTAAAGACTTTAGGTGCAATTGACCCATGAGAGAATCGTAATCTATCCCCTCAGTTGAAATGTGTAACTTGTAGGCGACAAGTCTCAAAAACTTATGTTGTATTGTCTCGATTCGATTAATGTGAATCTGGTAGTAAGGATTCCACACCGGAGAACAATATTCGAGAATGGGTCTAACCAAGCTGCAAAATAAACATTTCAGTGTACCATATATGTGTTATTAAAGTCCCTTGTATTGCGAGTAATAAAACCGAGCATTCTTCTAGCAGCATTACAAATACTACTGACATGAGGGACGAATGTAAGCGAAGAGTCAAAGAAAACTCCAAGGTCTTTTATAATACCGACTTCAGCTAACGGAGTGCCATTAATTTTGTAGCTTACTGAAAATAAAGACTGGTTTTTTTAAAAAATTATAAATTTACATTTATCAATGTTCAGATATAACGACGAGAGTTCATGTAAATTAGCTTGTAGCACGAGACAATCCACTAAAGTTTTTACTGCTTTGTATAGTTTTAAATCATCAGCAAATAAAAGAAAGTTCACTCCTTTAAAAATCATGCCAATGTCGTGTAAATAACAGGAAAAGAAGAGGACCAAGGTGTGACCCTTGCGGTACACCTGATGTTATTGTGAAAGAGTTCGAAGTTGTTGACTTTATTTTAACACAACTAGTCCGTTGAAAAAGGTAACTGGTAATCCAGTGAAAAAAATTTCCAGTGAAACCCATGGCGTAGAGTTTTTGTAGAAGTAGGACATGGTTTACTTTGTCAAAAGCTTTGGCAAAGTCAGTATAGATGGAATGAACCTGCTCCTTCTTTACCTTCGAGTGCAGAGTTTATGTATTCCGTGTAGACGGTCAAATTGCTAAGAGTGGACTTAGACTTCTGAAACCCATGCTGACAAGGAGAAATCAAATGAGCACACAATGGAGGTATTTTCTGTGTAACAAAACTGTCAAGAATTTTGGCAATTGTTGATTGAATGGAAATTGGCCTGTAGTTAGCTACATCGGATTTATTACCAGACTTAAAAATTGGAACAATGAAACTTGTTTTCCATGCCTCAGGGAATATGCCTGAGCTTAGAGAACGATTAAACAAGGTGCAGAGAGGAGAGGCTAAAACCGCTGAACACTTGTTAAGAAATAACGGTGGAATATTGTCAGGCCCTGGGCCTTTGGATACATCTAAGCTATTTAGTCGATATAATACTTCGGACAATTCAATGTTACCTATTACTATAGTAGAATTATAATTATTATGACAGAAATTAAAATTAACAGAAATCGTTCTATCAGTATATACACTAGAAAAATGTTTAGCAAAGAGCTCAACAATACCTGCAGAATCACTAGCCGAAACATCATCCAGATATATGCAATTAGGTAATATGTTATCTGACTTCAGTGAATTGATGTAATTCCAGAATGAATTCAAATTGTGTGGAATGTGATTTTCAATACCAGCTACATATATACTGTTCATAACAGAATGTTTTTAGAGTTTTACAATCAGAACGCAGTCTGGCGAAAATATTATAATCTTCAGATAAACCTGTTAATTTGTAATTCGAATGAGCAATTTTCTTATCAATAATACGTTTTCTAAGTTCTTTACTGTACCAGCATGGATATGATGAATTAAAGACCACTTTACTAGGAACGTTGCAATAAATAACTTCATTGACTAGTTCGTAAAATAAGTTAACGGCAGTATTGATATCCAGATCATTGAAGACACTATTCCAGTCGATAAGAGAAAGCTTATGTATGATAAGTTCAAAGTTAGCTATTTTGAAATTTAAACTAGAAAATGATATCTTATTTTTTATAGAAAGATCTACGTTAACTTGAATGATTAAGGCAGGATGATATAGAATAGCAAGCGGAACAAGATTAAAACTGGATCGCGTCACAGCAGTTGATGATGATGTTGTAAGGATGAGGTCGAGGAGTTTACCGTTTGCGTTGAAGATGGAGTTCTTTTGATAGAAGTCCAATTCGCAGAGAGTATCGATGAGACTATTTCCAGCTTCTGAATAGTTCGGCGCAAACCACCGGTCATCAGTCCATTGAATACACGGTAAATTATAGTCACCAGCTACAATAATATCAGACAACGGAAAAGTATCTACCATTTGCCTGATAGTATTGAGATGCGTTACATATATTTCAGTATTCGAAGATGGTGGTAAATAAACTGCACCAACGATAAATTTGGCATTGGTCGTGTCCAATTCCACGAAGATTTGTTCAATATTATTATAAGGAACAACTATTTCCTTTGTGTGAAGATTTCTACGAACAGCTATTAAGCATCCTCCACCTCTTGTTTTGTTGCTGGTGTTAATATTTCGATCAATGCGGAAGATCAAATGGTCAGGTAGTCCGAGTTCACTAGAGAATACGTCATCATCAAACCATGTTTCGGTTTATATTATTATATCAAAGTTCACATTCACTGCGTTTTTCCTAAGTACCGGAAGTTTAGTTTTTAGACCACGGACATTCTGATAATAAATGGTGATGTTTGAGGCTCGTTTCGTTGGTGATTGGCATCGATTACGACGGGTTCGCATCCGATCCGATTCGATTCCGAAAACTATTACTCCTTTTGTTTGGTCTAATCAATTCTTTCACGATAAGGCCAGACGGCCAAAACGCAGAACTGCTCATAATGGAGTACTCAGGTGGTACGGTCAACTTAAAAGAAGATACTCGCCTATCAGGAAATTTAATATGGTTGTACCAATCATTCTCGTTACATGATGTTTATGTGTATTATAATCACGACAACAATATTCTATGATCAGTGCAACCATATAATTTGATAAAATAATTCCCACAACCATACCTCTCACAGTACGAAAAGGGTCGTTCGCGGTATAAGTTCGCTTCTTCCAATTTCATGTGTGCTTTCTTCGAGAGTGTTTAATTGTTGTTCAAGTGTTTTCTTTGTGAATTATTTCAGCGTCACATGTACCTTATGATTGACTTAACCATCGTATTATAAAAGAAGGTTGCGTGAATTATACACCAAGGTTCTGAAATCAGAACTATGATTCAAGCAACCATGTCACATAAATTTTATGATTGACCCAACCATTATATTATTATAGAAGGTTCCGTGAATCGTACACCAGGGTTGTGAAATTAGAGCTATGGTTCAAGCAACCATGTCACATAAGTTTTATGATTGACCCAACCATTATATTATTAAAGAAGATTGCGTGAATCATAGACCAAGGTTCTGAATTCAGAACTATGATTCAAGCAACCATGTCACATAAATTCTATGATTGACCCAACCATTATAATTATTAAAGAAGGTTGCGTGAATCATACACCAAGGTTTCCACAATCATAATTTTGTTTGAGCTAAACATGTTACATGTTGTAACATAGTTGTGGCAACTATAACCTCAATCATAGTAAAGTTCTCCCATAATATTGTTGCCACAATCATATTTTTTCTTTAAGTGTATGTTTCTTCTTTCTATGTTTCTTCTTTCTAACTGTTGTTGTCTCAAAATACAATATGTATATCAAGGAATAACCCCTTACAAGGTTGTCTCCAAAATACCAGACACCCTGTATATATATTTCATCAAGAGTAAATTTCTTGGTATTGTTTTGAACATTGTTATTACTGAAAACGAGTCACTGAAAAATTGAAGTCTTTCGTATCCGTCCAGCGGTGGACGCAAACTCACGAATCAAGATCGAATTATATTCATACATACGTACATATTCTTAAACCTACGTATCTCTTTTATATCAACGTTTTACTGTCTCTGTTCAAAAATTGTTGTACAATATTTCAAAGCTCAAATAGCTTAGATTGAAATAATTTTTGATATCATCATTTATGTTCCTGACAGATTCTTTTATAACTATGAGGAATCCAATTTCATTTATCTCGTCCCTATCTCAACTGGTCACAAAGTCCTTGCTATGTCGATATGAAAACCATTCATTGGAGGAAATGATGTACGAGAATCAAACCACATCTGGCAAAATCAATTGAATTGATAAGAGGGGTTTTAACTTATATCTATTCAGTACATAGTTATACCATAACTGAAGTTACTTAGTAAATCAAACTGAAGGACTTTGGATTGTATTAAGTGAAGTTAATTGAACGATATAATCCTGTAATGTAAATACTGTTTGCGGAATTTAGTTATTTGGTAGACGTAGGTTCTAGTCTCTAGGTACACATCAGTCGTGTTAAATGTGGATTTAGTATTATTATTATTTATTAATTAAAAGTATATAAATATAAGTAGTTATTTTACAGCATGAGTTGCAGAGACCGTTAGCTGATATGATATATGTACATTTTTCAAGAATGACGATGGTATACCGTTTCTATTCAGGTTCAATCAATTTGGGATAAGGGCAGTACGAGTAAGTACTGAAGTATAGATTTAAATTATATGCGTATTTAAAAGTTATTGGTCATGTTATTACTTTATTATTTAAATAATAAAGTATTTCAATTAGTTTAAATAAATTTCTTCAATACATCTATTTTGCCAGTCATAGAGGTACCGATTTAAAGAATAGATTCGGAAAATTAATAGGTAGTTAAAAGTTGATCAAGTGTGCTTATGTATTAATGTTCATGTCTCCGAACCTCCCTTATACCGTTATACAATAGGCCTAGTAATGGGCAGTACTTGGCCCAAGAAATGGCCCTGTAAATGGCCAAAAAGCCAAATCTACATTTATCACCAATATATACCAAATCCACTGGTTGCATGCCTCACATAGTTTCTTTTTGTCGTTTATTTTTATTTTTATTATTATTATATTATATTATTTTACATTTCTTCTTTTTTTATTTTTATTTTACTTTTCTTATTATTTAGTTAGTTTTACGTTAGTTTAAGTTAGGTTAGTTATATGCATAAGGTTATTTACATCCATTTTCCTTAATTCAGAAATAATCAGTTTAGTCAAACTGCCAAGTGCACCAACCAAAGTAAACCATAGTTGTTATAGTTGTTAAGGCTTTAGATAAGCCTAATCTCTAAACTGTACATGTGTATTTTTATATCAGCAATTCTAATATGAATAAAGCTATAAACAATGAAAAAAAAGCAAAAATAAGTGAAATAAGACACAATCTACCACCTTGATCAAAAAGTATAACCACCACCGCGTGGCGCTTTTATTGTTCCGATTTGAGTTCTGTTTTTTTTTGTTAAGTTGGTACATCTGTTGTTGACATTTGACAATGGTGCGCGAACGTTGGAAATGTTGGAAAAGTGTTTTGGCAACGGTTCTCTAAAGAAAACGGTCGTTTACCAGTGGCACGAGCGGTTTAAAAGTGGTTGTGAGTCAGAAGAAGGCAATGCTCACGGTTTTCATGGTTTACAACGGTGTAGTGTATTATGATTTTTTGCCATTAGGCCAGACAGTAAAGAAAGAGTATTATTTGGGCGTTATAAGACGTTTGCGTGAAGCAATTCGCCGAAAGAGACCAGAACTGTGAGCAGAAAACTCGTGGATTTTGCACCACGATAACGCACCGTCGCACAGTGCCATCATTATTCGTAATTTTTTGACGAAAAAAGCAACAAATACCATCCAACAGCCACCGAACTTACCTGATTTGGCTCCCTGTGACTTCTTTCTGTTCAATCGAGTTAAAAAACCACTACGGGGAACGCGTTTCAGCAGCCGAGAGGAAGTAATAGAAAAATCGCAGGGAGCACTGATGCTCATACCGAAAACCGAATATAAAAAATGTTTCGAGGATTTGATCAGACGTTGGCATAAGTGTGTTGCAGTCGATGGGGATTACTTTGAAGGGGACAATATAGATTTAGATGAATAAACTTGTGTTTTGAATTTTTTCAATAAATTCCGGGAACTTTTTAATCAAGGTGGTATGTGATAATATTATGTGTTATTGACGTATAATAGTATTTTATAGTACAAATAGGTAATATAACACAATTTACTCTATAAAAAGAAAAAATTACACCATTAATAAATTCACGCTTAGTGTAATCTTACTTTAAATACTGTGTAATATTACGCCAGAGTAAGCATGTTCGGGAAAATTCTTTTGATTATTTTATTCTACTTCATGTCGTATGGTTTCAGTCAAATGTTTTGTGCAATATTTTAAAAGACGTTAATGAATCAATAACCGTAATATGTCTTTTTTATCTTTTCAATTTAACTCAATTTAATACAGTATATGGGTTATAAAATTGCGTTTTAGTTTATGTTTTTACCATATAATTGTAAATCTGAATTAAATGGAAGATTTTCCTTTATAATAAAATGGTAATTTTACACTAAAAGTGTGTAATAATTGCATTCTCTGTGTTATAATTACACCACTTTTGTCTATTGATTAAGCATCTATTGTGAAATGATTTCATCACTGTTGTGTATTGACTACGCAAATGTTGTGTGATTATTATAACTTAGGTATTTTTGTAATAATCCCTTTAATTACTACGTTTACTATGGATGGAAAATAGTTGTCAACTGTAATAATGGTAAATTTACTCCAATATTTCTTAGGGTGTAGCATGGGTAACACCTTGTTCGGAACTGTTAAAGTTCCAGTTATGAGTAGGAAAAACTCTACTTGATAGCTCGACACAACATTTAATGACTGTTCTCTCATTATTCAACCAGCTTTTTTATTAATAAATAAATTATCCTTTATTATATTTACTTGTGAAAGCAAACAAGATAAATCAATACAAAAACTACTTAGACACGCAATTTTTTGTTCAAAGTTCTAGCAACTCGTTGCCACCCCCGTTGTCTTGTTTAAATTTTAAATTAGTAGCAAGGGTGTAGCTACGAATGCTAGATAGTTTATAACATACAGGGGTTGGTAGTTGAGACTATCAAGACCAAACGGAGACATCGTTTGCGATATTTTATAGTGTTAGACACTGCAATGTGCAATGTGATGTGCAATGGAATAAATTGCATATGTCTACAAGTCAATGATTGCAATGTCGGGCTTTGAGAAGTGTTGAATAATTTAATCAGTAATTTATCGACTGATTTGTATTCTTTGTCGCGACGATCTACCATATGTGCTATAAGTGTGCAATTTTTGCATTTCCAATTCGATACTCTTGCATTCAATTAGCGTTTGATTTGCTTCTTTTCGTAGTGCAAATTTGAACGACAAATACATAGACTTGGATAATCGACGTTCCTATTTAAAAATAATTATTGTTGAACATATCTGTGAACAAGTTTAACGAAAATGGACATTCTCTTCTAATTTCTATAGATTATGAAAAAGGCCAATTTCGTTGAAAAAGTAAAGAAATAATAGTTTTAAGATAAAAATAAAGAAAGCCCGAGGAAAAAAAAACATTTTTGATTTCAATCATTCCTAAGAAGTATGACGAAATTCGAGAAAACATGTTCAAAGCTCTCAGGCGCGAACGCAGGGGGAGGGGGAGGGCGGGGGGTTTGGTGGTTCAACACCCCACCCCCCACCCCCGAAATGATGTAATTACAAGCGCATAACTAAATGTAATTTATATCCGACGCGTAAATTTGTCTGAAAACCAACCCCCCCCCCCAAAATAATTTTTTTTTCTGGAAACCCTACCCCCTCCCCCCCCCCCCAAATAATTTCCTGCGTTCGCGCCTAAACGCTCTTATACCTTTGGGGTTGAAAAGACAAGCCCTTATAAACTTTTTTTTTTCGCGATTATAGAATAAGGCCGTGAAATGGAAAAGTTATTTATTTCATTTTTTATGTCAGACTACTATCAAATGAACTTGGGAGAGCCTGAGGTAGTCGAGACAGGTCCGGGCTGTAGTTTGGATGGCTGGAGTTGTTCCAGTGTATTTTCAAGAAGCTGTAGAGCTATAGGAGAGATGTTTGATTTCCTTAATCTTGACCGAGATCAGCTTAGGATGCTATTCTCTGCAGCTGGTATGATAACAGGTTCTCGCGATGTAGGAGGTCGGTTAGATAGTATTCCTGATGCGCAATCCGCGTCTTCGTTTTCTCTGATGTCCACTTGATCGGGAACCCAACAAATTTTAAATCACTTAGTCAGAGCCAAAGTGTTCCTGGATTTTTTTGGAGTCCGAAAAAAAGGTATTGGATATTTAATCAGAACTTAATTATATGGCTGAACTCGTGAAAATGTACACAAATTTCGCTTAGGGCTTGAATTTCAAAAAAACATGAAATTCCTTTCTGTCTGTGGAATAAAAATTACTTCAACATATCAGAAGACATAAGTGATATGCCGAAATTCACCAAAATATAGGCATTTAATTTTCACTGATAATTTTTTTGGCCCTCATTTTCTGCACCATTGGATATTTGATATTTGTTTACCTAAGTAATTTTTCTAATAGATCTACATATACTCACAAAGTTTCAACTTTTTAGCGTAAGCCATTCCATAGATAGGAAAAACTCCCACACTCGTATCATATTGATCCTATTATATATTATATATATATTTATCTTTTCACTTTCTCGACTTGCAAACAAACTTCACATTTCGATTTTCCGGAGGCTATAACTTCGATAAGACTGTTGAGTGGAGGCTGAACTTTTAGAAGCCATTACTTCGGTAATAATTTCTATAAGGCCTCCATTCTTATGGAGATTTATGGATATTTAACTTCGATAAAGCTTCGGTAAAACTTCGAGCGAAGGCTGAACTTTCAGATGAAATTGTTTTGGTAATATCCTCTATAAGGCCTTATAGAAGTAAACATCGTCAGCCTTATTGATGTTTTTGGACTTTTAACTTCGATAAAGCTTTGGTAAGACTTTTGAGCGGAGGCTGAACTTTCAGAAGCAATTGTTTAACCTCTATGTGGCCTTATACAATTAAATACTAATAGCCTTATGGAGTTTTGTGGACTTTTAGTTTCGCTCGACATGTCTAAGTGGCAACATCAAGTGATTCGGCTTCAACCCTATTACGATAATGTTTCAGATTGGCCTAGTAGGTAGCGTAGCGGACTAATATGTGACGAGACAGTGGTTCGAGTCCAAGAGTGTGCAAGGTATAAGTAAAATCAATTCACATTTTTCAAACCAAATTCGTAGTTGGAAGAAAACAAAAGTAAAAAAATTGACAACACGGTATTAAGAACCGCTTCGATAAAGCCTATACCAACTGTTGGCGGTTTGGTTTTGA
Source organism: Beris chalybata (assembly GCA_949128065.1). NCBI lineage: Eukaryota > Metazoa > Arthropoda > Insecta > Diptera > Stratiomyidae > Beris > Beris chalybata. Next base: position 94,017,367 of record OX421897.1, read on the forward strand.
TGTTAAAACATTGGGAATTGTTCGCCAGTTTAGTTCGATAAGACCTTATCGCAGTTTTATCGAGGTACGTGAATAGCTTCAATAAGGTCTTATGGAAGTTATTTTGCTAGTACGGTTGCTTCTACTATGGATCTACATAAATACCAAGTTTTAGCTATCCATCATTATGTGTTCTTGAGATATAACAATTTAAACTTTTTCTTAATCATCCTCCCCCACATTCACCCTACACCTATAACCCCACCATTAATTTTTTCTGCTTGAGCCTATTAGGTTTATTTCGCTTCAAAAATCTAAGCACCTATCTTAAACTGTTCTTCAGATTTCAGTCGTTATTTATTAGAACAATATATCGCCCCCCCCCCCCACTTTCATTCTCAACTTCCTCCTTAAAAGCATTTTCAGCAAACTTCACTATCGACTTGTTTACTTAAACCGAATTTAATTTTTTTTTGCGCAATTGGTTCGCGAGATGTCATAATCTAAAGTTTTTCACCCCTTCACCTCCACACGACACTGACCCACCTCAGCCAAATTTAGTTTCCAGTTCCTCCTAGTATACCTACAGTCAGTAATTAAATTTTAATTCCGTAACATTAACCGTTTCGGCGATATAGACTTTAGAATGTCTAAATCTCGGCTTTCGAGCGTTTCGGACGCCTTGTTTTTCATCCTTTTTCTTCGAATAGCCAACCAAACTATATAGTCCAGCAAATTCCTCTTCCTGCTTCGTCGCACACTGTAATGCTAAGTAAAAATTTTCCGAAAATTAAGTTAATTTTTCTTACAGAGAACTCAACAATTTACACTGATTTCAATTCAATTTCAATCATCTTCTAACAACTGCCGTCGTAATCTTCAGACATCAACTCTTGCAGCACATATGTGCCAATTAGATAGTTGTCAGCTCATTAACAAAGAACAGATTGGGTTAGAAATGGAGAAGAATAGCGAAAGTCGCTTACCATACTCTTGCTATTATGCCATATCCTCTTCATTTAACCTTAGGTACACTATAGCAATTCCGACTTCTTGTGATGTTAATTAGTAAGAGATGTTGTCTGATGGTGAGGAGTTGGTGCGGAGTCTCGAAGTAACACAAATACTAAGTGGGTTTAATTGCGATGATTTAATTAATACCATCCTCCGGGCCACGATTTCCTATTTAGCTGCAAACTAAGTACTCCATTACGAATTTCTTGATTAGCGGTTTCCCCTGCATGCACACATAGCTCATATGGGCGTTCGGTTGCACTGGAATGTAGGACATTGTTAAAGTAGCAATTCTGTTCAGACTAAGTTTGCCGATGCAATAAAGTGGAAAGTGTGAGAAAGGGATGAAGGTACTTAATAAACCTACATAAAACACAATTTACATCATTTTACTGTCTTATTTATTTTAATAATCAAGAATAATGAACGACCCGAAAACATTGCCTACCCTTAACTTCGCGGATTGAATAGTCCGTCCACATTTAGTATACCGTGTTTTCTCTCACATGCTTAACATTGGCAGCTCCTTCTGGACCACAGAGGTGTCTATTACGAGTATTAGGTGAAGCTTATGGCGGCCAAGGAGGTCTTGTCCTGGGTGAGGTGTTATATAATATCTACTAGGGATATTAAGTATGTTATTATTCACAGACAACCGAGCGGCAATACAATCCTTGGAATCGGCCTCGACAAAATCAAAGGTCAGCGTAAAATGTTGATAATTTCTAACAGCCTAATGCCTAACGCCTAGATGAGATGTTATGTAATATTGGGTTTTTTTTTGTTGCCATTTGTCCAATAATGGGACATCCAGTGTAGTTGGATGAACTCCGCTGGACTTCGTGGGTATTTTATTCGATAGTATACATTAAGACTATAAGCAAGTAAACGTTACTCTGATCCTACCCAAATCATCTCCCACTAAAATTTATATCTTAGAGTGCCCATCGAGGCTATTAAGAACGTTAGCAGAATAAGGATTAATTTAATTTTAGCTTTAGAATTAAGAAGAAAAATTTTTAGGCTTAAGATTTAAAGCAAAAATAAAGCACTTTAAAAACGCCTAGATGAGGAGAAGGAGACTGTTTTTCATCGTTTCCATACCTGCCCAGGTCTAACCACCAGAAGTAAAGCTCATCATGGAGCTTACTTTTTATCTACCTAACTTTTTTGCTTTGGGACTGATAGATACAAAAAATCTGCCAACAGTCTGGGCGCAACTTTATTATTTTTCCGGCAGAAGTTCAGAACGCGTTCAATTCGGGGATGCGGTGTATGTTACTATGTGACTGAAAATCTAACAAAAAGTTCGGGAAGCGGTTAGAAAAGGGTGTAACATATGAATTAAATAATTGGGTCATATTCCGGGATGCGGTCTAGAGGTTGAAAAATAAAAAACTTAAAAATAGGTGATTATTAAACAAGCCTGGGGAAGTTTTATTAGGCCTAATTCTGGTAAAAATTTGAAGCATCCATCTTACACTGTTATTGGGATATGAAACGTGTTATTTTTGAAAAATTCTTATTCCCTCCACTTACATACTCACCCGCCCCCTTCAAAGATTTTACTTAGAGCAATCTTTATTTATCAAGTTTTATATCCAAACCGAATTTTGTTTTTCTGGTGCCACTGGTTTGGGAGATATCGTAATGTTAAGTATTTCACCCCCCCCCACACCCGTACGCCACTACCCCCACATAGAAATTTTATTTCAATCTACTCTCCTAGTATAACAACAGATATTTGTTAAGTTTAAATTCCTTGCTATTACCGGTTTAGGAGATATAGATTTTAGAATGTGTCGATCTCCACTTTTTTGCGTTTCGGACGCATTGCTTCCCCCTCCACTCCCACACCCCTTCACCCATATCATAAATTTTTCTTGCAAATGGGTCCACTATCAAAGCTTCATAGAAAATCCAAGTTTCAGTCTCCTAACATAAGCGGTTGCTGAGATCTAGAAACCAAAATTTTTCGTCTAAAACGCTTCCCCCACCTTCCCCCTCACACCCCCGCCCCTGAAAATAATGTCAATTCAAGGGGTCTACCCAGTCTATTTCTAGAAAAAAATTTAATTTAATAGCTCCACTGGTTTGAGAGCTACGAGCCTTCAAAGGATTTTGGCGGTCGACGTACGGCGTACGGCGTACAGACGGAGTGAAAATTTTTATTGCTTTTTTCGTGTCTACTAGTCACACAAAAAAACTTTGATGGTAGCAAATTTTTTTTTTTTAAAAATCAATAACAATACTGTATTTTTACTAATAAAGTAAAAAGTAAAGAACAAAATTGCATTTTCTCGCTAAAAAAGAAAAGACAGAAATTTTGGAGTTCATGGCTTTTTTGAGGGTGGCGTTAAACGAATGAATAGATTTTCCAGATCTTTTGTATGATTACTTCATTAATGGAGTAATCCTTGACCTATACCAGATTCATTTCTTTATTTTATTTATTTATTTATTTAGAAGATGTGGTTCCATTATGACTAATGTGAACTAATCAATATTTCGGCCAAGCCCAGGGGTCATCGGGCACGTCGGTTACATTTGTTTTAACTAATTAATGTGATTTACATAAGTATCTAATTAGGAAAATCTAATAAAAATTTAATATGACTTGTAAATTATACTTAGCTTCATAATTCATAGGCCATAGTAATAGATGAGTAAGTAGCAAGTAAGAAAATCTAGTAAGCAAGGTTCAACAATTAAGCAAGCACAAGATTTAGTAATTAGAATAAGCAATATAGGATGGATGGTTAATCACCTAGTATCCTCATTCGGCCAGAACGCTCAACTCTGTGTGAATACTTTGTTTGAATCTCTGGAAGGTTTGAGGGACCCATATTGCGCGCGTGTATGTTTTTCTTTGCTTTTTTGAGGTTTAGTAGTCATAAAATATAAAAACACAATATTTCAGGGTAGCTAATTTTTTTTAATTTCAGATCGATCATAATACCTCATTATTATTAATAAAGTAAAACATGTAATGTATAATTGGTTGGCTTGATGTTGATTAAAATGCAACTACGAAATAAATATGTACCTTCAAATTCCATTTAAAACTTAACAGAATTCACTCTGCAAATCAGTCAGTTACAGAAGGAAAATTAAATTATAGCTGAAATTAGATTAACTGAAATTTAATTTCACCAACAAACTTTAACTGTTAAAATTCTGCATAGATGCACTTCACACGTTATCCGCAACGGTTAGTTAGTCACTTTGATTGCTTTCCAATTCAGGCATAAATCATGAATCTGACTTCTCCAAATCCCCTGAGTTCTACAGATGAGGCATAATTAAGTTTATGTACCGGTCACTATGCCCGCACTGGGTAGTGTTTCATATGCAAATTGAAAATGGCGCAGAATTACAAATAATTGAGATGCAAATTTACGCAACACTTCCACACTGCAAATGTACAAATGACGCAAAGTTCTTAATTGCATCGTTTGTATTCAAATTTTTGGTTTTAATAACATTCGATCTAATGGAATCTGAACTAATTTCGAGTTGGTTTTGGTTTTCTGCTTGTTTAAGGCCATTTACCGATGAGTAGTCAGTACTTTTTTTTTTAGATATACAATAATATCGAATTCATAAAACCGATGGGATATGTTAAGCTTTAGAAATTTTATGGAGAGAGCAAGAAGTCAACTCGGTACTTCAATACCAGCATTGCTTTGTGTCTTTTCGAAAATCAATACGATGATTTGATATGAGGTGTTTCTTCTCCAAAAATGTGGACAGTCGTTGCTAAAATGTAAATGTGACTACTGGAATCTTCTGCTTGAGAAATATTCGATACCAATATTGCACAAGCTCATTTTTATCGATACCAAATTTATTTTTTTATTTTTCAATATTTTTTATTTCGGTCGGTCTGTCCACAGTACGCAAACTGATTTGCCGTCCCTTATCTTAAAAGCCCCAGTATATTTTCATAAAAGATAGACTGCATAGTCCTTATAGGCCTAAAGGGTTTCAATATTTCAGCGATCAGTGGGTATTGGTGGGGTATTACGATATAATAATAACAATAATGGGCCTACGCCTTGAAGTAATGCTAGAGGTACTTCACTACAAGACCAACGGAACACTAGGAGCTAAAGTGGTCAGCCACACGCTCGTCCATGATTACAACCTCGATCTTATCTCAGGTACTCATTTACAGCTGAGTGAACTGTCCGGCACCCAATCCTATTCTCGAAAATTACTTGTCGGCAAGCAGATTCGAACGTGGTACTATGTGCACCGAAGGCAAGTGCTCTAGCCACTAAGCCACCCAGGCTCGTGTAGGAGTAGTGCGATCGTTCTGCGAACTATATCATATCACTATACTTTCTATACCATATCACTACACTTTCGCGAATAATGGTGAGAACGGTGATGTGGTAGCTGTTACAACCAATTCGCCAGTGCGGGCTTAGTAATATGTACATACCATCTCGATACCTGGTGCGTTTTAAATAGTTCTGGGCTACGACTGACCAGAATGACCATTTGTTTGTGAATGGAGTGCATATGATTCTCCGAACCATTCTCGGACAATATACGAACTATCTGCAAACTTTATTGTAAAATATTGTAGCGGTGTTAAATCACACATATACGAGTCGAGAGCTTGCGAAGAATGTGAGAATGTGTGTTTTGTTATGGCTTATTACATTGAAATAAGAATACACAAATAATATGTGAACTTCAATTGAAATATGAGTTGATGATAATTAATACTGTAAACACATGTGATGTTTATATGCTTAAAGCTTACGCCCCTCCATAAAAATCTGTATTGTAAGTATAATCATATTTATTAACTTTTTAAGTCAAATTAATTTTTCAAACAGAAGTAATTTTTAACTAAAATGGATTAACAAAACTTCAACCAATAAAATAGGAATATAAGAATTTTGATTCAAAATATGGGTATCTTTTTTATAAATTTTTGATGAAATTATTTCAGTTTTGCTGGAAGCCATGTCTCATCTATAAAATATGGAGTCGTATTAAGTAACAATACACTACTCTTTAGTAGTCATACACTACCCAGCAAACATATTGGCGAGGGTTTGCTGGCAGCAAGCATTAGGTAAGAGGAAGCAACATGCAATCAGCTCACCCTTTCATCGAAATGTAATTGCCACAGGCAATGACTTAAAAATTCTTGCCAAATGCTTGAAAAAAGATTGCAATTTGTAAGGTATTTTTTTTTTAAAATGGCACGCTTTTTGGAAATAGATTAGTTCTTTGTTACGCATCCGTCGGAAAGAAATGAGTGCTAAAACTATTATATAATTTTGGTTTTTTTGGTACAAGTAAAAGTGATATTTAATAACCGGTGAGCAAATTAATAGTGTAGTGAGAACTATCTCAAAAGAGTCATTAGATTTAGTGAATTACTATTTAGAACCTAAAATTCAAAGAGATTCGCCTAAACTTTCTTCAACTAGAGATATAAGCCCACCTTGCTCAAAACGTTAGTTTGGCGAGCTACTTATAAGTGGCGAAGAATATTGGCCAATAACTTTGGGAAATAATTCTTAATTTCGTATACATTGGATTTTCAAACGTTTTTTTAAATGAATGAATATGCAAGATCACACGAGACCTTCGGCTGCTATAAAAAAATCCTGTCAAAAAATTATCATAGAGAAATTCCATTACTTAGTCCTTTGTATAGCTGCCAAACCAATATCCTGTAAAAATGTCTTCAGTTAAATTACGGAACTCACTATATCTCTAAAAATCTTTCAGTCACAATTTGGGAATCTTGTACAAATTAGTTTTAAGTGAAATTTCACTAGTTAGTGAAATCATTCTACACCTTTGGGTGGCTTCACACAAAAAGTCCTTAAAACACGTGTTCAAGATTATTTTCTGATAGCTTTGAATGTTTAAACTAGGAATTTGAAATTTTGTACAAATTAATTAAATGGTGGTAGGTAAAAGGTCAAGTATGATAGAGATTGAGTGAGTCCTTCCTGCACATTCCATGTGAAAATCCTTCAAAATTAAAATAGATATGAAATTGAACACTGATGATATTGTCTTTTAGTTCCTAGTTGCAACCAAATGAGTTTCCTTAATAAAGGACAATGCACTTCTGATTCTATTTCATTCCCAGTATCAGTTTAGTATTTCATCTAGAGTATTGGCTTACAACATCGTGACTGCAGTATGATTTTTAAATATTTCCACTGCACTTAGATTTAAGATCAGATTGCAACGAAAAAAAAGAAGGAGAAAAGAAGAGGAAGGCGAGGTAATCTACCATTTCTGAAGAACAACAGTTTTTAAGAGCTCACGTACCCCTGTCCGTGCTGAAAACCAACCAAATTTAAAAAATGATTATAAAGGTTATATGGTGAAAAACCATTTTTTTTCTTAAAAGTGCATAGCAAATGAAAATCTGTAGGAAACTCATTTTTATACTCTAGGTGAAATCATATAGTGTATTATAAGTATGATCCAGCCGAAAAATATGTAACGCATAGAACCAAGCCTCGGACGAAATAAAGTTATATATTATTTTTTGTTTATTTGTGGCCAAAAACCTCAAATCCGCTTGACGTCCGTCCGTCGGTCTGTCCGTTAGCACGATAAATCGAGAACGCCTTCACCTAGGCTCTTAAAGTTTTGAATCTGGGTGTTTGGTTAAATTCGTAAGGCTAAGTTCGTTAACGTGCAAAATCGTCCTACTCCTTCTGGTAGCTGCCATACAAAGTGTCCTTAAAACACGTGTTCAAGAATATTGGTCGATAACTTCAGAAGGGCTTATCTTAGGTCTTTGAAATTTCGCATGTGCTATTTTTCTAAGAGTTGGAGCTAACTGTATGATTATGAAGAAAATCCTAATAGTTCTTCAAGGGGCTGCCATACAAATATCCTGTAAAATGACTTCACTTAATTTACGAAACTAACTATAACTCAAGTAATCTTTTAGCTACGAATTCGGAATTTCATACAAATTAGTTTCGAGTGAAGACGAAGTTCGAGTTTACTAGTCACCGAAATCAACTCCTTCTGGTACCTTCAATACAAAAAGTCCTTAAAACACTAGTTCAAGAATATTGGCCGATACCTTCATAAGCATTTAAGCTACGACTTTGAAATTTTGTATGTGTTATTTTTCCAAGAGTTGGAGCTAACTGTATGATTATGAAAAAAATCCTAATAGTCCTTCGAGGGGCTGCTATACAAATATCCTGTAAAAATGACTTCACTTAATTTACGAAACTCAAGTAATCGTTTAGCTATGAATTCCGAATTTTGTACAAATTAGTTTTGAGTGAAAACAAAGTTCGAGTTTACTAGTCAGCGAAATCCTTTAACTCCTTCTGGCACCTTCTATACAAAAAATCCTTAAGAAACGTGTTCAACAATATTTTTCGATAACTTTTGAACGCATCAAACTACAAATTTAAAATTTTGAACACATTAATTTTTGAATGGTTCCAAAAAAAAGGATGAATATGTAAGAAGTCGAGTAAGTCATTGCTCCGCCTCCCAAATGAAAGTCCTTCAAAAAGGATATGTTTTTCCAGTTCAAGATATGAAATTAAATAGTGAATATTGTCTTTTAGTTTTGAGTAGCAATTTAATGGGACTCCTTAATGAAGGACATACAATATGCACACACGTAATACTTCTTCATCCCCAGAATATTATACGATTGGCTTGCAGACGATCGTGACTGCAGTATGTTTTTTTTAAATTTTAGGTGTATGTGAGCCCTTAAATGATTCCTCGTGAGTTACAGTGGAGATCAGATTTCTATTCAGGGTTAACCAAAGGACTTTTAATAGTTGGGCGAGTACTCCAGAATTAGTCCCATGAGTGACCTCATTTTAAGCACTAGCCTAGAAGTACTAGAATACTCTTGCAAAAATTAGGTCAAATGCAAATTCATATTTATAATAAGATTCTACTAACGATATTATTTTTTGACCCCCCCCCCCCCAATTTCTGCGTTCGCGCATGCCCAGGGAATAGTGAGATTGGTATTATTTTCCCAACAGGGCGTGAAAGACCATGAAGCGATGGGATTTGCGCGGCTTGTCTTAGCGCCCTGTCTGCCCACCCTACCTCAGCCACGACAAAACCATCAGTCCGTACCTCCGTAAACGATACTGTCATTGCATAGAAGTCAAACGGTCGATGATAAGCAACTTCAACTGGATATGGATACCAATCATACATGTGATTCCAATAGAACGGCGCAACGTGCCCGCAACGTGCCCGCAACGTGCCCGCAACGTGCCCGCAACGATTTGAGGACATCGTTATCTCGCGTGGCGGTGACGTGAGCTGTCCATCGCGATCGTGGATTTAACGCCTTTAGACTTATAAGCTTGGAGCTATATGAAATCAAACAAGCAATTGACTTAAACATAACGAAAGCCATCCAGCAAATTCAGTCTGATTTATGCAACAAATTCGTCGGAAATACATCCCACCAAACAAAGCCGGTACAGACATTGAACAACGTTATATTCTGTACTTGGTGCTTTAAAATATTCTTTCAAATAACAAAAGAGTTGGGTGGATATCTCACACAACTTGTTTTATTTACATTTGTTGAAAGAAATAAACATAAATACGTGTTAATTATTTATTTATTTTTATTTTTTAATAATATAGTAGGAGTATAGTAGGACTAGTAAATACCAAAATAAAAAATTACATCTATCCACCGTAGACACCACCTGACATGCGCCGTCCGCTGCACGCAAAAGCGTTAAAGGATATTGATTAATTTCTTAGGTGAGTAGATAGGGCAAACCCCTAGTGGTAAGAATAAGGGAAAGAATAACCAGAAGGAACGGTATCTATAAGGTCTCATAGTAACCTACACCACATTTCAGCATTAAACGCGTTCGGGACTTCTATTCAAATATTAAGTTGTGACATTTTTTTTAATTATTTCAGATATTTCAAGCTTTTCCATATTAAAGCGTATAGCAACATAAGAAATATTTGTTGTACACTGAGAAAAACAATTTGTTGGTATGAAATTGCTTCAATAAAAGCAGCAATCAAAGTTCATTTATGGAATTGCACTTGTCCTCGTCAGTTATAACCGACTTCTTGTGGCCCATTTTGGATAATTATGACATCAGCCAACTCAACCAACGAAGTTTTCCGAGCCAATAATCTCTAGAAACAGCGGAGTCAACTGGCCACCGAGATCATGCCATTTCACTTCGTTTTTTTTTCTTTAAGGTTATCTCAAAAGCAAGGTTGATGCAAGTAAACCCACCACTATTCAGCAGCTGAAGGGCCAGATAACAAACAATTGAGGAGCCAATTATGTCGTGATGTCCTTAAAAAATTTTGGACAATCCAGTCGAGCCTTGGCGAGCGTTTTAGATATATTCTTTTCTATACTTAATTGCCATGGACCATGGACCATTTTTAATAAAAATGTCATTAACTCCGTCATCTGCTTGTGTTTAATTTTGATTTAACTTCGGACCGAATTGTAGTAACAGTTTGTATTTGCATAAACCCAGTTCCAACATTTTGACGCTTTTGTCTCTTGTGATATTGTAATTCTTATGCGCACGGGCGGCGGACAAACAGATAGGATTTTTTCTGTTTTCAAATCTACTCATTAGAGTAAAAAAATGATTTAATACAATATATTCTATTCTTCGCGGTTATAAACTACACAATCGTTGCGAGAAGTGTCTAGAGATCTCCACGCTATTATCATTAAACATTGGTAGGTTGTTGTTATCTCTATAAACTTAGATACCATTGATAAGTAGTTCTGATTGCCAAAGTATGCATTAAGCAATTTAATATTACGTTTAGACTACGAGATTAACGCTTTAAATCGAGTTAAACGCGTTGAAATCACGTCCCGAGCACGCTTCAGAAAACACGTAACTACAACGCGCTTGACCGAAAACATGAGCTTGCGGAAATCAAAGAAAATTTTGCAAGAAAAAATTTTATTTAAGGCTGTAGAAACTCAATTTTGTGCTTGTGCAACGACTGTATTATTAGTTATTTAATTAACTTGTCACTACTGCTATACATACAAACATTTTTGTTTTAAATAGTTTAGGAAGCATAAATTTGCTAAAGAAATACAGCTGAATATCTACATGTTAAAACAAATCACATCAAGCCGTCATGTATCAAAATAAAACGAGTTGCCTTGCCTGAACACTACTTAGTTATCAAGTTGAATTTAGCTACTTAAACGTGTTTAAAACGCATAGTCTGTTCAGGGTATCAGTGTATAATTGAAGCCCTTTCCTTGGTGTGATAAGGATTCAACTAATTTTTTTAATACTCGTAGCATAAGAGGGCTTCACTTACTGACTCCTTATTGAATTTGGATGAAATTCAGTTGAAACAGTTAACCCCTTACAATTAAATAATATCCTTAAGAGTTTTAATAAAATCTTATAAAAATAATATAATAATTTTAATGCAATAAGCGACTAAAAGAAACGTTTCTCATGTTTTTGGGAAAATGAGTTAACCCCTTGGTGCTGTTGTTTTGTAGTAAATGGCAGAATTTAAATTTAAATATCGTTACAAGTAAAATTTAAACTTTATATTCGGTGCAGGTACGAACGAATAAATAAAAAGGTCTGATAAATTTTAAATTGCATTCACTGCAGTAGCTACACTTACTTTCTTATTTCTACTCTTTAATCTCACCCACATACGTACTGGTAGTGGTAGGTAATTACTATGATTAGGCACGGAGAGAATGCCATGCCTCGTAGAAAAATCGTTTCCAATCCGACTCTTGCACGTTCGTTTACATCGTCTACATGCGAGTACTTTCCACTTTCTACAAGTTTTTCAAGTTTTCCGGTAAAGCTTTTAGATCAGATGATGCAAGTGGCGTCAGCTCTTTATTATGGTAATCTACTTACCCGGGGACCTACCGCATTGGTACGTGCTTATCATAATCGTTTCGAGTCTCCTACAATAATTATTAATCCAGCCCTATTCCGCTGGGTCTTGCAAGGACGTTAATAACGTTCGCTCATCGTTCGTGATGTTCATATTAATTTTGCTCAGCTCGCTTATGATATCTCTGCACTTTACTATCCATAAAGTATAAGATTTTGTTCATTAAAGTTAATGAAAGAGCGGATATTGCAAATTGATCAGGCCACAAAGGACATTTCGGCCTTAAAAATAACTTTATTCGCTTCAAACGCTTAAGCCTCGAGCTATTTTAATATTTGATTCTTTAGCATCAAAGGTAAACCTACCATAACCATCTCACAAATAGGCAAGCTTTAGGCTGAGTTACCTCTTCTATGAGGTTGGTCTGATTCCATATGCATAGAGACGTGAATGCGAGTAGAAAATTCCTTTATCCCGGAAGGGGTGAAGACATTCTTAGAGTGGATTCTTGATTAAAACACATTTTGTGTGGCAAAATGTTTACAGAAGGAATCTATTTAGCCTGGATCCCTTTTGCGAAAGGCATAAGCATACCTGTGAAATATGGAGAAGTGTTCTTAGATACTCATTGAATTTTATGTGTTCTTTACAGAATAATAATTGCAGTTATAGATTTGTAATATACCCTTAGATTAAAGAAAGGAAATTAATTTTGAAAAAAGAGCATCCGCTCAGGCCAGGGAATTTTTGAAATTTTGAATTTTTACCAAACACAATGTGAGAAGGTAAAAAAAAAAAGGGTCATCCGCTCAGAAGCGGGAATTTTTTTTAGTGGGGTTAGTAACGAATACTTTTGTAAAGTAGTATTCGGTACTCGGTACTCGTTTCAAGTAACGAATACTTAATAACGAATAATTACTTTTTGCACACCACTAATAGGTATATTCTGGAGATGACAAGCAGCGATTGAGTTGAAGACGGTCGTCGTCGCATTCTCCCACACACAAAATAACAACAATTGACATAACGACCCTGTTTTTTCACTCCCATATAATATTAAGTCCCGACCCGTATGTGGAATCAGCACGTTCACGTCAGTTCGCAACTCTAGTCGAGAGTCGCGTAGATTTGAGTCGATGGTCGATAGGGCTTAGACGCACATCAAAGGGATTTGCGTTGAATACGAATGCAGTGTATCCACATTTGCCTTAGAAAAGACACAGCGAAAATAATCATGCTGAAGTATGCATTTCGTAAACCTACCGATTCAATGTATGGAAGCACTACCATACCATTCATTTAATGGATCGGTCGCGAACGTTTCGGTCGCAATAAGCGGATCAGTGCTATGACCGAATTAGCTCGAGTCATGTGAAATGAAATAAGTTGTTCAATCGATCAATAGAAAAAATATATATAAGTTTCGTATCGAACCCGATGTTCGTACAGCGCCAAAAGTTTCTCTTCATGAAACTTAGCAATTTTTCTATGTTGACTTTACGAATTCAAGTTCATTCATTAACCATTACACTCTCCATAAATTCCAAAAATTAAATCATTAGAATGTCTTTTTTGCCTCGAATTCATAAAACCGATAATCGAGTTCGATTCACTATTGGCGCGTTATACCATTGATACGGTGGTGGTATACTTTCCAGTGTGGTATGATCAAAATATAGGAAACAAGATATGATGATACATCAACAGTAGGTAGTATGCATTGGCATCAGCTGTTTATCTGTCATTCTGGTGGTTATGTTCATCAAATGTCATTTCATTTGTTGGAAGTTTTATTTAGCAGAACATCCACAGGCTGGAAAGTGGCGCTGCTTACGTGGTATACCATATAAAATTATCGCATCTGTATACTACGAAGTGACGTAAAAACCACGATTAAACTAGGTTATTTATCTAGTAAAAGCGTGATATTGTGCGATACATTTATGGTATTCACGATACCATGGTACGTATACCAGCAATGTACTATATCCATGGTATTAGTCTAATCATACGCTGCCGCCGAAGTTCGAATACTAACCGACCAGCAACCATCGACCACCGAACACCGACCGACTCGAAAACTCGAGTTAATTTAGTGACCGCTGACCTATCAACCGACTTGTTATTTTTCATATGTCGTGCGTCGTTTCGGTTGGTCGGCCATTTCGACCAAATTATGGAAGTGACTGGAATGTCCGAAATGACCCAAGTGACCGAAATGACTGGAATGACCGATGTGGCTTCAATGTTCGGTAGGCTTGCGCATTTTATTTCACTCGAGTGACCAATCATTTGCAGCTTGCGATCAGTCGCGAACTAGTTCGTGATCCGTTGCGGACTAGTTCGTTCTTTTAGTTCACAAGTTCGCGGGAGTTCAGTGAAAGATAGTGTAGGAAAATGTGAAGACCAGTTACGGATCCCGACCCGTCGCGAACTAGTTCTTTGTTTTAGTTCACTAGTTCGCAAGAATGAAAGATGGTGTAGGAAAATGTAATGACCAAAAAAAAAATAAGTTCCTCTGTGTAATACCATCGTCTGATCGGGAAAAAAATGACCTCAGTGTGCAATTACGTCAATTTATGAATACAAACGAACTAGGACCGGAACTCACTACCAACTAGTTCTTTCATTTCACTTATGGGAACGCGCGTACCAACTAGTTCGTTCGCGAACTAGACAAGCCTAGTTTTCTGTCACTTCCATGGTGCGGTCGGTCGGTGATTTCGTATAGCGGTCGCTAGAAAGAGTTTCTATTAACTCGACTTTTCGAGTCGATCGGTCGGTAGTCGGTGTATTCGAACTTCGAAGGCAGTGTATGATTAGACTTTACAAATCGACGATACTTTAGAGGATAATGGAAAGTCGAATAACTGTACGGGTACATGCATTGGGTACGATACGAAAATATTTTTTCTAGTGACAACTGACCGATCGACCGACTTATTCATTCTACAGTGCAACCCGGCTATGACGTACATTGAGAGGACCACACAAGTAGATCGTTATAACCGATAGTATGTTATAACTAACATAATAACCTTTCACACTAGTGAATGGGGATTGAATGAAGGTACGTTATAACCGAAGGTACATTATAAAAGTGCACTTTATAAGCGGGTTGCACTGTATTCTTATTAAATTTTTCCCTGTAATGTTAAAGAAATGATTCTGTATACAATTTTTAGAATGCGAAAAAATACAGATCATTGACCGAAAATCGATAACCCTACATTCTATTAAAATAATAAAGTAAACGCCTCCTAATCTTTCCCAAACCATTTAAAAAAATATATTCTGCTAAGGTTTTAATCAATTTTCATTGGAAAATTATTTCCGAAAGATTGTTTTAATTGATTATTGTGTTGCTATGTACACATTTTATCTAATGGACGTTTAAATTGAGCATAACAAGGCTTTTAGCTCCAGTCCTATGACGACATTTGATTCCATTGTTTAGAAAGTAAGACATAAATTACCGATTCCTTACAGGACTTAGATAGAATTTATTTTACCCATTAACCGCCCTACAGGAAGAAGTCGGATTATTTTTACAGCTGCTAGATGGGCGTCTGACTTCACAGTACCAGATAGCACTTTCGGTTATCTTACGCTACCCTTGTACATACATTTTGCACTGGCTTTTACGATCCGAATTCTACACGGAAAACCGAATCGGATATAGACGGGATCAAAACCCCCATATCTGCTATTCCCGGTTCGAAGCGCCCAGGAAAATAAATCTTTCAGTCACAAAATCCAGAAAAAAATCAACCTATAAACTTCTGAATTCACCATACATAGTTCTCGGATGACCCTTGGCAAATATTATCGTGTTTGACTTTTTCTAGGAAAATCGAATGAATTTCAACCGCATGGCTAGTCTTAAGTTCCCGTCGTTGAATGCGGAGAAATCCATACATGTTTGTTTCTATGATGTATTGTGTATAAGAACGTCGTGTTTCATGACATACCATACAAGTACATACATAAGTAGAACAAAAATAGCTTTAACCGCGTCGTTTGATGGCAAGGATATGCTGATATACCTATATACCGAGTCTAAAATCCAAAAACGTTGAAAACCAATTGAAAGTTTTCCAGGAACAAGTAGATGAAGTCACAAAGTAGGTGAAGAGTCAAAATTTTGAATTAATTTTGTATTAATTGTGACTTTCCACCTACTTTGTGACTTGTGACTCCGCTGTTCATATCACCTGGGTTGGGCGGAATGGTTCTTTTCCTGATGTAATTCAGTTCTTTTTCAAACCTTATCTGGAAGAACCATGTCTTTTATTTTGCACTAAGCTACTAACCTTAAATTGGCAATATTTTTGTATAGCGCCGTTACTGCCTGCATAACTACATAACTGAAAATAAATTCTCTTAATTAAGAAGAAGAACTAGAATTGATATCAGGATCATTCCATCAGAAATCGCCGAAGTTGTGACCTTACCATCTTACTGACCATCATTTCTTTTGAAAATATGTGTACTTGAAGAACTAGTGAAAAAAATAATTTGTGCTTAAGTATAACTATGTATATTTATAAGCCTTTTATTAAAATATATTAATATTATTATTAATTTAAACTACATTTTACTTTATTATTTTAATTTGTTGTTTGTTAGTTATACACCCAACTCTGATTTTACACAGTAGATGAAATTATAGTAAAATCCTAGATGTATTCTACAATTTAAAAAAAAAACCTGATCGTGTAAAAAAGTGGTAAATCATGTAAAAAAAGACCGTGTAAAAGAGAGTTGGGTGTAGTACCTATATCTATGTTAAAGTTTTCACAAAAATGGTGTCCGATTCCTCTTTGAAAATTTATATCATAATTCATAATTATCTTAGAATAATGAAATAGGGCTCATTTGGTTGTTCTAATATAAAAAAATACGAATAAAAATTATTCTTGATATTTTTTTCAAGGATAACGATTATTGTCTTTTATCCGTGAACATCTCAAAGCAATATTTTTTTTATATTGTGTAGGTTATACTGTTTAACTGAACAATTTCTTAGGGAAATCCACTATTATATAGGGGAAGGTGCTGTACTTTGGACCGAATGTACCTCTGTCCAAACGTCAATTGCGACTAAACTTTAGCTGCTGGAAAAAAGTTTCTTCAATGAAATATCACCAAATGCGTAGGCTTTTGTTTCAGTTTATTAAAGCGAGCCTTGAAGATTAATTGATTAAGATAAAACAAAAGAAGTGATTTTCTGACATAAAAGTATTTATTTGTTAGTTCAGTTATTGTTTTTTTCAAGGCCCGTTCCTAACTAACGTTCTAACTGAAACTTTAACTGACAGATGCTCATACGAACTTTACAGTCAAAGTTCTGGTTAAATTTTAAGTGAAGGTCGTAATAACGGCTCTAAGTCGTGTATAATTATTTCTACTATGGCTCTGTTCAAGATTTCTGCTATAGCTGCTTCGAAAGCATAGCAGAGCAAGACTGTAGCAGCTGTCAAATTCAGCCATAGCATAAAAAAGCTTCTTCGATTTTTGAACAGCCAGAAGCAGCTTGTATAGCTTACAACAGCTGTTCGACACATACATACGCAAGTAGCGTTCCATATGACATAAATATTAAGAAGAAAAAGTGAAAATGAGCACTACCAGTAGTTCAATTTTTCACTTTTTCTATTGTTAATAAAACATTATTTTCCATTATATACATTCAAAATGTCGTTGAGACGAAACTGACAGCTGCACACACATATGCATATTGCAATAGCCGCTTTCTAGCTACGGTCCGGAGTACGAGCAAGAAAAAGCAGCTATGGAAGCAGCTTTTTAAAAATCTTGAACAGATCTAGTGTCAAATAGCAAGCACGAGAAAGCAGCTTTTTGGTTGCATTGAACACACAAAAGCATAAAAAAGCAGCTAATAGCAGCTATAGCAGAAATCTTGAACACACCCTATATAGCAGTTTTAGCTGGTAAGACAATTAATACATCGTGGTCTTGACCGTAAATTTAATCCTTCCTTACCATTAGAAATAACTAAAAAAATGTGTTTGTAGTAATGGGTGATCGCATGTACCTTGGACCGTTTTTTTTGGTTGTACCTTGGACTATGTAAGCTACATACATTAAAAAAAAATTTTAAGAAGAGGGACTTTCTTACTGAAATTACACCCGCAGAAGTAGTAGAGGGATTTTGAAGCAGACAGCAGCGAATCCTCTTTTACGCTACTGTTTATTTCAGCTAGACAAACCATTTTCTAAAGTTGCTTATTCTCATTATGCATTTTTCTTGTTTTTTTTTTAATTTATAACTTTACTAGATTTTTCTTTTCAAATAAAAATATAAATTAAATTAAATAAAAGAACCTTATATTATTACTCAGGACTTCGACTTTAAAATTGAATTATTTTTTATTAGTAGGTCCAAGGTAAAACTAGCAGCGGACCGAGGTACAACCTATAGCTGTACCTTGGTCTGTTTGAGGTTCATTCCAAAAACCGTTTCAGGATCCATCAAATTTACTTACAGCAGTTCCAGCTTTAATTAATTTTGTGGTTAACAAATAAGCTTTCATATGTACTATGCCCTACTTTTCATTTGTTATTGGTTTAATAGATTTAAGGGTTAATGTAAAATCTGGACTGAGATACAGCACCTTCCCCTACATACCTACCAAAAAACAAAAAAGGATATTTAATTACTATCTATTTTTTATGGCTATACCTGCTAGCTTATTATTCTCACAAAAGTACGACACACTAAATGTAGTGTTGGTTTTTTGAATTTAATTTGTCTATCCTCCATCCTCTGCCTACCATCCTCTACCCATCATCACCCACCATCCACCATCCTCTATCCACCAACCACCGTCCTTCATCTACCATCCACCAACCTCCATCCTCTATCCTGCATCTTCCATCCACTATCCTCTATCCTCTATCCACCTTCCATCGTCCACCTTTTCCATTTAGTAATAGGAATGAATAACTAATGCACCGAAAACGAACGAACTGCCGATAAATCATATGAAATACTCTCAAATGTTGAAATAACTCTCGCACCACCAATTGTAAAATGGTTATGTTAACGCAGAAATCTTGGCGGGCGTGTGCTCAATATATCAGCGAAGTTTTATTGTAATCGGATGAATAGTATAGGAAAGAGCAGACAAACCATTAGAGCACCAGGGTACTAAAATTATGAAAAAATTTGTAAAATGTTAAAAAAAACTTTTGTTTTTCATTCGATCTGGACCAAATTTTACAGGAACCCTCCCGGAAAATGCCCTGAAAATTTTATCAAAATCGGTTAAGCGGTTTAGTAGTTCGTAGGGAACATACATACATACATCCATACATATATCCCCGTTTATATATATAGATAGATATATAGATAAAGAGATAAGTCAATAAGCTTCAAGCGAATGATCGGCAGATGAATTCCCAGACGTATTTTGAAGGACAAGGGGCACAGCAATTAACAATTGGAAAAATTCAATGAGATCAATCAACACATGATAATTTGAAAAACAGGATATAGGTAGAACAAAAAAGGTAGAAAGTGTAAAACACTATACAGCGAGTGCAACCCGCTTTTACAATGAACTTTTTTAACGTACTTTCGGTAATAACGTACCTTTTTTCAATCCCCATACACAAATGTGGCTGTGCCGTGGAGTGATAATTCAACAAGGGGAAGCAATTGGCACATATCAAAAATTGTATGTATGTATATGTACTATGTATATGTACTATGTATATGTACTATGATATCTATAAATTTATTGCGTATTAATTGAACCACTCCCATTAGTTAATCAAATTTCATTTTCCTGGTATAATTGGTTCGGAAGATATTCTAATCCAAATATATTTATACCCCCCCCCCCCCCCCTTATAGGCCATCGACCGATTTAAACGTTTTAGCTTTTGTCTAATTTCCTATTATCCCTTAAGACAACTACAGAGTTTCCGTTTTCTGATATCAATCGTTCAGGAGATATGTATTTTAGAATGTTTCAACCCCAGTTTTCGAGCGGTTCGGACACATTGCTTCCCCTCCATTCCCACGCCTCTCAGCCCTTTTCGCAAACTTTTGCTTAAGTCGCGTGCCAATTCTTCCTCACAGCAAAAGTAATACTTCCAAATTGAAAAAAAACTAATTTAATGAGCGAAAAGTCAAACAAATTACACACAAAACCCATCTTCTCGGGTACCATACTCGAGCCTTGCTGCCTTTGTCATTCTAAACGTAACAACCGTTTCCATGCCCCACCATCCCTTTAAAAAAAAATATTTTTGCAAACTCCATTTGTAAACTTCTATACTACCTATACATAAACTGAATTTTATTTATCTAAGGCGCAATTGTTTAGTGAGATAACGTAATCAAAAGTTTTTCACTGATATTTAAAACTTGTGATATATTCTTATTTTCAAGGATGTGTTCGTTTTTGCACATGTCAGTAAAATTTACAGTATAAGTATATAAGTAGGTAGTTAAGCATTGAGTTGAATCATAATACGAAGCAGTCCAATTCAATTACGAGTTAGTGCTGAATAAATTACGGGGCCATTATTTAAATCCTACAAATAGTTTTACGGTACCGATCGGAAAAGTCCTTCATCCCTTAGTTGTGAACTCATTTCCAAATTGTGTTACGTACTCATCCAGTCTCATCTTACAGAAGCTTATGATAACATTTCACTTTAATTCAATGCACTATGAAGTATCGTAGCACAATTCTTTGTAAAAAACTGAGAAATAAAGGAGAAATTTTAATACAAAAGAGAAACCTCCATAGAAAGTCGCCTCAAAGTGTTTCATATTTTTGTTAAAGAAACGAAACCGAGCACACCGAGAAACGTCAGTGTGGCAGCAGAAGCTCAAAAGCAGTGGGAATCTAGATGTAGCCATACTACTTTTAAAATACATTGTTCAGGTTAGCTAAAGAAGGTGCAGGTGCAATTTCTCTACTAAAATGAGAACAAGGACTTGGCGTGGATTCTTTAACCGCATAGTCAGGTACCGAACAAATTGGATCCCAGTCTATTCACCAGATTCGTGTTTTTTGTGTTTATGGTGTTCTTTATAGATAATGTCGCTTAAAGCGATGCGCATTATATTATTCTTTGGGGGAACATTATTCGGTATTATAACCTGACAGAATAATATTCGACATTGTATTACTTTATTATTTATAATACAGTATTGTTATCGATTTAAAAAAAAAAAAATGTGATGCCCTCAAAATTTTTTTTCCACGTATCATGACTAGTAGATACGAAAAAAGCAATACAAATTTTCAGTCCGTCTGTCCGCCGTACGTCGACCACCCCGCGCAAAATCGTTTGAAGGCTCGTAGCTTTCTAACCAGTGGAGCTATTAAATTGAAATTTTTTCTATGAATAGACTGGGTAGACCCCTTAAATTGACATTATGCGTTTTAGACGGAAATTTTGGATTCTAGATCTCAGCAACCACTAATGCTAGGAGGCTGAAATTTCTAATTTGTATAAAACTTTGATAGTGGACTCATTAGCAAAAAAATTGCCGATATGGGTGAAGGGGTGTGAGAGTGGGGGGAAAAGTAATGCGTTCGACCCACAAAATGGGCGAGATCAATACATTCTAAAATCCATATCTCCTAAACAGTTAATGCCACAAAAACTGAAGCATAGTGAGTATCTTTAGGTACACTAGGAGAATAGATCGGAATCAAATTTTTGAGTGGGGGCAGTGACGTATGGAAATGGGGCGGGAAAATGTTTAACTCTCGTTTATCTCACGAACCTATTGCACTAGAAACACAAAACTTGATTTGTGAGTAAAGGTTGAGCAATAGAATCTGTTGAAGGTAAAATTTCGAAAGTGGGCGGTGGAGCATGAAAGTGGAGGGGAAAAGAATTTTACTAAAAATGCAAGTCTCATAACTCAAGAAAAGTGTAAGATAAATTTTTAAAATATTTACCAAACGTGGGGCTAGTAGACCCCCACCAGAAACAAAAACGTAGCAGCAGCAGGAAGCCAAGCGGAGCCTAAGACGACGTAACGCAGCCACCGCAGGACAACGTAGCGAAGACGTAGCAGCAGCAAGGAGCCAAACAGAGCCTAAGACAACGTAACGCAGCCAACGCAGGACAACGTAGCGAAGTCGTAGCCGCAGTAGGAAGCCAAACGGAGTCGATAGAGTAACGCAAGACGACGCAGGATAACGTAACAGCAGCAAGAAAACGTAGCGAAGACGTAGTAATAGCAGAAAGCCAAGCGGAGCCGATGACGAGCCGCGATAAGCCGAGCAGCAATGAACCAAGCAGTAAAGTTAGCCAAACAGTGAAAAACCTTGAGAAGTTGCAACAGGTAGTGACATTCCGGGTAACGAAGCAAACGAAGGAAAAGAGTAAACCGAGTAGCGAGCAAGCCAAACAGCGGACATCCATAATGTTGAGCCGAGCAGCGCCAAACCAAGCAATGACGAGCAAAGTTAAGCACGCAGCCAGTCATGAGATGACGCACAGAGACCGGGTGGAGGAAGGCAAGCTGAGTTGTGCAAAGAGTCGAGCTGCAACCAGCCACGACAAGTACGACGAACAACGCCAGACCCACGAGGACCAGCCGCAGAGCCAAGTCAATGGAAGTAGTTGCCACACACAGAGACGAAGACAGGGAGTGCTAAAATGTAGGGACAACACAGGGGACGGAGACAAGGAGGAAGCAGAGCGGAGAGAGCCAAAGCGTAGAGGCTTCACAGAGAGACGAATACAGGGAGAAGGCAGAGCGGAGAAAGTCAAGGCGAGCGAGCAGCATTGAACATGTAGAACAAGGGCGACAGCCAAGAACTAGCGAAGACGGAGCACGGGACGAAGCTAAGCGCAAGGCAGGGAGAAGAAGATAACAGGAGACGAAGCGGCAGCGAAAGCCAGGATCGCAGCAACGAAGTGAATTACGGAAAGTGCGATATTAGTGAATTAGAATTAATTATAACATCAACTGAATAAAGTAAAGTCGAACTAAATAAATATTTTGAAACCGATTCTGGCAACCGACGAGCATACCCCGGAATTTGAGTCGTTACAAGGCTTAGTGTATAGATACAGCTATAGTAGAGGCATGTTGGAAAAATATAATTTTCAAAAGGGGTTGTATGGTACGGGGGTGGTGGTGTTTTTCCTAACTATAGAACGGCTTACGCTAGAAAGTTGAAACTTGGTGTGTACCATATATACAAATCAACTAGAGAAAGAATTCTGAAGAAAAAAAAAATTAAATAACCAATGGCTTTCGGGAAGGAGGGGGCAAAAAAATGATCAATGAAAATTGAGTCATATTTACTAGGTCATCTAAAATATTGAATTCGTTTTAATTCAATGAATTCTTCATATGAATACCTAGAAACTTTTCCAAGATTTTTGAAATTCGACCCCTAAGGAGGTTTTAAGTGATTGTATACTTTTTTATGAATTGTGTTATATCTCTCTGGTCTGATCAGATATGACTTCCACGGGCTTGTTTAATAATCACCAATTTTTAAGTTTTTTCCTTTTTCAACCCCTAGTCGCACCCCGGAATACGACCTAATTATGTAACTCACATGTTATTTGTGGCAGCGGCGTGAGTAGATTAACGCGAGCCTATTCTAACCGCTTGCCGGTTGGTGCACTCTGTATTTAAATTCTCTATCCTACACTCTACACTACCCTTGTGAACTTAGCACCGTACTTTTACTATACAACGAACTACCCACATATCTCAAAATATGTCTGAAAACGCATACTATTTCAAAAAACATCTTAAAGAACATCTACAAAATAATCAAACTATAAATGCAAATATAAACGATTAATAAATATTCAATTAATAAATACACAAACCACTCACTCTTTCAAGCATACAGCTCTGAAGAATTAAAACTTGCTATTGTATACATATACCGAGTCAAACATTATCCAAAGAAAAGGCATCTTTAAAACATTAAATCCTTATTCATATTAATTTTAAAAATAATTTCTGTATTTCGGTTACTTTATAAATTTTCATTTTAAGACCGCTAATTTACTTATGTAAAATATAACAGAAGCTGTAACTCCTCCCTCCAAGCAACAAGTTTCGACTTATTTGGCGGGAGTAAAGAAAGAAATAAATAAATAAATAAATAAATATATAAAATAAATAAATAAATTAAATAAGAAAATGGTTTTTAGATGGCGCCTTGTTTGTTCTGATTGTACCAAAAATTGTTTGTACTAAAAATTATATTTGTACCACCTTGGTTCGTGCAAACTAGCTCCCAACTTGCACTAAATTAACTGAAATGATATTATTGAGGTGTGGTGATATGATTGTATCGAAAATGATTTTTTTAATCCATTAAATAACAAATAAAAAAATGATTAATAAAAAAATAGAAAAAAATATGCCAAACTATTGTAAGTTGACCTCACTTGATTGTACATCCATGTTTGCCGAGATTTCTAATGTTTTGATTTTTCACTTGCAGGGAGAAAAGTCTGGACCATCTTGAAAGCCCTCAACGTTGAAGTCAAACCCGGTCTTTTCGCCAAGGCCTTGGAAGGTGTCAATATCAAGAATTTGAGGACCATCAATGGATCCTGTGTCGGTTCTGCCCTGCTCCAGAAGCTGCCAAGAAGGAGAATGAGGAATCTGAGGCTAAGGAGTCTGACGATGATATGGGCTTTGACCTTTTCGATTAAACTATGGCGCTACAGTGCTGAGAAAATTTAATTCCTCTCTGTACACTTTTAATATGTAAATAAACGCTTTTTCAAAACACAGAAATCGATAGATTATTTTTGTGGCAGGACACGAGTTCGTGTAACGAATTTTCCAGCATCCAACGTGAGGAACAAAATTTACGGTTAACATTTTATTTTTCGTCATCATCATCAATGGCGCGACAGCCCAAATCGGGCCAGGGCCTGCAGGATACATCGTCTGAAGTCATCTCGGTTCAGCGCCCGCGTCCTCCAATTTGTGCATCTAAGAAGCGTTTTGCAATCTGCGTCAGGCGCGAAGGAGCTACTTACATACTCGACGTTGTCGAGCTTGCGCAACCAATCGCTAGTAGCTACCCTGTCGATAATATCGAGAAGCTGTACCAGTCTAGTTTCCAGCCTTGTAGATACGACCGTGATTGTAATACACTTACCACAAATGACCATTTTATTGAAGCATAACAATATTCTTTTCAATTAAGAACATAACGGCACTAAAAATAAAAATTGATTATATATCCCATCCTTTATCCACTATCCAACATCCATCGTCGAACTTTACCATTTAGTAACTCATAACTACTATATCGGAACGCATAACTACTATACCGGAAACGAACGAACTTCCGTTAAATCATATGAAATACAATCAAATGTTGAAATAACTCTCGCACCACTGCAAAATGATTGTGTTAACGCAGAAACCTTGGCGCTCAATATATCAGCGAAGTTTCATCGTAATCGGATGAATAGCATGGGAAAACGTACGGACAAACAAACAAACAATTGGAGCACCAGAGTACTAAGGTCGCGAAAAAATTTGAAAAATGTAAAGAAATACAAGTCTATTCAACATGTTCCCTGAAAATTTTATCAAAATCGGTTGAGCGGCTAAGGAGTTCATAGGGTACATACGCAAATGCACACATAAATACATACAGCCATCCTTATACATATAGGTAAGTATATTAGAAATGAAGTGAGTCTTTTTCGCACCTCTTATTTGAAAAGGACAATTTCACTTTCGGTGATTTACCTAGTTTCAGATCCAATTGAACCCTGATGATATTGTCTTTTACTTTCGAAACTAAACGAGTGTCATTAATAAAGAAGAAACGATACATGTGCAGTCCTTAGTTTATTTTATCCAAAACTACAATATAAAACAGAGTTCAGTATTTCAAGTAAAGTATCATTCGATTGGCTTACAGCCGATCGTGACTGCAGTATGTTGTTAAAAATAAAATACTCTTTGAGGATCAATGTTGATACATTGAAAATGTCTTTCGAGAACCATCCCAACTCACAGCGAAATTTGTTGTGCCGAATCAATCAGAACATAAGCCTAGTACTGTGCTCCGAGCGAAACGAAACGAACTGTCAAAGTTCATATAAAAAAATGGATTTTTCGTTGACATTTCACCGACGAAATATTTCGTTCGTTTTGCAGTACTGTGTTCGGGGACGGAATGGACATTTGCCGTAGTCACTAATAGATGGCGCTCGTGGCGATTTCGTTTCGTTTTTAATGGTACCGGAGGCTTTTTGACAAGCGAAATTATTGACAACTCAAAATTTTCAATAGTTCGCTGTCAATTCAGTGAGTTTGTGCACGGGAAATTTTGTGTGAGCAATATTTTGTTGTGTTATGTGCCGGAATAGTAATTACTTGACATTTTTTTAATATTTTCAAATTTCGCGCGTGTTTTTATCAATGACATCTAGTAGCGAACGGTGTAGAATATTTCAGTCCGCTTCGAAGGTGACTTTTTCGTTCGTGTTCGTTTCGCTGAACACAGTACTAGGCTATACAGTCTTAAGTTCTTGTCGGGTTCACCCCCAAGCACTTGCTATGTTCTTTTACTGGGCACAACTCACATGGACACGGCGTCTTTATCTGGCTGCGTGTGTACATGAGAGTTTCTCATAGGATTTCAGATGTGTATGCGTGAAAAGCTAGGATGAGTTTTTCAAGTCAGTTTTGAATGAATTTGATTGAATGATGAATGAATTGAAAAAGTCCTGCTTTCCAAATATTCCCGCCAGAGGCATTGCGGAACTAAGTGAGACACAGCTGGAATCAGCTGACTCGATATGTCAGTATGTGATTGGGCCGCAAAAGTTAACTCGAACCGTGATCGTTTCTTAGTGAATTGTTTCTGTTTTGTGTGCATTTTATCGTTGATTGGAGGCCACGAAAGTCTACCGTGAAGAAGGAAAAAAACGGAGTAATAGCGAGAGCGAAGAAAAGTACAGCGGCCGGGTTCTGTCAAACGAACGCGTCCGAATTGAAATTGAAAGTTCTCCGCTCGTTTTTGTGTGTTTAAGGTTTGACCGAAAGCGTGGACGTTGATATGGAAGGCGCTCCGCTACCATCACATCAGGGCTCGCCGCCGCCGCCGCCGCCGCCTTTGGCAAGGGAACTCAATTGATATGTGCCACGGCGAGTATATTTTGTATGGAGCAGACGTCGAAAAATGGTGCCGATTTTGCACAGTTGCATGCCGTACAGCGGTATTTTCGATTGGATTTATATATATTATATATATATATATATTTATACCCGCCGTGGCACATATCAAAACAAAAAAAAACCAAATCAAAATCCGATCGAAAATACCGCTGTACGACATGCAACTGTGCAAAATCGGCATCATTTTTCACATTTTATTCCGATTTTATGTGAAAAAAAAAACCGTTTCCTGCAGACATATCCTCAGATTTTCACGTGTCGCATGTGAGACTACCATCTACTCAGCAAAATTAACAGAATCAAAATTCCGTTAAAATTGACTCGGTACGGCATGCAAACGTGAAAAATCCGACTCATTTTTCGACGTCTGCTCCATACAAAATATACTCGCCGTGGCACATATCAAAACGAGAGTGCATTAAAGTGCTTGTGGATGGGCGGGTGCTTATCTCCACCTCTAATCCAACCAATCACGTAGCGCTCATTGAAAAAAAACATTCGAATCCGGGCCAACATCCGAATCCGGTCCTCCATCCAAGTACTGCGCTGCTTTCTTAGCTGCTTCACTTATTGATAATCAGCCGGAAAACGCGCCGTTCACTACTTTTCCACAGTACGTTTACATCGAGCTGCCAAGCGCTGAAAACGGAAAAGACGTCTGAAATCTTCTATCAGCCGGAGAAAGATTTCTGGAGGGTGGGAAAGGGTGTCCTTTCGTTCTAATTCTCCTTTTTGATCGTCCGCAGACGCTGGATGTGCCCTGCGAAACTAAAGTGCGCGATGGAACCGAACAATTGGAGTATCATGGCGGTGATATCCAAGGCACTATTTCAGAGATTTACACTCAATTTACGAGTATCTGACTGGTAAGCTGTTTCAAAAGGCAAAGAAACTGAACTGCAGGGTGGACGCGAAGCTATTCCATGGACGGTGGTCCGCTTTACGGCGTTTCATTACTGGCCCGGAATCACATGAAAATTCAATCAAGGCTCCGAAGGTTTTCATATACAACGGAATGGAGATGCGGTCTTATGTTATGGTTGTTTATATGTTTAATTTTTTTTCTTGAATATCAATAAAAGCAAAATTCTAAACATTGGTGGAGATAGACACAGGAAAATTAAAGACTTTTGATAGGATCACCGATCACTGGACTTTACCTTAATATCGTTTTCCAGCAAACGCTTACAAACTTCGTAGCCAATGCCACTAGCACCGCCTGTAATCACAGCGTTCTCCTCGTTTAAGGTCATCCTGGTGAGTCTTTGCAGCACACACTTTAACTGATGATTGAAGCTATTGGAGAGAAACACTAAGCAACGGAAACTGAGTGGTAACCTTAGACGTCGGTTATCTTTTACAGTCGGTTGAGATCGACAGATTCTTCCTACTACTTAGGACGAAATGATCCGATCCCGTCGTGGCGAAAAAGATGATTTGCAAAGTTTACTTTTTGGTTGCTTTTAATGTGGAAAATTTGAGAGGGGCGGTGATATTTCTCCGAGCGATTGTCGAGTTTCTTTGAAAAATGAAAATATCACAAATTTGTATAGCGTAAGTGAAAATATTCAACCGTAAGAAAGCCGACTCTGTGAATATCATACCTTTTTGTTGAACCCGACACCCTTTTTTAAATTTTTTAAAATGTTTTTTTATTACGACTTACCGGACAATTCAAAGAAGGTCTTAATATAAATTTAGATAATAGGTATGTCTTGAAAGTTACGTCTATTTACGATATCAAGGAGTGCTTGATTTATTGAAGACAACCCCTGGAAGCATTTGAGCGTTTTCCTAGCATTTATGCAATAGTAGATCCGACGGGGCACAATAATCTGACACACGCTATCTGCCAAAGTGCTTTTCTCCACACTACCGGCAAATTGAATCTTAATACACGTGCTCCGGTTTGGATTTAATTAACAACTAGCCACCTACAACGTACACTACTCCTCCTGTTGATTATCCTCTTAAAAGTACTGATGCAGGATAGTCGTACTAACACATACCTTCTAGTGTTTTAGGGGCGATGGCTATAATACACATGTGGTCGATTGAAGTACCACCGTACTCACCACCAAAAGATATCAACTGAAATCTCGCATGTAGCTGGGGATTATGCATGCAAATTCGCAAATCCTCGTTATTTATTGCTCGGAGCCAAGGCTAAGCTAAAGCTGCCAGCTCGATGAATGTAAGGATCGGGTTCTCTTTGAAAAGTGAATTGGATTATGTAGTTCTTTGTTGGATAAAGTTTTTAACAGGTACCTAGTTTGTTTCATGAAGCCCCACACGATGCGATATTACTCCTTTGCACCACTCAACTCTGTTCTGGAAAAGTAACAATGTCTTTATTAATTACTTGCTTGCTTCTAAGCTTGATAAATCCGATATTACCGTTTTGGGTAAATAAATTGGTTATTTCTTGGGCAAACTTTCTTATGCGGATGTATTAAAAGTCAAACTAGCATCATCTTTGAATATAGCCGCCATACAAAATGTCCTACAAACACATACATGTTCAACAATATTGGCTAATAATTTCGGAACGCCTTGAGCTACGACTTTATAATTTAGTATACTTTGTATTATCATTAGTTTTAGTTAAAGGTATAAGGTATAAGTAGAAGCTTAGAAATAATTTACAGCAATTATTTTCAATCCATTTACAGAACTCACTATGACTCAAGTACTCGTTGAGTCACAAATTCGGAATCTTGTACAACTTAGTTGTCAATGGCCTCGTATACACCGGTATTAACACAGTTTGTATTATCAGAAAAGCCGTAAAGAAGCAGTGTAAACGTGTGGTATTTAGTCCAGTTTCGCATGTGGACTAGAACTAGACTAAATCAAACCGAGCACAGTTGAAATGGCATTCTGGCAACACTAAGCTTCCCCTATCTTAGCATTTTCACAGATGGCGTTCTGCGTTTATTTCAATTTGTAGTCGCAGGGAAATCATACGGTTTATCCAAAGTATTTACAAATAGGATTGTTCGACATGTGACATTTCACCTGCATGTCAACTTCACATGACGTTTAAAGCAAAGTGGATTAACTTAGTACTCTCAGGCGGTATAAACGGCAATCGTATTAACTTAATACCGAAAACAGTTTAATACGTACATATATTAACGATTACGGTATATACGAGGCCAGTGAAAGCAAGCTTCAAATTTACGTTTAGAATTTCGAAAAAATTAATTTTTCAAAAATGATGTTTTCTAAAAGTACATACTTCTAAGAATATTGTGTGTAAATTTCTTAAGAAGCTGTGAAATATTTCCAGAGTTACAGGCTATTGTGTGACTGTACTCGCGGCCGTATACCTGCTTCGAGTTTGTAAACTTAATCTTTAAACATGTTTTTCTCAAAATCATTTTTTCACATCGTACGACTAAAAATTTTCGTACCGACAGACGGACCTTTTTCTTAATATTATCAACTAAAATACAAATTTCTAAAAATTTTCTCTTATAATATTCTTTAAAATGTTATAACTAACGATTTCAAACAATTTTCTAATAACTGAAGATTTCATAATAAGCAGAAAAACGAAAATTCGTTCGGTCGTGTGCAATGTGTACAGCGCCTAAGGCTTATTTAAATTGTCACTATTTCAGCATTTTCAGAGATGGCGCCCTGCAATTCAGCACCATTTGTAGTAGGTATTTTCATCCAGCAGCATAACAGGGTCATTTGATGAGGTAGCAAGATACAGGGGTGGGGTAGTTTTTCATAAATCGTAGCCAAAAACCTTTATGCCCTTTATACAGTTCCGTTTCGTCGTATAGCATACGAAACTTTTCCTGATAAAAATTTATCTGAGGCATTTACCAACAGCATTGTTAGCCCTGCTAAATTAGCTTTTGAAATGATCCACATCGTTTTTTTCAATTATGAACTGAAACCGTCCAGCTGAAAAAATACACACCTATTATTGTATTGTGACGAATATTACAAATTCATTTAGGATAAGCCAAGAAAATGCGTGTGATATCTATTACTTTATTATTTTTTAGTAATAAAGTATTATCTAATGTCGACCAGCAATTGGAATTTTTCAATTAAAATAAGTTATTAATCATGAACTGAAACGTCTCTGTTTGTATGTATTTGATTCCGTTGAACTATATGAAATACTCTCATTTATTTAAACATGTCGAGCTATCAAATTAACTTTAATTCTGCGGGCTCTTTTTAGAAGCGCCTAGGACCTTTTTCAAAATTTTTTGATATCATACCTTTAAGGTGGTGTAAAGAGGTAGTGAAAATATAACCGAATTATTTTGTAGAGATAATAAAATATAGAATTTACTTTCACATTTAAAAGCTTTAAATGTAATCGGGAAAACCCTGATTTAAGTATTGTGTGATATTGAACCCTGGGGAGAAGATGTATTGTTTAAATTTTCACAAATTCCAATTTTACTTTATTATTTTTAGATGAAAAATTGCTTATTCTAGAAGGCTGAAAGTGAGAACCATAGATTATACTTGAAACATATATGTATTAGTATATCTATATTGCTAGCAGTCATATTTTCTCGTACAAAATAAATAAGAACGGGTTGAAATGGAAATTCAACAGCTGATTTTGATTTTTGTCTCAAAAATGTTAAGAACCAAGAGAGGGCAGTACAATTTTTTTATCACAAATCAAGTTTTTATGAAATTTGAACATCGTAAATATAAGTATTTAATTACGAAAAATATGTTTTATAAGAAATTGTACAGTTTATGATTTCAAAAACATTTTAATATTAAATTAAAATCCAGTAACGTTTAAACTATCACTATATTGAATTGAAAAATTCAGAATCAGCTGTTTACAACGATACTTACTTTGACAAGTGCCGCTGGCAATATAAATATTAATACACATATGACTTGAAAGGATTGGACATGCCACAGTAAAAAAGAGCCATGTTTTTTTTATGCTTTTTTTATGGCGAAGTAAAAACTGCATGGGAGTACAAAACTGGAGTAGAATCATGAATCTTGAATCGAGCTTTGTTTTCGATTTTCGAGCTGATTTCGTACTACCAATCTCGTTTTGACCTGCAATGTGCTCGAAGTAAAAAAAATCGTATTAGTTTCGAGTTGAATTCGATACTACCAATCTCGAATTTGGTTTGTTTAAAAATTCGAGTTACACAGATTTTTTTTTTAAATTGAGGCCAAACTTGAAGAGTATCGATTGAAGCAGCTGGAATTGGACATGAGAAGATGATGTAAGACTTAAGTTCACGAGAAAAGACTTAAATTGAGAAGAAATTTTTGAATTTGATTTATATTTTGTTATTGTTTTTACTTAACTATTTTAAGGGTTTGTAATGTGGTCAAAACGAAACAAAACATGACTTTTTGAGCCACAAGGCATGGCACTACTGTCTAAAACAAATTTGAAAGCCGCTTTAGTCTTAATTGTTTGCGAAAGCTTGGAAAAGATAAAAATTTAGCAATGAACTAAATTGCGTGAGTGGATCGCAAGGCGGACAACAATCGAAGGATCGTTACCTTCGCTGGGCATAGAACATGGTGTGCAACACGGTGCACACATTTTAGCTTTTAACTTTGAGAACTTTATCAATAAATTTTAAACATTAACAATTTCTGTATTATTAATTTTTTAATTCAACTTTTAAATGTTATTCCTTAATATTAATAAATTATTTTCACTAAATAACTATATATTTTTCATATACCTAACTTATTTTGAAAATAACCGAACCAAATTGAAATTAAACAGTCAACTGTCTGTCATATGTCATCCTACAGAAACATTCTAGTACTTTCCTGTTTAATATTCTTGGCCATACGACTTTTAAAACTAGCCCCGAAATTGGTGCTACCCAAATGAACTCGAAACGAGTGCAACTAGACTCGAAACGAGAGTCTCGTTTCGAGATTCGTGATTAAGTATTTTCGGCCCAAAAATTTTGGCGCGAATTTTAAAAGTATTTTTCATATGTTTAAGATATTGCATAAACATACTGCAATTAAGATCTGCTGTGAGCAAATCGTATGATACTCTAGATGAGAACGATTTTGCCCGTTAACGAACTTAGCCTATAAAATTCGACCAAACATTTTCAAAAAGGGAAAATTTCAATCATGCTAACGAACAGACGGGCGGGACAACGAACGTCAAGCGTATTTAGAGGTTTTGGCCCCAAATACGAACAAAATAATATATAACTTTCTTGGTCTAAGGCTTCGATCTAAACGTTACAAACTTTTGGGCTGGACTAAACTTAAAGTACTCTCAGATTTCATCCAAGATCAAAGCCGTTCAGGATATCATGACAACCAATAAAAACAAACAATAAAATATTCCTTCATAACTATTTCACGCGTTTTTTTGACAAACAATCCCTTGGCATCCTTGGCTACCATGGTGGTGTCAAAATAATTCTGGCCTCTGTATTTTCGTGCTTTTACACCGGGATGTCCTATCCTTAGTTACCTTACCAAAGGTTGGAGCTTATGTAGTACTATGACTGTGGACCCATTTTCAAAAAAACGGTCGACAGTGGTGTGCAAGTGAGGGGGGGGGGGGGGTGTTAAACAATGCGACCAAAACGCTTGAAACCTGGGCTCGAAACACTTTAAAATCCATATTTCCTGAAGAGTTAATGCCAGATAGCTGAAACTTTGTAGTTGTCTTAAGCGATACTAGGAGGTTAAAAAAGGGTCAACGATTTTGAGGGGGAGGTGTTAAGTGTCAGAACAGTTCTTATCAGAGCTACGTTGTGAACCGTCGGTGTTTTTTTGCCAATTTTGTTTAAAAGTAGACTTGAGGACACTATACAAGAAGCCAAAAAGGATTCGCCATTTTTAATACATATAAGCACCAAACATAGTCAATCGATTCAACAGTAGATATAAAAGCAGACAAAATAAATCGTTACTAATCCTATTCCCAATTCCACCTCCTCATCCAAATCTCAATCCAATTCCTCAATCTTTTGCTACAAATGTAACCTTTTCGGAGTCCTTAGGGACCCAAGTAATTATTCCTGAATCGATTCGCACCTGCCCTGATTATAGGTAAACACAGCAAAACATTGGTCGCTATGTCCCAACAGTACAAGTACATACTACAAAGTGGGTACCGACTACAAAATGCTATAACTGTCTGTCCTGATCTCCGCTTGTGCATTTGCAGCTGAAGGGCAATCTATAGCCTTATACATAGTTCTGGTATGTTTCCTGTTGTTGCACACCTGTCCCATCTATTTGCTTCCGATTACTTAAACTCCTCTCTTTTGAGCCATCCGACGAAACTTTAATTCGACTCTAGCGTTGAATTTTAATTACAAAATTGCACCCAAAGGGGCGCCAAGCTTTCTTGGTATTTATTTGTAGCTGGGGAGGTTTGATGCTATGCTAACAGAAGAAAGTTTTCGCAAAGTCATTACAAAACCATAAAATAGTTGGTACATAGAATGATCACGAATGGTACTTACTCTTGTGCGATTCAATTTCAGCATTGAAAATTAATTGAATGATGATGTTGGCACATTTTCGTTCGAATTTGATACGTAGTTTTAATTATACTAAGAGGCCTTCAGTTGTTAAAATAACGAATTGGTTTTATATGTGATTAAGCTTCGGATATGATTAGGCGATATATGGTATATGATACGTATATGCTTAGGTATATAGTGCATATATGAAGATCCGTTTTTAATTGCAAATTCTTATTAAAATTTGTTAAAAATGCATACATATTATTATGTTATTTGAAAAAACATCCAACTCTTCTTCAACACGATTTTAAAATAAAACGGTCCACGAAGAAAAATAAATAGCAATTTTTTTCACGATTTTATTTGCGTTTGTTAAATAACAAATAAAGTCTTTGTTACGGCTGTTTTCAATACCGCGATAAAATTTTAAAATAAAACTTACCAAAGCAGATCGCACTTCGTATCCTTGTGGGACTACTCCTCAAGTCCTCGCACAATACTCTGATTAGTCAATAATTCTACAATGCAAGAGGAGCTGGAAGATGCTTAAGGTAAGGAAATGGATTGTTAGAAATTAATTGTATTAGGTTTAGTTTAGTAGGATAAGGAACGTGAATTATTATGATTAGGAATTATTAAGAATTGGTTAGAAATTTACAATTAACAATTGACAATTTACAATTGGAATTACAACACGAAAGACAAATTACAGCACGAATCCGGCGAATCACGACATAACCTAAAATACGTAAACGTAAACAAAAATAAAACATCACATCACATACATACGTAAACAAAGTCATCACATCACAAACGTCAACAGAAGTATCAAAAGACATTACATTACAAATATGGCGAGCATACACTGCGCGAATTGGAAGTCGATAAAGTAGAGCGTGGTTCGGATCCAGGCTAGATCGTCGTTTGGTGTATACAAAGTGACTTAGGTATAGATTAGATTAGATTTCATTGGGGGCGGGGGATTCTATGTGCTATACCTCATTGATCTTTCTCCAGTTTCAATCTAAAGGTCCTCACTCAGCTTTATTTCTCTAAGGAATTTATCTAGTTGGTGTACGTCTTTTTTCGCAATGGTACTTTGCAATGGTTAAAAAAGCAGCACAAAATGTGTTCAGAGGTTTCTGCCTGCAGTTGGCAGAATCTGCATAGGTTATCAGTTATAACTCCTATTCTTTTAAGATGATCTTTCAAGCACGACTGACCCGTGAGTATCCGGGAGTATAATTTGTTGGTTTGTCTCAGTCTAGGCAGTTCCTCCCATATCCTTACGATCATTTTAATGGAGCAGGTTAAGATTATACAGAACGGCTCGGGTCCAGTAGAGTGGACCGCTGTTCCGTCTCTTGCAAGTTGATCTGATATTTCGTTACCCTCATGACTTTGTTGTTGGTACTGAGGGTGCAAAACTTTTCTTGGCACTCCCACACCATTTTTAAGTTTACCGTGTGTGCAGTCAAGGCCTTTATCGCTGCCTGACTATTTGTGAGAAAGACTATGTTTTTATTTAAGTAACCCCTTTCGAGGTTTATTTCTATGGACGTGGTTATAGCATCGATCTCCGTTTGAAAAACGGTGGGATATTCACCGATGAATTCCGTTATCCTGGTGCGGGGTCCGCTTATGCCAGCTCCAGTGCCTTCAGTCGTCTGGGATCCATCGGTCTACCATACAATGCTATCTGGTCCGAACTGAGGTGGGTTCCTTGCGTTGTTTTCTCTGTCACAGACTATGAAGTAGAAAGGGATATCCAAGCGATATCTCTTTATCATATGGTCTACAGGCATGTCTAGCATTTGAATGCTACTACTAAGTCTAGACAGATTATTAGGTTCACTTTTTATTTTCACGGCTAATCTTGCCTGGGATTCGATATAGATGTGAAGCGGAGTCAGATCTAAAAGAACCTTCATAGCTGCCGTGGGGCAAGTTTTTATTACTCTTGTTGTGTTGATACATGCCAACCGTTGCAGCTTGTCCAGTTTGTTCCTGGCGCTTAATAGTTTTGTTCTTTGCCACCATACTGATGCTCCGTATGCTATCATAGGTCTTACAATAGCTGCGTAGATCTATAAGGCTATTTTGGGTCTCAGGCCCAGATTTTGCCTACGACTTGTCTACACAATAGTAAAGCAGTAGTGGCTTTCTCTGATACTTTTTCTAGGTGTTTGTTCCATAGGACTTTCTGATCCAGAGTTACTCCTAGATATTTTACATCTGTCGAGAATTTGATTTTTGTCTCGTACATCATGAGCACGTCTCTCTTTCATGTGAAGGGCACAATCGTGGTTCTGCCTTGATTGACCTGTAGACCTTTCTCATGGCACCATGTTTGTGTTTTACTTAGTGCTTGCTGCATAGGGTCGCTGAGGGTTTCCTCACACTTGCCCTTAATCATGATTACTAAGTCGCCAGCGCTCTTGGACTGTGAGGCCGCTATGACACAGTTTTAGACCAAATTTGGTATGGCGTGTACCCGAATTTTGAGTTTTATGTTTTGTCGATTTGTAGCCGTATTTTGGATTTCTCGCTAAAAATGGTTTGAACCAAATTTATGGAGAATTAAATTCCAAAATTTTTTATCTGAACAACTTTTTTCTAAAATAATTATTTATTGCTAATAATAAGCGTAAAGTGTAAAAAATTAGGAGATTGTCCCAGTTTATAAAACTTTTGGACCAATTTTATTAAAAATAGGTGACATATTTCCATGGCAAAGTTATACAGGACTAGATTCCCTACAAGTTTCGTGTAAACCAGTTTTCGTATGAAGAACGGATCACGAGTGGGAGCACGGTAAACACACAGGCATGGCGTCTACAGGAAAAGCAATAAGAAAATAAAAAAAAACAATAGTACCTACATATTCTTGTTGTTTTCAATACGAATTTGAATCACTACTCTCGATCTGGATAAATCGTAAAAAAACCCACCTATTGTTGTAAATATAAATTTTTCGATTCCATTAAAAAACTATAAATGCCATGAATCTTGATGGGAACACTGTCAATAGCAATGTTTGTATTTTTCTTTTTATATTTTAACAGAATTTATCCACGAAATATAATAAATTAAGACAAAAAATTTTAAATTGAAGAATGTGCGTTTGAAAAAAACAACTCGAGATTATGCTCTTGAACTTTTGAATATATTTGATAATCATTTTGGTCTGTTAAAGGTTAGCGTAAGCAGATTAATCAGAATTATCACATTACTACGAAAACGCGAATGCGATACTCTTTATCCACACTTTTTGGATATTAACTTTTATAAATATACATATATATATATTTATGTGTATAATACATGAAAAAACAAAATTAAGGGGGCCTATGCATTGACGTTCCTGCCTTACAGTGAATGTTCCAAGTTGATGATTTTTGAGATATGAAGCTTCTTTTCTGCGAAACATTGCAGCGACTGTAACTACTACGTATGTTTTTTTCGACCATTTGACTGGACTATTATTAATTTAATTAACCTAAAACCATAGTTACCTCCTTTCTATTCCAATTTAGCTGGTATTTTTATTGTAGTCTTAATGGTTTCAACCTAATGGGAAACCATTTTACTAGATAATTACTGGCTTAAACAAAATATTTCTTCGTTTTATTACTGTGTCCTGTCGAAGGTCCTCTTCCCACTTTTTATTTAGAGCTTTATTCCTTGTTTTAAAGCAAAAACCTAGAATGGTTCTACCACCGATAGGAAAACTAGCAATTCATGAACAGTCTGTAAAGTTGAATTGGCGATGATATTTCATAAAATTGGTGGTGAAAGCAACATGCAATGTGGCGTGCTCTCGTCCAATTTATTAAAATCGTACATTATGGAAACACAAGAGAAATGTGGACAAAAAGTGGTTTAAAATTGAAAAAAAGTTGTATTTTAAAATAAAACAACACATTTTGCCGCCTTTTCGTGTTACGTGGAAGGAATTCCGATTATGCAGTGCAATGTGAACATGAAATTTGTATTAAATTACAGAGAAATTGCCAGTGTTCTTGTAGGTATTTATCGGTAATGTTCCAGTTTTTACAAAATGCACTCCTAACAATATTCAAATATATGAGTGTAAATTAGAATAAGTTACAATTTTGCATTTAAGAAAAGTGTATTTGTTTTTTTTTTTATAAGAATAGAGCTGAGAATGTGAGGGACGATAGTAATGAAATGGTTACACATGAAGTCAAAAGTTTTTAGAAAAACGTAACGCTGCAAGCCCATCGTATGATACTCTAGATGAAATACTGAACTCCGATTTATATTTCAGTAAGAATGAGGATGGACCATACAATTATTTCATGACCTTTTATTTACAGGTAGAATTCATTGTATAGTGGCACTCGATGAATGGTTAAACGATCTCTTGAGTTATAGTGGGTTCCATAAATTAAGTTAGGACATTTTACACAATTTTTGTAAGGTAACTACATGAAGGACTTATGAGCTAATTTTCATATTAAATAGTTTCAGCTGCGACTATTATAAATTACAAATACATAAACAAATTTCAAAAGCGTTTTAAGGTATCGTTCAATATTGGTGAACACGTCTTTTAAGGGGGTTAGGGACTTGTCGAGTTTTCATACAAATTCATATACCTTTTTCTGAGGAACCGCTCGACCGATTTCGAAGGAATTTCAAAAATATTAAAAACTAATTGACTTATAAGCTTTGGAAGTTAAAAACTTTTCATATTTTTTAAACATAGCAAAAAAATAGAAAAGAATTAACTTTTTAAAAATTCATTCGTTCAGTATAAATACCATGATTCTATCTCTAAGCAAAAAAAAAATAATTTTTATATTTGTTCTCAGTTTCGAGAACATTTATGGGAAAAAATGGGGAAAAAAATGTTATGGAGAGCAAAAAAACTAAAATTGTTATGTTTTAATCTCTTTTCAATGGTTTTCTCTGCAAATTATTTTTTTTTATATTTATATTGTTAAAACCAATTACACAGATGGCATTGGTTCTGTTTCCCATCTTCAACCATCTTCTGTTTTTCATCAGAAAAATCTGCTGAAAATCTGAAAAATCTGCTGTCTATTTTATTTTGTGTAGAATTGAATGCAGACAAATAATAAAATATAAAAAAATTCTGCCAGCAGTCTGGGCGCAACTTTATTATTTTTCCGGCAGAAGTTCGGAACGTGTTTAATTCGGGGATGCGGTGTATGTTACTATGTGACTGAAAACCTAACAAAAAGTTCGGGAAGCGGTTAGAATAGGGTGTAACATATGAATTATATAATTGGGTCATATTCCAGGATGCGGTCTAGAGGTTGGAAAAGAAAAAAAATTAAAAATAGGTTTAATAATCACCTATTACAAGCCCGTGGAAGTGAAAAGATATTCGATATCTGATCAGACCTGAGAGATATGGTGGAATTTATGAAAAAGTATACAACCACTTTACACCCCCTTAGGGGTCGAATTTCAAAAAATCTTGAAAGTACAGTCTAGGTATTCATATGAAGAATCCGTGGAATAAAAATTAATTCAATATTTCGAAAGATTTTTTTTCTGCCCCCCCCCCCCCCTTCTGAACCCCAATGAATATTGATATTTTTTTTATCGGAATTACTTTTCTAGTTGATTTACATATATGTACCGAGTTTCAACTTTCTAGCATAAGCCGTTCAAAAGTTAGGAAAAACACCCCCCACCCTCGCACCATGCTACCCTAAAAAAAATTGTATTTTTCCACTATGCCACTAATATAGTTCTATCTAAATACGAAGTTTAAGGTTTATATCATTACAAGTTCTTAAGATATAAGCATCGGAACTTTTTCCTTCTCACCCTTCCCCACCTTCACCCTCTACACCCGCACCTTTAAATTTATTTTTCCCTACTGGGTTCTATTGGGCCTAGTTCTAGTTCAAATTTGAACCATCTATCTTACACTGTTATTGAGATATGAAAAGTGATATTTGTGAACAATTCTTCTCCCCCCCCCCCCCCACTTCTATGCTCCCACGCCTCTTTCAAAGATTTTACTTTGCGCAATCTTTATTTATCAAGCTTTATACCCAAACCGAATTTTGTTTTTCTGTTGCAATTAGTTTGTGAGATATCGTAATCTTCACTATTTCAACCCCCACCCCCGCACGCCACCACCCCACCAAAAAATTTTGTTTCAATCTACTCTCCTAGTATAATTACAGATATTTGTTAAGTTTTAATTGCTTGCCGTTAACGGTTTAAGAGATACGGATTTTAGAATGTGTCGATATCGGCATTTTTGCGTTTCGGACGCATTATTTCCCCCTCCACTCCCCCACCCCTTCACCCATATCAGCAATTTTTTTGCAAATGGGTCCACTATCAAAGCTCTATAAATTCTAAGTTTCAGCCTCCTATCATAAGCGGTTGCTGAGATCTAGAAACCAAAATTTTTCGTCTAAAACGCTTCCCCCACCTTCCCCCTCGCACCCTCACCCCTGAAAAAATTCTCACTTCAAGAGGTCTACCATGACTATTCAGAAAAAAATCAATTTAATAGCTCATAGAGTTTGGGAACTATAATTCTTTAAACGAGTTTGCGTACGGCGTACGGCGTGCGGAGCACAGACGGACTGAAATTTTTTATTGCTTTTTTGGCGTTTATTAGTCATAAAACGTATAAAAAAAATCTTTCAGGGTAGCGAATTTTTTTTTTTTAAAAGTCGATAACAATACTTTATTATTAAAATAATAAAGTAAAATCGATAATTTTTTCGTATCCAAGTCACTAACCCCCTTAAGGGTTTTGTATGATAGCTACCCGAATGAGTCGACCATTAATGCGCCAATCAATAAACTCAGTCTTGGTTTATATATTAAACTAATTCCTGTAAAATTTCGAATTCCTGCTTTGACTCGTACTAAAGTTATAGTGGATAAATATGCCAACAGTCTGTGCGTAAGTTCATAATTTTTTTTGGTAGAAGTTCGGAACGCATTTAATGCTGAAATCCGGTACAAGGTATTTTACTGGTGCCAGCTTAAAAAGATAAAATTTCTTTCCCTTGACTCTCCATATCGTGGATGACCTCAACCTTGAGGTCTCAACCTTGAGGCAAGCCTCTACTCTCAAGGTGGATTTAAAATATGGCGATTTAAGCTCAACTTCTTGGTAAAGATCTTATATAGTAAGCACCCAATATGGCCAGTCGTTTTCAAGTTAAAGCTTAGCTTTTACACAAAAAGTACAATGCAGACACCTTCGCTTCCCAGCATTGCTCACATACGTGAGAATTTAGGATTTTAATTTCCATAGATGCTCCTTCAGTCTGCGGTGGTCTATTATAATAGTAACTGTGTTAGCGAGATCCCTACGTTTAGGATTTGGACAAGACTTATTTCAGAACCTGGCCCAGTTAGAAGCATTTTTTTTGTCTGAATCGATCTAGATTGTTCTAGCCTTTGTCCCATAGCCATTCGGCGCCATTATTGGCCCAGTACTGGGCCTATTGTACGACCCTTAATGGGATGCTATTTGATAGTCTTCTTCTGCATGTCTGATTGTTGACAACGTATCCTAAGAAACTCCGGTAAAAATGTAAAAAGTTGATTCTCGGAACTCACTATAAGTCCAAAACTCTAAGGCCCGCTCCTACGATCGTCATTAATGTTCTAACAGAAACTTTAACTGACAGATGCTCATACGAAGCTTACAGTCAAAGTTCTGGTTAAATTTGAAGGTCGTAATAACGGCCCTAAGTGTCGAGAAAGCCGAAATTTTATACAAATTTTTTTTCAATTAAAACCTATGTCGGTTAATTACCCAACGAGATTTCAATACCCCAAAGCAAAAGTACTTAAAACACGTGTTCATCAATATTAGCTAATAACTTTAATCGAGGAATTTGAAATTATTTCTATTTTCAGATAGAATGATTAGTATTAAGGTTCTCAAGGAAATTTTTTGAGTAGCTTTATACTACAATAACTACTTTCAAAAACAGTACACTAATTTTACAGAACCCAGTATTACTGAAGAAAGCATTGAGCGAATTAAAGATATAAATTTTGTGTCCACTAGTTTTCAATGGTTCCCTGAAAAAAGGGGACCATAGTCGTGTGATTTATTCCTACAGATAACACCTTCAATTACAAATCGAAATTCAGTGATTTACCTAGAGCAGAAAGCGCGTGGTTTGCAGCCTATCATGACTGCTGAATATTTTTATATAGGAATAGGTATAACATAAATGCCTAACATTTGGCGAATACGAATATTTATATTCCGATTCGTTGTATCACAAGATACAGTTTATATCAGCTAAAATATCGACTTTATAATGTCCATTCTTCCAATCCTCTCAAAAGGGAAAACTGTCGAAACAACTAAATACGCGACTGACCGACCATAGATCACTTCCTGGTCATATAACTTCTGGAGAATTATCCCACATTTTACTTATGCCAAAGCAACGGACATGTCTTCTGGGTAGCCCACGTACAGCGTACAGAAATATGGCAAGTTGTACTACACACAGAATCCAATCTAACATTGATTCGAGATTCATAGACCCTTTTAAGTTGCAACAAAAATTCCGGAAAAAAGGATAAATAATTTTGGCCGAGTGCCCAAAATTGAGTTTTGCTAGTGAATCTCCAAAATTTTGGGAATGAGATGATACAGAGAAAAATTTACGCGAATGCTTTTTTCGGAGTTTCGAAATGGGAAGTGCTAATTTCTCATTTTCACTTCATTTCTTTTGCCGAATCGTTTCGAATTCACTTTCACTGCAGAACGTGTAGAGCCACGGGATACCGCCTTTTCCTGACTACCAGGAAACGAAGTATGTACCTACTTATATACTTACGTACTTGAATACAATCAGATACTGAGAACGAAGAGCTAATTGAGTAATTCTTCGTGAAATGCTGCAGTTTGTTGTCTTCCATATTTTTTTGTTTTATGGTGGCTGGTCGGAAGTTGTGTACTCGAAAGTAATTGAAATTTGTCTAGGACTTTGTAGCTTAATTAAAGAAATTGCGAAAAAAGACAGAAAACCGAC
This sequence comes from Beris chalybata, assembly GCA_949128065.1. Taxonomy (NCBI): domain Eukaryota; kingdom Metazoa; phylum Arthropoda; class Insecta; order Diptera; family Stratiomyidae; genus Beris; species Beris chalybata. The sequence goes on from OX421897.1 coordinate 94,060,938, forward strand.
CGTGATGACTCACAATTGATAAGGCGATGTAGAAACCAAAATTTTTGTTTTAAGACATCTCCTTCCCCACACCCTACTTCTTAGAAGATGGCACTCAGTCCACAAAAAAAAATTAAATTTAGTAGATCAACAGGCTTGGAACCTAGGAACCCTCAAACGATTTTACGTACGGCGGACGGTTTTTAAGATAAAACTAATAAGACGAAAAAATACGTTGATTGGACGCATAAATCATAGATATATGTACCTATGTAGTGAAGAAAACGAGCAGTGACTGTTGTGAAGCCGAACGATTCCTCGGAAAGGACCGGCCACAAACACAATGCTACAATTAGCATCTTACTCACATTTATGTTATACTTCGATCTTGAACACAAAAAACGCCGAATACTTGGATACTATGCTACTATTTGTATTTGACTTCTACCTGGCACCAAACGCTCCATACAAAAACGTTCAATTCGGCATCAAAATGCATCAAAGTGCATCAAAGTTCTTCATACAAAAAAGGCGCCTTGCCGTCTCCAGTACCTACTTATATCTTTATGGCATGAACCTAGCGTACATAAATGCAAGACTGAAAAATACCAAACCGCTCAGTACGATCTGCACGTAAACGCGACATTCTATCGTTACTCCCGTTGCTCCCATTCCTCCCGTTGATACCGTTGCTTCCATTTCTCCCATTACTTCCATTGCTCCCGTTGGTCCCATTCCTCCCGTTGCTTCCATTTCTCCCGTTGCTTCCATTTCTCCCGTTGCTCCCATTTATCCCGTTGCTCCTTTTGTCACGTTGCTCCCGGTGCTTCCATTTCTCCAATTACTTCCGTTACTCCCGTGACTCCATCCTCTATCCTCTATCCATTCTCCATCTTCTATCTCCATTCTCCATCTTCTATCTCCATCATCTATCATAGTTACTCCCGTTGCTTGCAGTTCTCCCGTTGATCCCGTTGCTCCCGTTGATCCCGTTGCTCCCGTTTCTCCCGTAGCTCCCATTTCTCCCGTAGCTCCCATTTCTCACGTTGATCCCGTTGCTCCCATTTCTCCCGTTGCTGTCCGTTGCTTCCATTTCTCCCGTTGCTTCCGTTGCTCCCGTTACTACATCCTCTATCCACCATGCTCCATCTTCTATCCATCATCCATCATCCATCCTCCATCTCCCATCCTCCTTCATTCATCGTCTAACTTTACCATTTAGTAATAGGAATGAATAACTACAACACCAAAAACGAACGAACTACCGCTAAATCATATGAAATACACTCAAATGTTGGAATAACTCAAGTAATGATTTTTTCATTTGTTTGAAGCTTAACAAGCAGATGGTCAGGGATTCTTACACATATTCATGATTTTCATTATATCTTTTAGACATGTTGTCGACTTCATTTTACACCTGCGCCGAGAAAAGTTTTTTCCAAATTTTTAGACATCCAACCCCTAATGCAGTTATGACACTGGCTATTTTTGCGGCCTTAAAGCGGCTAGTATCCAAATGGAGAGGGATAGAAGATGTAACATACAATTTGGACTTTGGTGTGAGAGAGACAGTCCGAGTAGTATAAATCCAGTACTGTCAAAAACTAGCCGCAACATAGCCGGCAACATAGCCGGCAACATAGCCGGCAACATAGCCGGCAACATAGCGCATTCGAGCAGTGTTTCGCAACATTCTAGCTCTTAATCCTAGGAAAATCTTTCTTTCTTCCTTGACCTGCTACAGACTTGTTTTTAATAGTTCGGTACGTATAAATTGTGGAAAGTGCCAAGCTATGTTGTAAAACGCGCTAAAACCGGTATTTTTCTTAACAATTCAATTGCTAATTTCGTCTACTAGATGCCGCTAGCGTCGGAAAGAGTGGTATCTCTTTCTTTTAATGTTGTTCGCCTTGTCGCACGATGTGGCAGTTATTGTACTTTTATTGCACTTAAGAAATAGCCGCTAAATAGCCAGTGTCATAACAGCATAAGGAGGTGTAAAGTGGTTGTCACGAAGTCCAATATATTTCTTAGGTCTTATAAGATATCGAATTCGCATTCACTTCTCAAAGCTTTAAGGGAGGGGTATGTACCATACCATACCGTATGGTATTTAAATTTTTTCTGGTATATTGTTTTTGAAGTGAAACTTCTTTAGCGGCGAGTGAAATTTCAAGGTCGCGTCACGTTTAAGCACATTTCGTTACACGATAGAGAAGAAAGATATTATGTAGAGACAAAATGATAAACGAAACTCGATGAAACGATGGTACGAAAAAGCGATACTGCGACAGAGTGGTATTCCCTTCTGACTACAACCATAGAATTTAAAATACTACTCCTATCTCTACCCCCTCTTCATCTATTCCTTTTTAAGCAACTGATTTCCCTCACCCCTTACTTGTCTTCTTACACCCCTTTCTCCTAACTTTAACCCTTGACCCCCCCACTGTATACCCCCTCTGTGTACCCTTATCATTCTACCCGTCACCCTACATATTGTTCCCCTCATCTACTTGCTCTATCCCTTACCCCCACCTTCCTCTATACCCCTCCTACAACACATTGAAAAACTCATAGATTTTTTTTTGGAATACTACTCCTATCTCTTCCCCCTCTTCACCTATCCCTTTTTAAACAACTGATTACCCTCACTCCTCTCTCAACCCTTACTTTTATTCTTACACCCCTTTCTCCTAACTTCAACCCTTCACCCCCCGCCCACTGTATACCCCCTCTGTGTACCCTTATCATTCTACCTTTCACTCTACATATTGTTTCCCCTTTTCTACTTTCTCTATCCCCCCACCCCCACTCTCCTCTATATCTTGTACCTTCTCCTACAACACATTGAAAAACTCTGAAAATGAAAACTTTGTATTATTGTATTTATTTTGAAATGCTCTCTCTCTCTCTGTCTCTCACATTAAATCTCTCTTATTCTTTTTTTTTATTTTTCAAGAAGTTTCACTTCTTTCATGTGCACGGTGCTGCACACGCATGAATGTATAATATTGCAAGAATGTTGTGTCAAAATTTCAAGTCGATCGGAGCAAAATGAACGGAGTTATAAGCAATTTAGAGGTGTACGTTATCGTATGTGACACCTAGTGTGCAAAACTTTAAAGCGTTTTTCTGAAACTTGTCATTTTTGAAGTCGGTGTGCACTGTAACTCAAAATATCATGCACCGATTCTTTTGAAATTTTTTACACTATTTCTACTCATAAATGAGCAGGTAACGCCGTCGATTTTTTTTCTCTTTTCTCATTATTTTTTATCTTACAATAAAAAATTTGCCGAATTTTTTTAGCGAAAATCGGGTTTTTGACATCAAAATGCTACCAAAAATGAAAAAAAATCGAAAAAACTCGACCGCGTTACCTCGAGAAACATGATTTAGATTTTTTTGTTTCGGATGATTCAGTCTCGAGTTGTAGTGCACACCGCAAAACAACTTTTTTAAGAGACGCCTGCAGGGATTTTCTGACAACGGCTTATTTATAAATATTTTGAAATGAATTTTTTTTGATTATATTTAAGATGTATTAAAATATAAAAATGAAATGAAATATACCAGCATTACGTTTATATTGAAAAAAAATTCTTGAAAATATGCCTTTTTTTTACCGAATTAACCATACCCCTCCCTTAAGTATGAATGAGAAAACCACGATCTAAGCATTCTTCCATATTAAGCCATCTTCAGTCTGGGCGCAACTTTATTGTATTTTGGGTGTAAGTTCCGAACGCATGTAGCATAGTGACACTTCGTTGCATTCAAATTATATCTACTAGATTTTGCGATGACGGTATCACTATATGTAGTTAATTGCTCTCCGTTTAAAGATGGCTTTCCAATTTCATTTGTAATTACAGATTAACTCAATAATATGTATCTAATTTTTTGTTTCTTACTGGTCGAAACAGCAGACCACAAGACAGTGTTATTACTGGCCCTAGCTCCAGGTAGACATTCATCAACTGAATCCTTACTAACAACTACATAACTATATAGTAGAACTGTGGAAACTCTGAAATGTAAAAATTTGAATAAATAAAATAGTTTAAACCATTCCATTCCACGCCAATTTAAAATTCCATCGCAATAACTTACACTAAAAATTCAACCTGCTCTAAACTGCCATCCTTTTCGATTAAACTTCCTCCTCCGTACACCGGAACGGACTTCTGTAAACCACATTTTCTCCTCGACTAACAGCGCAATTATGTTCGTATACCAGTCGAATCGTATAAATTTCATTGAAATACCGTCAATGCAACAATGTCAACTATGCAGGCATTTAACTTGCTAAATCCCGAATCCGCCCTTCGCCTCCCGTCATAGACATAAAATCCGGGAATTCTACCCACGAATGAGCATTCCGGGAGTTGTTTTCCTTTTGAAAAGTAGCCGCAAAATATATCACTCGTGTAAATCAGGTGTTTGTTTTCCTGTACTACGATACACCTGAGCATACATACATAGGTTATTCCAATGTTCGCCCGTAGGCAGACTGGTTCCTGGAGGCACCACACAATTCACGTGCTTCCCGGGAACTACTATGTAGACCCACCGAACTGGTCACTTTTGAAAAGGAAAAGTTCTGATGATTTCGCATTGCAGTGGAGCCGAAACCAACTATAATATGCACCTACATAGCTCAGTACCAACCCCTAACACGGCGTTGGTGAAGGGAGAAACTCTTGTATTTCACCCATTGTCGAGAAAAATATTTATTGGTCGCTCGAACTGGTGTTTTTATTCTTTCCACATTGCGAACGATGCGAAAGCTGTGCGGAAACCACAATTCTGCAGGAAACACAAAAACTGGTGTAACCAATGAATTCAAGTAGATGATGGCACACAAAGTTCCGAGTTATTTTTTTTATAATGATGGATAAAACGTTTGATTCGATTTATGCAATCTGTTGCGCGTTCAATTAAAATTATTGTAACTACTTAAAATAAACTCGTATGGTTTTTTAATATTGCTCGAAAGTAAGATATTCACCGAAACATAAGTTGTTTTCAAGCATTTTTACTTTAAAATGTTGTCAGTCTTATTATCCTTTGTTTGTTTGTTTGTTAATAGCACGTTTTGCTGCAATCTAGAGAAACAATTTCCATCCAAAGTTTCTTAAGAAAAAAATTCGAATCGTTACCGCATTAAAACCAAAACGAAATCTGCAGAAATTTAATGAAGATATGGGATTTAATACCGGCAAGAGATGGACAGTTCGAGTGAACTACTCTAAACGAATACTTCATCGAAGTGAATAAGTGAAGTGTCGAGGTCATTTTGGTAAACTGCAATTCATTTCGAAAGGTAAATTAAACCAATTAAAAACGATTAAAGGAGAGATTGTTTGGAAGTCCTTTACATAGAAGCCTTTTGGCGAAATTAATGTTCTACGGTTTGCAGTATCATATGAGTTGCTGATAACTCTGCAAATCACCAAACATTAATTTCGTTTTTGGGTCGTGGTGGGAATGTAGAACTGGTCTCTATATATCCCCGTGATTAGTTTCTAAGGGGCCTGTATTATATTTTGATTTTGACTACGTCTCTGACAAAGATTCAAGATTGAAATTGAGGTTCTACGGTTGGCAGTTTCATCAGCACTTCTATCCCAACTAGCAAACTAACTTCCATAATACCTTATCGAAGCTATTTTCGTATCTCGATAAAGCCTTATCGAAGTCTTACCGAACTAATCTGGCGCACATTTCCCAATATTTCAACAGCAATAGCCATGCTCCAACAGTTGGGTAATGGCCTTATCGAAGCTGATCTTGGTTCAACACGGAAGTTTGGAAGTACGAAAGCAAAAATAAATATTCACAATTTTTCTACTTTCGTTTTCTTTCCTCGTACTCCAGTTTCTGCATCTTAGAAGTGATTTGCTGTCTGCGTCAATAGAGTCCTCCCAGCGCTTACGTGGTTTTGCAACTGGTCATTGTCCATAGACTTTTCCCTTTAGTGTGCGTTTGAGGATTCTTCCGTCATCCATCCGCTTGACATGACCGGCCCATTGTAGCTTTTTAAATTTTATGAAGGTCGATACTTCTATATTGTTGAAGATGGCATACAATTCTCTCCAGATCGAGTCTTCACTCACAGGTCCGAGGATTCTTCTGAGGACTTTACTTTCAAAGGCGTTAACTAATTTTTCGGACGCCTGAGTTGCATATATATAGTCGACAAGCCGCGCACCGCGGCTCCGCTTTCTTTGCTCACGTTGTTCCATCGCCCCTGTCACTCCCGTATTTCCTATTTCCTCCGGTAGATCTATTGGTCCTGTTTCTCCCGTTGATCCAATGGTCCTGATTCTCCCGTTGCACCCGTTTCTCCCGTTGGTCCCATTTCTACCGTTGCTTCCATTACTCCATCCTCTATCGACAACCCTCCATCCTCCACCCTAATTTCTCCATACTCCATCTCCCATCTCCAATCCACCATCAACAATCCTCCACCCCCCATCCACCATCCTCTATTTTCCATCCTCCATACTTTATCCACCATCATTTATCCTCCATCATTTATCCTCCATCTTCCATCATCCATCCTCTATCCACCATCCTCCATCCATTCCCCATCCACCATCCACCATTTGCTATCCTCCATCCTCTATGCACCTTCCCCCATTCTCCTTCCATCCACATTCCGTCCATTATCATTTATCCATTATCTACCATCCTATATCTACCATCCACCATCCTCCATCCTCTGTCCACCATCCTCCAACTAAAATCCTCCATCCTGCCGCTAAATCATATGAAATACAACCAAATGTTGAAATAACTCGCGAACCACCAACTGTTAAATGATTTTTCTAACACTCAAACCATCGCGGGCGTACCCTCAGCAAATCAAAGTTTCATTGTAATCGGATGAGTAGTTTAGGAGCCTATATCGGACAAACAAACAAACAAAGAAATATTTATTTTTATATATGTATAAAACATGTTTTTGAAAAAAAAATTTTTTCAAAAAAATATATTATGGGAACCGAACACGTAGGTTCCCATAATAATATGGGAACCGAACAGGTAGGTTCCCATAATAATATCAATCCACAATTAATACGCGTTGCGTTACAACAATTGAGTGCTTTTCATATATTGTAGGTTAGCGGCAGTTAAGCAATTCTTACGACAACAATTAATATTTATTTATTTTAATATAATCCAAATTATTTATTATACTATATGCTATGCTAAGTTTTGACTAAAAATGTAGACCAATCATTCTAATTTAAAATAAAAATCTACTATTAAGCCATGAACTATTTATAGAAGATTACTCGAGTAGACTTACGTCTTCTAAAATGACTACTGCACGTAACTAACTTTGAAAGTGAAAGCAGTGAAACATTTGACAAAGCGGCATACAGTCTAATGCGAGCTTTACTAATAACTCAATTATTCAACATAATTACAAATTAGGCAATTCTTATAAGAACTGCAAAAAGAGAGTACGAACTTTTCAGTACCTGTAAAAGAAATTTTTTAAGTTTCGATATTATTTCAGCCTGTGATTAGAACTTACGCCAACAAAAGCCGATAAATTCACTGTAATCAAACCACCAGCAATAACCGACATATCCTTTTGTGTTAATTGCATAAAAATTATGAAGACTTTTCTAAATCGCAGATTTTGTTCGATCCAATTGCACGAATAAAGTGAATTGGTAATTAAATGACTTTCGTATGTCAGCTGGTTACCGAAATAGCAGCACAATAATATTTCCAGATAAACTCCAATAAAATAGATGCCAAGATAAATCACTTCGAAAGTGTTTTCTCTCACGAAAAGCACGTAAACAGCGGTGACACACGATACAACTCCAGTTACAAAAAATTGTAAAAAAATTGCATTTGATATGATATTCTGAAGAACACGGAAATATCTGAAAAGAGATTTATCCAAAATTTAACGAAATGGCAAAGTATACGAAAATCTCATACCGAAATAGAATCTGATAGTCTTGAATACAATCAACTAGATCCTGGTAATTTTCTTCGAGCGTCTTCACTGTATCCGTTCCAATACGCTTGATCCTGATGGACAATGCTCGTACGTGTCCAGTCAAAATGCTCAAATAGATTGCCGAGTACGTATCACCTGCGAGGTTTTGAAGGATCTGTATGAAGATGCCGATAACTTGATAAAAGTGGGCAACCAAGTAATTCTTGAAGGAAGCGGTCCAATCCATTGGAAACCAGGCAGGATACATGAGTCTTCGAACTGGAGCAAAGATAGTAGCTACTTCACTGCAAACCCCAACCATCCCGAAGGCAATCATGTAGAAGTAGAAGAAACGATAGGCAGCTGTTATTGTCTTTTTCAAGTGCTTCTGTTCGTCAGGATGATCAGCTCGAGTGTCCAATTTCCTAAGCAATCCATTTAAGCTGAGCAAATCCTGTCGCTTGATTAGGACATTGATAAACTTCAAACTGCACGCAATGATCGTAGCGGTTAAGCTCATGTTCTCCATGACAATTTTCTTATTATCGGCGAGAAACAACTGAATGATTAAGGACATTGGGTAAAAGAAAGTTACCAGGATATTGAGGCATAGGCTGTAGACTATGTAAATGAACTGGTTATTCTTAAATGGATGTACTCCCAGGAAACGCCAACATTTCCAGTGGTACTTAAATGCTTGGCTGCTGTCTACCACTGATAACTTTGCCTTTTGATTCACGTTTAACATCCTTGGAAAACTACTCAAATGAGCCACATACAAATTTCGAGTTTATATAAGATTACAATGTGACGTTTCTATAATCCTACAAATGCTCCATTTCCGACTAATTACTCAAATTTCCATTGAATATTTAAGAAAAGACGATAGACCAATTAGGCCACAAAATTGAATAATTATGTGGTTTGAAACAGAATTAGTTGTAACCGGCAATTATTTTATTTTTGAACTAAATTATATTTGTGAAAAAAAAAAATCATTGCCGTAATGATTTGATGGATGTAGTGCCGTCTTCTTGGCCGAACAGTGAATACGAATTAGGAATGGTTATGGAGGACGAAAAATAATTCACATTAGCAGTAAATAATTGTAAGTAAGAAATTCTGTATGCTATTTCACATTGAAGAATTATTTATTTATTAATTTATTTATTTCAGAAACACTGTACCTACAGATCAATTACACAATATGTTAACAAAAAAACGATAGCGAAAAAGTTATAAGGAGGAAAAAGTAGAAAGAAAGTGATATTATAAACTATTTTAAAAAACATACTGCAGTCACGATCGGCTGCAAACCAATCGTAGATGAATACTGAACTCCGATTTATATTTTAGTTCGGGATAAAGTAGAATTACGTGTGTGTATGTTGTGTATGTGTTTATTAAGGACTCCCATTTAACTGCTACTCAAAACTATCCGACTTAACAGTAAAACGGTTCATATATACAGATGCGTAAAAAACTTCTCTGGTCTCCAAATATGCAATAGTTGAATACAAACCCACTGATAAATCATTCCTAACTCTAGAATCCGCCCACCTAAATAGTTCTGTAGATGTCCAAACAGCTGAAATATGGGCAATCGCTCGGGCGATTCTATTCTTTCTGGATTCACCTGGACCGACCATAATGTTTTCCGACTCAAAGTCCTCCATTGATGCTATCTCTGCCAAGAAAAATCGTAACTATATTATAACACAGCTAAGAAATCTCTTAGCCTCTCAAAAGGACATTTCACTCTGTTGGATTCCAGGGCATGTCGGTATATTGGGAAATACAATTGCAGACGAAACTGCAGGACGACTTTTTAGACTCCCTCTGGACCCCGTCCGAAAATGTTTTGATTACCCAGGTACAAAAAATTATCCAGGAAGACAACGCTGCAATCTGGGCCCATAGCACAACCTTTCTGAAGTCTCACTGGTCACAGACTTTATATCCAGTCTACGACTTCACCATGCCACGGAGATTATCCACAGTTCTTGTTAGATTAAGATTAGGTCACACTTGGCTGACGAAAGGATACCTAATTTTAAAAAAAGATCCACCATCATGCCGCCACTCCCAAAATAGGCTTACCACAAAACACATCCTCGAAGAACGCCCAGAAACTTCATCTTTCTTTAACCATCAGATCCCTCCCTTAGATGTCCTTTAAACCCAACATAAACCTCAAACTCCCAACTCTTTCAACTCCTCTCCCATCTAAATATTTTAAACCAAATTTAGTCGACTTATTTTTCCAATATCAATATGTAAAAATACGAAAATTAGGTAATAATGTACTAAAAATTTTTTTGTGTAAATCAGCGCCGCATGTACTTAGCTTGCAAGGCGTCTATATAGATCTGTCTAATCTTTTAGGTTGTAGCTCAGAAAAATAAATATTCTGAACTGGATAAGTTATCGAGAGATTCAGGAAGGTCTCACTTCATTTCTTTTAAATGTATCCTTTTCATTAGACCCATTTGAAAATGAATGTGTAACAAATTTCAAATTCTTAGGTCGACGCGTTTAAAAGTTATTGGAAAATATTGTTGAATATGTGTCCTAAGGTTTTTTTTTGTATGGAAGGTATAAGAAGGAGTAAAAGGATTTCGCTGACTAGTACACCCTTACCCAAAATTAATTTGTAGAAAATTTCGAATTCGTAACTTAACAATTACTTAAGTTATAGTGAATTCCTTCAATTAACTGAAAACATTTGGACAGGATTTTTCTATGGTAGCTATAAGAAGGATGTATACATTTAGGTCCAACTATTGGAAAACTGTTAACTGGGTGGTTTAGTGGCTAGAGCAGTTGCCTTCGGTGCACCTGGTACCAGGTTCAAATCTGCTTAGCGACAAGTAATTTTCGAAAAATGGGATTAGGTGCCGGACTACCAGCTCACTCAGCTGTAAATGAGTACCTGAGTTCAAATCGGGGTAATAATCACAGACGAGCGTGTAGATGACCACTTCACCTTCTAGTGTTCCGTTGGTCTCGCAATGAAGTAACTCTATTAAGGCCTAGGCCCGATTTGGGCTGTTGCGCCATTGATTATTTATTATTATTATTATTATTATTGGAAAACTAACATTTAAAAATTTCAAACACGTATCTTAAAAGGGTGTGAATAGTAATCAATGGCACAACAGTCCAAATTGGCCCTTGGACTTGAAGTAATGCTAGAGTTCCTTCATTAGTAGACCAACAGAACACTGTAAGGTTAAGCCACACACTCGTCTGTGATTATTACCTTGATTTTAACTCAAGTACTCATTTACAGCTGAGTGAACTGGTAGTACGGCGTCCAATCCCATTCTCGGAAATTGCTTGTCGCCTAGATTCGAACTTGGTACCAGGTGCACCGAAGGCAAGTGCTCTAACCACTAAGCCACCAAGGCTCTTACATCGTTATAAATTATTTTTTTTATTAAATCGTCAAAAAAAACTAAATCACTGAAACCAGTTGAAATTTCCCTATTTCGGCTTTTATGACACTCGACTTTATAAGATTATTCGAAAAATATACATATGTACATAGGTATTTATAATTTAAGTAACTTTCTAGAAGATCAGCTTACCTTATGGAAAAACACACACTAAACAAACGACAACTACAAAATTCGGCACATCATTTATCAAATTAAATTATTTCACACGAAAAATTCTATTTAACTCATAAAATGTTCAGCTCCAACTCATCTTGTCAACAATTTTGATTTAAATAAAATTTTTGCGGTGAAATCTTGCCAAAAGATTTAGCGGACTGGACTATGTGTTTTTGAACATGTCGGAATTGTTAGGACATTTTGATTATGTCCCAGTAGTTTGTAATATATATGGTACGTTTTATGCGGCTTACGAATGTTTCGAAATTCGGAATGTATTGCGCTCATTAACATAGCACTTTATTGCGTATTTATTTGAGTTATTAAGGCAACACCAGAACTAGAGAGGCGTCAAAACACGATCTTAGTTGTCCCATTATAGATCAACTTTATGATCATACATTGGATCTTTTTAAGTGAATCTTTTTTAACGAGATCTTTGACTCGTCTGTATAAACAACGTAGTAAATCGCTAAGAATAGGTAAAAGTGTGTTGATCTTTTTTTAATATCAGTAAATATCACAAGTATTGGAATAATGTAGGCGGCTTCTTTGTTGTTTCGTTGGGGTATGTTTTGGAATGTTAAGTAAGTATTACGATAGATGCTACTTAGTAGATTTTTAATAGGTGAGATAAATTTGGAGTGTTTGGGATGATATATTAAATATTGCACTCACCATTCGTTGTAACACTTTATTCTTATACTCCTACCAACTCTAAATATACAAGTCTACATTCCTCTATACTGCTTATTTGCCGATTAGCAACTATACCGTGTGCTTTGGTGGCAAATTTCGGAACCTTCCAAGATTGACAGAAACTGGCAGTTACAAGCTATTTTCATACAAAATTGCGATTACGAGATCGCTTTCTGTGAATTTAAATAAATCTTATAATTAAATAAGAAGGACAAGTGTACCTAGATATCATAAGATATCAGAAACATAATTTATTTTTTTAAGAAACCAATTTCAAGTGGCAAAATAAAAGAGCAATGCAACGAACTATTGCCTAGTGCTCTTCTTAAATAATTTAATAATTTTGCAATAAATTTTTTTCTCGGAATATTAAATATTTTCTAACTTAGGGGTTGCGCTTAGCAGTTTTGGAATATAGAACCGGAAATGAATTCGTTCGTTATACACCAATTTTACTTATCATTTTTTAATAATAAGGTATTGTTATCGACCTGAAAATTAAAAAAAAAAATTGGTATCCAGAAATTATGTATTTACACGTTGTAGTAAATACATACCAGTTCACTCCAAAAAAGCCAAAAAAATGTCCGTCTGTCCGCCGTACGATGTACGCCGTACGCAAAATCGTTTAAAGATGCGTAGCTCCCAAGCCCCTTGAGAAATTAAGTCGAAACTTTTATGGTAGGTGGAATGGGAGAATATCTACGAGAGGTGTGCGTGTAAGAGAGAGGAGGGCGTAGCGTTTTAGATGAAAAATTTTGGTTTCTAGATCTCAGGAACCGCTTATGCTAGGAGGCTGAAAGTTGGAACTTTTATAGTATGTAGTATATGATAGTGGACCCATTTGGAAAAGATTGGTCGATAGCGGTTGAGAGGTGTGGGAGTGTGGAGAAAAACAATGCTCCCAACACGCTTAAAAGCTGAGATTGAAACATTCTAAAATCCATATCTCCTGAACGATTTATGTCAGATGAAAGCAACTCTGTAGTTGGCTTAAGATTTACAAAGAGAGTGTAGTGTTGGGAGCCTATTGTTCCGAAAGCAGGACTACAGCCTCGGAAAAGATTGGATCAACGGCAACGACTCTGGCAACGCATTAAGGACTACTCTTTTGGATCTTGGAACGTTCGCTCCCTTTACAGAACAGGTGCACTGCGAGAGCTTCTTCATGAAGTTTCAGGATACAACATCAACATTCTGGCGGTCCAAGAAACGAGATGGCTTGGATGTGAGGTTAATGACTTGCGGACACACACAATACTAACCAGTGGAAAAGCTTCGGGAAGCAGGGAATTTGGAGTAGCTTTCGTGGTAGATATAAAATTTAAGAACTTAATCACCGACTTCAAACCCGTAAACGAAAGACTGTGTGCGATCCGCATAAAAACAAAATTTTTCAATGTATGGCTGGTAAACTGTCACGCTCCAACAGAGGAAAAGGATGATGCAGTGAAGGACATTTTTTACAACACCCTAGAACAAACATTTGACTCTTTGCCATCTAACGACATAAAGATACTTCTAGGAGACTTCAATGCTAAAGTTGGACAAGAGGAGACACATAGAGGAACCACAGGAAGGCACAGTCTCCATAACACCACCAATGACAATGGACAACGTCTAATCGACTTCGCTACCAGCAAAAACTTAGTTGTAAGCTCAACATGCTTCCCACATCGCAACATTCATAAAAGAACGTGGTCATCTCCGGATGGTCGCACTTTCAATCAAATTGACCACGTTCTGATCGAGAGAAGGGCTGCGACCAGCATTCTAGACGTAAGATCTTTTCGCGGAGCAAACTGCGACTCCGACCACTATCTCGTAAAAGTGAAATATCGATGTCGAGTGGCATTATGCGGGTACTCCAAAAAGGGCAGGACACCCAAATTTGACATCGATAAACTAAAGGACGAGACTGTCGCGTCAGCCTATAAGTCAGCGCTACAAAATCACTTTGAAACATCACGAACTGAAGAAGTGACAACCATCGACCAAGAGTGGACACAGTTGAGAGATGGAATCAGAACGACAGCAGAAAAGATCATTGGATTAAAATCTCAGCAGAAACATAATGACTGGTTCGATGATGAGTGTAGTGACGCAATAACGAAAAAGAATGAAGCTCACAAGGCGTACATTGAAAGACCGACGAGAGCCAAAAAAGAAGGATACGACGAGCTTAGGCGATTATCAAACAAAATCTGCAGACGAAAGAAACGAAAACACAACAATGACATAATTATAAACCTAAATACTGACATGAAGTCACATAATCTACGATCCGCATATACTGCCGTCAAACAAATAAGACAAGGCTATAAGCCACGAACAAACCTCTGTAAAGACAAGGAAGGAAATATCCTTAGTGACGCAGAACAAATTAAACAAAGATGGGTTGAATACTTTAAAAAGCTGCTGAACCCTAACAGAGTGACGACCACCGACCCAATTATAACATCAAGTGCACCATCGGATGAGCAGACATCAACTACGGTACCCACTATCGGAGAAGTGGAAGCAGCCCTGCGCGACCAAAAAATACATAAATCACCCGGAGTTGATGCAATACCAGCAGAGCTCCTAAAGGGAGGCGGTCCATACCTCGCCAACCTCCTACACAAAATCGTGACAAAAATTTGGATGGAAGAAAAAATACCCGTCGACTGGCGCCAAAGCATTATATGTCCAATCTACAAGAAAGGAGATAAATTGCGATGTGAAAATTACAGAGGCATATCATTGTTGTGTACGTCCTACAAAATACTGACGAAAGTAATTCATAATCGATTAAAGCCTTATACAGAAAGTATTATCGGCGAATACCAAGGTGGTTTCAGAACCGGACGATCTACTATTGACCAGATATTCTCAGTCAAACAAGTGCTAGAAAAATGCTGGGAGTATAACATTGACGTGCACCAGATCTTCGTGGACTTCAAACAGGCATACGATAGTATAGATCGTAATGTACTATATAAAATAATGCTCGACTTTGGAATCCCATCAAAACTCGTCCGATTAACAAAAATGACCATGACTGACACTGAATCCCAAGTAAGGATACAAAACGAGCTAACCCAAAGCTTCCGAACAGAATCCGGCCTGAAGCAGGGAGATGGACTCGCTCCCATGCTCTTCAACCTTGCCCTGGAATATGTCATCAGAAAGGTACCCGTTGATACCAGAAGTACCCTACTAATCAAGTCCACTCAACTAGTGGTGTACGCGGATGACGTAAACATCATGGCCAGATCTGTTCCAGACGCAAAGGAAGTCTTCCACTGTCTAGACTCAGCAGCAAAGGATGTCGGGCTAATGGTCAATGAGAATAAGACCAAGTTCATGACCCAAACAAGAAGAAACGCGCCAACTAGACAAAATATGACCTTGGGGGACTACAATCTGGAGAATGTGGATCATTTCTCATACTTGGGATCACACCTTGTAAGAGACGGCAACGAACGGGACGAAGTAAATCAACGGATCACACTAGCAAATAAGGCATATTTCTCGGTTCTCCCGATTTTAAAATCGAAAAAAGTGCACAGGCTGAGCAAACTTCGCATATACAAGACCATAATAAGACCTGTGCTACTATATGCAAGTGAAACGTGGACTCTCACCCAAGCGTCTGAAAAATCAATAGACGCTTTTGAACGACGAATTCTTCGAAGAATTTTGGGACCAGTAAGAGAAGGCACTGAATGGCGTATTCGGTACAACAACGAGTTGTATAACATCTATGACGACCCAGCCGCATCGACTCTTATAAAATTCCGTAAGCTGCAATGGGCAGGTCATGTGGAGCGAATGGATGACGGAAGAATTCCCAAGCGCACATTGAAAGGTAGAGCCCATGGCAAGCGACCGGTGGGAAAACCGCGAAAAAGATACGAGGATTCAGTTGACGCAGATTGCAAATCGCTTCTTAGATGCACAAACTGGAGGACGCGGGCGCTGAACCGAGATGACTTCAGACAATGTATCCTGCAGGCCCTGGCCCGATTTGGGCTGTCGCGCAATTGATGATGGTAGTGTTGGGAGTGCTGGTGCGAGGGGGTGAAAATAAAAAAAAATTCTGATTTAAATTACTCGAAAGTCGCAAATAACAGAAACTTAAAAATTTAAAACTGTATAGAGGCAATATAGAGGCATCCTAGAAAAATAAATTTTTAAAGGGGTAACAGTAAGAGGTTGGGGTGGTTTTCATACCTCAGAAACGGCTTACGCTACAAAGTTGAAACTTAGTATGTATGTAACTATATACATGTATGTATATATATATATATATATATATATATTGTGTCATTAGTCTCGTGCGCAGGATTTGATCAAGGTTTTATAATAATTTATTATGTACATATGGTACGTACGTTACATGCGACTACAAATTTTTTTGTTCTACATAACTATTTTAATAATACAGTATTGTGATCGATTTTTGAAAAAAAAATTTGCTACCCTGAAAATTTTTTTTACACGTTTTATAACTAGTAGACACGAAAGAAGATAGAAAAGATAGAATTTTGCGTAGCAAAAGTTTTATAAAAAATGTAGCAATCTTAATAAAAACGTAACAAAACTGTTAACTTCGTAAAATGTCTATTAAATATATATATATATGTACATGAACATATAAAAATAATACAAAACAAAAAAATAAATAAACATAAACATAAACAATTCTTTACAAACAATTCAAATTCAAAATTATTAGACACTGTGCTTAGCCAAAGGAAGAAGGGTTATATAATTATTAGCCAGAATATTTCCATCGTACCATTAATGGTACGGTATCCAAAATATAAATTTGTTTAGAATTTGCACCCACTCAATTTTCAGAGAATATTTCTATTGCCAATTGCTTGCAGTTATTATAAAGATATGAATACCAGGACTTGATATGTTCTATCACTCTGTTGATTACATGGTAATAAATAGCATTCACTTAAATTTTTTCTTAAGGGCGGGGTAAGGTTTTTAAACTTTATTTTTTATTTATTTTCTTAAATAAACATTGCAAGAATGTTGTGTCAAAGTTTCAAGTCGATCGGACCAAAACTAACGGAGTTATGAGCAGTTTAGAGGTGTACGCAATCGTATGTGACGCTTATAGTGATTCCTTTTCTGGAAAAAAATGTGACCCGTTTCTGCCCTCAATTTTTTTCTAGCAGTTCCCATGTTCTATTGTGGAAAATTTTTTGAACTGCTAGAAAAAGGGGTTTGAGTCCGTGGCTAAAATTGCCCTGAAAACTCGCATTGCTTGCCCCGAAAATTTCGGCGTTGCAACTCCTTTAACCTCAAATGTGCGACAACATAAGAAAAAAATATCCTATGACAACAGCGGCAACCGATTTAAAAGCATAAATTAAACTGTCAAACGGGTCATACAGTAATTAGAAATCACACGGAGTGTAGTGTTAATATATTTAAATTTTCATAAAAGCTTTTTGACCTGAAATCGTTCTATTGTCAATTGACCTGTCGGACGGAACTGTCAAAAAAGAGGGCAGAACTGCAATAATTTTGCATCTAAACGGGTCACATTTTTTTCAGAAAAGAAATCACAATTAGTGTGCAAAACAAACGCGTTTTTCTGGAACTTGTCATTTTTAAAGTCGGTGTACGTTGTAACTCAAAATGTATTGCATCGATTCTTTTGATTTTTTTTTTTACTATTTCAACACATAAATCACCAGATAGTGACGTCGAATTTTTTTGAATTTTACAATTATTTTTTAATTTACAATAAAAAACATAACAATTTTTTTTAGCAAAAATCGCGTTTTTGATTTTCAAGTGCTACCAAAAATGGAAAAACCGGTTAAAAAAAAAACTCGACGTCATTACCTCGAGAAACATTTCACCTAAAAACCCAATTAGATTTTTTTGTTTCGCATGATCTAGTCACGAGTTGTAGCGTACACCGCAAAACAACCTTTTTTCGATACGCTTACGGAGATTTGCTGCAAACCCCTAATTTACAAATATTTTGAAATGAAACTTTTGGAAAATGTAGTTCAGATGTTGTATTATTATATAAAAATAAAATAAAACAATCCAGCATTACCTGAATTGGTCTTATAGGTCGGCATGCAGAAAGGCTTGGACTTTTCTCAAACGACTTCTGTAGAAGCTGCCAGGACGAGGAGGAGGAGGAGACAGTCCTTCACCTTCTCTGCACTTGTCCAGCTCTGTCCGTCAGAAGGAAAGCTCATCTCGGAGCGTACTTCTTCAACTGTCTTGGTGAACTTGCCACAATGGAGGTCGCGAGAATCCAACGCTTTATTATAAGCTCTAAATGGTTCGACGAGTAGGACCGGAGTCGAAGATCCTGTGGTACCACAACGGACCTTTTAGGTCTAAGTGTGTCCGTGTTCTCACGGACAGCCACGTGTACCTACCTACCTACCTACCTACCTGAATTGTCTAAAAAAATTCTTGAAAATATGCCTTATTTTCACCGAATTAACCTTACCCCGCCCTTAAGCTTATCCGGGTTCAATAGGAAAATCTTAATTCGGTATCCATACTCCTTTGCAGTCGCGTGCAAGTTCTTTTGCAGCCATTATAGAATCAATCGTAGAAATAAGGAACGAATTTGTTTTTAAATAAATAAAATACTGAAAGATTGAAAGCGCATGAAAAAGAAATTAATATACTAATTGTGCTTCACATTATGCTGAATGCCTATTTAAAAGTTTGTGCGAAATGGGTAGAGAAATTAAAATCCTGAAAATGTAGCAAAACTCTTGGAAATTGTAGCAAAGTAGCAAAATGCAAAAAAAAACAAATAACGTAAAAAATTTGTTACGATCGTAGTAAAGTGGCAGCCCTGGTCCTAATGCTGGACTGGGCGTTCGGGTAGAATCTCGCACTCACACATGCATAGGCCAAGGGTGGCCGACTGTTTCACTGCTATACCAGGCACTTTGTTCTAAATAGGATAATGTTCAGTACGATAGAATTAATATTAAATGAATTATTTTGTGCGGTATCAAGTAATAATTGCAGATAGTGTAAATACATATCTTGGAGACATAATAGAATGACAGTTTTAAGATGCCTTTCAGTATTTCGACACGGATTTTCACTCGGAAGGCTGTGGAAAAAATGTTTAATGATTTAATATATTTTTATAAATTTAGTAGGTAGTTCTGGCTACTAAAATCTTATGGAGGAAAAATAGTTACCCAATTGCCTTTGAAAGTATGAAACTATTGAATTTACTAGTATCCATTGCTTGGGATCACTTTAACTACGAGGTTGTTCTATCCGAAGTCTGGAATACACATTCCTGTATAAATATCCAATTACTCTGTCCAATAAGTTTTAGGAATAATTTATATAGAAAGTATTATACGAAAGTTCTAATATAAAACTCAAAAATCCAATAGTTTCCAGCACGTCGTAAATTGCAGCTTGCGTAATTCACGTCACTTCCCAAGAGTCTTCAATGGATTGAGGAAAGGAAAACAAACTTATGCGTGAAATAGTACAAAAGACTCAATTAAAAAATTATCTTATTATTATTTTTAAATAAATTTATTAATAAATAATAAAAATATTGCTTTTAATTAAAATAACCGTATATTAATTGAAGTCCATAATGATTGGGAAATAAAACAAAACAAATAAAAATTAAATTAAACATAAAATCCGCTGAAAGGGCCTCCGTTTTCAATTGCTCCATTCTCGTTAAATGGGCCTCACGCCTTTCCTGAGGATCTCTCCGAGTTTGTGCTTCTGTTGAAGTTAAATAAATCGGCAATTCGGGAAAATCCTTGGCATGGCACCTTCACGTAATCTACAAAACTTTAACGGGCGACCAAGATCTCACCCGTCAACATGCTTCGTTGTTATTACGTCACATTCAGAAAAATGGTTTATACATACGTAACTAAATTTCGTGGGACTCCAATTATCTCGTGAAATCGTCTTCATCCAGTCAGCTCGTTGATCTTCTTTGGCTGGAAAGGAGAACGTTACTATTGTTTTCCCTCCCTCCTCAATAGTGCCGTGATAATTGGATCGGCATCCCGAAACGCAGCACTTCCTCGGCAAACTATTATAGATTGGTAGATTTGGCTAGTTAAATAACTCATACTTGCTTATCCTAAAGATAATGCAAAATCAATTGCAGTTCGTGTGTGCCGTACAAGGATCCTCGGGTGTCCTGTTTGAGAAATAATGTTTCTTTTTATATTATTCTGAACCAGTTGGGTGCTACAAGCCCAAAATGTAGAAAATTTATTTCATTGCATTTAATTATTAAGTTACAATAAATAGTGCGTACATATCTCCCAATTTTATATAAAAAAAAACAACTCCTGTTGAGTGAAAGTACAAATTTTACCCGAATATTTAAATTATGAACAAAAATTGCAAAATTTATTAACAACTTGCAGGCTAGTGTACCTGTGAATCGAAAAAGTTTGCATATTAATGTGACATACCCACAATCACCTTTTTTCACATCACGCACTTTTGAACATATTAATTAATATTGAAAACAAAATCTAATTGAATTATTTCACTTAATAATTATACTAATAAAACAAAATTCTGAACATTATAAACATTTCTAGTCTAACCACATTGGCGGCAAAATCTTTTCATCAGTTTCCTCTAAATCAATTGCGAATTCGCAAAAGATTTAAAGAGAAAATGAAGCACAGACTTGAAATGTTTCATTTTCTACCATTGTCACTTGTAACTTATCACTAAATTAAAATTATTACACAAAACTTACCCACGATATTCACTGCGCACTTCTTATTTCCACGCGAAAAACGAAACTGTCAAACATCGAATGGTCCCCCACGCACACTATCATACAACCTACCCGACGGCTTTCATATATAGGAGGCTCTGCCGTTTATCATATTTCTCAGTATGTGCTTTCCACGTTGCGTCGAAAGTATCCCCAAGCTCGTGTTTTCAATCATTTCAGCCGCTTCTCCATTTGGGGATAATTTTAGATACTGAAGCTTAGCGACCGGCTCCAACTCTTCGTTCGATATTATCAACGACTCAAACAGACCGTGGAATGTGGCCGAATTCCTACAATCGCCCTCAAATGTCGGCACTTCCATGCGAGACAGTCGAGCTTGTGCGGTTTTATGGTTCTCGATCCTCGTTGAAGCATTAGCCGGCTGCATGGACCTAGGTGTGACGATTCTCTCTATTGTGAGTCACAATTTGTGACGCTAAGATTGGCTTGGCGGGCAGCAATATTACGATCAAGGTGAGCTATATTTTACTCCACCCTAGTAGACTACCCTGCCGCGGCTCCGTTCACATCCCACAGTATTCGCTGGCACAATGTTTTGACCTAGAAATATTTTTCTACGAACGCCTCTCGGAAATCTCTTTCCCTTTCCATAGCCTCATCCGACTCACAAACCGCCTCCAGATCCACTTGTCTTGTCTCGAATTCAACATATGCTGCTTCAATATTTTCAAGTCGGCCCCAGACGGTGTCGACTTCTAAATCTGGTGCCGTAAGCGCATTTTCCATGTGGCTCAAGAAACTCTTGAGGGTACTCCTTTTCTTTTTTTACTCTTCCATTTTTCCAAATGAGCGTATTAAATCCGGATCGACGGACCAAAATGTTGGAGTGATGCGAATGTTGCGAATGAAAACAAAACTAAGTTTCTTTACCCTTTTTAAATATTTATTATTTTTTGCAAAAACGCGGCCAAAACTTAAGCACACCTTTTTGAAGAAGAATGACGTTTAAAAATTTAAAATACATTTTAGTATTGCCAAGTACTACAATTTTGATTGCCTAAAACGCGAGAAATGCGAATGTGTCGTAAACAGAAGTAATAGAGAATTTCTACTTCACAACAACGCCCGACCGACCCTTTAAAACTTACTCGCATATCAAATTAAAGGTCAAACAAACAGCTACACAAAAAAATCAATGAAATCGGGTCAAAACAGACGAGTGGTGGCCGAAAGTGTGACAAAAAGCGCTTATTGTATAGTTCAATCCTTTCACTACAACTCCTTGGGGCTACCAAACCACTCTTACAGCTGCCGGTATTGTAGAGGATTTCTCCATACGTTGCACAACTTAATCTGAAGTCTGGTTATACGTATCTACTTCAGATAAAATCATAAGGTATTAAAAGATTAATCCATAGCAATCAGAGAACAATGTCTAGAACCGTTTCTTACCAAAATAAACCTCGAAGTAAATAGGTATGTACCTACAGTAATATTCTTTCCATGGCAAATGTGTATTGAATTTTTTTATGTAGTGAGTTTACTAATTTCCCAACCCGATTATTGTGATTTCTGGCATTTTATTTCAGTAGCTACAATTCTGTCCGCTTTGCAATATGAAATGTTTGATTGTTTAATTTTCCAATTCCCATCTGCAGACACTGATTAAAGAGGTTTCAAAGTCATGTTGACACTCATTCTCCGTTTTCCTTCGCTTAGCTATTTTTTGACGACATTTTTTGTGATATCAATTTGGGTAATGCACGTTATAGACGCATTGAAAAAAAGGCCCTACCAGCACCGAAAAATGTCAAGAGCTTTCCCAGTCCAATCTATCATTCGTTTACTGTATCTCACTAGCATCTCTCCTTGCATATAGCTGGTTTGCGCGTACAGTTGGAATAGCTATCACAGCATTTCGAAAATGATAGCATTCATATCCTGCTGTGTACCTATTTCGTGTTCAACAATAGATAAATCCGGAAACAGAAAATACGCCAGACAAGTTCCGTTTCGTAATAACAAGTTTTTTTTTTGATTCTGGGTATCCCGGTATGCAAAATGTTTGCGAAACTTCAAAAAGCGTTACTGCAGGCAATTTTTGTCCAATTACTTTATAAAACATAACGCAGTCACGATCGGCTGCAAGCCAATCGTATGATACTCTAGATGAAATACTGAACTCCGATTTATATTTTAGTTGGAAATATATCAAAAGAATGAGGAGAGCACAAGCAATTATTACATGACCTTTTACTTACAGGTAGAAACTTTTGTATAGTGGTCGATTTTTTGATTTATAGTGAGTTCCATAAAGTAAGTTAGGACATTTTACAGAATTTTTGTATGGCAACTACATGAAGGACTCATGGGATATTTTTCGTATTGATAGTTTCAGCTGCGACTATTATAAAATTAATGTTTGTAAAATTTCAAAGTCGTAAATGAAAGCTTTCTAAACTTATCGTGCAATATTGGTGAATATGTTTATTAAGGACTTTTGTATGACAGCTACCCGAAGGAGTCAACGGATGGCGCTAATTAATGAACTTCGTCTTGGTTTTGGTATAAAACTAATTCCTGTAAAATTTAAAATTCCTGCTCTAACTCGTTCTGGAGTTATAGTGAATTCAGTAAAAAGCATACATTTTTGAAGGACTTTTCTAGGCTGCTACACGAAGGACTCATTTGATTTGCATCATATTCGGAACATTCAATTCAAACATTTTAAACCATCCGTATGCAAAATTTCAAGTTCCTAACTTGAAGCATTCGAGCAATAACTGGGAAAACGTGTTTCAAGGACTCTTGTATGGGAGGTATCCGAAGGATTGGAAGAATATCGCCCATTAACGAACTTAGCCTTACTTTTTCCATTTTACAAGTTGTGACAAAATTTCAACTTCCTAGGTCAACGCGTTCTTGAGTTATCGTGCTAACGGACGGACGGACGGACGGACGGACGGACGGACGGACGGACAGCAAACGGATTTGGGGGTTTTGGCCAAAAATAAACACAAAATAATATATAACTTTTTTTCGTCCGAGGCTCGGTTCTATGCGTTACAAACTTTTCGGGCTGGATTAAACTTATAATACTCTATATGTTCATCTAGAGTATAAACACAGGCGTTGTTATGTCATCGTTTTCCAACGGAGAATTCTTACATTAATAGAATTAAGCGCTATAATATGGGATAACATCTAGACATACATATCAAGTAAAAATATCAGCTGCTGCTAGTTTGTTAATTACATCCCTTCCTGTAAGTACTACCTGGGATCCTGGGAACCACACTAGTTTTACCCGCTTATTTTACCTCGTCCATATTTTTAACAGCGAATTATGTTCAATTTTTCCAGCAGACATGAGAAAGATTTTTGAAGTGAAACTTCTTTAGCGGCGGTCAAATATCAAGGACTCGTCACGTCTTAGCACATTTCGTTACACGATAGAGAAGAAAGATATTATGTAGAGGCAAAACTACCATACCATGCTCTGGACCTACCGGTTCTCGTCCGATCACCAAAGTCAAGCAGCATTGGGCGCGGTTAGTACTTAGATGGAGGACCGCTTGGGAACACCGCGTGTTCTTGGCATTTAAAAAAAAACGACACTGCGAGAGAGTGGTATTCCCCTCTGACTATACTCATATGGTACGCGTCCACTAAGGCGGACGGGCTGGTCCGGGTCACATCGCAAAAATTCGCCTGCCATATTTTGTGTTAAAGTGCGTCCACTAAAGGCGGGCCGCATCGGTACACGAGGGATTTTGCTGTCGGATCGCTTTGCGAGCGGATTTCTTGTCGAGCAGAATATTGCCCCGGCTCGTCCCACCTCGTCTCTTGATAGTGGACGCAGCGAAACAGATGGGCTCGTCATTTTCCGTCTCTCGTGATCCGTGCCAAGTGGACGCAGAAACAAAAATCCGTCCCACACCATTGCGATGCGGCCCGCCTCTAGTGGACGCCTACCTATAGAATTTAAAATACTACTCCTATCTTTTCCCCCTCTTCACCTATCCCTTTTTAAACAACTGATTTCCCTCACCCCTCTCTCACCCCTCTCTCACCCTTACTTTTCTTCTTACACCCCTTTCTCCTAACTTCAACCCTTCACCCCCCCCCCCACTGTATACCCCAGCCCCCTCTGTGTACCCTTATCATTCTACGACTCACCCTACATATTGTTCCCCCTCATCTTCTTTCTCTATACCATCACCCCCATCTCTCTACCCCCTACCCCTTTTTACCTAACATTGAAAAACTCAGACAATGCAAATTTTGTATTATTATATTTATTTTGAAATGCACTCTCTCTCTGTCTCTCACATTAAATCTCTCTCTTTGTAACGTATAGAACCGAGCCTCGGACGAAAAAAAATATATATTATTTTGTGTTTATTTTTGGCCAAAACCCCCAAATCCGTTTGCTGTCCGTCCGTCCGTCCGTCCGTCCGTCCGTCCGTTAGCACGATAACTCAAGAACGCGTTGACCTAGGAAGTTGAAATTTTGTCACAACTTGTAATATGGAAAAAGTAAGGCTAATTTCGTTAATGGGCGATATTCTTCCAATCCTTCGGGTACCTCCCATACAAGAGTCCTTGAAATACGTTTTCCCAGTTATTGCTCGAATGCTTCAAGTTAGGAACTTGAAATTTTGCATACGTATGGTTTAACATGTTTGAATTGAATGTTCCAAATATGATGCAAATCGAATGAGTCCTTCGTTTAGCAGCCTAGAAAAGTCCTTCAAAAATGTATGCTTTTTACTGAATTCAATATAACTCCAGAACGAGTTAGAGCAGGAATTTAATATTTTACAGGAATTAGTTTTATACCAAAACCAAGACGGAGTTCATTAATTAGCGCCATCTGTTGACTCCTTCGAGTAGCTGTCATACAAAAGTCCTTAATAAACATATTCACCAATATTGCACGATAAGTTTAGAAAGCTTTAATTTACGACTTTGAAATTTTACAAACATAAATTTTATAATAGTCGCAGCTGAAACTATCAATATGAAAAATGTCCCATGAGTCCTTCATGTAGCTGCCATACAAAAATTCTGTAAAATGTCCTAACTTACTTTATGGAACTATAAATCAAAAAATCGACCACTATACAAAAGTTTTTACCTGTAAGTAAAAGGTCATGTAATAATTGCTTGTGCTCTCCTCATTGTTTTGATAAATTTCCAACTAAAATATAAATCGGAGTTCAGTATTTCATCTAGAGTATCATACGATTGGCTTGCAGCCGATCGTGACTGCGTTATGTTTTGTTACTTCCTTCAGTACAAAATGAAGTGAACCCCTTTAAGTGATGGCAATGAAGGATGAAAGAGATTATGTGCAAGATCACGGTAGTTGAACGATAGATCACGATGAACATTCAAAATGGTCATGTTGCTGCGGAATCAAGTCGGGAAAGCTCTTCAGATCAGACGCCATTGAGTAAAGATTAACGTACGAAACAGAACACGGACTTCGACTTCGATTTGCCTACCTTGTGGCAGTCGCAGACGAAGTCGGTGTTGTTCGCCCTACAGTGAGTCATACATCCTATATTATGAGCGTGTTCGCAGAAATACCCAAACTAACCCAAAAAACTTAGTTTCTCAATACATTTTCCCAGCGATGGATGATAGCTTCGAAACCCTATTTATTTATGTACCAGGTATCCAAGTATGAAACCGGAATTCACTCATAGAAGGCTCTAGTTGTCAAAGTAGTAACTGTCAAACCGAACCATGGACGCCATTTTGTTGTTTGGATATCTGATAAAGATATAAAATACCCAGAAATACCGGTTTCATACAACAGTGTAGTTTTGACGAGCGTTGTACATGTCAACTTTTGTGCCTGGGAACGACGATATGCGGACAGCATTGATTTTCTGTTACCATTTGAAGAAAACTGCTGCTGAATCGCATCGAATGCTTACGGTGATCATGTTCTTGGTAAATCACAGTGCTT
The DNA here is from genome assembly GCA_949128065.1 of Beris chalybata. Classification (NCBI taxonomy): domain Eukaryota; kingdom Metazoa; phylum Arthropoda; class Insecta; order Diptera; family Stratiomyidae; genus Beris; species Beris chalybata. Next base: position 94,087,925 of record OX421897.1, read on the forward strand.
TGAGTGGTTTAAAAAATTCAAAAGTGGATATTTTGACGTGAGAAACGAAGAACGTGGAAAACCACCGAAAAAGTTTGAAGACACATTGTTGGATGAGGACGACGCTCGAACGCAACAACAACTGGCAGATCAGTTAACGTAACACAGCAGCCGTCGCCATACGTTTGAAAGCCTTGGGAAAGATCCACAAGATGGGAAAATGGGTCCCACAAGATCTCAACGAAAAACATCAGGAAAACAAAAAAACCACTTTCGAAATGCTGCTCGCCAAATACAAAAGAAAGTCATTTCTCCATCAAATTGTGACTGGCGATGAAAAGTGGATTTATTTTGAGAATTCGAAGCGGAAAAATTCTTCAAGCGAACAATCGATATCGACTGTAACACCAAATCGCTATGGACGGAAGACAATGGTCTGTGTTTGGTTGGATCAGAAGGGCGTGATCTATTACGAGCTGCTAAAACCTGGCGAAACCGTTAATACAGAATGCTACCGACAGCAAATGATCGACCTGCAGCAAGCTTTGCTTGAAAAACGGCCAGAATATGGAAAGAGGCAACACAAAGTGATTTTGCTGCATGATAATGCACCATCACACACAGCAAGACTGGTCATGGAAATGATAGAACCGTTCAGTTGGGAAATTCTTTCCCATGTGGCTTACTCACCAGACTTGGCTCCGTCTGATTACCATTTGTTTGCATCGATGGGACACGCACTTGCTGATCAGCGCTTCACTTCCTACGAAAATGTCCAAAAATGGCTCGATGACTGGTTTGCTTCAAAAGAACAATTTTTTTTTGGCGTGGCATACATAACTTGTCAGAGAGATGGGCAAAATGTATACATAGCTAGCGATGGGCAATACTTCGGATAAAATATGTTGTAACACTTTTGTAGAATAAACGTCTATTTTTCATAAAAAAAATTCCGGTTTCATACTTGGATACCTGGTATAGTACTGTGTTTGGCGAAACGAAAACGAACGAAAAAGGCACCTTCGAAGTAGAGTGAAATATACTATAATACACTTCACTACTAGATGTCAGTGAAAAAAAAGCGCGCTAAATTTGAAAAAATAAAAATATTGTAAAGAAATTAAAATTCTGGCACACAACACAACAAAATATAACTCACACAAAAATCCCGAAAAAAACTGAAATGGCAGTGAACTATTGAAAATTTTATTTGTCAAATATTTCACTCGCAATAGCACCCTTGGGAGAAAAAAAATTAACTGAGCCGAGCGCCATCTATTAGTGACTACGATAAATGTCCATTCCGTCCATGAAAACAGTTCTGAAAAACGAACGAAATATTTCGTCGCGAAAAATGAACGAAATTTTAATTTTTTTATATGGACTTTGACAGTTCATTTCGTTTCGGTCGGAACATGGTATTAGGCTTTATCCCATTTGCGAAATGCCAAAGTCCAATGGAGTTGTGCACACTGCCCAGAATTGGTATCGTAATTGTTCGCCAAGACTTGTGGATTCTTTTGGTTCTGACAAACTACCAGACCAGTGTCGGCTAAGAATTGGCTTATTATTGGTGTCTAAGCTCATTCAGCATTGGCTCGACTGTCGGCTCTGTATTGGGCACATCTTGGCAAAAATATTTTTTGTTTAACAAAATCAATTTTTAACACTATCATGAGAATGCTGCAGATTAGCTTAGTGGGTAGCGTAGCGGACTTATGTGCGACGGGACAACGGTTCGAATCCAAGAGTGTGCAAGGTGTAAGTAAAACCAATTCGCATTTAAAAAAAATAATAATAAATATTTACAGAAAAATAAAATCGTGGTTAAATAAAAATAAAAAAAATAAATATTTTAAAAACAAATTTATTTAAAAAAAAAAAAATTTTAGTGACGACCAAGTATCGGGCCCGAGTTTCACCAAGAGTAGGACCGGTGTGATGAAATCGACATTGTCTTGGCAATGATTTTGTCTGAGGCACATACTGGACCCGAAAAAATAGCCACTACTGGCGATTCTGGCACCAGTACTAAGCCTGTGCTGTGCCGTTCTGCTTTTCGTACATGTGACAGTTAAAACTGTCGCGAGCTACTCAAAAAAACAACGTTACCCAGTACTGACAACTTATCCTGTGCTGTGCCGTTCTGATTTTCGTACATGTGATAGTTAGAACTGTTGCGAGTTACTCAAAAAACCGTCAACCGAAGACTCAACCTCTTCTCTGTTGGCAAATCTTTTCCCACAGAGCCATATTTTTTAATTTCAAAAGAGAAAATAATCCATGCTGCTTGCAAAAAAATTACTGATATGGATGAAGGGGTGTGGGAGTGGAGGGGGAAATAAGGAGTCCGAAACGCAAAAAAGCGGAGATCGACACATTCTAAAATCTATATCTCCTAAACCATTAATAGCAAGCAATTAAAACTTAACAAATATCTGTAGTTATACTAGGAGAGTAGATTGAAACAAAATTTTTGGGTGGTGGGTAGTGGCGTACGGGGATGGGAGGTGAAAAAATTAGATTACGATATCTCACAAACCAATGGCACCAGAAAAACAAAATTCGGTTTGAGAATTAAACTTTGATAAATAAAGATTGCTCAAAGTAAAATATTTGAAGGGGGCGTGGGAGCAAGGAAGTGGAGGGGATAAGAATTTTTCAAAAATAACACTTTTCATATCTCAATAACGGTGCAAGGTAGATGCTTCAAATTTTTTCCAGAAGTAGGCCTAATAGAACTCTAGTAGGGAAAAAAATTGGGGGGTGAGGGTGTAGAGGGTGAGGAAGGTGGGGAAGGGTGAGAAGGAAAGAGTTCCGATGATTATATCTTAAGAACCTATAACGATAGAAAGCTGAAACTTGGTATTTAGATAGAGCTATAATAGTGGTATGTTGGAAAAATATTCTTTTTTTAAGGGGTAGTGTGTACGAGGGTGGGGGAGTTTTTCCTAACTTTAGAACGGCTTATGCTAGAAAGTTGAAACTCGTTACGTATATGTAAATGAATTAGACAAGTAATTCTGATAAAAAATATCAAATATCCATTGGCGTTGGGAAGGGGGGGGGGGGGGTAAAAAAAATGGTAAGTGAAAATAAAATGCATATATTTTCACAATTTTCGTCATAATTACTAGGTCTTTCCAAATATTGAACTCATTTTTATTTTACGGATTTTTCATATGAATACCTAGAACGAGTTTTCAACGTTTTTTGAAATTCGACTCCGAAGAGGGTGTAAAGTGGTTGTATACTTTTTCATGAATTCCGGAATATATCTCAGGTCTGATCAGATATCGAATATCATTTCTCTTCCACGGGCTTTTTTAACAATCACCTAACTTTAAGTTTTTTTCTTTTTCAACCTTGAGATACATCTCGGAATATGACCCAATTATATAATTCATATGTTACACCCTATTCTAACCGCTTCCCGAACTTTTTGTTAGGTTTTCAGTCACATAGTAGCCTACGCCGCATCCCCGAATTGAACACGTTCCAAACTTCTGCCGGAAAAATAATAAAGTTGCGCCCAGACTGTTGGCAGATTTTTTGAATCTCATGTCTTGGTCAATCCAATTACACGAATACAAGGACGAAGTTAACGCTTGACTTTCATAGATCACCTCATTTCCACAACAGCAGCACAACGATGCCTGCAATACCATCGAGCAGAAATATGATAAATTATACGCAGTCTCAAACGTCTTTCCATGCACGTACATTAAATACATGGCGGTAATGCAAAGAACCAATTCTGTGGCGAAAAACTGAGCTAGCATTACCCGTAAGTCACAACGGCAACGCAAGCCGGCGCAGCCTAGGTGTCAAAAAGTTGAGCACAGTGTACTACTATTGTGGTAGTCACAACGGAAGCAGCTTAACGCAGCCATCAAAAAAAGTTCGCCAACTCTTAACTTTTCCGTAGCCCGTAATTAACCTCAAAATTAATGAGTGATTTTGTTATGTTTAATACGTTGAATCTGTACTTTATGTGCCCCGGACTAAATTAAAATTAGCTACAAAATTGTTTCTAGTTAGTTCGCTGCTTCGTATAAACGAATATGAACACTTTTGTGAGAATTTCAAATTAATTTAAAACTCAACCTGACGCAGAGAGTGAATAGTTATCTGACTTGATGATTTATTGGAGGCGTCAAGCTGCGCCGTGCTGCAGCATTCTACTTTGTATGTGACTCAAGCATTATAGTCGATAGAACGCCTTGGATAACCTGGCAGTATCTGAAATATTAAAAAAAAAACTTAAATTTTTCATTACATCGGCATTAATTCTATTAAAATTGCGGAAAGTGTGCAATTATCCGCAAGAAAAAGTTCAAATTATCCAAAAGAGTATTCCAAATAATTTCAACAATATTACCAGATTGTATGAAGAAGAAGAGGAAACTGTAGTGCTCGTTCTATGCCATGCGAAGAACTCCCATACTGGAGACTCCAACTTCTTGGAAATTACTTCCTAATACTATTGGCAGTTATATATAACTCACTCAAAAGCATTTCGGAATTTATTGATGTAACCGTCCTGAGTGAGTTATAAGAATTAGAAGAAAGGATAAAAATAATATGTACACCAATACCGCAGTGATGCTGTACCTCAAACCGTTCTCCACCTTTAAAAAAAGTTAGAAATCGACTTCTTTAATCTTTATGACAAGGTCGTGTAATCAGTTCCAGCTTATAATCTGCTGCAATGCCCAAGGGATCATGTCACCCTCTCCTTAAAATAAAATTGAAGCAAATATTCATTCTTTTTTCTTATCTCAGCTACTAAATATTTAACTTTCATCTAGGTACAAAAGACAACTGTAGCGAATATATGTGTAACGACTACATATATTCGCTACAGTTAAAAAGAAGTCATATCAAGCAAAATTTTTACTTGATGTACTTTTATATCAAAACTTTAAACAATCTAGTTTCACAAAAACTACTTACTCCAAAACAAATTGATAATCTCGGACACAATTCACTAGTTCGTTGTACTTTTCACGTCGGCTTTTTGACGAATAGTTTCCAATTTTCGCAACACGGATTCCCAACGCCTTAATATGGTCCTTTGAGTACCCAGGATACGTGTCATTTATAAGATTCTGGTAAATTTGAATTCAAAGCGTGAATGCCGTAGTAGGGCAGGCTGCAATTTTCCCAATCGAATGGAAAGTAGGCATAGAACAGTAGCCGTCTATCGCTAGTAAAGAGTATAGGCAATTCACTGGCACGCATTAATTCCGTAAAAAACAGCATAAATAGTGAAGAATTTATGAGCAGTTTTCACTATTGAGTTCAAATGGACCCGCTCATCAGGATCCTTTGCACTTGCATTCAATTTATTGGTAAGCAGTTGAATACGTCCAAATTGTTTTCGTTTATAGAAAATATTTGCGACTTTTCCGAACACATGAATAGTGAAATGGTAGCAGACATATTTCCAATAATAGCGTCCTTGCTATCCAACAGGAAAAGATTTATGTTTATCGACATCGAGAAGCAGAAATTCACTATGAAATGTAATAGAAACGAATAAACGTAACATAAAATTCGCACGTTCCCGTAAGGATCCAAACCAAGGATGCTTCTTCCGAAGTTAATTTTCACGAAAGCACTATTTGTGCTAAGAACTGCTTCGATCGTTATGGCTTCCTTCAAACTGACTTCTTTCGCGCAAAAGACAACTGAGATGTAAAAATAATTGTTTCTATACCCAGAAGTCCATGTTACCGGTGGGAAATATACAGCTGATAAATTGAATGTTTTGCAATAAAGTTGTAATTATACCGCCTCATAATACGGTAGTCTTGCGAGGCACTTTGTAACAAACAAAGAAGACTGTAGCCTCTAACTAACAATTAGCTATTTAATTTCATACTGCATGAAAAATATTGCTACTTTCTTCTAGCCATTACAAATACAAAAAAACTCAAAGCCTTTCTTTCCCTGCCACGTTATACGTATATAATTTAATTTAACTTTATTATTCTGAAATAAAAAAAAACGATTATGTAATACCCAGAAAATTATTAATAAACATACGTTTTTCTACTTCATTATTCTAACCTACGTCAACTTTGTTATGGACATAATCCGAAGCCGAAAAAACCATAGTCCGGGACAGGGTGGAAGTCGAAATATTTCATGTAAGGCCAGGAAGCTTTTTAGAAAGTTTATTAAAAAGCGATCTTTGTAAGAAACTCTTTCCAACAATCATTACTGCTCTTTAGACAGTACTTATCTTTTATTCAAAAACAGTTTAACTTTTTCCAGGCTGCAAAGAGCTGATCGAACCGAACTGTGACTGCTTTATATATCACACACAAAATATCCCATCAGATCTAAGAGAATTTTCGAAATTCGTGAATTCATATGTAACTCCTTTGTATTCCCTTCCTAAAATTTGATCTTAATCGATTTTATAAAAATAAAGTGGAAGTGAAAACCAATTCTAAAAACCAATCACAATAGATATGCCGATATTTATGAGTCACTTAAGAGATATGTCGGAAATCGTAATAGGCCCTTGGCCCCTAGCTGAAATCAATATACATATTATTATATACATACGAAACCGAATATATACAAGACCCATAAAAAATCTAATCTGCTTGCTAGTCTCAGGCGTAAGAGATATGACAAAATATGTAAAAGCTTATACAATAACTTTGCAACATCTTGGGAGTTCAATTCCTAAAAATTGTGAAATCCGTTTTTAGGCGATAAGTAAAATTCAATTTGATAAATGAAATTTATGACAAACACATGAACTTGGGTGTTGAATTTCATAAAAATCGTGAAACCAGATTTTACGTCTACTTCAAAAGCTGGTATAAATAAAATCTAGATAGGTAGATAGATAGATATTTCTATGGTATGTATTTACATTTTTATTAATCTGTGCTCAGCGTTTAAACGTGGTATGCTGAGCAAGGACTTGGATTTTATATTATTACGGCTTAAAAAGGGCGATGACGGTCTCCGTACCGCAACTAACCGACAAAAATACCGCAAATAAACCCCCGTATCAATAACGGGGGACGAAATGACCTTTGTCCGGCTAGACCCAGAGACGGGTCGTGGGTGCCAGTGATCCCTTTTTGAAAGGTCTGCTCTCCCTCCCTAGACCGGATCACTGGTCCAGAAAGGATTAATTTAACGAGAAACGACTACGCGACACTACGTTCAGACTAGCGCCACCCCTTTGGAGGAAAGGCCTAAAAATGAAACAGAATGTTTGACTTTTAAAAAAAGTATTAAGATTTAAATTTGATTTAATATAAAAATGAAAAGCAACTCAAAATCTTACGCTAATTGGACCCTAAGCTAACAAATTTAATCTTAAATTTAGGGCGCCTCTGGTGCACGACGATCGCTGGATTTCGTACTTCTCGCCTCTTCACTGCTCACCGCCTCGACGCTCCTTTCCCTGCTTCTTAGTTAACTACTTCTTCTTTGCTCGACGTCTCGACCGTTCATTTTTTCCCTTTTACAAAGCAAAGTCACCAACTTGTGACACTTTCAGTTCGTTACACACATACGCAGTCGCGGGACCTCCGACTATCTCCAATCACTGCCCATCCAACAAGAGCCCGTTTTTCTTTTCAATGCCTCGACGATAGTTCTCAGCGGTTCTTTCTGACTACGGTTAGCTTCCACCAGCTTTTTCAAACTTTTTGAGTTCAACAGTCTTCCGCTTCCATGACATTCTTTTCTTTCTCGCATGATATCCTCGTACGGACTTCCAGCATTCCATTCGGGTATCTAGCCAAGGTTCACACCATTACCACCTTCCGTATTTCATTCGCTCGATCAATGCCATAGCGCCAAATGACAGTTGGTTTGTTTACTTTTGGTTTACGCGTACATATTTGTGTTGGTGTCGTGATTCCGAGTGCGCGCCCCGTGGTGTTTCCGCTCGCAAGACTTCCCTTCGGTTACGTCTTCAAGACGGTTGGTGGTGCTATATGTATTATAGGAGCACAGTGCCTAGTGGATAATATGTTTCTTTTTCTGCAGTTCAACTTGCCGCATCACTCAAACGACCGCAGGATGGAGTAGCCCGTCTGGCAGGACGGAATAACCGGACGTGGGATAATCATTGATGACGGTAAGTACGATTTGCTCGCGCTGTCCCCGCGACGTGGCAATGTTTACTTAAGTACATTGCCTATAATTTCCGATGACAACAACTTTTATTTTTCGAAACTAATAACTAACCCTTACTTAAATAATAACCTAACCTAATCCATAATTCAGAGGGTAACGATAACTCTAATACTAACCCTACATTATAACTAAAATAAACTAACTAACGTACTACAAACAACTACACAATGCTTTTATCGCACTTTCAGCCTTTCCTCTAATCCAGTGATACTTACTAATGCATTACTTTACGTTTACTTTTAGGTAAGCTAGTATTAGCTGAGGGACGTCGCCAGCGCATCGAAGGAATTCACTGTGCATAAAAGGTAATTCTTTCTACGATTTGATTTCTATCAATCCCGAAATTAACGATTGTTCTCTCTTGTCTTTTTAGAAAATATACAAATTACGAGTTAAACAAGTAATAATATCTTTTGAATAGTAGGCAAAAATGTAAAATTCAATTTTAATGTAATTTTCAATTTTCTGTTAGTATTTTTGAATTTGCATTCAGTAAATTTCAACTTCTCATGGACTCTAAAAAGCGTAAAACTAGCACTCTTTAAAATACACTTATTTCCACTTCTAGTATTATTTCTTGCTGACCTTACTTGGTTGTTTGTAGGAATCGAACCCACAATCAATTCTGGTTTTGATGCGTAGGTGTGGAGCCCGTGATTATTTCATTTCATTTCAGAAAAAAACAAACTCGAACGAAGCGTCCTACTTTGTGGTTTCATATATAACATGTTTTTCATCGTGGAATTCAAGTAGATTGTGAGCCTTTTCATGTAAATTGTACGGTCCAGTTGAAAAGTACATGAAGAATTTACTAATACCAGTAAATTCGTGTAAAAGTAATTGAAATGTGTACTTTTACTTGAAAAAATGATATATAGTATACTGGAAATTTCAAGGTAAACTTGGATTGAAAATTCAATTTTTTAAAAACATTGTGTATGTGTACGTATGTTTCGAGCTAACTTTTTTGTTGTCCCGAATCCTGTAAAGAAACGAAGAGAATTGTTGGTTGAATAAAATATATCGCGTTTAACAAATAGACAACTTACCCACTGCTATATCACGAGCTCCTTGTGGTGTCACAACTGCAAACGTATCGGCCTTCAGCCTCATCTAAAACGACATCAGCATATTGGAGGGAATTAGTCAAATAATTTAGTAGTCGTACACACATGGAAGTCGAGCTGTACTCGAAAATTGAAAAGCGAAAACGGAAATTCGGGAATTAAAAGTTAGTTATAGTAAGTTTAGAAAACATGAATTGCATTAGTCGGATTAGGTTTAGTTATTGTTATCAAATTGGATTCACATATTTGGAGAGTTTTAGAATAGGAAGAATAGGATTAAGATTAAAATCTGAAAGAATAGGTCGCGAACACTAATTACCGCCGAGAAGGCGAGAAATCGGTCGTGGACAGTCGAACCAGCGGAAACGGACCCGTCGCATCGTCGGAACAAATAACCCAGAGGGACCAGGACACATACCAAGTAATTTCAACTCACCTGGGATCCTGCAACTTACCCGCGATACACCACACTCTACGCAAAACACCGAACATTGAACCCGAAACACAACACGAAACACAACGCAAAACACAATACGAAACACATCTCAACATATAATCGACACTTCAGCGCCACTTCAGCGCCACACGAACGTAAACATAGCCTGACAATTCATTCATTGGTGAAAACGTAAGCAAACAAAACCACTTGAACGACGCGCCAACGTGTGGAATTTTCAGCCGGCAGTGTAAATGGGTTTGTGCAGTTACTAGATCGTCGTTTGGTGCATAAAAAGTGACCCCGGTAAAAGAAAGCAATGCACTTGAGAGAGAAAGCGGGAGAAACGACCTCGAGGACTAGACGATTGACCTACTGAACGGGGATTAACCGTAGAAAAGGCTGACCCGAGGCTTCGAAGAAAGTACGGCAGCCGAAAAACGGTCTCTTTGAGTGTTCAGAGTACAAACGACGGCTATTGAAATTCAAGTATAAATTCTGATTATTTTCTGGCGATTGATTTTTCTTTTGCCTCAAGTACACACGCGCCTTCACGCGCATCGGTCAATGCGAGTGAAGGCGCGTGTGTACTTGAGGCATTTGGAACGAGAAGAACGTCCATCGAGCGAGCGTCACAAGTCGGTGAAGGCACGAATAAAGTAGTTAAAGAGTGGTTCCGGACAAGGGCGCCCATAAAACTTCTTCCAGGGGGGGGGGGGGGGGGGCAAGGCAAAAAGTTTATAAAATAACCTCCCACTCCATTTAGAATCTGAACTTATGGTTGAAATGTGAACGTAAGTTCGTTAACGGACACAATCGTTCTACTCTTTCGGGTCCATACAAAGGCCTTAAAACATGCGTTCAAGAATACTAGCCGATAACTTCGGAACGCTTAAATCGCTCAAATCCCAGTCGTAGAGGTGCTTGTACATGAGCAATTTTTCAAACAATTAATTGTCCGACGACTTTTGTCAAAATTAGTGGAGCGATTAATGAATGGCATCAATATTTCGACAATGTGGATATGTTTTCATAGATTGCTGATATTTCTCGCCCTATACTCGTAGTTTCTGTATTTGCAAGAAAAATTTATCTCTTCCACTTCTTTGCTTCATCACCTCCTTAAAAAAATTTACTTTATTTGTCAAACTTTATACAGAAACCGAATTTTATTTTTTAATTGCAATTGGTTCGTGAGATATTGTAATCAAAAGTTGTTCACCCCCACCTCTGGAGGTGTTTTTCTTACTATATAAAACGGCTTCTGCTAAAAAGTTGAAACTCGGTATGTACCATATATGTCAATCAACCAGAAAAGTAGATAATTTAGATAACAAAATTCTTAAATATCCATTAGTGTTTGGAATAAGGTCGAAAAAAATTATCAGGGCGAATGAAATGCACAATTTTTCAGGTTTTTCGTCATATCTATTAGGTCTTCCCAAATATTGAATTCATTTTTATTCTACGGATTTTTCATATACATACTCGTAAATATGTAGAAAGTGTTTTCATGATTTTCTTAAATTACTTTTTCATGAATTCTGCTATATCCCTCCCCACCCAGCCCTGATATGATATCGACTATATCTCCACGTTCATGGGGTTGCGTAATAATCGCTTAAAACTATCATAGTTTTTAAGTTTTTGCCTTTTTTAACCGTAAGAGTGTATAAAAGGGTAGAACACGTTTTCACGAATTCCGTTATTTTACTGTATTATTTATAATACAGTATTGTTATCGATTTTTAAAAAAAAAAAATTTGCTGCCCTCAATATTTTTTTGTCCACGTTTCATGACTAGTAGACGCGAAAAAAGCAATAAAAATTTTCACTCCGTCTGTACGCCGTACCCCGTACGCCGTACGCCGTACGCCGTACGTCGACCGCCCCAAAATCTTTGAAGGCTCGTAGCTCTCAAACTAGTGAAGCTATTAAATTAAAATTTTTTCTAGGAATAGACTTGGTGGACCACTTGAATTGACATTATTTTCAGGGGTGGGGATGTCAGGGGGAAGGTGGGGTAAGCGTTTTAGACGAAAAATTTAGGTTTCTAGATCTCAGGAGCCGCTTGTGTTAGGAGGCTGAAACTTAGAATTTCTATAGAGCTTTGATAATGGACCCATTTGCAAAAAAAAAAACAGATATGGGTGAAGGGGTGTGGGAGTGGAGGGGGAAGCAATGCGTCCGAAACGCAAAAAAGTCGTGATCGACACATTCTAAAATCTATATCTCCTAAACCGTTAATAGCAAGCAATTAAAACTTAACAAATATCTGTAGTTATACTAGGAGAGTAGATTGAAACAAAATTTTTGGGTGGGGGTAGTGACGTACGGGGGTGGGGGTTGAAATACTTAACATTACGATATCTCCCAAACCAGTTGCACCAGAAAAACAAAATTCGGTTTGGATATAAAGCTTGATAAATAAAGATTGCTCAAAGTAAAATCTTTGAAGGGGGCGGGGGAGTACGTAAGTGGAGGGGATAACAATTTTTCAAAAATAACAAGTTTCATATCTCAATAACAGCGTAAGATGGATGCTTCAAATTTTTACCAGAAGTAGGCCTAATAGAACCCTAGTAGGGAAAAAAAGTTTGAGGGTGTGGGTGTAGAGGGTGAGGGTGGGGAAGGGTGAGAAAGAAATAGTTCCGATGCTTATATCTTGAGAATCTATAATGATAGGAAGCTGAAACTTGGTATTTAGATAGAGCTATAGTAGTGGTATGGTGGAAAAATAGAATTTTTTTTAGGGGTAGTATGGTACGGTGGTGGGGGGTGTTTTTCCTAACTTTAGAACGGCTTATGCTAAGAAGTTGAAACTCAGTACGTATATGTAAATTAACTAGAAAAGTAATTCTGTTAAAAAAAAATTTAAAAATTCATTGGCGTTCAGAAGGGGTGGGGGGGGGCAAAAAAATTATCGGTTAATATAAAATGGATATATTTTCACGATTTTCGTCATATCTACTAGGTCTTTCGAAATATAGAATTCATTTTTATTCTACGGATTCTTCATGTGAATACCTAGAATGTGTTTTCAAGATTTTTTGAAATTCGACCCCTAAGAGGGTGTAAACTGGTTGTATACTTTTCATGAATTCCACCATGTTTCTCAGGTCTGATCAGATATCGAATATCTTTTTACTTCCCCAGGTTTGTTTAATAATCACCTATTTTTAAGTTTTGTTTTTTTCAACCTCTAGACCGCATCCCGGAATATGACCCAATTATATAATTCATATGTCACACCCTTTTCTAACCGCTTCCCGAACTTTTTGTTAGGTTTTCAGTCACATAGTAACATACTCCGCATCCCCGAATTGAACGCGTTCTGAACTTCTGCCGGAAAAATAATACAGTTGCGCCCAGACTGTTGGCAGATTTTTTTTTTAGGTTTTTACTTTCTCGTGCTGTCTTTATATTTACCTATTAACTATTTTGAGGATTTTTGGATATTCCACCCCTAAGTGGGTGTAAGTAGGTTGCATATATTTTCACAGATTCTTACAGATTGCTTAAATTTGATGATATATCGAATTCCTATTTAATTCCTATGGTTTCCTATACCATATAAGCGCCAAAAAGTCAATTTCATGTATGCTTTTTAAAGCTTTGACTTCGACTTCTTAGGATTGATGAGATATTTGATCACTTTTCACTTCCACAGACTTTTTATATAATCGCCTACAAACTCATTTCACAATTTTTCGATATTCATCTTCCTAGGGTTTCACAATTTTCGCCATCCTTCAGTTCTGATGAGATATGAAATTGGTTGTTTCTATTTTAACTACTTTTATTTTTAGAACAAAATTCATTTTCCATGAAAAGTCATAATCTCGAAACAACTGATGATATACTATACATACTCCGATTTTTAACGCTCCCGAACTTTGACCCGAAAAATAATAAAGTTTCGCCAAGACTATTGGCAGATTTTTAAATCGATAACATTACTTTATTGTTAAAATAATAAAGTAAGATATACTTGAAAACAGTGGCAGATCCAGACCTTACTGTTGGGGGTGTCAGATTTTTTTTTTAATTTGGCTATTTGATGAAGTTCTGTGTGAATTTAGCTACATCGACAGCACTTAGCAAAAAAAGGGTCATCTGAAGAAGGGATCATATTGTTTTCACCTTATTATGGGTCATTCCATCAAGAATCGTCAAAGTTGTGACCTTTTCATTTCTGATTCTTTTAAAAAAATTTGTAAGTGAAAAAAAAATTGAAATTCAAGGATTTGTTTCTATCTCATTTCTTAACTAACAAAAACAATAACAACCTTTGAAATAAGCCCTACTTTATTATTCAAGGATAAAAATTACCAGAAATATGAATTTTCAAAGAGGATTCGGATATCGTTTTGGGGAAATTTTTAACATACTTTAACTAACAAAAAATAATGAGATAGAAACAAAAAATTGAAATCATGTTTTTTTTCACTAATTTTTCGAGTACACAAAATTTCAAAAGGTAACACTTTTGGGCGATTCTTGACTAGATTACCTTTTTTCTATAAAATTAGTTGAGAATTCTCTTCGATTTTTTTAGCCATTGAGATTCCAAGTTAATTTTTTGATATGTTTTGAAAAACAGTATAAGGGTCATTCCATGAAAAATCACAAAAGTTGTGACCTTACCATCGCCGATTCTTTTGAAGATATTTTTGCTTGAAGAACTAGTGAAAAAAAAATATAATTTCAATTATTTTTTTCTATCTCATTTTTTTTGTTAGTTATAGTATGTTAAAGATTTCGCAAAAATGGTGTCAAAGCTCTCTTTGAAAATTCATATCTCTGTTAATTTTTATCAAAGAATAATCAAAGAGGACTTATTTTAATGAGGAAGGTTGTCGCAAAATAAGAAAATACCAATAAAATTTGTCCTTGATTTTTTTTTTCAAGGATAACGATTTTGTCCTTTATCCTTGAATATCTCAAATTACCGTTTTTTCTATTTTTTTATATTTTTATATTTTGTGTATTATACTGTTCTTCAACATATCAAAAAATCAACTTGGGATCGCAATGGGATCGAGGTAAAAAAAATAGAAGAACATCAGTGGTTCTCAATTATTTCATAGAAAAGTTACAATTATTTTGATTACTTATTCGTATGTAAAGAGGATTTTATTTTATGATACTAGATTTATGGCCAGCTGTTAAAATCATAAATTTAAGATAGTTTGGTTCAATAATAATTTAATTGAGCAACTAATTGTGAGTGTTTAAATAAATTTATCCCATAAACCATTAAATTAAAAATAACAAGAATTATCTCATTTGTAACGTCTCAAAACAATCGGCGGTGGTAAGGTCACAAAATTGGCCTTTTTTTGCGATTTTTCATGGAATGACCCATAACCCATAAAATATTATATAAAAAAGTTAAAAAAAAAACGAGATAGGTATTTAAGGATAAATGACAAAATCGTTGTAACTGATAAAAAATGTCAACGATAGTTTTGCGACAACCTCACCCTTTAAAATAAGCCCTAATTTATTATTCCAGGATAGAAATTACCAGAGATATGAATTTTCAAAGAGGACTCGTACACCATTTTCGCAAAAACTAACAAAAATTTTAGATAGAAACAAAAAATTGAATTTCAATTCTTTTTTTCATTAGTTCTTAAAGTACAAAAACGTTACAAAAAAATCTGCCAACAGTCTGGGCGCAACTTTATTATTTTTCCGGCAGAAGTTCAGAATGCGTTCAATTCGGGGATGCGGTGTATGTTACTATGTGACTGAAAACCTAACAAAAAGTTCGGGAAGCGGTTAGAAAAGGGTGTAAAATATGAATTAAATAATTGAATCATATTCTGGGATGCGGTCTAGAGGTTGAAAAAAACAAAACTTAAAAATAGGTGATTATTAAACAAGCCTGGGGAAGTGAAAAGATATTCGATATCTGATAAGACCTGAGAAACATAGTGGAATTCATGAAAAAGTATACAACCAGTTTACACCCTGTTTGGGTTGAATTTCAAAAAATCTTGAAAACACACTCTAGGTATTCATATGAAGAATCAGTAGAATAAAAATGAACTCAATATTTGGAAAGACCTAGTAGATATGATGAAAATCGTGAATATATATGCATTTTATATATACTGATAATTTTTTTTTGCCCCCCCCCTTCTGAACGCCAATGAGTATTCGATTTTTTTTTTATCAGAATTACTTTTCTGGTTAATTTACATATACGTACCGAGTTTCAACTTCGTAGCATAAGCCGTTCAAAAGTTAGGAAAAACACCCCCCACCACCGTACTGTACTACCACTAAAAAAATCTATTTTTCCACCATGCCACTACTATAGCTCTATCTAAATACCAAGTTGTAGCTTCCTATCATTAGAGATTCTTAAGATATAAGCATCGGAACTTTTTCTGTCTCACCCTTCCCCACCCTCACCCTCTACACCCACACCCCCAAAAAAATTTTCCCTATTAGGGTTTTGCTAGGCCTACTTCTGGTAAAAATTTGAAGCATCCATCTTATACTGTTATTGAGATATGAAACGTGTTATTTTTGAAAAATTGTTATCCCCTCCACTTACGTACTCCCCCGCCCCCTTCAAATATTTTACTTTGAGCAATCTTTATTTATCAAGCTTTATATCCAAACCGAATTTTGTTTTTCTGGTGCCTCTGGTTTGGGAGATATCGTAATGTTAAGTATTTCACCCCCTACCGCCGTACGCCACTACCCCCCCCAAAAATTTTGTTTCAATCTACTCTCCTAGTATAACTACAGATATTTGTTAAGTTTTAATTGCTTGCTATTAACGGTTTAGGAGATATAGATTTTAGAATGTGTAGATCTCGTTTCGGACGCATTGCTTCCCCCTCCACTCCCACACCCCTTCACCCACATCATCAATTTTTTTGCAAATGGGTCCACTATCAAAGCTTTATAGAAATTCCAAGTTTCAGTCTCCTAACATAAGCGGTTGCTGAGATCTAGAAACCAAAATTTTTCGTCTAAAACGCTTCTCCACCTTCCCCCTCACACCCCCACCCCTGAAAATAATGTCAATTCAAGGGGTCTACCCAATCTATTCCTAGAAAAAATTTTAATTTAATAGCTCCACTGGCTTGAGAGCTACGAGCCTTGAAAGGATTTTGGCGGTCGACGTACGGCGTACGGCGGACAGACGGAGTGAAAATTTTTATTGCTTTTTTCGTGTCTACTAGTCATGAAATGTACACAAAAAAAATTTTGAGGGCAGCAAATTTTTTTTTTTTTTGAAAATCAATAACAATACTGTATTATTACTAATAAAGTAAAAGTAACGAAAAATCTTGTAAAACACATGCTTGGTCGTTCGATTTGGAAATAAACTGCAGTCTGCTGTGTTGTGGTGCCTGATCTGATTCTTCTTCAGTACGCGGCCTTGGTCAATTCCGGAAAAGGGCTTATTATCTAAGTCTATAGCTTGATTCGATATTCATTTTAGTGTCATTACTGAGAACTAAAGTCGAGGCATGAAAGATGTGTACAATATTTGTACAGTGAATGAATGGTAAAAGTAGATGCAACATAGTTTGGTATATAAAGTATGATTTTTCTCAACTTTTAGCGATGGTCAAATCCAGGGGGGGGGACAAGTGCTGTGTTGTGCTGCTGCTGTGTTGTGGTGCCTGATCTGATTCTTCTTCAGTACGCGGCCTTGGTCAATTCCGGAAAAGGGCTTATTATCTAAGTCTATAGCTTGATTCGATATTCATTTTAGTGTCATTACTGAGAACTAAAGTCGAGGCATGAAAGATGTGTACAATATTTGTACAGTGAATGAATGGTAAAAGTAGATGCAACATAGTTTGGTATATAAAGTATGATTTTTCTCAACTTTTAGCGATGGTCAAATCCAGGGGGGGGGACAAGTGCCCCTTATTGCCCTCCCTGTGAATTCAGGGGGGGGGGGGGCAAGTGCCCCTTCTTGCCCCCCCCCTGTGGGTGCCCATGGATCCGGAAGAATAGTCGTGTGGAGCATCGCAGCGGGGAGAATCGACGCCGCGGAGCGAGACGAGAAAGGAGCGTCTTCAGCAGAAAAATCCTGGAAAAAATCTTCGACGCACCAGAGGCGCCCTAATTTTAAGGCTAGAGAGTTTAGGGTCAAGTAGAGTAGGTAAGGAGATTTACGAGGTACGGTTTTTCAATAAAATTCATTGTTTCGAACGAAGTCCGATTTGTTTTCGATTGGTTACGAGTAATTTTTATGTGACGTGTTTCAGCTCGCTTTCCGTGATAATTTTTATCGGTGTTTTCGCGCGCGAAACTTTTCCCTAATTTGTGATTCAGTTGGGGAAAAGACCAGAACGGCAGTCTTAAAACGGAATCACTGGCGTCCACGACCCTTCTCTGGGTTGGCCGGACAAGACCCGTTCGCCCGCTTTGTGCTGGGGTTACGTATCGGTTTATTCGCGGGGAAAAATCGTAACATTCTCTTCCTTGAAATCTACGAGTCGACACTGTATATATCAAGCATATGCCTTTGTAGGTTGTCATAAACTATGCATTACTCTTGTTCTTCAATATGCTTGAACGTTTCATAAATGACGGATATCCAGAAGTGAAATTAGAAGTAATTTTCCTAAGAACTACATAATTAATTAATTCGCCAGTAAGCGGCTCGATAGCAAGGATTCACTCGGCAGTCCTTAGAGTTAGTTTGAATTTTAACGGAAGCAGTTCATAATGGAAGTTGAAAAGGAGTTCAGTACAAGTCGATTGTTTGACAAATTTTCCCTCGGTTGGAGAATCGTCGGGCTACGCCCTCAAAAAAATGATAAAAAGAATTATTATATTTTCTCCTTTTTACTAAATTTTTTTGTGATTTTTTGGTATCCAGTATCGCTGATCATTCAACTGTGCCTGTCATCCAAAAAGCAGTTCATTGATAATATGTCAATAGCCATAAGCGATGTCACGACCGCGTTAAAAGCATTAAATACAATTCTCTATCGTAAGGAACTTGGTCACATTGTGAAACTGGTTGAGAAATTGGACGCAACCGCTAAGGATCCTGCCGAGCGGAAATATTTAAATTCGATTGCGAAAAAAACTGAGAGATATTTTCGCATTTATATCCTGTTTTTAATTACGGTTGTTATTGTGGTTGGATTGCCAGTGATTTTCAATGACGAAAGGAAGCTTATGTTACCTGCCTGGTTTCCATTTGATTGGGAGCATTCTGATTTGGCTTACTATGGAATAAACGCGTATCAGTGGCTTTCGGCATGTGTTTATCTCGTTCACATTGCTATTAACGACACGTATCCTGGAACTTATATCTGGATATTGCAAGGTCATTTGACCGCCTTGACTATGCGAGTTTCTAAGATTGGACACGATTTGGAGTCATCTGCCGATGAAAATTATGAAAAACTAGTCAACTGTATATTAAATCACAAAATCATTCTAAAGTGAGTAAACTAATAGAGCTTCCTGTGTATTTATTTTTAAGTTTCTTTCTAGATATTGCGATACTCTTCAGGCTATCTTATCCAAGATTGTGTTCATTCATTTCTTCAATGCGCAAATAATTCTCTGTACTTCTGTTTATCTCATCTTTGTCAGTGAAAATCCTTTAGAAATACTCTTCGCCTTGCAGTACTTTATGACACTACTTGTGGGAATTTTGCTGTGCTGTTACTGCGGAAGCAATTTGATCAATGAAAGCGATCAATTAACACTTGCTCTGTACGCCTGCAATTGGCCGGATCAAAATTTGAAATTCCGAAAAGTTCTTCTAATTTTCATGCAGAGATCCCAGAAACCTTCGCAAGTAGTAGCCGGCGGAATGATAACAATTTCACTTACGACTTTTCTTTCAGTAAAAATTTCATTTTCTTTTGAATGTTGCTAGTGGTAATTTCTTAATTTTCAGATAGTAAAAGGTGCATATTCCCTATTTGCGTTTTTCAATCAAGTGAAATAAAGACTCCTAAATAGTTTAAATTTGACATCATAGCCAAACAGCACTCAAAAATTATTAACACCAACTAGGACACTGCCATACCCGACCCGATTTCTGACATCCCATCCCTAAGCTGACTGGACACAACAGTGCATTACAGGCTAACCACCTAAGCCCAGTTCAGTTTCCTTTAAAAACAAAGGGCTTTAACGTTAAATACTTGAATTTTATATAAATGTTGTCAGACCTTTATTAATTACATAAAATGTTTTAAACTTTTGGTAAATAAAGCACCATCACTATTGTAATAAAATGTGGTTTTAAATTTTTGAAAATTATAGACGAAAGGATACTGAGAAAATTATTCACTATTGTAATTAACCTGGAATAAAAAAAATACGCAGAGTAATTAACCACATAACATTTTATTCTAAAAACTATACGGATTCTTGTATTTTCATGGGTATTGGCAAGGGCGCCCATAGGGGGGGGGGGGGCAAAATGTTTATGAAAATAGTGTCACACTCTATTTGGAACCTGAAGGTTTGGTTTAATTTTTAACCCTAAGACTATTTTCTGGACTTTTGGTTCAATAGAGTTTTGTGTTACCAAAGCGAGCCATTATCAGTCACAGCTTACATATTTGACTGTATTGTGAATGTCACGTCGATCGAAAAAACCGATTGTGTAACCCTTAAATTATGTATAGGGGAAGGTGGGGCAAAGTAAGCCCCCTAAGGTTTGTACCGAGATTCTGTGAAATTTGTAATAGTAATAAGATCCTTTTCATGCAAATTCGATAGCTTAGGATGTTAGCTTAGTCATGTATTTGTGAAATTAAATTATTGATGCTGATAAGAAAGTTATCTACTTCTTGCTATACAAACTTCAAAGGGCCCACTTTGCCCCACTACTGGGGCAAAAAGAGCCCTTCCAAAGGGAATACATAGTATAATTTCATCCAAAACTGGAGCAAAGGAATATGGCAATGGATCAATTAAGACAAACAATATGATTTTGATAAATTGAAATGAAATTAAGTGTGTTGAGAGCGTGCTCTGCTTTGAGGTAAGCCCTGAGAACACCAAAATATTTGCTGGCCTTCTTTAGGTCAATTTTTTTCAGCAACAGAAGCTATTGCATTTTTCATCGCAACTTGAGTCCACTTTTGTTGCATTTGCATTTGTTGTATGTTCTAGCCATGTTAAAATTGTTATTTTTAATTATCAAATAAAATTATATTGGTATGGGGTAAAATTCGACCGGGGCTCACTTTACGCCGAATGAACACTAAACAGTAAGCATCTGCTAAAATTTATATACTTTTACTTAATTATTTTAACGAATAGACGGGGTGGGCTCCTTGAAGTGACCAAATTTTTAGGGTGGGGGTGTGAGGGGGAAGGAGGGGGAAGTGTTTTAGACCGAAAATTTTGGTTTCCAGATCTCAGTAACCCTTAATGATAGGAAGCTGAAACTTGGAATTTCTATAGAGCTCTGACAGTAGACCCATTTGCAGAAAAATTGTCAATATTGATCAAGGGGTGTGGGAGTGGGGGGAAATGTAATGCGTCCGAAACCCAAAAAAGGCGAGATAGACACATTCTAAAATCCATATCTCCTAAACCGTTAGTGGCACACCATTCAAACTTAACAAATATTTGTAGTTATACTAGGAGAGCAGAATCAAGAAAAATTTATGGTGGGGGGTGAAAAACTTTACGATATCTCATGAACCAATTGCTCTAGAAAAATAAAATTCGGTTTGGGTATAAAGGTTGACAAATAAAGATTGATCAAAGTAAATTTTTTTAAGTGGGAGGTGAAGCAAAGAAGTGGAGGGGATGAGAATTTTTCAAATCAAACACATTTCATATCTCAAGAACAGTGTAAGATAGATGCTTAGAATTTTTACCAGAAGTAGCGCTAATTAAACTCTAGTGGGGTTGAGGGTGTAGAGGGGGAGGGTGGGGGAGGGTGAAAAGGAAATAGTTCCGATGCTTATATCTTGAGAACCTATAATGATGTAAGCCTTAAACTTGGTATTTAGATAGAGCTATAGTAGCGGAATGTTGGAAAAATAAAATTTTTTTTAGGGGTAGTATGCGGTTCATGCTAGAAAGTTGAAACTCGGTGTGTATATGTAAATCAACTAGAAAAGTAATGTGGTAAAAAAAAATTTGAATATTCATTGGCGTTCAGAAAGGGGGGCAAAAAAAATTATTTGTAAATATAATATACACTGCGGAGCATAACTATAAACGCACCCAAAAAATCCTTATTTCTGGCACTTAATTAGTGCAGTACTGTTTTTTTTTGATTGGATTTAAGAGATGAGAGAAAAAGAGCGGGAAACCAAAAAAAATTAGAGAAATCTTATCACTGCATTTACCGTTGGCTTAAGTTCGCTGAAATTTAGCCGGAGCATAACTATAAACGCAATAGATAAGAAGTCAATTTTTTTAATGAAATTCAATAAAAAGGCGGACACAGATAAATTTTAATAATGTGTTGGACCACCTTTATTGGTAATAACTTCAAATAAGCGGTTTGGCATACTTTTTAACAAATTCGTTATTGTTTTTTTATCAACATTATCCCACGCGTTAATAACAGCCATTTTTAATTGCTGAACATTGTTGTATTGCCTGTTCTCCTTATAAATGTCCCCTGCTAGAAGTCCCCAAATGTTTTCTAATGGATTAAGGTCTGGAGAGCAAGCGGGCCAGGACATCACTTGCACGCGGTGGTCTTGTAACCAGGATAAAGTGGCACGGCTTACATGTACTCTGGCGTTGTCCTGTTGAAAAACCCAATGCTCTGTACCTCTAGTCCTCATAAATGGAAGTAAATTCATCCGCAACTCATCCATGTATTCTGTTGAATTCATACGAGTACTGGTAAACGCTAGTTCCAGCATTCCGTCGGCACAAAAAGCTCCCCAGACCACTAAACTGCCTCCACCGAAATTTCGTTTTGAAAAATATTGAGGATCCTTTCTCAAATCACGCCAACACCCGTTGAAACCATCTGGGCCATCCAAGTTCCACTTTTTCTCGTCAGAAAAAATGGTCTTGAATAAATAATAATAATTAAAATGTACATTAAAAGTTAAGGCTTAGAATTACCTTGAAGAAGTTAGTTTGCATATTTGTTCGAGCGAATTCCAGCCTAGCTGCCTTATGACGTGGTAATAAAAGTGGTGCCGATTTTAGGCTTTGTCGACAAATACGCTTTGAATTCCTTAATACCCTGTGGACGGTCCATTTCGACACGTTTAGTGCAGAATCCTTGCCGATTTGGGCAGCGGTCTTCATGGAGTTGCTTGCAATTTAAATTATGCAACGCTTGTTTCGGTCTGACAGTTTGCCCTTTGGTCCTCCGGTTCTGTTTTTCCTATAATTTTCAGAATTCCGCAGTACATTTCTATTAGCAGCCTCAGACCGATTAATCTTTTTGGCAATTGCACGCTTGCTTAATCCATCATCAAAAAATGCAAGGACTTTGCCTACTTCCAAATCTGTTAGAACAGTTCCGCGCGGCATTTTAATAAAATTGAACCAAAACAACGATCACTAATATAATTCAAAAAAATTTCTTATCTATTGTAGGTAGCAAAATACTGATAAATTTCTCAGTGCGTTTATAGTTATGCTCCGGCTAAATTTCAGCGAACTTAAGCTAACGGTAAATACAGTGAACAGATTTCACTAATTTTTTTTGGTTTCCCACTCTTTTTCTCTCATCTCTTAAATCCAATCAAAAAAAACAGTACTGCGCTGATTAAGTGCCAGAAATGAGGATTTTTTGGGTGCGTTTATAGTTATGCTCCGCAGTGTATATAAAATGCATATATTTTCACGATTTTCGTCATATCTACTAGGGCTTTCCATATATTGAGTTCATTTTTATTTTATGGATTCTTCGTATGAATACCTAGAAAGCGTTTTCATTTTTTTTTTTAAATTCGACCCCTAAGGGTAGTGTGGTACAAGTGGGGGTGTTTTTCCTATATATGGAACGGCTTAAGCTACAAAGTTGAAACTTGGTGTGTATATGTAAATCAACTAGAAAAATAATTGTGATAAAAAAAAATCAAATATGTATTGGCGTTCAGAAGGGGGGCAAAAAAAATTATCTGTAAAAATAGAATGCATATTTTTTCACGTTTTTCGTCATATATACTAGCTCGTCGCAAATATTGAATTTAATTTTATTCTACGGATTCTTCGTATGAATACCTAGAAAGTGTTTTCAAGGTTTTTTTGAAATTCGACCCCTAAGGGTAGTGTGGTACAAGAAATTTCAAGGGGGCCCACTTTACCTTGCTGGCCCACTTTGCCCCACCATCCCGTATACCTGAAAGGATTGGACATGCCACAATAAAAAAGAGCCAAGTTGTTTTATGCACATAATAATCAATGGCGCAACAGCCCTAATCGGGCCTAGGCCTTGAAGTAATGCTAGAGTTACTTCATTGCGAGACCAACGGAACACTAGGAGGTGAAGTGGTCAACTACACGCTCGTCCGTGATGATTACCTCGATTTTAACTCAGGTACTCATTTACAGCTGAGTAAACTGGTAGTCCGGCACCCAATCCCATTTTCGAAAATTACTTTTCGCCAAGCAGATTTGAACCTGGTACCAGGTGCACCGAAGGCAAGTGCTCTAGCCACTAAGTAACCCAGACTACTCTGGTACTGGTTTTATGCACATGTCGAAGTAAAAGCTGCATCCAAAACTATATTAGGGCCAAAAATTTTAGTGCGTATTTTAAAAGTTTTTTGCATGTATTAATGGAACAAACATACTCCAGTCACGATCAACTGCAAACCAATAGTATGATACTCTAGATAAAAACGATTTTGCCCGTTAACGAACTTAGCCTTACAAATTCGACCAAACATTCAGACTCAAGATCATAGGTCAATGCGTTCTTGAGTTATCGTGTTTATGAACAGGGGCCCTATTCTCGAGTTCATTCGACCAAGTGTCGAGTACGAATTTCATCAACTTTCGAATGACTTATAAAAATTGCTATTCTCGAGTAGTCACATAGTGGTCGCACGCGAATCTTTTCGCATGATATGCAACGAGTGGTTTCTAGCAATTGAATTAAGCTTTCGCACACGAAACTTTACCCCTTTCAATAAATAAAATAATTAGGTAAGGACCTAAATTGTTATTGATGGAATGCCATAATAGGTGTGTTTTTTTCAACTGGATCAGATCACTATTGAAAAAAACGATGTGGCTCATCCCAAAAGCTTATATAGCAGGGTTCACAATCCTGTTGTTAATGCCTCAGATAAATTGTCAGCAGAAAAAGTTTCGTATACTATACGGCGAAACGGAACTGTATAAAGGTCATATAACACCCATGTATAGTTTTTGGCTACGAGATATGAAAAACTATCCCACCCCTGTACGTTGCTACCCCCTCAAACGAACCTGTTCTATCTGCTGGGTGCAAATATCTGCTACAAATGTTGCGAGTTCCAGGGCGCCATCTCTGACAATATTGAAATAGTGACAATTTAAATAAGCTTTGGAGGGGAAATCTGATATAACATTTGATCCCATTTTGATGTTGGATCATCTCTTTGTTGTTGTTTTTAATGTAAAACGAATGATCTTGATCTTGATCCAGTTGAAAAAAACACACCTAGTGGCATTTGTATTTAGATGTAGAAATTGGCTCGTTAAATAATTTTTGGGGCGTTTCTTCTGATAAATTGTGAACAGAGAGACAATGGCTGTTTGAGATCCCATGCAATTTAGTTTCGGTAAGAACAGAAGAAATCCCTTTCAAGTAAGTGTTACGTATTTATGGATCGAACCCACAAGTAAGAAATTAATCGAATTCAAGAATTTCCCTGATTTTATTAAGGTTTAAATTTGTTTGGAATTGGCTTTTTCATATTTTTTGTACGATACTTAATTTCAGCTTATCTTATTATGAAATCCTGCGAGGGCAAAATTTGATATAATAATCAAATGCAGTTTCCCATAACCACTCAATTACAAATTAAAATCCAATTCACTATCCTTTGTTTGAAAAAATTGTAATAAAACGGCTAATTATTATTAATTAAGCATAATAATACACAACATGTATAAGGCTTTAAGTATTCTATAACAATTAATTTTTTTTTTATGTCCTTAGCACAAAATTTTGTTTATTTTCAAAATTCTCTCATATATTATACTTTCATAAAAAAATAAATAATATTCTAAATACATAAATTATTGACGTGTTTCAGTTGTCAGAGGTCACAGTGGCTTGCCGAATTCACGTTAAGTATCAAAAAATTTGTCTGGCAATACCACTTTCAATTCGTGTACGACCATTCAATGAAAAAGTTTCGCATGCCATTCAAGAATACAAAGTTTGGACCGTGCACGAAATTTATCCTTCGAATAGATCGTTTGCGACCAAAATTCGAATGAACTCGAGAATAGGGCCCCTGAAGTATGAACGTCATGCGGATTTAAAGGTTTTGTCCTCAAATAAGCACTAAATAGTACTGAACTTTTTTTGGTCTGAGGTTTCGTTCTAAGCGTTACAAACTTTTGGGCTGGATTGAACTTAACGAATCGCCAAATATGACGAAATTTGTGATCTTGTCATCTCCGATTCTTTTAGAAATTTTTGTACTTGAAACTAGTGAAAAGAATAATTTTATTATTAATTTTTTATTTCAATTTAATTTTCTTGTTAGTATTGTGTTAAAGTTATCGCACAAATGGTGTCCCTGACAGGGATGTTCGATTTCGATTCGATTAATCGACTAATCGATTCATTTTTTCCAAAAAATCGATTTTATCAATCGAAATGAGTTATGTTGATTAATCGACATAATCGATTAGTAAACGTTAATTAATTGAACAAATTTCAACAGTAAAAAGATTTAACGTTTAACAGAAAAAAATTATACGTTCATGAAGAGATAAGTAGATCGAGCAGCACACGTTTGATACTACAACCCAGGTAGCAAAATTTTGTTGGGAAAGTCGCTTCCTATGTCAAATTATTGGACTTATTATACTACTGCTGTAGTTTCGGTCTCAAATGCGGAACTGAATCGCCAACTCTAGCTAAAAGTAAGTACATCTACTTACTTTTATACTTCTCTTCTTACCTATACTTATTAGACACCTCTTTACTTGCTTTATAACAAAATTCTAAATTGTGTCAATTACCAGTCAATTATCATTATTATCCACTGTACATAGGTACCGAAATCGGCCAACAGTCTGGGCGCAATTTTATTTATTTTTTTTGGGTAGAAATCCGAAACATGTCAAATGCTGAGATGCGGTGTAGGTTACTATGCAACTGACAACCTAAAGAATAACCATGAGTCTTTTGAAATGATATTGTTTAGATTGTCAGTTGCATAGTAACCTACATCGCTTCTCAGCATTTAATGCGTTTCAAACTTTATTGCTCTAGTAGCGCATCTACATACATATAGTATATGTTATAAGTTGAAACTTGCTAGCATAGGCCATTCCTACCTAAGATATAAAAAATTACCCTTTGCCACTGTATTTTGCTACCCCTATCAAAATCCCTAAAAAAAATTTCTAGGGTGTCTCTATAGTGGTTCTATTTTTAGCTTTCTATTAATTATGGTTGATAAATAAAAATCGGAATGTTTTTCTTTTTACCTCTTTTCACTATCACCCTCAGCACACACACTAACAAATTTTTTTTTTTTCTCCACTAAGGTATACTTACACCAACTCCTATAAAATTCTTAAGACCATGTCTGATACGGTTTTTGAGATATAAAAATATTTTTTTTTTAAATTATCATCATTTTCGTGTCCCACCTCCCCCTTAAAAAGTTTACTTTCAGTAGACTTTAGTATATACCTACATAAATCAAAATTCATTTTTCTGGTGTAACTGGTCCGGAAGATATTCTAATCTAAAGTTTTTCACTCCCACCAGCAGACTTCACCACTTACCATAACGATTTTAGCTCTTGTCTAAACTTGAAGTATCCCTAAAGACATCCAGAAAGTTTCAACCTTCTGACATAAATCGTTCAGGATATATGGATTTTAGAATGTTTCAATCTCGGCATTCAAGCGTTTCGAACTCATTACTTTCCACCCTACTCGCACATCCCTCCACCTGTGCCTAAAATTTTTTTGCAAAAGGGTCAACTATCATAGTTCTACATAAGTTCCAAGTTTCAACTTCCTAGTGTATTTGGTTCCTCAGATCTAGAAACGAAAATTTTTCGTCTAAAACGCTCCCTTCACCCCCATCCATCAAAAAGATACAACCGGGGTTCAACCAATCTACCTACCATAAAAAATTTTACTTAATATAGTAACGGTTTTGTCAACTACACGCCTTCAAATGATTTTGCGTACGGTGGACGGCTGATGACGTCTACGGCGGACAGATGGACATTTTTTTGCTTTTTTGGTGTTTACTGGGTCTAACGTGTAAATGCAAAATTTTAGGGTAGCAAATTTTTTTTAAATTTCTGGTCGATTACAATAGTACTTTATAATTAAAAAATAATAAAGTGAAATTAACAAGAAAAGCATTTTAGGGAGAACTATACAAAGGGACATTGAAATGACATTATTGTTGAAGATCATAAATTACAAAAATTTGATGATGAGTTTAGACTGTTATTTAAAAAATAATTATTTGCAAACAATAATTCTAATGTAGAAAAAGACATAGAAGTGTTTTGGCAAGATCTTTTCTATATCCAGAAGGCTTTTGTAACCTCATGAAATTTTGTATTTAATCCTATCGACAATTAATCTGCAAATGTCGAAAAAGGTTTTTCATAACCTTATAAAAACCAAAGCCAGGAACTTCATTGGAAATTTAACGGACACTTAGCTTAGATAGTGGGAGGAAGATGGAGAAATCCTTTAATCTTCAATTCTTCAATCAACTTATAAAGTCTACAATACTGGGACAAAAATTACCCGATTAATCGATTAATTGACTAAAAGGCATCAATTAATCGATTGATCTTAATCGAACATTTTAAAATAATCGATCTTGTAACAATCGATTGTTGAGCAATCGATTCCCATCCCTAGTCCCTGTCCTCTTTGTAAATGCATATCTTTGGTAATTTTTGTCCTAGAAATATAAAATAAAGCTTATTTTAAAGAGAAGGGTTGTCGCAATATAAAAAATCTGCTGACAGTCTGGGCGCAACTTTATTATTTTTCCGGCAGAAGTTCGGAACGTGTTCAATTCGGGGATGCGGTGTATGTTTGTATGTAACTGAAAACCTAACAACAAGTTCTGGACACGGTTAGAAAAGAGTGTAATATATGATTTATATAATTGGGTCATATTCCGGGATGCGGTCTAGAGGCTGAAAAAGAAAAAAACTTAAAAATAGGTGATTATTAAACAAGCCCGTGGAAGTGAAAAGATATTCGATATCTGATCAGACCTAAGAGATATGGTGGAATTCATGAAATAGTATACAACCACTTTACACCCCTTTAGAGGTCTATCTTTAGTCATTGTGTCTGCTGATTTTTTTTAAAAATTTTCGTATATCCATTATTAAAATTAACTTTGAATTAAACTCTTTGAACTGTAAAATAAATAATAAAATTTTGAATGATTCAGTTTTAGAGTGCTTTTTGCCCTTGTAAGTTAAAATTATACCAGCAAAATTATACGTTCTAGCGTCTTAACAACAGTTTCGTGACAAATAAAAACGACGATGGCAATAATGTGAAGGGACACCCGTTTTGGTGACACAAAAAAGCGGAGAAGAAAACGCAGTCTTACGCTTCACAAACTGAAAATAATAAACTTTTTTCAAAGAAAGAAAATTGAAAGGCATTGGTCCGTTTTAATTTTTATTGTGTCCCTGAAGATAGCAGCTACTTTTTGGCGGAATCGGTTGAAACTCAATAAATTAGGGATAACCCCTAATGCAAGTCAACTCGCGATTAAGGAATTTTATGAAAAAAAAAATCCGCTAACTTCATCTTAATTTAGCAATAATTTGAGGTTTTCGCAATAAATGGGCAATAAATGATGATGAAGAAATTAATCGATTCTAACTTCAAGGACGTATTTTTATTTGGTACTATCATGAAGCATATAGCTATGTATATATATATGAAAAGCTAATTTACTACAACAACAGTTTTAAGGGCTCACATACAAACTAACAAACCTCTGAAATTTTCCAAAAAAATTGATTTTTTTTTCATATTTACATTTCTTATACAGTACTACCTCGATAATGTGAACTAATTAAAACGAAGGTAGTTCACTTCATCGAGGAATTTACATTAGCGGAGACATAACTAGTTAGCATATTACAGCAATATAATAGTACAATTGTATTGGCATAATATGTAAATTAATAATTACAAACATATTTTTAAAGATACTAATTTGTATTAAATTATTTTAGTTGAAAAAATGCCAAAATTAAGCTTACAGTCCAGACTTAAAAGTACATTGTTCAAGGGTATCGTGAATACAATTCATATACATATTAATCGAAGCGTAGAAAAGAAAATATTTTAATTGTTTATTTATTTTTTTAAATTTAACATTATTTATTGTTCTGAAAAAAAAAAAAAATGTTATTTTTGTCTGAAGCAGTGCAAGATAATTTTATTGCAGTACTCCGTATGTCGTGCAATGTTGATAAGGCGTTTGCGCTTATATTATTTTCCTGTGCCCAATCCATCAGTATATTCGCGCTTTGTATAGCAGAAGTATGCGATACAATAGATCTCACTTCATCCTGATTTTCTAGACTTTCATCCTCAAAAGAACTATCGCATAAGCTATTTTTCTCCTCATGCAGCCATGATTGGATCTCACCATGCGAAATTTCTGCATTTCCCAAAAGAGTGCAAAGAAGCTCTTGCACTTCCTGAATTGCATTTTCATCTGAATTTGCAACAAGCGATCCACTTTGACAACTAACTGCAGCTAGCGGAAGTTCATCTTCAACATCCCAAACTTCCTCTTCTGGCAATATGTTTTTGAAACATTTTGCTATAGAAGAGCAAGACACACTATCCCAAGCTTGACGAACGTTTAAAACTTTCACTTAATTGCTGCTGCAATGTCTTCTTTTCCTGATGAAACAATTTCTCGAAACAAACGTTTTTTGTAGTTGAGCTTAAATAAGTTAATAACGTTTTGATCCACATCCAAATTTCAAACCAATAAGCATCAAATCATTGGAGTTTATGAGTTCAGATTATATAGGCAAAATAATGCCAAGAAATTCACATTACAAGGGACATAATACAAATTTTTGGTTGTTCACATTATCGAAGAATTCACATTTGCGGGGGGTCGAATTATCGAGGT
Source organism: Beris chalybata (assembly GCA_949128065.1). Classification (NCBI taxonomy): domain Eukaryota; kingdom Metazoa; phylum Arthropoda; class Insecta; order Diptera; family Stratiomyidae; genus Beris; species Beris chalybata. The sequence goes on from OX421897.1 coordinate 94,118,871, forward strand.
AGTACTGTACTATTAAAAATTAACAACAAAATTTAGAATTAAAAAAAAAAATTTGAAGAAAACTTCTCTACGTTACAAAGTTATAGCAATAAATGTGACCTGGCTAACTGCCGCGCCCCTCTTGAGAGCTGCGTTTCGTATTCCTTTTGTTTGCAAAATCTGGGTTTCTTAATGCTTAGAAAAGAAACTCGTTTATAGGACCAAGTTTATAGGAAGATACAAGGGAAAGACGAGGTACAGTACGAAGCTGGAATGGAAGACTAGCCGTCAGTTCACGTTGTACTTACCAGAAGTTTTAAATGCGTTTTTCTCGAAACTATGTCAAAAAAATTTATTTTTTTTGTAACAGTTAAATAGTTAATAAGATATGTGAATTCAACCATTTCATTTTTTTTACACCATATAACCTTTATAATAATTTTTCATTTTTACTCGGTTTTAAGCACGCAGGGAGGGTTATGTGAGCCCTTACACACAACAAAATTCAAGAAAATGACATCAAAGATAAAAAAATATATTTGATAATAACAAAATTGTTAAATGCAATAGCTTATATCATTCTTTATATCACTTACTTGTATGTATGTACATATACATATGTATGCTTGTTACTTGCAATCCAGCCGAGAAAAGAAAAACTAGCAATTTAAATACTAATCACAAATAGCTACAATTTATGCACACAAAAAACACTTTGAACCACTATGGCTTAAACAGTGAGATATAAAAAAATGGAGACATGTTAGAGTTGCTCTATGATATTTATTGCTGCATGTGTACACGGTTCCGAGAGCGCATTTACCCAAGTTTTTGCTCTAGCTAGCAAACGCTTGCCTTTTCAAGCAAGTTGTGAATGTACACGCTAACTTGCGAGAGTTGAGATCTCGCAAGAAAGTTCCGATCGGTTTCGAAATTTTTCAGCAAGTCAGTACAATTGCATTGGATGTGAGGTTAAGTTCAGTTTTAGGAGTGGTAGTTCCACAGTTTACGTGCGAAATATGAACGGAAAATCCAAGTGGAGTTCCGAGTACACGTTTTTGCTCATTTCCAATGTGGAACTTTATCCAGAGTTGTGGTATTTTTCTTTTTCGTTTTGACAGTTGAACGAAACTTTGATGATGAAGTGTATACGGAAGAGCAAGTTTTACTTGCAAGATTTTTGTACAGCTACTTACTAGAGTAAAATTGCTGCAATTTGACAGATAATGTACACATCGCACCAAATTACTCTAGCAAGAAATGTCGCAAGTTACTTGCCAGTGTACACGAGCCTTAAGCATTCATTAGATTTAAAATTAATAATGCAAATAACATAATTTTTGATTGAAACATTTCTTTATGTTTCTTTCAAACATTCAATTCATTTTAAGTTTAGAGAAACTTCGAAAGTTATCCGGGGTACAAATTAGGATTGACCTGAATCTTGAGGGATTTATAAAATTTTAAACAAGTGACAGCTAGCTTAATTGTAAAAGTATTATATTGATCTTGCGTACTAAGGCCCGTTCCTATATGATCACCAGTTGCGTTCTAATAAACTAATATTGACGGTCCCTGCAATCCATTATAATCATGATAGGTATTCTATATTAGTAAATCAGAAGCACTTGTTCCAAGTTCAGGTTTATAATGCTACATATATACATATGTGGAGACCCTAATTACGATTTCAACTGCATTTGGTGTATTCTCGTAGTGTTTCGATTTACCACTTCCTGCACTAATTATTCAAATTAAATTCTTAGTTCGGTGCACGTATTGATCTCCTCAATTGAATTTCATCCACGAACAAGACTTGACGACCTTGTAACCGAGACAATACCGGTCATACACCCACAAAGACAATGCCCAGAATTTACCATATGAGATCTCAGCCTTACCCTATTTTTTCACTTTTTAATTGAATCGTCCGGTTGAGCGTTGAGATACCATTCCATCACTAGCCTCTTTCGAAATTCGTACTAACTAGTTTCACTCGGGTCTTTTGTCTTTCAGTACAAGCAATTTAAAAGTCAATTAATGAAGGACGCCTTGGATGATAGCTAGATGTCGGTACTTCGAGTAGACTATCCTGTGTCCATAACTGAGTTCTTGAAAAACAAAGCGGAAGGTTTAATAATAGGTACACTTGGTATGTCAGTGAAAGAGTTCAGATGCAAAGGTGTGGCTGCAATTATCACTAATAATTCTTGTACTCTATCCAGGGACGTCATTTCAGTTTTTCCTAGGCGAGGGCAAGATGTTATGAATGTATATATTTTTATATATATGTTATATATAATATATGAGAAAAAAAATCAGGGGGAGGGGCAAATGCCCTCCCTGCCCCACAAATGACGTCCCTGACTATCGAAACCCCTAATGATTACACTGTTTCTACCTAATTAAGAAATTTTCATGGCAACAATCGCTTGCTTGTCTGTGGTTTACCCGCTAACAAATCGCACCTATCTAAAACGACAATGCTCCTTACCATTGTGCGATTGATGCCAATAATTCTCGTTTGACTTGAAATTGGATAATGACAAGTCGGCTTCAATTGCCGGTGGTCTCCTGGCTAATGGAACGTGAGGGCTGTCTCTAATTTCGCTGTACGAACGGGCAGTGGCCATAGTGTCAGTCATTTAGTGGTCAACTTCTTTCCGAGAATTACAAGTGACACTGCGCTATAGTCAATTGGAAGCGCCGATTAATGGAGTGGCTAAACTCCCCATTCTGGCCTGCCTTAAGTGAGAACAATTTGTCGGCATTATACCCAAGTATTTAGTACTTGACAAGCGATAGAACTCCCTCTTTTAAATCCAAAGCACGAGCACTTAATGGACATTTGATTTCTTGTGCCGATTAATTGGCTGGTTAAATCGACACATTCATTGATGATTTTGTGCATCAGTTTGATTGAGTCTATTAGGCACTATCTAGCCCATAAGTATATCAATCAGGACATTAATAAATCGGTAACCTGCTTGGTGTTTTCTTTTAGCTAACTAAAGTACTTCGACTTTCCATGATGTCTCTAACATTCTGGTTTAATGTGGTACCAAGTAATCGTAGCAGAGGAGTTTGCTTTCAATTTGGTAATCCCAAAAATATATATTTGGGACTTGAATAATTTCTAGCTGTTTTTTCGTGAAAACTAATGATTTATTTAAACAAAATTAGTAAAGAACATGTATGTACATGAACAGTATTGTCCATCGCGAGTACTATCTACCATTTTCGTCACAGCATACCTTACCATGTCGAAAGAACGATTCATCTTTTGAGGTTATCCACAAATAGAGTGATTTTTGGCTTCTTTATAAGAATGGAAGTACCACTCAGTCAAGCCATTAGTGATCGATTAAAACAATGAGAGTTCCGATTCTAATATCTCGAAAACCCTTAAAGGGAGCAATCCCTTTACAATTTTCAAAAAAAAAATGTGTTTCTCACATATTTCGAAAGAATAAAGCGCAACGAACGTTGTGTATGAAATAGAGACAGTTTGGCACGAAATTATGTCGTGTGCGGTTGAATTTTCGCAACTAATATGCCACTATCCTGAAACAAAGCGAGGTAATATAGCTTTTTAAAAGAGAATATTATCTAGGGAATGAATTCACAGATATATGCTAGGGGAATACAAGTGACGATGTGAGTGTTTTAGAGCTTGAAGGTTTCTTATGTGCTCTGGTATCGCTGATTTGGTAAGGCTCCATTAAATCGTATTGAAACTTTAAACGCGCTTATCTCTTAACTGCATCTTCAAAAACTGCTCCTATTTTAGCTCAAAGTTATAGATTGATTTGGCTGACTTTTTGGGACCTTTCTGTCAATATGAATATGGGAAGGATGTACCTAAAATTTTGAGAATATCGCGAAAATAAATCACTTTTTTGGGGTAAAAACTGTCAAAAAATAGTCGAAAATTGAACATTTGATTGAAAAGCCTCATATCCTTTTTTATAATTTTTCGTTATTTAATCCCCAAGGGGTGTAAAGGTGTTCCATATAATTTCACAATTTTTACTATTCCTAAGCTCTGATGAGATATAAAATTGGCAATGATTTCTACAGGCATTTCGTGTAATGTCCAGAAAACCAATGTCACATTTTTCGAAATTTCTCCTTCAAGGAGGTACATTTTCATAAATTTTTCGAAGTCTTATGAGATATCACATTGTTTTTTATGTGACTACATAATTTTGAAATACCTAATAACCTATTTTAAAATTTTTCGAATTTCAATCCCCAAGTGGATGTAATGAGTGTGTAACCGGTATCACAATTCGTCATATCTGAAGCTCAGTTCTGTAACTTATGAATCAGAAATTTCTCACCAAAAAGTCAAAATGAGGGCGAATTAATGCAGTTTTCTCTCTGTATTCTCACCAAATGAGAAAGCACCGTAATTGACTACGCATTTGACAATCTTTCATTTCTCATTGGTAAGAATACAGAGAGAAAACTGCATCAATTTGTCCTCAGTTTGACTTTTTGGTGAGAAATTTCTCGTTCATAAGTTACAGAACTGAGCTACTGATGAGGCAGCAAATTGGTTCTTACTTCTATTTTTTTTTTTTTTGTACAAATCTCTATTTTAGATATTTTGATTTTTGTTCTAGTGATAAAATGACCTTTTCAAAAACCTCCTAATCCTGAAATAACTGATGTTATACTATACTGACTTCATGTCCACGTTTTGAAGTCTGAGCCAATTACGTTATTCATGTGTTAATGTGGCGTAAGAATTCTATCGCGACCAAATTTAAACTATTTCCCAAACTTTGACCCGAAAAACAATAAAGTTTCGCCCAGACGTTTGACGTTTCCTACAGTGCCGCTATGGTAGCTATAAATAAACTTTTTTCTTTCTATTCTCAGCACTTTCAGGGAAAAAAGTTATTATTTCCACCCTCCCCGAGTACAGCTTCTGTTCCACCCGGAAATGGTTATTTCTGCAGAGACACCTTCTGCAATTCTACACCTAGTGCCTGGCTAGTGTACAAATTACTAGTTTAAATCTGGTTTGGTATCTACGATATAAAGAAAGATTTATTTGAAAAATCGTTGGCACCACTCAGAGCTTAAAACGATATTCTAGCATTCTGGCGGTATGGTAGTCGAAAGTCTTTCCTCACCTACACCTACACGTACTTCTCCCTTCAAAATTTTGTTTCAAATAAATCCTTCTAGTATCCCTATATACATTCCGCCCCAATACCACAGACTGGCACCGGGCCTCTAACCTGTTCACCTATGGCAAAATCCAATGGGCTATACATTCCTTCCATCCCTTTAAATCACCTGGTACTGACGGAATACTTTCCGCTCTGCTTCAAAAGGGAATGGAAGAACTGCTCCCCTACCTACTGGAAATCTTCAGAGGGAGCTTTGCTCTGGGCTATATCCCAAGTACGTGGAGACAGGCAAAGGTGGTCTTCATACCCAAGATAGGCAAAAGATCGCGCTCTGATCCAAAATCATTCAGACCCATCTGCCTAACATCCTTCCTACTAAAAACCATGGAAAAGATAATAGACCACTGCCTGAGATACGATGCGCTTAGCAAGAAACCACTACACAGTAATCAATTTGCCTATCAATCTGGCAAATCGACAGAATCAGCGCTTCTTCACATTACAACCGAAATGGAGAGGGCAATTTTCGATAAAGAAATTGCGCTATGCGCATTTCTGGACATAGAAGGAGCATTCGACAAGGATGTGTTGCATAAACACGGCTGCATAAACAAAACAATAGTCGACAGAGGAGAAGACTCTACCACTTCAAGGTGGATCGACCAAATGCTAATCACACGGGAGATTCACACCTCTCTGGGAACGGATACCACAAGGGTCAAAGCAGGCAAAGGATGCCCGCAGGGAGGAGTACTATCGCCCCTTCTATGGTCCCTTGTGGTAGACGATCTACTGAGCTTGCTCAGTCATAGCGGCCTTACAGTCCAAGGATATGCTGACGATATAGTAATCATGATTAAGGGCAAGTTTGAGGAAACCCTCAGCGACCTTATGCAGCAAGCACTAAGTAAAACACAAACATGGTGCCATGAGAAAGGCCTACAAGTCAATCCAGGCAAAACCACGGTTGTGCCTTTCACACGAAAGAGAGACGTGAGCAAAATAAAATCGCTCATGATGTATGAGACAGAAATCAAACTCTCGACAGAAGTAAAATATCTAGGAATAACTCTGGATCAGAAACTCCTATGGAACAAACACCTAGAAAAAGTATCAGAGAAAGCCACTAATGCTCTACTACTGTGTAGACAAGTCGTAGGCAAAACCTGGGGCCTGAAACCCAAAAAAACCTTATGGACCTACACAGCTATTGTAAGACCTATGATAGCATACGGAGCATCAGTCTGGTGGCAAAGAACAAAACTAGTAAGCGCCAGGAACAAACTGGACAAGCTCCAACGGTTGGCATGTATCAACACGACTGGAGCAAAATCATGCCCTACGGCGGCTATGGAGGTTCTTTTAGATCTGACTCCGCTTCACATCTATATCGAATCTCAGGCAAGATTAGCCGCGATGAGAAACCATTTAAACGGCAACCCATCGAAAGTAAAAAGTGGACCTAACAATTTGTCCAGACTTAGCAGTAGCATTCAAATGCTAGACATGCCAGTGGATCATATGATAAAGAGATACCGCTTCGAAATCCCTTTCGATTTCATAGTCTGCGACAGAGAGAACTGAGTAAGAGACCCACCGCAGTTCGGATCGGATAGCATTATATGGTACACCGATGGATCTAAGACGACTGAAGGCACTGGAGCTGGCATAAGCGGACCCCGCGCCATGATCACGGAATCTCTCGGGGAATATCCCACCGTTTTTCAAACGGAGGTCCATGCTATATCCACGTCCATAGAAATAAGCCTCGAAAGGGGCTACACAAATAAAAACATAGTCATTCTCACAGATAGTCAGGCAGCGATAAAAGCCTTGACTGCGCACACGGTAAACTCAAAACTGGTGTGCGAGTGCCAAGAAAAACTGTGCGTCCTCAGTACCAACAACAGAGTCCTCTTGCACTGGGTGCCCGGTCACGAGGGCATTGAAATAGCAGATCAGTTGGCAAGAGACGGAGCAGCGGTCCGCCCTACTGGACCAGAGCCGTTCTGTGGAATCTCAACCTGTTCCATTAAAAGGAGCATAAGGGTATGGGAGGAACACAAGAAATGCCAACACTGGGCCGCATTGCCAAGACTGAGACAAGCCAAAAAATTCATACCGAACCACTCAACTAAAAGAAGCAAAGTACGGGTAATAACCGGAATACTCACGGGTCATTCGCGCTTTAAAGATCACCTTAAAAGAATAGGAATCATAACTGATAACCTATGCAGGTTCTGCCAACAGCAGGCTGAAACCTCGGAACACATTTTGTGTTGCTGTGAGGCAGTCGCAGCTCAGCGCCACAAGTGTTTCGGAGAACACTTTGTGGACCATAGTACCATTGCAAAAACAGACCTACACCAACTAGATAAATTCCTTAGAGAAACAAAATATTTTTGTATATGGTAACACTATTAAAGCTCTTTAAAGATTTCAGGTTTCATACTCCTACACTCAGACAAAATAATGCTAAGAACATACAAAAATCGATCTTTAAATTATGTAAATACACACGTCAAGTCCCTGATTTAAAATAAAAGTCATACTTGTTTTAAGCTGGCCATTCTTAATTTAAGTTTGAAGTTCTTCTTGATTCCCATATCCATAAAAATCTTTTAAGAATGTTCTGCTATACTAACGTACTTTAGCAACCTTAAATTAAGCATTAATTCTTTATGACCATACTTAATTTAAGTTTGAAATTATACTTAATTTACATACGGAAACATATTTTAAATATGTTCTTATATACTTACCTACTCTTGGCATCTTAATTTAAGCACCATTTCTTTATCCTATAAAAGTTTATATATATTCGTTAGAGAAAACAAAAAAATAAATAAATGCAAGTTTATAATAATAATCATAAAACTGAAAATTTTATTCATATTTCATTCTTTCAATTCGCTCGAGTGAGTTATATAAGTCATATTATAGGTTTGTACATATGTACATAGTTAAACTTAACGAGTAAAATTATACATTATTATATTATATATTTTACATTTCAACTATTTTTGTACATACCCTGGTTGAATCACGAACTCCCAAACCAATGAATACTTGTGCTAAATATTGTTTAGAAAAAAAAATTGTAAAAAATATACGTTTGTTAGCTCTTTTAGGAAGTGGCAGTGGTTGTACCGATGAAGAATTATCATAATAATTCATTCATCACGTTTTGACTGCTACTTTCGTTTTCCATATTGGAACAAATCAATTTGAAGATCAAAATAATTTTGGGAGATATTTTGAGGCGAACAACGATTTTGACAACATAAATCCTGACATTTTCTTTATACCACTACAGTTTTTCTTACTTCTCAACAATATCCATTCTTATTAAATCTATTCTGAACTATATCTTCATATCGATTCTCTTTTTTTTCCATTAGGGTGCAATGATAGGCTTAGAGGATACCTCTAAAGACAAAAAAACTTCGATAAGCGGTTTCGAAAGAAAAACTCCGAACTAAGTTACGACCGTAAGGGGCCAAAGCTGATCAAAGAAATATTATCGAGTAGCGCAGTTTAAGTAGGAATGAAAAAATTAGCACATTGGAAAGAAAAACACACTGTTCTATTACATGCTGTACGCATGTGTATTATCAATATCATCGCAATATTATACTATCACCACAGTTGATCACAGTTTATATATTGTCAGTTTCTTCACTAAATTCTTCACAAATTCAATTAAACCTTAGAGACTAATTATACTTTGCTATTTGAATATCAAACTAATGAAATTCCACTGGTAATTAGCAAAACGTATAAAATGTAATCATAACGTTACAGTCCATTAAACGCATCATTCCTAGATACCATCTATCAGATACAAATTTGGGGTCCTTGTAACTTGCAGCCATTCCTGTTTGTATTAAATTAAAATTAACTCATCCAAAACTAGCTCGTCGTCAAAGTGTACACGGATTTGAAATCAAACATCCCTTTAGTATCTCATTAAAGTCGACAAAAGGGGAGGAAATAAATTTACAAGAGAATTGCGGGATATACCGGGCTGTTTGTTGTATTTTATCATTGCACCCCTGCAGGCCCATGACAATATTGAAGTCAATAAATTACCGCCGAAATGAAAGATTTCCTCGTTTTGCCGGTTAGCTATTGCTGCTCTACGTGGTAAAATCGAAACATCCCTCGAAGATGACACGTAAATACTGCACTTGAAGGCTTAAGCTGAGAGCTTGCCTAATCCACTTCGAGTCCCCTTTTCTGCTATCTGAATTTCATCTAACCATCGGTAAAAGGGGCACTTTTCTCGAAGAAGTGTCGCAGGACACGGCTGATCTGGTATCAGACAGCTAAAATTGCCGTCCTGTAAGGGATAGTAAAAGTGAGCCTGCAATCTCTCATCAGGCTCTTCGCATCCCTTTAGCTCAGTCTATGCCTTTACAAGTGCTCCCAGCTTCCAGGCAATTAATCAGATTGTCGCCTGAATGCACTTCAATGCCAGAGGAATGCTGAAGTGTAGTACCACCTCAACAACCCAACCCCAGGTGGCAGTAATCGAAGTGAATCACACCATGGATTGGAACTTATCATTAAACCTATGATGCCGTGATTTGCAATTTGTGTCACATTGCGAGATTCAGTGCCGATTGCTTGTGATTTACTCGGTTCGGTTTGTTGTCCTTTGAAACGGAAAACCGGACCCCACAGGATATTGGTCAGGATTTATAGTGCGTTTTGTGGTGCGTAATGTAAACATGTTGGCACGAGATGCATTGAGAATACATGGCAGGAGTTCGAGATTGGAGTTTTGTTTTATAAAACACGGTTTAAACAAAATTGCCGTTTCTATGACAACATTAAGAAAGAAAACGAGGTAAGGTACCTTTCAAATAGCCTCCAAGTTATTCTTAAGGTGTTATAGGTCAGCATGTCGTTTGAAAAGTGGAGGAGTCTTTCATCCTCCACTTTTCAATCGACTTCTGCCTGGATGAAGAAAAGGAGGAGACAGTCCTTTATCTTTCCTGCACCTGACCAGCTTTATCCGTTAAGCCTAGTACTAAATAGAAGCGAAACGAAATTATCGTGCAAACGTACGAATGGACAGACGAATGGATGGACAGCAAACATATTTGGGGTTTTTGGCCACAACTGAACATAATATTATATATAACTTTATCAGCATTTAAAGTCGTTATGCAGCACAGTCGAGGGCTCGTTCAAGAGTGAAATGTAAAGTATTAATATATTTTTTCGAAAAAGGTACCCTAAAAAACTAAATGCGAGGCTACTTGAAAAGATAATTTTGACACTAGAATATCATTTATCATATAACTAACTCCTTAAAATTTTTAGGAAGTTTTTGCTTACCTATATATAGTTTTTCCACATCGTTTGTAATATTTCGTAGTAGTCTGGGTGGCTTAGTGGCTAGAGCACTTGTCTTCGGTGCACCTGGTACCAGGTTCGAATCTGCTCGGCGACAAGTAATTTTCGAAATTGGGACTGGGTGCCGGACTACCAGTTCACTCAGCTGTAAATGAGTATCTAAGTTAAAAACGGGGTAATAATCACGGATGAGCGTGTAGCTGACCACTTCACCTCCTAGTGTTCCGTTAGTCTTGCAATGAAGTAACTCTAGCATTACTTCAAGGCCTAGGCCCGATTAGGGCTCTTGCGCCATTGATTATTATTATTGTAACATTTCGCATTGTAAATTTTTTACTTTCCACACAGCATTAAATTTATTGATATTAATGATATCTTTCTTATGTATTTTCTTCAATCGATAGTGCTGCGAATAAGTAATGATGTAAATTTTTCTTAAAATACCTACGTAGCCATATGAAAGACAATATGAACAAAATCGAAACCATCGTTCGTGTAGCCCCCGTGCAAAAGTCTTTAATTTAATCACTTGTATTTCGTAACACACTTCAACTCAAGAAATCGATAACCCAGCAAATCAAAATCTTACAGGATTTTTAAGAATAAATAGTAAGGTGGTCGCAGTCAGCCTTCGGTTAGCTCCTATACAAATGTCCCTAGACTGTTGCCTATCGATGCAGCGATAAGCTTAAAAAGTTGAATTATTTACAGCGGAGTTGATATGTTGGAGGTTCCATAATACATTTAAGTAGTGAATATAGTAACCTGTAAATAATAGTTTAATACTCATAGTTCTCTTATGGGTCTCGGCTTCACCACTGCAATACTATATTCTGAACACCGAACCAAACATACTGAACCACAAATTTTCTTAAAATTATCCGCCCTCTCAGCTATGATAGAATGCCAAGTCTAAATAGCGTCAGATATCCCATAGCGACACACCTCCCAGAAGTGGCTTTAGGCACAGACATATGACCACAGATGGGATCACTCATAGGTATCTTGATGGACAAGTTCGATCCTATTTTGTAACACTTCGTTGCTATTTTTAAAAAATTCAGCGGTCAGATGTCAGATACACGTTCACGTAGCTTGGTCAAAAACGTCAAACGTTCCTGTATGTCTGCTTAGTAAAAATATCACGGTTCGGTTGAAAAAAGTTTGAGATTTTTAAGTGGTGATGAGTCCACAGGGAACTGGAACTTTATGTCTATCTGGAGATCGTCCAAATGTTCAAGCGTATTTCTTTAGAGAAATTATCAAGATACAATTTCTGCACCTTAGGTGGAATTATAATACAAATCATATACTTATTAATACACATACTATATACCTAATCGAAGCCAAAAGTTTGTAACGTATGGAACAGTCTTGAACGAACAAAATTGTATACCTACATATTTATTCAGTTGTGACCGAAAGCTTCAAATCCGGATACTGTCTGCTAAGAACGTCATGATCCAGAATAATGAAATTTACAACCAGGATGCTTGGTAGAATTTGGGAAAATCATACTTCTCCAGCTATACGAAAGTAAAAAAAATAATGGCAGTTTATAATTGTAGTGTGAACACATTCACCAAATAATTTTACGAAAGTTAGGTTTGGATTTTAAAGTTAGTAAAATTTCTTTATTTCTCCGCGTAAAGAAAAATTCGTTAAAACATGTTTCTAGGAAGATATTAGTATACAGCATCAGAATGCTTTATGCTGGATTTACACTGAACACTTTGAAGCACGACTTTAACCACACCATAAAAATAACCCAATCAGGCGACGAAATAGTCCAACAGCGCTTGTCTCTTCGGATGAAATATCAGTTTGTGATGGGAAAACGTTCGGTGTAAGTTCACCAGCAGACTAGAAATATAACCCAAAGAAAAATGTCAAATTTATGCAGTTTTGCAAGAAATTGCAAGGGAAAAATCGAGAAAAACATTACAGTTCAATTAAGGACTATGTGGCATAAATTGTGTATTATAAAAATATACAGGTTGTTTGGCACTCCGTGTGCCACCTTGTAAGGGGTTATTCCTTGATATATTTGGAGAAAAAAATCGTTCTGCAGGGTGGGTCTATTTACAAAATTAGTGGAAATACAGGGTGTTTAAGAAAAGTGTTTTTGACCGGTACCCTCATGCACTTAAAACGTTATATCTTCAAATCGAATAATCATAAGGCAAAGAAATAAAGCTTTTTAAGCAATCGAATTACCTTTCATTTGATGTAACAGTATAAATTGTAACTGCACCCAATCTTGAGATATTTACTCCAAAACACAGATTTTTGCTTCGTCAATCCTAAAAATTCAGTGATCAATGTAGTTTTTCTCAGAAAAATTCATTTTAAAAGTGTCATTTTAATTTAATTTTTTTTTAAACCATATTATTACCTACAAAAGCTGCATACATAGCCGATTAACATTTTGGAAGTAATAGGTAAAAATACATACATAAAATGTTTAAAAAATCAGTGTCATAAAGTAGACCACCTATAAAAATCTGTTTAAATTGTCGGTAGTACTGAAGTATTTTTATGTCCATTTATTATTATTTGAAGTATGGAAGAAATCAATGAAATGTAAGTGGGTTTCAACATAATTGATGCTAGATGTGGTAGGTAATACAGGGTGCAGTACTTTACCTTTAATGGGGTACCTTAAAAAATCAAAAGCTATAAAAGCAAAACCATCTTCATATTTTTACCAGTTTTACTTACGTTTCCAAAAGAAGAAGGTATCAGTAGAATTTAAAAAATAATTTAAAAATGCCTGAGTACTCCAATGAAGAATATGGGGACATTGTGTTCATTTGTAGAGAGTGTCACGAAAATGAACGAGCCGCGCGAGCGCTTTACGATCATATTCTTCATTGAAGTACTCAGACATTTTTAAATTATTTTTTAAATTCTTTTGGAAACGTAAGTAAAACTGATAAAAATATGAAGGTGGTTTTGCTTTTATAGCTTTTGAAAAAGAAAAACAGCCCCACCCTAAAAAAAAAATGTATTTTTTCCATCATGCCACTACCATAGCTCTCTCTAAATATCAAGTTTTAGCTTTATATAAATTCTTAGATTTAAACATCGGAACTTTTTCCTTTTCCCCCTCCCCCACGCTCACCCTCAATTTTTTTCCCCCTATTAGGGTTCTATTGGGCCTACTTATCGTAAAATTTTTATTATTATTATTATTATATTTTAATAAAAGGCATATAAATATACACAGTTATACTTAAGGCCGTATTCCAGTCTAGAAATTTGAAAAAATCGAAATTTTGTTTGTCCATATTTCGATAGTTTAGATATTCAAGAATATCTCCCTAAAAGGATTTTTCAAAATTCGAATTATTTTAAAAGTTATAGTCATTTTAGTGACGTAGCACCCATTCTATTCTATTTGCGTTTAGTTTAAGTTTTCAGTTCTTCAAATGCTTCAAAAGAAAGAAAGAACTGCTCGTCTTGTGGAAAGAAACGCTGAAAATCAGCAATATGAAGTAGAAGGCCCGATGTATGGAGCTGGGATGGCTGATTAGAAAATGTAAGTTATATGTACGCATCTATCAGCTACCCTGCCTGAAACATAACGTAAAACTTTGAACGCGTTTTTCTCGAAACAATTTTTTTTGATGCGGTTGACATAATATCTCAATTTCTGATCGACCGATTTACTTGAAATTTCGCATGAATATTCTTTTTATATTCCTCTATCGTTTGAACCAATAAAAACTAGAAATTTCATTTTCAATATTTTTAAAAAATTCGGGAAAGTTAAAAAATTTGTGGGAAAATCGACCTCAATATTTTAACAAGCCACCATTTTGCGAAAAAAACAATTTTTTTTTCACTTTGTCTGGTTCATACGATACTGGCATTTATACTGATCGAAAATTATCCATAATTTTATTTTTCAGGTAACCAGGAGGGTAGATATTATGACGACCGGGCCACAACTTTTTTTTCCATAAGCCATAAAAAAAGGATAGTAAAAATATCAATTGCTTTTTTTATGAATCCTTAAAGAAACGCTCGAAATTCGAGCTTCTAGACTAGAATACCGCCTTATGCACTAGTTACAAAGACCATCGGCTTGTAAACATTTTAAGCATATATCTTACACTTTTATTGAGATATGAACGTGGTATTTTTAAAAAATTCTTATCCCGTTCTCTTCAATGTTGCCCTGACCCCTTAAAAGATTTTGCTTTCAATAATCTTTATTTGTCAACCTTTATACTCAAACCGTCCATCCCCGTACGCCACTGCCCCACTCAAAAAGGATTTAGGAGATATGAATTTTAGAATGTGTCGATGTTGTTTTTTTTTTCATTTCGGACGCATTATTTTTCCCTCCACTCCTACACCCCTTCACTCATATCTGCAATTTTTTTGCAAAGGGGTCCACTATCGAAGCTCTATGGAAATTCTAAACTTCAGGCTCCTAACATAAGCGATTGCTGAGATCTGGAATCCAAAATTTTCTGTCTAGAACGCGTCCCACCTTCCCCCTCACACCCTCACCCTTCAAAAAAATTTCACTTCAAGGGGTCTACTCTTTCTATTCAGAAAAAAAAAATCAATTCAATACATCGGACGGCGGATGGCGAACAGACGGAATGAATTTTTTTTTGGCTTTTAGTTCTAGCGGCTTCCCCATACGATGGTAGTAAGGAGTAGGTACAAGATTCTAGACAGTATCGGAGCAATAGTGAAATTTCACAAGTTACATGAAGATAAAGTTTATTTTAAAATAAAATGTTACATTAAACATTACATTTCGAAGAAATCTTACAAAACTATATTGTCTTTGAGACAGATCGTATTAATATCCTAGAATATAATAGTTTAACTGTAAGCAAAGCTTTGAATTATATTTTATAACGGAAAATCATTGTGTTCTACATTTTTGAAAAGTTGATTTTGAATGTATAAATAAGTAGGTACTGTATACTGTTAAATTTCTAAAACACTATAAAAAGATAAATTTTACGTGTATTCAAATCTTACGCCAAGTTAACTCGAAAGATTGGATATTTAAATTCCATCCAGGTTTCATGTTGTCCTGAAAATTAATTTTGATTTTCAAGAAATCGCTTAGTCTGATGTTTTGATTCCAGACCTCTCATGCCTATAAGGGTTTAAATATCCTAAATATTGAGCTCTATCAACCTCCAACTGTAAACATAAACAGTTTCACATAATGTCGTAACCGACTACAACTAAATGGTCTACAGTCGTCGTCAAATGTCCTACGGAAATTACAGTTGATAATTAAATTTCAGATTGTCGTAATTTATTGACACAAGGGCACGGAAGGAATTCAATTCCCAAATAACTAGATGGATACCTTCATCTGTACCTTGACCAATTCAAATTCATCGTATACGCTAAATCCTAGGATGGAATGAGAGTCAGATAGCAAAGTAACGATGCTTATGTGCCGGAAGAGTTTCGAAACTGTAAACACACCCCACACTCCTTCAAGTTCACATGTGGGTTGTAAGTTCTACCCTACGTTTCGGATATCCTGGTCGAAGCATTTCAACTAAATTGTGTCGGACGGCAAACAATATTGCATTTAGTCTATTGTGGACAAATGTTCCATTCACCATAGGGATTCAGGCGACCAAGACAACTTTGACCTTATCTTCAGGTGCAGCTGGAAACAAGTCCTACCGTACGTAGTCGTTGTATACCGGATACGATATTATTCCCTTGTTTTCCAAAGACAAATAACATGTGAGAGAACAACCCCATGAATTATACCACCTCAGGGTGCTTACCTTCTGCATTCTGAAGTCTATTATGCGGGACAGTGTGCTCCTTGTTTCGCCAAAATCAATTACTATATGCTTGCTTAAGGCCATCGCCATTGTTTCACAGTCTTCTGCATGGCTTGGTGCTTACGAATTTATAGTTGAGCGTTGTGTAGAAAAAATATTTGCCTTCAAATGTACTGGCGTCAAGTTAAAGCATCCAAAATTTACTCTTAAAACTTTAACTCGCACCATTAATTCATTACATCAAGCAATGTAAGGTGAACTCTATTCTCCACAGACAATAGACGCTACTTAATGCCCATTTAAATTAGCTTCTTCTGCTTAAATTAGGGGAACAGCTTTTCGGCTAGAACTGACTACTTCATAGAGACAGGAAAGCAACTAGGAAATTAAAATCATGAAAAGGATCTTAAGCAGCTAGAAGTGGAACAAAGGGAATGATTTATGACCATATTTTCCGAATAAGCGTCTTCCATTATTCATAGATGACTCCTACGAGCAGTAGCACCTAACTTCTCGACCCGGTGTATCAGAAGTGCCAGAGTCCAAGAGTTTCTACCAATCTACCGCATTTGAAGATTTCCTGATTTATCCGACGAATAAGTTGGTAGGAATCGGAAGATCCACGAGTGAGATGTATACGACAGGAGTATGAAATGTAATTACCGTACCGAAATGAGATTAAAATGGACTCAAGTATACTTACTTAGTAGATGCAACAAACTTGATGGAAATTTCCGGAAATCAAAAGACTTATCTACGAAGTGACAAAGACTTGCAATTCCGTTTCTTTGAAACGAGCAATGCACGTTTAGTACCGTGTTCAAGTCTTCCCCGACGAAATTCGCTGAATTATTCGAGCGTTATTATGGAAAAAACATACGCTTTGATCTTCCAAAAAACGGCTCGGATTAACGTCCCAATGGAAAAGAGTTGTTCCGTTGCTGTCGTATTCTTCCAAGCGGAGGTAATTTAATTAGGTTTTGACTACTTGAATTTCGCTTTAAGGATGCTCCTTTTAACTATTCTTAATTGTCTCCTAGGCATCACAAAAAATTCGAAATATTTCAGAACACGATTTAAGATTTTACCCTTTATCTTGAGAGATGGTTGAATATTTTTGTATTAAAGTTCTATAGTTAAATTCGGTAATTGTTCAATGAGTAGGTGCCATAAATTTGTGAGAATGTGATGAATAAATTTGACGTTTCAAGTTTTCAATGTCCCTCAAATTGCTTGGCGGGATAAAACTACTTCAACTGGAGAATCTTAGCGAAAATAAGAAGAGTATTTTAAGTTCAATCCACTTGAAAACGGCATACTCGTAATAATAATGGCAACGGTTTTAGTCAGGAAATGTGTATCTACAGAATGAATGTAGAATGATTACACAATATTTTAAATTTTCTGAAAATTTCTGCTAAAATGGTTGCTTGGAATTATTTATATTTTGTTAAAATGTTCTAAAATACTAGTTAGCTTTTCATTTTGTTAAAGTTAGGTTAAATTTTTAACTAAGTTCTGTGTTTATTCATTTAGACCTTTAACTGTCGCCAGGACTTATTCACTCCTTGAATTAGTTTCGTGATTGTTTGTCTCCAGGTGTTTCTTTTAATCCACCACATTCTTCCTCACGGTTTCTAGAGTCTGTTTGGAAATGTTTTACTATGTTTTCCCCAAGGTTTGAACAATTCGTCGTCATTTTTGTTTTTGAGTTTCTACGTCCTATAGTGGTCTGTTCAATCGTCTTCCAAAAATTACTGCATATGTACATAATATGTAGGAAATGATTTTATTTAAAGTGAGTGGTTGTAACCCGTTAGAGGATACAGATACAGACTAGAGATGGGAAAAACTGGTCATTGATGTGACCCGGTCTAACTGACCCGGGTCACCAAATTGACCCGTTCATTAAGACCCGTTTAAATTGAACGATGTCTCTTTTTTACTACAATACTTGGATCTTGATCAAACCAGCCATGAAAACATGTAATTGGTTGATGTTTCAAAGGATGACAAGGAAATAAATATTTCGTTGTTTCTTACACCCGTAATTGAACACAATAGATATTGAACCGTAATTGAACACAATAGAATCCGTTAAAAATAGATAAGCATCACGGCGACGTAAGGCAAAAAATGAATTCAATATTTTGGAAGACCTAGTAGATATGACGAAAATTGTGAAAATTTATGCATTCTATTTTGACTGAACATTTGTTTTGCCCCCAATCCAAATTACTTTTCTAGTTGATTTACATATACAAACCGAGTTTCAGCTTTCTAGCATAAGCCGTTCCATAGTTAAGATAAACACCCCCACCCCCGTACCATACTACCCCTATAAAAAATTATATTTTTCCAACATGCCACTACTATAGCCCTATCTAAATACCAAGTTTCAGCTTTTTATCATGATAGGTTCTTAAGATATAAGCATCGGAACCTTTTCCTTTTCACCCTTCCCCACCCTCGCCCACTACACCCAAATACCTGAACAATATTTTCTCTGCTAGGGTTCCATTGGGCCTACGTCTGTTAAAAAATTTGATCACCTATCTTATACTGTTCTTGAGATACTTGATTTTTTTGAAAATTTCTTATCCCCTCCACTTCCATGTTCCACCACCCCCTTAAAAAATTTTACTTTGAGCAACCTTTATTTGTCGACCTTTCTACTCAAACCGAATTTCATTTTTCTAGAGCAATTGGTTCGTGAGATATCGTAATCTTAAGTTTCTTACCTCCCCCCCCACCCCCATCCCGGTACGCTACCACCCGCACTCAAAAATTTCTTTTCAATCCTTTCTCCTAGAAATGGTACAGATATTTGTTAAGTTTGAATTTCGTGCCATCAACGGTTTAGGAGATATGGATTTCAGAATGTGTCGATCTCGGCATTTATGCGTTTTGGACGAATTATTTTCCCTCCCACTCCCACACCCCTTCACCCATATCAACAATTTTTTTGCAAATGGGTTCACTATCGAAGTTCTATAGAAATTCCAAGTTTCAGCCTCCTAGCGTAAGCGGTTGCTGAGGTCTAGAAACCAAAATTTTTCGCCTAAAACCGTCCCCACTCCTCCTCCCTCACACCCACACCCCTCTAAAAGATACCATTCGTAGAGTTTCACCCAGCCTACCCACCATAAAAATTTCATGATAATACCTCAACGAACGACCGAACGATGCTGGATCGTTCGGTCTCATTGAACGACCGCACGATGCTTCGTTCGCGGATCTCGACGGCTCAACGGATCTTTACGGATCTTTGCGGTTCTCGGATCTTGACGGCTCAGCAGATCTTTACGGATCTTTGTGGTTGAGGATGGACAATGTACGATGGAGGATGGACGATAGGATGGACGATGGATGATGGAGGATAGATGATGGACGATGGATGATGGATGATGGACAATGGACAATGGAGGATGTTCGATGGAGGATGGGCGATGGATGATGGACAATGGGCGATGGAGAATGGAGGATTGAGGATGGAGGATGGACAATGAAGGATGTACGATGGAGGATGGATGATGGACAATGGACGATGGAGGATGGACAATGGACGATGGAGGATGGACGATGGATGATGGACGATGGATAGTGGACGATGGATGATGGACAATGGACGATGGATGATGGACGCTGGAGGATAGAGGATTAATGATGGATGATGTTCGATTGAGGATGGAGGAAGGAGGATGGGCGATTGAGGATAGGGAATGGAGGATGGAGGATGGTAGATAGAGGATGGAGAATGAAGGATGGTAGATGGAGATTTGAGGGATAGAGTAACTATAGTTCCTCATAGTGCGCGAAGTATAGTTGAGGATTGATTATTGAGGATTGAGGATTCAGAATTGAGAATTGAGAAATAGAAGAAAAAATGACAGAAAATGGTAAAAAATGATAAAGGATGGATGATGGTGAATGGAGGATAGAAGATTGAGGATTGGATGTAGAGGATAGAGGATAGAGGATAGAGGATGGATAGTGAAGGATGGAGGATTGAGGATGCAGAATGGAGGATTTTGAAAATTTGGAGTGACGATTGCAGATTAAGGACAAAAGATAAAAAACTCTAAAAAATTCTAAAAAATTCTAAAAAATTCTAAGAAAATTCTAAAAAATTCTAAAAAATTCTAACAAATTCAAATAAATTCTAAAAAGATCTAAAAAAAATTCTAAAAAATTCCAAAATATGATAAAAAATTTTAAAAAACTAGAAAAAAAAACAAAAAAGTTGAAATCGAAGTCGAAGTCGGAATTTAAAGTCAGACCCTAAAAATTTCTTTTTAAAAATAAGCTCTTGATGTCACAACCAAAGCCGAAGTCGAAGTCGAAACCGAAGTCGAAGTCGAAACCGAAGTCGAAGTCGAAGTTGCTCTGAATGCTGAATGATAAAAAATGATAAAAATGGTAAAAAATGAAAACAAATCTTTGAAAAGAGCGAGATCCGGTGTTAGCGAGAGCGAGATCCGGTGTTATATTTCAAGAATTGTACCAGATATGAGCTAAGAATTCTTCAGTTAGGCCTAGTAGACATGTAGCAGGAAATAAAATTTTGGGGGTGCTAGTGATAGGGTGCAGTTGAAAGCGGGTGGAACATAAAGGTTCGGATTTTTATTTCTGGAAAACCGCGAAGCATAGAAAGCTAAAATCGACAATATAAAACTATAAAGACATCCAAGAAAAGTAAAATTGCGACTGATAACTTAAAGGATAACTAGGAGGCATAGTAACCTACATTACACCGCAAACCTGCATTCATTCAGCTTGGACTTTAGTATTTACTCAGATGTTTTGCGTTTTGTTGACGTTCTGACGTTTGACGTTTCGTTATCGCAGGTCGAGTCGTATTCTTTGCTCGTACGTTCAAATTTTAAGATTGAACGACCGTTCGGTAAAATTGAGATCCGGGTGATCCGTTCAGTTTAGTGACCCGTTCATTTTGAACGGGTCTTGACTGAACGACCCATCTCTAATACAGACTACTTGATTCCGCAGCTCGAATTCTCTAGAAGATTCTCAACAAGAATCCCTAGCCAAGAGGGTTGGAATGTGGATCGGCCCCATGCAGCGGTCTTTCATATCTACACAGACGGTTTGACAGACGCAGGTACGGGTGTAGGATATTCTCCGCCGACTTTAAACATAGCGAGGCAATAGCCCTGACCAGAATTGACTTAGAGAGCCTTAAGGCGCGTTAAGTCTTTCTACGACTGTATTGAAATGCACGTTGACAACCAGAATAGACTTAATGCGTCTTTCGTTGACTTTTTCAAACTTTCGTTAAAACTTATGTGTACGGTTCTGAGCGTAGAAACTTATGCAAACTTATGCGTTTGACATTTATTCACAGATTTTTCAAAATTTTTGTACTTTGTGACTTCAGACTTGTGATTTATAGTTAACTCCATTTTGAAAAAGAAAAATTTATTTTAATTATCACTCTCTTGATGAGTATTTGACAGCCGATTTTTGTCTTTTTTACCTGTCAAACTTCTCTCACCTTAAGGCTATTGTAGTTGGGTATAAGATTCATTAAGTTTTGCCACAAACTTTACGTACCTTAAGACATTTGACGAAAAGTTGTTAAGATGCATTAAGTCAATTCTGGTTAGGGCTATTCAAAATACCGGACTGTTGTCGCGTTTTTCAGGCGGAGATGATGGGAATCGTTCAGGCCTGCAATCTGATCGAAGCCTGTGCAATGCGAAACAAATCCGTCGTCATACTAACAGACAGTGATGCGGCGATCAAGGCGCATGACTCACACTGTATTAAATCCCACTTCATGAGGCTATGTAGCGATAGGATTAGTGCTTTGTGCACCTTTTTGAACATTGCCAGTTTATTGGGTTCCGGTTCCGGGTCACAGATGAGCTCGCAAGGATAGGTTCGGCGCTGAATCAAGCGCCGGGTCTGGCCTGGAGGCGCGAACTTTAAGGGCAACATACACCAACATTCTTGCATGAATATTTGAAGTAATGCTAGAGTTCATGTCATCATGCAGCCGCATACACGAGAGATTTTCGAGAAAAACTCAAATATTCATGCAAGAATAACATGCAAGAATAACATGCAAGAATAACATGCAAGAATGATAGTGTATGTTGGTCTTTAGGTACACGCTTCGCCATAGATTTAGGCGAATCCGCAAGCACTAAACTGGACAAGTTGCTCCAGTTTGTCAAACTAGACAAGTTGCACCAGTTTGTCAGGCAGGCGGGGTGGTTTACCTAATTGGTTGGCTTGGGCATGGGTATTCTTTTCCCGTGTATGTGGAATCACAACAGACCCTTTAGCGGTATATGCAGTGGCAGTGGCGCAGGATAGTTTGCAAAATTAAGCTTGATATAAATAGAGAAGGTGGCACAGTGTCCCCTGCTCTTATTTTGGCTCCATAATTATTTTTATTCCATAATAATACCATTTGTTGTTTGGTTTACATATCAGATAGCCTACCTAATAACAGATATAAAGGCACTGAACGAATCGGCATATATTCTTACCTATATCAAATCATTCTTTTGTTTTTTATTAACGTAGTATTTGAACCATCATCATATTTTGCCACTTTTAAAATTTGTTTATTGTTGAATAACGTTCTAATGCCCTTCACGTTAAATGTAACTAGACGATAGGTGTCATCATGTCCCATTCTTCGTCGCCTAGACGAAATCAGACTCCTTTTAACGGCTACGACGCATGGGAACTGATGACCACAGATACGATATATTTATAATACTCAAATTCTCGCTGAATAGCATTTTTGTAATTCTCTAGGTTTAAGTTAACTAAGATAATAAATAAAATCAGTTGCACATTAGAAGTCGAATTGAACGGTGTTTTATTTAAAAAGGTTACGATTGCTATTAACGGCTGGGACAGTTTGATTGTTTTGTGTTTAGCCCTTTCGAGTCGTTTCCTTTCGAGTTGGCTAACTTTCGAGTGTTTCAAGGTTTTTTTTTTTTTTTTTTTTTTTTTTTTTTTTTTTTTTTTTTTAACGAGGTGGGAAGCGTTGAAAGCCTAAGTCTGTGCGGGATTTTAACCCGCTAAACCCTCCTCACTCGTACGGGTGGATCCTTCCGGAACCACCGTCAGGTATTGCGTCGGGAGGCCGTCATAGCAATACTGCTAAAATCGTCAGTTAATGTCTGTATAGTTTAGCCAGTCGTCTCCTGTGGTACGTCGCGTTGGATGTTTCTTAATCGTTCAAAGCGGCGAAGTGTCGACATAATTCACGCTGCTGCAGACTGGAAAGCTTGCCATTTGAAGGCTGTGTCACAAATGTGTCTTACAAAGTTTTCTGCGGTCGGGCTTCTCCGAAACCCTCCGCAATCTCGGTTCGGTCGATGTCAAAGCGTGGACAGTGCAGTAGGATATGTCGCGCGTCCTCGATCTCGTGGGGGCAGTTGGGACAGAACGGGTCTTCCTCATGCGTGAAGCGGTAAAGATACTGCTTAAAACAACCTTGTCCGCTCAACAGCTGGGTCACATAAAAATCAACTTCTCCGTGCTTGCGGCTTATCCAGCTATCGATGTTTGGAATCAATGTAAATGTCCATCTTCCTTTGTTCGCGCTGTCCCAGCGTCCTTGCCATTCCGGAATGCTGCGCCGTCGCTCGTGCACTTTCGATGCTTGGTCTCCTGCTACTTAGAGTCGCTGAAGCTCAGAAGCTAGTATGTTGATTGGCAACATTGCCGATACCCCGATTGCATCATCAGACACTGTTCGAAAAGCACTAGCAACCCTCAGTGAGCTAAGACGATAGATAGATCGGATTCCGGCTGTATACGATTTCTTCTTCGTCGCATCCGCCCAAATCGGTGCAGCGTACAGCATTACGGAACTCGTGACCGGTGCTAGTAGTTTTCGTCTGCTGGAGCGTCGTCCCCCAATGTTTGACATGATGCGTGAGAGCGCACCATTTACCTTTGAGGCTTTTTCGCTGATCGCCAGAAGATGATCCTTGAAAGACATTCGAGTGTCGATTAACACTCCAAGATATCGCAGATTCGGCTGCGAGATGATCTCGTGCTCTCCAGCTCTGAATGTGAACGTTTCGCGTACTTTCCGAGAGCTCAAAAGAACCGCCTCTGTTTTATGCGAAGCCAACTCCAAGTCCGCACTACTCAACCACCGCATAATTCTGTCGATCGCATCACTACACAGAGGTTCCAAGATGTGGATATGTTTTGCTACTACCACTAGTGCGATATCATCCGCATAGCCAACTAGTGTGGTGTCCGTTGGAAGCTCGATGCAAAAAACGTCATTATACATGATGTTCCATAAAGTGGGGATAAGCACTGAGCCCTGAGGGACTCCTCGTGAAACGTCGTAGCACTTGACACCGTCCTTGGTGTCATACAAAAGAACTCTTTCTTCGAAGTAGTTAGCTATGATTCGCTGTAGATATTCCGGTACGTTGAAACTATTTACTGCTTGCATTATTCGCACCCAGCTCGAAGAATTGAAGGCATTCTTAACGTCAAGTGTTACCACTGCGCAGTACTTTTGTCGCCGTTCTTCCATCTTTCTCCGGATGTTGCTTCACGCGCAATTTTCATAACGGCATTAATGGCGTCGATGGTGGATCTCCCTCGACGGAATCCAAATTGTTGCTCGGATAGACCTCCAGGTCTCTCGAGTAACTCCTGCAGTCGGTTGGTGATAATGCTCTCCAGTACTTTTCCCAATGAGTCCAGCATACATAGTGGGCGGTATGCCGATGGTTGTTCTGGTTGCTTTCCGGGCTTCAATAGAAGCACCAGTCCTTGGAGCTTCCAGAAATCGGGGAACACTCCTTCCTTGAGACATGTTGTGTACATCCTAGCGAACGTCTCGGGATCCTTCCGGATGACCGTTTTCAACGCTATGTTAGGGTTAGGGGGCCGTCAAGACCAGGTGCTTTGTTGTCAGATACTTTCCGTATTGCCAGTAGAACCTCTTCAGCTGTCACGGGAGAAATATCACCCATATCTGCGGGTAGTTGATATATTGTCGTCCGTTCACTCTGGGGTGGAAAGAGAGTCGCCACTACGCTGTCCATAAGCGCAGGATCTCTTGGATGCGGCACTCTGGGCCCTGTAACTTTGCTCATCACTACCTTGTACGCCTTGCCCCAGGGGGCGATATCAGAGCTATCGCGCAGGTCGCGGAATGATGAGTCCTTGGCGTCTTGAATCGCTTTCTTAAGCTGTAGTCGGCATACTTTGTAGCTAGTGTCGCACACATCTGCTGGCGCTGTGACCTCGTCTAGATCTCTCAGCTGGATTGTTATGATATGCGTTTTCGCCGACACCTTAGCCGACTCGCATTATAATTGTTCCACTGCTGTCTGGTACGCTCCGGTATTCAAGGTGTTAACGGTTCATTGTGCATGCAAAATATTTGTTCCAGTTTTACCTTTTTGTTGATTGTCACGAGTATTGCAACGATCCAAGATCGCTGCATACATTCTAGGAGAGTGCATAGCGGCTCAGCCTAAAGCAGTTGGTGTCCTCTGTGCGTGCAAAATAATTGATCGTTCTTTCGTGCTTGCAGCTCGGAGCTTGTCTGCAGCAGTCAAGCTCACGTCCAGTTTATTCATCTTCGATAACGAGTGTTGCATCGATCCAAGATCGGTGCACACATTTCAGGATAAAGCAACGTTATTAACATTACTTATGTACGATCGGTCCGAATTGCTGGTACGCTTATGTAGCTTTCAATTCGGACCGATCTTGTGCACACAGTTTACTCACAGTACCAATTCTCGAGCGCTAAAAGTGCAGAAAGCGTAATTCGGACCGCGGCCAAAGATACGAGTATATAGTGTATGCATGCGGGCAATTCTCGAATCCCTCCCCCCTAATGACGTCCCTAAATTTGACATCTGATATTGAATTTATGAAGGATTTAGGAAGGAATTGAAAAATCTTCAAAATTATTGTTAGAATTAAGGACCTCAAAGGGCTGGTGATTGTGCACAGATAAACTTTGTTCATCAATTAACAACGGAATTTTATGGTTTACCATTTCTACGATGAAAATGGAAGCTAAGGATATATCTCACGAATGCATCAAATTGTTTTGCGCTGAAATTGCAGTATCTTTCAGAAATTTCTTAATTCCGCTTAATAACTTAGCATTTTCAGCTGCAGTAATCTGACGCTTTTTTCGATATTGACTAGCGGACAATTTTTTTGGATTCATGGACATTTTTAGATTTTAGAAACAAAATATAGAGGGTAGCCCACTAAAAGTTTATTAGCACTACACTTGAAAGATATCACACCTATTAGCACTTGACACTTGTTCTTTCATCCAATAAAACAAAACTATAAAAAAATAACACATTTTCTTTGGCCATTGAACAATGCTCCCAATTCGTGAAAATTTTAAAATGCATACAGAACCGAAGCACTGGCACAGCGCATGCGCCTGTCCTCTGAAGTCCCATTTCATTCATATGGCGGCGCAAATTTGTAGTCTGCGCCAGATACAGGCACTCAGCGGAATACAACACATGCACCGCGCATAAAAACGTGTAGAACGTTCACCGTACCGTGCGTGTGTTTGTCGAACCATGGCGCGGATAAAATTTTTGCGCCAAAGAGTAAGACAATGGATTCGCACATGTATGATCGAACTAGTTGGAACAGGGTGATATGAGAACACGTATATTCATATAATGATATTAAATCGCACTCCACTTACTCCTATGGAAGCTCCGCCCCTGGGTATGTGTGTGTAGTATCTTTCTCCACGGAACTTAATAAAACACGTTCTTTTCCAGTTTTCAAAAATTCTTTTCTTTAATCTATTCCGAGTGTCAAAAAAACCACCTGTTACAAACGACGACTGATTGATTGATTGATCATCTTCTTTTTTCAAACTGACATTTCTACACAATTCCAATTTTTTACAGCGGTTTGCAATTAAAATTAAGTCTACAACTACAGTACAGTGTCTTATTAAAATTAGGTCTACACGTGTCACGAAGCGATCACCCACCTTACCAAGCCTAACTAATCCAACCCCACAATTCCCTTCTACGATAATATTGCTTTAGTATTTTTGGTAACACCTTTAATTAGAAAACATTAACTTTAGAGTATCACACGAGCAATTCTAGCACGTATTGACCAATTACGTCTACAAATGATATCTTCATTGTTCCGAGAAATATTCACATCCCACAGACTCATAAATATAATTATTCTTATTCTGCTAACGATCATATGCCCAATAACAATTTTATATTCAATATTTTCACGACCAAAGTGAAGGTTAAATTTTATGGAGATATTTGCCCGATTTGAGAGTCCATGCTCGTGGTTTATGGCCCCATCTTTCTGCGAATAATGAACATTTTCCATAATTACAAAGGCACATCATATGAAACCAATTATCGCAATGTGCTTACCGAAAAACACAACATTCAGAAGAAAACTCTAGAAAATTTGTTTACCGCAGCTTTACATTTATTTTTTTATACTTGTAAGTACTTTTTCAGCTCCTTCTGAGAATCCACTCGAAAGATACTCATGTCATTCGTTTAGATTGTAATCTCTGCAGGGGTGGTCATTGTAATTTCAAAACTAAAGAAAATTTCTGTTGCTTGGCTTAGTCACCGGAAAATTTGTGTGAATTCACATAAATTTTGATGAGAACAGAAAATACATATGTACTAAAGTCAATATTCCATAATATGGCGTTCGCCATGTGGAGATTCGTGAATAGTTTGCGATTTATGGGTGCTTCTCTGTCTTTACTTTATTTTGAATAACCGACAAGAACTATGGAGCCATGAAGATCGTCAGTATTTTCCTGAGTTAGTGGAGTTTTATTGAAACTACAGAAGCAATTATGAATTTTGAGTGTTATGCATCCGAGTGAATTCGGTCTTAATATGTACTGACCCGGTAATAAAAACCGTGTTCAAAAGTATTGGCTGATAGCTTCAGAAGCATAGCTACGGTTCTAAAATTTTGTTTGTGTTAATTTTCCAATAGTTTGAGCTAAATGTATCATTATGAAGAAAATCCGTATCATTGTGTATCATTATGAAGAAAATCGAGTGGCTGTAATACAAATATCCTGTTAAAATATCTTCATTCAATTTACGAAACTCACTACAGCTCAAGAAATCGTTTAGCCTCCAAGTTTAAAATTTGTACAAATAATATTTGACCAAAAATTAAGTTAGACTTCGTTTTTCAATGAAATTATTTGACTCCTTCGAGTAGCTTCCATACAAAAAATCCTTAACAGTATATAGCATAATGCTACGAGATTGACACGTTTAAATTGAGTTAAATGCGCTGAAAACACTTCCTGAAGGCGTTTACGAAAACACGTAGCTACGACGTGTTTAACCGAAAACATGCACTGCGACTCTCTCGAAAATCGAAGTAAACTTTTGAAGAAACTTTGAAATGCGATATAAATTCAATTATGTGCAACGACTGCATTAGCTAATAAATTCACTTCTTATTACTGCTATGCAAACACATTTGATTAAACAATTACACTCCATAAATTGGGTAATGAAACACAGCTGAATATCTACTTGTCAGAAAAACTTACGTCAAGCTGTCAGGTATCAAAATAAAACCAGTTGCCTAGTGTGAAAACTACTTTTTTGAGACGTTAATTTTGCCTACTTAAATGTGTTTAAAACGCATAGTCTGAACATTGCATAAGATTCACATACGACTGCGTACACCTCTAAACTGCTCATAACTTCGTTAATTTTGCTCCGATCGACTTGAAATTTTGACACAACATTCTTAGAATGTTATACATTCATTTAAAAAATAAAAAACATACAAGAAAAAGAAATTTTAAGAACCTTACACCGCCCTTAATTTACAGAACTATAACTCAAGTAATTTTTTTGCAACGAATTCGTAATTTTGTACAAATTAGTTTTAACTGAAAACAAAGTTCGAGTTTACTAGTCAGCTAAATCTTTTACTCCTTCTGGTATTTTCCATACAAAAATCCTTAAGACACGAGTTCAACAATATTTTCCTTATAACTTTTGAACGCGTCAAGATACGAATTTAAACTTTTGTGCACATTAATTTCTGAATGGTTCCGAGGAAAAGGATGTATATATAAGAAATCGAGTTAGTCCTTGTGAAAGTCCTTCAAAAAGGACATTTTTTCGATGACTCACCCAGTTCTAGACATGATATTAACTCAAACTCAAACAATATTTATTTATAATATTTCAAAATGCATTAACAGAACAATAATGTTTTAGAGATTAGACTTATCATCTTAACAGCTAAGTTGTGAAATTTATAGCACTTGGGCAATGTGGAAAAGAAATAATTGAATGTGTATTATAATTTGCCAAGGAAAAGTAAAGAGCAAAAACCTTGCCTGTTAAACTTAAGCTACTTAAAACTAACTTAGAACTAAAGGATTACCAAGTTATTAACATGGATACCGGGCTATGTTAATGCGTGACAAACTGCAGGATATAGTGAAAAAAGAAGATGCAATGTAAGGCATGATCTAGAGAAACGATGCAACCAGCGGGTTACGTATATATTGGCATCGCTTTAAAAAGGACTCAAGTCTTTTGTCGGCCAGTGTTTTTATGTTATGCACGTTAGCTATCTTATGTAGGCGTTTAGTAGAGAAGTCGTAGGGTAAATTCAACAGTATTTTTAGGCATTTATTCTGGGTGACTTGCAATGTTTTTTGATGAGAAGCGGAACTATGACGCCATATAGGAGCGCCATACGATATTATAGGTTGAATGACCTGCTTAAAAATTAGGAGTTTATTATGTACCGAAAGCTTGGAATTTCTGTTAATTAGGGGGTAAAGAGCATGAATGCTTTTCGAGACCTTGGAGCACGTCATTTCAACATGGTCTTTGTAGATAAGCTTTTTGTCAAGGATCACGCCAAGATATTTTATAGAGTCACTCCAGTCGATGGTTTGTCCGATGAAATTGATAGGATGATTTGGAAGATTACTACGTTTCCTTTTTTTGGTGAAGAAAATTGCTTGAGTTTTCTTGGGTTAATTTTGATTTTCCAACGATTGTAATATTGATATAGGCGATCGAGTTGACTTTCTAGCTCCCGTGTGATAGTATTGGGGCAATTCGACCGTGAATAGATACTGGTATCATCTGCGAAAATAGCTGTTTCACATTTGTCTCCGGTAGGGACGTCAGCAGTATATATATTATATAAGGTGGGACTAAGACATGAGCCTTGGGGCACACCAGCAGGAATTGAATATTTCGTGGATATTTGGGATTTAAGTTTAACACTGAATGACCTGTTACTCAGAAATGATTTAATGATTTTGGTTAAGTATAGAGGGAAAGATAGCTTGATTAATTTTGCTAGGAGCCCATCGTGCCAGACCGAATCGAAAGCTTTTTCAATATCAAGTACTATCATTCCGACTGATTCCTTTGAGTTTAGTGATGCTTTAATGTCGTTAGTTACCCTATACGGTTGATGAGTGGTCGAGAGTCCTGATCTGAAGCCAAATTGAAAATTGGGTAGGATATCGTTATGATCGAGGAAGTCATTCATCCGGTGTAATATAATTCGCTCAAAGATTTTACTTAACGTAGGTAAGAGGCTGATGGGACGATAGTTTTTAGGGCAGCTTGCATGCATTATATTAAAGATTGACGATATTGTCTCTAAGTTTTAATTGGCAACCGAATGGAGGTCCTTAATGAAGGACATACAATATGTACACACGTAATTCTACTTTATCCCCAACTACAATATAAAACGGAGTTCAGTATTCATCTAGAGTATTATACGACTGGCTTTGCAGCCGATCATGACTGCAGTATGTTTTTAATTGCTATTCATTAGATTATTATAATTTTTTCCATCAGCCCGACCGGTTGTACTCAACATTATGTGCGATTACAACAATGATAAAATTCAATAAACTATTTCAATTGGAATATTCGCAATTGACTTGTGCCAACAGTTATTTCACCGTTTCGTTATCTGCAATTTAGAGAATTAGTGAAGAAATTATGGAATTCACCTGGCTACCAGACTAGTGCAAAATTCAAGAAAGCTGAGCGTCTTTATAGTGCCACAATGCAACCTTATGCGATTGGGGCCATAGCTACGTCCGATTAAACCACAGAATTGAACAAACCATACCATTCACTAAACAACGTCACAGCCATACAAATCGGAGCAATAACCCTATCAAATTTATATTACAGAACTACTATGGTATAGTACAATGGCTCTACCTACTAAGCAATTAACAGTGCCAGGTGATAAATAATGAAGTGGTCCGTGTAGCTACGTAAGTTCTATAGTATACTAAGAAATTCAGCATTTACCACATCCGTTCAGGCGCAAAAGTACTTCTTCTTCGATTCAGTGTGTTTTTTTTAAATTTTTCAATCGAACAACTTTTGTAAGTTGTAGAG
This sequence comes from Beris chalybata, assembly GCA_949128065.1. Taxonomy (NCBI): domain Eukaryota; kingdom Metazoa; phylum Arthropoda; class Insecta; order Diptera; family Stratiomyidae; genus Beris; species Beris chalybata. The sequence continues at coordinate 94,150,578 of OX421897.1, forward strand.
CATCAGTTCCATTGTATAGGCAGAGAATGAACCGAAGAATTACAACAAAAGATATAACAAAAGCGATCTTAAAACGAGAACCAATTTAAGAAATTCAACTTAAGACCGTGCTTACTTACCTACCTTTTTGTGTTACTCAGAGAAGAGTGTAACAAGTTTAAAAAAATGCCCTTAGTCTAATTTTATTCGTAATGAAAAAGTAATATTTGCACAATACGAAATTTATACGAAAGACAAAAGCTCCTAATTGACGCGTTTTCTTCAGGTAGCACCTTCTTTAGTTTATTCCCGTTTAGAAATTGACGATTGGATAGGTATTTCTGCAACAAAAATAAATTTTAGAAAAGGTTTTTGTTTTCTTTAAATTATGAAATCATATTGTAAATATGTAAAAGAAGAAAGGTGGAAAAAAACAAATTGCCATAAATCAGTTTCAAGTTTGGAATTAGTAGGAATACAACTCCAAATCGAAATAAATGCTTACGGATAATTCAAAATATACGAGGTTAATTTAGATAAATTATCAAGATGGTGTTATGGGCATCGAGCATCTTATCTCAAGAAATATTTGAAGCAAAATTGTGAAATTGATGAGGACAATGGAACCCTGTCTTTATCTGGTAAAATCTTTACACCTAACTCAAAAGAATGAGCAGTAATGTCAATTCTTCAATTCTTAAATCAGCAGAAGTTGATGACATCTAAGGTAGTGTGAAAGCTACTTAAATCTATGGAACAGGTATTAGATTGATACATAAGGACCTCGGCTGCGTTTAGTCAGCTTACAAATACAATTCGCTTGAAATAGCAAGCCGGAAAATCGACTGATAGCGCTCTTCACAATTTTGTGCAGAAAATTGAAAAGGGGTTCTCAGCCAAGGAAAAGCGTTGTGTTTTTTTCTAGACTTTGAAGATGCTTTTGGCAACACCTCCTACGGCCAATCTCCTATAAATCCACTGAATTACTCACTCGGAAATAGGAGTAAAAGAAACAGTAACGAGATGGATAGCGATGCTTGACTCTCGCAAATTTCAGCGCAGTCGAAAATAAAAGTCTTACTGTATGAGCGGTGAGGGGATGTATTGTTATTTGTTATAGATGATCTCAGTAACGACTTAAGGGTTGCGGGATTCAGGCGCGAACGCAGGGGGTGGTTCTGGGGGTTCACATGCAAGAATGATCGTGTATTTTGGCCTTTACGTATTAGTCCAATCAAAACAATTGTAGTAGGGTAGAATGGGTAGCCCTGCACCATAGGTAGAAATGCACCACTCGCCATTGGCGCTCACCCGTAAGTAAAATCTACAAAGCAGAAGTAGTATTCTCTTTCTCTTTCCTATCCATACGATTGTGTTCAGGAATCGTTAAAATACCGAGTAATACCGAACAGTTATTCGGAGTAAAAGAAAAACGCTAAGGAAAGTAACTTTTCGTATATATGCAACATTTTTGTTCAAAGACAAATTATTGATCGTGAACCTTTCTAGGTAGGCATAAATATAGCTTGTAGTCTAAGGTGTGTTTTAGTAAAGTGCTAGTTTTTTATTTGCTAATATTTATTTAAAAAAATAAAAATGTTCATCTGGTCAGAATCGGTAGAATTGCACCACGAGCTTATAGGGAGAAATGCACCAGATTCTTATACCTAAGTAGCATGAATTTATGGTCACAAATCATAAAGAAATTCAAATTATTTTGCTGGAATCAGAACGAGCTCATGCTGCAAGCATACAGCAAACATATCAAATTTGAAATCGATTTTTAAAATTTTAATATCCGTTAACATATAAAAACTTATATACAAACCATTAAATTACTATTATTTGGTATTTTCTATTACTTTTTATTAGTATAAAACTCGAAAAATATTTAATAGATTTACTGTTAAGTTCGTTATTGTTTGTTACTTTTGTAAATATATTTAATTTGTTTGTTTCAACTAATTCGGTTGGAATTTGCTACATATTTAAAATGTGGTGCATTTATACCTTGCAAGTGGTTCATTTCTCCCGTACGATGGGAGAAATGCACCATTTGGACCTGCCTGTGCTCTTCTTCATTATGCTCTCGATCTGATTATATTTTGCTCTTTATTACGAATACAACATTTGCGCAAGGTATTTGATCAAACAGAGAAAAAAAAATTAATCAAGTTCCACAATTTTCTACGGAGATATGGAGTAATTAATGAAAAATGGTGCATTTCTACCTAGTCTACCCTATTTATTAGAAGACGAAAACGGAAGATAAACTAAAGACCTGCGATTGTAAGAGGGACTCCAATTGAGTTCTCTTCCGATGTCAAATACGTGGCACCCAAGTATTTGACATCGGAAGAGAGACTAGTTCCTGACTTGGTACTTACATACATCTTAAAAATATCTATTCTATGGCGTATTCGTGACACCACTTGGGGTCTTACACCAAAAATGCGCCTGAGTGTCATTACTGGGAAATTAAATCAGTGCCATGATAGACATTGCCCATTATTAAACTTAGGCAGGCGACCTTGTTCCTTAAATTCTACAGAAATTTAATTGAACGGACTGAACTGATTCAGTTAACGATAAGATTGTGGAGAGGTTAATGAGGCAAGAAGTGTGTGTAAAAAGAGCAACATTCTGATTGTTTTTATTGAAACTGGGTATTTATAGTAGGTCCAACTCAGGTTGCTAAAGGATTACGGTATTCCCAGAAATGAATCGTGCGGCCAGCTGGCTAATCGAAACCCAACTCACCCGTGTTTGGTATGAAACTATTATAGCGTATGTAAAGTAGGGATGTTCGATTTCGATTCGATTAATCGACTAATCGATTAATTTTTTAAAAAAAATAGATTTTAGCAATCGATATGAGTGCTGTCGATTAATCAACATAATCGATTAGTTAACGTTAATTAATCGAATGAATTTCAACAGTTAAAAGATTCGATGCACGATAGATTTTCCTACATTAGTTAACAAAAAATTAGCTGATAGCACTGATCTGAATGTCAAGTTAACCGCAAATTGTTGTTGTTGTTAAATATTACGATACCTTCGAGTATCGTATTCGTACCATCTAGTATAATCCGGTTGCAATTCGCGAGGCGATCACTATATTAAATGGCGAAACAGTTGGAGTTCCACGTCTCCTCTTTTTTCGATGGAATCCGAACCTTCATCATCAAGGTAATGCAGCTGATCTTTGGGCGATCCATGATTCACTTGCGTGTCAGAGCGCTTCTCAAGCTCATGTAGATGAAGACCTTAATGGAATTTCTGAAGAGCTCAGTCAGTTTTTATGTCAACCTGTAGTGAATAGAACCAAAAGTCCTTATGAAATTTGGGAAACACTCAAGTTTCAATTTCCACGGACGCATACCCTTGCAATTAAATACTTATCAGTAATTGTATCTTCGGTACCTGCAAAAAGATTGCTCTCAGAGGCTGGATTAATTTTTTTTTAGTTTCAAGAGAATTTAATTAATTTTTTTTAGTTTCTATGAAAAAATTTTACTTTATAAAAAAAAGATATTTACGAAGAAATAATATCTTCGAATTTTATTTCCATTATTTTATGTTTATTATTTTAATTTATTTATTTTCTTCTCATTTTTAGCATGGGATATTATTTATTTAACCATTAAAAAGAACATACATATATGTATGTACGTTTAAAACTCATATTCACACACATTTTTAACGGACATTTAGCGTCACAAGTGAGAGGAAAATAGAAAAAATCTTTACATACATATTCTACCTTCCATCCAGCATCCTTCACCTTCAATCCTCCGTCCTGCATCCACTATCCAACATTCATCATCCATCTTTACCATTTAGTAATGGGAATGCATAACTATAGAGTTTTCCAATAAGGACTTGACAACTTTTTTTCAAAATAATATAATTTAATTTGCAGACGTTGTTCCTTCGTGTACTTTACCATGATAAAAATGTTAAGTTTACTGAATAAATTTACAGTGACAGTTCGATGATTAGTGAAAGGGTGCGTTCACAAATTGAATTCAAAGTTGTCAAGTCTCTATTGGAAAACCCAGGGTTTTCCAATAAGGACTTGACAACTTTTTTTCAAAATAATATAATTTAATTTGCAGACGTTGTTCCTTCGTGTACTTTACCATGATAAAAATGTTTAGTTTACTGAATAAATTGACAGTGACAGTTTGATGATTAATGAAAGGGTGCGTTCACAAATTGAATTCAAAGTTGTCAAGTCCTTATTGGAAAATCCTCTACTACACCAAAAACGAACGAACTGCCACTAAATCATATCAAATGTTGAAATAACTCTCGAACCACCAATTGTAAAATGATTTTGTTAATTCAGAAACGAAGTTTCATCGTAATCGGATGAATGATATAGGAAAGCATATGAAAGAAACAAACAAAGAATTAGAGCACCAGGGTACTAAAATCGCAAAAAAAATTGAAAAATGTCAAAAAAAAAAAAAAACAATTTGTTTTTATTCGATCGGTACCAAACTTCACAGGAACTATCCCGGAACTATTCTACACGTTCCCTGAGCGGCTTAGGAGTTCATAGAGAACATAGCAACATTCATATATCCATACATACATAGTTAAATAGTTAAAATTGTATGTGTGGACAATCACTTTGTTAAACGTATAATGAACCTAGACATTTCAATTCAAATCTACCTATTAAGTCTACGTATACTTATACGATAACCCTGGGACTTAAGAATTACGCGATTAATCGATTAATTGCTTAAATCCCATCAATTAATTGATTGATCTTAATCGAAAATTTTAAAATAATCGATCATGCAACAATCGATTGTTGAGCAATCGATTCCCATCCCTAATATAAAGGGTTGATGGGTAGACCTTCAGGTTTGTACAGCAAGAGAGCGTCAGAATTCTTTTCTCACATAAGGATAATCTATTTTTTCATGATAGCGAAAAGCTTTTTAATATATCATAATATCATAATATTGATGAAAATGTACATTGAACTCAAAGAGGATCACGCCAAAATTTTTCAGTTTCCAGACACTTTCATGTCATAGTTTTGCTAAAACATTATGTATTTCGTGAAGTTTGCTTTTGTTAAGCGCAAACTAAAACCCGAAGGTAGTCAACTATCATAACGAAGAACACAAGAATCTGTATACTAAAGAATAACAACAATTGCTTTCAAGGATAAATATATCCGTGAAATGTGAAAACTATAGGGTACGGCCCTTAATCGGTTGAAGAATCTAGTCGGTTAGTCCTCACAAATATCCTAATCTATCTTAGATCTTAGATCTCTAATCTATCTAAAAAGGAATTCCGTTTTTATAATTCTTTTCATTGTTTTTTATCGGAAATTGAGTTGGAAAAAATTCCACATGCGAATCAATAAGACAAAACGTTCATAGTCTAGTTTCGGATTCGTTGGTTTTAAGTTGCGTGTCAATTGAATAATTGAAAGCGTTATAGATGCATTTACTTATATATAGTTAATTTGGTCAATACTAGGTGTGAAAGGTGGAAGGATTAATAGGACGAAACTTATTTAAAGTTCATGATAACACAGAAAAGAGTTTCAACTGTCGGTTCTAATTTCTTCACACGTTTTTAATTGCAGTCATTATTTTTTAAAGTGTTCATCGAAAAGCTCTATATTTTTTTGTGATAGTTATTAGAAGGAGTAAGAGGATTTAGCTGATTAGTAAGCTCAAACTTGGTTCTCACCCAAAACTAATTTGTAAAAAATCCGAATTTGAATCTTATGGATTACTTGAGGTGTAGCTAGTTTTATAAATGAAGTAAAGACATTTTGACAATATATCATATTTGTGTGGCAGCAACACGAAGGGCTAATGGGATTTTCCTCATAATACATTTAGTTGTAACTATTGTAAAATTAAAACATGCAAAAAATCAAACTAGTAGCTCAAATCCTTCTGAAGTTATAGGCCAATATTCTTGAACAGGTGTTTTGAAAACATTTTGAATGGCAGTTGACAGCTACCCGAAGGAGTAGGACGATTTTGGCCGTTAACAAAAATACAATTTCGACAGTTTGATCGATCCAGATTTAAAATTTCAAGATCCTAGGTCAAGGCGCTCTTGACTTACCGTGCTAATGGACAGACAGACTGGCTGACGAACAAAAGGCAGACAGACTAACTGACAGATGGGCAGACTAGTTAACCTTCAAAAAACCGTACGCCACGCCGTACGCATTAATTTTTCACGGCGCGTAGCTCTCGAACCACTAGAGATATTAAGCTGAAATTTTATGGTAGGTAGAATGGGTGAAACCCTACGAGTGTGTTGTGGTCGTGTTGAATGAGAGGAGCGTTTCAGATAAAAAATATTGATTTCTAGATTTCAGGAACCACTTATGCTAAGATGTTGAAAGTTGGAACTTATGTAGTACTATAATCGAGGACGGATTTGCAAAAAAGGGTTGATAGGGGTTGAGGGGTGCGCGAGTGGAGGAGGAAGTAATGCGTCAAAAACTGTTGAAAGCTTGTATTGAAACATTCTAAAATACATATCTCGTGATGGATTTATGTCAGACGACTGAAACTTCGTAGATGTCTTACAGGTACTAGGAGATTAAAACTTATGTAAAATTTTTAAGGTAGGTGGTGAAGTATGTGGGTTGGAGTGAACAACTTTGAATGACATCATTTTTCGACTCAATTATACCAGCAAGATAAAATTTGCTTTCTGTGTATAGAATTAAGGCTGGTTTTCATTACGACGACATGGTTTTCATTACTCTGACATTACAGATCTGTAGCAGAAACCTGAAAAGAGACAGCAAATCGGTTTTAAGGAGGAAGAAAGGGACAACATATTTGACTTTTATAGCTAAATTATGGCAATAGTTTTTGACAGATAGAAATTTCTAACCAAAGATTTCTTGTGTTTTTGTGTAAAAGTAAGAAATAAAAATGAGTTTAAGTGCAAGTGAAATCAAAGTATACTTACCTCGTTTTTTGTTATCCATCTCTTAAATTTCAAACACAAAAAAATAAAATCGAAACACTCTCAAAATGGTTAACAAAACATGTGCCGCCTCGACAAATGTCAATGTCATAATTGCCATAATTTGGTGCCGTAGTGTGCGTGTGATGTCTATTGGGTAGGTTTGTCGGAAGAAAATTATAGGAAAAAGATGTGCATGCAAGTCTTTTGCTATAATGTTCGTCCTAACTTTATGGTTACAGATCACAGATCTGAAGTTGCAGACGAGACACTTTTTTTACAGATCTGTTGCGGATGATATTTTCTCTCTTTCGCACGCATGTACAGTTTATATTTTCATCTTGTTCTGGCAGAAATCTGTAGAATTTCGTGGTAATGAAAACCAGCCTTTACTAGGGGAGTCAAGCGCGGAATTGGAGAACAATCTATTTTCAAAAAATTAAGTTTTTATATCTCAAAAACTGTGTGATATATAATATTGAATATTTTACAGAAGTTAGGACATCCAGTGAAGGAACAAATTTTAAAGGTATGGGTGCAGGGAGTGATAGTGGGAAGGGATGGAAATGAAAGAATACCGACTTTAATTTCTCGAAAGCCACAAAGAATAGAAATAAATATATATAAGACTGTATAGAACCAAAATAGAAACATCCCAGCAAGGTATGGGGGTGAGAGGTGGTCTTCCACATCTAAGAAACGGCTTATGCTTGAAACTAATTACCTACAGCCAAGTGCAAAAGTATTAGACACCCAAAATTTTTGTATTTTCGTGGTCATAATTCAACCAAAACAAAAGCTAATTCAACAAAATTTTTAGGATTAAATAAATAATATATTTTGTACAGTAATATGTTAATATCGGGTTGATCTTCCGTTATTCTTCGATTCTTGAAGTCATGCTGGCCACGAGAGTCTGGCACACCTCTGGGCTAATATTGCTCCACTCCTCGATTGCCGGTGTCTCCACCTCACGGAGTGACTCGCAGTGCCTCCCCATGATCTTCAGCTTCAAATGAGATCAAATGAGATCTGCTACCTTTTATTTTATAGCAACTTGCTTAAATCGAAAAAAAAACTTTTATATTTTCGTTGATAAACATGTGAAGAATACGGTATCCAAACGAATTTTTCGAAATCAAAAACGACTGCCCAAACTGATCGACTCATTGCTCACACCTCACAAAAAGATCCCTTTAAGTCTTCTAAAAACATTAACAGGCCTATTCTGTGCACAGTCACAAGTCTCAATTTGATCAGAGAGTCTCAATTTCAGAAAATCTGTGACTCTTCATATTCTTGCAGTAGTCACAATTTTGACGTTTTAAAATAAAATCTCAAAATTGTGACTATCGAAATAGGTGATCACAACGACCAGCCAGGCATACAAATTTATCGTTTCGTGAAGTTTCAATACTTAATATTAAAAAAAATGGAAAGTTTGTTATACCTATTTGCTACTGGAATTACTGGAAGAAGCTGAACAGAAGTAATTTAACGGAAATTTAGGTAGCTTTTTTACATTTTGTGTGATTTATGGGCGTTATAAAGAGTGACAGTGCGAAGGTTAAGGAACGCAAGTGAACCGTTTTTTATTAGTCTACAATTTATTTGGGAGTTTCTTCGGTTTTAGACGTCTCCTGAGGCATACAACATTCCATTACACACTTGCAAAGGCCGAATGAACCCTGATACTGACACAGCATCATCAATTTTACATGTCTCCAACTCTGTAGAGAAATTTTAGCGACCTTTCTTGTGACTACAGTGCCAGAATTCCAAAACACTTTCCGATCACAAGTGCAGTCACAAAATTTAAGTCACAGCAGGTTGTGACCTGTGATAGGTCACAATTTCAGAATAGGGCCGTAAGACTGATTTAAATCTTGACGTGAGTGCACGTGGTCTTCGTAGAAGACTTCAAGAGCGTAGTTTAAATGGAAGAGTCGCCAGAAAGGTTCCTCTCTTATCTAAAAAAAATATATTAAAAACCGGCTTAAGTTTGCATCTGACCATATCAACTGGGATGGTTCTGATGGCCTGAAACGGATGAAACGAAAATAAATTTATTTGGTTCCGATGGTCGGAATTACGTTAGACGCACGCCTTTAGGCCATGTTTCCACTGCCTCGTAATCTCGCGATTATGAGAACGAGATTAAACACTCAGGGACGTCATTTGTGGGGGGAGGGGGGAATTTGGTATTTTCATATATTATATATAACAAATGTGGCAAATGCCCTGCCTGTCGCCCCCCTCACCTCACAAATAACGTCCCTGCGTGCTTTAATCTAGTTCTCTTAATCGCGAGATTAAGGTGTAGTGGAGACGTGGTATTACGCTACATATTTGTGTGTTTGCCGTGCTCACGCTCGTAATCCGTTTGTCGTACGAAAAACTGGTGTATTCAAAACTTATAGGGAATTTAGTCCTCTTCAACTTTGCCATGAAAATATGTCACCTAATTTTAATAAAAATGGTCCAAAAGTTTAAAAAACTGGGACAATCTCCTAATTTTTTGCACTTTACGCTTAATAACCCAATAAATAATGATTTTAAAAAAAATTTTGTTTTGATAAAAAAGATAGATAATTTAATTCGCGATAAACTTGGTTCTAACCATTTTTAGCAAAAAATGCAAAACGACAAAACAGAAAACTAAAAATTTCGGGCACACGCCATATCAACATTTGGTGTAAAACTATGATTCCCTATTCTACTCCATCATTGGAACCTAACTACGTCAAAACATTTCGACTTTTATTTTTTTCTTTAAGAACTCCTAGATTTACTGGACTACAAACAATTTTGGAAAACGTTACATTTGTTGATGAGAGCAAATACGAAACTCGAGTGAGTAACTCGACTCACATTTCAACTCGACTCGAGCTTAAGTTGGTATTATGAAACTCAACAATTGGAAAGTCACTTCATTTCCAGCAGTCGATAGAATTTGACATTTTCTTCAAGGAAATACTCACTCGATCGGCTCTCGTAATCCGCAGTTCTTTTTACTCACGCTTTTCTCTGGACTCAAAGTCGAGTGAAAATTGAAAAGTAGGCTCGTCGAGTTTCATAGTCGCAGAATGTGAGTTTTTTGGTCGAGTCGAATTTTAAAATTGAATTTGAATTGTAGGTCGATTTCAATTTTATCAAGACAACTATACCATACACAAGTCGTTCGTTGTACGAGAGTGACTATTGTACAATACAACTACAAGGCTTAAGGAAATCTACCCCAATCGCCAGATATCAACCCCATTTTAAATCTATGAGATGAGTTGGAACGTCAAATGAGAAAACATAAAATTTCAAATATCAGTGAATTAAGGTCAAAATTGATGGAAGAATGGAATAAGTTACAAAGGAATTATTTAATCAAATTGTTGGAATCAATGCTCCGACGATTGGCTTCAGTTATTAAACAAAAAAAATATCTATCCAACGAAGTATTGTCAAGCTGAAATTGATCGTTAATGAACTGAAATATTTGATTGACCACGTGATGAAAATTATGACCATGTATTTATTTTTATTTAATTTTGTAGCTAGTTTTATAGTGAAGTACATTTCTTTTTTGTATATTTTTAAAAAAACACATTGGCAAATTAAATATATTTGAAGAAATTTATTAAGATTATAGGTGTGCCAATATTCGTGTGAGGTGTGACTGACTATATTATATATGAAATATTTTTGTTTTTAATAAAGCTATACTAGTGAATTATCCTAAATCTATATTGAACGTGTTTAATTCAATGTTCCCAAATCTACTACGGAAATTCGAAATCTACTACACTTTTTGAAGACGATCTGCTACGAAAATTTTCGAAAGGGGAACAACGCTGACTTGACTACGCATTTGGTAATCTTTCATTTCTCATTTGGTGAGAATGCAGAGAGAAAACTGCATTAATTCGTCCCCGTTTTGACTTTTTGGTGTGAAATTTCTCACTCATAAGTTACAGAACTGAGCTACAGGTCTGGGTGCGGGCAGCGGTGTGGCAAGGAGTGTGCTCTGGTTGGAAAATGACTCCATAAAATAATAAAGTTGCGCCCAGACTAATGGCCGATTATTTTTGGTATGAGGCTCGGCTATATGGGCTACAAACTTTTAGCCTATATTAAACTTATAATACTCTCAGATTTCATCTAGAGTATAAGGTATTCGTTCGGGGTGGGTGTGTTTAAAACTCAAGAATCGCTGGACCTATTGAAACCATGTTAGTTTGGTTTGTAGGAAGGTTTCTCTGCAGTTTCCTTCCGGATGTTAGTGATGTTCACTTCCATTACCAAATGAAGATCCTAAATTTTTGCAAATTAATTTTTGAGGTGATAAAGACGAACAAGTGAATCTTCGATGGAGGTATCATCATCAACATTATCGCGGATAGTGGCGTCCTTGGAAACATTTCTGGCCGAAAAAATTGCACTTATTCGATTATTTAAAAATTCATCGGAAAGAATGATTAGTGACACTTATATGATTGAAATAAGATCAGATAAAGTTCCTCTGGGACAACACACACTCAGATTCAAAACTCCAACTGTCAATAAAGTTGCAGTAGGTATCGTGAGAGATGGTTTTGAGCAACGAGACATTAGAGGGGGTCGAGACATTAATAAACAAACTATACATGATTCACATCAGTTATATGACGCGTTCCAATATCCGCCAGTTTTTTGGGAAGGAGATGATAATGGGCTTTTAAATAAGTAGGTATTAGTATTATATATTAGGTATTATATATTTCATTACAAACGAAGGCTTAAACCTTTTTACTGGTCTGCCAATGCCAACACGTAAGTCAAGGCTTACATTCTTATCATGGTAGAGTTTATGAACGGGTAACGTTTGGAATTTATCTTCCGATTGGACTCTGCAAAAATTTGAAGAATATATAAATTCCATCGAAAAATCATCTTAAGCGATGAGGATCATTTTTGGCTTAGTGGCTTTGTCAATAAAATCTCAAATGTGCTTCAAACCCAATTTAAAGACACCATTGCAACCACAAAAGGTAACCGTGATTTTCATGCCGGAGGTATGATTAGACCGTATTTTTCCGTAAATGAAAATGATCGCCATGCTAAGGTCAATGGAGTTCGCAATCATGCCATGTTAGAAGACTATTTTTGACCAGAATTGGATGAACTTGACATCAGTTAAATGTGGTTCCAATTCCAACATAATGGTGTCTTATGCCACACAGCTATCAAACAATTGATCTATTGTGCCATGATTGATCTAAACTTGCTATTTTTGAAGTCGATGTTCGTTGCAACTCAAAATCTATTGAACCGATTCTTTTGATATTTTGTACACTATTTCTACACATAAATCACCAGGATATGCCATTGAGTTTTTTTTTATCATTATGCTTCAGTTTTTTTCGAGGCACCTACAAAGATTTGCTGCCAACGTCTTTTTTATAAATATTTTGAAATGAAAATTTTGGATAATATACAGTATTGGACAAAACTAAAGCACCCCGGGGTTTAAATAAGGCATCTTTTTGAGTACTGAGAAATATTTTTGTTTTATTTTTTGTTGTTGAAAAGACTGAAGTGTCATTGTTGTGTTTTTTTATAATACACATGTAAATAAATAATAAAAACTAAGAACAAATTTTTTTCATCAAATTTTCTTGATAATATCAGAGGACAACTGATATTTCAAGGGGTGCTTTAGTTTTGTCCAATACTGTAGTTCAGATTTTGTATTAGTATATAAAAATAAAATGAAATATGTCTGCATTAATTGTATCGTCTGACAAACCTTACCCCTCCCCCTCCCTTTAAATAAAACTAAAAACAAATTATGTAATAGCTTCACATTTATTTTTCAGATAAAGAATTGCATGTGCCATGAATTTCATTTGTGCCATGAATTTTTACGATTATTTCAAACAAAATATTTAAGTTTCAATAACATTTACATTTAATTTTAATCATTAAATAATGCTCTCACTGTGACATTAAAATAAAGTTTCATTCGGAAACAACAGTATACATACCTAACTTTTATTTCATCTTAATAGAATTCTTCCATGTAGACATCGTCAAATTGCATTTTCTCAAATCAAGCTGGGTTTCCATATGCGACAATTTTCTGTGACAGAAATTTGTCACGACAAAAATGTGTCACACTCTTCAGTCTGAAGTTTACATTTGTAACATTACTTGTGTCACACCTTTTCGTAAATTGGTAATGTATATTATTTGAATTAAATTATGGCCATCTTATAAATATTGCCAGTTTGCTAAAATGGTTGAGATCTCCATCTTAGCGCGTGAAATGAACTGACATTTTCGAGAAACCACGGAGAATCTCCAACTAGCGACATGCGACAAAATTTATCAGGGTTTTGTAGTCTGATTGGATAACTGATCTATCTCACATAATGTCAAAGAAAATTGTCGCATGTGGAAACCCAGCTTTACACTACACACCACCTATTGTAGTTAAACTAAATTTCAGTAAAATTATTTGGAAAAAAAAGATTTGTTTAAGGCAAAAGAACGTTTGCCAGGTCAGCTAGTAGGTACCTAAGGTAGTATATATTGAAATCATCGTGTATAACAAATATATGTATGTGCGTATCAGGTGCATATTCTAAATCTAAATTTGTTGTCTGAGCTACGGTTCAAGTTCACTCTAGTTTCAAATGGCTTTTCCAGTAAAAGTTTGTCACTGTCATATGTCATTGCTTACGCAATTTATGAGCGTTGCTCTTCGCAGCCTGCATTGAGAGTTCGCTGTGTAGGTTTATAGGTCTCCTGTATAAATCTGAGGCATCATATTTTGAGCTGAACAAAATTTTGACGTTAAAAAGCGAAATGCTTCTCCAGCTGGGAAACAAAGATATAAAATGCATAGATCATACCAGTGAGACCTTATAAATTGGATGATTACTTCCACGAAGTGTTTGGCTATGGTTACAGTTTTACAGTTGCATTGCCATTTTCTTTGAAGAGGACTTCCTTAAAAAAATTAAGAAATTTTATTTCATCAAGGTATTATTTGATTATTCATCTGAAAGTGTACAATTAATTTAGTAAATCTTATTATAGATATCTTAAATATTTTACCTGTATATTTCTTCGTTTATATTATTTTGAAGTTAGAATATAATTAGAGATTAAGTGAGCTTTGCACTAACGCGATTCAATACAGCAAATAAAGAATAAGCTGTTTTTAAAACCTGCAAACACACAATTACTAAGTATAAATATAAGTTGAAATTGTAAAGTTTATAATGTGAAGTTCTGTCAACTACCTATAATACTTCTTAAACATAGGCCTGTACATATATAGAGAATATTTTGGAATCTCATCCCACCTCTCAAAATTTACTAAAAACAAAACCAAAAACTATTAGTTCCTGTTGAAATGGTCAATGCCATTTTTTCTTAAGAAAACAAATTAAAAAATAATCTTCTTAAACATGTCATATAGGTTTATATAGAAAGAGTGGACCATCAAATAATTAGGCGCACCACATGAATGTCACAAGATTTATCAAAATACGTGGGTTTGCGGAAGTCGTGGGAAGTTTGCAGCGATGCCATGGAAAATGATATATTTAAAGTTTCAGAATCTTTTAATTTCGAATCTATTAATTTTACACAGTATTAAACTGCATGCAAATATGTTCCCAACTGTACCAGATCCTAGTTTCTTCTAGAACTTTAACAAAAGGATCTCGCTAAAATATGGCAGGTGCCTGCAGGCCGAACAAGGATCTGTGAATGATGATAATCCCGTTCTCTCATATGTGACGAATACTGTGTAGAGGTTGAGTCAATACAACGTCTTTTGTATGAATGTCCAGATTTTGTTTGGATACTACTTTTTGACTCCTAAAAGGAGTTCAATAGAATCTATCACTTTTCTGCTGTTAAGGTTAACTGTTTCAAATGTGTTGAAAGTAAACTTCATTTCGGTAAGGGGACTTAACTCAATTCTTGTGTTAACTCCTATTCTGTAAGCAAAAGTTGTTGCATAAATCAGTGGAAAGAATTCTTCACAGACACTATTCATACTCCATATAATTTTTCTTACTTACTTTCTTAATGAAATGCAAAAATGTAGTACCCAACATCAGATCGGCTAAACAAAACAGAAGAACTTCAGACAGTACCTCTAATGGGCATAGTCACTAAACAACCGAATCAAAACGCGGGAGCCTCATACCAGTTTGTCGTAATACAAACTTGATGAGCAAGACCATGTGGAAATAGCTCAACCGCTTTGGGCTCCTGATTGCTTGGGCGTACAAAGCTAGAATTGACTCTAGGAGCGCGCATTAACGTCTGAAATAGCATGATGACATATACATTTTCAAGGAAGAAAAATTAATAACAGTCACCGCTTTCAGAAAATACTTGAGTCGGTCAAACGAAGCTAGGGAGTAAAGCTGGGAATTTGTTTGTCGAAATTGCTGATAAGCTCGGTGACTAACAATGAGACAATTTTAATATTAGGTGTGTTTTTTTGCGATTTATCCAGATCGAGAGTAGTGATTCAAATTTGTATAGAAAACACCAATAATACTGTTGTTTTTTCATGTTTTTATTGCTTTTTTCCTGTAGGTAGTAGGCTAGAATATAGATTTTAACCGGAATAGTGGCCCTAGTAAGCTTACTGGGGCAGCTTTTCGCGAAAAACTCTTAAATCTAGCCAACTATCTACAGGAAAAAGCAATAAAAACATGAAAAAACAACAGTATTATTGGTGTTTTCTATACGAATTTGAATCACAACTCTTGATCTGGATAAATCGCAAAAAAAACACACCTATTATATGTTCGAGCCAACCTCTCTAAATATAGACTACATCGGAGGTGCTCGCATGAACAGATACCACAATTTATACGAATTAAGTCACATTTAAGAGTCTTCTGATTGTTTAACGAGAACACCTGCCTCGGGGGCTTAATATCACGATCCTCCCAAGTCATGGATTAGTTTAGCCGAAGCGACGACAATCAACGTCGCTTTACCTACGCGGAGCTTCTAGTTTATACCGAGTGCATGCACAGTATTCATACGAGTCCTTACCTAAAACTTTGCTACTTTTTGGAGCACAGTGTTCGGTTGAGATTCTCAACTCCACGTCGAGTTTCCGAAGGAACCCTCCCCGCTTGGGCAAACCCACAGGCCCGCGTGACTCCCCGAAGGGTCTCACCAACGCAAGAAGATAATAGTAACCTATCATGGGCTCTTCTCACCCCTCGGTACCCGATTAAACCACAGGTCATGCTTCGTAGAAGACGGCGAATACTTAACAACTAGTTTTGCGAAAGCATATGCATGCTTTTGGGACAAATCACCCAACTCGGATCCGTGTGATCGTTTCGCTCCACAAAAGCGACAACATACTTAGTAATCGACAAGTCTTTTATACACCCTATGATACACCCTCCTACGGTGACGAATTAATTCACAATATATTCTTTCTGGCTGGCTTTCCTGATGTCCTTTGGTACAGTACTACAGTTCACCTCGCCTAACCTCACCTACTATAAATTCGCCAAACTTAAAGTGCGTAGAATGATAGGCAAATGGTTTGGTTAACGAATGACATAACGAGATCGAACGAAAAAATTTACCGTAACTAGCGTGGAGAGTGAAACTGAAACAACACCGCCAGCAGATATAATCGATAATTTCTGTGATCTTTGCATAAAAATGATTAAAATCTTGCGAAATTTTAAACTCTGATCGGTCCAATTACACGAATACAATGACGTTGTGAACTCGTAGCTTTCGTAGATCAGTTCGTTACCACAGAAACAGCATAGCGTAATTTCCAAAATCATGCTGAACAAGTAGATCAGTAAGTAGACCACCTCGACAATGTTGCCATTCACGAAGAAAATATAAACGGCAGTTATGCAAAGAATACATTCGGTACAAAAGAACTGGAGGAGCATTACTTCGGATAAAGTGATCTGAAGAAGTTCGTAGTATCTAGAAAACGATTGAAGTTTTTGATCATTCCATACAAGTGATTTCAAAAAGTAGAAGATACTGACTCTAACGTAGACTTGTGGTCTAGAATGCAGTTTACCAACTCCTCATAGTTCTGCTTCTCGCTCTTAGTTTCGTCATATCCAATTTTTGCGACACGCATTCCCAGCGCATGAAGATGTCCCTTTAGCATCCATAGATGAATCCCTGGATACGTATCGTTGAGAAGATTCTGATAGATTTGAATCCAAATACCAACAAACTGATACACGTGCAGGACTGTGTAAATGGTCGTCGAGGTATGCCAATTCCAAGGAAACCATGCCGGGTATATTAGACGGCGTTCCTTGGAAAAAATCACCGGCAAATCACAGGTTAGCGCAACCATGGAATAAGCACAAACGTAAAACATGAAAAATCTATGCGCTATTTTCACAGCATAGTTCAAGTAGTCTTGCTCGTCGAAACTTGTAGCGCTAGCGTCCAATTTTGTTATTAACGTACGAAAGCGACGAAATTCTTTACGGTGGTAAAACGTATTCAGCACCTTCAAACTGCAAATAATCACGGTAATAGTTAGGGTCATATTCTCAATTAGGGTCTTCTTGCTGTCCAACAGGAACATGTTTATCAGCATCGAAACTGGATAGTAGAATGTCACTGTGAAATTTATCACTATTGAAAATATATAGTAGAGTGGTTTCAATTTTCTGAAAGGATACAATCCGAGACTTCTCATACAGAACCACATCTCTTTGAAGGCGAGATGAGTTGTAAATTTCACTTTCCTTTTCTCTTTAGACGAGCACATCGTGGCACCTTTTGCCGTGTAAAACTTAACTTTTGATCACTAATAGAACCAAACGAAGTTCGTCCGTTGCATTTATAAGGGGTGTAAAACTTATTAAAATTTAATTTTGTTGAAAATGAATTGCGTGACAATTGAATTATTCAACGAGTTGGAAAGTTAAACGGTTGTAATTAACTAAAAATTAACTTTCACTGACATGTAGGAAGGTAGGTAACTCCACGCCTAATTAAAAACTGAAAAGGATTAGTAAGACGAACATAATTTCAAATTCTAGATATCACTGCAATTAGTTCAAGTGTTAATTTCTTACACGAATAGGTATAACTTTTACATCGAAGTACCCCTTTTCTACAATTCAAGTTAACTGCGTGTTGATTTAATGCGGGAAAATTGGATTTGACAAGCGTGTCCAATCAGTAAAAAGGATTGAATAGAGTCTTGCTTAGAATAACATATTGCGTACATATTTCATGAAGTTTTAAGTACATTCTAGTGATAAAATGGCGACTAGTGAACTACTTAAAAGCCGTATCCACTTGATACCTTTACAGCTTGCTGTGATGAGGTGATACTTGCGGTGTAAGCGCGTCCATACCAGCCAAAAAAATCTGCCAACAGTCTGGGCGCAACTTTATTATTTTTCCGGGAATGCGGTGTATGTTACTATATGACTGAAAACCTAACAAAAAGTTCGGGAAGCGGTTAGAAAAGGGTTTAACATATGAATTAAATAATTGGGTCATATTCCGGGATGCGGTCTGGAGGTTGAAAAAAACAAAAATTAAAAATAGGTAATTATTTAACAAGCCTGGGGAAGTGAAAAGATATTCGATATCTGATCAGACCTGAGAAACATGATGGAATTCATGAAAAAGTATGCAACCAGCTTACACCCTCTTAGGGGTCGAATTTCAAAAAATCTTGAAAAAACATTCTAGGTATTCATATGAAGAATTCGTAGAATAAAAATGAATTCAATATTTCGAAAGACCTAGTAGATATGACGAAAATCTTGAAAATATATGCATTTTATATTAACTGATATTTTTTTTGCCCACTCTTCTGAACGCCAATGAAAATTCAAATTTTTTTTTATCAGAATTACTTTTCTAGTTAATTCACATACACGTACCGAGTTTCAACTTCCTAGCATAAGCCGTTCTAAAGTTAGGAAAAACACCCCCCACCACCATACCATACTACCCCTAAAAAAAAATCTATTTTTCCAACATGCCACTACTATAGCTCTATCTAAATACCAAGTTTCAGCTTCCTATCACTAAAGATTCTTAAGATATAAGCAACGGAACTTTTTCTTTCTCACCCTTCCCCGCCCTAACCCTCTACATCCACACCCCAAACATTTTTTCCCTACTAGTGTTCTATTAGGCCTACTTCTGGTAAAAATTTGAAGCATCCATCTTACACTGTTATTGAGATATGAAACGTGTTATTTTTGAAAAATTCTTATCCCCTCCACTTACGTACTCCCCCGCCCCCTTCAAAGACTTTACTTTGAGCAATCTTTATTTATCAAGATTTATATCCAAACCGAATTTTGTTTTTCTGGTGCCTCTGGTTTGGGAGATATCGTAATGTTAAGTATTTCACCCCCCACCCCCGTACGCCACTACCCCACCCAAAAATTTTGTTTCAATCTACTCTCCTAGTATAACTACAGATATTTGTTAAGTTTTAATTGCTTGCTATTAACGGTTTAGGAGATATAGATTTTAGAATGTGTCGATCTCGACTTTTTTGCGTTTTGGACGCATTGTTGCCCCCTCCACTCGCACACCCCTTCACCCATATCATCAATTTTTTTGCAAATGGGACCAAAATTTTTCGTCTAAAACGCTTCCCCCACCTTCCCCCTCACACCCCCACCCCTGAAAATAATGTCAATTCAAGGGGTCTACCCAGTCTATTAATAGAAAAAGTTTTATTTAATTTAATTTAAGTAATTAATTTAATTTAATAATTTAATTTAATTAATTTTAATTTAATAGCTACACTGGTTTGAGAGCTACGAGCCTTCAAAGGATTTTGGCGGTCGACGTACGGCGTACGGCGGACAGACGGAGTGAAAATTTTTATTGCTTTTTTCCTGTCTACTAGTCATGAAACGTGGACAAAAAAAGTTTGAGGGCAGCAAATTTTTTTTTTTTAAAATCAATAACAATACTGTATTATTACTAATAAAGTAAAATCTGCACCAAAACCAAAATATTTTGTTCGCGCCTTCGAACACATTAGGTCTGTTCCTTTTGCGTACACTTTTTACACTTTCTTACACTTTTTTACACTTTTTTCACTTTTTTTCACTAGCTCCCGATCGAGTGCAGAAAAGGGGGGAACAAGCCTACTGTTTGAGTATGAGTTTGTGTCATTGCTGTGACTTCAAAAGGTATTAAGGATAGTTAGTACAAAAAAGTGTAGAAAGTGCTTGCACAAAAGAACCTGACTCCAGTTTTACTTTATTTTATAGATATTTGGCAGTCGATGTCACTGTAACTGGGGCTCGTCTCATGTTTTATAAAAGGCTGTTGCGATTGCTTGACTCTCCAATATTTTCAAATAGCAGTACCACTTCGATGATTAAACCAAAGACTATCTACAACAAGACAGGACACTACGCAGTATTTTTCTCATAAAAATTTGACCTTGGTTTTACATGAGGGAAGTAGATGGCAACATAATGATGCATGATGAAAAAAGAGACATTAACGTATAACGAATCGTGTTAACCAATGCAATGATATCATTCTAGATCGCAGCCCAAAGTATCCATTCATAAAAGCGACAACCCTGCAAACATTTTAGCGAAGAACTCGCTTTCGCGAAGTAATTTCGAAATGGAGCAAGAAATGAGAATTTCGAGCTTCTCCCGAGATTGCTTCGTGTCTCTGATGCTGTTACATATGAGAAGAAAAAAGAGAGCCCACCACTACAATTCCGCTTTGTGCCCGAGATTTCGACATTTCTCTGATTGCGGAATTACAAAGAAATGAGACTACGTGCTGCTATGCTTCGAATTTACTGCGAGATTTCTTCGTTTCTCTGAGTACAATTGAAATGACTCATCACTGTCCTGATCATAGTATAAATACTTACATAGTAAGCAAACTCAGCTCGAATTCTCGATGTAAAAACCACCAATATGCGTACAATCTACACGTATTCAGAAGCTGCGTCTCTTTCAGTCATGGGCGATTACTCTGACACTCATTTCTTTCTTTTTTGCACGAATTGGTATGTTTGGAATAGTAATTAGGGAAAATGACGTGAGGGTGAGGGATATGGCAATACAGGAAATAAGCATAAAAACATCCAAAAAAGACAAAAAAAGCGGTAAAGCTATATTACACGTACGTAATTGAAAGAGACGAAAGATTTGGCTCAGTCATCAGCTGTTTAAAATTTTGAGAGGTACAACCAACCAAAATCGTCCATATGAGAGGTAAATTTTTTTTATGCGAAAAATTTTGTGGACAATGAGGAAGATACGGAGTTTGTTTCCTATGTAAGTATTTCTACTATGGTCCTGATAATGCTCGAAACAGAACGCATTGATCTGTTTACTGTTTAGTGGCACGCGCGCAGATACATATGTTCAGTTGAGTTAGAATTGATTAATTAAGTGTACGCAATTAAATTTATTTTATGTGAAAAACAATAAAAAGTGGAGTAAAAAATATTGAACTGTTAATATGGATGTCATACATTTAAGACAATAAATATTTTCTACCTTATTTTTCTCTGCTTTCTATTTATTTCTACAACTCAGTCGTAACAGATGCCATGTAGTGCCGATGACAATACTGTCCACGGACATTATTTCCCGCTTAACATTAATAAATGTCCAATTCCACGGCTCTACCAAAATGTCCGTACAACCTCGCTCTGCGCGAATCGCTTACGACACGAGAATAGCTCGCTTCTCTTAATATATAAGCAATATATACAACCACTACCACAGCCGCATTGTGCACCTAACTTCGTTCTCACATCACTTTCGGTTCGTCTTCGAACCTACCGCAATTCGCTATCGAAAGAGAATCTCGGGTTAATAAGTCGAGAAAGGTCGAGAATCATGTTCCTCTTCCTTCGCCGGTCGTCTGTTTTCCGTTCGATATCGAGTTCGATATCGAAGTTTAAGCCAGAGATTACGGTTTGCTAGCACATCGTTTTCGAATCATAATGTTTGCAGGGAATAATCAAGTGCAGACACAGCTCAACAGTATTGGTGTGATTTTACTTCTCAAATTTTTTCCTATAATTTTGTGTGCTGAAACAATTGGGAATAGGAACAGCGATTTATTACAGGCTTTGTGAAAAACGTTGCACACAGATGCGAATGTGTAATCATTCATTTTATTCATTGGCTTACACTTTTCTTCGCATATGAATTTCAATAGGAATATGGAATTGAAATTGTTCAATCGGATTTCTTTGTTCCGCTTATACAATGATTTTTTTAAACGTCCAGTCTTGTTATAGATAGTCTTTGGCTTAAACTATACAGTTTAAACTAGAAAGTTGTCCTAGTAAACGCGAGTTCAGCACTTTGCACACTATGCAATGAATGCATTTGGCTTTGTATTTTATGCGTTTTAAGACCGATTTACATGACGGATGCAAACACTTTTTAATGAGATTGCGAGCTTATCGAATTTTCAATGGGTTAGAAGCAACCGCTGCGATGACATTCACGTACACTCCCCACCAGTTTATGGCAAATTATTTTTGTTAGAGTGAGAAAACTATCGGAAATGTAATGGAACTGAAGCAAGCACTGTAAGAATTTTCAGTGTTCAACGATTTTTATGGATTTCAATCGTGTAGACTATTTGCGTTAAAATAAAAAAATAGATCCCGAAGAAGATAATAAATTTTTAGTTAAAATTAACTTTGAAGACTGAGTTTGAACACGAAAAAAGAGATGAACCTTTACAAAAAAATAAACGTAAAATGTGCACATCAAATGTGAACGTCAAATTTACCATAAAAATATAAAAAAAATTCGCGTTGCTAGTAGCTACACCTATTGAATTTATGGTGAACTAGGATACCGCAATAGAAAATTACGAACAGTAACAGTATACTATAATTAACAAAAAAATGAGATAGAAGCAAAAAATTAAAATATTTTTTTTTTCACTAATTCTCCTAGTATACAAATTTTCAAAAGAATCGGCGAAGATAAAGTCACACTTTTGGCGACTCTTGATTAAATAACACTTTTCTATAAAATAATTGTGAACCACTTTAATGTTCTTAAATTTTTTGACCCAGAACCCATTAAGATTTATTTCATTTATTTTAGAATTGGTTCTTATTTCCTTTATGAGTTCGTTGAACATTACTTCGATATCGCAATGATAAATTAATATATTTAGCTTGAAAAAGATTTTTGCCTTTACCATTAAATTATATTATCAGGCCTATTCAGGACCGAGTCACAAGTCACAAAGTAGGTCGAGAGTCTCAATGTTGTATGAATTTTGAATTAATTGAGACTTTTTTGATATGAGATTTTAATCCTGAATGGGCCTGTATATGTTTTATTAGGGTAAACATATTTTTATTATTTTTAATTATATGAATAAAAATTAGTAAAAATTATTTAGTTCTATCTTATGTTTTCAAAACATACGCTTAATATCAAGCTCATTAACTAATTTAGGGCAAGTTAATTATTTGCTATGTTTTGAAAAACAGTATAATCTACAAAATATAAGAAAAACGTTTTTAAATATTTAAAGATAAAGGACAAAATCATTATCCTTGAAAAACAAATTTCGAGGATAATTTTTATTGCGAAAACCTTCCTCTTTAAAATAAACCATATTTTATTATACTACATAGGATAATACCAGAGAAATGTATTTATATAATATAATACTCGGGCACCGTTCTTGCGAAAACCTTAACATACTAGTATAACTAACGAAAAAAATGAGATAGAAACAAAAAATTGAATTTCAATTAATTTCTTCACTAGTTCTTAACGTACAAAATTTTTGAAAAGAATCAGAGATGGTAAGGTCACAAATTTCATAATTTTTGGCGATTCTTGATGGAATGACCCTATGACCTACGCAATATGTTATCTTGTAGTCTTTTATCCCAGTTCTGTTCTGTGCTTGCACCGCAGAACTACAGTAACTGCTAATTACAGTCCACATTGCAGTAGATTTTCAACGAGGAGGCCCATTTCTTGATAAATGGATGTGTGAATGTGAACAACCAAAATTGTCGGATTTGAGACAATACCAATCCACATGAGATACACCAACACCAAATCCATTCCGAGAATATCACTGTTTCGCGCGGCTTTTGGAAATAATCTTCTTCCAAATGAAACTTTTTATTAACAACGTTATATTTCATACTTAATGCCATAAAATGTTCTTTCAAATAAAAAAGAAGAATTGGGTCGATAAAAGTCCCCATTAAAATACCCTATATTTCCGCCTTATAAGAGTACAAGAAACGAATTAGAAAGAACGCGCAATAAATTCCGGTATCTACTATAAAAAAAAAGGTCATTAAGAATGTAAACCATGAATTTTCCAAAAACGAATTGGCCCAAAAATTATGGTTAATAAATTCTATTATACTTGGGCATTGTCTAAATTGTCAATTCACAAGAGCTTCTCCATCCATCTGTAAAACAAACAGTCTGTTGTATCAAATTTGTAAATATCCTCTTCAATAAAACAAGATGTTCTTCTTTTATGGTAATTCTTTTATTTCTATTTTTTAATCGGTAAATATTTCAGTTTGCTACTATCAAATACTATCTAAATCGCCAGAATACTGATTTTAAAACAAAAAATTCATAAAATATAAACAGATAGAAAAACATAGACTATGTTGAAATAAAGGCCTTGATATATTTTTTACTTTACGTTAATCTAAATTCAAAAATTATTGCTCATTACATTTTTCATATTTCTTATTATTATTTTATTGTAATCAGCATTTAGTAATCAAAAGGATTTTACAAAACGATATAATCTTATATCAAGATTATTCACGACTTTCTTACTAATTCTAATGATTTTTTCTCTCCTTGTCATAGAAAATACTTAGTATGTACTTATTCTAGAATATTTTTGGGATTTAGGACAGGCAAAAATGTGTTTATTCTTTTAATTGATTTTATATTATATACATGTACGTCGAGACGAAAGAACACCAAAATATTAGATTTTTGGTAACTATCGAGTCTTACTAAATTCAAGTTATTATCTATTCTCGTTTTTAATCAATTTTTTATCGAAAATGACTCGTAATATGTTTTGTAATTGATATTTAAGTAAATAAAGCATTGTCCATATTATTATTTATATTGATCTAACGGTAGTGGGACATTTCGTGTCCATATCCTTTCGAGTAGTATTATTGCTTTAATTAATCAGCCTATAAGTTTTTGCTATAGACTAAATTTAAACAAAGTTTTCTTTTAGCTCCGTGAATTTACTAAGTGAAAACGTCTTTTTACAGCCAATTAAAACACAAGTGGCAAGATTTTAGATGTGGCTAAAAGAAACTGCTTTCGTATTCAATAAAGGAAAAATGTGTTTTCGTAAATGTGAATTTTCTTTTATATATCACAAACTATATTATTGATTTATTAAAAAATTTTCCATATATTTAATTAAATTTTATTATTTATAAATATTTGATAAAAGTTGGCAATTTGTAAAAATTTCAAAAATTTGTTCGAAAAAATTTCGATTGTGCGTATACGTTTTTTATGCTCATAACTTTTTTTTAATTATTTCAATATATTTCTCAATGAATAAAATAGTTGGCAGCATAGACAAGATATCCAAATAAATTTAATTTTTCTGGTCTCGGAAGTTAAGTGTACCTTAGAGTCCAATTCACAGTCGAAGTTTAAACCAAAAATTTGGTTTAAGCTAAGGATTTTCCGAACAAATTCCTAAGCTTAAACCAAATTTTTAATTTAAGCTTCAACTGTGAAACTGGCCCTTATTCTAACATCTTCTTGATAGAGGGTACAATTTCCTCCCTTGATGTGGTTACGAGCTCTTCCCCTTCTTCCACCTTTTTCTAATTAGTATCCAATTCCAAAATGAGATCGAGTAAATTTTTAAGCAAATTTCTATCTTACTCGAAATTCAAGCCAAGCAAAAAAGTTTGTTAGAGGCGCAACTGTTATAATATATTTCTAATTAAATGGACAATCTTTTTCAACTATCCAAGACGCAGGACGAATTCAAAAAAGAAATTAAGAATTGATGGGGTAGAAAACCGATACTAACCCTGTTTTATAAAAAGTAAAACAATGTTGCTACTGTGGTGCGGCGAATCTCAGATCCCAAATGCCTAAAATGGTTTAGCGATTGAGTAACAACCTATTCGCAAAATGCTGAAACTTCAAGTGAATAGGTGATGAGGAGATCGGTCGGGGAGATGAGCTCGATCAAATTTGGTAGAGAGAGAGTATATATAGTATATATTAAAATTTGCTAGCAGATAGATAGACGAAATTAAGAACTGATTTGTCATGAAAAATAATACGTTTTGCTGTTCGGACTGTCTCTCTGACACGAATGTTTATATTGTATGTTAAAGACGCTATCTCTCTCCATTTGGATTATCTAGCTGCTTTAAAGCCGAAAAAATAGCCATAAGACAAATATTTTCGTACATAGATGATTGAAGTAATAAACAGAAAACTAACTTCGCTGCACGGTCGTTAGAACACACTCGATTTTATACCGCATGCATGCAATCGGAAATTTAGCGACGCGTCAATAGTACAAAGAAGCTATCTAAATGTACCATCGCCGTCGACTATTGTAGGCAATTACAATATTTGAAGAACGAAAACGTTGAAGAGTGTTTTTTCATATTATCAGCAGATGAAGTCGCAGTTGTCAATCTGATTCACTTGAGCGATACGACAAAAACGGTAGCAGTCAAAAAATTAGATCATTGGTCTGCTTTAGGCTTGAGGCAACGAATCTAAGTTAATAGAATTACCTCACGAACTTTCTTTTTATTCTGGTCTGTTAAGAAAGAGTAGTATATATGTAAGTGGAAGACAATTGCGTTTGACGTAATAACCGATTTCAAGAAAATTATGTATCAACCACGACTTCAAAATATTTGTTGGTTTTGGTTTTTGTTTACAGTTTCAGAGAAGAGAATTTTATGTCTAACCAAATACCCTCTTTTTTAAGATAGATATGCTTGTCGCTAACTAATTGCTTTTATAAAATTTTATAATATTATTTAAAACTTGTTCTGGCAGTTATACGTTTCATAATAATTACTATTAATACATTTCGTTTAATATTTTGAAGACAATTTTATTATTGCTTATTAATTCAGAACACAAATTTAAAAAAAAAAATACATACTCAAAAATCAACGCTTTTCGGATTTAGTCAAATTAAAAACTTCATGAACATGCCCTTTAATATTCGAAAAAGTGTAATACTAAATAATAAATTAAATCACTAGCTTGTAATTATTTAACACTGTTCTCTTTTTCTTCTGTATAAAATTCCACTTTCAAAATTTACATTTTAACTCTTATAAAATAATCATTAAATCTATTATTAATCACATCCAAAAATTACATATTTAAGTTCTTAAATAATATAAAGGATTTTTTCCATAAAAAAAAAAATTTAAAACAAAAGCTTCTTTCATGTTCACATTTAGTTGCATTAATTAAATAATTAATTATGATATTTATTTGTTTTTGTTTGCACAGCTAATAAATCTTTGTTATATTCATTATATGATTTACTGAAAAATCGTATTCATTAAGGCAAGGTAAACCGAACAATTTTTATTCAAGACTCGTTTTTAACTAACATTAAATTAAGAATTAATTTTAAAGAAAACAAAATTAAATAAAATGTTAGAGAAAAAATAGTATTAGAAAGTTACTATTACCTGGTACCTCTGCAAAATTTTCTATAATGAAATTAAGACCTAAAAGAGGGTCAACAAAATTTTTTTTCTTGTTTGTTAGTTGTTTTAAATTAAATAAGATTTTTTTTAGCATACTGTTTCCATAGGGACTTTGGTACTTGTTGTATTTGTAAACGTGTTATTTGTTACAGAATCACCGATTGATGGTAGTCCATGTGATGAACTCGAATGTTGCGGGCCGTTTATTGTGTTGGTAACCCCACGGCCAGTCTTTGAGCTCCAAATACGTTTCACTGAAGACCAAACCTTTGAGTTAAAGAAAATAAATAAGAAAGCTATTATTTCAATTGTTTTTTTTTTTTTTTGCGACGATGTGTGATAGAAAACGTTAGGTCTAGAGTCAATCAAATTTCAACATAATATACTTGTTACTTCCCCTCTTCCGTACGACTTTAACTTCGGCAAAAAATTCATTACCCAAAATAGTTTCTTCAGGGTTTTGCCATATTTATATATATCTATCTAATATCTATCTCAAAACAGTAACAATATCGCTTAACGTTCAGGCGGATAGATTATTGCACTACAATGAACATGTCACAACTACTGTAGCAAAACATCAGACGAGCATTCTTACAAAAAAATTACATCCATCAACGTTTTCACTAGTTTGAAATTAAATGGAAGAAGTCAATCGAAGTCATGATATTACTCACTTCCTTCAGAATAAAAGAGAGTTCGTAGAGCAGAGGTTTAAACTTTGACATCGAGATGGCGTTTTTTTAATAAGTTTAATAAGACACTTTAAAACTGTATTGGACTAGGTCTGATTTGACCTCGTGACTATGACGATTTTTCACTAGATTATAATTCGCGGAACTAAATTTCGGTTCTACATATGAATGGGTTCATGCTTAAAGGGCCTCAATCCATTTTTGTAAACTGTTGAAAAAACCAAAAAAAAAACGCATGTTAGCAATAGCTAACATAAATTCATAACAATACTCTACCGAAGCAATAAAAGTGGACAGCCCAGATAACTAAATTTTTGTAGGAGTAACAAGGAACGGGGGGGGGGGGGGTCGTTTTTCATATCTCAGAAATGATGCAAGTTAATAAAAAACCACATGGGAGCCGGGCTGCCATTATAAAAGGGCATGATAAGATGCGCCAGACCTCCAAGACTTCAAAACTATAGTGGAATCGCAATTTCGATAAAAATTGAACTGAGGCCCTTTTAGCATGAACCCATTCATATATAGCACATATTAAGAAATCCTTAGCAATAGCTGCAGATGTAAGGGGTTTCGGGTAGTAGACATGATAACCCAATGATGAGTCAATGCCATCTAATGATGAACCAAGTCCAATAAAGTTTTAAACTGTTTTATCTAGTGAAGAGTCTTAACTTGAACCTTTTTACCACTCTAAACGCACACATTCCCGTATTTCATTAACAGCAACTCATTCAATAAATACTCCACTGTCATATCTCTTCCTAAAATAAGTAGTTCCAGAAAAACAAAAGCCCTCACACCTACTTAATCTTCGCACAGTAAACGATTGAATAGCCATTTCCAGATGCCTTTTCAGGGCTAAATAATTAACTAAGGAATATGGACCTCTTCTTACTATTTTCGTGAAATGCCTTTATACATATACAATGTGGCGCAAAATTAATCATCCAATTTCGTTTTTGAATAACTTCTTTACTAAATAAAAAAAAATTACTTTGAGTATTAGAAATCTTTATTTGGACCTATATAATTTTTTCTGTTAAGTGGAAAATATGATATCCTTCAAGTGGCTGCCGCCAGTGTTGATACAAATTATTGTTCCTTTTATCGTATTTTCCATGACTTTTTTCTTTATG
Source organism: Beris chalybata (assembly GCA_949128065.1). Lineage (NCBI taxonomy): Eukaryota > Metazoa > Arthropoda > Insecta > Diptera > Stratiomyidae > Beris > Beris chalybata. Next base: position 94,180,115 of record OX421897.1, read on the forward strand.
TTATAACCTTTGCAAATGTCATCATACGTGAACCATATGAACATGTGGCTTCAACAAGACGGTGCAACCGCACACACAACACGAGCCACAATGAATATTGTGAAGGAAGCGTTTCCTAGTCGCGTAATCTCCCGTTTTAGCGATTTGGCTTGGCCAGCAAGATCGCCCGATTTAACCATCCCAGACTTTTTCTTTGGGGATACTTGATGTCGTGGGTTTATGCCAACAAGACTCAGACAATCGCAGACCTTAAGGAGAATATTCGGCAGGAATGCGAACAGATATCACCGGAACTCTTGAGGAAAATCATGGAAAATGTGATAAACTGAGCACTAATTTGTTTCAACACTGGCGGCAGCCACTTGAAGGATATTTTATTTTCCACTTAACAGAAAAAATTATAACGGTCCAAATAAAGATTTCTATTACTCAAAGTATTTTTTTTTATTTAGTAAAGAAGTTATTCAAAAACAAAATTGGATGATTAATTTTGCGCCACCTTATATGTGTCTATTTTTGACTTAACTCAGAACAAAGGTTTTTGATTCCATAATTTAATTTATTATATTATATACCTACTCGTGAGGTCATTTGAATTTAAAAAGAGTCAGTGAAGAATAAGTAAATTAAATGTTAAATTAGATAATATAAATCGTTTATTATTATTCATTTTATTAATGCATTTTTCGTGGCGGCATAGACACTTCAGAGGGTGTATTATTCCTACTATCTGAAACACCCTGACAGCTGGTGGTATTGCTTAGAAATATTCTATATAGACGATGTTGAAACAAATTTCATTATAGAAAATTATACCGGAGTGAAATTTTTTCCATCGCATTCTTATACTAAAGGTAGGTGACACTGAAGATCATCCAATATTTCAACCAATTTGGTGGAATTTTCGGTTGTTCCAGTGATGGTTTTCCAATTAATTATCTTCAGGGTTGGTTTTTGGTAAGGTAAAGTAAGGCAAACAAAATTGTAGAAGATCAAGTAAAAACCACACTTTCTATGAAATTCAAACCCTCGATCTATGAGCAGTTAAAGTTGCGAGCCCTTGTTTTACACATTTTAAACCTTTGGTTTTTTTTCTCAAATTATTGTATTTATCCCAATAGTTTTACCAATAATTTTGCTATCATATTGCTGCAATTTACGATACGAATCTCTGTTTAAATTTAAATTTAAATTTCTACTTCAAAATACCTACCAGCAATATAGAGTTTAGCATTTTGCTGAGGACATCATCTAGTCTATTAATAACCAAATGATTTTGAAAATATGCATAAAATTTCATTTTATCTCCTATAAATCAATTTTATTGAATATATTAGCCCCATGGTCGCTAAACAAACTTCTGACTTTCTGATTTAAAGCTGAGAATTAAATGCCAAAAAAACAACAAACAGAACTGAAATCGATCTATAGCTCTGCGAACCCATCTATCAAACCGTACATAAAGTTTCCATTAAAAGATAAATAAATATTGAAAGAATCTTTTTTTTAGTCAAATTTTAAATTACCTGAGGTTGACATCCAACGACGACGAAAATAAACACTCCTTGGAGTGCATTTATGAGGTCGGTAACATACCAAGCCGATTGCGGTCCACCAACGATCCAGGATATTATGTCGGCGACCCAAGTCACTCCCATCACGATGACCAGCTTCAAGCAAACTCGTCCCAACGCAGCCCTAGAATATTTTGGTTTAAAACTAGAGGTGAATTATTTTTAAGAAATTTCTTGTCAACAAAACAATATCAACGTTTGTTGTTAGTTACTAACTAAGAACGGAGGAGTGTTAAATCCTTCTCTCCCGTAGAAGTGACAATGAAAGAGGGCGCTGGTTTAGTAATAAATACATGAAAAAAGCAAGATTAGGGACACGTAGGCAGTGCTTGAGATTTTAAAACTTTTAAATTAGTGACCAAGTGAATATGGTGACCCTGACAGCGTTTTCTTTTAGGAAGGTAGTAACGGAAGTTGTTTGTGCTCTAGCTACTCAGGTTTCAAATACTCCACTTAATATTCTGACTATGACTGGACTCCCATGGAAGCTCTTCAACTACCAGGGGTGTGCATCCATGGGGGTTTCTCAACTTTAATGGGCGTTTGATTTGAATGAGCAATAAAATGTATATATTATTATTTCTAGCAGTCACGAGTGGCCGCTAACAACCAGCCCTGCTGATATCGTTAGATGCGCTAACACTCATAAGTTCGGTGCTAGCACTCAACAGTATGGAGTTTATAACTAACAACATATAGTGCAAGTTAACAACATAGTGCAAACTGTTTTCAGTATGTTTTGTTTTCAAGTGTCTATCAATCGTAGCTTCGACTGCTATGATGTTCCGGTGAAAAGCACTTTTATTGCTAATAAAGAAATGTACAAAGGGGACCATCGCATCATACAAGAAAGTTAAAAAAAAAACTCAAAAAAGAATTAATTTTGAAAGAATATAAGCATCCGCAACTGTCATTCACTCAAATTTCAGTTGAATTTAGTAACAGATGGCGCTGATGGTAGTTAAAAGACGGCTATATCAGCTAAAATTATCGAAACTGTAAAGAAGGAAAGACGTTAATATCAGCTCGTTGACGTACTATATGAGCTTTATTGGGTGATACACTGGTGATATTAACGATATTATGATTTGTATACAAGCAGTGTATCCATGGTATAAGGCAGTTACAAAAATTTTCACAAATTTGAAAATAGCTTCTATATAATATGTATTGAGATATCGAATCGGTACTTACTTATTCAGGCTTTCTATGTCTAATGGCCTAAAATCTAGTTTTTCAATATTGAACTCTCATGGGGGTCGAATATATTTTTACGAAAATATCGACTAAAAATCGATTTCACGATCGTTTGATATTTTTAGTTAAAGGGGTTCTGACTTGACGATTTTTCATACAAATTCATGTACCTTTTTCTCAGGAACCGCTCAACCAATTTCAATCAAACTTTTACACTTATTATGTTAGTAAATCTAATGCTACTGAATGAAGAAATTTCAAAAACATTACAAAACTAATTGATTTATAAGCTTTGAAAGTTAAAATCAACCTTTTAAAAATTCCTCTATTCAGTATAAATATCATGTTTTTATCTTTAAACCAAAATATAAATATTCAGGAGAGCCAAAAACTAAAATCGTTTAATTTTAATCTTTTTTCTATGGTTTTCTATCCAAATTGATTTTTTTTATTTATATCTTAATTGCAGTGTGCTTAATCCCGTTAAAAAAATATTTTTAAAGTATTAAGAGTACCTTAAAAGAGTACCTTATAAATCATTAACGGTGATTTTAACACAAATACAACAGATCTGAAGAATAGCTACAGCACGGTGCACTGCTTTGATTGGAGATAGCAGATTTTGCCGTTTTAGCCAAAATTGCTGTTTCAATGATGGTCAATAAATTACAAAACAATAAAATAATAATAATAAGACCATCGTAAAACTAATAGTTAAGGTCGAAAAGTACAAAGTAGTCGCAAAAAATTAAAATTTATCACGCAGAAATATTTTAAATATAAACCAATGCAATTCCAATACTTTTTTTCAGTTCAAACTTCTTAGAATATTTTGTTTTATTAAATCTTCGGACTGCTAAATTTCACTAATAGCATAATATTTTAAATTTCAAAAATGGGATCATGCTGAAGAAAAATCAATGCAAAAAAAAATTTCACAGACAGTAATAAATCTTAACAGCCAACAGCAATTTTGGATCTGTACTGAATCTTAGCGGAGTAAGTTAAATTGTATACGGTTTACAAATGGAAAATGGACTGCACACACTGAGACGAAGTCAAAAATAGAACTTTTAGGAGAACTTCGGGACCAGATGGTAAATGGCATAATGAAGGTATACAAATATGCCAAATCGAAATAATTTATTTGCTCACCTTTCAGTAGTTGATTTAACATCGTCTCGTTTCCAAAGTCCGCATGTTAGCTGCCGCGCTGTTGATGCAAACAGTAGCAGATTTATACACAGTAAAATTCCAATTGGCCCAAAGAAATATGTGAGAATTTCTAGATCACCTGGAAATAAAAACAAAATTTGTAAAATTAGTTGTATGCAGTTTATAGTTATATTTAAAAAATGTCGAGTACTAGAAATTGTATGTAATTGTATACATAGTTTTATACGTAGGGGAAGGTGGGGTAAAGTGAGCCTTCTAAGGTTTGTACCGAGATTCTGTGAAATGGGTAATAGTAGGTGTGTTTTTTTCAACTGGATCACGATCAAGATCATTCGTTTTACATTGAAAACAACAACAATTGAGATGATCCAAAATCAAAATGGGATCATAGTTCAGTTGGATCATTAAAGCTGCTTCTGAATTCAACAAAATTTTCGCATTTCCACAGTTGTCGCCTTGCAACTCAACTGCAATGACAGCTGATAATTGACATTTGTCAAACGTCAATTAATATTTTCCGTATTTATTAAAGAATATTCGCAAATATCTGCGCAGTATCGGTTCAATACATAGTAATTTTAAGTACTTACTGCTTCTATTTCGTTTATATCCATTAGTTTCACTATTGTATCTACCAAGAATATATCAAGAAAATATTTGACAGACAACAGCTGACACATAATACATGACATTTCTAGCAGGATTGCCAGCCGTTTAAATTGACTTTTTTGGATCATTCCACAGGGTTTTTTTTTTAATTTGATCTTGATCCAGTTGAAAAAAACGCACCTAGTTATAAAATCCTTTTCATGCAAAATCGATACCTTAGGATGTTGGCGTAGTCATGTATTCGTGAAATTAAATTATTGATGCTGATAAAAAAGTTATCTACTTTTTTCTATACATACTTCAAAGTGCCCACTTTGCCCCACTACTGGGGCAAAGTGAGCCCTTCCAAGGGGTGTAGTATAATTTCATCCAAAACTGAAGCAAAAGAATATGGAAATGGATCAATTACGACAAGCAACATGATTTTAATAAATTGAAATGAAATTAAGTGTGTTAAGAGCGTGCTCTGCTTTGAAGAGTAGCCCGAGAACACCAAAATATTGACTGGCCTTCTTTAGGTCAATTTTTTTCAGCAACTGAAGCTATTGCATTTTTCATCGCAGCTTGCGTCCACTGTTGTTGCATTTGCATTTGTTGTATGTTCTAGCCATGTTAAAATTGTTATTTTAATTATCAAATAAAATTATATTGGTTTGGGGTAAAATTCGCCCTTTACCCCGAATGAACACTAAATAGTAAGCATCTGCTCAAATTTATATACTTTTTAAATAATCATCAAATCTTACTTTGCAAGTTTCACAATCCATACCACGATCTCAAGGATACTGTTCCAACCAATTCTCAGTCGCTAACAAGTACTTTTAATCCAATTATTAAATACTGATATTTACATCAAATAGAGCCAAATCGTAATATGAGAAAATTCGAGGAACTGTAATTAAAGTGGATTTCTTTTATAGTGCATTGTGGTCAATGCTTGAAGTTTTATCAAATATTTTTTTTTGCGGAGAGATTGCGCTATTGTAAACTAGAAATTTAAGGGGACCCACTTTACCTTGCTGGCCCACTTTGCCCTACCTTTCCCTACATATATAAACACTCGCAATGATTCAACTTTCTGGCATTGCTGTTTAAGTGTTTTTTTTATGACTAGTTAAAATTCGAGAATACATTGGTCTATTCAGTAATTCTCGAAAATGCAATGAAAATTTCAACTACTACACTCAAAAAACAATATAAAAGACTCTGAATTAAAAGCAATCGGCCAATTTTATGAGAACACATGTTTTAAGGAAGTTTTGTATGGCAGCTACTCGAAGGAGTAGGACGATTTTGCCCGTTAACGAACTTAGCCTTACAAATTCAATCAAACACCCAGATTCAAAATTTCAAGATCCTAGGTCAAGGCGTTCTTGAGTTATCGTGCTAACGGACAGATGGACGGACGGACGGACGGACGTCAAGCGGATTTGAGGTTTTTGGCCACAAATAAACAAAAAATAATATATTGATTTTTTCGTCCGAGGTGTGGTTCTATGCGTTACAAACTTTTGAGCTGGCTCAAACCTGTAATACTGTATATGATTTCATCTAGATCAAAACAGTAATGGCAGATATTACTTCATTAGATTAATAAAGTAAAACGAATGTAGAATTTGGACTCAATAACTTATAACCCATTTATTATAAAGTCGAGCTAAGACTAATCCTTTCTCTTGCAAAATGCAAAACATATCAAGAAAACTATAATGTAAATCGACATCATTTTAACAAGAAGTCACTTATGTTGATAAGAAACCTAATTACACTTAGCGTAATAGTAACAATCAATATAACATATTCGTATCATTGTTGTTATTACATTATAATCTCGAAACAAGAGCCAATTATCTAAACACTGAAAATTTGTAATATTTACATGACCCCGCGCATCCAAATGCCTGTTACAATTTCCCGGATAGCCACACTAGCAAGATAACAAGATTTCTAAGTAAAGAATCTTCGAAATTAACCTAAATCTTATTCACCAAGAAGTGTGATGATTGCACACATGGCGAAAGCGCTAAAAGCGTACTATCTTTGCATTGCATGCACTAAGACTTTTTTTTTTACAATTTACGTCTTATGTGATTTTTTCTTATTAATCACTCACACAAAAGGTTTTATAGGAAAACTAAGCTTTTCTTCGAACAACCGACGGGTCATGACTTAGTAAGCAATTTTCGGCTTAACGATTAAAAATATAATGTCAACGGCTGTGCGTTTCATGCTGACTGAAGTGTATTAATTAATTCAATAAAAAAAAAACGTTTCTTGCGGCTGAGTTTGTCCACGACTAGTAAAAAAATTAAATAGTAAATTAAATGCGTTGATTGCAGCGTTGACCCAATTATGTCATAGAATGTGTGTGCCGTGACGCAATTAAGAAACTTGTGAAGAAGATAGCTTATGGCTATAAGCCGTAAATATTATGTGCTAGCGTTCAGGTATCTTTCTAGCTGAGGTAAAACGCTACAGGTAGAACATAATTAGTTAGTGTGTATCAGTATGTTATGATTCATTGCAGTTCTTAGGCCATATGCAATTACCGACCATGATGATGCCCCGTTCAAGCGTGTACTTATCGCAATTTGCAGTTTCTTATTGTAGATATATTCATAGGCAGATAATACTACCGTTTTTGTACGTTTTAAGATTTTTAACGTTATGTTTATCTGTTGTACTGGAGCATATGATAGTGGTATTTAGTACAGCCCTGTGACATTTTCGCAAGCAATAGAATACCATAAATATACCTACCAGTAACATTTACTTTATTATTTATAATACAGTATTGTTGATTTAAAAAAAAAAAAAAATTTGCTGCCCTCAAAATTTTTTAGTGTACATTTCATGACTAGTAGACACGAAAAAAGCAATAAAAATTTTCACTCCGTTTGTCCGCCGTACGCCGTACGTCGACCGCCAAAATCCTTTGAAGGCTCGTAGCTCTCAAGCCAGTGGAGCTATTAAATTAAAATTATTTCTAGGAATAGAATGGGTAGACCCCTTGAATTGACATTATTTTCAGGCGTTGGGGTTTGAGGGGGAAGGTGGGGAAAGCGTTTTAGACGAAAAATTTTGGTTTCTAGATCTCAGCAACCGCTTATGTTAGGAGACTGAAACTTTGAATTTCTATAAAGCTTTGATAGTGGACCCATTTGCAAAAAAAAATGATGATATGGGTGAAGGGGTGTGGGAGTGGAGGGGGAAGCAGTGCGTCCGAAACGCAAAAAAGTCGAGATCGACACATTATAAAAGCCATATCTCCTAAACCGTTAATAGCAAGCAATTAAAACTGAACAAATATCTGTAGTTATACTAGGAGAGTAGATTGAAACAAAATTTTTGGGTAGGGGTAGTGGCGTACGGAGGTGGGGGTTGAAATACTTAACATTACGATATCTCCCAAACCAGTGGCACCAAAAAAACAAAATTCGGTTTGGATATAAAGCTTGATAAATAAAGATTGTTCAAAGTAAAATCTTTGAAGGGGGCGGGGGAGTACGTAAGTGGAGGGGATAAGAATTTTTCAAAAATAACACGTTCCATATCTCAATAACAGTGTAAGATGGATGATTCAAATTTTTACCAGGGGGTGTGGGTGTAGAGGGTGAGGGTGAGGAAGGGTGAGAAAGAAAAAGTTCCAATGCTTATATCTTAAGAATCTATAATGATAAGTATTTAGATAGAGCTATAGTAGTGGCATGGTGGAAAAATAGAATTTTTTTTAAGGGGTAGTATGGTACGGAGGTGGGGGGTGTTTTTCCTAACTTTAGAACGGCTTATGCTAGGAAGTTGAAACTCGGTACGTATATGTAAATCAACCAGAAAAGTAATTCTGATAAAAAAAAAATCGAATATTCATTGCCGTTCAGAAGGGGGGGGGGGGCAAAAAAAATATCAGTTAATATAAAATGCATATATTTTCACGATTTTCGTCATATCTACTAGGTCTTTCGAAATATTGAATTCGTCTTTTTTCTACGGATTTTTCATATAAATACCTAGAATGTGTTTTCAAGATTTTTTTAAATTCGACCCCTAAGAGGGTGTAAACTGGTTGTATACTTTTTCATGAATTCCACCATGTTTCTCAGGTCTGATCAGATATCGAATATCCTTTCACTTCCCCAGGCTTGTTTAATAATCTCCTATTTTTAAGTTTTGTTTTTTTCAACCTCTAGACCGCTTCCCGGAATATGACCCAATTATTTAATTTATATGTTACACCCTTTTCTAACCGCTTCCCGAACTTTTTGTTAGGTTTTCAGTCACATAGTAACATAAACCGCATCCCCGAATTGAACGCGTTCTGAACTTCTGCCGGAAAAATAATAAAGTTGCGCCCAGACTGTTGGCAGATTTTTTAAAATGTTTTTAATATTTTGTTTGATTGCATTAAAATAACTATGAGATACTTATTTCTTTTGATACGTTCCATGATTAATTGTAAATAGTTTACACGTGCCAAGTCTGTTTGAGGCGCAATATATACTTTTAAAAAGTTAAGGTTTCCATATCTTATCTTACGGCAGCTAGGTATTTACTATTTAGTCGCTTGATTCAGGGGGAATGCTTCTAAAGATGGGGAAAGACGATAAAGCAGATCGAACTGAGTAGATTGGGGGAAATGAAAAATGTAATAATAATAATAATAATATTTATTCATTGATAATTTTCATTATAAACGTGAGTTATAAATAACCAGAGATCAGACAACAGTCTTTACATCTTTGCTTTGCGGGGTATTTTTAGTACCTACATACATATATGTATGTATTCCGAATTCTTTTGAAATTGGTGTAACGGTGTGATAGGAAAATTCAGATAAAAACCAATTACTATTCACTTATGTATATACTAACTTAAATACTAACTAAAAAAAAAAAAAAAAAATTGAATTAAAATAAAAAATTGAAGCTATAAATCTAATTATTAATTGACGTAACCAGAGGGTTAACCGATCTTGTACATCTTTCGAGAAAGATTACATAAATTTTTTTTTGGCTGTCTCCGTGATCTTGGGAATGCCTGCTAAGTAGTGAAGGCGAGCGGTAGAATGAAAAATGTATCGTTCAAAAAACGTCTGTTCCCGTGGTTAGCACCATGTTCGAAAACTGAAACGGTGCGGGGTTGCGCAGTCCGACCTATGAAAACAGTTGCATCGTCATGCAAAAGAAACAACACTTTTGTTTCAATTTCTGCTTTTACAACCAAACAAGACCGAATATCCATGGTTCCCCAATCATGCTGAGTATTTGGGATGATAACGAGAACCTCACACCCAAGGAAACTATCCAGGAGACCGCCATCGAAAACATTGATGTCTTTGAGCCGAGCATTGCAGGAAAAATGGCCGCAATACGAGATACGATAAAGTAATTTTGCAGATTTACAACACTCAGCGACATATTGCAAGGCCGGCCAAAACTTACCTACCTCACCCGCTGGATTCACTGGATTTAGTCGCTAGCGATGGATTGGATGACATGACATGTTATTTACCAACTTTACTTTATTATTTTAATAATACAGTATCAGTTTGATAAAGGACTGACACTCAGTCGAGTCCAAAACGTAACACAAAATAAATATAACAGTATACACCGGGAAACCTTGTATTTTCAATACAGTATTGTTAAATAAGTCATTAATTTTCACACAAAAAAAACGAATTGAACTTATTGAAATCGCCAATACGTATGTACATATGGATATGACATTTTGTTCCCAGATACAATTTCTTTGAATGGTGCCGTTAGAGAGCCAAGCTTTTCACTTCAGATCTAAATGAACTACTCTGCAAAACAGAATAACTTCTCTTCACCAGGAAATACAAAATTATTCACGGTAACCCTCCCTCTTAAGGTGGTACCATTCCAGGTTTCACTGACATACTATAATAACAACTTAACTGACAAGGACTAAGGAAGGCCATGATCGCTCTTTATTCGCTGGTCGTGGCGAAAAGATGATGTGCAAAGTTTACTTTTTGGTTGCTTTTAATATGGAAAGTTTGGGGGAAGGGGATGATATTTCTTCGAGCGATTGTCGGGTCTCTTGGGAAAATGAATATCACAAATTTGTATACCAGTGTAAGTGGAAATATTAGTAGAAACAAAACTAACTCTGTGAATATCATCCCTTTTTGTTGGACCCGACACCTTTTTTACATTTTTAAAATATTTTTTAATATTACTAATAACATAGAAAATCAGTACTGCGACAGAGCTGAATAAGTTTTGATGTGAGTAATTTTGTACAGCTGTGGTATCTTCTTCATGAACGTTGTGTGTAGTAATTGTAGATCGAACTGTATAGTGACATCAATCAGTCTATTAACTGATCAGGCGTTGAGCTGTTTCGCCATCACCCCGAAACCCTGCCCACCAATATGGGTATATAGCTTTAGGGTATTACCAATGGCGGCGTACCACCTCAACAAACCTATGCTGACCACCATATAACTGTCAGCCGACAGACAACCCTAAAGTTATCGTATAACCTATTAGTTGTTTACATTACTTTTCTTTACAAAAGCTTGTTTCAAATAACTCTTTTTCATATAACAGAAACCTACATATTTCAATGTTTATATTTTATTGACTAAATCTTGGCAAATATTATTTTATATACAACTATTTAAAAAAAAATGTTACTACAGTATAATCTCGTTAATATGAAACTTCGATAATGTGGTTTTTAAAGTAAAGTGAACAACAATTTTTTTCTTAAATGTCTCTTGTAATGTGTAATTGTGGTAATTTTAGCGCCTCTGTAAAGTGAACATGGTTATCTATAAAGTAACACTTTGTTTATAAAGTTCTGGGCATCGATATATGTATATTACGAACAAATGTACAAATTAGGTCTATACGAGTAGTCGTCGAAAAAACATTCAATCCTATCCGACAATCCAAAATAACAAATTTTTTCTCCTCTCCAGATAAGAATAGTATTTTTCTTTATCATTTTTAGAATTATTAAAAATAGCTTTGGTTTTCGAAAAATATGAAAGGATTTTGGTTTTAGGCTTAATGTACATAATATTGTTTTTTGGAATTTTATTTTATTCAATAAAATACATACATATGTATATAAATTTACAGCATATATTTTTCATCAGTCGTTTTCAATTAAGTTCACATTATCGAAATTATACTGTATTGTAACAAATGCAATTTTAATGTCTATCCCTACTGCGGTACGTGGATTTAACGTATACTCCAAGATTTGAAAAGGAATAACATACCTAAATTAGATTACTGTATCACTACCCAGCAGCGAAAGAAGTCATTACAGAATCAATAATGTAATTACTCCTCGGTAATGGGAGTTACTTACAATCAAGATTACACCCCATGTTAAGAATGCCTTACATTTACACAGCGATGTCATAGGCAGTAGGCGAATGATTACCTCCTGCATTACATATAAATAATTCTAGAACACATTCCTTTGAAGTTGTTATAGATTAAATTACTGAAATGCGATAAAGAACTAGTTACAATGAAGTTATTACGGAATGGGTAAATGTAATTCGTTGCGGCACCAATTACTATGCACCTATTTCTGAAAGAATTTCTGTCAGTAATCTGTTCCGGAACCACTTCAGAGTAAGGTTTTTTTTCGGGACAAATTAATGGCACAAATACGAGCAAATTCGTCATTTTTTAAGTCATAAGGGACATTGCAATGATTACTTATTAAGAAGGATACACTCAACAGCAAAAATAAAATACATAAAGTTTAAATGATAAACAAATTATATTTTTCTTTCTTTTCTTAATTTCTAGGTAACAAAAAAATTTCATACTCCTATTTTTTATATTAAATAAAATGAAATATTTGTACTTATACCAATTTTTTGATTTCAATACTTTTCACGAAATTATCACTTTTCTTTTTTCACAGATGACTGAAAATCCGAAAAGAAACAATTGAATGTGAAAGACAACTTCTGTCTCTGTTCATGGGCACAATTACCGATTAACACATTACCGATTACATTACATTTTTTCAATTTGGAAAAAGGTTGGTAATGCATACACATTTGGGGTTTTTCTGACTCATTAACTCGTGCGGAATCCAACATATATGTTATACATTTCATGTCGTTTTATATGTATATGATTGCCCGGTAAGTAGTTCGAGAATGACTTATATCGGTAATTCCTTGGTAATTCGCTGCTGGGTATTTACTAGTCTTTTATGTATGTAATTCAAGCCCTATATTTCCGACTCGCACAAAAATAAAGAAATTTTTACAATTTCAAATCTTGGGAAGACTCTAGCTTCTTGAAACATTCTTCACTTTGACCAAATACCTCCCAACATCATTGCTCACGAGCTGTAGGTATGACTGATGCTATCAATCACAAGACAAAATCGAGTCAACTAAAAACACTGTCGACAAACATCACGGCAACTTCAGAACAAACTAAGACCGCAAATGAAGAAAGAAAATCGAGCTAAGAATGGTCATCATAAGATGTTCTGTGTGGAGGTTACTCAAGTTCAGAATTTCCCAGCGGTTGAGGCAAACAACAACCGCCCGGAATGACTACTCCCCGCACTATACAACACAAACTAGAAAATTTAATCCAAGAAATCACGATAGCCTTCGGATCACATTCATCATACCCATAGCCTACGTAAATGGATAAAACATTCAAAGTGGTCGGACTTCTTCGAAGAGAAAGAGACTAGTCTGAATTTTCCGCTTGCGGGCAAAGCAAACTACCTCTGCAGGTCCTCAGCTATAATCAATCTATCAGTCTATTTGGTATCGATGTTAGCCACGGAGATAGTCACAAATGATAAGCCGAGATGGACCGTCCAGCTCCCTGACAATGACACTGACAACTTGACTAAGCGTTTTTAGATGCTAAATTGGGGTCATTTGAACAGGATATCGCAAAACACTACTGCACTATCCGGCTACAAAGTAATAACATAAGAAATTTTTCCAAGTTTCTGAACTTACCGTAGAACCAGCAACCAGCTTCACCAAATCGTGGACGTAGAAATCGATCATCAGTTCCCGGAGGAATGTTGTCCAGAATAACTGCTACGCCAGAAATAATGAGCGGTACGCCCCAAGCGTATACTCGATAAATTCGTAGTCGAAACATTTCTTGGCCTTTTTCTAATGATGTTGGACGGAAGTCACTGGAATAAATCAAAAGAACAAAAGGGAAAAATCAGTTTAATTGGAAATATTGTTGTTTATATCATCTAGTAAATCAATAAAATTAAAATGTTCCTCTTTCGGTGAGTTATTTTTTCCTGAAATTGGGCAAAAATAGCTGTAATTCATAATAAGAAATTTCCGATCTAGTTTCAAACATAAAACCGAAGTCATTCAAGCGCGAAACCTATCACGTATGCAATACATACCATACCATACTTCACTGACTGAGCGTACGAGAATTCGAAACAAGGTTGCCATACATTTTCCGGCGACAAATCTTCAAATCTGCACCATTCGATTCTGTCAGCATTTTCGCCATCAGAACCAGACAATGCAGACACTGGTGGAAAAATAATAACCATAATAAGACAAGCAAGAGGCTCTACCCCAAGCCCTGGCTGCTCGATCCTCATCCAATGAATAATACGAAAACTTCGATAGTATTTAGCTGGGTTCGATTTTCTATGGTAGGTGTTTCGACTTGTCTTCGAAGACGGCAAACTCTCGGCAAGGTAAATATCGGCTGAAACGCTTCAAAGCCTGATTTATTTTATCTATGGGTGCTATAGTGGATACACACGTTCTGCGTTTTAAACTGACGATGCATGCAATTTTATTTATCAGACCATATCTTTTGCTCGCTAAGAGATTGATGGTCTTAACTTAAATCGAGCGAACTAAAGTCAATTTTGGAATTTGTATTCAGAACCGTTTTTTTTGTAGGCTATCTTTTAATAATGTTATTAACTCTTTTCATGTTGTAACGTAAGAAAAATAAGTGTTGCGGCAAACTGCAGTTAAGATTAGGAGATTTTCGTGCGAAGGTATTGCAGTGTTACCTACTGCAACGTTATCTGGAGGTATTATAGTGCTTACAGATATAGGAATCTTCCAAAGTCATGCAAAGTTCTTAGAAATACCTCTTAAGCTACTAGCAATCTTGACAGTAAGTACGTACATACCTTCGTATGGAAGGGATTAGTAGATAGGATGGCACGATGTGTCGACGAAACGAAGTTAGGGATAATTTTTGAAGCGATGCATTAGGTATTAGGCTTGCGCATTGTAGTTCACCTTAGTAACCGCGAACGAACTAGTTCCTTAGTCTTCGCGAACTAGTTCGTTTTTGTAGTTCATCGTTCACCAAAAAAACAGGAACTAGTTCGTTTGAAGTTGGGATTGAATGTGAGGACCTCAAAAAAAAAAAGGTCGCCAGGCCGAAGGAACTAGTTCGTTTCAAGTTGGGATTGAATGTGAGGACCTTAAAAAAAAAAAAGGTCCCCAGCCCGGAAGGAACTACTTCCTTTCAAGTTCGGATTGAATGTGAGGACGTACAAAAAAAAAAGGTCCCCAGCCCGGAAGGAACTATTTCCTTTCAAGTTCGGATTGAATGTAAGGTCCGTCCCCAGCCCTCCTAGTTCCTTTCAAATTTGGATCACCTACAAAAACCAACTATTTTCAAACAAACGAACTAGGACCGGAAGTCACTGCGAACTAGTTCGTTCATTTCACTTCTGGGAGCGATCTTCCAAACTAGTTCGTTCACGAACTACACAAGCCTATTAGGTATGTACATACATACATATATACTTCCATATTTCAAGAGTAAATTCTGGCTGTATAGAACAAGTAATTCAAATGGTCTTTGAAATTAGATTCTAAGAATCTTTGTAAATTTTTTTGAGGATTGTTCATAATTTTTTCTCATTTTTAATATATAGTGGTGCCAGACGAAAAAAAATTACGGACGATAAACATTTGTAGTACTTAAATTTCACATATCCTAAGACGAAAACCCGAAAACGTGATTTAGATGGGAAACAGAAAGCTACCTACTATCCAGGAGTAACTTGACCGAAAAACAATTAAAGTTGAGATTCGACGGTTTGCTCACCTATAAAAAATAAATTTCCAAATAGCCTGGTGAATATTTTTGAGAACTTCTTAACACATTTTTTAAAATCAAACAATAGATAATACAAAAATAAAAAATGAATTGTTTTTAAAGCGTTGGTGCAAGTTGGTGGAAGTAAGAATACAAAACATACTGCAGTCACGATCGGCTGCAAGCCAATCGTATAATACTCTAGATGATACAGAACTCCGATGGATATTGAAGTTGGGGATGAAGAAGTATTACGTGTGTGCATGTTGTATGTCCTTCATTAAGGAGTCCCATTAAATTGCTACTCAAAACTAAAAGACAATATTTACTGTTTAATTTCATATCTTGAACTGGAAAAAAAAATATCCTTATTGACGGACTTTCATATGGGAGGCGGAGCAAGGACTCACTCGATTTCTTACATATTCATCCTTTTCCTTGGAACCATTCAAAAATTAATGTGTACAAAATTTCAAATTTGTAGTTTGAAGCGTTCAAAAGCTATCGAAAAATATTGTTGAACACGTGTCTTAAGGATTTTTTGTATGGAAGGTACCAGAAGAAGTAAAAGGATTTCACTGACTAGTAAACTTGAACTTTGTTTTCACTCAAAACTAATTTGTACAAAATTCTGAATTCATAGCTAAACGATTACTAGAGTTATAGTGAGTTTCGTAAATTAAGTGAAGTAATTTTTACAGGATATTTGTATGGCAGCCCCTCGAAGGACTAATAGGATTTCCTTCATAATCATACAGTTAGCTCCAACTCTTGGAAAAATAACACATGCGAAATTTCAAAGACCTAGGTTAATCCCTTCTGAAGTTATCGACCAATATTCTTGAACACGTGTTTTAAGGACACTTTGTATGGCAGCTACCCGAAGGAGTAGGACGATTTTGCCCGTTAACGAACTTAGCCTTACAAATTCAACCAAACACCCAGATTCAAAATTTCTAGAGCCTAGGTGAAGGCGTTCTTGAGTTATCGTGCTAACGGACAGACAGATGGACGGACGGACGGACGGACGTCAAGCGGATTTGAGGTTCTTGGCCACAAATAAACAAAAAATAATATGAATTTTTTTTTCGTCCGAGGCTTGGTTCTATGCGTTACATATTTTTCGGCTGGATCATACTTATAATACTCTATATGATTTCATCTAGAGTATAAAAAAAAATTAAATAAACTGCATAAAAATTCGGTGTATATAAAAACGATGTGATCGAATTCATAATAATGAAGAAAACCCTCTCCATTAAGGAAGGTCATGAAAATCAAAATATTAAATCTTACTTTATTATTTTTAATAATAAAGGATTTAAACTGACTCTGGAAGAAAAAAACAATTACCTAAGATATATGACAAATTCTATCACCTATTGAGTGGAGAATGACATTAAAGCCAGAAATACATGTGCATATATATGCATGCAGCGTGGCAAAACTGATTTAGAACGCTTGCGTTTAAATGCGACGAAACACACGCTTATTCTGCATGCAGCGGAGCGCTGCAAGATGTCTCTATCTAATTTTGCGGTGCAGCGGCAGTAATATCACAACTTGATGTTGAAATTTACTTACACAGAAAAATAAAAAAGTGGTTCGACAGTTAATGTTTAGTAGTAATTTTGTACCTGTGGAGTGGAGTATTTATGGAGGAGCATTTCATCGAACTAAGAAAAAATAAAAAAATTTTATTCGATAAAACCAGTCGAAATTGATAATTTTTTATCAATTAAAACAAATTCAAACTCAAACTGACAAGTAGCTATCGGAAAATGCGGTGATTTGGGACAAATACAACCAAAAGATCTGTCAAAACATTCTGCACATCTGTTTCACATGCAGGGATGCCTGCATTGCTGCATGCATATATTCTGCACATGTATTTCAGGCTTAAACTATTAAACGTCGGCATCTGAGATCAGACTAAATTTTATTTCTCAAATTTTCTAATAATTCAGAAACATTTTTGAACTTAAAATTAATTTATCGCTATGGGTATTTTAATTGCTATCAGGAGTAGTATTTAACTTTCAATTTCAATATTTAGAGTTCGATCTCAAAATTCATGATATTTCCGTTTCTAAAAAACGACTCGAATTATTTCTGTTTTAAAATATTTCGTTAACGATATTGTTTGGAAATGATTTTCGACCTTAAAATTTTATTATTTTATTGATTCCAAAACAAATTTTATATTTCTGCGATTATGAAGAATCACAACGTTTTTAGGGGATCTATATGCTACTATATGGCGATGTGCCCTGTATACGTATAAGTACATTTGAATTTATCGAGAATCGCTTTTCTTTTGCAGCTACCTACATAGGTATACATAGAGTCACTTCATACGAACTAACACAAACATCCATTATCTTGAGTACGGAATATGTGTGTTTCATTTGAAACCAGTACATTTGAAATTTTTTTGCAGTTGTCTCGATTTTTCATTTTAAGGATCTCCACTAAAGTGGATAAACGCTGTATTTAGTTGACATTTCATGAGACATATCTCGATTCCGTGAAACGTCAATCAAAATCCATCTGCTACACGTATACACACTAAAAATATGCCATTTAAGAAACCCTCGATTTTTTAAATTCGCGGGTTTTTAGACTACTAAATATGTACCAAAAGTGGTCATTGTCCGTACTCATGATAATGGATGTTTGTGTTAGTTCTTATACAGTGACTCTAGGTGTACATATGTATATCTGAATGCATCAAATTTTAACTTTCCATTATAAGCAGTTTCAGAGATAGGAGAACTATCTAGTGCACGACTACCTCCAATAAGAACATTTAACGTGGTAATATATATAATAATATCAGTATTGGTTTAGAGATGGCAACTGTTAATGAAATGATTGAAATACTCGATTAATATCATTCGATTATTCGATTAATCATGTGATACTCTTTATGTCGATTGATCATTTAATTTATCGATTTATTTGTTGTGATTTTGGCCAATTGTTAAGTTTAAGTTTAAAAGTCCACTCGTCCGAACTCTAAAGTAGAGATGGGCAAATCAGTTCCTTTTAGTGAGTAAGTCGGAGTGAACTATAACACCATATTTGACTTTAAAGTGACTGTGTAAGTTTTCATGAATTATGGCAAAGCCTTAAGATCTAAAGGGGCATCGAATTCGCTTTATCGTTTATGAACTGTGTACACCCAGACTGTTTGGTGATTTTTTATTGGATTGCAGTAGATATTAGAGATTCGAGAACTTGGGAATAGTCCATTTGCCAATATCAACAAAAAACCGAGTAAAAACCTAGATAAGTAGAAGGAGAAACGGCACTTAAAAACTATTAATTAATAATAATACTCTTATTAACTCGATCACAAAAAAATATATACACTCATAATTCACTTCAAATGGTTCAATATTCTCAAACTAAATAGAAAATTGATTGGTTCTGTTTAGATGAATGAGAAATTTTCCGTTTTCACCATAGAAAAAAACACCAAACCAAATGGTTCAAAACCTTTAACCCCGAATTTGTTTCAGACATTCACGCTTTCTTCACAAACAAAAAAAATTCGGATCAAATAAAGCGAGTCATAACAGTTTCTTCTATTTTCCTCGAATTTTCTTCATTTTTCTTGAGATATTTCACCGAAACAAAATAACTGTGGGATTAATTCACCAAATCCGTCCATAGTGCAGCTTAAATCAAACATCTAAAGATTTTGAATCACCTGAAATAATGTGGAACCGAGAACCAACATGCTCACTGGTCCGACAGGTACCAATGACCCACCTGTAACAAATTTCGAACCCGCGTCTTATTATTTCATCAGTGCGATCTGGTAAATCCAATTACGAACAAGATCCGATATTACAACGGCTGTTAAACCGGATATTGAGCCGGACGATGGCTAAGTTACTTTAAGATTATATTTCACAATTCGATTCGGAATCGTCATCGATTCACACACGTTTTCGACGATTTGTGAAATTGTTTTTGTCTGGATGCGACCGAAACGACTTTCACTTGAGCAAGAAAATTCCAAGAGACAGCGAAACATGATGTGCGATAGCATTGTGTGACGTCGTTTACATATTTACCGAAATAATTACCACCTTGGCATTTAATTGGCGTAAAGGTGGACAAGATAAAGCACCGACTATGATGACAATCTCGCACTATCATAGCCATTCTTACCTTCAAACTCAAGTGAAAGTCGCAGCGGTTTGAATGCAAATCGGACTGCAACCGACGCAATAGCACTCTGAATTTATTATGAGATTTCCACAGGTTGCTAAATGAGTTAGTAGTAGTTCGTTTAATTCATTTCAAACTTCGCGAAAAGTTTAAGATGGCAAAATTCTTGCAGAAGACACCGCCATAACCACCGGTGAAAAGTAAAAGGCGTTTGTTTCTAATAACAATACGAAGACGTCTTAATTTTCCGTGGGCTTTGTTTAGTTTGGATCTCGAGAAGGCATTGAACGCGGACTTACTCTCGATAAGGAAAGTGAGTCCAAGTTTCGAACTGGGTTCCAGGTAATAAGAAATTCAAATTGGGAGGTCGGTTATTAAATTTGAATTATGCTCTTCAGTGTGCCATGCGAACTAGTACCAAATTATGTTCTGCTTCCTGTCATTGTGATTACATGAACAGGTAATTTATAAGCCGCAAATCTTATGAATTTCTTGTAAAGTTGGGCCTTTTACCGTTGAGCAGTAATGGCATGTGATTCGAATGGTAGTCAACTTATTCAGTATCCCCTCAATTGAAGCAACATATCTATTTTGAGAGTTTATGAGAAAATTACGCAAACACTATTGAAGGTTTCTGGCAACTAAACCCTTTAGCTATTTAGCTCCAATTTGTGGGGCATTTGTCTGTGTTTTCTCTCGTAACTCTAGAGTATACCTATAGTACTTTTTTCTAAGGATGTCTTTTTAGTCTATATTTCAACTGTCTAAGGTGCCTTAATTATGGAAAAATAATTGTGGATTGGGTCTATGCGAATGTAGTACATTGTTGAAACGCAGAACGCAGTGTGTGTGTGATTCACTAACATGCGGACTGTCGAAGCTCTTACTATGTCAGATAAATGATTAGCCTCCAAGTTACATATAAACAAGAATAAATCGATGAACACATTTAGATAGATCAATTTATCACAGACGAAAATTATGCCAATTCGGATTCAATCATTCATAAATTTTATGCCCAGAAAGTAATTCTTAAGAAGATTTCTCCGAAACACCGATAACGGTCACCTTCAAACCAAAGCAGCTCTTATTACTGAACTCATTCAATCATATTAGCAATTTGCACAAATCCACTAACTGCTTTTCCATTCTTCAGTTATAGCATTAATATGAAATTTTTCGCTAATAATGAATTTAATGACTATTCGAAAAATTTTGAGCGTGGTTTTGTGCGCCTCCGTATTGCTATAGTGTATATTGCGATTAATAAGCGCTCAATACACACCTACCTGGACCCAGTAGCTTATTTACCTCGAGAGTCTTACAAACAGCTCGTCGTTCTTTAAATTGGAAATAATTGCAGTAATGACTTGCTTCCAATGGAAATTGATAGTAAATTTTAAAAATATTAAATACGAATTTTCAAAAATGATTTTCGAACTCGATCAAAATTTGACCGATTTTCTGCCCATCAAGAAATGCCCGAGGGGCTTTATTTTTGAATCAGCATTTTAAGTGGTATTTTAAGATATTAGAGCTTAGTACATACGTTGTGTGTTTTTTTTTTAATTATGCAACTTTTAAGAGCATTTACACAAATTCGATTGTTGATTTGATCGTTTCGTCATAGCGGACTGGCTGCTTATTCCATTTTCATAAATCGAATCACTTCCCAAGTCCAAGTTTACGAAAAGAAACAAGAAGATCTTTGGAGCGTGTCTTCTGAAATGCTATTGAAGGCTGCAATCTTTTATTGTGTTGTTTTAGTTCGGACGTGTCGTAAAGTAAAGACAACTAAAAAGCGTAGTAATGTACCAGAAAATCACTGGCATGCCGACAAACTATAAAGGTCATTGCGATTCCTTGAGGTGTCTTACAAGAAAAGAGAATGCCGTCGTAATTAGCGTAGATGTGCTTCGTAGACCGTAAATTTTGTGGTTGGTCGGAATCTGAGCGGTTCAGGTTCCACTTCATATCCCATATTTAGCGAGCAATTTGTCACAACAACTTGCCGGTGAAATTATTGTCAACGGATTAACATACAATTGCCGATAAAAAAAATTCATGGAAGATTCCCCTAATACTTTCTCTGTGATTTTCAAGTCGTCACGGTCATATCTTATGGTTAATTAGTCCGCATGGCCGTTACAATTCGACTTATCGGGCGCTGGTGTGCACTTAAAAGACAAACAGCTTAAGATTCTGTGCAGCCAAAGTGCATCTCGGTTCATAGCCTTAAATAATAGACCGAACCGATTAAGACCATATTTCCAAATTAGAAGTTCTCTGGGCCCTGGCGACTTGTTTCCTGAGATTTCCGTATCCATACAAAAGCTGGATAATCTGGGGAGTGAGAAGTTTGTTGTCTTTGCGTTATTTTCGGCATTTTAATGGGTGCTTACACAGTCTTGAAGGCATGTGGAATGTGACCGAAATCGACAATGCCGCAATCCCCTTTCTGTCCATTGGAGTATTATGAATCCACTCGATAGTGCACGGCCTTCCTAATTCGATATTTGACGTGTCTCTCGATATTATCGAAGATGGAGAGCGTCATATTTCACATTTCACGACGAGCTATATCTTTCGACGGTTTTTGATCTTCGACGTGTTTTTGAGGAAGCTGGAAGAAGGGTCGGTAGAAGGTTCAAGAATGTCATAAAAGTCCGACAAAGTGGTTGTTCTCGGTGTATTACGATGGGAAATCTTAACACCATCGGAAAGAAAGGAATTTCAAAAGGATCCTATGTCGGATTTTTCTGAAATTCATCCCATTCCTTTTCCATTTTCCGGTTATCTCAAAGTCATCAAATATTTTTTTTATTACGTTCTTGTTATGCGAGATCTAAAGTGGTCGAAATATTTTTATTACTCTTCGGCCTTTTTGACAAGGGTGTTGGGCATTATTGAGTCGTAGATTAACTAAAAGTGGGACATCGTTGAAATATTCTTTATCTTCGATTTCAATAAGCCATGCTGGGTTTAAGTACGTAAATGAATGACCGATTTTTAAATTGCGAGGTGGTCCGAATGTTTTGTGACAAAGAAAAGACACTTCATTGTAAGCTGAGTGAGCAATGGTTTTAAATTAACACACTCGAACTAGGTACTCTGTTTGCTACATTTTACTACTACATACCTACAATATTAATACGAGTCGTGGAAGAAGTACCTTTTTTCCCAGAGTAAACTACAGAGTGAAAACAAGAGTTTGGGTCAAAATTTCTGATTTCGGAACTTTTCCATCCAATGGTACCTTCACGCATATGTGTGTGGTGATAACCATAGGAACCAAATGAGTTGATGGCGGCCAACTCATATTCATTTGCAAGCAGAATAACAACAATTTGTCACTAGACTAATTCTTATTTCACTTTTACCACAAAAACCGTGTATGCGAAGCTCGGCGATCGTTTTAGACCAGAAATTATCCTTTTTATATTTAAGGAACGATACTTCGAACGGCATTCAAACTTGGAACTGCAAGAAAATATGAAGATCTATGACAGTGGAGCCATTTCTCGACTTAAGAATTTGATACGTATGTGAGGACCAAACAATTCTGCCGGAACGCTCGAAAGCTGGGATAGGGTTCAAGCTGAGACTTTGTGACTGTTTGTGGTCGTATTAGAGAAGTTTGCAAGTAATTGTTAAAAATCACGAATGTTTAAAAAAAAGGGGATAAATTAAAACTAGCATATCTCATAAACCGCTAATGAATATCTTAAATTTAATTTTTGATAAAAGTAGTTTGGTATGGGGATAAGGGATGTTTTCAATATCTCTGCTTCTGCTAGAAACTTGAAACTTCGTAGGAATATTTAATTATAGGTACATACTAGAAAAGTGTCATATATAAAAAAAAATCATTTATCCATTGATGTATGGATGTGAGGACAAAAAAGGATCAGTGAAAAATTCGTGCACATCCGGGCTCATTAAGGTAAAGAAAACTGCTGCTAATCGGAAAATGGTCAACTTCCTATACTACAAAAATCTGATTTACGATCACCAATATGGATTCCGTTCTGGCCGTTCAACAGGTGACCTTTTGGTTTAGCTAATAGAATGCTGGAATTCTAGTATTCACAAAGTCGGCAAAGGTCAATTCCTTACACGTGCCATCGCTAAGGTGTTTCATATAAATTGTTTCGCAGTTAAGCTTTTTACCTTTGACTTTAATTGACCTTTTCTTAAATTAATTAATAGTTTTCTTCACAAACGTTCTATATATGATTTTTATTAGACGAAATTAATTCTTCTTCAACTTTTCCAACCGGTTCGAGCATACCAGTTCCTGCTCCAATCAAAAGAATATTTTCTCGCCTTTGTACTGCCCAGGCAAACACCGTCAAGTTCAAATCTGGTCACACTACTTCAGATATTGTGAGTGGGTCGTGTTTACTAGTAGGTACTTGTATCGGCTAATTTTCGGACAGGTTTTCCTGCTCGTCCAGTCTTTGTCTTCAATATTTTGCTTATTGACAAATTCGCTACCATCATTTGTACCGAAATATCGCTGTCTTTCTGACATATAACATCGCCTGAAGAAAACATTGCTCGAAAGAAGAAGAGCACATCCTAGAATATGTGGGAGTTTTACCTCTTTGAACCTTTTTTGTACATATATATTCAACCTTGTTTACGGACTTAAGAGATATAATTTTCATAAAAACTGCTATTAATATCAAACAAAAATGAACTTCTTAGAACATTCAATGTCCGCTTTGGAATTCTTAAACCTGTTTGCAGAATCTTCCGTTAAAATTAAAAATAACGTTGACAATTTGCACAAGTTTTGTTTAGCTAAAAGTTAAAGTTAAAAACTTTACAGGTGAAGAGTTAAGGTTTCTAATTTCTATAATGATGTGCGTGTTTTGTTCCAATACTGGGTGTATCAAATTTCAACATTGTAGCGTAAACCGTTCCAGAGATAAGAATAAAATCTGCCATCACATTTTTATAATCTGCGACAAGAGCTACATAAGAACCAAATTCAAAGTTTGTGTCTTGTGTATCTTATTTAGTGTCATCTCAGTCGTGCATTCAATGTTCATCGCAAAAGATTGCATTACATTTCTAGTGTAATAACTATGAAAACTGAGTATATTTAAAGCTCGTTTTTTATATGCGGACATATCCGAAGTCGGGCCTGATAAGTTACGAGAAGATAAATAAACCAATGAAATAAAAGAAAAAACTAATCTCCTTAGGCCAATAATCTCTAGAGCTAAGTCCACCTTTCCACCACCCTCTTTCTTCTCTAACTAGAATGGACAATTATTTACTGTGTTAAAACATTTCATAAATCAGGGGCATCAAATGTTCGCAATTATTTTTAATTTTCAGGAGCAAAGTACTTCAAGCCCTGTAATCACCCTCTTCAAATGCTACAGACCTATTGTCTTTTTTTAACCCAAAATTCAGGATTGCAATCATTAAACCCCCTTGTTTATATTCAATGTGTGGTTTAATCACCAGAATCAAATAGGGGATGCACTTCTACAAAAGCTTACTCCATAAGGCCCCCAATGAACTCTTCAATTCTTTCATATGTTTACTAATCCGGCTACCCGTAGGTTTCATTCATGTCGGTGATTAGCGTTCTGTTCTTTATCATGTGCGTCATGCAGTAATGAGTGTTTTGGTGATTCTTAAAGATTTTGTGTGTAGTGGATGCATAGAGCTATGTATATGTATAATGGAGATAGCGTGCAGCGACTTTTTTGAAGCCGGATGTTTTCTCTCAAAGGACCGGCGATATTCACTATGCTACTATCAGCATCTTACTCACATGTATGTTATACTCCGGTATTGAAAAGAAAAAAAGCCCAACCTTTAAATACTACGCTACTACTGCATTTCACTGCCACCGGGCATGAAACGCTCCATACAAAAATGTTCAATTTTGCATCAAAATGCTTCAAAGTGCTTTATACAGAAACGACGCTTTGCGATCTCCGTTAGTTATAGCTCTATGAGTGGATGCTACTCAAATTTAATAGACAATGCCTTATGGCCCAAACCGAAAACGGATTTCGACTTCGAAGTCCCTGTCTTTAAGAGCACACAGGATTATATGGTGATGCCCACAACAATGACTTCGACTTCGGTAAAAGAGGCAAATGGCCTGCGACCGCCCGCCACAAGGTAGGCAAAATCGAAGTCGAAGTCGAAGTCCGTATTCTGTTTAGTACTTTAGAGTATTAGGGGTAGGATTTAGAATTCACATAATTAGAGAGAATAAATTTTGTTATTACCGAGAAGCCAGTTTGATTATTATTTGTGAATTATTGTTCCAGAAGCAAAGAAAAATTTGTTGTTTATATAATTGCCATTCTTTTATCTATGAAGGTTTGTATAGAATTCTGATCTTAATTGCACCATAAATTATTGCAGTTTGAGGCAATCAAAGTTTTATTATTCTATTGTTTATATTTTTTTGGGAAACTGCATCAAAGCCGGAAAAGTGCTGGGCGGGAGATTTGACCCACTCGGGGTCCTTGAAAAACCAGGATAGCTAAAGATACTAAAAGAGATAAAGAAGATCAGAGCTCAATGAGTAAAGAAAATTTTGCAATATTAGTTTCATTTTGCACTGCTTCTTTACACTGAAAGTACAACTTTATTATTATTTTATTTTTTTTTGCTATTTTGTTATTTTATAATTCATTGAAAAGAGCATATAATATCAATATAATATAAGGATTTTTTCAATTTGTGGTATCTTAGTATAAAATGAAAATATGTATACTTGTGTGAATTGTTACTTAGTTGATTTTAACTATTTTTTTTTTCTGAGTGTAGAGATTAGGTTAGGTTAGGTGGGTAGCTATTGCCAGAGATACCTAGCACATACTATAGACCGCTAGATTGGTCCATTGTTATCCCACTGCACCATGGAACGACGCCTTCGGTTGATGGCTGTTTTTTTTGGCTAATTTTCAAGAAGGCCCAATTGGTCGCGATATTATTCTATCAACTATATGTCCCTGCTTCTTGGTGCAAAGGACAGCAGATTTGGAAGGAATTGCAAAGAAGAAATAAGATAACGAACTTAATGAGTTTTAGGAATGGGAAGGAAGAGCAGGAATGAGGCCGGGTATGGCAGTGTACTAGCAGGTGTTAATGATAATAATTTTTCAGTACTATTGGCTGTGATGGTATTTGTGAATCTGATAAGAATGTAAAGAGAATTCATTTATTCAGGCTTAAATCCTTTATAAGTGAACATGTAAATACCAATGTTATATTTCCAGGTCAAAGCTTTTTGTGTCTCTTACAGGGCAGGACGAATGGACTGAAAAACATAAGAGATCGAGAGTAACTTATCGTGTCGTTATGATACGAATAACTAATAGCTAGCACCACAATATCGCCATGAAAACGTGGCTTCAAATTCAGCTGTTGTATTTAAAAATACGATATCCATATTCAGACTCCGTAAATTAGCATTTATTCGAAAAATTACTTAAAAGTTATTCATGATGAGTTAGTCATTATGCTCGGTTTAATTTTGAAACCGTGTGGCTCCATTAAATCTTATTCTGGATAATTTCCCGAAAAGCTGGCTCCATTCCAATTAGATTTGCCAGTTGAATGCAAATTTCATACAGAGAACCCCGACTTCATATCAAGACGCTCATCTCGTACGTCTGTCCATCAAAAAAAGGGCTTGAATCATCAGAACATTGCTCAAATCTCGAGTGCATCCGGCATAAAATTCTTTACGAAAAGAAGTACTTGTAGCTTATGGAAAAATATGTTCACCTAGCTATCGCTAATCGCGAATTATAGCGGATTCGACGGGCGCCAATCTCTTCATAATTCGTAACAATGGTTTTCATATGGTACACCCCACTTGAGATGCTAGTCTGTTGGGCTATCCGCTATTGCGTACAATATCTGAAGAGCTTGCGTCAATCTATCGCACAATTGACCTATCTTTTCCCGTATCATATTCTGTGCTTGCTTTCTTCGAAAAAAAAACAACTCTCAAATGAATTTTGAGCTGCAAAACTAGCATCTGCAATTTAACTTAAAGATCTGCTACTAGAAGTGATCCTCTACCTCCCTGTATGGTTGTAAACTGAAACATAGTTATGTACAATAAGATGATCGGCAACGAGCAATCTTTAGCGATATATGTAAAGTAAATATCGCTCAACCTATCTGGCATAGACCTAACATATTTCGAGATGTGTATAGTTTCTGTCTACATAATTGAGGTAGGAAAGAAGCAGTATTGCGCCTTGTATTGATGAGATCTTTCAACATCCAAGCAAGATAACGAAGCACACACAATGATCTAAGACCATGAGTAGCGTAAGACGCAATGAATCTGATTGACATGTGAATTTTTAAGTGGATTTCAGCGCCAAGTTTCGAACAAACAGTGCAGTACTTCCCGAAGTCGTACAAGATTATGTGAAAATGATAATTTTATCCTCAAGGCGATGACCTGTGCCCGGTTTTCTAGGCTTCAAGCTAGTATGATCGGTAAGATAACATACTTTTATTATCATATAAAATTAAGTTATACCTACACTTGGGAGCTTCGAAAAATTCATTTCAATCGAAAAGAACGGGCCACGATTACTATCGAACACGATCACACCCCTGCCTGGTGATAAAACACATGCCCTAAAAATGCACATAAATTTTATTTGGCTTTCGTCACTTTTCTGTCCACAGTAGTGTTTCAATGTAGCAATCGATTTCCTATCAGGTTTCCCGCATGAGATCACTGCACTCTCTAGCACGGGAAATATTTAATTAGATCGAGCGTTCCTGATTGGAAACGCAACATGTTTCATATGTATGTTTGATAAGAACGTTGCATTTTTATCGAACATCATCGATCGTTGCGAAGGGGTAGATCGTCGATATTGTGATCGGCACGGGCCTTTCAGTAACGAGACCCGGCCATGCAAGTTCTCAAATCAACCAAAGCAAACATAAACTTGGGGCAGTTCTTTTGATTATTCAGTGATCGTACATAATATTTCCGATCGAATATTTGTCGAGGCAAAGCCCGTTTATTTACATTTGAATGTTTGGACAACGATATAAATTCTACATGCGACTGCATTTTTATTAAAATACAGGGCGCTTGAACGAACTAATTTATAGATACCTACGCCGAAATGAAATCAAAATATTTATAAAAATGTAAATAAAATGGCTACTACTGTATATTTATACCGAAAGTCGACTTCCTGTTACAATTTTTTCGAAAGGAATAAGTTCAATCGCATTAAGAGGCCCACAGACGGGCATGCATGCGTGCCATTCATGAATGTCGCATGTTGCATCCGCCCACAAAAATTCAAATCCAGTTATGCGGTTCGTCATTTCAATCCGATTCCATGTTTCGATCTTTTGAGTCAGTGTTGTCATACCTATGTATATGCGAATCAAATTTCTATCGTTCGATCTTTGTATACATATTATAGTAGTTATAAGGCTTGCGCATTTTAGTTCCCTATAGTGACCGATCGTTTTCGGTTCCCGATCCGTCGCGAACTAGTTCGCTCTTTTAGTTCAGTAGTTCACATGAGTTCAGTGTAAAATCGTGTAGGAAAATGTGACGACCTATAAAGGAAATAAGGTCCTCAGTAAGGAAGTATACGACAATCCATGAACAGAAACGAACTAGAGGCGGGAGTCACTGAGAAATAGTTAGAATGTGATGACCCAAAAAAGATCCTCAGTGTCTACGTTATACGGCAATGCATGAATACAAACGAAGTAGGAGCGGGACACTCTGCGAACTAGTTCGTTCATTTCACTTTTTGGAATTCTCTTCCGAACTACTTCGGTCGCGAACTACAGAAGCCTAGTAATCATTCTTAAAGCGTGGAAACCAATCTCTACCTGCCGTTTCCGATAGAGCGCGGGCACCGTAAGTACACCTGCAGACTAGACATTTTTAATAGCGTGGTAATTTAGCTGAATGGCTATAAAGCTTATGGAAGTGCGCATAGTGATCGTTTAGCTTCGAATAAACTAAGTCTTAGGCAAGTTAATAGGCAAGGTAGAGGCAGGACAAATTTCCATTACTAATGGTTGAATCTTACAAAACATTAAAAAATTACAAAATAAGTTCAAAATAAAACAAAACTGTTAGCTGCTAAATTATTAAATGGCAAACTAAATATATTAATACATTTGGAAAACAGTTCTTTTAATCGCAAGATTTTGGGCATTGGAAACATGGCATAAGAGTGTGCGAGGATAGATGTGACTAAACTGTTTAGTCTTCAGAGTGTGGTAGTCCTAAGTTTCCACAAGAATTCTAAGTGCTTCAGCTGCAGATTTTCTTTGAAAAAAGTAATTTTGCGTAAATACGTTTTTTGGCACGAAACTCGATATGCTTAAAGCTTAACACTCTGTAAAATATGTTGTTGACACTTCGGAGAAATAAAGTAGGTATACTGTCATTTCAAGCTCAGTGGTGGAGCTTCAGAATAAAGTTGGCTGCAGTTTGGCTCCGCGCAAGGAGGCTAATATAACACCCACCTATCACGAAGCGGCTGGAGCTTAGTGAAGTCCTCAATATTTTTTCCAGAATGTTCAAAATTACAAATCAATAACGCGTCATACCTATCCAAACGTTCACGCATCCAAACGTTCACGAAATAAATGAAATAGTAGCTACCTGTATTGTTATAAGCCTACATGGTAGGCAGAATGTAGAACAATGAATTTCAAAGGAACATCAAGAATCTACGCAAAAGTTCTGAAAATATTGTATGTTTATCCGCTGGAACGAAAAGTAGGAATACTTTCTAGCAAGAGATGCCAATCCGAGAGCTTGACACTATATAATTGTTGTTCACTGCTGGCTTTCAGAATTTGTTAGCTTTAATCCGGCTCGACAGATCAAAAATGAATACATTACATTCTGGAAGAAACATTAATATTTCTCCGTTTTGGAAAGATCACAACGACGGCTCATGCTCGAATGACATCATCTGCAAAAATTACCATTTTCCAATTATATCATTCCAAAACCGAATCCTTAGTGGGTAAAAAGTGAATTGCTGCTAGCTTACGTTATGAAATATAATTTAGTTGCAAAAAGTAGTAACAACGCGAACGATACGAACATTTTTCGACGAAATATGCATCAACCAACTTCCTCCTCCCCCCCAGGAAACCTTATCTGAGTGCTCTTGGATATAGGTCGAAAATGAATATAACAAAATCGAACATGTTATCATGTAGCTTCCATACAATCCATTCGCGTGGTAACATATAGAAGTTCACCGGAAAACCTTATGTTTTCAAATAGAAGTTGTTCATCTACACTGAGAAAACGAACGCTTAACCGAGCTCGGTTAAAAAAAATTGACTAAAATTAACCAATTAACGTCATAAAATAACTAATCGTACATTGCTGTCACAGCCAAGCTAAAACAGTTAAATTAATTTGGTTGAAAACAACAGATTGAATGGTTGTGGTAACCGAAGAACTTTACTGATTTGATCTTGGTTAAATTTGTATAAGTAACTTGGTTAAAAGCTACCCTTTAAGTTGGGCTACTGAATTATAAATTGTTTGATTTTAACTGCTTTACTTAGCCGAAATAGTTCTTCGTTAAATTTTATTAAGTAACTTGGTTAAAACACAGATTACGTCATTCTTGGCTATTCTTGAAGAAGTAAGAATGTTACAGAAATATTCAGGTTGGCCGAGTGGTAGCGTAGCGGACTTATGTGTGACGGATCCATGGTTCGAATCCGAGAGTGTGCAACATTGGAAGTAAAATCTATTCGCATTGTTCAAACAAAAAAAAACAATTTACAGGAAAATAAATTCAAAGTAGGAAAAAAAAAACTTGCGAAATTTTTTTTTTTATGTTTTGGCTCTGGCTCATGTTTGGGCTTGATTCAACCGAATAGATTGGCAACGTTTTTAGCTGAATAAGTTGGTCAAAATCAACCGATTTTTTTTAACCGAGTCGAGTTGAGTAAATTTAACTAATCAACTTTGCAGGTGCTATATTTACGGTGTTACTCTATTAAATTTAGCAAAATGTTAACTATATTTAACCAAAACGTTTTCTGCATGTAGTAAATTAAATTCTCACCAAAATTCTTGTCTAGTGCAAACTAGAATCATGTTCGACAGTGAGAAGGTACAATGCTCCATTTAAAAAGTAAATATGCTCCTCCCTGTGGATACCATATAAATACCATTTTAAAATTAGTACATAGTTGCATTTATCTGACCCGTATATAACTCGTGGAAGTGATCTATTATCTTACTATTTTTATACTCTAGATGAAATCATATAGAGTATTATAAGTTTAATCCAGCCCGAAAAGTTTGTAACGCATAGAACCGAGCCTCGGACGAAGAAAAATTCTTTATATTATTTTATGTTTATTTTGGGCCAAAACACCCATATCCGTTTGCTGTTTGTCCGTCCGTCTGTCCGTCCGTCTGCCCGGCCGTCCATTTGCATGATAACTCAAGAACGCGATAACCTAGGAAGTTGAAATTGTAAAATGAACTTGTAAATGAAAAAAGTAAGGCTAAGTTCGTTAATGGGCGATATCCTTCCACTCCTTTGGGTACCTCTCATACAAAAGTCCTTGAAACACGTTTTCACAATTATTGCTCGAAAGCTTCAAGTTAGAACCTTACAATTTTGCATACTTAAAGTTTACAATGTTTGAAGCGAAAGTTCAGAATATGATTCAAATCAAATGAGTCTTTCGTGTAGCAGCCTAGAGAAGTCCTTCAAAAATGTATGCAAGTTATAGAATCCACTATAGCTCCAGTACGAGTTAAAGCAGGGATTCAAAATTTTACAGGAATTAGTTTTATATTAAAAGCAAGACTGAGTTTATTAGTTGGCGCCATCCGTCGACTCCTTTGGGTAGCTGTCATACAAAAGTCCTTAAGACACGTGTTCACCAATATTGAACAATAAATTTAAAGCGCTTTATGTTACGACTTTGAAATTTTGTATACGTTGATTTTATAATAGTCGCAGCTAAAACTATTAATATGAAAAATATCCCATAAGTCCTTCATGTAGTCGCCGTACAAAAATTCTGTAAAATGTCCTAACTTAATTTATGGAACTCACTATAAATCAAGAAATCGAGTAGCCACTATAAGTAAAAAGTCATGTAATAAATGTTTGGGCACTCCTCATTCTTTTGATATATTTTCAACTAAAATATAAATAGGATTTCAGTATTTCATCTAGAGTATCATACGATTGGCTTGGAGCCGATCGTGACTGCGTTATGTTTTAAACAGATTTTGCTACTAGTAAGGCACCTGAAATTTTTGACAGTTTCTTGAGCCCAACTCACCACCAACTTGTTTTTCTTGTGTACCCAGCAAAAAACGTGACTGGGGACGTTGGATACCTACTTATAAATCCCATCAACGCTCTAGAATCCAAGATACTCATACTTGTAGTGAGCATGGGGAGAAGAGCTATTCTACATGTATGTAGGAGTTAGGAAGTAACTATAACGCCTTTGACGTGAGTCAAAACCCATGACAGGTAAATATTTGAATAAGCACAACACAGGACGTCTTGGCGGCATAGTAGTGAGCTTCTCTGTCAATCCAACGGTCTTCCTCCACGCCCTAGCGCATTACAAAACGTTGTCGATACGTGATAGTTGTCACTGGGCATCAACACTCATTCTTTTGCGGTTTCAGAATCCGAGCCTACCTATTTCACGATTTTGTAACATAATCACATCACAAGTAATTAGTATTATTGCGGAATAACTTCTCTAATTACCTGATAGAAGTTGCCACTCCCAAATCGCATTTCAACCGCAGAAAAAACCTCCGACAGGTAAGAGGTGTAGGTATGTTGAAAAATTCCGCACGAGAAAACGACAAAAGAATTGCAAATAGTAGAAGGAAGACAAACAAAAACAAGACGGTAGTTGTTTTCTTGAAGAAAATAAAAATAAAACCGATAGCAACTTTTGTCTTGTAGTTGCTGCGCGGAGGGAACTTGAAACCAGTTGGCCTTATGTTGTAATTGATACTTGGCTTCAACTTCAACTAAAGCGGGACGCGCCGCGCAGCGAAGAAAAATTCAATTTCAAACAAACGGCATTGCATTCCGCACTCGCTACACCTGGAGCACTTACAAGCGCAACCTCACCTTTGGCCGAAATGATAAATTAATAACGTTGCTGCGGCCACACGAACTCGACTTGCAATCCAAAACTAAGTCGATATGTCACCTGGGAGCGTTGACATTTAATCTGCGTAGTCGACTTACCGTTGGTATATTCATAAGCCAAGTTACCTGGCAGCATCATATTATTTTATGATTACTTAATGTGTACAGGTAAAACTGCTCTAAGATCGTTTCGCAATCGGAAACAGTTTGAAATTACGCGAACAAATCCGTTATGAGACCGCGACAAGAAAACCAGGTCTGCTTGTAAGATATCGCGCATTTCGTCAAACAAAGACTGCAAATTGTATTCCAGTTTCGGTTGGACAAAAGGTAATTTTCAGGTGGTTGAGATTTTTTTGGCCAGGTTACTTGTTACCTTTATTAAGCCATCGGCAACCTACTTCAACATTTCTTCAGTTCTTTCTTTCGATTCGAAGACAAATTGCCCGACTGACACTTGCTTCGAATAGAATTAATAGGATGACATTGTGGCCGTTTGTTCCAGAGATTCCTCGGCTGCGTGGACAAAGCCACACGATCCGGCCACCGAACTACTGCAGAGAGTGTCTTCGATGCGGTGGCCAATTTATCTAATGGACAAACCATTCAGTGTAATTCCAAGTATAATTGCAAAATGTACGGAGCTGCCGGCCGGCATGACCGCACTCACTTTCCACCATTGATGCTCCTCGACTTTATTAGAAGAATTTATTGTGCCCTCTTCCCCAAGTTAATGGTCTTTTGTGTAGCCTATCAATGCGAAATTGATGATACTCCCTGCGATGATGGAAATCAGTCGCAGCTAGCAGCGTGTTTTGTATGGAGTAATAACGACAATGTCACCTCAATTAGTCGCGGAATAATTTTATGGTCATGGCATGCTAATGCTGCTGTCTTGGTAAGAATTTCTAGATAGGTTTTTTTTTAAACTACAAGTATTTATAGGTTGACTTTGCGCACGATTGAAAGAAATGAGCAAGGAGTCGTACACGAATAAATACGCACAAAATGACATTATAGAGATTGGTGAAACCAGTAAGCCGATAGTAGCTGATATTAGCGAGGATGACACAACTTGCTAAAAAAATGGAGCAGTCCTACACAGTTTCAGGTGGCAATTAACATCTCCGCTGAAGCCACTGACTTAAGGAGGTATCCTATCCGTATTGTGTGTGGTTACGTACTCTGGGTACAAATACCAGCTGTTTGTGTCAATGACTTATTCCAGAGAGTACTTAAATATCTAAGCATTTATGGCATTTTGACTAGCCTCGAAACATCAAAGGTCACCGTGGAAAATTGATCATCCCTTAAGGAGATCACAGAACAGTTCAATATTTGCCAGTGCTGGGTGTCAGATCCCATGGATACTCCATGTAACTGTATGACAGACGAGTTCGCTCGACGACTTCAGATTATACCGGAGCATGAAGACAATCATTCATCTTCTGTGTACCTGTCCAGCCTTAACCGCTAGGAGGAAATCTCATCTAGGAGGTTACATCTTCGGCACTTTCAGTGACCTTGTCGCAATGGAGTTTGAGAATCCTACGCTTCATTATAGGCTTTAAAGGATTTAACGTGTAGAATCGGATTTCATGATCCTATGGTAACACAACGGATCTTTTTAGACCTAAGTATGTTCGTGCTCTCATAGCCAGCCACGTATTTCTATGTACCTAATAATTATGATATACAACCATTTCCCTAAAAAAACGGGATGGCTATGGTCGTTACCGAATACCTTGCTTCTTTTACGTCTATGCCTATGTTGACGTCGCAGCATGGCATTGTTTATACTCTAGATGAAATCATATAGAGTATTATAAGTTTGATCCAGCCGAAAATTGTGTAACGCATAGAACCAAGCCTCGGACGAAAAAAAGTGATATAATATTTTTTGTTTATTTGTGGCCAAAAGCTTGACGTCCGTCCGTCTGTCCGTGAACACGATAACTTAAGAACGCCTTGACCTAGGATCTTGAAATTTTGAATCTAAGTGTTTGGTTGAACTTGTAAGGCTAAGTTCGTTAACGGGCAAAATCGTCCCACTTCTTCGGGTAGCTGCCATACAAAATGTCCTTGAGACACGTGTTCAAGAATATTGGCCGATAACTTCATAAGGGTTTAAGCTACGACTTGGAAATTTTGTATGAGTTCATTTTCCAATATTTGGAGCTAAATGTATGATTATGAAGAAAATCCTATTAGTCCTTCGAGTGGCTGCCATACAAAAATCCTATTAAAATATCTTCATTCAATTCACGAAACTCACTATAACTCAAGTAATCGTTTAGCTATGCATTTAGAATTTTGTACAAATTAGTTTTGAGTGAATACAAAGTTCGAGTTTACTAATCAGCGAAATCATTTTACTCCTTTTGGTACCTTCCATATAAAATGTCCTCAAAACATGTATGTGTTCAAGAATATTTACCAATAACTTCGGAATGCCTAAGGCTACGACTTTGAAATCTTGTATAAGTTGTTTTTTCAATAGTTGGAGCTAGGTCTATGATTATGAAAAAAGTCCTTTTAGCCTTTCGTGTAGTCGCCATACAAAGATCCTACCAAAATGTCTTCACATAATTTACGAAACTCACTATAAATGCACAAATTAGTTCTGAGTGAAAACAAAGTTTGAGTTTACTAGGCAGATAAATCCTTTTGCTCCTTCTGGTACCTGCCATATAAAATGTCCTTAAAACAAGTTTTCTAGAATATTGGCCGATAACTTCAGACAGGTTTAAGCTATGGTTTTAAAATTTTGTATGTGCTAATTTTGCAATAGTTGGAGCTAAATGAATGATTATGAAGAAAATCCTATTAGTCCTTCGGTTGGCTGCCATGCAAATATCTTGTTAAAATATCTTCATTTAATTCACGAAACTCACTTTAACTCAAGAAATCGTGTAGCCACGAAGCTTAAATTTTGTACAAATAAGATTTAAGCAAAAAGGAAGTTAGACTGAGTTTGTCAGTAAAATTTCTTGACTCCTTCGAGTAGCTTCCATACAAAAAAATCCTTGAAAAGACAGTGTTCTAGAAAATTTGTCGATGGCTTCACAACCATTTTAGCTGTTTGTTTAAAATTTTGTATACGTTTGTTTTCCAATAGTTGAAGTTAAATGTATATCTTTGAAAAAAAATCCATTCGAAATGTCTACACTTTATTTATGGAACTTACTATAATTAAAGTAATCGTTTAGCTGTAAATTTAGAATTTTGTACAAATTAGTTTTGAGTGAAAAGGAATTTCGAGTTTACTAGTCAGCGAAACCCTTTCACTCCTTCTGGTACCTTCCATACAAAAAATCCTTAAGATACGTATTCAACAATATTTTCCCATAACTTTTGAACGCGTCAAACTACGAATTTGAAATTTGGTACACATTAATTTGTGGATGGTTTAAAGAAAGGGATAAATATATAAGAAATTGAGTGAGTCCTTCCTGCACCTCACATGTGAATGTCCTTCAAAAATGACATTTTATTCCCGATGGCACACCCAGTTCAAGAAATGATTTTAAGCATTGATGATATTGTTTTTAAGTTTCAAGTAGCAACTGAATGGAGATCCTTAATAAAGGACATACAACATGCACATATGTACGTAATTCTACTTTAGACTCAACTACAATATAAATTGGAGTGCAGTATTCATCTAGAGTATTATACGATTGGCTTGCAGCCGATCGTGACTGCAGTATGTTTTTATAACAGTTTAGAAAAAGCTTGGCAAAACCATCAAAAATTAAACTAAATTCTACAGAAAATTTTGAATTTGTGTACGTTTGCTACGATTGACTGATAGGTCAACTGTCGTAAAAATAATCAAGAAACGAACAGAAAAGGAATTGAGACACAGCTTTACTACGTCTGGGATGCGTTCGGAAATTAACTCGGGTATAGTTAGAGTTACCTTCAGAGTAAATTAACACATGTGCGAGAGTAAACTCTATGTTGGTATTATTTCCGAACCTTAACCACACGCTCGTACAGCTGAGTGATGGTAGCCGGCATCCAATTCCATTCTCGAAAATTACTTGTCGCCAAGCAGATTCGGACTTGGTACCAGGTGCTCCGAAGGCATATACTCTAGTCACTAAGCCACCCAGCTTACTAAATTATCTACTTCGAATTGTCAATGTATTCCTACTAAAATCAAGAACAAAATATTCCTAATTTTAGTAACTCAGGAAGAAATCAAGAACTCTCTTCTAAATTGGGCAGTCAAGTTATATTTTCTAAATTTAAGTATATATCTTCCTAGATCGAGAAAGTTTATTCTTGACGAATATATTATAAATATAAATTTGTTTTACGAACACAAGTTTTTATTTTGCGAAAAATGAAAGATTCTTAATTCAAGAATAGTTATCTTGTTTTAAATAGATTAAACTAAATTAGAGATTTTTGTTATTGAAAGAAGATATAGGTATATTCTTATTTCACGATTTTCTTGGCTTGAGAAGTGCATTATCTAGATTTTAGAATGCGATTTCTTTCCGTGAATTTAAAAAAATACTGATCACTTGATGTTTCGAGTCACATGTGACGTTTCTAACTCCGCGTAAACTTGGATTGTGACTCGAACTACTAGAGTTACCTCGATTACGTCATTAGAGTAAAATTGACTCCGTTCCACATTTCCGAACGATTTTTTTATTCTACTCTTACTCGAGTTAATTTCCGAACGCGTCCCTGACGTCATTAACTGTTATAACTAGACGTAGACGTAGTCGAAGCGACCTTAATATATGATTACCTGTGATTAGGTATCTTATTTTTTTTATTTTTCAGTTAAATTAATGAAGAATTGGTTTATTGTTCCATACCAATAACTCAAAAGTGATAAAAGTCTTAAATACATATCGTAGCTTAATAAAAATTAAAAAGTTGAGAAATTAACTGCCATTTTTCCATAGGGCATCTATCGCATATCCTCGATTACGCCTCGCGGCATCTATCCCATGCTTTAGAATTCTATTCTTCTCATGATGGGCTTGAAAAATTTGTTATAATATCTAGAATTATTTATATGAATTAGAAAAATAGGTTATTACTCTTTGTTATGAACTAAACCAGCTGCTATATAAAGTTTATGACATTTTTTTTATTTCATCGGTAAAATTCATTTTTTTATTAGATACAATAAATTACCTAAGTGATTAGACATGATCTTTACAGCTTTAGTATAGATGGGGCCATGCATCAATTTTAAATGTTGTATGATTTAACTATAATTTATACTAAATTTCGACAAAAACCTTCTACGATTAATAATTAATTAACCTACTTAAAGCTAACTTAAGGGTAACTTAAAGCTAATAACGTTCCTACTCTATTCCTTATAGAGGGGTGCTAATCAGTGCGTTAATGAGAGGATTTGTATTGTTCCTACATTTGTTGATGAAGGAATTTGAAATTTTACTAGATAGTTCGCTAATTTTAGAAACTTTGGCCTCATTATGCACTCGGAAGGTCGAGTAATAATATGGTTTGTTAAGAACCACTTTCAAACATTTATTTTGTCTAATTTGTAGTTTGTTTTTATGGCAGGCTGCACATATATTCCATATTGGGGCAGCGTATAAGAATATTGGTTGCATGACCATTTTAAAAATTAGGAGTTTGTTGTAGCCCGACAGTTTACTTTTACGATTTATTAAAGGATAGAGTGCATGGATACTACGAGTTAACTTTTCGCAAGAATTTTCTATGTGAGTTTGGAAGGTGGATTTTCTATCTAGAACAAGACCTAAATAGGTGATTGAGTTTGACCATTCTATGGGCACGCCATTTAGGACCAGTGGTCTGCTAGAGAGTTTTCGACGTCTTCTTTTCCGCGAGAAATAAATAAGTTGCGTTTTACTGGGGTTTATTTTGAGAGATTATTTTTTCGAATATTTTGCTAAGTACCGGAAGATTGATTGGTCTATAGTTGGAAGGTTGGGAAGGATCTTTACCCGGCTTAAGGATTGGAATTATGATGGCACTTTTCCATTGCGAGGGGAAATAATTCAATTTTAGACAGGAGTTTTATATAAAGTTCAAGAATATTGTAGTCTTTATTGGAATATGTTTATGTCTTAATATTTTTGCAAATATAGTATAATACTAAAACGAAAAGTGGGGCATCCGCAGTTTCCCTTATATGTTTGTATCGGGGAAATAACTTAATTTGTTAAAGTCCAACATCGTGCCGTTTTATCACATTGTATTACAATACATCCTTTATGTACTGGAGATGATCGATTGCGTTCTCTACGTATATTTGACACTTGAAGTAAAATGCTTTTCACTGCTATTTACATTATGTCACACTCTTATGGTGCTTTTACACGAGCGATTAGAATTGCTCAATTTGCAGCAATTTCAGGCAATTTTGACGTCACGAAAACATACAGCAACATTCAGCAACATCAGCAATTGACGATATGGAGCAATTTGTTGTCAACTCGTTGATCAACTGTAACTAGCGATATGGAGCAATACTACGCAATTTGGCAATGACATTATACACGGATAACTCAGTATATGAACAACACGAAAGGAAATTTGAAAAATAAATCTAAAACTTAGAATAAAACTTGAAATATTTGAATTCTAGTCCGTTATCACACGAAACTTGACAAATAAAACCAAAACTTAAAACAAAACTTGATAGCTGGATCATCAAACGATGAAAATTTCCCGAAATTTTCCAATCTAGTGAAAATACAGCAACTATAGGGCGAGGAATACCAGCAATATGTGAAAGCATTGTCAAATTGCTGCAATATTGTCCCAACTAACACGATGTTGCCCGGTATTGCTCCATTAATCGCTCAAATAGTTTTGGCAACAATCGTCGGGCAATTAATTGCTGGAAAATTTTCCTTTAAGCAGGCAAAACAATAACAATTTGACAGTATGTACTAAGTCAGTGCATTTCATTTTTATCTGGCTTCGAAAACGATATCTTGTCGTCACCATGAGCTCCACCGTTCATGGTATTATTATATTATACCCAGGAAAGAGTCATACAGGATCTTGAAATTAATTTGGCCAAAGTGGTACGATCCCTTCGAAGATGCCATAATGTTGTAAATAGCTGCAGTCGTAGGTACTCAGTTACATAATAATAATAATAATAATAATCAATGGCGCAACAGCCCAAATCGGGCCTAGGCCTTAAAGTAAAGCTAGAGTCGATTATTACCCCGATTTTAACTCAGGTAAGTGCTCTAGCCACTAAGCCACCCAAACTACTCAGTTACATATTGACTATTAACCATTTTACTGTCTGGAACCACAAACTTGAGTATGACAATGAAATTAATTAATTTAAGTTAGATTTAACTTAATATTTGGAATCTAGAGCATGTATGGTATATGTCTCACTATCAAGAGAATTTGCCATATACCTACGTCAGACCTCAAGTTTCAATTTCAGTTTAGAAGGGTTGGGTAATATCTTAAACTCTTAAACTATGCCACACCTTTCTGATAAGGTATTAAGGTCCTTTCCCAATACCTTGCTTCGTCTACGTCTGCTATCAGAATAAAATTCTAGCCAACAGATGGAGTGGCATAGTTTAAGAGTTTAAGATATTTGTTACTACATATCTTCATTTAGGTATATATCATCAACTGTTTTTGTTTTGCACACATGGTATTAGAGCAAGGGTTCTTCGTTGTTCGGTTATCGCAATTTTTTTTATACTAAAAAGGTGAAAACGCCGTAAAAAAAAAAATTGTTCCACATGTAATCAGAAAATTCACCAAGCATGACTTATTACTGAAAATGAGATATTTAGCGATTTTAAAACAATGTTGTGACAGCCACAAGATCCTACACATTACTGTGAACAGAATAAGACATTATTGAGTTGGTTTACGTTCCAGCTGCGAAATATATTGTTAACCTTAATCAATTTCCTAGGACGTGGCAAAGGCAGCGTTAAAGCAAAGAATTTTCACAAAACTTGTTTCAACTGTCCTGAAAACCTGGCACCATGATTCCGTAGGTGTTACACGATCTCGTCTCATCCAGCTCCCCATTAAAATGCAAACAATGTTGCAAACTTATCTAGCATCTAGCGAAACCGAACACACCTACTTAGCAAGAAATGTCTTATTCAAACCTCAAGCGAATTCCTCAATTTTTTTCCTATAAATCAACCGCAAACCAACAAGTCACTCGAACAAAATATAAATTGCATTACAATAAATTTTCTGGCGACTGGCGAATCGGAAAAAGCCCATTTCAAACGATCTAAAATCAAAACAAACGATTCATCAACTCCTCCGCTTGTTTAAATATTGAGAAGGTCGTAATAATCTTCCGCGTTGTGTTTACAAACAAAAGTTTTATAAAAGTTAGGGTACATAAAGTGCGAGCGAGTGTGGCGTCTTACCGTTTTCTTAATAACAATCAGCTTTTCGGTGAAGAAAATTGTGTGGAAAACGACACCCAGCATAAACAAGGCCGGCAATTAATTGACAGCAATAAACCAAAGAACTGAAGGAAAGGAGTCTGCATTCCAAGATTCTTCTTCCGTCTGAAAAGAGCTCTTGAGGTCTGTTTCCGCCTCGTATGAAATAACAAAGAACACTTCTGGCACAGAAACAAACATTCAAGGGCAACACTCTACTGAATTCTAAAATCCTTTTTCTGACAGGGACTTTTTCTTTAATTTGGGGTCATAACTGCCACCATTCGATTTATTTTCTTACATCGTCGGGTACGGGTTCATCTTGAAAATTTCTTTCGCCATCTACTCTGCGTGTTTGTTGTCGGCTAATTTCTAGAAATCCATGCAAAGACACTCACTTGCTTGAAGAACAGCGAGAAAAAATCGATAAAAAATTCCTGAGAATAGTGTCGTGGTCTTACAAGTCTGGGCCTGGGATCGTACAAAAGGAAACGTTCGAAGCCGAACAAAAACTGTATCTTGGAGGCCACCACGAACGTTACAACAACTGGTTTTTCTCAATGAGATCGGTTTCGATGATCGTCAGGGAGTTGAGGCTGTTTCGCAGCAACTTCTTACGAACTAAAGATCTTATTCTCAGGATTTATTACCAAAGAATGTTGGTAAACATTTCGAGCTCGATGGAAAAAAAATCCAACAAATCCCGACCATCCCTTTCGGTGTCTTTCTACGCGCGTTCCATAGAGGTAAGAAGAATGTATGTAAGTAATCAAATTGCTGGCATAGTGTTGAAACTTCTTCTCAAGGTCTTGCGAACGAATCGAATCTATTTCAAGATCTTTCAAGCTCTCGCGGTAATTCTAATCCAAAACGTCTTAAGGCTCCTCACGTTCTCACATATGTTTCGAATCGCTCGCTAGCTGTACATGCAGCGAGGTGAAACATTTATCTTACGCAGATACTAAGATTTCGACGATTGTGGGTAATTGGGGCAGTCGGAGTACCCCGGTAGTAACAAGATTAATTTTATGATAATTTCGGTGTCAATTTTCTCGATGGTGAGGGCTAATGTTGGAACACGCGTAGTCTAGCCAAGAATCGAGAATTATGGCATGAGGTCTTGGAAGTGGAAGCATGTGGGACATCAATCAGTCAATCAAAATTGGAAGATTTTCAGCGGCACGATATTATCAAAATGAGACATGTGCCAGTGGGTTTGTATACAGTTTTGCCGAGTACCACCCGCTGTGAAGATTGGCCATGTGCATGATTTTTGAAATAGGAAGTATCCACACAGATCATAGTGACAGACTTTTGAAATTTGGTTTTCACTGCTCCAGCAACGACGACAGCAAAATTTTGTGTGTTTTGCCAATTTTTTTTTAAGTATAATGACAATGTATTTATGTTTTTATTCAAGGTTTAACCTTTAGTAGGTACTCACAGCGCAGATGCAAACTTAATTAAAATTATGGCAAGCGTGACGGCACTTAAGTCACTAAAAATATATCTTTTCTGTACATGTATTTGCTGCCAGCCGCTCTTACTTTTTGATCAAATTTCCAACTTCCAATCTACGAGCATCAGACCAAAGCTTCTCGAAGTGTAAGAATAAAACTTTTTGGTGGTGTTTTCACCTACCCGGTTTAACTTCTAATGAAATTCGTTTAAAAACACAAGTAATATGGTATATACATATAGGTAGGTGCGATACTCAATCAATATCACCTTACTAAGTAGGAGGCTTAGCAAACTGCATGCTTCCCCATATGTATCAATAATACAGGAACCATGGATTCACAGTAGGCGCGTTTGTGGACTGGATTCGATTCAGGGAGGCCGGATCTTTTATGATGAAGGATCTGAAAGACCACGTGCCTGTCTTTTCATATCGAATATGATAGCTGTTGAGGCAGTTCATCTGTCAAGATGTCGTAGCATGTATACGGCATGTATACGGCGTCGATGTTATGAGGATGGAGGAACTCCGTTCTCGCTCCCTACCTGAGCTTTTGAAATTTGTGAGGAGGACGAAAAAGTTCGGGTAGAGACTGGGGATTCGAATATAATGGGCCATTGTGACTTGAATGTTCAAGACTCGCCTTTCAGTGTGTCTTCCCCGCACCAAACAACAGCAACCTTACTAGTTAAAATCCTTTAAAGAAATTTTCTGTTAGCTCCTTGTAGGATTATATGAGTACTTGGCTTCTCATGATGAAACCATGCACTACAAGTTTTAAGCACTACTCTCTTCTTAAAAAATGTGCAGTTTGATCAGGTCTAGATTTATAATAATTCGAAAAGCGTCAAACGATCTATGCACTTCTTGCATGTTCTACACACCTCTCGTATTAACGAATATGCTTAAGTATGTATGCAGAGCACGGGATCAGTTAA
The DNA here is from genome assembly GCA_949128065.1 of Beris chalybata. Lineage (NCBI taxonomy): Eukaryota > Metazoa > Arthropoda > Insecta > Diptera > Stratiomyidae > Beris > Beris chalybata. Next base: position 94,224,925 of record OX421897.1, read on the forward strand.
ATATTTAATTGCAAAGTATTCATTGTTACCAATATAAACTGTAATATAATACAATATTTATATATTATATATCAGATTGACTAGCCTATTAATAAGAAAATTCGAAAGTGAAATTTAGAGTCAGTTTCTCGATCGTAAATTAACGTATCACTTCTTTCTTAATGATTCATCTGAAAAATAAATTTGTACATTCCTATTATATCATAATCCTATTCATGAATGTTATAAATTCGCTTGCACTGTTAGTCCATTTGATGTCATTATTATTTTTTTATAGTTTCTTTCATATGAATATACAAAAAAGAAAAAAAAAATTTTTCCACAGATATTCATAATATTAATGAATATTTGCATCGGCTTAAATATAATGTTACTGATATTATGTATCATCATATGTATGTGTAAATTTTCATTGTTGATATATAGTTTTTTGGTTCAGTGTGGATGACATTCCATTTTAGCGCTGATTGCGTGAGTTGTATAAACCTTTGTAAAATCCCCTTGATTCTTTTCCTAGATTGAAACATTTTACATTAGTGAAACTCTGTACAGTGCCTGCCGTGAAAAGCGCCTTCGCCAGTTTGTTTGAAATCAGAAATTACTTTTAGGTGTGTTACACTAAAACTTCCGTATATGAAATTGAGCTTAGGTCAAACGCATACTGAAGACTAAACAGTGGATAACTTTTTGATTGCATCGGGCTGCGCACACTTTTATCTGTCCGACTAAATTATGTAGTCGATGTCCATGCGCACGTTGCTCAAGCCACTCGGATGATATTAAATTGGTACTAGTATCAAGCTATTACCACTGCTAGAGTATTTATGCTTTAATTTGCATCCCATCAGACAGATCTACACGTTACACACAAGATACGCTCAAATGCAGAGTGAACCCCGATTGTATGCAATCGCGTTTCCTCTAGTGCTCTAGTTGAAGCTGTTCTTATGGTCGGAATGTCAACATTCTTTCAATTCAATATTGGTCATAGTGAGAAATCGCACGGAGCCAAATCAGGTGAATACGGCGTATGATTCAACACAGACTTGATTCCGAGACAAAAATTGACAAACAATGAGTGAGGTGTGCATTACCGTGTTCACTGAATTCGGGTCGAATACGACGGATTCTGGACAACACACTATTCAAAACTTCAAAATAAAATGCGTAAGTAATTGCTTGGCCAGTTTAAACGAACTTTCTGTCTACAATGCCTTTGCTGTCAAAAAATTAAATGAGCATTGTTTTGATTTTTGGTTAAATTTTGAACATCGACAAAAAAGTTGTTTTGGAAGAACTGTCATAACTTTGCTATCTATCGACGGGTTGAAAATTCTAACGCTAGTCTGAATACATAGATAGTCCTACCAGTTGTTCAGATATGGTTCGAGTCTCGGAACTTCTTTGTCGCACTGTGCATTTTGTAAGTCGCTAATAACACAGCAAAGACTATAGCTGGCGAAAACTGGTTTGTAAATAGCGTCTCGGTGTTAAAAGCGTGCGTCAATGTGTTCGGTGTAAGTCTACCATCATCGAACGTTTGCGGCACGACACCAATCCGAATGTTTATTTATTTGGCCAGTCGTGTTGAGAAAATGGATAAAAAAGGACAAAAAGGGCTTAATAGAACATAAAAGAACAAAAGAGTTCAAAATGGCAAAAATTGGCAAAACAAGGTAAGGTCCTCAAAATCCATTTCCTGTTCATTACACTTTAATTTTATCAACTTCAGACGCTTGTTTCAAAATAGATTTTTCATATTTCCTTTAATACGCCTACATTTCTCCGAACTCCGATCAGTCTTTTCGTTCAAGGCCATGAAGTAACCTTCCAATCTTTTAAGTTCGTACCAATCATAAAACTGTCAAAAGCAAGAACTGTATTTTCTAAAAATTATATAATCTATTTTTGATACCACTTCAAGAAATCTAAACATTTTAAAAATGAACCTAACGATCAAAGAAAATTCGCATTCCATCTATGAAAACATGCCAAAATTAATTACATCCACTCGGTCAATGTCCGAAATCGCCAACAACTTCCCACAAACTTTAATTCAAATGTTGATAAAAGTGGCGCCTTCGCTACGATTAAGCAGACATCGAAATTAATAACAGAAAATAGACCTAAAACTAAACTTGAATTATATATCGCTGTATAAGATACATAAAAAAAATTTATATTCTACCTAATAAAACACGACTTTTCAGTAAACAAATTTTTACTCGAAATAATCCATCAAAATCAAAATCAACATTTTATATGTTATAATGAACTTCAACGCCTCCATGCGTAACTCGTAAAGAAAAATTTATTTTAAAAGAAAATACGGAACAAGAATATGTTCTAATTTCTGTGCGAAAAAAAAATGTTTAAATGATGCCAACAAACTTACCGGAATGTCCACCAGATATTAAAGCACATCGTGTTCAGCCAAAAGAAGGCTGCCAGGAAGAAGAAATGCATAAAAATTGCTGAAAGAAAAAGAATTAAAAAATTTATATTAAAATTTTAGTAACATAATATGCATATTAAAAGACCATGGCCGCTATTCACTGTCGTCATAAAGTAGGCTTTAAGTTAGAGCTGACTTTAGTGTCATATAAATTATACGACACTAAAGTCAGCTTTAACTCAAAGCGAACTTTATGACGACTGTGAATAGCGGCCCATATTTTTAAAAAGTTGTACCAGTGTTAAAACTGCGTTTTTGTCACATTTTTCCAGGTGATAAGAAATTTGGTAGATAGACGTTAATTTTCCATATCATATGTTTCAGATATTAGTGTACGTTTCTTGCGCGCTTAACCATATCATAGTAGTGTATTAAATTTACATTGAAAATATATAAAAGAAAATTATAAAATAATCATAAAAGTTAAAAGAAAATTGTATATTCTAGCCTACCATTTATCCAAAAAAGTTTTAAGAGAATCATAAAAACAGCAATATTGTAGCTATTTTCTCTATCAATTTTTAATGCTACTCTGCTCTGGATAAATGCGCAAAAAACTAAACCTCTGATATCGATTCTGCAGCGGAAATCGAGCGGATACTGAAAAATGTCGAACATGGGCGGAACATTTTGAGTAGGAGCTGACTGAGTTCAGTTGTTAGGAAGTGATTTAGTATACTCCACCTGTACTGAAATTTCGAGTTGGGACTTTTTCCTATTCATCGGCAGACAAAACTGTACATCGAAGTGCCTAGACTAGAAAGCACTAAGAACTTTACTGGAAAATAAATATGTACATACATAGTTCCGATTATTAGTTGGTATTGGTACAGTTATGACTTCAAGAATTCGCAAAAACAGTTGGAACAACCGTTGTTTAGTGTATTCCCTGCTTAACACAACAAATTTTGTAAAATCCACAAAGTGGTTTTAGGTTCGACGAAGCTATCATAATCTAATGGGGAGCATAACGGACGAACACTAACGTCAATGTGAAGGAGGATGACAACATCAAACTCAAGGCAAAAGATAAACACCCAAATTCGGGTGTTTATTCAATAGTCAAAATAATATACAAAATAGCAAAGATAACTACAGATACCTTGATTTTGTTAAAAAGCCAAATGCTCTCACTCACAACAAGATCTCATTGAAATATACATTCATCCCAAAACACTGGAAATTCATAAATATTCACTCTTGCAATATTTTACCCTTTACAACGCCGACCTAATAAATCTGAAATAATCAACGTCTTTATTCCAATAGCTGACATACAAATGTCATTCATAGTAATGAGTATTTGCATTCGTCCGAAGTCGCGATATTGCGTAGAGTAATATGATATACCTCAAATTTGCTATCGTTAACACTACATAGATTGGCTATATTAATAACAAAAACCTTGCCCAAACAAAAGTCATAAAAACAGGGTATACATATACATACATGCTTGCGTTCACCTAAATAAGTCATAATTCGAGAATGTATTATTTGCTACTACAGAGTTAAAAGTTTCATCTATGTTTATAATAACGTAATTTCTTACATTATCAGTCGAACAAACGTGCACCGCATCTCAGTATTAAATGCATTACGGACCTCTACCCAAAAAAACTAAAAATACTTCCAGATTGTTGGCAGGTTTGTGTCTTAAGACTGGTCCTGTGGAGATCCTTGGTAAATTTAGGATCCTTTGTTATAAATTTTAAGATAATCACTTTCGAAGTTACATTAATAGAACTTTTAATTTATTAAATGACGTGCTCCAAGGTCTCGAAAAGCATTCATGCTCTTTACCCCCTAATTAACAGGAATTCCAAGCTTTCGGTACATAATAAACTCCTAATTTTTAAGCAGGTCATTCAACCTATAATATCGTATGGCGCTCCTATATGGCGTCATAGTTCCGCTTCTCATCAAAAAACATTGCAAGTCACCCAGAATAAATGCCTAAAAATACTGTTGAATTTACCCTACGACTTCTCTACTAAACGCCTACATAAGATAGCTAACGTGCATAACATAAAAACACTGGCCGACAAAAGACTTGAGTCCTTTTTAAAGCGATGCCAATATATACGTAACCCGCTGGTTGCATCGTTCCTTTAGATCATGCCTTACATTGCATCTTCTTTTTTCACTATATCCTGCAGTTTGTCACGCATTATCATAGCCCGGTATCCATGTTAATAACTTGGTAATCCTTTAGTTCTAAGTTAGTTTTAAGTAGCTTAAGTTTAACAGGCAAGGTTTTTGCTCTTTACTTTTCCTTGGCAAATTATAATACACAATTCAATTATTTCTTTTCCACATTGCCCAAGTGCTATAAATTTCACAACTTAGCTGTTAAGATGATAAGTCTAATCTCTAAAACATTATTGTTCTGTTAATGTATTTTGAAATATTATAAATAAATATTGTTTAAGTTTAAAAAAAAAAAATAATTTATTAAACAATATTAAAATATTTAATTTGATTGTTGGGATCCTTGAGATCTTTTTTGAATTTATAATATTTGATATTTAAATTTACAATTATTATTTTACAATTAATAGCAATTGCGATTTGCTTCGATATCTTTTTAGACAGCCATAAAAAAGAAATTCATATTTTTATAAGCAATTGATGATGAATTTTATTATTCATCCAAGTCGTACAAATTCTCCATTGCATTGACAGTGACAAAACTATTGATTACAAAGTGGAATATTCCCCTGAACGAAATATTCCTGTATAGTCCTATTAACAGGAATTATTTATAATTAGACTGGTCCTAATAGAAAGAACCCTTGATACTCCAAAAAAAATTTCCGGTTCCGAAGTACCTACATATGTAATCTCGTTAAACAGGTTTCACTGTAGTTATTATCAAACCTACTATCAAGGTCGTCTCACACTTAAGCAGTTTCCACATTTTTTAAATCTCATCACTGTCCCAATTAAAGAATTTAACAATAAACATTTCGAAAGTGGACCAGTATTCCAGAATAATTTTTCTGTTATTCGTGATACTAATTTTTGAAAAAAGAAGTAGTAAGTGCTCATATCGCTGCATCATCAACATGAAAAATTTCGCACGTGATGTGAAACTTCTTCGGAACGTTGTTTCTATGTTCTACCACAATTTCCTGACCATCGTGACCACACGACGGCCGACAAACCACGAAAAGAATCCACCAAAATAAAACTATAGCCGAAAGCATTACTAGGTCCATTAATTTTAGGTCACTTAGGTGTTCACCTATAAACAAAATTGAAAGAAAAACCGCTGTGAAGTAGATCCATATCACCTCTAGCCCGGCGAATATAAACAGGTGTGAATAATAATACATATGGTACTATACACCGTGCGAGCGAACATCTTTCATTTCGGTCTAATGAAGCTTAGTAATAAGAATAAATAGATACCATGCTGGAGAGATACACCATTAGACCCCGACATAGATTGCAGGGAAAACGTGTTAAAGGCCAATCAAAAAAACTTATGGACTTCACGTTATCCAAAAATGAATTAATGGGTCATCAGGTGTGTAACTGTATACCTTACCTGTACCTTTGATAATAAAGAGATTCGCTTCTTGGTAGTGTGGAAATAGAAACAAAATAAGAAACAAAAAGTGCTTCGGATATTTTTTAATTAGAACGGACGGTATCTGTTCGAAACCTTCGGCCTCTTTCGAAAATTCTTCCCGACCAGCAAATCTTATCTATTAAATTCGAGGTGTTTTATTCACTTTTCCCCGTGACCATAGCTAATTAAGAAAAATTAATTCTATGCTATGTGACCCGCTTTAATAGTTAAGTTAATCTGCGTTCCCGTACTAGAGTCGGCGGCTTCTTTGGCAAATTGAAACAAAGTGTGACATACACGGAAGCCAAGAAATAATCGCTGAAAATTTTACTCTTAACTCATTTTTATGGTCACGAGAAAATCGGTTTAAAGTTTAATTATAGCAAACTATACGAGCGTTGTGTGTGACTATTCATCTTGTTGATCGCTGTCGCATTTTTTGTAAGCGTATTTTTAGAAGTTTTGTTTTTATTTTTAAACACCGTTTAATCCGAGGCAATTTATAAATTGTTTCGTATTTAGAAAGCATGACTTCTACCTTAAAAGTAGAGCTTAACCAATGGGAACGATCAAGTCGAAATTGACCATAAAAACTTAATCTTTCCGCCTTTCTGAAAATTCCTTGTCTGAAATCGTAAAGAATCCTCTGGATTAAGTTGACTCTCTGAGGATGTATAATACCTAAAATAATAGTCTACCGATCCGATTTTATCATAACGGTTATCATCGTTTATATGAGAAAAGGAGCTACATGTCAGTATCAATATTGAGAGGAAGTTGCGGATGATTCTCCACTTGAGAGTGTTTGTCGAGGGCTTGAGATTGGCTGTAGTGGCCTAATATGACCCTGTGTTTATAGATCCAAAGAAGTAGGGTCAAATCACACTCTCATGACGCAGTGCCACATTTTTTATGGATTTTTATAATGGAAATCAGTTGATATACTGTAATTAAGCTCCAAGAAGCTATCCCCTTCTGGGGAACAGTGAAGCTGTTGTTGGCTAAATAGCGTCTAAATGCTGAGAGATTAAAAATACTATAATACGACGTTTCATTGAAAAAATACAGAAACACAGAAGAATGAGTCGAAACATGAACATTTGGGAAATTGCGACACTTGCCTTACCACAGTGCAGTATTAAGTTCAAATTTGTTTGATGAACAGCTTAATTTGACCCCTTGAAGACGTTGGGGGTGTTTGTATGACTGGGTTAAGAAAATGTTCAAGGACCTCTCATGCTGCAAAGCTTAAATCAGGAATTCGCTATTGTAAAGCCATTTGGAAAAAATGGTGGATTTGTGTGGAGAGGTACGAGAGTGTTTGGCCAAACTATGCTGGACCAGGTCTTACCTAACTAATCTGGCTCAAATTTCCCGATGTTTTAACAGTAACAGCCAAGCTCCAACAGTTGGTATAAGGCCTTATCGAAGCTTTGCTTCAGTACGGAAGTTCATTTTGCTTCCAAGAAAAATATTTATTCATTTTTTTTTACTTTTGTTTTCTTCTAACTACGAACTTATTTTCCTGTAAATTGTTACTTTTTGTTTGAAAAATGCGAATTGACCTTGCACAATCTCGGATTCGAACCACGGTTCCGTCGCACATTAGTCCACTACGCTACACAATAGACCAATCTGAAACATTGTTGTAATAGGGTTGAAGCCGAATCACTTGGCATTATGGACGACGAGCGAAGTATTTCGGAACCTTTATCGAAGTTAAAATTCCACAATCCGCCATAAGACTATTGGTATTTACTTCCATAAGGCCTTATAGAGCTTTTACAGAAGCTATAGCTTCTGAAAGTTCAACTTCTGCTCGCAAGTGTTACGGAAGCAAGCCTTCGCAGCCAACATGTAGGCAAATTTTGTCCTACCAATAAAAAGGTAATATTGGTGCGGTGATAAAAATTCTAGAAAATTCTTGCAACATTGCGTTTTTGTCATGCTGGCACTCATTTCACGCTTACAAACACTTGCCCTCTCAGCACAAGGCAACCTTTTGGCAATAATTATCACTAAAGCCGGACAGTAAAGCAAGTAGAATTCGATCCTCTTCGGCAACTTGCCGGCGCGTCAACTTTTTAGTCCGCCGAGCCTATCGCTTTCCTTCGGATAAATCATATCACACCAATAGGTAGTTATTACCATGGTAACACGATTTTGCTATTGCTTTCTTATTGCCATGTTTGCTGGGTTATCGAAGTTAAAAGTTCAAAATCACAAACCTGTGCACAACACAGTTTTATCGAAGTTATAGCTTCCGGAAAATCAAAATACGAAGTTTGTTTGTTAATTCGGCCTCTGCCTCAGTCTCCTCTATGTAGGTATAGCTTTTCTTTCCCTGTGTAGGTTTCATTTCTTTTTATTCGTGCCTCTTTCTATACGTTAGTTTTGGCTTAGATTAAGTTTATTCATCTCTTCATATAAAAACTCCAATGTCAAAAAACAGTTTACCCAAAACCGCCATGAGCGTTGTTTTCACGAAGCCAACCGTCTTAAGAACAAGATCCAAACCAAGAGTGAGATCATTGTTTAAATCTTCAAGATCGCGATCGCCAGCACCCAACATTTGCTACGTCTTTTAATCCGATTTAAGTATCTTAGCCTTCTGTGGAGTAGACTAATCAAATCCAACCACAAAAAAAAATCGACCGCAAATCGGTATTCTGTCTCCAAATAAATTGTCAATCTCGTCTGTAAGGCGATACGAATGCAAAGGAGCGGAACATATTTTCAAAGATCCAAGACCGAAAATCTGATCAAAGTTTACGGTCTATTTACCGAGTATTTCGTAATCAAAGAAATCTTTCGTCTCAGCTTCTATATTCCTACTGTACGTTAGTTACGGTCACAATGTCTTCTGCAAAAGCGAAAGTTTTAATTAGGCGTCTCATTTATCGTAGGAGAAAATCTTGAAAATTTTCTTAGAAATAGCGAAAAGGTGATGCTAGCTTCTTCGTGTCAAAGCGACTGGTAAGAGAAAGTTAAACGAGATACGGTTTGATAGCGATATAAACTATTCAACTTTTAATTTAGATCATTTCTTATCTGTGCCGAATTTTGCATAAAAATTTACAATTTCTATTTAATGTGTGTTCAGAAGAAAAGATTAATTTCTTTTTCTTCTATTTAAGATCCGGTTTCAAAGCCTTACACAGGGCACTATGAAATCAGGAAGTGAAAAATCAGATACTTCCGTCTTATTTAACCTTTACATCGCATCAAAATTACCTGCAGGTGGGCTCGACTGTACACAAAATGCCATTCCTCTCCATTTGCGTGTAATTTCCTTTGCCACAAGCGTCAGGTTCTCGAATTACCTTTTTGCTTGGGTCTAATTGCACCAGAAAGATGAAGTGGAGTCTCGTCTTCGGCATCGTCGCCATCATCACGACGATGGAGCCTGGTGTATCTATTCAGTGATTGCTCGATCGAACAAGAATTAAAGCAAAACCAACTTTTTTGTCGGACCAATGGAGCAGAGGTTTGGTATTGGGTTCACAAGGCAGCTGTAATCCACCCCAGGCGGAAAACGGTCTTACCGGGAAGGGATAAGCAATGCCGCCCAAATCTCCAACCGTTTCATCCAGCTTCTTCATCACAAATGCCACACTAATCTAGAGGGTTCTGTTGATGTTGTGTTGGTGTCATTCGTCTTGTAATTAATTGCATTCGCCGTATTTCCGTCTAATTGCCAAGCAAGACCATTGTACCACAGTTCGTAGTAAGAAAAATCGGATCTGCTTGTCGGTTTTTCGGCAGAGTTGAAAACGGGAAATTATTAATGATCTTGACGGAAGCTCAGATGTGTGTTCTGTGGGAGCAGTTTATCATAAGACATACGGATCTCGGATGCTGCTAAGATTAATTACAAGTGTTTTATAGAAGTTGGAGGCGGTCTAATGGGGATGAGATAGATTGTTGCACTAATTATGAGTAAACGAAATATAATGTTCTTTTTTCTTCGAAAGATACATGAGCTTAACGCCTCTTCGCCGTAAATAATTTACTTCCTTAAAATTGTGTGCTCTCATACCCCACATATTTCTATTCGCCGAGTAATTCATTCGATAGCTAATAGTAAAGCAGTTATTGATGAAGTGCGCACACCAACCGATTCAATTGAATAATAGCTCGCCGATTTACCCTTGATTAAAGAGTTGGTCAACTATCATCCTACTGCTCTATAGGTACCGGGGAAGCCCGTTTGTAATAGGTATGTTTTTTGCGAACTTTTTCAGAACAGAGCAGGTTAGAAAATTCGTATACAAAATAACAACAACAGTAAGCTCACTGCGCCAGCTATTCGTGATAAATTCTGTAATCTTGCCGACTATCTATGGAAAAACTTATAAAAAAGTCATAAAAACAGCAATGTTGTTGTTATTTAGTAGATAAGTTTTCTAACCTGCTCTGTTCTTGATAAGAGCGCAAAAAACACACCTAATAATACATACTTAAAAGTCAAATAAAACTGAGTAAAACACACGTTTATAAACGAAAGTAATTGAATACTTTATAAGCAAAAAGACAGATATTCCAAATTTACTAGTACTAAAATATTCAAAAAGAATTGTTCAAAAAACATTGACACTACGTTTATGAAACGTTACCAGTTTTTATCAATCTCGCGATAGGAGAGTTTACCCCATTTTGAGTTTTGTGAGAAACCTTATGAAAAGTAGCACGGATGGAAAGTAATACGCCTCAGTACTTCCGCGCAATCGATTTTGCCAGTAAAAATTTTATTTCAGTTCCCATATGACCACTTTTGGCGAATGTTGGCTCATAGTGCTTCAAAAACTATTGTGTGTTCCGTGATGATATGCAATTTTAGCATAATGTTGAAAGAATGATAAGTCCTGGTCAAAAAGAATGTGCACCTCAGTGAAAATATCACATAGATCATAATTAGTTCAGATTTAGGAAGAAGCACAGGGCTGAGCTACCACGCACCAAAGAGGTCCTATGGCGTTTCTTTGGCACCTCGTAGGTAAAAAATCATTTCCAAGACACTACAGACTCTCGATAAACTTGACCAGCTTGTCATTACCCGACAACAGACAGATCCTCCAAAGAAAAGACTGCCCAACAAACCAATCGCCCCATTGCAACCTCGAACCTACTGAGATTCATACAAAATGTTGGTAACGTAAACAATTAATAAAAAGCTGGGCTAACAGAGGCCCAATATGTGATCCTTGAGAAATCCGGAACTATAGCTTCAAATGCACTGACATAGTGGATATCAACTTATAATAGTGCATCGCTGTGAACCCAAGTAACATGGCACTGTGGTGTGTGCATAAACCACCAACTAAATAATCGGATTCAAGCCGATTAGTTGGCTGCATTAGATTGTGCTTCGGTGAATAATTTATATATATATATAGTATAAGTCTAGTATTATGCAGTAGATTTATAGATTACAGTATAGAAAGCTACAGTTTCTCTGGTCTACCAACTCACTGACTTTATTCTCAGCTGTGAACGAATTTTAAACCATTGCAAAACACAATGCTTAAGAAAATATACGCAATAATAAAAAAATATTCAAGATTTCGCATGTTAAATATGATAAAGAGTTCACACTTTAAGAAACATAGACTTACCAATTTTTCAATTTATCTAGGAGAAACTTGTTTGTGTAAATTTTATAAGGAGTGTTGTAAAATGATGTTTCTCACATAATTTAAATTAAAAGAATTGGTTTTATATTGAAAAGAATTGGTTTTATGATATATTACCGTGTTTTAAAAATAATGAAGCTGATGGTTTTTGTAATTAGTGCTTCAGAATAATTAAGTGTATTTATATACCTTTTATTAAAATATAATAATAGTAATAAAAATAATGCAGGCCCGTGCGCAGGAAAGTATGATGGGGGGGGGTTTTATCAATCAAGTTCCCCCATACTAAATGTGATGACCTAAAAAAAAAAAAAAAGGTGCTCACTTCCCTATGAAAATAGGCCAATGGGGGGGGGGGGGGGGGGGGGGTTTGAACCCCCAAAACCCCCCCCCGTGCGAACGGGCCTGAATATTAGTTTTTGATTAATGTTTTGACAGTATATTTCGAATTGAAAATACAAGGTTTTCCGGTGAATACTGTTAAATTTATTTTGTGTAATGTTTCGGACTGGACTGAGTTCAGTTTGATAAAGGAGCAGAAACTGTTTTGAAGCCAAACGATTTCTCGCAAAGGACCGGCGATATTCACTATGCTACTATTAGCATCTTACTCACATGTATTATGTTATACTCCGGGTTTGAGAAGAAAAAAGCCCAAACTTTGAATACTAGGCTACTATTTGCATTTCACTGCCACCTGAAACGCATGAAACGCTCCATACAAACACGTTAAATTTTGCATCAAAATGCTTCAAAGTGCTTTATACAGAAACTGCGTCTTGCCGTCTCCGTTATTTATATCTCTATGGTCTAAGATGAGAATCTTGACGATTTTTAATTAGATCTAAAACAAAGGCTCTACATTGAAATGGGGAGTGTGGGGTTTGAAGTTGGTGTAACAATAATTTATTAAAATGGGGAGTTACATCCACAGATTGCGAGGAGCTGGTCGAATAGTGCTTAAGAACAACTGTGTGTATATATATGCCTTTTATTAAAATATAATAATAATAATAATTTAATAATAATTCATCGGTCGAGTTTTATTAAACGAGAATTAAGTAATGCTCGTGTTCGGACTAGCTTAGGAACGATTTGTGCAGAGATCCAACAGTTGGTATTAAGGTAAGGCGTCCACTTGAGACGGGCGGCATCGCAACGGTGCGGCGAGCACTTTTTTTCTATGTACTCCGTTCTGTTGCGGCCCATCTTCAGTGGACGCACTTCTATAACAATATATGGCAGGCGGATTTTTGCGATGCGGCCCGCCCGCCCTAGTGGAGTAAACTTAAAACTGAATACTATAGAAAATATAGATGTTAATTTTGCAATCAGGTCGGTATGTTGCACTAGTAATGGACTTTCGAAAATTAACCATCAATATAAGCGCAACTAAATAGTTTGGGTTAATGTCTTGAACAAGGCAAAATGTTTAAAAATATTTACGCTTCATATCGGGATCAAAGCCAACGTGCCAGATGCCCCCTGGGCTTGGCCGAAATATTGATGGGTTCACATTATTTATAATGGAACCACATCCTCTAAATAAATAAATCAAAACCAACAACCTTTTTTTTTCCGAATCTACCCTCCATAAATAGCAGTATAGATCTCTCCGCCAGAACCTTAGATCGTGTTGTCTGTATGAACTGATTAAGCGGTGAATATAATTTCTGTCGATATGTACGTGAGATTAGACCGATACTACACATCATCATCAGTCTTGATAAGAACTTGTTTAATTTGAGAGTGAACTGAGTCCGCGTACTAACAAGATTACTGGATTCAATGTAGTCTTAAATCACAGTTCTTACGCCATTTGAATTAATGTCCATATTTACTTGTACAGATATTCATGCAATTGGTGCTGTTTATTATCACCAACCTATGCTAAATAAATCTTTGGCTTCTGTTGCTGGCCCATAGGAGCTCCTTTAAGTACTTTATGGTCTGCCGAAATTGTGTTCCAGGTTTAAACCTCAAGTGCGCTCAAATATATTCCTGCAAATACCAACTCTATCGTTGCACAACTACGTTTTTCGACCGAAATAAAATAAATCTACCACAGCTTTGATGAACAACCATACAGTCGCCCCTCCATTTAGTTTTGAATTTTGTTCATAAATCCATATGAATCCTTCTATGAATTCTGGCTCGAAATCCGCAAAATTGTGACTTCTATTTGCCAATTCAACAAGCAAACAATACGCAATTCTGTCTTTAGACCCAAGAGTAAACGAATTCAGTAGCAACCTAAACTATAGTCTCATCACTGCATTGCAAATATACGAGTAATTTAGTGGCAACTTTTTGCTTTTTGAATTCTGTTTTCGCAAAAAGTCCTTAAGCGATTAGTACAATGCACTATGATCTATTTTCCCTCTAAAATAAAACCCACAGAATATCACACATCATACTCTTGACTGAAAGACAAATAAAACCGCACTTCGAGCCGTATACAAGTTAAATACGAGCTCCTATTTTGTGTCTGTGCATTTAATTTGCATTCTGGGCGACAACTTGATGAGGAATTTGCATATATGCGAGTGAAGTGTTTTCAACTCACCTAACATAGGATACGATCTTATAGTCAGACCACTGCCTTCCAGCAATTTCTTTCAGAGAAAATTTCCATCCCTTATACATACTCTTGCGTGGTATAGAATACGGTTTGGATACAAAGTGTTCCATGAAGCCAACAGACTGAATCCGTAAAATGAATACGTCATTACTGGAGAAGGTCTGCGTTCTTGGTCTTCATTAACATCCCGGCAAGTAGTCAGAACCCCCTTTCTTCAACTCTATCAGCTCCATAAGCTCTCATTTCTTATTGCGTCTATTTACGACCCTTTTGCCTGCCTTCCAGATTTACAGGGATGGATGATTGCAATTTGATTTCTGTTACCACTTTCTCTAGGACAAGTATGTGGGGTGGATGTCAAGGTCTTTTCTATTCAAACCTACTTGCTTATCTCAAGATTTCTTTGTAAACTCTTCGAATTCCCATGGGGTTGAAGGAAGATTTGCTCCGCTACGAGATCGGAGTATGTCGAACCGGAGAAAGAGGGCAATATGTAAATAAGATCCTGCGTGATGTCATGTGATACGACGACACTGGTTTCATGGGGTTGTTTACAAAGGGAAAAGTGGAACACTAAGTTTGAAGCCGATTGTTTGCGAGCTTCCTGTCTTCTAGAATTCTCATGCGTTGTCAATTTCAAGATGTTGCCTTTCCGTTTTTTTCTATTTCCGTGAAAAGATGACAGCGAGCATAATAAAAATTGACAGGTTAAGGATATACGGGGGAGAAGCTTATTGCTTCCTATGAAATTTCCGTAATGGAATTTTTTATGTGATTTTATTCAGACAGATTCCATTTATTTTCTGTAAGTTGAAGTTTAGCTTGTAGAAGTTTTTGCGACTTTTTTGATTTTCTATGGACGTTTTTTGTTTGAAAAGAGTTTCGTTAAAGGAGAAATCAGTGTGTGTGATGCTCAAAAGGTACGGATAAATCGTAGATGTACAGAGAAGTTTGATTGGTGTGGTGTTTCCCTGCAAAACGAGGTACAGCTGATACTGGTATCTGGATAATCTGAAGTAACTGGAACGGGAAGCGGTGGAGGTTAGCCTAACCAAAATGAGGAACCTGAACCAGATTTTAGAGGACCAAATCGAAGAAAGCTTTATTTTCTGAACTGCGGAATACCAAGGAAGCCCTGGATTGTGAAGAAGTGATACTAGAATTTTCGGGCTACGCTCAACAGCAAACAACTGAAGAACTCAATGAATTGTTTTAAGACTACCCAAGGTTTCGATTTCGAACCTGTATGTAAATGGAAGTAGTTTTCACGCTGAATTTTTCAGAATGAAATTTGGATTTAATTGAGAAACAAATACCGTAAAAAATCAAAATGACACTCTTAAGGTGGTACTATAACTAGACTCGAAAAACAGCTTTGAACGCACACACTATATGATAAGTGTAGGACTCATAAGCTTAGACTCAGTCAAGGAGTAAAATTCGTCAAGAAGTTGAATAAACGTGTATAATAGTAAGGAGCCTTGCAGTATTCAATTCTCAGTTTTGTTTCTTTGGAAGAGTTAGTTCATAAATTTGGATCCAGTTCAAGTATGCATTTCGTAAGAACTGGAAGCAGCTTGGAGTTTGTAAGGAGCGCCTTGAAAATTGGCCTATGTGGCGGTTAAGTCACTATACTTATGATGCTGTAATTTCCATCAATATGCATGCATTTTTCATAATATTTCTGCAAGCGCCGATTAGCCAGAAAGATGTAGCCAACCACAACACGCTACTGGATCTTCGTTATTTTTTGTAATATAAATTTTTTTGGCCGCTTTTCACATATAATAGCGGCCTTGATTCTTAAGCTTTAAAATAGTTAGCCTTATTAACGCCGATCATTACAAACATGATTCCCAATTATGGAAAAAAAAATCACGATGCTAGCTTTAAATGCTCATTTTTAAGGGAGAAATGAAAAACTGTAAGGCAAGATTGCCATCATTTCGAATTGATTGCACAACAAATGTCGCGCAGTTTTCATTAAAAACTAAAAATATTTGTCAATATTTCGATTTACAATATGAACAATGTTTTCTAAGGGTCATTCTATTCTGTACGTTCAATTGCTAGAAAATACGTAAGTCAAGAGCATCGTAACCCAGGACTTTGAAATCTTGAATCCGTATATTTGCTTGAATCAATGCAAAGCCAAATAGACCTACTCCTTAGGCTGGCCTCACAAAAGTCCTGTACACCAATAGCGGCCGATAGCTTCAGAAAGTTTTAAGATATGACATTGAAATTTGCATACGTTTATTTTCCAAGAGTTGCATATTATAAACATGAAGAAAATAAGATAAGTATTTCTACTACACAAAAATTGTGCATTTAATTTAAGGAACTCACTACTAGGTACTCAAGATATTGTGAAGCCATGAAGAGAAAACCTCAATCAAAATTAGCTATATCTCACACAAAAGCTCACGAATATTGACCGATAGCTTCAAGCTAGGAATGTCTAATTTGGACCACATTAATTTCTTTAGTGGGAGAAAACATTCTGCTTCGTCGGTTAGTTCTCAGATTAAGCTCCTTAGCTTCTGTTGTTGACAGATTCAATGACTTAAAGCTCATATGGGTTCCAGGTCACCAGGCTGTAAATGTCAGTAGAATATCGGATGCATTAGCAAAGGCTGGATCGGACTCAGTCATGGTTGAACCAGTTTTCGGTGTTCCAGTTGCCTCTATTAGGGCTGCCAGTGCTGAGTTGGAGAGTAAGTCACACATTAAGAGATGGCGACCTTTTCCGGGAATTCGGCAGACCAGAAACCTTGTTGAGGCACCAAGTGGATGAACTGCTGCTTTCTTCTCAAATTGAGCAGAAAGAAATGTGGTAGTATGGTGTGTGTCCTCACAGGGTATAACTCGTCTGGTCTACATATTGTCAGATTGAGAAGCATTGACAACTCCATGCGCCCTGCTTGCGACGAGAGCGACGACATGACGGAACATTTTCTTCTCGAGTGTCCAGCGTACTTTTTTGCGAGAATGCACGTATACGGCGTTTATGTTATGACGTTTATGTTATGAAGATGGAGAAGATCTGTTCTCGCTCGCTACCTGTGCATTTAAAATTCGTGAGGAGGACGAAAAAGTTCGGGTAAGACTGGGGGACTCAAGAATAATGGGCCATGTTAGCCTGAATGCCTGGGCTGCTTTTCGACGTGCCTTCCCCACACCAAACAACAACAAGCTCCTTAAAACACCTGTTATAAGCAGAACGCTTCAAGGTAAAAGCTTCAAATTCATCTGTATACCTATAATGTTGCATGTGAAAATATGAATATGTGGCTGCCATATAAAAATTTGTATCCCAAGCTGAAAATTGAAATAGTAGGTTCAGCATTAAATGTAGAGTATAATTTAATTGGCTGTGCGAAATAATGACTTTTATTTTTTACATATTTCTACTTGAAGGAGCAATTTGATTTTACCAACTTATGTACATACATTCAAAAGACACTTTATGAAAATTGAAATTCTCCCGCATAAAGATTTCTTGAAAATAGCAAGAACCGAAAAATGAATGCACAAATTTTTCAAGGACTTTTGTATAACAGACAGTATTTTATTGATGATTTTTTTTTCAATACAACTTGTATAGATACTACAGAAAGTTTTTTTCTTAGTATTGGTGGATTAGCAGGTAAAAAAAAATTGATTTTTATAACACTAATAAGATTATTTCTTTTCGTCTGGCTCCATTAATGAAATTATCAAATTGAATTTTAATGCACCAATAAATTACCTTAGGCACCGTCTTGCTCTGACTTCGATTGCGGTTTCACCATCTTAGACATATGTATAGGTGGACTGTTGATGCAATATGATTTATTTTAGATAAGGCCAGAGAAAATATCGAATGCTTGATTTTTGAATTGGTAGGCAAGCGTATCTACAAAAATCTAGGAAACCAAGGCCCCTTGTGTTCACACTGTAATGCCGATTTTCCACCAAACGGACAAACAAAAACTTGTGTCGTAAAAAACATTTCTTTGCGTTTTCATTGAAGAGACATTTTTTTCGACACGAGTTTTTGTTTTGTTCGTTTGGTGGGAAACCGGCATTACAATACTTATAATAATATAATACTAATATTGACTTAATCATCTTAAATAATTCCACTCTGTTTTATCTTAAGGTCAAAATTTTGCTAACAAATTCAAATCTTTTCATTGATGAAATTAAATATTCTGATCTTAACACACTTCTGATTATAAGCAGTTGTCCGTCTAACCTCTAAATTATGTCCTCCAAACATTCATCAGCAAAAATCTAAACATAATCTTGATGTCTTCTACGAGTAATTAATCGAGTTGACATTCAGCCAACCCACATTTTTTATTATTATGTCACATTAAAATGAAACTCTTTATCGTGACAAGATCAACAACTTCTGTAAGAAATATGTGCCGATCGTGGTGATCATCTTTCCCGCAAGCTCTGGGTACATGCTAAACATGGAGAAAGAATTTCTAGTGTTTTTTCGCCAAGTCGGTATTATGAACATTTTCAGTAAGTAGCCAATTTGAAAGGCCTCGTCTTTAATAATCGAAGCTACATATGAAGAGATCTTACGACTTCTTCTTTACCCCGTTCCTTGAACGAGAACCGAAATCAGATTTCTCTGATCTTGAAAGGCTTCATCAAATGATAAAAGAAAACGATACAACAGGTTAACTGGATTGCAGACGACAATTTATTTTTATAGGTATACTCGAATGAAGTATAGAATAAAGGTGATCGGATAATTATATTTTGCAATAAAAAAAAAATTGAGACTGCACAGAAAACTGGTATAATAACCGCAAAGACGAAAATCTCCTACATTATAAGAAAAGATTCATTTCAGAAACATTTTTAAGTCTTCTTATAATATACGATGGCATCAATGCTTGCACAGAGAAAGCTACTGGATCACATATTCTACTTTACGAGAAGATTTTCTTTTACGTTATTTTTTTCAATTATTTAAGCCACGGCAAAGAAAGACTAAACTCTAAGAAAAGAAAATCTCTTAATACTTTAGATCTTTTGCATGATCGTATCTTTTTTTCGCGTGCTTATTATTATATTTTATTTTTCTCGTGCTTATTATTATATTATATTGGATTTGTTTCTAGTGAACAAAACCGATTTTAGATAAGTTTATATGTTGCGGTTTTTTAGTGTCAGAAGTGGGACAATCGCATCAATAAGTATGCACAATTATAGGGAAATCCTGTCATACTGTTTTATTTAAAAGTCTAGAAACTCGTACAGAATTTGAAATGGAAATACATAGTACGTTCAAAAGAATACGATTTGGAAGAGCTGTATTTTTTATGACTTTTAGCAATGATCCGATTATTACCATACAAAATAACTGAAGCGACAGAAAGAGGACCATTAAAGAGACTAGGACCACACAAAGACTGCATCACTAAAGAAGAATATCAGGTTACAATGTTCGCCGTGGAAATATTATGATGCACTGTTCCACCAAGGCACGTTCTATAATAATAATCAATGGCGCAACAGCCCAAATTGGGCCTAGGCCTTGAAGTGATGCTGGAGTTGCTTCATTACTAGACCAGCGGAACACTAGGAGGTTATGTAGTCAGCCACACGCTCGCATGTGATTATTATGTTCTAATCATACGTAAACTTTATTCAAGTGTAAAAGATTACAAATTATTTATTAAGTATAGTAATTGCACAGCATTGACGGAAGGACTATTGTTTCACACTCCGGTTGCGAAAAGAGTGTCCAATAATTCGCTTAATTTATAATCAAAAGAATAATGGCAGCCAAATGTAAATAGTGTTATAACAACCACGAGATTTACGAAATTTAAGCGCAGTCAGGTGCAAGTGATCAGGAACGGAATGAATTTTGAATGGAAACCTAAAAGGGCTCTTAGACTCGCATGCATGTTGTCATTCTTCCATGACTGTATGGATCAGAAACTTGAATGTGTGGGTCTGCCACCATAGAAACCAAAAACTTTTCATTTTTGTAGGTGGAGCTAAAACGTATCGCGACAAGCCTGAATGACACTCATGCATGAGCGTATATGGGCCCTTTAACCAGGGACGTCATTTCAGGGGAGACAGGAGGGGCATTTGCCCCCCACCCTGAATTTGAAAACTCAGAAATATTTTAATTGATTATGACACGAACGAAAAATTTTTAAGGGTATAAATCTGAGAAAACTATTAATCCTATCGACTTGGATCACCCTGTATAAAACTATAATGACAACCAAGTAAATGAACTGGACTAGAAACGAAAAATTCTCTGTAATTTCGCGGCTGTGTTGGTGGTGTTCTTTGATCGGTTGATTGTAGGTTCTGCAAGACTCCGCAAAGCAAAACAAAAAAAAGCGGAATCATAAAGAAGAACACAAACTCGTGTAAGGTGTACTTAGCTCTAACGCATGTTCTGATCAAAGATCTGAGATTTGGTTTTCATCAGTTTTTAATTTAATAAAAAAGTGTTTTAATTTTTCTCGCTTCCTATATTATTATAAGCAGTAGCTGGCAATTTTGTCATACATTATACCTAAGTGCTGTTCGTTATTCTTTGCTTCAAGGTAAGAAATATTTTCACATTCTCTATCTAACCCTTCAAAGCTCGCGCATATTCTGACAAATGTTCTCGTGTGTCTCAGTTAAACTTTCCCTACATCTATTACTAATAGAAATTTTAATATTGCTTAAGAGGGTCATGCCGTGTGCAGGCTTTTTTTTACGCCATTTTTGGGAATTTGTTCTGACGAACTTAATATTGATAGAACTGTGAAATTGTTACCATATATATATGCACATGTTGAACAAACATAAGAAATTTTTCAACCCCAAATTGTCGGTCATTGCTGAGATACATGGCAACTTAGCCACCCATTTTCAAAAAACCGATTGCGGGCGTTCTGTTTATCTCAAATAAAAAAGTCAAACAGCTTTTTAATCTGTGAAGTTTAAACTAGTCTTGGAACTAGGATTATCAAAAAATATTAAACAGTGAATTTTTGGCAGCTTATTGAACTTTTTGTCGTCAATTTTAGTGTATTTTTACGACTTCTTCAGGTCGACAAAAAAAACGACTTGATGAATCACAATTATCCTAGTTTGGAGACTATATATTAATACTGAATAAGTTTACTAAATTTCAAAGATATTCGTTCGATAGGTTTTGAGATATCGTGTCTAGCGATTTGAAAAACATGGGTTTGAGAAAAACGCGACTAAACTTTTCATTATATTCGAAACAACATAGGAGGTTAGTGAATATAACGCCCTGTAACTTCCGAACGGCTTCGAATATCGGAATATCACTCCGCCCACATACTCAACCCTATATTTAAATGTAATTTATGCAAAGAAAAAAAATCGATTTTTGGAAACTTTCACACGGGATGACTGCCTTCAGTTATCAAAATTTATTAAAAACAACATACAAAATTTTTCCACTGAAACTGATCGAAAATAAAATAAATAATTTTATCTATTCTTGAATTTCTTCGAATTCTTCTAACTTAGTAATTCTAAATCTTAAAGTTTCTAAAGTCTCGTGTACACTAGCACTTGCGACATTTCTTTCCATAACGTTTACATTAGGAAATTGCATCAAAATTGCTCTAGGAATCTGCTGTAACAAGTGTTTTGCAAGTGGTTTTTGCGTTTTTCACTTCAAAAATCTTATAGTACTATTGTATGTTTATGAATATAAATAAATAAATAAATAATTAAATTAAACAATTAAACGTTGCGACAAATGCACCTCCTACGTCAAAGTCAAATCTGACTCAAAAAAATATCGTCAGACCATCCATCGATCCCAACTTTCTTGCGAGATTCGATCTTCACGCAAGCTTGTTCATTTACTTACTAGTGTCCACGAGCCCTTAGTATATATTTAAATTTAATTTCTTCTTTTTATAATGTAACATTTGCAAATAGATGAAATTGACCGCTTGGAGTCAAAAATGTATTTCGTTAAGGTTTTTAGACTCTAGATGAAATCTGAGGGCTTAAGTTTATTTCTACCCAAAAATTAGAAACACGTAGATCGGAGCCTTGAACAAGATAAAGTTATGTATGTATTGTTTCCTCCATGCATGAGAAATTAAAAAAAAAAATTTAATTTAAAGAAATTAGATATTTTTGTGTTTATATTACGAAGAAATTAAAAAATAAAATAAAAAAAGATTTCATGTATTTACTTTTGTCTATTTCAGACTGATATTGTCAAAAAAATCAATACAGTCGTCGATGTATAACTTTATGAAAAGAAAGAGTGTACCAAACCCAGATGAAACAAATAAAAACAAATTCTTGATTCCGAGCAAACCATTGATGGTAGTAAGAATCTAGACTCCCTCCAATCTGCACAACCAGTTGATGCAATACCATTTACAAGTAAAAATGTGAAAGATAAAGTTCATTCAGAAGCATTAACAGAAAATGATGTGTCAATTATTGATATATCACGTTTTAATCACAACGACCTCGTTCAGCCAATACCGAAGGAATACCCCCAGATAGCGAAGCGCCGATTTGAATGCAGTTATTTTGAACAATTTACATGGATTGAATACTCCATTAATCAGAATGCTGTGTTTTGTTTTAGTTGTCGTCATAGTCGTTCATAGTGGTGAAGCACAAGGAAGCATTACGTTTGTTGACAAGCAAGGACGTCATTTGTGGGGAGGGAGAAGGGAAGGCATTTGCCCTCCTCCCGGAATTTTGCATTTTCATATATTATATATAACATATGTATATTTACATATAAAAATATATATATTCATAACATCTTGCCCCCCCTGGAAAAAACTGAAATGACGTCCCTGCCTTCAAAGTGAGAAATACATGTGCAGAATATATGCGCGCAGCGCGGCAAGCATGCTTGCCAAGCTGACGTGCAGAGTATTTGACAGATCTCTTGGTTATATTTCTCATAAATACCGCATTCTCTGATATTCGGTTTAAGTTTGAGTTACAGTTTACTTTAATTGACAAAGCATTCTTCCATCTTTTCACTGTATCCTGCAGTTTGTCACACATAGCTATAGCCCGGTATTCATGTAAATTACTTAGTATTAGTTCAAAGTTAATTTTAAGTTTTAAGTACTTAGTTTAAACAGTCAAGGTTTTTGCTCTTTACCTTTCCTTGGCAAATTATTATACATATTTCAATTGTTTCTTTTTCCTCATTAGCAAAGTGCTATAATTTTTACAACTTAGCTGTTAAGATGATTAGTCTAATCTCTAAAACATTATTGTTCTGTTAATGCATTTTGAATTATTATAAATAAATATTGTTTGAGTTTTGAGTTCCATTGACAAAAAATCATCTTATATTGAACACAATATTTGGAATCCTCACTCTCCTCGAAAGCTTTGCATAAACCAAACACAAGATCGGGGGACAAGAGGAATTTAAATTAAAGGTGATATTTCAATGTACATATAATACTTTCACTTGGCATTAACTGCAATGTTCACATAAAGGCCAACATACACTATCATCATTGCATGTCATTCTTGCATGAATATTTGAATTTTTCTCGAAAATCTCTCGTGCATGGTGCTACATGATGATGACATGAACTCTAGCATTACTTCAAATATTCATGCAAGAATGACATGCAAGAATGACAGTGTATGTTGTCCTTTACGTTTTTAAGGGCAACATACACTATCATTCTTGCATGTCATTCTTAATAAGCCTCTTGACTTTCTCTCCTTAACCTGGAGCCATTAGCACGATGGCGTATGCTAAGATGAAATATTTTTATTGTGATCCACATGTATTTTCAAAAAAAAAATTCTACCTTAAATATTGTATTCATATATGTTTGGGGAATAGTAAACCACACAAAAGCATAAAAAATGCCATAAATGTGTACACAACGGTCGAAAGCTGGAATTGAAACATTTTAGAAATCTATATCTTCTGAACAGTTAAGTTGAAAATTTGTAGTTCTATTAAGGACTACTGGGAGGTTTTAAGGAATACTAGGAGATTCGAAGTCACTGCAATAGTTTTTTTTTTTAAATATTCAATTAACAGTCATTATTAACAGTATTAAAACATCAAAAATCTCCTTTTGCCCTAAACTAAATCACATAAAGTATTATGTTTATAGTTCACAAGGTGATCTCGAGTTGTCGATACTAACATTAATTTTTATGTGTATTTCGTGTTGTGGGTAGGTACCTACTTGAAAATGCGTTTTGATTTTAATTGACTTTTTTTACTTATAAATGGTAAAAAGAAGTATGAAATTTTTTAAATTAGCTTAGCCTTAGGCTTATTCAATTACCTGAATTGCAAAGTACAGCTTCCTAGATAAATGTGCTCCCGAATTAGAATTTTTCTAACACTTTGTTATAAAGGCTACATGAAGAATAAGCTCAATTTTCTTAGTTTTAATAAATTTTTGGAAAATGGACTAAATGTGAAATTTTTGCCTTAAAGGGTTATAATAAGACCCTTCTCTTCGGCTGGTTTAAACTACAGCACTTTCGATCTATTCCATATGATTAATCGTCAAAGGCTCTGTTTCTTACCTTTTCAACTTAGATTTTATTTGGAGTATGAAAACAACGCCTTGTTTATCATGATTTTTTTATCTTTCAAACAAGACACCCATTTTCCATAAGCCTACCTTTACTTTTTAAAAAAAAAACGTCCCCTAACTATTCCAATAGGATCGCGTGCATTGCGGACAAATAGTCAAACCCATTATCAGATTTACTACACCGTTTTCTATCCAATTCCGAATGGTCTGCCCGACTTGGCGCCATGTAAGCAATCAAAAGATAATTTTTCCACCCCCAACACAAATCAGCGACCACATTTTACAAATGATTGGTAAGATAGGCGTCATACGTGGATTATACAAAACCACAAATTGGTTAGCATTCCCCAACCGACCCTTCAATTGAAATTTTATTTTCAACTCGTTTAAATAAATTAAACGCAATTGCCGCAAACATAATTTAAAAAAAAAAGTCATTCATCCTTGATGGTAGTTCCTAGTGTCTGATGGTTATAGTCGTTGCAGAGGTACCCTATGGAATGGATTGCATGAGAGTGTATTAACTTTCTGCAACATTAATTTCACTATCAGTTCACCTGCAGCTGATATGCAAAACCAATGATTTACCCTCAAGTGGAGAGTGGATTTATACATGGAAATTACAGACACGATACCATGATTAAAATCCGCCATTTCATTTGACTCTTGGGGCTGTTGTGAGGAATGTTCTGCATAACTAGAGTCAACAAGGAGAAAAGGGAAAGTTTTAATGAATATACACATTGGAACCGCTACTAAGTATACTCCCTAGGATGGTTAGTAAAATTTGTACTGAGCTTCATAAGCTGGCACTGAACTCAACAAGGGTGAAAGACGGAAAAATCCACACCTTCGAAAAAAAAAGAATTCCTCCCGAAAAATACGACCCCGATTCACAGAAGTCTACTAGATTGGGGCTATTTTCCCTCTATATAGATAACAACAACAGATGACTCCACGCTGGTGCAGGGAAAAAATGTTGAAGGATTCACGAGTAGTTAGCTATAAGGGCTTCCTGGCTACGGAATATCAGAAATTCCCCAAACGATTTTAAATGGAAGCCAGTTGCATAGTCTTCCGTCGCAGTCGACCGATTTAAAAGGGAGAAATGCACAAAAAAACCTACCTCTATTCCGCCGTACATAAACAAGAATAGGTAGGTAGATAGTCATAGGTCCCGCCAAACAGACGCCACCGACTTTTATTCCGGGAAATTTCTTTACAACCCTCCGGGATACCGACAGTCTTCAACAACTTAAATGAGATATTTTGCAGTAAAACTTGGCCGTAGTTACACAAACATATTACACCCCCACTTGAAAATGTACGCGCGGCCTTAGCGCACTTTATGATGTACTATCTCGTCCTCGTTGTCTTGTTAAAGTCCCTTAAAAAATAACAATCCAGAACGCAGGTATGAGTTCAGTTCTGGGATAAACTTACACAGGAAGATCAGCTTACAATGCACGCGGAAAGAACCGAGAAAAGGACGATGCGTTGCTTTACCCCGGAATGAAATTAGTACCCGGTCTTCGGGGTTCCATTCTTAACACAATAACTACATGACACATACTGGAGGGTTATTTTTGCTCGTCGTCATCCTCATATGCTAAACCTCAGAGGACAACTTCCTTTTTAATTTTTTATTCATATACGAGTATGTAGATACCTACCACCCCGGAATGAAATATTGCACGACATCTTAAAGACCAAAGACACGCGGTATAGTGACAAAGACCTGATAAGGATGACAAAGTTGCATGTTGACAGATGGTAAAGTTTTATGAAGTGCAGAAACGAGGATTACCCCATGCGGTTTTACTTTAAGAATAGTGGCGCCCAGGAATACCTCCTAATTTATTTTGCATACATTTCGTGAAAATTTTATGAGCAAGTCTAGGCACCAAAAGTAGGAGGGTCTCATAAAATTTATTTTTATTTAAGGAAGTAATAAGACGGCAGGAGAGTAGGCTTATCTCTCGGGAATGTTGGAATGATGCTGAGCTCGTAATGAACCAGGAGATAAGTAGGTAACTCCCAAGCAGGGAATGGGAAGATAAGAAAACATGGTGTATTTTGATGGTTGTGAATATAATCGGCTGTAATTAGGGTTCAAGTTGGTTTAGGCATTTGAAAGATACGACACGGGAGACGGGACAAATATTAAAACCGCTTGTAACTTTGCGTTAATTTACGAAAGATCTACGTTACACTTTCTGGAGATATCTACGTCTTAACGACAACCCCATAAAACGGGCCAAATAATTCATGCCCCTTGAAATACACAGACAAAAGTGTTCACTACTTTCAGGATAAGCAATTTAGTGCCTACTCTGAGAGCAGTAAAATTGCTATATTGTAAAATTTCTTTACACACTCTTGTGATTTTTACTATTTCATTGCATCACTATTAATGCTGAAATTCACACAAAATGCAATGTTCAAACTACGAGAATCGCGTTAAATGAGTTGAAAACACTTCCGGAAGGAGTTTTCGAAAACAAGTAGCTAAACAACGCATTTAACCAAAAACCTGAACTCCTCGGAAATCTAAGTATGCTGTGGATTGACTACTTATTTAATTGTCTATACAAGAAAAAGACAGTTTATTTTGAAAGTTTTAAAAATTATAAATGCAAAAACGGTAAATGAAAAAATATAAAAAACGGTTTTCGTGGACCAAAGAGAGGATGTTAGAAAGCGGCTGGAGTTTCGAAATTTGGCTGATCTTCGCTATTCCAGAAGAAATAGTCATCTTCTAAATTAAATGGCACAGGAGTTGGTGCAGTGTGGTGTGGATGCGAAGTGCACTACCTGTTTCCTACACCGCCTTATGTTTTCCTCTGATTATCAAATTAACAATATTACAGAACTGATAATTTCTTTATTTTATTTTACCGTTCGTAATTTTACTCGTTGTAAAATTTTTCCTTTCCACATCAGCAGTACGCTTAAACATTTATAGCAATCGATTTACACTCTTATACCCTGTACAGACTAAGCGTTTTAAACACGTTTAAATCGGCCAAATTAACGTGTTAAAAAGGTAGAGTTCAGACTAGGCAACTCGATTAATTTTGACAGCTATAATATTATATAATATTTAAAAATATTATAATATTTAAAAATAAAGCACGTCAAGCTGTCAAAATTAATCGAGTTGCCTAGTCTGAACTCTACCTTTTTAACACGTTAATTTGGCCGATTTAAACGTGTTTAAAACGCTTAGTCTGTACAGGGTATAAGAGTGTAAATCGATTGCTATAAATGTTTAAGCGTACTGCTGATGTGGAAAGGAAAAATTTTACAACGAGTAAAATTACAAACGGTATGAAAAAACTAAGATGTACAACATATGTACTACAAAAAGGAAATATGTTTATGTTTTCTTATTATTATTATTAGTCTATTTATAAAATAAAAGAATAAACAGGAAATGATTGGCAGATGAATTCCCAGACGTATTTTGAAGGGCAAAGGACACTATAAACATTATTTTTTTTAAATTTTATATCGCGTCGTAACTACGAAGCAACTAAATAAAACAATGAAGCGACCAAGTTAATATCACAAAATATTACATGCAAAATGCGTGATTTTATACACAATGACATATTTTACACATTCAATGTTGGTAATTTCATTTTGAAGTGTACTTTTACTTTTCATCCATTAAATTTATGGCGAAAATGTGTAAAAATACAAACTTTTAGAAATATCTAGTCATTTCAAAGTAAAATTTAATGAAGACGTTTTAAAAACAGTGTTTATATGACACTTCTTAAATCAAAAATTAAGTTAAATTCAATAGAAAAATTTGAATGTTTTTACGTTTGCTAAGATTGACTGATAGCTCAGCTGTCGTAAAAGTATTCAAGGCACGAACCGAAAGGAATTGAGACATATGGTGATTTCTTTTCTCAAAAAAAATATATAAAATGTAAATATGCAAAATTATTGCAGTTCTGCCCTCTTTTTTGACAGTTCCGTCCGACAGGTCAATTTACAATAGAACGCTTTCAGGTCAAAAAGCTATTATCAAAATTGAAATAAATTTTCACTACACTCCGTATGATTTCTAATTACCGTATGACCCGTTGGACAGTTTAATTTATGCTTTTAAATCGTTTGCCGCTGTGTCGTAGGATATTTTTTTCTTATTTTCATCGTTTCTTACGCACATTTGAGGTTAAAGGAGTTGCACCGCCGAAATTTTCGGGGCAAGAAATGCGAGTTTTCAGGTCAATTTTAGCCACGGACTCAAACCCCTTTTTCTAGCAGGTCAAAAAAAAATTGAGAATAGAACAGCGGAACTGCTAGAATTAAAATTGAGGGCAGAAACGGGTCACATTTTTTTTGAGAAAAGAAATCACCAATAGTTTATCTACTAGACGTAGCCGTAGACGAAGTATGGTATGTATTCGAATACGACCTTAATTGATCGCAATTCAAGCTTCTTACTAAAAGTCAAAATGTATGGGTAGGAGATCAGAAATCCAAATCTTTACAACCTTATGGGCTAATGATTATTATACCATTGGGACTTTATAGTAAATTGCAATAATAATTTTATATTAGTTCAAGGTAAAATGCTACAAAACCTTATTTCATCATTTTAAAGTGAAAAAATCACTTTATGTGTAAAATCTATCGGAAGTAATTTAAATATGTTAAATTTCTAGCTTGAAGAGTTTTAAAGCAATCGGATTATATTGGTGAACATTTGTTTGAATGACTTTGGTACGAGACCTACTAATATGGAGCAGAACGAGGGGGGTATACAGTGGAAGGGTGAAGGATTAAAGTTAGGAGAAAGGGGTGTAAGAAGACAAGGGGTGAGAGAGAGGTGAGGGAAATCAGTTATTTAAAAAGGGATAGATGAAGAGGGGGAAGAGATAGGAGTAGTATTTCAAATTCTATGAGTGTAGTCAGAAGGGAATACCACTCTCTCGCAGTGTCGCTTTTTCGTTCCATCGTTTCATCGAGTTTCGTTTCATCGTTTTGTCTCTACATAATATCTTTCTTCTCTATCGAGTAACGAAATGTGCTTAAACGTGACGCAACCTTGAAATTTCACTCGCCGCTAAAGAAGTTTCACTTCAAAAAAAAAAAATTCAAAATTAAATCGCGTCTGACTTTTTGTGAATTTCGATCGAACTGCAATCTTTCACATCTTAGAAATATATTTAATAAAAGAATAATTAAATACAAACAATTAGCAAACAAATTAATTTCTCCGAAGAAAAAAGATATCGTATTTACAACCATTTCGCCCAGCCCCATTTGCACTTTCAACCTCTAAAATCAACACCTTTCCACATGTTAACATTTCACAGATTTTATAATAATATTTTCGTTTACTCGTCAATAATCATAATTTCATGTTCCACTTTTTTCATTTTAATGTATTTTGAGTCATGTCTTGTAAACATGACATACACCATACAAATATTATTTCTTCGCGGTCTTCGGGCATCTTGGCATCTATCGGCGTCTTTTCACTAAAAGTTTGATCTCAAACAAATTAATGCCAAGCTAAAAAGCCGGACCGGAAAAAAGAACAACAAGTTACTAACATCGTTCGTGATTAATTCTCGCCGCGCGTAGAAAAAAGTGTCAAAATTCGACAAGCCGTAGGAAATTGAGTTGTTCGGAAATTTTGATCAAATTAGAATTACTACTCTGAATAGTATAAGGCATATCGAACATAGGTAAAAGTTTCTCTGACCCAGTCGTTATCGATCATATTATTGTTATTTTTTATCAATTATAGAAAATCTTGTATGATCATTTCCTTCCTAACATCCCACATTAATTTTTTTCACATTATTCTCTTTGGCACTTATGTGAAATTTGTAAGAAAGATCACTAGACTTACGATCAGTTCGCTAGACGTACGATCAGTTTGCAAGCGCAGTAACGCTTTTATTACGGATGAAATGTGTCTTCGTCTTTCCAAAGGGCATTATAAGCATTGTGCACAGAATCTTTTTATGAAAAGATCGCACAGATCATTTCCAGTTACTTTAAATGGGCACTTGAGCCCACTCGATCGTTCAGTTGGCCAGGCCAGGCATTGCTTCAGCAAGATCACGATCTTCCGCTATACAGATGTACCCATTGAGCATCTTTTAAGCTGCCTAGCTAACTTAAAGAGTATCTACTTGAGTTCTGTGCAAAAGCAAGATCGTCTCACCCGATTCATACAGGATTTTCGTTAGATGTTTTTCCTTCGATTTTTCCGGAAGTCTTAACACTTTAATATTTTGCCTGTTCATAGACTTGTTCTGCTCGCTGTCGTTAATGTTTATGGCTGCGCGATTTGGGTTTATTATATCTAGCCAACAAAAGATCTGTTCGAAAATTTCGCAAAGATTTATCGAGATTTGAATGGCAATATCAGCGGTGTTGTACACGAAGACCTCTCTAGCACGCAGAGTTCAACTTTTACGTTATAGAAATTATTTGGTGTTGTAACTTGAGTAAATAAATGAGCTCTTTCATACATCGTATTATCTTAAAATTTTTTTAATAATTAGTCGAAAGCTACATTAGTGTTTCAGATAGTTTTGGTTTTATTGGTAACCTTTCTGATAGCTTATACTTTTACATTTTATGTAGGTACTTAAAATAATTGCAATATTAACGCAATAGGTGTAAATTTTATTGGTTTTTCGTTTAATGTATTGGAAATTTATAAGAAATGTGAAATCGTAACATTCTTATTTTGATGTGATGTATGGTATACAAATCGATAGAAAATTATTAGAAATGTAATTGCATTAAATTTGATGCTCAGAACAGGCCTTGCTCTCTCGGAGTAAAAGTGAATAAAATGCGTGGCTTATACAAATCCTTACCGAATCATTGGCACTCCAAATCTGGCTAAGCTATTTTGTAGAATGTTTACCCAACCCCTGACAAGGCCTCAAATTCTTTTCAATATTTACCAAAACTTGGGACGCCCCAAACTTGGTAATATATCTTTCGTATATTTCTGGTACTCTTGTTTCTACACTTTTTGTGTTATTGTGAACTGAGTCTATGCACATAACGAAAAGGTGACAAAATACAACACGCGAATGAATGTGTAAAATTTTCTCGAAACTGTGAAAAAACAATAGTCGGGAAATAAGATTTGTGACAAGATATTGCCATCAAAGACGAATAAACTATAGTTTTGCATTTTGGAAGCAGGACGTTATACACGTTTCTTCCACTTTAGGATAGAAATCACACGTTTCCTTCTGAACTTCAAGATCGAAATAAGTCGTTTTGCAATAATGAGATGACTCCGCACGTAAAGTAGTGCACCGATGGTTGATTTACTGTTGCAGCCGATACAAAACTATAAAGACGCAATCAATGTCTATCACGTCTATATCGAAATAAATTAGGAAGGCAGACGATATAAAATTGCACATAAATAACTTTCTAAAAGATAGCTCTCGATCCATTGGATCAGGGCAACATTAAAAACAAATTACCCTTAATTTGACAAGTTATGCCAGATTCTATTAAAAAACTGCCAACAATCTTATTTTATGGGTAGAATTTCGAAACGTTATTCTCATGGCTGTCAGTCAGGCATAGTAACCTATACTGCATCTCAGCATAAGAAGTGAATTTTTTTTTTAATAATTAACGTATTTCTTTTTTCAATACCTACATAAGTAATTCAATAAAAGTAAAAGCGAATTCGATCTTATTGAACCTAAAATATTTTTGGATTAAGTGAAAAATTTTGCATTTCGACATGCTTAAAAGATGTAGAGAAACTCGTGAAAATGTGGAAAATCAATTTTTTTTAACTTTACGATGTAGAGAAACTCGTGAAAATGTGGAAAATCAATTTTTTTTTAGCTTTACGCCAATGAAAATTTGAACTTTTAATTATTCTAAGTAGTAGCATATCTATATATACATATTAAGTTTTAACTTTCTAGCATAAGCCGTTTCTGAGATATGAAAAGTCATCCTTCAATCCCCGTACCTTTCTAGCCCTATCAAAAATGTTATTTTTCGGGTTGTGCCAACAGTCTAAATCTTGTCTCTAAATTTGTTCATTTTTAGCTTTTAATCCTTTGCGATTTTTGAGATATAAACATCAGAATTTTTTTTCTTCCACTACTCCCACCATCACACCCTACACACACCACCAATTTTTTCCCCCAATATTGGATGTAACTCCTGTAAAAATTTTAAGATTATCTTAAAATATAATTATGACTTCGACAAAAATTTCTCAACAGCCATCCCAACCCGCCTAGAGTGGGGAAGGGGCTTGGTACGAACGGAGGAGGAGTCCGTCCACATATATACGGACGGATCCAAAACTGAAGACGGGGTAGGTGGGGGATTTTCTCTGAAATGCTTAATATTAGCAGCTCTTTCCGCTTTCCGGACCACTGCAGTGTTTATCAGGCGGAGCTTATGGCGTACAAGGAGGCCCTGTCCTGGCTGAGGTGTAATGTATTATCTGCTAGGGATATTAGCATTCTCACAGACAGCCAAGCGACAATAAAATCCTTGGAATCGACCTCGACAACATCAAAGGTCACCGTAGAATGTAGATCATCTCTTAAGGAGATGACCGAACAGTTCAATATTCTTGTGTGCTGGGTGCCAGGACACAGGGGTTTTCCAGGGACCTGCATGGCTAACGAACTCGCTCGGCACGGTACCACCCTTCAGACTTTGCCCGTACATCAGAATCTGGGTGTGCCTCTCTCCACATGTAAACTGCTACTGAGACTGGACTCAATTGAGAAAACCAACTCAAGATGGGCAGATGGTGCTACATGTCACACTGCGAGACAGATCTGGCCAAAGCTGGTTCTAAATCGCTCTAAAAGGCTGACTCTGCTCAAAAGGGCGGACATCAGTAAAACAGTCGGTGTCCTAACCGGACACTGTCGTATAAGTCGACAGGCTGAAAGGCTCGGACTTTTCTCAAACGACTTCTGTAGAAGCTGCCAGGATGAGGAGGAGGAGGAGACAGTCCTTCACTTTCTCAGTACTTGTCCAGCTCTGTCAGCCAGAAGAAAAGCTCATCTCGGAGCTTACTTCTTCAACTGGCTTGGTGATCTTGCCACAATGGAGGTCGCGAGAGTCCAACGCTTCATTACAAGCTCTAAATGGTTTGACGAGTAGGACCGGATTCGATGATCCTGTGGTATCACAACGGACCTTTTAGGTCTAAGTGTGTCCGTGTTCTCACGGACAGCCACGTGTACCTACCTACCTAAAATATGAAATTTTTTTCTCAAAAGGATTACATTTAGTAGACTGCACTGTAATTTTATATTACAATTTTTCATATTGTAATCCAAAGTTGTTCACGCACCCTCCGACCCCTTGACTTGAAAGGTCGACCTCAACCTGTTTTGCGGATAGTGTCTACGGCAGACAAACGGAATTTTTTTTTGCTTTTTTGGGGCTTAAACATAAAATTTCAGAATAGCAATTTTGATTGGAAATTTCAAGCCGATCAATACCTTATTATTAAAAAGTAGGTACTTAATTAATAACAAAAAAAAGTTTATACACAAGTAAAAAACAAAGTACAAAGAAGATTATATGAGAAGTCTGTAATAGAAGACCGGCACCGGAGGAAGGGGCGAAATATTGAGACCTGCGGAGCTTCAGAGAACGTAAAGAATACAGTTAACGAATATCTAATTGGAAGGATACGTGAACTGCATAGAGCAAGGTAGAACGTAAACCATAGCCGATAAAACGTTAAAATACGCACAATATTTGAGTGCTTTTTAATTTCAGGTCAATCACAATAGTTTAGGTATTATTCAAAATAAGAAAGTAATCTTGAAGCACTAGAAGAAACCGAATTCATTTTACTATTTTACAGTGAGAAACTATTCAGACTTTGCAAAGCTATCGTTACAAAGCTTGAAGCACAATGGCGTTAAGACTTGAGAATTGAAAACTTCTACGATCTTTAGCATCTTCAATCTACATATCGAGCTCATTATTTCATTAAACCAATGAAGCACTATTCAGGCCGGCCTGAAAATGTTGCAGTCTTTGACCATTCAATTCGAAAACATTCTCAGGCCTCCTTTCCCATAAATGATAAATTATACATCTTTTGTCCATATCGAATACTTTCGAATATAAATCAAATCGAACAGTTTCCCATTATCCCTTTAATAACATTAAGCACTCACCTTTATTGTACGGACTTTAAGCCATTATATGAGTCCTAACAATGCCAATGGATGTATGCGCTCCGGACAGAACCACAATAGGGATACGCTAGTTAAGGCTGCACAGCCGTCATATGTAGTGAATATCTCAATTACCTTGTGCACCATATAGTACAATTTTTAATGAAGGGTGCCTGGTATCCATATAGTATAACAATGTCTGCCATTCCAGGCCACAACTATGCCTCCGGACAATATTCTCCGTGATGAATGTTATTTTCTCTTCCAAGTATTCGAACTAGAGTTGTGGCACGAAATTCCTTGGCACAAGAGTCTAAAGAAAAGAAGACAAATTTCTTCTTGACCAACGTCCAACCCGTTCACCGGTCGTACCGGTTTCATGCCATCAACTCGCAAGGACGTTCCATGTTATGGTTTCACCTATAATTACAACAAGGTTTCAACTATCAGTTGGAATGAGTTAGACGTACCTACATTCCAGACAGTGTACATCTGTTGGCTGTAATTCAATCCCGAGTGTGTAGGCCTAAGATGGGCGCCCTAGAACTCCTCAATCGCTGAACAAAAAGTAAGTCACCCTTGTCGGTTTTCTGGAATTTCTTAAACATGAACGGAACAGGGGAGTATGTGAAGCATGGATTTGTACAACTTCCGCCAACTTGAACGGTTTTCGGGCTCGGATTACACAAAACAAGGGGCAGCAATTTCAGGCATGTTCTCTTCGGCTTGGAGATTTTCTTACAAGTGCACCACATTTATGACAAGTCCGTCAAGATCAAATTACCGATGGAAGTAGTCGCGTACATAACTTTGTCCTACCCTAAGTTGTTCTTCTTATGCAGAACTACCTATAAAACGTGTGAAGCTATGCGATTAAGTTATGACGGGGTCCGTGCAATTTCGAGACAAGATGCAAAGTGCGAAGCTTATATCTTAATCGAGAAGGTTATACATGATCCAGGTATGCTTCAATCACGTGGCCGCGGTTCTCTTATTTTTTCGGGCAAAGAAACTCATTATAATTTCTAAGGTCTTGGCTCGTATTTGCCCACGGTCGAGCTAATAATAGCTTACAAAGAGCTCTATTCTTCTTCTGTGGGGTTTCTCTAACTTTATGAGGTCGTTACGAAAAGGCGCTCAATACTACAAACTATCCGACAATTTTAATGAAATTTTATTACCGAGGGAACCTTTTTTTATACATAAAATTACAAAATTTTGAACAAAAAAAAATCGATTAGATGATAGTGGCTTATGAGACTTAATTAGCTATGGTGTTGGAACTTTTTTCCCTGCCAAAACGAATTTCTGCAATTTTTCTCGTAAAGGTTCTTCTTCCGAAATTTATCTCAAAATAGACGAAACTTGAATGTTCGTTGACCTGAGCGTTCCTCAACTAATGGAATTAATACCACGATAAGTAGCTATCTGTAAAAAATTGACCATCAGATTTTCGAATTCAATAAAAGATATAAAGCCTGAGAATTGTATAGAGTGACGCACGTTCTAAGTATGCATCAACGTACATATGTAGGTACAGGTAAACCTTGTTTTGCAATATTCGAATAATTACCTTATGATTTTGCTACTTTTTGAAGAGCATTTTACAACATTTAGCAGCCAACTGTTTATTGGAGGGTTCTAATGGTGTGAAAAGAGGAGTGCTTTTTTTCGGTATTATTTAATGGATGATTGATGATGTTTTAGCCAAGCATATTTTGCAGAAAGACCAGAAATCTTGGAAGACATTAATGTGAAAATTATTAAATTATTAGTAGGTAGTTATGGTGCTTTGTTGATTTCATTTCGAGGGAAGAGAGTGTAATTTCTTGAAATATCTGTACCTCAGAGGCCGTGGTTTCGAATGCCACCCAGGAAAATTGCTCATCGTTTTACTTTTTCAGAGCTGGTGTTGAACAGGAAGAAAAACGTTGTAATCTCTTATTCATTAAACGTAGGTAGTTTCTCAATTTTTGAAAGCAGGAATATTGGAACAAGATTTTCTAATTTGCTGTTTGCAATTTAGCTTTGTTCAAATATTTACTTATTGAATTTTACAAAAACTTTTGCGAATTTAATAAAATGACCTTCAGTGCGATCCACGAAGAGGAGTTAAATTCATGATTTTAGGAAGCAAAATAGGTGGATAACCATATCATCGAAATTCGCAATAGGCCCAACTGTGGCAGAGGCTTACCAACCCCTATTTTCAACCATTTCATTGCAGTGGACTAAAATGAGCTTTTGAGCGAACTTCTACTACGCAGTTCGTGTTAATTACAACAGTAACTGCGACTTCGCTTCTATGTAGGGAAGAATAACTGTCAGGATCAGAATGACAACATTGAAAAACTACAAACATAAGTATATAGAAACTCCAGGTGGAGAGGACGGACCAACTGCGTCATATCCAGAAATATATGGCCATCCTACTGCCGGAGATGAACAGATGAACTCCTGAGCAGATGCCGCGTGGACTTTTCCAGAGTAACGTCAGTCAGAACGGGCCACTGGCCGATTGGCGACCTCGCGGTCAAACTGGGTATTCCCTTTAACGTCAATTGCCGCAGTTTTCGGGAGGCCAATAAGAGGGAAACTGTCATCCACCTTCTTTGCAAGTGTTCAGCCCTAACTAGAGCCAAAATTTGCAAACCCTCCTTTTAACCTTGGTGAGATCTCGAAGAACAAGATCGGTGAACTGATCACCTTCCCGAACAGCTACGGATGGATATGACAATTTATTAGAGTCCCAGGTCTCGGTTAAACCATGTATATATTGTATGATATCAAAACGGCGCTTCCTGTAATTGGGCACTGTCTTCGTAAACCAAACAACCAACCACCCATGTATATAGAAACTCAGCATGCTGAACGTTCGAAGTTTTTAGTTATAGTAAACTAAGGGTGGACGCACACTGAAAGAGCAAAAACAGTATTAGTCAAAAACGTTTTTAACTAAGATATTATACGTAGAGGCCACGTAAATGTTCCACATATAGTGCTAAAAAATTCTACAATGCTTTGTTTTGATGCATAGCACGAATCTTTGTCTTTTGGAAAATAATTGAAATTCGAGATTTCAAGTGACAGTCCTGTACGAAAGACCGCAGTCTCAGAAATATAGTGAAGCAGGACTACAGAGTTGTTATGGAGCGCAGACGAAGTTGCTACTGCGGGCATCGGTATACAATCTTGTGTATTCTAAAGCATGAGCTGTACATTTAGCGGTCGAAGTCGCGTAAATGCAGTTTATTTTATTACTGTATTTTTTTACAAACTCTTTTATTGGAAGACATACCGTTCAAATGGGGTTTTGACCACTTCGATACCACAATATAGTTACTGGAACTGAGATATAGTTCTGTCGTTCTCGAATTATTGTATTTATTTTAATTGAAATAAATTTTTTGCATGAAAGTATCGAGATTGTCAAGTGAAGGCCATATCAAAAATAGCACAATTTTTTGTTTTATCGGTCACCTTAACATTTTTGTTGGCAAGCAATTCCATTTATATAGTTGGTAGAATGCGATAGGGAAAGGTATACATACCTACAGAATGTCGTTATAAGAAAGGTGCCGAAAAGCACCATATAATTGGTATACCTAAAATGAATAAAGACTTCTTTTGAAACTCATTAATAAATCTCTTTTCAATATGATTACAAAACAGCATTCGATCTAGTGTTCATATGACACAATTTCGTTCTCATAAAACATAAAGTTGAATAGATGATAGCCACCCGCAGAGCCATTTAATTTAAGTGTTACATGTTGAAAATCCCTGCAGCCCGGCTGATGTCTGGTTGAAAAGTTCGGTCATATCACACGATGATGCGTCAAAAGGCGACTGTTTTAATATTCCCTTGGATCCATTTGTCCGTACTCTTGTGACGACACGTCGCACCAAAATCTATTCTTGGGCATTTCAATGACGGTACCTATTTATGGGCCCTCATGTCCATTCTGTCCGGAAATTTCTATAGTACTGCACACGTTCTATGTTGGTCCTATTGTGGATACCCTCAATGTACATAAAGTCCTTTGAAATTTATACCGTATATAATCCACCATTTAACCGGGACTGGCAAGGCGATTTGAAAGATGGAAGGAAGGGGTCTTTCAAAACGCTTCATCCGGGACAAAAAGACCAACAATGACAACAACTGAACAAAACTCTGAAAACTCAAAACGAGAAATCCTCCAGATGTCACACATTGGACACCGGAACATGCATCACACACAAAATGTACTCAAAGATTTTATTTCAAAAGGTATTTCCAAAGATTGCCCAACATCTGCGTTAATATAATAAAAAAAACTTTTAAGTTCAATTGAAAAGGGCCGCAACAATAAGATTATTTTACTGTGGGTCGAAAATTACACACTTTTGAAATCAAGCATTACCTTACCAAGGTACTGGTATTGAAGCGACTCATATAAAAATTATACAGTTGGTAATTGCCCTATTTTTTCCACGTTTGGACAATTGTTCCAATCTTAACTTGTCATATTCAATAAACTCGTAATGTGTCTTTCAACTTACCTTTTATGCGGTAAGCATCGGGGAATTTTCAGCAAGTCATAACGTTAAGCAGATGACGATAAAAAAAAATAATTTTTTAATATCGTTCTCTAAAATATGAATGAGCGTTTCGAGCTTGTCGATTGTTCAAGAGATAAGTCTTTCGGACTTAGTCATAGTCTAAGTACTTTGATGCATTGGGTGTAGGAGTTTAAGAATCTCGTCTTAGACTTTTTTGAGACGGCTTCATAAATTACTAAGATTAAAAGATGTAAGCAGGAGTTGAGTTTTTTTTTTTGCAAGAAAGGTGAAGGTCAGCCATATAAGTTGCAATGATTGTCTAACAAATGTTAAAGTGTTGAATCATCAGAAAAACAATATTTTGGTATTTCCATTATGTGACACAATGAAATGTTTAAATGTAAACAAGAGTAATATAGGTGCTTAGTGATCGGATTGAAATTATGATTATGATAGACGATATAGTCTGGGTCACGGGGTTTCAGCTTGCAGGGGGCAAAGTGCGCTAGTCTAGAGTCAAGTAAATCTAGAATTTATAGATCAAATCCTACCATATTAAAAAATTCCTGGCAAAACAACCCGCTGCTATCAACTTCACACAGAACATTGCAATGGCTGGCTCGCTGCGAGATCTTTCGAGTACGTTCAATGGTATGAAGAGGGTAGAACTTCGTACACTTCGTATGCTAATAAGTAGAAATTCCGATTACTCTAAATTATTCTCAATGCGAAACATAATTAATACAACATATGGCATATCACAGCCGCCCAAATTCTTCGTTTCGATTAGTCATGACTTAGGAATAGAAAAACGTAGAAAAAGTCG
The DNA here is from genome assembly GCA_949128065.1 of Beris chalybata. Classification (NCBI taxonomy): domain Eukaryota; kingdom Metazoa; phylum Arthropoda; class Insecta; order Diptera; family Stratiomyidae; genus Beris; species Beris chalybata. Next base: position 94,265,294 of record OX421897.1, read on the forward strand.
ATTTCCTTGACTCCTAGAGATCAGGCTTTTGATTACCATTAAATGTATGAAAATTATAATTCGGAATATCACAATCTTATGAGCTAATCCATATGGTTCGAATCATATATATTTTGAGATATCAATTACTATCAAAATAAAATATTATTTATATAAAATTTTACATCTACTTTATCTGAAATCTTGTCAATTAAATTTCAAAAGGTAATGCCCTAGACACATGGCAAGAATTTATATATGTATATTAAATCTAAAGCTTTCATTGGAAATTTAATATTTATATATTAAATCAAGAAAAAAGCTCAAACAGTTTGACAATTGAATTTACCTCGAAAACATGCGAGTTTCGTTTCGCTTGCCTTAAGTCTGGAAAACTGTCCCTTCAAGCATCTTTCAGCTTCTGTTCATCAGACATGGTCAACGAACTCCTTTTTTCGCGTTTTATCCGTTTGCAGAAATTTATATTTTATTAATTATTAATAAATTATTCAATTTGATTCAACATAAATGTCAAAAAGACATGTTACTGGGAAAAAACAGAAGCTTTTCGGTTCATCGCATTACGTCAAGCTTGGAATTACGTCAAGCTTGGAATATCGTTGCGAAATTTAATACAGACTTTGGAACTATATTAAATTAGTAAGATAATAGTGAATTAATTACTAATTAAGGGGTTATATACAGTTGTACCACACAAAAAGATGAAATTTTCTCGAATTTTTTTTGACACCATAAAAAATATTTATTCAAAATCTTTTGTCAACGTCGAATAGTACATGTTTCTAAAAACTTGTTGAAATTTATTCATCAAAAAATATTAAATAATAAAAAAGTTATAGTCGAATTCCAGGAACGCCTTTTTTTCGACGTGACTTGCGGTGGACATCATATCTTGAGACCGGTTCATCGGAAATCAAAAATTCCAGAAAAATCCGTTAGTATATTTTGTTGTCTAGTAGATGAACGAAGGTTCGTAAAATTTTTGATTTAAAAAGAAATGGCGACGGTTGTAACAAAAAACGTACTTTTTCAATGTAAAACATTCTCGGTTTATTGCTCTTAAAAAAAAAGTTTTCAAAATAATTGAAAATCCTTCGTTCACCTACTAGCTATTATCATAACAAATAAGTGGTATAAATTTGGTGTTGATCGGATTGATAGTTTTCTAGTAATCCTGTCCACCGCAAAGGTACTTTCGAAAAAATAAGATTCTGAGATAATCGCGTTTAAAGTTTCATGTTTGTTCCTCTCGCTGTGCAGGTAGTGTGCTCTAAAAAGCTACAACTTCGGTTCTAATGCTCCGATCGTTATGAAATTTGGTGAGAGTATTCTTGAGAGAATATACTGAAAGAATATGCAATAAAAGAAAAATTGATTTTTTGGTCCATCACAACTGTATATAACCCCTTAAGCCGAGTTAATTTCCGAATGGCAGATAAATAGCTATTAACGCTGTCGTGTGTCTAGTGCATAAATTCGTGATCTGTAAACTGTAAAAATCCGTTTGCTTTATGAAAATACAGTCGGCTTTGAAAACAATTCGACTTTCCTGTCAGTGAATAAATGTCAGTTACCATCCGTGCCATTTACAATAGGTGTGTTTTTTTCAACTGGATCACGATCAAGATCATTCGTTTTGCATTGAAAACAACAACAATTGAGATGATCCAAAATCAAAATGGGATCATAGTTGAATCACTAAAGCTGCTTCTGAATTCAACAAAATTTTCGCATTTGCACAGTTGTCGCCCTGTAAATCAACTGCAATGACAGCTGAAAATTGACATTTATCAAACGTCAATAAATATTTTCCGTATTTATTAAAGAATATTCGCAAATATCTGCACAGTATCGGTTCAATACATATGTAGTAATTTAAAGTACTTACTGCTTCTATTTCGTTTATATCCATTATGTTCACTATTGTATCTGCCAACAATATATCAATAAATATTTGACAGACACAGACGATTCAGTTGAAAAAAACGCACCTAATATTGTGAGACTCACTGAATCGTTTTTATCCAACTTAAAATAATACAAGGTACCAAACAAACAAATAAGGACTCTATTTTCTTGAGAAGAACATGACTACAGAGCAATTAGCAATGAAGTATAGAGTGTATTACTTTCATTAAAAAAGTCATTTTCAATAAGTAAAATGATAGCACCTTGAACTCATCAGAAGGAAAATGGCTGATCGTACCATCGATCGAAACTTGTAGTATTATAGTTTGCGTTTGCTTACGTTGGTTTACGGAAAAATAATAGAAAGATATGTGAAATCAAGCAAGAATGAGACATCAAATTCAGAAAGAGAAATTTTTATCTTCAGTCAGTTGAAAATTCTTTGCGGCTTTCCGTGCAAATAAACTTAAATGTAAGGGAAGAAACCTTGAAAAGTGACCATAAATCATAACGCGGACAATACGTTTAATGTTTATTTATGAAATTTCTTTGATCTTCGGCCAGTAATAACCAAATAGTTGCCAAATTTGAAATATTTCAGGTAATTCTCGCTTAGCAGAACTATGCTCTAATGTAAATATTTTACCTGAATTCTGGTCAGGGTCAGGTTCTTACATAAAAGACCCTCGTATAAACGAAGGTATCGAAATATGTAGTTCTAAACCCCTTTTATATTTTACCTGGTAGGTACCTACTCATTCCATCGAATCACGAATTTTAGATAAAGAAGAATTTGTATCAAAAACAAAGAAACAGAGTTACTGAAAAAATTTAATTTTATTCCTTGATAAAGAAACACCGGCTTCGATACGACTAAAGACGTTCATGGCTTGAACCGGAGGTTTAGAGGGTTCAGATGGGTACCTCCGTTTCTCTGGAACAAACACGAAAAGAAAACAATTTATCTCACCTTAGCTTGGCCGTTAATTAAGGAATAGAAAACAGGTAAATATCGATAAAACCGTTGAAACTAAAGATTGTCTTGAAAAGCTCGCTATGACAACCGAATAGCATCGTCAGCCTTTCAATGGAATCCAAACATCTTAGAAACATCAGCAGCCATCCTTCTGTGATAGTTGCTTTATGGTTTTTTTCTTGTTGTTTAAGTGTCTCAAGAAACAAGAGTCCGACGTTAATGGGAAAAATAGAAACATAGAAGAAAAAAAACACCAACCTGGGATAATTACATAGCTGTCACGGTAACATTTAAGTACTGTCGCGCTATGTCATTTTCACGTAGAGCCAGAACTTCTTCTCCTTCTCACATCTCAACCGTGTCTTGAAACCACCAAAGATAACAAACAGAAAGTACCGCCACGAAACCGTTCATTTAATATTTACCTGTTCGATTAAGGTGCACTCTGCGGTAATAGTGGGTCAATAATAGATGGAACCATACAACAAGTCGTTGATCACAAGTGTCTAGAACGTATACGTTTTAAAATGCATGTGAGGCTAATTAGCGTCATTATTGTTCGACGTACTATCGAATCGAAACGAGCATTGTAAAGTTTAAGCGGTGACAAGCTGTTCACGTTGATTCTATTATTCGACTTTATTTTGTTGGTAAGCTATTTGTAGGTTAAAAGCGATAACAATACCCTCTCAAAGGGCAGAAAGAGCCATTTTTTGGAAGTTGGACTTTGAATTCATTTGGTAATCATTGCGGCAGGTTTTTGAAGTTATTTAGGGTTCCCAGGAACCAGTGGATCGTCCTTGGGAAATTGAGCGCAAGAAATTAGCTCTATTGAATATCATATAAACTTCGAATTGGCAATACCAGTTATCCCATAGTATCCAGGAACATGCATTCCAATAAGTAAATTGAAATATGTGTTGTAAAAACTTCTTAAAGCCGGCGACACCTGCATAGCACATCTCCCATGCAGATTGATCTCGGCATACATATGGACGCAAGAAGCACTTCCAGACGATTGGCGCTGGAGTATCATTCAATATAAAAAAGGCGACAAATTCTGCTATGAAAAATAGCGAGGAATATCCCTGTTGTGTACAACACAATTCCAGAAAAGAGAGTTAAACCCTTTCGCTGACACAGTAATTGGTTAATACATACTAATGAGAATTCAGAGCTGGACGATCGACGACGGACCAAATATTCTCTGTTAGACTGGTGCTTGAAAAGTGCTGGAAATTTAACATTAACATTAACAGGCTTATGAACCCATCGAAATTAAAAGAAGAATAATGATAGCAAATAAGACGTATTATTCGGTTCTCCCAATAATTAAAACAAAAACGTCCATAGGAAAACAAAGCCCATTGTAGCTTTTTAAATTTTATGAAGATCGATAATTCTGGATTGTCGAAGATGGCATACAATTCTCTATTGTATCGTATTCTCCAGATCGAGTCTTCCCTCGCTGCTGGCCTACTCACCTATTGTGGTTGTCTATATCTACGCGTTAAGACGGTCCTGATTTATGAGACACATATCAAATTTGAGTATTAAGTCAGTTGCATTTTTCTTTCAAGTTCGGATTTGAAGTCAGCCTATGTTGCCCTTGAAGGTGAAACAGAATACCAACTTTGACTGCCAATTTCTCCTCGCAGTCTTTAGAACACACATGATTTTATGCCCACACCGAGTTGACGCACCGTTAAAGTTAGCTCAACGACGCGTCAATCCTGCTCTCACTCAAATTTTTAATGCATTTTTGAATCCACCAGGCACACAATTAAGCGTAGCAAACCAGGTCTTCCAATTCTCAGAGGGTAAATATCACTAGCAGTTGCTATTCTGTTTCACTATAGCAGCACGGTTGGACTTCGCAGTAGCAGTTTGATGTCAATATACTGTTTTGTATTGCAGTTTCGAACTTTGTTGAAGGCCCGAATCTGCTTGAAAGAGCAGCTTTCGGGTTGCCAATCTTTGGAGAAGTATTAGTAACCGAATAAATCTAACTCATTATGCCAGTTTTTAATTATGAACCCATCTAGCGCATTTCAGTGCGCTTTGAAATAAAAAAACAGTCACGATCGTCTGCAAGCCAATCGTATAATACTCTAGATGAATACTGCACTCCGATTTATATTATAGCTGGAGATAAAGAGAATTAAGGATAAAGTAGAGTTATTAAGGACTCTTATTTGATTGCTACTCAAACCTAAAAAACAATATTTGAGCCGTCTTTTTTGAAACTGAAATAAGTCTACCGGACAAAAAAAAATTAAATTTCTAATTATTGTTTTTTACATTAAAAAGTCAATTTTAATGAAGTCAAAACCAATAAAAATATGGACTTATGTTCATTTTTGCTTTTATTTCTAATAAATTGTTATTTTTGAAAATGGTATAAGTCTATTTGGAGCTAAAAAAATTGTTTATTTTATTTAACAATTTTTGAATTTTATTATTGCATAATAAAATTTAACAGGTTTATAGTGTTAATACATCACTCGATTTATATTAACGTATACCAATATTTTTAAATTATTTCAAACGTAAAACCTTAAATATTCCATTGTATGAAAAAATGGACTTATTCCACTTTCAAATACAACGGCTCATTTAGTATTTAATTTCATAGCTTGAACTGAGTGAGTCACATCGAAAAAATTTTATTTTTGAAGGACTTTCACATGGATTTTCACTTAATTTCTCATATAATTATCCTTTTCCTTGGAACCATTTAAAAATGAATGTGTACAAAATTCCAAATTCGTAGCTTAAAGCATTGAAAAGTTATCGGAAAATATTGTCAAACACGTGTCTTAAGGATTTTTTTATATGGAAGGTGCCAGAAGGAGTAAAAGGATTTCGCTGACTAGTAAACTCGAACTTTGTTTTTACTCAAAACTAATTTGTACAAAATTCAGAGTGCGTAGCTAAAAGATTACTGATTGATTTTAGAAAACCTTGATCTACACCTCACTCCTCGACTCACTTAGACCATTCGGATCATGGAGATAGGTTTATGTGTGGAGATGGCGAGAAGCGACTGTTTTGAAGCCGGAGGTTTTCTCGCAAAGGACCGGCGATATTCACTATGCTACTATCAGCATCTCACTCACATGCATGTTAATTCCGGTATTGAAAAGAAAAAAAGCCCAAACTTTAATTACCACGCTACTATTTGCATTTCACTGCCACCGGGAATGAAACGCTCCATACAAAAACAGTCGCTTAAACTTCAAAATGCTTCACAGTGCTTTATACAGAAACGGAGTGTTGCCATCTCCGTTATGTATAGCTCCATGATTCGGATGGTCCTATTGTAGTACCACATCTGAGGGAAGTTCCATATACGGAGTTATCGTAGTGAAAATAGCTAGTCTAACAAGCCACAAGTGCAAACCCTTATTTAGGTCCGTTCCTACGATCGTCAGTAACGTTCTAACTGGAACTTTAACTGACAGATGTTCATACGAAACTTACAGTCAAAGTTCTGGTTAAATTTTAACTAAAGGTCGTAATAACGGCCCTTAGTATACTAAGCGAATCTTGGCGGTGTTTCTATTTACTTCATCGCGTTTAGGATAACACAAATTTGGTTAATGGGCCATGAATGGTCTCTGTAATCCAACAAAGAATCAGATCGTAGGAATTCCAATGAAAGATTTAAATTATAGCGTGGAAAAAGACGACTTACCCATGATGATGCAAGTTGTTCCAGCTACAGTATCTCCTAAAATTTGGCTGATGGCAAGAAGTAAATCGCCGACCAGCAAGCAGGCCACGTAGTAAGTCTGACACCTCCAATGCAGAACATGGTGATTTGATGGCATCAGAAATCCGGCAGCCAAAGTAGCTGACAAGAAAATTACCGAAATCAGGAGTCCAATAGAATACAGGACAAACCGAACGTCCTGTTTATTTTCGGGAGCCGGAGCCGGCACGGCAAAATGTTCGGAACACGCAAAAATTTTCACCTGTGCGACATCCTTGTCCGCACCTTCATCTCGTCCGTTCGTGTGCTCCAAGCAATAGTCTTGCGGTTCCAGCTGTTTGCCCGAGTCTAAGGTCAACTTGCCCGTTTCTCCGTTGAACAATTCTTGCCGGAATTTTCCGACAATTGCATGCGAACTGCATTCGGGAAAGCCGTAAACCAAATTTACACCGGTCGAATTGATAACGTGAGCCTGGTACAGCGGATCGGACGGATTACTGTAAAATACGCACGTTGTATTCTTTTCATTGTACGCGGAGTTCGGTCCACAACATTTGTGCACCTTGATCAACTTCTTCGGCGCTCGTAGCCAATCGGCACGATGTTCTTGCGGAAAGCAGACCAAGGCCGAATCCTTTTCGGCACAGTAGTCGTCCGGCTGAATAAACATCGACTTCTCGTAGAGAAAAAGTGAACCGTTTGAGAAAATTATGACGTTGTTGGGGCCGACAAATAGTTCCGGTTCCTTGCAAGTTTTCGGGAACGTGTTCTCTACTATACGGAAGAATTTTGGTGCTTCGCCGCGCGGCTTGAAATTTGTTTTTCGGTTGATTAAGTAAACTAGCGGTAACCATTTTTCCGTTCCGCCCACCGTACATGTCCGTGATCTGTCCAACTGTTCGCCAATGTGACAGCACTTGTTTACAGTTCGCGTGATTGCATCCACGCGCCCACTAAGGTCGACTAGACCCAAGACGAGAAGAAGAAGGTGAACAATGCACCGGCCGTTCAACAGGTGCTTACGCACGCTCGACGTCATCTTGAAGTTACGCGGCTACGTAATCGCGACGTAACGTACCACTCACTCACGAACTAAACACGAATATTATAAAAATATATTTCTTTTCTTTTATTATTTTTTTCTTCTTTCCATCAACAAAAATTTCACCGGTTAGCCGAACAGTCGCACACTTTCACTTTTACTTTCGTACAGAAAACAATTTCGCGTTTGACTCTTTCAATTTCTTTTTTTTAATACTTGCACAACTTTTGAACTCGGTGTCACGGCACTACGCTAAAATTGAGCCAAACATCTTGGGCTCGATTAACACTGCCATTGCATAATAATTCGTAAACTCACGACACGATCGATGAATCCACGCGCAAAATTCACGACTTTATTCCGATTTCGTTTATTTTTGCAACTTATAGTTTCGAATTTTTGTAATACAAAAATTTCGGAAAATCCTAAAAACTTCGAAAAATTTACGAGAGAAACCTCGATTTGGTCGGAATCGAAAGAAACGTGGAAAACCGCCTTCCCAGCACGGCTGTCGAAATGTAACTGTCGGTTCGCCGTTCGGTTTCGGATGGCAAGAACCAACGGCCAAAAGCAAAGCAAGCAGCGTGCCGCAATTTTGTTGAGCAGCCAGTGCCAGGCTAAGAAGTTGAATGTTTTGCTTCGTCACCTCATCGCACCGCCAGCCGAAAGCGAAATACCGTCACGAACAGCTGATCAACTCGAAACGAAACCGGTTTTCAACGGCTGAATACAAGCAAGAATCGCATGCGACAAAACTGCAGTGGATGAATCAAGTTGAACGGAGCTGGAAGTTGAAAGTTGCAGTTTTAATCGAACGTTAATCAGCATTCAACTCAAGCAAAAGATGTGAGCGATTGTTGAGTTTGCGCTCTATGCCCAGACAGAACCGGACAGTTTGTCTGCTGTCTGGTGGCTCTGGCTTGTCTTGAGCAGACTTCAGTCAGTGGGAAGGCGACTGCTGCGAGAACCAGAACACTTAAAAGCGTAAGAATGCTAGCTAACACCTTTGAGTTGTACGCCAAACTCTTTCAAATCGGAAAAACTTCGAAACAAATAAAAATTACTCAAAAGTGTGGGAACCGAAGCGAGTAGCAGCGAGGCCTTGTCGTAAAAAAAATTACACTTCATTTCGATCGGCTCTTGTGGCTCCATGGGGAAATATTGGCGCTAAGAAGTTATCGTGGGTGATTTCAATGTTCATAATAATTCTGCCTAGTATAAAATTATTCATCCACCACCCACGAAATGCAGCCGTTTTACTGGAAACATCAAAGAAGCTTACGAATCACCCAGATAGAGCCAAATATTTTACTTTAGAGAAGAGTCTTCTTGGAAAATTTTACTGATTTCTTAAATTTGCATGTTTAATAGCCGGTTTACATCGCAAGATTTCGAATTCGATTTCGCTAAATTTTGAAATTTCTACAAAATTTACTCCAACTAGTCTGGACAGCAGTGAAATTTATGTTCCACCACATTCACAATTCACCACATAATCACATACATATTTTGAAATTACTTTATTTTTATTGTATTTATTATTTCAAAAACAGTATTGCGATCGATTTAAAAAAAAAAAAATGCCGCCCTGAAATTTTTGATTTACGTTTCATGATTAGTAGATATGTACCAAAAAACCACCGTACGCAAATCGTTTGAAAGTCGTAACTTCCAAACCCTTTAAAACGTTGACTACCACGTCACCCGTATTCGGGTGACAGCAAAAGTTCTCTTATAGTATGTTTCAGTTTTCGCAAAAATGGTGTCAGAGTCCTCTTTGAAAATTGACATCTCTGTGAATTTTACTTTATTATTTTAATAATACAGTATTGTGATCAATTTTTTAAGAAAAAAAAATTTGCTACCCTGAAAATTTTTATTTTCACGTTTCATAGCTAGTAGACACGAAAAAAGCAATAACATTTTTCAGTCCGTCTGTCCGCCCGTACACAAAATCGTTTGGAGGCTCGTAGCCCCCAAACGCTTTGAGATATTAAATTGATTTTTCGAATAGACGGGGTAGGCTCCTTGAAGTGACCAAATTTTTAGGGGCATGGGTGTGAGGGGGAAGGAGGGGGAAGCGTTTTAGTCGGAAATTTTGGTTTCTAGATCTCAGTAACCGCTTATGATAGGAAGCTGAAACTTGAAATTTGTATAGAGCTCTGATAGTAGACCCATTTGCATAAAAATTGTCAATACTGATCTAGGGGTGTGGGAGAGGGGGGTGGAAATATAATGCGTCCGAAACCCAAAATAGCCGAGATAGGCACATTCTAAAATCCATATCTCCTAAACCGTTAGTGACACACTTTTCAAACTTAAGAAATATTTGTAGTTATACTAGGAAAACACATAGAAAACAAATTTTTGGGTGTGGGCAGTGGCGTATAGGGGTGGGGTGGTGAAAACTTAAGATTACGATATCTCATGAAACGATTACTCCAGAAAAATAAAATTCGGTTTGGGTATTAAGGTCGACAAATAAAAACTGATCAAAGTAAAATTTTTTAAGTGGAAAGTGGAGCATAGAAGTGGAGGGGATAAGATTTTTTCAAAAAAAGCACGTTTCATATCTCAAAAACAATGTAAGATAGATGCTTAAAATTTTTACCAGATTTAATTGAACCTAATTGAACCCTAATAGGGGAAAAAAATTTGTGGATGAGGGTTTGGAGGGTGAGGGTGAAAAGGAAAAAGTTCCAATGCATATCTTAAGAACCTGAAATGATATACACCTTAAACTTTGTATTTAGGTAGAGCTATAGTAGCGGCATGTTGGAAAAATATAATTTTTTTTAGGGGTCTTATGGTACGGGGGTGGAGGGTGTTTTTCCTAACTATATAACGGCTTATTCTAGAAAGTTGAAACTTTGTGTGTATATCTAAATCAACTAGAAAAGCAAATCTGATGAAAAAAATATTCGAATATCCATTGGCGTTCAGAAGGGGGGCAAAAATTATGATCAGTGAAAATAGAATGCATATTTTTCCATGATTTTCGTCATATCTACTAGGTCTTCCAACATATTGAATTCATTTTTATTCTATGGTTTTTCCATACGAATATCTAGAAAGTGTTTTCAAGTTTTTTTGAAAATTGTCCTCTAAGGGGGTGTAAAGTTATTATATACTTTTTCATGAATTCTTTCATATCTCTCAGGTCTGATCAGAAATCGAATATCTTTTCACTTCCACGGACTTTTTTAATAAACACCTATTTACAAGTTTTTCTCCTTTTTCAACCCCTAGACTGCATCCCGGAATATGACACAATTATGTTATTCATATGTTACGCTCCAGTCTAACCACTTCCCGAACTTTTTGTGAGGTTTTCAGTCACATAGTAACCTACGCCGCATCTCAGAACTGAGCGCGTTCCGAACTTCTGCCGGAAAAATAATAAAGTTGCGCCCAGACTGTTGGCAGATTTTTTATCCTACAGTAATAAAATAGGGCTTATAAGGGGAAGGTTGTCGCAATATAAAAAAATACGAATAAAACTATACTAGAAATTTTTTTTTTTCAAAGATAACGGATTTTATCCCTTTTCCTTGAATATTTTAAAACGCCTTTTTTTTTTTGGTTTTCATTTTTTTTTTATTTTATATGTTATACTGTTTTACAAAACATACCAAAAAAATTATCTCTGAATGGGATCGGGGTAAAAAAATCGAAGAACATCAGTGCTTTGTGTGAATGTCGTAACAGGCCTTTTCTTCGCTGCTGTATGACTCATTAAGAACATCCCTTCTTTCTCATTTTTCTTTTCAATATTGAAAAAAATACCTTGCTTCGTCTACGTCTATACTAACGTTACAGCATAGCATTGCTATAATAACAGTTTAAAAAAGCCTTGCTAAACTGTCAAGCGGATGCTTATTTAAGACTACATAAAAATAAACTAAATTCTGTAGAAAAATTTGAATTGTTTTACTTTTGCTAAGATTGATTGATAGCTTCGCTGTCGTAAAAGTATTCAAGACACGAACCGAAAAGGAAGGTGGGAGGAGCGTCTTAGACGGATATTTTGGTTTCTAGATCTCAGCAACCGTTTACGCTAGGAGGCTGAAAATTTAAATACAGCTTTGATAGTGAATACATTTGGCCGAAAATTTGGATGGAAAGCCAAGATCGAGACGTTCTGAAATATTAGGCTGTTCCAAATGAAATGGGGTTTTGGTAATGCTATTTCAAACCACTGCAACTTTTTATAAAACTTAATTTTATCAATCCAACTAGGAATCAGCACTTGCAATATACTTCTCCCAACGAGATACAGTTGCGCTTATGCCAGTTTCGTGGAAGTCTGACTTTCTAGAGCTAAGAAATTTTTCGAAGCCATTTTTGATGGCTGCTTCATTTTTAAATTGCTTGTTCGCCAAAAAATTGATGGTGAATGCTTTATTTCTTACAGTGCCCTTACTGTATGGTGTGAGTCAGATTCCACTAATAAATTCAGCTCGTCCTTGTCCATCGAAGATCCTGGGTTACCACGTGGCTCACCTGAAGAGTCATATCTCCTGATCGGAGTCTTTCACTGTGTGGTGTCAGCTTCAAATGAGTGATGACGTTTTCGGTTCCCTCCGCTGCAATGTAGCCAACTTTAAGCTCGTAAAGGAAAAATACCCGTTTTTGACTAGAATCAATTTGTTCTGTCCAATAGTGAAGTCCAGAACTGAAATGATAATAATAATAATCAATAGCACAACAGCCCAAACTGGGCCTAGACCTTGAAGTAATGCTAGAGTTACTTCAATACTAGACCAACGGAACACTAGGAGGTGAAGTCGTCAGCCACACGCTCGTCCGTGATTATTACCCGGATTTTAATTTAGGTACTCATTTACAGCTGAGTGAACTTATTGTCTGGTACCACTAATGCATAGCTCCAAAACCGTTAATGCTTTTAAAATGGTATTAAATGAGAATAGGAGAATAGACCGAAAATAAAATTGTGTAGGTGGTCAAAAATTTTAGTGAAAGACTTTAGATTTCGATATCTTATAAACTAATTCCGCTAGAATAAGGAAATTTAGTTTGTGTATGAAGGGTAATAAATGAAGTTTGCGGAAGGTAAATTTTTTTAAGAGAGCGGTGAAGTATGCCGGGGATAATTATTTTTATAAAAAATCACCTCTCATATCTCAAGGACAAAGCAAGATAGATGATTAAAGTTCTTAGGGGAAGTACACGGAAAAAAAGGAATAGTTTTGACTGCCAACGACAGGGGTTCTCGTTACAATTGTGATGATGAAATTTCAGCTAACCATCATTTTTATTTCTCAGTACCACTATAAAATGTTGTCATTAAAATGAACAAATTTAGTTGTATTTATTACTACTTTTGGGTACAAATCACATTTCGCAATTTGTATAATTCACAATGAAAGAGTGGTCACTACAATTAGAAATATCAGTAGCAAAAAAATAGTAATATCTACGATAACAGTTTGTCACTACAGTAAAAATGTGAAAAACATAAAATGGAACGTTTTGAGAACATTTATTATGTAGCGTAAACTTTGAAATATTTTCACTGTTCTGAAAATGTAGGAACGAGAATTAATGAATAGAGAATAGTACAATTGAACGAACATGTTTATGAAATATTTTGCGTTTTTATCAGTCCTTCGATTAATAATAAGTCCACTTTTGCTGTCAATAGGTACTCGTATAATACTAAAAAAAAAATATTTTTATTAAAGTATAATATGGCACTGGGTCATGTTGGAGAGATCAACTAAAAATATAGCAAAAAAAACATTTATGTAGTGGATTTTTTTTATATTTTATTAATTATTTTATTTTTTATATTATTTTTAATTCTATTTATATAATTGTTATTTCTAGTAATTTTAATTGATAAAATGGTACAATTCGCACTCCTTTTATCAGTAATGTTTTAACTTCGTTAATTTCAAAGAGTTTCCAGATATCATTAGATTCTTTTTTGACTACGTGATAAAACTTCACTCACAACACTTGAACTGCAACTTTCTATAACAAACTCCATTTTTAATAAGTTTAATTGATTAACTTGTCACTTGACTGCTTTAGAAAGAAGACGCGTCGAAACTGATTTATTAACATAACGCAGTCACGATCGGCTGCAAGCCAATCGTATGATACTCTAGATGAAATACTGAACTCCGATTTATATTTTAGTTGGAAATATATCAAAAGAATGAGGAGAGCACAAGCAATTATTACATGACCTTTTACTTACAGGTAGAAATTATTGTATAGTGGCTACTCGATTTTACTGTATTATTAATAATACAGTATTGTTATCGATTTTTAAAAAAAAAATTTGCTGCCCTGAAAATTTTTTTTTCCACGTTTCATGACTAGTAGACGCGAAAAAAGCAATAAAAATTTTCACTCCGTCTGTACGCCGTACGTCGACCGCCCCAAAATCTTTGAAGGCTCGTAGCTCTCAAACCAGTGGAGCTATTAAATTAATTTTTTTTCTAAGAATAGACTTAATGGACCCCTTGAATTGACATTATTTTCAGGGGAGGAGGTGTAAGGGGGAAGGCGGGGTAAGCGTTTTAGACGAAAAATTTAGGTTTCTAGATCTCAGGAACCGCTTGTGTTAGGAGGCTGAAACTTAGAATTTCTATAGAGCTTTGATAATGGACCCATTTGCAAAAAAAAAAAAACAGATATGGGTAAAGGGGTGTGGGAGTAGAGGGGGAAATAATGCGTCCGAAACGCAAAAATGCCGAGATCGACAAATTCTAAAATCCATATCTCCTAAACCATTAATAGCAAGCAATTAAAACTTAACAAATATCTGTAGTTATACTAGGAGAGTAGATTGAAACAAAATTGGTGGGGGTAGTGGCGTACGGGGGTGGGGGGTGAAAAACTTTAGATTACGATATCTCACAAACCAATGGTACCAGAAAAACCAAATTTGGTTTGAGTATAAAGCTTGATAAATAAAGATTGCTCAAAGTAAAATATTGAAGGGGGTGGAGGAGCACGGAAGTGGGAGGGATTAGAATTTTTCAAAAATAACACGATTCATATCTCAATAACAGTGTAAGATGGATGTTTCAAATTTTTACCAGAAGTAGGCCTAATTAAACCCTAGTAGGACAAGGGTGTGGGTGTTGAGGGTGAGGGTAGGGAAGGGTGAGAAAGAAAAAGTTCCGATGCTTATATCTTAAGAATCTATAATGATAGGAAGCTGAAACTTGGTATTTAGATAAAGCTATAGTACTGGCATGGTGGAAAAATAAATTTTTTTTTAGGGGTAGTATGGTACGGTGGTGGGGGGTGTTTTCCCTAGCTTCAGAACGGCTTATGTTAGGAAATTGAAACTCGGTACGTATATGTAAATTAACTAGAAAAGTAATTCTGATGAAAAAAAATTCATATATTCATTGGCGTTCAGAAGGGGGGGGGGGCAAAAAAAAATATCGGTTACATATACATATACATATAACACATATATTTTCACGATTTTCGTCTTTCGAAATATTGAATTCATTTTTATATTATATTTATTATTCTTCATGTGAATACCTAGAATGTGTTTTCAAAATTTTTTGAAATTCGACCCCTAAGAGGGTGTAAACTGGTTGTATACTTTTTCATGAATTCCACCATGTTCCTCAGGTCTGATCAGATATCGAATATCTTTTCACTTCCCCAGGTTTGTTTAATAATCACCTATTTTTAAGTTTTGTTTTTTTCAACCTCTAGACCGCATCCCGGAATATGACCCAATTATTTAATTCATATGTTACACCCTTTTCTAACCGCTTCCCGATTTTTTTGTTAGGTTTTCAGTCACATAGTAACATACACCGCATCCCCGAATTGAACGCGTTCTGAACTTCTGCCGGAAAAATAATACAGTTGCGCCCAGACTGTTGGCAGATTTTTTTTGATTAATAGTGAGTTCCATAAAGTAAGTAAAAGGACATTTTACAGAATTTTTGTATGGCAACTACATGAAAGACTTATGGGATATTTTTCATATTAATAGTTTCAGCTGCGACTATTATAAAATTAATGTGTATAAAATTTCAAAGTCGTAACTTGAAGTGTTCTAAAGTTATCGTTCAATATTGGTAAACATGTTTATTAAGGACTTTTGTATGACAGCTACCCGAAGGAGTCAACGGATGGCGCTAATTAATGAACTCCGTCTTGGTTTTGGTATAAAACTAATTCCTGTAAAATTTTAAATTCCTGCTTTAACTCGTTCTGGAGTTATAGTGGATTCAGTAACATGCATACATTTTTGAAGGACTTTTCTAGGCTGCTACACGAAGGACTTATTCGATTTGCATCATATTCGGAACTATCGATTCAAACATCGTAAAAAATTTCAAGTTCCTAACTTGAAGCATTCGAGCAATAATTATGAAAACGTGTCTTAAGGACTCTTGTATGGGAGGTAGCCGAAGGAGTGGAAGGGTATCGCCCATTAACGAACTTAGCCTTACTTTTTCCATTTTACAAGTTGTGACAAAATTTCGACTTCCTAGATCAACGCGTTCTTGAGTTATCGTGCTAACGGACAGACGGACGGACAGACGGACGGACGGACGGATAGCAAACGGATTTGGGGGTTTTGGCCAAAAATAAACACAAAATAATATATAACGTTTTTTCGTCCGAGGCTCGGTTCTATGCGTTACAAACTTTTCGGGCTGGATTAAACTTATAATACTCTATATGTTCATTTAGAGTATAAAAATCTACCGCAAAGAAGAGCGATAGTTTTAGCTGCTACAATTTTCGTAGTGAATCTATTAGAAGATTAGTAGGATAAAAAAAAATTTAATTATCTATTGGCGTACCGAAGAGGTACATTTTTCTGATTAGATATTGAATAATTATTTACTTCCGCGTGCCTTAAATCTGTTTACAAAATTGTTTTCTTTTCAACCCCAAGCATGAACAAGTTTTCACGAATTCCGTCACATCTCTTAGGAGTAATAAGACTTCGAATGGTTTTTTTGTCAGTTTTTCTTTATATTTATCTAAAAACATTCATGATTTTTGCAAATTCAACCCTCAAGTGTAAGGGGGTTGCATACATTTTCATAACTTTCGACATATCTCTTAGGTTTGACGAGATATTAAATTAACAACAAGTTAAGCAAAGTTTTTATATAATAGCCTTCAAACCATTTTTCGAATTTTTTGATATCCTTATTGATGCAAACAAACTCATTAAAACTTATCAAAATTTTCATGAATTGTATGTAATTTGTCTATCGATGTATACCATAATTTTAGCATTGATTTAAAGAATACAGTTTCATTAATCGTAAGAAATATTCCATAGGCTCGAAATCATTGCGAATTTTCATTGTTTTTAATGTAATTTTCTGTGGTTTTTGGCTGGGTGCATACATCTGCTTATAGTTTTACATATTTCTAAGATCTGATGAGATATTGTATTGATTTTTAATATCTAAGGCTTCCTTATAATCGGCTAAAGATTTTATATGTTCAACTTCTACCTGGGCTGCATACTTACATATTTACATATGTATCACATTGATTTTTACTTCTACAAACTTTTTATATCTTTATATTAACCTGTCAGAGTGACTGCTATATCGAAGGCTGACACGAGTTTGTCAGGCAGCTCTGATCGACCCTGAGTACGAACAGGACAATGTTTCTCATAATCGTAGATAGGAATACTCTTCGTGCCCTAATTGATGTACTGAGTTACTGACCATTGCCTGATCGGCCGGCACTATATGTTTGGTCGCTTAGCGAGCAGCTACCTTAACTAACCAAGTCTAACCTAAATCATCGCCTTCAAGCCCGTTTTACGACTTTCTGATATTCAACCCCAAGGACTGTAGATAGGTTCCATTCTTTTAGATCTGATGTGCTTAAAACCACCAAACCTCAAGCGTAATGATTTGATGTTACCCCCTCCACTTCGTCTCTAGCTTATATTCAAAAATTCCTCAAAAACGTGCTTATGAATATTAGCTGCGAGTTTTTCTATATTTTATTAAAAATCGGATGAGTCCTTCATTTTGTCCTTGGTGTAGCCACCATACAAAAATGTTTAAAATCATCCGTAGAGCAGAACAGATTTTACACAATAAACTTTTTTACCCGCTCCTGCCCCAAAAATATAATTTCACTGTTTTATTATCCCCAATTATTTATCGAAATTCAGAATTTCATTTTAATAGTCCCACGAATGGTTGCGGTCTATCGTGATGGCAGCAAGTTTATAGATTTTTTTTTATTTTGAATCCCGAATACTTTTATACGTTCCCCATATTTATGAATGCTTGTATCACAAAAAGGTTTAAACTACCCAAACGGGGAAGACATTGGTAGTGCCGATTAATTAGTAAACCAACCATGCGTTCTACCTTCCTTGGTTGGTAATTGCTTCCCATTATTTCTAATGTCAATCCCGAATTCGTCTAGCTGTTCGTGATGCTCTTTCATTTATCCAGCATTATTTGTATGCTGATTGCCTAATTAATCAGAACTCATTCATATTTCGTCGTAATTAGTCGACATTTAGCCAGAATTAGCCCGAATTACTTAACTACCTGTTCCTTGCAGACCCGATTAGCCCTAAATTGATATATTCTTGCGGCACATATCTCAAACTTACTTGTACCATTTGGTAGCTACAAAGAGAAACGGCTTTCTTAAATAATTTTGATACTAATGAAGTGAATAGCAAAATAATCGAAATGCGATCAAAAAAATAAGAAGTTAGGTAGGTACCACCTGCGTAAAATATAATCATTCGGCTAAATCGAGTGAATGTTCTTTCCATCTATAGAGCCGCACTAATCACGCGTGCCGTCTCCCAATTATTAATTTTGGGTATACCCACCTTGCCAAGGCCCATATATCGTCTTCTTTTACTCAAGCAACCAAAAAAATATAGTAAAAGTTATTATTGCACTTTCACTCAAGTTAATAAAAACTTAAAACTTTTCGTCTTTAAAAAAAAAACTGTGAAAGACAAAAAATACTTACGAGAACGATAAAAAGTTGATGTGATTCGAAACGATTCGAAACCATTCCATATCCATCATCAAGTTCAGTATCTGCATTCTGCAGTGGTAACCTGGTAAGGTGGCGAATGGCGAAGTTGTTAGACCACATTGCAGACATGTTTACAAGAAGTTCAGATCAAAAGTTGATCAGCAGTAGCAAAAAGTTGATCAATTTATCGTGCTCTCTGCTGGATGTTTCACAAACCCATATGCGATAATGCAGCTGCAGTTACCTATACAATTGCAAAATTCAAACAAATGTGTACAGACAGCGTGAAGTTGAACGTTGTCGAATAATGCATAAGCCCCTGCATAAATCGGGAATCATATTGCTGAATATGAGGGGAAGGCAATGCTCTCAGGCTCAGAGTATTGTAGAAGGAAATAACAACCAACACAGGAGGAAATAATAACAACACAACTGTGATAAGTTTTTTGAAGATTTTCGTGGAAAACGACAAGAAATAGTTACGTTATTGGTTGGTTCACATTACGGTCGTCCAAGCTGAATTAAAAGTTTAATACAGTTCAAAAGTGTGCACGCATTCGGACAACTCCCAAACAAAATTATTTAAAACACGACTTCAGTTACCTACCTTCAAAACGCTTCAAGTAATAAATTAAAAATGCTGTACATATTAGGTACCAATTGGTCACATTCTGCAACATTAAGTTGGCAGCAAGATGGTTTCCCGAGGGCTTCCATTAATCTCACTGCAAGAGACCCATCATTCTAAATGATGGCAAGCAAAGGTTCCCAGAACAGGTTATCCTCTCATTTTGTATTGGGGATTTTTTAATTTTATTAAGATTATACTACTATGTTAAAAAAATAAGGGGTCTTTTTGAATAAAACGCACATATTACATTTATTCATCTAAATTTATTTTATCGCCTTCAAAGTACTCCCCTCCCGATACTATGCACTTATTCAGACGATTTTTCCAGTCCTCAAAACACCTATTGTACTCATTTTCCGATATTCCCTTCAGCGAATTTTCTTTTATCTCTTCAATGCTATCAAAACAGTGTCCACGATGTGGTTTTTTAAGTCGAGAGAATAGGAAAAAGTCACACGGAGCCATATCAGGCGAATACGGGGCTTGCGGAACGGTATTTGTTTGATTTTTGGCCAAGAATTGGCGAATAACGATTGCCGAATGCGATGAAGCGTTGTCATAATGCAAAAACCATGAATTGTTTTTCCATAATTCAGGCCTTATTTTGCGAATAAACTCCGAAATGAGATGTCAGTAATGTCCACAAGATCTCTGATGCTCAAACGAAAATTCCAACACCAATTCCTTGATTTTTTCGATGTTTTCTTAAGTTTTTGATGTTTTCTTAAGTTTTCGATGTTGATATGGCCTTCTAGAACGATGTTCATCTTCAACATCTTTACGATCTTTTTGGAATGTTTTGTGCCACTTGTAAACCTTTAATCTGGCCATATCGTCCCCATAACATCTTTCCAACATTATTACAAGCAATTTGCACCCGAAATATCGTTGCGAACACAAAATTTAATGCAAACTCTTTGCTCAATAAATTTATCCATGTTAAAAATCGCCGAACCAACTTTTTTTGACTTACTAAATATGACATAAATCGTAAACTAAAGGCTGGGGTACATTGCATGCGAGAGTGAGATGCGCGACTAGTGCGAGACTCGCATCAGTTGTCAAATCGTTTTCGTAACAAATACCTACCTCCATTCGACAATGGACATTGCTGCGTTATGCGAGAGTGTGATGCGATGCGATGCGAGACAATTTCGGAAAATTGAAAAATCTCGCATCCGAGGTGCGTGCGTGTGGTAGAGCTGTCATTTACAGATTGTGATTTGAGCGGTTCGGGTAAAATTTTTTAAAAATGAATTAAGTTTTTGGTTAATTTTTTTTTATGATGCATTGCAATGAATTTTTTGGAAATTAAAGACATATTTTGAATTGGTGAAAATAAAACGCCGCTCAGTTAATGTACTTTGGATTGCAATGAAGTATGCAAGCGAGATCTCGTGCGAGTCTCGCACTAGTCGCGCATCGTACTCTCGTATGCAATTTGTAGCGTTAAGGCCGGGGTGCCTTAACGCTACAAATTGCGCAAAATTTTAGACAGACGTCAAGGACAGTTGTACCAACCCATGAAAAAAATTGCATGTTCCTACGATTTCAGGGTTCTTTTTAAATTCAAAAGTCCCTTTATTTTTTGATCATAGTAGTACATACTTTGTTCTACTTTTCTCAAATACACTTCAACACCAATTGTTTAATTGAAATTCTACTTTACTCTACTTTTTTCAAATCCGTTTCAAAATTATTTACAAATCCATTTTTCAATCTAAATAGTTATTTTCATTTCAAATCAATTTTCAAATCTAAATAATTGAATATCGTTCATTTTTTAAAAAACTATTCTCCGATCCGTTTTCAAATCTTAGGGCCATATTACTCACGTCGGGTTATTTATAAAGTCTGGGTAATTCCAGTTTTCCCCGAGATTTGGTATTATTCACGTCGGGTTATAGTTTTTCGCTGAGTTTATAATCAAGTGATCACAGTTACCCAGGGAAAAATTTAACTTGTCAACAACTTCCAGTTTTCTACGATATCCAGGGATTTAAACGACGATTTGACAAATTTTGTATTATTCAAGATTGAAGTTATGGCAAAAACTCATTTGTGGGGAAATTGGATTGATTCTGAGGAAGATTACGACAAAATAGAAAATGGAACAACGAATCGACATCGACATATGGGACGACAAATACAGTTGCTGTTGTTTCCAATGTACAAAGCCAATTGAATTGTTTCCTTTACACCATTTTACACCCTCACCCCTTACACACGCTCCCTACAATTTTCAGCTAGGTATTTAACAGGTCAAACTCTCGTATTAATTGTAAGACCCTATCTTATACAGTTCTTGAGATATGAGATATGGTTTTTAGGAGAAAAATGGTTATCCATTGTCTTGCTGAAAAATACTTTCAGTCAAGTCCTATTGTCCATCTTTAAACATAAAACACATTTCCTGTTTCTGGTTCCATTAGTTTGTGAGACATTGCAATGCAAAGTTTTTTACGCATAGTTCCTAGTCTAGCATGCTTCAAGTTTCAACTTTGTGATGTTACCCGTTTAGGAGATATGATTTTAGAATTTTTCGACCTAAGCTTTCAAGCGTTTCGAACACATTGTTTTTTTCAGAACTTCCAAATCATTTCACTTATATAAAAATTAAGCTGGCAAGTGGATACATTATCATAGATCTATGTAAGTTCCGAATTTCAGGAACCCAGCATAAGTGTTAAAACCAAAGTTTTTATTCTAACATTCATTCCACTCAGCCCCTTCACCACTCCATTAGAAACTTATCAGTTGACGGGGTCCACTCAATCTACCATACCAATAAACTTAAATGCAATAGCTCTAAGGATTTGGGAGATGCAAGCCTTCAATCGACTGTTCGCACTGCCGAAATCCAATCACTCGGTAGCGCACACTCAGAAAACTATCGGGATCAAATGGGATGGTTCTCGTTGAACGTGTAAACCGTGCACCACATGTAGTGTTTGTACTGCCCCCAGGTCCGCAACCATGAAAAAATTGCAGCCAATAACTGATAAATTTCCTAAAATACACAAATTTTTTATATTCAAAAAAAGAAATTTGTCACATTCTGTTAATAATTAATAAAATTTTTGACGTTTGATTGGAAAAATAATGGAAAAATGGAAAACCAGCCGATAAGATTATCCAACCTATTAAATTGCTAACCAGAGGTGAATAATACAATTTTTCACCCAGAGAAATTAATCAGTGATTTAATTTAATACGCCAGATAAGTTATCAGCTAGATAAGGCGAAAATAACCCGAGATGAATAATACGGCCCTTAATCTGGTAAACAAATTTAATTATGAAAATCGAGAAAATCCTTCGTGTAGCAAACTACCGAAATAGTCATTGAATATTTTTGCATTCATCTTATGGAAGCCTACAGCGCTGAATACATCGTGTGGAAGTTAAAATCGAGCAAGAATTAATCTGGCTTTTGAGTGTACGATCACGATCTATACATCTTTTCATTCATCTTTTGAGAAACGAATGCCGCAAAGTCCCAAGCTATATTCTTCACAAAAATAGGTTCCTCCAAATTTCTTCCTAGCCGGCTGATTAATGTCTTTGGAGCCGAAGTTAAGTGGACTGACCACATCAAATATTTGGGTTTACTTCTAGACGTTAAACTTACCTTTCATTTTCATATTAGTTACGCAATAACAAAACTTTTGAACTCTATTCGCCCATTATATCCCCTTATCAACAGGAATTCCAAATTGTCCCAGGATAATAAGCTGCTTTTATACAAAGCCGTAATGCAACCACTATTATTGTATGGAGCCCCAGTTTGGAACAACTGTGCAAAAACTCACAAAAATAGATTACAAATAGCTCAAAAAAAATGTCTGAAAATTATTCTTAATCAGCCTTGGCATTTTTCGACACGGCAGCTCCACGTTCTTGCAAAGCTACCAATGGTTCATGAAGTCACAAATAAATTACAACAAAAATTTTTGAACAAATTATTATTAATTTAGTTAATCTAAGGTTAAGTTTTATTGCTAGCACTTTTCTTATTTTCTTTCCTTTCCCCCCCCCCCCCCTTTTTTCTCTCATTTTTTTTTTTTTTTTTTTTTATTTTTAGTTATAATTATCTAATAAGGTTTTTTTGATCATTTTCCTTTAATCAATGAAAACTAATTATAGTATTTATCAAAATATCCGCCCAATGGCAAAAACTCATTAGCTAATAAGGTTGTAAAGATTTTTATTTCTGATCCCCTGGCCATGTATTTAGAATTTAAATGACACATGTAACAAATTTTGATCAATAAAGTATGTATGTATGTAAATCAATTGCTGATTAGATTAGTATTTTGGGCTGGTGTTGGTTTCGTTCCCTCTGACAAGTTGGCAATATTTCCTCTTCCTGCGCTGTCCTGGAAACGCAGTATTTCTCGATGATCAGGACCTCCGATTATTCCTTGAAACCCAGAGTTTTCACAAGTGTTCGAGTCTGATATAGAAGGCTTTATATGAACGAACTATCTCTAAACTCAAATGCTGAACCAACTTGAGTACCACCGATTGTGACATGATCAAATCAAATCTTCTCGGGCGTCTAAATCACCAAAGTTTCATCGATTGGCAATGGCTTTAGAAAAAATACGACTACGAGACAAATAAATAATCAAACATTCATGTTTATATGTATAGATATACATATAATAGGTATATATGTATATATCAATAACATCTCCTAGACTGGACATTATACGCAAAAATGTTAACGCCAGAATATGATATCGCATGTCGATGTCGCTTGCGATATAATCTTCTAATTATCATATTGATATCTGAGAGACGTTATATTTTACGTAAAAATTGTAGCTGCAATTCATAGGGCCGTATTATTCACCTCGGGTTATTTTCGCCTTATCTAGCTGATAACTTATCTGGGGTATTCAATTTAATCACTGATTAATTTCTCTGGTTGAAAAATTGTATTATTCACCTCTAGTTAGCAATTTAGTAGGCCTGTTAATTTTATCGGCTGGTTTTCCATTTTTCCATTATTTTTCCAATCAAACGTCAAAAATTGTATTAATTATTTTCAGAATGTGACAAATTTCTTTTTTTGAATATAAAAATTTGTGTATTTCAGGAAAAATATCAATTATTGGCTGCAATTTGTTCGTGGTTGCGGACCTGGGAGCAGTACAAACGTTTTGTGTGGTGCACGATTTACACGTTCAACGAGAACCATCCCATTTGATCCTGATAGTTTTCTGATTGTGTGCTACCGAGTGAGACTTGCTCGCTTAAATTGTATACAAGTGAAATGATTTGGAAGTTCTGAGAAAAACAATGTGTTCGAAACGCTTGAAAGCTTAGGTCGAAAAATTCTAAAATCCATATCTCCTGAACGGGTAATATCACAAAGTCGAAACTTGAAACATGCTAGACTAGGAACTAGGCTAAAAGATTGAAAATAATTTTGTTATAACGGTCAGTGGCGTGGGCGGTAAAAAACTTTGCATTGCAATGTCTCACAAACCAATTGAACCAGAAACAGGAAATGTGTCTTATGTTTAAAGATGGACAATAGGACTTGACTGAAAGTATTTTTCAGCAAGACGATGGATAACTATTTTTCTCCTAAAAATCATATCTCATATTTCAAGAACTGTATAACAAAGGATCTTACAATTAATAAAATTGTAGGGAGTGTGTGTAAGGGGTGAGGGTGTAAAACGGTGTAAAGGAAACAATTCAATTGGCTTTTTAAGTTGGAAACAGCAGCAACTGTATTTGTCGTCCCATATGTCGCTGTCGATTCGTTGTTCCATTTTTACTTTATTAGTAATAATACAGTATTGTTATTGATTTTCAAAAAAAAAAAAAATTTGCTGCCCTCAAAATTTTTTTGTGTACATTTCATGACTAGTAGTCACGAAAAAAGCAATAAAAATTTTCACTCCGTCTGTCCGCCGTACGCCGTACGCCGTACGCCGTCCGCCGTACGCCGTACGCCGTACGCCGTCCGCCGTACGCCGTACGTCGACCGCCAAAATCCTTTGAAGGCTCGTAGCTCTCAAACCAGTCCCACAAATGAGTTTTTGTCATAACTTCAATCGTGAATAATACAAAATTTGTCAAATCGTCGTTTAAGTCCCTGGATATTGTAGAAAACTGGAAGTTGTTGACAAGTTAAATTTTTCCCTGGGTAACTCTGATCACTTGATTATAAATTCAGCGAAAAACTGTAACCCGACGTGAATAATACCAAATCTCGGGGAAAACTGGAATTACCCAGACTTTAAAAATAACCCGACGTGAATAATACGGCCCATAGTATCACGCGCGATAGTCTTATTCTTGTCAACTATTTATAACAAATTGCAAATTGTGCATTAGCCTAAATGAATTAACTATGTATAAATAGTTCGATATAGATAGTCTAGTATGTGTAGTTACCCAGCAAACATAATTGCTGATCATTTTACAAGCGACATCCTCATGATGTCTCAACTATCGGCTTAAAAACCTTACACTCGTATTTTTATTTGAAAGATATCGTATTGATAGCTTAAGCCTAGTACTGAAAAGAAATCAACTTTCAAATAGTTTATACAAAAAATTGCATCAGAAGTGATAGTATTACGATATCGCGCAGGAGGGGTAATATCCTGATAACGTATTGTTCTGTAAGTAATGTAATGACTATAGCTTGGAAATCGTGAGGATATCGCTAATAATATGTTTATGCAATATTTTTGGTGTGATGTTTGCTAGTCACTTAAGGCTTTCAAGCAGAATTTCTAAATTAACAAAGTCTTAACAATATTTTTCCTCTATATTTGAATTGGAACACCCCTATCTAAGGGTAATAGGTTTCGTGATTGTTTGTGTGATTGTTCTAAAGCGTTTAGACAATCGTCAGTTTCCCAGTGATGGTAACCCTTTGTTTTCTTCTAATTTCCTTATGTTCTCCGATAATTTTCCTTTGTAATTTGATACTCGTATGTAAAAGATGTATTTCTACGTATCTAAATCCTAAGGATTTAAAGCACCCTATTCCGTTCATGTGAGAGAATTCTTCCAGAGATTTATTGTGAAACCACTGAAGATTGTGTTTTGCGTTAAGCTCGCTGAGATTTATGTTCGAGCTTTATTGTTAACGCATTTAGATGTAAGAAAATTTTTCCAGAAGGTTAGAGCGATTATCTTAAATATTGGGCTAGCATGGACCTAGTCTATAATACTACTGACCAACTTTGGCAAGTTTCAAGAATAACGAATATAAGTAGTCGTCTATAGAAGGATAGAGTCTTGCATGATCTCCTTATGTTTCTGGTTCAAATAATTCAGTATGAAACTATGAACTGGGGTGGTTCTTCATATTCAATATCGGTGTCGTCTCGTCACTAAACTCAATTGTAGTTTTCAGTTTTACCTAAGAATGTTGACGAAATGACGAGTGCAAACTTGAATCGCGATTGGAAAAATGTAATTTTTTCAGTCGCAGCTTCTTTTTTGTTAACTCTTAGGTTCCGTAGGTTCATTCAGTGGACTATATTAAACATGCAGTAATTGAGCAGCTTTGAGTCTGATTCTCAGAACAGAGATTTGTCCCTCTGTACATTTTCACAGACTATTGGAGCGCTTCCAAAATGTTCGAAACTCATCAGATGACTTTACTTCTATCTCCCAAACATACGAGTATAATAAGGAATCATGGAGGCAGTAGGACTGAGCTACATGAGAATATTCCTGCCCCGACCCCGCAGTCCATCAATCACCGTTAATCTATCAAACAAAAGTTAATCTTTCGCACAAAGTCCAGTTTTATACTTTGTATCGGTGTACATGCTTATGAGTCTTTACCTCTTTCCTTCAATATTAATGCTTTTTTCACTCCACGATAACAATACCTAAAAGTAGACCACTAAACTACTTGGAATACCACCAGTGAATTCGTTATGACTACTAAATTAACCACGCTTCGTACCTATAGGAAAATCTTATGGCGCAGAACACCAAAAACAACTGTTCTGAAGCAGGGTGACGTGTGTAGGGTGCAGGATAGTGGATTTAGGTATCGCGTTCTTGCAGGAATTACTTATGACGATTTAAATTTAACGTCACATTCATCATTCAAATCTCTTAGACAAATTGTTGAGCATTAATGAAGTTGAACTTGTGAATAACATCAATTATTTCGACATATTCAACAACACCCTCCTAGTCAATATTCTGCACACGGTTCCGTCTAAATGATTCATGCAACAAAGTTTAAACTCAGTATTTATTTGAAGGATAACTAAGATGACGATGTGTGGTGAAAAACTTTCAGTCACAATATCTTGCGACTTGGAGTATAAAAATATTATTGTGAGTGTATAATTGTTGTGTAGTAGAAGAGCATAGACGTGCCATGGCCTAAAATCTAGCAGGGGCCAGGGGTCGAATAGCCCAGAACATACGACTTCTTTTGAAAGGCACACATGATTTTCATACAATGTCGTCCTTTTTGTGCTTACAGATTGGCTTACAGATTACTACTGATTAGTCTTTGAAATGTTTTATACGCTATTTTTTCCAATAGCTGCAGTTGAAGGAAAGAATTTAGAAAAGTTCCTAAGTATGAGTCCTCCTTCGAGTAGCGCTATACAAAAATCCTGTAAAAATGTCTTCGCTCAATTAGGGAACTCACTGTCTTTTAGTTTCGAGTAGCACCCAAAAGAGAGTCCTCAATTGGATTCAATGGTCATAATTTTGAGATTCAACAATCAATCTTCAGTAGTAGCAGCGATGCTAGATTTGAAGATTTTAGCGTTACCGAGGAGTTGCAGACTTTAATGGCTATGTAAAAGTTTTTTTTGTATTCGTAAGATATTACTTTATTATTTGAATAATAAAGTATTGTTATCGATTTTAAAAAAAAAATTTGCTACCCTGAAAATTTTTTTTACACATTTTATGACAAAAAAGCAATAAAAATTTTCAGTCCGTCTGTGCGCCGTCTGCCGTACGCCATACGCAAAACGTTTGAAAGCTTATAGCTCTCAAACTTTTTGAGCTATTAAGTTGATTTTTTTTTTGTATAGACATGGTAGGCCCCTTTAAGTGAAAGGTTTTTGAGGGGTGGTGGTGAGGGTGAGAGGGGAAAGGTGGGGGAAGCGTTTTAGATGAAAAATTTTGGTTGCTAGATCTCAGCAACCGCATATATATAGTAGTGGCATAGTAGGGAAAAATATTTTTTTTTTAAGGGTAGCATGGTACGAGGGTGGGGGTGTTTTTCATAACTTTAGAACGGCTTATGCTAGAAAGTTGAAACTCGGTACGTATATGTAAATAAACTAGAAAAGTAATTTTGATAAAAAAAGATCGAATATCCATTCTCGTTACGAAGGGGCAAAGAAAGGGCAAGAGAAATTATCAGTAAAATCAATCAATTTTCACGATTTTCGTCATATTTACTAGGTCTTTCCAAATACTTCATTCATTTTTCTTCTACGGATTCTTCATATGAATACCCAAAAAGTTTTTTCAAGATTTTTTGAAATTCGACCACTAAGAGGGTGTAAGGTGGTTGTATACATTTTCATGAATTCCACCATATCTCTCAGGTCTGATCAGATATCGAATATCTTTTTACTTCCACGGGCTTGTTTAATAATCACATATTTTTAAGTTTTTTATTTTTCAACCTCTAGACCGCATTCCGGAATATGACCCAATTATTTAATTCATATGTTACACCCTTTTCTAACCGCTTCCCGAACTGTTTGTTAGGTTTTCAGTCACATAGTAACATACACCGCATCCCCGAACTGCTGCCGAAAAAATAATAAAGTTGCGCCCAGACTGTTGGCAAATTTTTTTTTTCAATTTCGATAAAAAAAAAATTTTTATTTATAACTTCCTAGTTTATTTTCGGAATTCTCCTCTAACAGCTTCGTGTTCGTTTATATTTTCTCATCCACATCCATGTTCAACGTCGGTCAGTACCGGCTACTCTGATCCATTTATCGAAAATAACGTTTTCTTCGACCGCGTTCCATTTGTTCTCTATCGGAACACAAAATTGAAAATAAACATTATTTTATCCGGAAAGCTTTAATAGTTTTGCTGAAATATTTATTATTATTATTAGTTTAGTAGAGTTTCTCGAATCCTAAGAGGTCTTACATACATTGTTTCTGGCTCTTAACTAGGCTTCTAGGCCAAATCTATTTCCATGAGAAAGGAGATAGGTGAGAGTATATTCACCGAGAATCTACCTTCTTGATGTGGACCTGGACATTACATCACAATCACACAGAATGTGTGCCGTGGTTTCAGATGTGATATCAAAGAATCGACACAGTAAAAAATTTATGTAAAAGCACTATTTTTATACTCTAGATGAACATATAGAGTATTATAAGTTTAATCCAGCCCGAAAAGTTTGTAGCGCATAGAACCGAGCCTCGGACGAAAAAAAGATATATATAATATTTTGTGTTTATTTTTTGCCAAAACCCCCAAATCCGTTTGCTGTCCGTCCGTCTGTCCGTCCGTCCGTCCGTCCGTCCGTTAGCACGATAACTCAAGAACACGTTGACCTAAGAAGTTGAAATTTTGTCACAACTTGTAAAATGGAAAAAGTAAGGCTAAGTTCGTTAATGGGCGATATCCTTCCAATCCTTCGGGTACCTCCCAAGAGTCCTTAAAACACGTTTTCACAATTATTGCTCGAATGCTTCAAGTTAGGAATTTGAAATTTTGCATACTTAAGGTCTACAATGTTTGAATCGATAGTTCCGAATATGATGCAAATCGAATAAGTCCTTCGTGTAGCAGCCTAGAAAAGTCCTTCAAAAATGTATGCATGTTACTGAATCCACTATAACTCCAGAACGAGTTAAAGCAGGAATTTAAAATTTTACAGGAATTAGTTTTATACCAAAACCAGGACGGAGTTCATTAATTAGTGCCATCCGTTGACTCCTTCGGGTAGCTGTCATACAAAAGTCCTTAATAAACATGTTCACCAATATTGAACGATAGCTTTAGAACGCCTTAAGTTACGACTTTGAAATTTTATTCCCATTAATTTTATAATAGTCGCAGCTGAAACTATTAATATGAAAAATATCCCATGAGTCCTTCATATAGTTGCCATACAAAAATTCTGTAAAATGTCCTAACTTACTTGATGGAACTCACTATAAATCAAAAAGTCGAGTAGCCACTATACAATAATTTCTACCTGTAAGTAAAAGGTCATGTAATAATTGCTTGTGCTCTCCTCATTCTTTTGATATATTTCCAACTAAAATATAAATCGGAGTTCAGTATTTCATCTACAGTATCATACGATTGGCTTGCAGCCGATCGTGACTGCGTTATGTTTGTATAGTAATTTTTACTGTAGGGTTAATGTAATTTTACAATTAGAATGTAAATTTAAGGAACTACTATGCTTATTTGCTATTAAATATGTAAATGTTGTAATTTCTCAAAAAATTACCTAAAAATATGTATAAATTTAAATGAAGTCGGATCAAGGCCATATTTGGTATAAGTACGGCCAGCCTGATCAGGCTAGCCAGATTTGCTCCGGATTAGAGCCATGTCTGGTATAAGTACATATATACCCGACACGGTGTTTACAAACAATATAAATACATGATATTTAAAATAATATTGATTTATTTTATTTTCGGTATAATCATAATGGATCAAAATATGTATAAGTGAAAAAAAAATGGTAGAAAAAAAATTTGCTGTTGACGGGATTCAATCCAGCGCTCTTAGCGTTGAATTTTATATATCCTAGCGACCAGCAAATTGATTGAAATAGTAGGTGATCTTCAGTGCCAGTGTAGAAGTCCAAAACGTGTTTAATGCTGAGATGCGGTGTAGGTACTATGCGTCTGAAAATCTAAGGAATAACCTGGAGGCTATTTGGAACGATATTTTCTAGGTTGTCAGTCGCTTAGTAACCTACACCGCAGCTCAGCATCAAACACGTTTTTGGCTTCTACCCATAAAATAAAAAAGTTGTGCGCAGACTGTTGGCCAATTTTTTATATTGCGGAAACCCACCTCTTGACAATAAGCCCTATTTTATTGTTCTAGGATGAAAATTATTAAATTATTTTCCGAAAACTTGAACATACTATACCAAACAAGAAATTGATTTTCAAAACTTTTTTTCACTAGTTCTTCATGTACAAACATTTTCAAAAGAATAGGAGGGTCACAAATTACGTCATTCTTGGCTAGTCTTGATGAAATACCAGGTTACAAAAATGTCCAGGTTGGCCGAGTGGTAGCGTAGCGGACTTTTGTGTGCCGTGTCTGTGGTTCGAATCCGAGAGTGTGCAAATTATTGTAATTATCGCATTTTCAAAAAAAGAAAAAATAATAATTTACAGGAAATTGAATTCGTAGCAGGAAAAATAAAAAAAAACATTTAAAAAAAAAAAATTTAATTGTTTTTACACTAGTGTGTAAAGTATACACGTATGTAATTTTTACATGACTTGCGTACATCTGTAAAGTTTAAAACTACGGAAAGGCATGTAATCACAGTACATAGAGGGTCAGGCATTTCTTTGACTGGCTAAGTTGTAGTGTCATCTGTGGTTTATTTTGTGTGGATCGCATATGGTAAATATTGTATTATTGTGGATCCACACTAGATCCACACAAAACAGAAGTTCAATGGTGGTTTTCTTGTTTCAGGGGAGATCTGACAGCTCGGCAGAAGATGGAGGGCTAAGTTTTTGGGAGAGAAAAAAAGAAATGAAAATAAAGAAGTTAAGTTTTAGTTATTAGCACGCACGAGCGTTAAATAAATAGAAAGTAGTTTTGAGATGTAAATTTAAGTGGAGTGCGTACAAAAGGAAGAAAATAAAATAGAAATAAGATAAAATGATAAGTTAAGTTTAGTGCGCACAAGCGAAATAATGTCGGGTGGAATGGTTTATAGAAGTGTAATAACATAGTAACGCGATTTTCTCACACTAAAATACGCGTTCTTTGAAAATCAGCGGCCCGAGTTAACATAATTTTAACAAGCCAAGCAAAAGAGCTAAAATTTTCGCATACCAAATGGTAGAAATTTCCATGTGCAACGAGCGAAAAAAAAAATACAGTGGCTCCAAAGAGTTTTCGGCCACGAAAAAAAAATAAAAAATAGTCAGCTACAGTGGCTCCAAAAAGTTTTCGGCCACGGGAAAAAAAAAAAAAAAAAATTAAAGATAACTGAAAAGAAAACAAATAAATTAAACACAAAAATAAAATAAAGTACATAAATTTAAACTACATTTAAAATAAAATATAAACCAAATCAACGAATTAAATTAAAAATAAATTTAAACTAAAAATTAAAAAAATATGACATGACTGAACGAGACAGAAACAGACTTGGACATATAGGTAATAAAAATTAAAATAAAACACCTATAATACATATGCGGAAAAATTTAAATTGTCGTGAGCGGAAAGAAAAAGGTAAATTTTTTTATATTATTTCCTCTCTTCTTTTCTTATTTTATTGTTTTGGTTTTGTTATTCGTTTGTTTTTTTTTTGGTGAATATTTTTAAAAATGGCTAAGTAAAGAGCCTGTACGATGGATCTTCTCGGTTGAAGACCTTCCGCCCCACTCATACCTCTCTCTAGGGGCCATATTTTAAACATTTTCCTTCAGGACAGATATGGCTAAGGAAGGGTGGGCTAGACGGCGCACAACAACCGCGCCTGTCGAGTTGTTAGGAATTTTCTCGGTCTCTCATGACCGATTGGGAATCTTATCCCAATTTTATCACCCGGGTAAGTCGGCGTGAAATTTTTGTTGTACAGGCCAAGGGTTATATGGCCTGAAACGTGAACAACGTACCCCCCACAGCCGCAGCTAGCCCGGAAGCCAGCAAGCACGTCGCTCCAGTTTGCGTTTTAGCCACCAATTCGGACGTAGGCGGAATTGGACCCCTCTTTCCCGATCCTCCACCTTCCCTTCGATTATTTTGACTTTTTTAAGTCAAAATAATCACTCCAAGGCCTCCGTGCACAACAAAGTCCTGAAAGGGAGTTCCAATAATCTTCCACCTGAAGACTTACCTATTCTTTAAAATGCCATCCATAATGAAGCCATTACCTATTCCACAGAATGGTCCTGGGCTATCACTGGTGAGTTGACTCCACGCTTAGCTAGCTGGTCAGCAGATGCGTTACCCGGAATACCCTCATTTCCTGGCACCAACATAGAGTTATATACCATGGATACACAGCTGTAGTATACAGACCATGATATTGAAATCATGGTATGTATTGAAACAAGCTGCACATGATACACTGCTCACATGGTATGATTTGCCAGTTTCAGGTTGCGCCCAGACTATTCGCGGTGTTTTTTATACTTTTAATATTTTAATATTCTCCGAAGGACTCGTTCATTTTTTTCCAACCAGATTTTTCGTGCATTTATCTCTCTGTAGAACTATGATGCACATGGTAGCCAGAACATTATACCGAAATCGCATTATCATGGCAGCAAAAATGAAAATATTTCTACATATTCACTACAATTTTCATTTAGTTGTTTTTCGTAAATGCAAATTGCCGCTATAGGACTATCCAAACAGGACATCATCCATATTTGAGAAGCAGTCGCCTAAGTAAATCCCTCCGTGAACTTCAAGTGCTATAATTGAATTCGTGCCAACTAAAAAAAGTGTTGAAAATTTTCAATTTCATCCCCAAACAGGAACTGATAGCGCACCTTTGCATTACCTACACGTCGTAGGATAGAACTACCCATTCGTCCGCCTTGTGAGGATGTAATTCTTTTCCTAGTAATAGAGGCGTACGGTGCTTGAACAACCTAGAGGACCTTCTCTACAGCTCTTCCTCGCCCCGCATTGAATTGAATTTTAAATCTGAGCACACGCCTATTTCGCGTAAGCCTTTTCGTTTTATTGGCAGATAAATTTTCACGAGGCAATTTTTCATGTCTAGACGAAATTAAAAGTAAATTTCGCCTCGCTAGTGTTTAATTAGTCGAAATTTATTTACGTACATGGGGTAGATTACAAAATCGCATGTCTAATCTTGATTAATGGGTTCCCGACACTCATGCACTCAACGTTTGCAGTTGTCGTACTGAACTGGCCCCACTATGGATATATCAGGGATTAATGAGCCTTTTGTCCTAATGACAAACTCGGCTAAATGGCCAGGAACTGCATAATATCCTTTATTGCATTTTCTGGCTACCAGAGTGCCGTAAATGCGTGCGGTTTAATTGGAACAACTGCCTTGAGAAGAACAAGTTGCACTGCCGTTCGCCTGAACTTTCGGTCGATTATCTTGGAACGGCCAAAGGGTTTCATCTTAAACTAGGTACAACACACGCTATAGCACTGGACAATTGCTTTCTATTGCAACAAATTAGATATAATCGAAACCGGAGAATGGCATCTACTGATCCATTCCGAGTCGGTAGGTGAATTTTTGCAGCATCTTTCGACTTAATATAAAATCCTACGATAGAATGCCTGCAATGCAGCTTAATGGCATAAGATGACAATATTCCATACGGTGTATCTTTCTATTCTCCACATCATCGTATCCAAGGAGATTCTTCTCCCGGCCGTTCTATATATGAAAAACTTTCCTGGCAGAATTTCATAAGTATGAAACGTATGCTCGATTTAACAATCAATAAAAATGAATAGATATTGTAAAGAATCTGAAACAGTGCAGTTTTCATTCAATTAGTTCCAAAATATTCGACGAGCATGAGCATATCGAAATGGACATGGTATCGTTATTATATTATTTATTAACAATATGAGTACTGTGATCATGAAAATTTAAAAAAAAACATATCACCCTGAAAACACATATCACCCTGAATTGCCATTTGAGGATAGTAGACTCTTAGTCTTCCCGTTTGCAAATTTGGAAGACATGAATTCGAAACATGTGTGAGCAAAACATTATTACTTTCCGTGACATTATCCAGAAAGCGGTTTAAGTGCAGCTCCGACAGAAGTGCCGGCGGTATTGACACCCTTGGAACAAATTATATGTAATTTCGGGTAGTCCAGTACGAGTACAATGTCGAAATAGAGCACTGATAGTTTTGGGGTTATTTCTTATGATACGAGTATGTTATGTATTATTTTAAAAATTAATTACATTAATAGAGCTAGCTTCTTTTAAAATACAACATTCAAAATTTATTAGTGCTTTCCAAATAAAAAGCCTGGGGAAGTAAAAACCTGTTCAAATTCAAATTTATTATGTCGTGAACCATATGATTACATGTACATTAGTAGTAATAGTTTGAGATCAGGCTTGTGCCTTTACAACAATGGTTGGAAACTTAAAGCTAACAATGGCTGTATTGAAATAAAATTAATTAGATTGGTTTGAAGGAAAAATGGTTAAGAAAAACCTTCACAGAACTGAAAATAAGAAAAATAATTAACTTAAACTAGAATTAAAGATGATATTACATTATAAGTATGAGTAAATATATAGGTTAGATAGAGATAATTAGAGGGTTATCTATAAATTGAAGTTTGTAAATAAAATTTCTATATAAGATTTCGAAAAAATTAGCAGCTAAAGGTACATTAGACAATTCATGTAGTAAACTAGTGGAGAAGTGCCATGGTTTGTCCATAATGATTTTTAAACATTTATTTTGAATTATTTGTAGCTTTCGTATATGAGTTTTAGCGCAACTATACCAGATAGGTGCACCATATGAAAATATGGGACGCATGACGGACTTATACTATAAATAATAAGAAGCTTATTTTCCAGGCTAAGTTTAGATTTCCTATTAATAAAAGGGTATAAAATACGGGTGTGCTCGTGATATTTAAGTTTTTTATCCAGGTAGATCCCTAGGTACTTAATCTCATCTGATCAATTGATGGGTTCGGCGAAAATAATTAAGTTGGGGTTCGGTAAGTACCTTCGAGCTCTTCTCTGGGTAAAAAATATTGCTTTGGTTTTGCTTGTGTTGATCTTTATTTTCCAATAGCGAAAGAATTCGTCTAAAGCCAGAAGTTGAACTAACAGGTCTTTAATTATAGTGGATGGATCAGAGGATGCTGCATAGATAGCAGTGTCATCGGCAAATGCTGCAATTTTGCAGTCTGAGGATTCGGGTATGTCAGATGTATAGATACATGTAGTAGAGACATGGGCTTAGACAAGAGCCCTGTGGGACGCCTGCTGGTAATGACTTACTGGAAGATAGGCAGTCTAGACATGAAAGGTACGACTAGAGAGGAAGGATTAAATGAGTTTAGTAAGATAAACGGGACAGTTTAGGTTCCGGGGCTTGAAAATTAAGCCACTATGCCAAACAGAGTCAAAAGCATCCCTATACAGTAAAATCTGTCTAAAACGGATCCTCTATAAAGAAAAAACCTGCCTTACTGAAAAATAAAACTGGGAAGTATTGGATAGGTGCGCAATACTGGATACCATGCTAAAATAGTATCTAAATACTGCCATCTAAATTTAGTGGCGGGATTTGAAATATCAAAA
Organism: Beris chalybata; assembly: GCA_949128065.1. Taxonomy (NCBI): domain Eukaryota; kingdom Metazoa; phylum Arthropoda; class Insecta; order Diptera; family Stratiomyidae; genus Beris; species Beris chalybata. Next base: position 94,302,075 of record OX421897.1, read on the forward strand.
GAAGTTATTCATTTCTATGATGCTAGCAATTTCATATTAACTGTCAGTTGGTTTTGAAAAATCGAGAAGGATTCTTGCACGCAACAACTTTTTAAAATGATTGGTGGTAAATGAATCATTTAAATAAAAAAAGTCTGTCAACAGTCTGGGCACAACTTTATTATTTTTCCAGCAGAAGTTCAGAACGCGTTCAATTCGGGGATGCGGTGTATGTTACTATGTGACTGAAAACCTAACAAAAAGTTCGGGAAGCGGTTAGAAAAGGGTGTATATGAATTATATAATTGGGTCATATTTCGGGATGCGGTCTAGAGGTTGAAAAAGAAAAAACTTAGAAATATGTGATTGTTAAACAAGCCCGTGGAAGTGAAAAGATATGCGATATCTGATCAGACCTGAGAAACATGGTGGAATTCATGAAAAAATATACAACCACTTTACACCCTCTTAGGGGTCGAATTTCAAAAAATCTTGGAAACACATTCTAGGTATTCATATGAAGAATCCGTAGAATAAAAATGAATTCAATATTTCGAAAGACCTAGTAGATATGACAAAAATCGTGAAAATATATGCATTTTATATTAACTAATATTTTTTTTAGCTCCCCCCCCCCCTTCTGAACGCCAATGAATATTCAAATTTTTTTTTATCAGAATTACTTTTCTAGTTAATTTACATATACATACCGAGTTTCAACTTCCTAGCATAAGCCGTTCTGAAGTTAGGAAAAACACCCCCCACCGTACCATACTACCCCTAAAAAAATTTTATTTTCCACCATGCCACTACTATAGCTCTATCTAAATACCAAGTTTCAGCTTCCTATCATTATAGATTCTAAAGATATAAGCATCGGAACTTTTTCCTTCTCACCCTTCCCCACTCTCACCCTCTACACCCACACCCCCAAACTTTTTTTCTCTACTAGGGTTCTATTAGGCCTACTTCTGGTAAAAATTTGAAGCATCCATCTGACACTGTTAGATATGAAACGTGTAATTTTTGAAAAATTCTTATCCCCTCCACTTACGTACTCCCCCGCCCCTTGAAAGATTTTACTTTGAGCAATCTTTTTTTATCAAGCTTTATATCCAAACCGAATTTTGTTTTTCTGGTGCCATTGGTTTTGGAGATATCGTAATGCTAAGTATTTCAACCCCCACCCCCGTACGCCACTACCCTTACCCAAAAATTTTGTTTCAATCTGCTCTCCTAGTATAACTTCAGATATTTGTTAAGTTTTAATTGCTTGCTATTAACGGTTCAGAAGATATGGATTTTAGAACTCGACTTTTTTGCGTTTCGGACGCATTGCTTCCCCTCCACTCCCACACGCCTTGACCCATATAATAAATTTTTTGCAAATGGGTCCACTATCAAAGCTTTATAGAAATTCCAAGTTTCAGTCTCCTAACATAAGCGGTTGCTGAGATCTAGAAACCAAAATTTTTCGTCTAAGACGCTTCACCCACCTTCCCGCCCCCTACACCCCCACCCCTGAAAGTAATGTCAATTCAAGGGGTCTACCCAGTCTATTCCTAGAAAAAATTTTAATTTAATAGCTCTACTGGTTTGAGAGCTACGAGCCTTCAAAGGATTTTGGGCGGTCGACGTACGGCGTACGGCGCACAGTGGGGCGTTTGCCCGATCTAGCTGGCCAAAATTCGGTTTTCCAAACATGCAAATGCTAACCAGCATTTTATGTCATAATTGTCTTAACCAATTAGGGAGTTTCAGGAAGGATTTTTTTTTACCTGAATTCACTATAAAAGCCGTGGGCTCAACTCAAAGTAGCCATTCATAAAAGATCAGTTCTAACGAAAAAATCTATATTAAAAACTAACTGTGTTCACATAATTTTTTCGTGAATCTAAAGGAAAATTAAGAAATTTTGAAAAATGGATATTGAAGTAGCAGGTATGTACTTGATTTTTACCATTTATGGTTTTTCTAGGATATATAGTTTTTGAACTCGATAGTTTTGAATTTTGGTATAATTTGAGATCTATTTTTTGGAAATTTTTTTTTTTTTCAAAATTGAAAAAGTTATATAACTTCGCACGACTCCGTCAAAATTTATATGACAATATGAAGGTCAAATATTCATTCTTAAGTAATCATAAACATTTTCTGCCTATATCTGCCCAGCGAGATTTTATAACAGTTTATGTTGATAACGGAAATTGGAATTATTTGTATTTTGAATATTCCTTAGCAAGGATAAAAGACTCAATTCTTGGTAAAGGCCTTGGACAAATGTCACTTGAGTCCGAAACGTTACAAAAAAAAATAAATCAAATGGTATCTTACCCGGAGAACTATTATATAATAGTACTTTCAGTTAAAAATGTGATACGAAAATATTCACTAAAAAAATTATATATTCATTTTTCACAAAAATTCTTTTTTCGAGAAAATATGTTCCAATATTATTATTAGTGAATAATAACTAAATAATACCTTATTTTAAGATGAATTGATAGTATATGGTAAATAGTTTTGGCCAGCTAGACGCTGCTTAGTATAATAAAACAAACTTATGCTTTCTATATATATAAAAGAGGATGTATGTATGTACGAGTGTGTATGTATGGATGTTTGTATGTATGTATGGATGTTTGTATGTATGTATGTATGTTCCCTACGAACTGCTTAACCACTTAACCAATTTTGATGAAATTTTCAGAGAACGTGTAGAGTAGTCCCGGGATGGTTCGTGTGAAGTTTGGTCCAGATCGAATGAAAAACAAAAGTTCTTCTTAACACTTTTCAAATTTTTTTCACGATTTTAGTACCCTGGTGCTCTAATGGTTTGCCTGCGCTTTCCTATACCATTCATCCGATTACAATAAAACTTCGCTGATATATTGAGCACGCCAAGGTTTCTGCATTAACAAAATCATTTTACAATTCGTGGTACTTGAGTTATTCCAACATTTGATAGATATAGGATGGTAAAAGATGAATAGAGGATTTTAGATGGAGGTTTAAAATGGATGATAGAGGATTTTGGATGTTGGATAGCGGATGGTGAATGGTGGATGGAGGATGGTTGATAGAGGATGGTGGAAAGAGGATGGTGTACGGTAGATATAAGGTGGTAGATGATGGGTAGATGGTAATGGATGGAGTATGGATATATAAAGGATGGAAGATGGTGGATATAGGATGGAGTATGAAGGATGGTGGATAAAGGATGGAAGATGACGGATGGTGGATAGAGGATGGAAGATGAAGGATGGGGGATGGAGGATGGAGGATGATGGATGGCAGATAGATGATGGGAGATGGTGGGTGAAAGATGGAGGGTGGTAGATAGAGGAGGTGGATAGAGGATGGAGTAACGGAAGCAACGTGAAATGGGAGCAAACGGAGTAACAGGAGTATCGGGAGAAACAGGAGCAATGGGAGAATCAGGACCAATGGATCAACGAGAGAAACGAGAGAAACAGTAAAGACAGTAACAGGAGCGATAGAACAACGTGAGCGTAGCGAGTATAGCCGCGGTACGCGGCTAGTACTTGTATAAAATGATGAAGATCGGACAGTCATCTCTACAGCCAAGTTAAAGAGTAAGAGTACATGCAAATGAAATCAAAGTTCAATTTAAATTTGAAGGAAATGGGTTAAAAAAACATATGAAACATACTTTATTTATATCAATAGTTTTCGAACTATACCCTAATACTAAGATTTTTCGGAACGAAAACTTCCACGATCCATACACTACGTTTTTTAATATGGTTTTTATAAACACTTAAACAGCAAAATGGTAACACACTTATTTGTAATAAATAAAAGAGGTAATTTATTGCAAATAAACAAGAACGAAGTTGTATATCCAATAATTTCTTTTTATTTATCAAAAATATAACACAATAAAATTAAATATTTTCGTTATAAATAAGATGATGTATAAAAGCATTTAATCAAATCAGGCAGTTATTACCTACTTATTATAAGAAAAACTAATTGCGATATTTACTTCGCAATATCCTTTCAAGAACCGAAAAATAGACGCACGATTGCATCATCTCCCATTGCTCGCAGCATCTCTAGATGTAAAATTCCATTGAAGTAGGTACTGACTGCAACTTCTGGAATTAATTTCATGTTTTACATGGAATAATGGTATTTATTCATGTTAAATGTAGTTTTCCGTACGAGTTATTGTAATTTTTATTTTTATGTAATTTTACAGAGCATTTCATGTAAAGAATTTTATTACGTCATAATGGTTATAGCTTTTGTACATGAATAAGGTAATTTTTATTTATTAAATGTTGTAAAATTATAAATAATTTGTACTGTGTAATTCATATCGAAGTTGTTGCTGTGAATTAATGTTTTTTTTTAATTTACAATATTGTTTATACGTTATGTACCTATGCATTTCGCTATAGTTGCGGTTTTATGGTGTTTTTTTTTAAACTACAAAATTGTGAGTTATGCTATAATATGAAAAATCACAGATTCTCTAAAATTGTGAATTGTGACTGTACAGTGAAACTCTAAATCTCTAATGATCGATTTTATTTTATTTTACAAAAGTTGTTCAGAAATTAAACATAACTCAGTCACAATGAAATAGTGAACTCTTACTTATACTTTAGTTGGGAATATATGTATCTATCAAATGGGAAGTATACATACAATTATTGCATGTTCTTTTATTTACAGGTAGAAACTATTGTATAGTGGCTACTCGATGGATGGTTAAACGATCTCTTGAGTTATAGTGAGTTCCATAAATTAAGTAAGAAAATTTTTACAGAATTTTTGTATGACAACTTCATAAAGGACTTATGGTATATCTTACATATTAATACTTTCAGCTGCGACTATTATAAAATTGACGTATATAGTACATAATTTCAATGCCGTAACTTAAGGGGGAACATGTGAGTAGCAACCAGATAAAATAGGTGAATTTTAGAAATTACTATCTATAAATACTCGATTTTATCCAGATTGATTTTATTCAAAAGTATACCATATACATATGCTGAGGTACGCTAATAATTTTTTTTTATAAATATTTATCTACCGGGGCGGTGCTGTCATGGTCGGCGTAAAGAATGTCCGTCGCTTGCACGGCCTTGTGGTTCCCAAGATTACATGCAATCAAAACTAAAATTTCAAATTGATTTTGAAAATGTAAAGTATATTATGTGCCCTTCGCTAAGTAGGAGTTTTTGAAAACAAATTTTTTTTGCATGAAATGGCGGCCGTTATTTAATTTTCAGTTTTTACCCTCAATTATCGACCTTTTTCGCTTGATAAAAACAAAGTAAAAAAAAATCCTACGAAGCGAAGTAGAAAACCTATCCAAAAAAAATCTGCCAACAGTCTGGGCGCAACTTTATTATTTTTCCGGCAGAAGTTTGGAACGTGTTCAATTCGGGGATGCGGTGTATGTTACTATGTGACTGAAAACCTAACAAAAAGTTCGGGAAGCGGTAAGAATATGGTGTAACATATGAATTATATAATTGGGTCATATTCCGGGATGCGGTCTAGAGGTTGAAGAAGATAAAACTTAAACATAACGCAGTCACGATCGGCTGCAAGCCAATCGTATGATACTCTAGATGAAATACTGAACTCCGATTTACATTTTAGTTGCAAATATATCAAAAGAATGAGGAGTGCACAAGCAATTATTACATGACCTTTTACTTACAGGTAGAAACTTTTGTATAGTGGTAGATTTTTTGATTTATAGTGAGTTCCACAAAGTAAGTTAGGACATTTTACAGAATTTTTGTATGGCAACTACATGAAGGACTCATGGGATATTTTTCATATTAATAGTTTCAGCTGCAACTATTATAAAATTAATGTGTATTAAAATTCAAAGTCGTAACTTAAAGTGTTCTTAAGTTATCGTTCAATATTGGTGAACATGTTTATTAAGGACTTTTGTATGACAGCTACCCGAAGGAGTCAACAGATGGCGCTAATTAATAAACTCCATCTTGGTTTTGGTATAAAACTAATTCCTGTAAAATTTTAAACTCCTGCTTTAATTCGTTCTGGAGTTATAGTGGATTCAGTAACATGCATACATTTTTGAAGGACTTTTCTAGGCTGCTACACGAAGGACTCATTCGATTTGCATCATATTCGGAACTTTCGATTCAAACATTGTAAACCTTAAGTATGCAAAATTTCAAGTTCCTAACTTGAAGCATTCGAGCAATAATTGTGAAAACGTGTTTCAAGAACTCTTGTATGGGAGGTACCCGAATGAGTGGAAGGATATCGCCCATTAACGAACTTAGCCTTACTTTTTCCATTTTACAAGTTGTGACAAAATTTCAACTTCCTAGGTCAACGCGTTCTTGAGTTATCGTGCTAACGGACGGACGGACGGACGGACGGACGGACGGACGGACGGACGGACAGCAAACGGATTTGGAGGTGTTGGCCAAAAATAAAAACAAAATAATATATAACTTTTTTTTGCCCGAGGCTCGGTTCTATGCGTTACAAACTTTTCGGGCTGGATTAAACTTATAATACTCTATATGTTCATCTAGAGTATAAAAATAGGTGATTATTAAACAAGACTGTGGAAGTGAAAAGATATTCGATATCTTATCAGACCTGAGCAATAAGGCAGAATTCACGAAATAGTATAAAACCACTTTAAACCCACTTTGGGGTCGAATTTCAAAAAATCTTGAAAACACTTTCTAGGTATTCATATGAAGAATCCATAAACAAAATTAATTGGTGATTGTTAAACAAGCCCGTGGATGTGATATCTGATCAGAACTGAGAGATATTCCGGAACTCATAAAAAAGTATACAACCACTTAACACCCCCTTAGGGGTCGAATTTCAAAAAATCTTGAAAACACATTCTAGGTATTCACATGAAGAATCCGTAGAATAAAAATGAATTCAATATTTGGAAAGACCTAGGAAATATGATGAAAATCGTGAAAATATATGCATTTTATTTTCACTGGCAATTTTTTTTTACCCCCTCTTCCTAACGGCAATGAATATTAAATTTTTTTTTACTATAGCTCTATCTAATTACCAAGTTCCAGCTTTCTATCATTATAGGTTCTTAAGATATGAACGTCGGAACTTTTTCCTTCTCACCCTTCTCCACCCTCATCCGCTGCACTCACACCCCCAAAATTGTTTTCCCTACTAGGGTTCTATTAGGTCTACTTCTGGTAAAAATTTTATGCATCTACCTTATACTGTTATCGAGATATGAAACGTGTTATATTTGAAAAATTCTTATCCCCTCCACTTCCGTGCTCCCACGCCCCTTCAAAGATTTTACTTTGTGCAATCTTTATTCATCAAGCTTTATACCAAAACCGAATTTTGTTTTTCTGGTGCATTTGGTTTGTGAGATATCGTTATCTTAAGTATTTCACCCCCACCCCCGTACGCCACTACCCCCACCCAAAAATTTTGTTTCAATCTACTCTCCTAGTATAACTACAGATATTTGTTAAGTTTTAATTGCTAGCTATTAACGGTTTAGGAGATATGGGTTTTAGAATTTGTCGATCTCGGCATTTTTGCGTTTCGGACGCATTATTTCCCCCTCCACTCCCACCCCCCTTCACCCATATCTGTTTTTTTTTTGCAAATGGGTCCATTATCAAAGCTCTATAGAAATTCTAAGTTTCAGCCTCCTAACACAAGCGGTTCCTGAGATCTAGAAACCTAAATTTTTCGTCTAAAACGCTTACCCCGCCTTCCCCCTCACACATCCTCCCCTGAAAATAATGTCAATTCAAGGGGTCCACCAAGTCTATTCTTAGAAAAAATTTTAATTTAATAGCTCCACTGGTTTGAGAGCTACGAGCCTTCAAAGATTTTGGGGCGGTCGACGTACGGCGTACAGACGGAGTGAAAATTTTTATTTCTTTTTTAGCGTCTACTAGTCATGAAACGTGGACAAAAAAATTTTGAGGGCAGCAAATTTTTTTTTTTTGAAAATCAACAACAATACTGTATTATAAATAATAAAGTAATAAATGAGTGAAATTTTGGAAGCAATCGGTTCAGTGGTCTTCCGAAGATTTTAGGAACCGTCTTTCAAAAGTACGTTTCGAGTAAAAAGCGTTTGAATGACGTTCTATATAGAGAATTCACGAAGGGCCCATTCCAGTTAATTGACCATGACTTTCCCAATTATTGGAATTTTAATATGATATTCACAGACAACATTTTTAAGACTGTAAACTTCAATATGAGGGAAAACAATTAAATTAAAAATTTCTGCTCCCCCTTAAAGCGTTTTAAAGTTATTGTTTTTTTAGCATTTTTCGAAAGTATGAATATTCAAAAATATTGTGAGAAAAATTAATAAAGATGCGACCAGTCTAAGTACCTCCTAATAATTATAATCAATGGCGGAACAGCCCATATTGGGTCTAGAGCTTGGATTAAAAAACCTTAAACGGCGTTTTTCTCGAAACAATGTTTTCTCCCGGGACTGAAATTTTCGAAACCATTGAACCGATCTTGATGCAAGTTGGACCACATATCCCTAAAATATATAATATCATCTGGAATTAGAACCAAGTGAAAATTTTTATTTTTTGATGCAAAAACTAGTGGAAAAAGTACCATTTTTTGGTTTTTTCCGAAAAATCTGCCATTTTGTTATTTATGCATGAATATTAAATCTTCTAGTTCCAGATAGAATCACAGTTATGCCAAATCTATAACTTTTTATTTTTTTTGTTTCAGATGAATCTGCTGAACAAAATCAATCCCGTCAGCCACTTGTATTTTTCACGCAGTTATTTAACGAGTATTTTAAACAACAAAAACTAACTAAGTAAATAATAAAAAATGCTTTTAGCTAGTTTTAGAGAATATTCAATAAAACCAAAAAGAATGACATTGTTATTTATTCATGTAAACTCTAAAAAAAAAATCCTAAAAATAGGCCTTTTTTGGGGCGTAAAAAGTAGACTGAGGCTTTATATCCCTGCTTTAACTCGTACTTGAGCTATAAGGGATTCTGTAACTTGAAAACATTTTTGAAGGACTTTTGTAGGCTGCTACACGAAGGACTCATTTGTTTTGCATCATATTCGGATCTTTCACTAACATTGTAAGCCTTAAGTCTGCCAAATTTCAATTTTTTAACTTGAAGCATTCGAGCAATAATTGTGAATACGTGTTTTAAGGACTCGTATAAGAGAAGTACCAGCAGGAGCAGAAGAATATCGCACATTAACGACCTTACTTTTTTTATACATGTGGTGACCAAATTTCAACTTCCTAGGCCTACGCGTTCTTGAGTTATTGTGCAAACTGGCGGACGGATAGACGGACGGAAGGACAGCAAACGAATTTGGGATTTTTGACCCAAATAAACACAAAATAATATAAGGCTTGGTTCTATGCGTTACGAACTTTCCGGGCTGAATTAAACTTATAATACTCTATATGATTACATCTAGAGTATAAAAACTGAGGTCGAAATTCATGTGTTTCCACGAATATGATTCGACAATTTTCCCGAAACCTTTAACAGCTAGCTGTAAGCCAAAATATTGCATTATTCACTTCCCTATTAGATTAGGCGGGTGAGGGCAAGTCTGTCTGGATACTCCATGAAACCTGAAAACTTAATGGAGTATCGTACCACAGAAGCCGAGGAAACTTTCAACGTTCGCTGGCTTTTGAGCATATTTCAGTAAGGATATTGTGTTCTACCTATATATGCTATCCCATATAGCTGGCAGTTTCTACGTTCCAGAATGTGATATGCAGTGGTTATACATTTAACATAGTCAGTGAGTATATCCTTTATAAGAGCTTTTGATTCTATGAATTTCAGTTCTAATTGAGCGGAGCCATCAAACTTTCATGTCCCGCAAAGAGCACAAAAACACCAACTCACCTTACAAATTTCAGGCTACAAACTCCGGTATTGTCATGCCATACTACAATAAGTGCTTTTCTATAGGGAATTTGATTGTCAAGTATCTGTCGCCTGTACAATGTTACAGTGATCAAAGCTTATTAGAAGGTAAAATGTGGTGTACACCTGTATTTGTAGGTACCTGAGTAGTGCATAAAGACCGTTGTTCACAATATCGAAATGAAGAGCTGTACAAGAAAATGGAAAGTCTTTTAAAAGTTTTTTTGAAAGGATTTTGACTTGGAAAGCAATTTCTGTTAAAGGCACTAAACGGGTAGTTTTGAAAACGTTTTAAAGAGATCCGGTTGGTAAGCAACGTCGAAGATCAATGGAAAAACCGTAAAAAATTTCGAATTATCTGGACGAGATGAGGTTTAGTCTGATACGAAATGGAGAGAAACTTCAAAAGAATGTTGAAATATTCAATACGGCAATATAAATTCGGATAGGTTAGTGGATAGGTAAAATGCCAGACTCAGATATCAGTAGCGATATTGAACTTCTTTGCATGCTTTGAAGTTCAAGCATATACATACATTTTTATATAACACTTTAAATGAAATCTGAAGTGTAGCTATTAAAGTTGACACGCGTGGAAGAAGTTTCATTATTACATTTTCCTTTCATCTCAAAATTTAATTTAAAAATTTCAAATTCAGTTAGTCCTCCAAATTAACAGACGATACAGAACGATGAAATTTTTTTTAAGAGTAAGTTTTTGGAAAAATTTCGGGTTTTTTTATGATAAGAGATACTACCATTTATATGAAGCTCTTCATTAAAAAAAACGTTCCAGCAAGACACTGTAGTTTGATAAGTTCCTAATCTTTAATTTATTTATTGGGTATGAGAAAATCTGTTAATCCTTCAAGTAGTCCTAAAAAAAGTCGCACGTATTTTAGCTCGAAGATTCGATTACTCTAACAATTTAAATTTAATCAGTTTATTATTGGGAAACCATGGTTGAGCCGTAGTACTTAGTTCTGATTGAATATAGAATTATCTTGTCGTTCCGCGACTATTTGTAAAGTAGCCTAAGAATCGATTTCATGATTTTGGTGTCGCAACTTTCGCCGTACCAAGAATATCAACCGGACTTTGCCTCGAAATAAGTAACTATTTTAATATAAACAAATATTCTGATCGACTTTATATACCTACATATAAAACTAGTCTTGCCGAGATGTTATTTTTTTCGGGACAAAATTCGAGAAAAAAAGTTAGAAGTTAAAGTGTTGGTGAAGATATAATCTAAATTTTTGGGTTAAAGTTTCAAGTGGTCAAAGCCGAAATGTAAAATCAGTTCGAGCATCTACCGAAAATATCGATTAGCCGATAATACATATTATTATAAAGTAGGTAAATAAAAAGCGCGTAGACGCAAAACATATGTAACTCTTTTGCACTTTGGGGTCCAATATTAACACGTTGAATGCCATGGGGGTCATCGGTGACCGACACAAAAATTTTGACCCTTTAAATAGCATTGTCAAAATTTTTGACAAAAAGTGTGGCACGCAAAGTGTTAAAAAATTCTAAAATAAGTTTTTCAGCGATTACAGGAGAATAAACCAAAATATTACCGCATCAGACCAAATATGATATTTGCAACCTAATTAGACCGAAGAAACCAATGTGATATACATAAGGTCTAATGCTAAGAGACATTGCCAAAAATTGTGCAAAAGTGTGCAACCGTTTTCATCACCAAGAGTGCTGAATATCGTAAAATTATGAAATTTCTAGGTGAAGCCCGAGTAAGGGCCTAAGCAGAACACGGACTTCGACTTCAATTTTGCCTACCTTGCGGCGATCGCAGGCCATTTGCCTACTTTACCGAAGTCGCAGGCGAAGTCGGTGTTGTGGGCATCACCATATAATCCTGTGTATTCGAAAAGACAAGGATTGCGCGGTCGAAGTCGAAGTCCGTGTTCTGTTTAGGCCCTAAGTATAAACTAGTTCAATATCTTATCAGATTTCAAAGATTTTAGTAAAAATATAACGCTTTAAATATGTATAAGGATGAAGGTAGGAGATGAAACGTTTTGGTATTAAATACATACATAGGTATCAGAGATACGTACGATGGGAAGATGAAGCATATAGTACTTACTCTATAGTAGAGGAGTTTTTTCCAAGGAAATGTTCGATTTGGGAGGGTATAGCTGCGGATGGGGGTGGTGGGTGTTTCTTCTAGCTCTGAAACAATCATATATCCCTTGATGTACAGTGATGGAGAAAAACAATGATCAGTGAAAATGTGGTGCATATATTTAAAAGAATTTCATCTTATCTCTTCTGCCTTTTTGAAATTTTCAATTAATTTTACATTTTTAGCAATTTAATGTTTTTCACCTGCTTTGTGTATGGCACCCCAACAACAGTTTTCCGAATTTTTCTCTTCAAACTCCGGGAATAAAAGGATTTTACACGTGTTCACGAATTCCATCATTTGTTTTAGGTCCGATAATATTTCGAATTGAGTTTTATTCGTCGGAAGCAAATTCAGAAAAATTTTGATGTTAACCTCTAAGCAGGTTGAAATTATAGTATACGTTTTTACGAATTCCTTCATATTTAAGAGATATGAAGGAATTCCTTCATATCTCTTAGATATGAAGGGGTATCGCACTCGCTTTTACTTCTTCGAGTAATTTCGGAGTTTTTAAATATTCTATTCATAGGTTTTTTGAGATATGAAATTGGGTTTACTTTTACATGCTATTTACGCAATCGCTCAAAAAACCTAAAAACATATTTTATTATTTTTATATATCCAACTCCAAAGGGCGAAATTCGAAATATATTTTCAAAATTTTTAGATGTGTAATATGCTAAAAATCGATTTTGGGTTTTAGTGATATTTTTACTTCTACAGATAACAGGCCATTGCGCAAGATATCCTCTATCGGAGAGGAAGGTGAGGAATAGCTTGAATGTTAAGGCAACATGTCTTGTGTGATTGCCCGGGGATCGCTAGATGGCGTTTTAGATTAATTGGTAGTCTCTTCTTTAAGAGCATCGAGGATTTGAGGGCAGTAGGGTATAGCAAATTGGTCAGGTTCTGCAGGGAATTGGAATGTTTTTGAGATGGTTGAATAGCCCGCGAGAACCTGAAGGGATCGCAATGGGCCCATGTGGCGCCTAGTGAGCGTGACGGTTCTAGCGCTGCGCCCCTTCTTAAACCTAACCTAACCTAAGGCAACTAAAATCATAGAAATATATAGTTAATACTATGTATGAAATTTTAATACTTGATACCGATATCCAAAAGCGTACATACATACCACCCAGAATTGCCAGAAGAATTTGGAACGTATAATAAGAAAAACGATGTGGATCATCCCAAAAGCTACTTTAGCAGTGTCAACAAGACTGTTTGTAAATGCCTCGGATAAGCTGTCAGCTGCCCTGGCGGCAAAGTTTCGCAAACTATACGACGAAACTGCACTGTACAAAGGCCATATAAACAAAGACTTTTTCAATAATTTTCTACATTCTGTCTCTATCTCACACGTGGGCTTGCATTCCCGTACAAAATATATCGAGTTACAACGACTTTTCGATGAGCATATTCTGCCTGTTGGGTGCAAATACCTGCTACAAATTGAATTTAGTGCTAATTTGCGTGGCGCCATCTGTGAAAAAGATAAAATAGTTGACATTTAAATAAGATTTAAATGCTCAAAATGATCCATCAATAATCCCATTTTGATTTTGGATCATCTCTTTGTTGTTGTTGTTTTCATTGTAAAACGAATGATCTAGATCTTGAACCAGTTAAAAAAAAAACGCACCTATTGCTTTCATTATAGGTCATTCCATCAAGAATCGGAAAAATTTTGACCTTACCATCACCGATTGTATTTTTGTACTTGAAAAACCTAGTTAAAAAAATTATCGAAATTCAATTTTTTGTTTCTATCTCATTTTAACTTTATTAGTAATAATACAGTATTGTTATTGATTTTCAAAAAAAAAAAATTTGCTGCCCTCAAAATTTTTTTGTGTACATTTCATGACTAGTAGACACGAAAAAAGCAATAAAAATTTTCATTACGTCTGTCCGCCGTACGCCGTACGTCGACCGCCAAAATCCTTTGAAGGCTCGTAGCTCTCAAACCAGTGGAGCTATTAAATTAAAATTTTTTCTAGGAATAGACTGGGTAAATTCCTTGAATTGACATTATTTTCAAGGGTTGGGGTGTGAGGGGGAAGGTGGGGGAAGCGTTTTAGACGAAAAATTTTGGTTTCTAGATCTCAGCAACCGCTTATGTTAGGAGACTGAAACTTGGAATTTCTATAGAACTTTGATAGTGGACCCATTTGCAAAAAAAATTGATGAGATGGGTGAAGGGGTGTGGGAGTGGAGGGGGAAGCAATGCGTCCGAAACGCAAAAAAGTCGAGATCGACACATTCTAAAAGCCATATCTCCTAAACCGTTAATAGCAAGCAATTTAAACTTAACAAATATCTGTAGTTATACTAGGAGAGTAGATTGAAACAAAATTTTTTGGTGGGGGTAGTGGCGTACGGGGGTGGGGGTTGAAATACTTAACATTACGACATCTCCCAAACCAGTGGCACCAAAAAAACAAAATTCGGTTTGGATATAAAGCTTGATAAATAAAGATTGCTCAAAGTAAAATCTTTGAAGGGGGCGGGGGAGTTCGTAAGTGGAGGGGATAAGAATTTTTCAAAAGTAACACGTTTCATATCTCAATAACAGTGTAAGATGGATGCTTCAAATATTTACCAGAAGTAGGCCTAATAGAACCCTAGTAGGGAAAAAAAGTTTGGGGGTGTGGGTGTAGAGGGTGAGGGTGGGAAAGGGTGAGAAAGAAAAATTTCCGATGCTTATATCTTAAGAATCTATAATGATAGGAAGCTGAAACTTGGTATTTAGATAGAGCTATAGTAGTGGCATGGTGGAAAATTTTTTTTTAAGGGTAGTATTGTACGGTGGTGGGGGGTGTTTTTCCTAACTTCAGAACGGCTTATGCTAGGAAGTTGAAACTCGTCACGTATATGTAAATTAACTAGAAAAGTAATTCTGATAAAAAATAATTCGAGTAATCATTGGCGTTCAGTAGGGGGGCAAAAAAAAATATCAGTATATATAAAAAGCATATATTTTCACGATTTTCGTCATACCTACTAGTTCTTTCGAAATATTGAATTCATTTTTATTCTACGAATTCTTCATATGAATACCTAGAATGTGTTTTCAAGATTTTTTGAAATTCGACCCCTAAGAGGGTGTAAACTGGTTGTATACTTTTCATGAATTCCACCATGTTTCTCAGGTCTGATCAGATATCGAATATCTTTTCACTTCCCCAGGTTTGTTTAATAATCACCTATTTTTAAGTTTTTTATTTTTCAATTTCTAGACTGCATCCCGGAATATGACCCAATTAGTTAATTCATATGTTACACCCTTTTCTAACCGCTTCCCGAACTTTTTGTTAGGTTTTCAGTCACATAGTAACATACACCGCATCCCCGAATTGAACGCGTTCTGAACTTCTGCCGGAAAAATAATAAAGTTGCCCCCAGACTGTTGGCAGATTTTTTATTTTTGTTAGTTATAGTATTTAAAAGATTTCGCAAAAAAGGTATCCGAGTCCCCTTTGAAAAATTATATCTCTGGTAATTTTTAATCTAAATTAATAGAGTAGATCTTAAAATAAGCCATACTTTATTATTCTAGGATAAAAATATTTTGTCCTGAAGTTTTTATATTTTCACGGCTCTATTCTGTGCTTGTCATTACAGGACTACAGTAAATGCTTATTACCGTCCATATTTCAGAGGAGTAAAAAAAGTCGAAGAATGGTTAAGATATGGTATGTGTTCAGCCACCATTTCCGTTTCGATGCAATTGTGTAATTTTCAATTATGTAATTCTTTTTTCTTTCCTTGTTTTAAAACAAAAGGCAACACATTTGTCACAGGATTGAATTTATTGCAGTTCGGTTGCATTTGTGTTGAGATAAACACAAATCCTACCAATCATTCAAATTAAAATTAGTAAATTGAATTGAAGCGAGTTTATCGTAGACTCACACCATTTTATGCTATCTGATATAGAATTTATAACCCAGTAAAATTAGTGGGTTTATTATTCTGGATGTTGTTGTTGTTTCGCGTATATTTATGCTTTCCTATCCCACTCTGGAGAGCATTAAAACGCACCTATTAACCAACTACTCACAAAAGCTGATCTTGTGTGTGAGTGTTAAAGAACCCTGTTCAAGATTTAAAATATCGCAATAATTCAAATTCTAATTCAAATTCAAAAATAACTAAAACAAAATTCATGACAAAGAAAGGTAAAAAGAAGAAAAATTTTTAAAAAAAAACAATTGTTATGTAGTAATTAAAAAAATAGCGGATAATTCATTTGACAATAAAAATAGCAGTAGGTATAAAGAAAAATAACAGAATAAAAAAATAAAAAAATTTTTGCTTAGAAAATTCGGAATTGGTCTCGAACGGGAATACAGGACAGCCGTACCCCTCTTTATTGACCAATGGCTGTGTGAGTAGGTAGACCAGGTAAAAGAACACAAAAATTAGACACGAACGAAAATAGTACGAAAGCCATTCATTTTTCGGTGCGTATTACGAACGCAATAATAGTAATACTGTATAAACCAAAAACGTATAATTCGTGAATTAAGCATAACATATCCAAGAAGGTGTGTGAAACCTTAACTACACAGAATAACAACTTCCCTGTAATATCGCTCTGCAATTTCAACGATAAGATCACCTTCTTAATAATTATGAGTGCACCTTACCCAAAGAATTGAAAACAAGAAACCGTAATATCCATAATTCACTCAGTGCCACTTTGTATGTCCTGTTTCCTTTAAATTAATGCGTATTAGCCCTCGGGAAATATTCATCAGGCTAATTTGTTAGGAAAAAGGATGACTATCGCATATCTCTCTGCCCATTGTTTAACTTAACAGAAGCAACTCATCGCTTATTGTCCTTCTGACCAGCGAACCACCCTCTTGTAACATTTTGCATGTTTTCTATAAATATTTGCAACTGGCACGAGGGTAGAAAAATTAGCAAACACAACCCATATCGCACGAAAAGGGTCAGAGCCTTTTAATTACATTCCCTACGGTATAATAAAAAATTCTCACTGTCCCGTGATGCACAAGGTAAGGATGAACTACTCCCGTAGCCGGGACCAATTTATCAAAAAAAAAGCACGGTAGCCAGACGTGAATGCTAGTGTCTTCCGTATAAATCAAATTAATTGCTTCCTTTTGTTCCGCGATAAAATGAGATGAAAATCCAAGTCAGGATTTGTTATCCTGCTATAGAAAAGTTTTTCCTACTGAATTGGTTCAAATTTTTATGAAAAACACTCCCAGGATATCGACGATGAAAACGGAAAGCATTTTAATTAACACAATCTGATCTGCAGAAATTCCGACTGGTGTACCTATGCATGTAAAATACACGAACTGGTAAATGCAACGAACTCATACTTCACAGGGGAATGAAAATTACACGCAAATATGCAAAAAAATAAAAGGCGCAAAGCTACACGAAACGTGTAAAGCTACACTTAGCACTACTGCAGGTTTTGTGGGTTCCTGTAGAAAACTCGAATGGATCATCAGTCATATCATTTCCATAAGTACCATTCATCATGTCTCTCAAAAAACCATTACGGAACCCTTCCCATCATTTTTGGGCAGCATTCTTCATACAAATGATTTGCATAGTATGCGCGTCTTACATCAATTCTAACACTCCTTAGACGTTTTGAAGGGTCTCGCGCCACTCCACCTGAACGTGTCTTCTATTAATTTTTGCATGAAGCATGACACGCAATCTGATTGTGGCGTTGAGTCCTCATATTAGCCTAATGCAATATTCATAAAGAAATGGAGAGTCATACCTTTACGTTCCTAAGTACAGGTACATGTAGTTATGTAATAACATGGCGTAGCGGCCAATGGAACGGAAATGTGAGTGGAGAGCTTCTAGCCCTGGCAGGACGAGAAACCACCCAAACTTGAAACATTTTCGATTCATGCGATTAGTCGAGGAAATGTAACGGAAGTCAATTAGCTCTTAATTACCTGTCCGAAATGACGAAGTGAGGAAATTACCGTCTAATCCAATTAAACTGTATGCCGACAGGCTGGAGAGAGTGAAGACGAGTGCCACTGAAAACAATTCGAAACGTACTGTTGATTTCGGAATATATGTACATATGCTATTCCAGTTACGTGTTGCAGCAACTTCATCAATTCATTTGAAAAAATGGGTTGATTTTAAACCTCTGATGTACTTCAAACGATATCCAGACTGGAATGCGATTGGTTGCGAGGAGTCGGAAAACTTGAACTTTATTGTATGAAACTAATAAACAACTTTACAAATACATATCATTAAGTAAAGATTTTCTTTAGCTCAGGTATTATTGTTAACATAATCGCAAATGCGTTCTCTCTACGTCTAACTTGTCGCTGAAACATGAATTTGTTCAACTGATTTCTGACCAAGAAGTGGTTAAGGACCAAAATAAGGCGAACCTACATATCTTAGAATAAAATTTGCCATCAAACTCAACAGATGCTTCCATTGTAGACTCCAGCTAGCCAACTTAATGCTCAAAGAAAGAGAATAAGAGTAAATACGACTATCTAACTGAGAGGATCCATCCTAATCTTTACTACCTTTATTTAAACGTATAGTTAATTTTGAAGTATAAACAAAATTACTGTGGATGACCTTTTCTTTAGTTTCTATTGCAGAAGTAGTGTATCTTACATTATGACGTTTAGATTTCAGGTTAAGAATTTTATCAACAGTATTTAAAGAAGGTGTACTTTATTGGGATAAAGTTAAGCCATTCTTATACGCCTTAAATTGGATTTTATTCGCTTATTGTCGATTTCATTATTTTACTTTATAACATACAAACATTTGTCGGTGTTTTACTATTGAGGAACCCTTCCTATCGTTTTTTGTTTCTGACGAGTTACATATTTTATGATTTTTTTTTTTTTAATTTATAATTTTTATTACTTTACCAGTTTTAATTTTGTGTATTGTGTTCATTTTTAATTTTCGTTTGTTTTTATTTAAGTATTCGTTTCCGTTTTAAATTAGAGGGCATTTGGTACTGGTGTTAAAGGAACGAACACGAATACATAGTGATCGCTTCAAAACCTAGTCACCCTAAAAATATCAAATGTCTCTGATAAATGTAACGAGCTTGTCAAGCCCGATTAACCAAACATCCTCCATTTGGTCAAACAAATAGCTAGCAAACCACTCAAATACGGGTAATATCTTCCTGATTGTATAACAGTAAGCTCTTCCAAATTAGGGCCTTGAAAAACAAATAAATCCCCAAGAAATTATGAAATTTAAATAATCAGTGTAATACCTTGGATACACTGCTGGTATTCATATCATAATATCGTCAGTACCAGCAGTGTATCACACAACCTAATACTAAGGTCATGTTTCAATACCTTGCTTCGTCCAATCAAGCACAGTGTTAATTCACTATTTGACAGTATTTAACACAACGGTATAACGTTTGCTACTATGAAATTCAAACAAAATTTTCAGTATTTTCGATATGTATATATTTATATTTAAAAATGCATAATAGAAAAAAATCAAACAATATTTTTACAAATAGGTATTTCAATTTAATTCAAGAGAGTTTTAGTTCAGTTAATATTTTTTTCGCTATGGATACATATATTATTGAGTTCCTATTATAGACTTGCAAGTTTTTAAATTAAACTAGGTATTCACTTTGTATTTTTTTTTTAAATGTTCTTTTACTCCTCGTTTTCACGTACAATTTTATAACACCGATCACTAACGACGCAACGAAAGACTTTTGCATGCTGAATTCCGCTGATATGTAGCGTAATTAAAACAAAACATGGTCACGTTTTTACAAATTTTTGTGTGAAAAATGCAACATTAAGAACACATTTCCATCGTTGTTCGGAATATTTACACAATTTGGTGTAAATTTACATCTTCCTTCGTTAACGCTACACACCTTGGAGTATATTTCCAAATTCTTTCGGATTTTTGCACAAATATATGTAAAATTTATTAGTTGCAACTTGTTGGTTTAAAATTCAATGTGTTTTGTTTATTTACACCATTAAATTCTCAATTATGTGACGAGTATCGCAAAAAATGGCGTTGCACTAGCTATTTTTGCGGCTTTAAAGCGGCTAGTAAATCCAAATGGAGAGGTATAGAAAATGTAGCATACAATTTAGACTTTTGTGTCAGAGAAACAGTCCGTGAGTAGTGTCAAAAAAAAAAAAAAAATAGCCGCAACATAGCGCATTCGAGCAGTGTTTCGCAACATTTCAGCACTTAATCCAAGAAAAATCCTGCTACCAGTGGATTTTTGAGCTGCCACAGACTTGATGTTAACAGTTCGGTACGTATAAATTGTGGAAAGTGCCATCTGCCATGTTCTGTTAAGAAACGCGCTAAAACCGGTATTTTTCTTAACAATTCAGTTGTTAATTTCGTTTACTAGATGCCGCTAGCGTCGGAAAGAGCGGTATCTCTTTCTTTTAATGTTGTTCGCCTTGTCACACCATGGGGCTGTCTGTTATTGCACTTTTATTGCACTTAAGAAATAGCCAGTAAATAGCCAGTGTCATAACAGCATGACAAGCCACGAACAAGAATGTATGTAGCTAACGTTGATGTGTTCAAAATGCAACTGTCGTAACAACTGAGCACGAAATTGTTGGCGTGGCAAAAACTTTATTCACGAAAAATGAGTTTAAATCAATTTAAGACATGCAATTTTCTGTCTACCGCAAGTAAAGTAGGTATATTTGGTAGGTTTTGTAAGTACAGTGCAAACAACTTTAAAATTATTAAAAAACTGATCGAATATCATCGCTTTAAAAAAGACCATCACCGGTTTTGACTATATTCTTGTTTCGGTCGTCACTAAGAACAATGCCTCCTAAATTTTCAGTTTCACTAAACGTTTGTTTGCATAGTCTTCTTTTAAACATTATGAATTAATTGCGTTACCACTTCCGATCCCTGGTGATATTATCCAATAAAACTATGAAATACTATGGCACTGGTTATTGATGTTATCGTTATAAAAAAATTGATCAATTCTCTAAAAAAACATCTTAAAAATTGTTGATTTACAACTCAATTTAACTTGTATCTATCAAGATCGTAGATTAGTTATTCCTATGGCTGATGAATAAATTCGCTTAGTCAGTTAATAATGTTTTTACATTCATAAATGTATGGAAATCTACCCAACAAGCGGTTGCCAGTTAATTGACCTCTCGATTGAACAAGTGTTTCTTTTCAATGAAGCTATGATTAGTTAAAGATCGAAATCTTGATTGAAAGTTGACCGGAAATACTATATAGAATTATTTAATCAAGTTATACCTGAATATTTTAGGTAAATGACCAAAGCGATGCGATCTTAAACAAAATCTATTTTGGCGTTCTGACTACCATTTTTGCATAGAAAATAAATGTTGCTGGACCGATATTTCAATGCTATTTCATTAAAACCAACTAGATTCCATTTTCAAATTTTATCTTTAAACAAAACCTTTAATGGCTTCAGGTTTGGAAAGTTTCTGCTAAATATAAAGATTGCTTGACAAAATTAGTCTTAAAGTACAAAAGCCAATCGAGTAAATTGATTTTACCTGATTAGCTTAATTTTTTCAACAGCAATCACTAACAAATTTAGCACTACGGTCGAATTGGAATTTAAAAAAAATAATATCGATAGAAAGGTAACGCTTTGTGTTCCGTGAACTATAAATGTATAGTATGTATTGATACTAAAAGTTATACGTGATTAAACACGTAAAGTAAAAGGGAGTAGTGTTTTTTCCAAAAATTAATGTTTGTGATATTCCTTTGATGGTGTTGTAAATTCATAGTCGTATCTCGGATGGGGTTGCAAATTCAAAGTCTAGGCTACAAACTTAGTACTAAATTTAATGCGCTACTTGCAACATTTGTAACCAAAGCTTTTGAAATTTTTTCGGGGCTCAAAAAAATGATATTAGTGCTGATTTAAACATGTTGTGTATCTAAGAACGCGCTGCAAACATATTCTGAGAGAAAAAATTTATATACATACTCTGTTCGTTTTGTGAAATTTATGCTATTTTTTCGGTGTCAAATATATTTGAAATTGCGATTGTTGCTAAATTTGTAAAGATTCGTGTCGTCTATAAGGGTGCAAACATAGTACGAGTATCAGTGAATTAATTGCAACATTGGTAATTGGGCGATTTTTTACTATGAATCCAATGTTGCGTGCAGTAAAAAAGATTGCAATTTTTCACAGTTGTTCCTAAAGCACTAAAAGGTTAGGCGATTATATGTATTATACGTAATTATCGTAATTTATTCGGTTTCATTTTTGCTAAAAATGTAGGTATTAAATGTCGACAATACCATGTTAAAGTTATTTTAAGTGTGCATAACTTTTGTAATAATTTTGTATAGTTAGTATATGTTACAAAACTGCGTTTTTACGGACCTTGCCGAGGGGTGCGAAATGTAATTTATTAGATACTCTCATAACAATCTTAATCATTTCCCAAAATTTCAAAACTCTTGGACTTAGTGTGATCTTATTGTCTTCATTCATTGACGTGACGTCGGTTTTCAAGAAAGCGACATACTGTTTTCCTCTCATATGATAAGGTACAAATTAGTGCTGCGACATCGACATCGATGTTTCTACTTGTTTTTACTTCGATGTTTTTCAAACATCGATGTTTTTCAAACATCGATGTTTTTCAAACATCGATGTTTTATAAAAACATCAACATCGATGTTTCAGGCACATCGAGGTTTTTTTGCTCTTCACACCAATCCCTTAGCAAAAATTGTACCGAGGTTTTATAAAAGCATCGAACTTCGTTAGGAAAAGGTAAAAAAAAGGAGGTAAAGCATCGATGGGACCAAATGAAACGAAACTACTCGCTGGAGGGATGGGAACAAGGATCCGTTCTTTGAAATTCGGCACTCATGAAGGCTGCCATGAAATATTTGTCTATTATGGCTACTTCAGTACCTTTTGAGAGAGTGTTCTCTGCTACAGCGAACATTGCTTCCAGTCCAGCAGAAGAAGCTCTCTCTCAGGGGAGAAGCTTCAAAAATTACTGTTTTTACAGACAGATTCAACATTTTGGAGTTTGGATTATTAGAGTTTTATTCCTTTTTACTTTATTATTCTTTAATAATATAATATATGTAGTATTGTGATCGACTTGAAATTTTAAAAAAAAATTGCACTAGAATTTTGTATTTTCACGTTTAAGGACTATTAGACCTTAAAAAAGCAAAAAAAAAAAAAAAATGTCTGTCTGTACGCCGTCCGCCGGACTCAAAATAGTTTGAAGGCACGTAGCTCCCAAACCTGTTGAGGTATTATCATGAAATTTTTATGGAGGGTAGATTGAACGAACCTCTACGACTGATATCTTTTAGAGGGGTGTGGGTATGAGGGGAGAGAAGAGGGAAGCGTTTTAGATGAAAAATTTTGGTTTCTAGATTTCAGCAACCGTTTACGCTAGGAGGCTGAGGCTTGGAATTTCTATAGAACTTCGATAGTGGACCCATTTGCAAAAAAACTTGTTGATATGGGTGAAGGGGAGTGGGAGTGGGGGGGGGGTGAGAAAAATGCATCCGAAACGCAATAAAGCCGAGATCGACACATTCTAAAATTCATATCTCTGAAAGCCTTGATGGCACGAAATTCAAACTTATCAAATATCGGTTTGAGTATTAAGGTTGACAAATAAAGATTGCTGAAAGTAAAAATTTTTAAGAGGGACGTGAAACATGGAAGTGGAGGAGATAAGAAATTTAAAAAAAAATTACTTTTCATATGTGAAGAACAGTATAAGATAGATGCTCAAATTTTTTTTACAAGAAGTAGACCCAATAGAAACCTAGAAGGAAAAAAAAATTGGGGATGTTGCTGTACAGGGTGAGGGTGGGAAAGTGTGAAAAGGAAAAGGATCCGATGCTTATATCTTAAGAACCTACAATGACATAAAGCTTAAACTTTAAGATAGAGCTAATAGTAGTGGCATGTTGGAAAAATATACTTTTCTTAGGGGTAGGGGTATGCTAGAAATTTGAAACTCGGTGTGTACATCTAAATCAACTAGAAAAGTAATTTTTAATAAAAAAAAATTCGAACATCTATTGGCGTTCGGAAGGGTGGCAAAAAAAATTATAAGTGGAAATAGAATGCATATATTTTTACGATTTTCGTCATATCTACAAGGTCTTCCCAAATATCGAACTCATTTTCATTCTACGGATTTTTCATTTGAATATCTAGAATATGTTTTCAAGATTTTTTGAAATTCGACCCCTAAGGGGGTGTAAAGTTGTTGTATACATCGAGGTTCTTTTTTCTCCAATCTTTTAACTAAAAACATGTTTTTTGCTTCTTCTCTAATGTCTAAAAACATCGATCTTTGGAAACATCGATGTTTTTCACCGATGTTTCATCGACATCGATGTCGTTTATTTCTAACATCGATGTTATAAAACATCGATGTTTTGAGGTCGATGTCGCAGCACTAGTACAAATCCCCTTATAAGAATCGAACGAAAACAAAAGATTTTATTTGATTTATGATCGCTAGAACCATCCCTTAGCAATATAATAGAATAACTAATTGGGGAACTATGTCACATCGTCTAATCTATTGTAGATATTTCAAATACAAAAGTTTTCTATCTTCCGACGACCTGAAAAGCCCCAGACCCAACCTATGCATGTACTATATAATACGTGAAATTCTAATTACATTTAATAGAACTGGGTAATGCTCATCGGGAAGGTCATTACATCGCAAGAGCTTGTACAGAGCTCTATAAAATTCTCAACTTTAGCGTACAGATACAATTAAATTTGCGCACATAAAATACCTTCAGTCGATCGGAAAATTTGATCGTGCCAGCCTTGTCGAGGAGGCGGGAGGGTTTCGTGATTATAAGAAATATGATCGCAAAGAAACGGAACGGATTTCGCTTATCCTTCCCACAAAGACCTACCTGCCGGGCAAGGTGAGACCGAACATATTTCTTTTATACGATATAAAAATATAATCCCGACCTGCTATTCTATACGTTCTTAGATTCTTTTCGTAATGCCGGTTTTGTTCTTTTTTGTAGTTTCTCAAGAGTTTTATTCACTTGCAGAAATCCACGATAAAATGAAATTTTCTCAACATGAAATCGCATATTGTTGTGTATTGAGGCAATTATGAAATTATCGAGAAGTCTAAAGGTTAATCGGGATATTCACTTTGTAATCTTGGGGTTTGTGATTTTTCTGAAAGGTAAACACACTCTTAAGATAGTTGAATTGATAAAGACTATGTGGAGCATGACTACATAGCTGACATGATAGAAGGTTATGGTTTTTATGACCAGCATTTGTAATAATTGTAATCGATAATTTTAGAGAGTCATATCCAGTCGTTTTCTAAGCTAACATTATTTGAAATTGATTGAAGTATTGAATTTATTTGTATTATTGGAATCATTCACTACAATCTGGTTTTGAAACGTAAGCCAGAAAGCAATCATTAGATAAAACGGATGGCCTCATTAAGGGCCGTTATTACGACCTTTAGTTAAAATGTAACCAGAACTTCGACTGTAAGTTTCGTATGTGCATCTGTCAGTTAAAGTTTCAATTAGAACGTTACTGACGATCGTAGGAACGGGCCTAAGTGTTATGGAGTTTTACTGGGATATAACCAAGGGCTCCCATATACAATTTTAAGGGAGTGTCAAAGTAAATGTGCATTACTGTGGATAATATAAATAAACAATAATTTCTGCATATCGAAGAAAAATATCGATATATCGATATTGAAAAATAGGTAAGTATATCTAATATTTCCTCCTTCTTTTCTCCCTTCCCATATTAAATTTAATGTTAAGAGAAGCATATCGTAAAGGCTTTTCATTCTAAAATTCATGAGCCATTTCCTCAGAAACCACTCGAATGAAATTTTTGGACAATTATTCCATACTGCAAAACGAGCATACTATATGGATTAACATTTTATTAATTTTGCGAAGGTTGAAAGAAAGCGTCAAGTCAGTCTCATATTACATTATTAAATAATTAAATATTTTAAATTTCTTTCTACTCTATCTGACAGCAGAGGTGTCATGATTGATTCTTGAAGAAATGGAACAATGGAATCAAATGGAAGGCGAAATATTTTGACGTAGTTAGGTTCCAATGATGGAGTATAATAGGGAAGAGGCATAGGGAGTTTTAGACCAAAATTTGATATTGCGTGTGCCCGAAATATTGAATTTTCTGTTTTGTTGATTTGTAGCCGTATTTTGCATTTCTCCCTAAAATGATGAACAAAATTTATTGAGAATTAAATTCTCTATCTTTTTTATCTGGGGCCTTATTACTGAATACGATACGATCAAAATCAATCGTAAATTCTAAATTTCAGTATGCCATATTTAGGAATTTACGATCAAAATCAATCGTAAATTCCTAAATTTGGCATACTTTAATTTAGAATTTACGATTGATTTTGATCGTATCGTATTCAGTAATAAGGCCCCTGAACAACTTTTTTGTAAAATAATTATTTATTGCAAATTTTAAGCGTAAAGTGTAAAAAATTAGGAGATTGTCCCAGTTTTTTAAACTTTTGGATCATTTTTATTAAAAATAGGTAACATATTTACATGGCAAAGTTGTAGAGGACTAAATTCCCTACAAGTTTTGTGAAATCAGTTTTTCGTACGACGAATGGATCAGCGGGAGCACGGTAAACACACAGGCATGGTGAAATATGTAGCGTAAATACGTGCACAGATGCCCCGAACAATCAACTCGACGATCTGACCCAGATGAAATGTGCACTGAAGAAAACGAGGGGATGGTATGGACCCGGCCCGATTTCTGACCTCCCATCCCACGTCTCAGCTGACTGGACTGTACACTACAGTTTATTAAACGATTAACCACCACAGTTCATTGTACTGCGACCACTTGTACATCAGTCAATGTACCAAATATTATATCTCTATTTTCTTAAATTAATAATTCGAGTGCTTCAAAAAAGGATTCGCCTGCATCCTCTGAGTGGAGTTTTGTTCATAACAATTCAAGCTGGAAAATCATTGCTTATCAAAAACCGCATCGAAGTAAATGTTCAATGCGAATGTTTTTGGCAGTGGAAGGGCTGCTGAGGCGCCGCATTGTAAATTGCGATGTTTTACGATTTTAACAAAAATTGCTGCGACTGTCGATGAACACTATGAAGAAGATTCTCAACTCTATGAAAAAGCGAATGACAATAAATATAATTTAACGATATCTACATAGAGATACCTATACTACCAAGCGTTCAGTTCAGTCCCAGCGGGAATATGAGTAATGCATTATGCACTGTATGTATTATTGTATTTTATGCAAGATTATTGCAATATGTCTTTTTCGCATTCTGAAAATTGAATAGAGAATCATTCCTTCAACTTTACAGAAAAAAATTAGTATGAAAAGTATGGTAATTCTTTCATCTATTGAATAGGAATGTTTACGAAATGCATTCTTCAGAAGCCTTTTTCCCGCTGTGATAGTGTCTTCATGCAATGCACATAGGCCCGTGAGCACGGGGGTGGGGGTTTTGGGGGTTCAAACCCCCCCCCCCCCCCCTCCATTGGCTTTTTTCATGTGGAAGTGATGATCTTTTTTTTAGGTCATCCTGCGCACGGGTCTGAGCTAATTCCTTTGAAACACGTCGAAACAGTGCCAACAAGACAAATGTATCCGCATCTTGATTTCATGAGTGCTACCAGGCGTACGATTTTCATCGTACATGTACGATTTTTGAGCCTTATGTACGATGTACGATGAGAACCCTTCATCGTACGCAAAATGTACGATTTTTGAACCATATGTCGAAATAAAAAATTATAATGAAACATTTTTGCCAAACTATGCTAAAGGAACGCAAGGTAATATAGCTCGAAAATGTTCTAAGAAACGATATTATCAAGGGAATGAATTCACAGATATATGCGAGGGGAATACAAGTGACGGTGTGAGTGAGTTAGAAGTTGCAGGTTTCTTATATGCTCCTGGAATCGATGATTTGATAAGTCACTAAAACTAATAGTTTTCTCGTATTGAACCTTTAAACGCGATTATATCAAAACCAGATCTTCAAAAGCTGCTCCTATTGTAGCTCAAAAAGTTATGGATCGATTTGGTTAATTGGAAGATTTCTGTCTATATATCGGAAGTATATACCTAAAATTTTGAGGATATCGCGTAAATAAACCTCTTTTTTTACCCCAAAAAAGAGGTTTACATATTTACGCGATATACTGTAACAACGGTTTGCTCGGAATCAAGAATTGGTTTTTATTTGTTTCATCTGGGTTTGGTACACTCTTTCTTTTCAAAAAGTTATACATCGACGACTGTATTGATTTTTTTGACAATATCAGTCTGAAATAGACAAAAGTAAATTCCCGAAATCTTTTTTTTATTTTATTTTTAATTTCTTCGTAACAAAAATATCTTATTTCTTTAAATTAAATTTTAGAAACTTTAAGATTTAGAATTACTAAATTAGAAGAATTCGAAGAAATTCAAGAATAGATAAAATTACTTATTTTATTTTTGATCAGTTTCAGTGGAAAATACATATGTATATGAAAATAAATATGTATGTTATTTTTAATAAATTTTGATAACTGAAGGCAGTCATCCCGTGTGACGGTTTCCAAAAATCGATTTTTTTTCTTTGCATAAATTACATCCAAATATAGTGTTGAATATGTGGGCGGAGTGATATTTCGATATTCGAAGCCGTTCGGAAGTTACAAGGTATAATGAAAAGTTTAGTCGCGTTTTTCTCAAAACCCTGTTTTTCAAATCGGTAGACACGATATCTCAAAATCTATCGAACGGATATCTTTGAAATTTAGTAAACTTATTTAATACTAATATATAGTCTCCAAACCATGAATCAAAAAAAAAGAGATTGCGACAGTTAACGAAACAAATGGTTAAAGTTCTGCGCATCACGTCATCAAGAGAGTTATTTTCATATAAATTAAAAAATAACAAACGGTTGCTAAGGCGATACATCTAGTAGGGGCATATTATAGTGGATAATGCAACCATAGTCGAACGCTCTTAGGTACGTCACAAAAGGTGCGTGTGTCGCAATCTATTATTCTTTGATTCATGTCTCCAAACTGAAGAAGTCGTAAAAATACACTAAAATTGACGACAGAAAGTTCAATAAGCTGCCAAAAATTCACTGTTCAATATTTTTTGATAATCCTAGTTCCAAGACTAGTTCAAACTTCACAGATTAAAATGCTGTTTAATTTTTTTATATGAGATAAACAGAACGCCCGCAATCGTGTCTACCGAAAACAAGGTTTTTTGAAAATGGGTGGCTGAGTTGCCATGTATCTCAGCAATGACCGACAATTTGGGGTTGAAAAAATTCTTAAGTTTGCTCAACATGTGCATAAATATATGGTAATTTGTAATTTGACAGTTCTATCATTATTAAGTTCGCCAGAACAAATTCCCAAAAATGGCGTAAAAAAAGAGTCTGAATACGGTATGACCCCTATGCAATATTGAATATTAAAATTTCTATTGGTAATAGATGTAGTGAGAGTTTAACTGAGATACACGAGAACATTTGTAAGAACATGCGAGAGTTCTGAAGGGTTAGATAGAGAATGTGAAAATATTTCTTACCTTGAAGCAAAGAATAACGAACAGCACTTAGGTATAATGTATGACAAAATTGCCAGCTACTGCTTATAATAATATAGGAAGCGAGAAAATTAAAACACTTTTTTATTAAATTTAAAACTGCTGAAAACCAAATCTCAGATCTTTGATCAGTACATGCGTTAGAGCTAAGTACACCTTACACGAGTTTGTGTTCTTCTTTATAGTTCAGTTTTTTTTTGTTTTGCTTTTCGCAGTTTTGCAGAACCTACAATCAACCGGACGAACCAGACCACCAACACAGCCGCGAAATACCAGCGAAATTCTTTATAATTCCGCTTTTTTTGTTTTGCTTTTCCGAGTTTTCCGGAACCTATGATCAACCGATCGAAGAAGAACTTTTCGTCTCTAGTCCAATTCATTTACTCGGTTGTCATTATAGTTTTATACAGGGTGATCCAAGTCGATAGGGTTAGTGTCATAATCAATAAAATATTTCTCTGGTTTCAAATTCAGGGGGGGCAAATGCCCCCCTCCCCTCCCTGAAATGACGTCCCTGCCTAAATATGTAGTGTGTAAAGAACACTTCCATGTTTGACTGATAAAATTTAACATTAAAGTGAATTGTACGATGAAATCTCTCTCGGTACGATTTTTTTTATGGTATGGTACGATTTTTTAGGTTTGCAAATCTGGCAGCACTTCATGCGCGCACTGACACGAATGTGTCCTCTCCACATGCACATGCCCGCTAATGTGTTTCGGCCAATGCACATAAAGGCGCATGTGGAAATGCGGCCTAATGAACTGGCTTTTGGCTTGACCGTTAACCCATCAGCACTGAAGTCAAAGTAAACAGTACTCAAAAATAAGTCCCACAAAAATATTGTAGTTGAAGTTCCATTTCCAATTTTCTGCCAAAAGTTATTGGAAACGACCAAAAACAAATTCGTTTCTCAAAATATCTTGCAAGGGACGTCGAAAAGGAATCAAATAATCAAATATATTTATTTATCCTATCGTAGTATCTTCCGAAAATAATCTTAATAAATTTATTTCTGAAACCAAAAGAAGCATATTGTCGATGATGACCGTTAACTGTATGATCGCTCAATTTAGAACCCAATGCTACTCTATAGATTAATTTTACTTTATTATTTTAATAATAAAGTATTGTTATCGACTTTTAAAAAAAAAAAATTTCCTACCCTAAAAATTTTTTTTTATACGTTTTATGACTAATAAACGCCAAAAAAGCGATAAAAATTTTCAGTCCGTCTGTGCTTCGTACGCCGTACGCAAACTCGTTTGAGGAATTATAGTTCCCAAACCGTATGAGCAATTAAATTGATTTTTTTTTTCTGAATGGACATGGTAGACCTCTTGAAGTGAGAATTTTTTCAGGGGTGAGGGTGCGAGGGGGAAGGTGGGGGAAGCGTTTTAGACGAAAAATTTTGGTTTCTAGATCTCAGCAACCGCTAATGGTAGGAAGCTGAAACTTAGAATTTCTGTAGAGCTTTGATAGTGAACCCATTTGCAAAAAAAATTGCTGTTATGGGTAAAGGGGTGTGGGAGTGGAGGGGGAAATAGTGCGTCCGAAACGGCAAGCAATTAAAACTTAACAAATATCTGATTTTACACTAGGGGAGTAGATTGAAACAAAATTTGTTGGGTGGTGGCGTGCGGGGGTGGGGGTTGAAATAGTAAAGATTACGATATCTCACAAACCAATTGCACCAGAAAAACAAAATTTGGTTTGGGTATAAAGCTTGATAAATAAAGATTGCTCAAAGTAAAATCATTGAAGGGGGCGGGGGAGCATAGAAGTGGGGGGGGGGATAAGAATTTTTCAAAAATATTACTTTTCATATCTCAATAACAGTGTAAGATAGATGGTTCAAATTTGAACTAGAACTAGGCCCAATAGAACCCTAGTAGAGACAAATAAATTTAAAGGTGGGGGTGTAGAGGGTGAGGGTGGGGAAGGGTGTGAAGGAAAAAGTTCCGATGCTTATATCTTAAGAACTTGTAATTATATAAACCTTAAACTTCGTATTTAGATAGAACTATATTAGTGGCATAGTGGAAAAATAAATTTTTTTTTAGGGGTAGCATGGTGCGAGGGTAGGGGTTGTTTTTCCTAACTTTTGAACGGCTTATGCTAGACAGTTGAATTTCGGTACATATATGTAAATTAACTAGAAAAGTAATTCCCATAAAAAAAAAATTTGAATATTCATTGGGGTTCAGAAGGGGGGGGGGCAGAAAAAAATTTCAGTAAATTTGAAATGCATATATTTTCACGATTTTCGTCATATCTACTAGGTCTTTCCAAATATTGAATTCATTTTTATTCTACGGATTCTTCATAAGAATACCTAGAATGTGTTTTCAAATTTTTTTTAAATTCTACCCCTAAGGGGGTGTAAAGTGGTTGTATACTTTTTCATGAACTCCACCATATCTCTCAGGTCTGATCAGATATCGAATATCTTTTCACTTCCACGGGCTTGTTTAATGATCACCTATTTTTAAGTTTTTTTCTTTTTCAACCTCTAGACCGCATCCCGGAATATAACTTAATTATATTATTTATATATTACACTCTATTCTAACCGTTTCCCGAACTTTTTGTTAGGTTTTCAGTCACATAGTAACATACACTGCATCCCCGAATTCAACACGTTCCGAACTTCTGCCGGAAAAATAACAAAGTTGCGCCCAGACTGTTGGCATATTTTTATACTCAAGATGAACATTTAGAGTATTATAAGTTTAATCCAGCCCGAAAAGTTTGTAACGCATGGAACCGAGCCTCGGACGAGAAAAATTTCTATATTATTTTGTGCTTATTTTTGGCCAAAACCCCCAAATCCGTTTGCTGTCCGTCCGTCCGTCCGTTAGCACGATAACTCAAGAACGCGTTGAACTAGGAAGTTGAAATTTTGTCACAGCTTGTAAAATGGAAAAAGTAAGACTAAGTTCGTTAATGGGCGATATCCTTCCACTCCTTCGGGTACCTCCCATACAAGAGTCCTTAAAACACGTTTTTACAATTATTGCTCGAATGCTTCAAGTTAGGAACTTGAAATTTTGCATATTTAAGGTTCACTATATTTGAATCGAAAGTTCTGAATATGATGCAAATCGAATGAGTCCTTCGTGTAGCAGCCTAGAAAAGTCCTTCAAAAATGTGTCCTTGTTACTGAATCCACTATAACTCCAGAACGAGTTAAGGCAGGAATTTAAAATTTTACAGGAACTAGTTTTATACCAAAACCAAGACGGAGTTCATTATTTAGCGCCATCCGTTGACTCCTTCGGGTAGCTGTCATACAAAAGTCCTTAATAAACATGTTTACCAATATTGAACGATAACTTTAGAACGCTTTAAGTTACGACTTTGAAATTTTATACACATTAATTTTATAATTGTCACAGCTGAAACTATTAATATGAAAAATATCCCATGAGTCCTTCATGTAGTTGCCATACAAAAATTCTGTAAAATGTCCCAACTTACTTTATGGAACTCACTATAAATCAAAAAATCGAGTAGCCACTATACAATAGTTTCTACCTGTAAGTAAAAGGTCATGTAATAATTGCTTGTGCACTCCTCATTCTTTTGATATATTTCCAATCAAAAAATAAATCGGAGTTCAGTATTTTATCTAGAGTATCATACGATTGGCTTGCAGCCGATCGTGACTGCGTTATGTTTTGAAATGTTTATGGCCGTTCACCGTCTAATGATTGTAAACAGCCCATAAAGTTGCTCTCTAATTAAAACCACACATGAATGAAGAGAGGTGGAACCTTTGAGCTATTCATTAGCCTCACAATCTTAGATATTTTTATCATTGCGCTACAGATAAAGTTCTATTTCGAGCTAGTGAGCTACGAAGAACACACATTACAAGTATCCTCTTTTTGCGCGATGTATGTGGCGTTAGAACTTGATCTTGAGGACTATCGCATTTTTCACAAGTTTCTAGAGCATTGTAGGTGATTTTCATCGAAAATGTGGGCTCTTTGCCACTCCTACCTACTCTGTGGGTACTCTGCCAAAATTCTAAGTGAAAATTCATTTAATTTAGTTCAAATTCTCGACATGTTTGAAGGAGTGGTTTGAACTTGGTCCGATTGGAAGTGGTGTTCCTTCAGAACGGTTGATTTCTAACCGACTCACCTGCCGTATAAAGATAAAGATATGTTACGAATTGATTTCATTTGAAATAACCTAGCTGCGGTAGAGTGTGTCTGGCTGATGTGAATGAAATACAACCCCCGGGGCCGGAAAATTAGATTGTTTTGTGCTCCCTTAGCACCTATGAATGCAAACGACAGCACTATGCTCCGAGATAGTACAGTGCAGTCGAAGACGATTTTTTTTATCGATCTACGATGAAAGCGCTGACTCGTAGCAAATTGCAACATGTCGTCATATTTTCTTCGTTTTTACCTTTAGCGCCTTACCTTTACGCGCTCGAAGCATGCGATTTCACTTTTTACTCGACGGTCACCCATCGTCTTCGTTTTGTTGGTACTTTCAAACTGGTAGACACAAACTGGTAGACACCGCAAATGAAATAGGTTTAGTCGTATGCGATGGAGACAAAGCACCTGACGATTACCTGGTGGATTAATGCATGTTTTTGCTGGCCAGGTTGAACTTTGTTCGACCGACCAGTTTTTTTCGTCTACACAACACTCAATATTTTGCTGATCAGACTTGACCAAGCCTGTATACCAAATTGCATGTCTTTTCTCGAGGAGGTGATTTTTCCTAGGCTACACAGACTATAAGATCTTGAGCATGACTGACCTAGACATACCAGCCAGATTGATTTCTTGAATGACTTGTGTTTCATGTATAGGTAAATATTATTATTTTTTTTTTTTATTCGAATAAATGTTGTTTCGCAACATGATGAATAATATTTGTTTGGAACGCGATAATATCGTAATGAAATTGAATTCGACTAAATACGACTCCTTCTGAAATGGAGCTGGAGAGTTTAGCTGCCATAACCTCAGGTACTGCGAAATGAACTTTCAAATTCCATATGGAATAATGATTATTTCGGTCATTTTTCGCAACGAAAAATTTCGTTCCTTTTTCAGTACTGTGCTCATGGGAGGAATGGACATTTGCAGTAGTCACTAATATATAGCGCTTGGTTTCGTTAAAATTTTGCTCCCAAGTGCACGGTATCCTTGTATGACAAACAAATATTGTACAATGCAAAATTTTCGACCTGCGATTTAAGATAGTCCCAAAGGAATATTTCCAAAGTAGTGTTGCCTAAACATCGATAATCTATCGATAGTTTATGCTATCAAAACAATCTATATGTTTTTAAAAGCCATCGAAATGAGAGTTGGCATACAGATCCTGTAAAAACAATACAGATTCTGTATGCCAATTTTCATTTCGGTGATTTTTAAAACCTATAAATTGTTTGGATAGTAGAAACTATCGATACTATCGATAGTGTTTAAGCAACACTCGATCAAAGGCGTCAGTGATCACGGTATCCAGTTCACGTCGCCGCCGCGCGAGATAGCGATACCCTTAAACAAACCGCTCGTGCTGAGTGTCCATCGTGAAATGCGATGGTTGGTATCATAGAGCTTTCTCGCAAAGGACCGGCGATATTCACTATGCTACTATCAGCATCTTACTCACATGTATGTTATACTCCGGTATTGAAAAAAAAAGCCCAACCTTTAAATACTTCGCTACTATTTGCATTTCACTGCCACCGGGCCGGGCATGAAACGTTCCATACAAAAATGTTCAATTTTGCATCAAAATGCTTC
Organism: Beris chalybata; assembly: GCA_949128065.1. Classification (NCBI taxonomy): domain Eukaryota; kingdom Metazoa; phylum Arthropoda; class Insecta; order Diptera; family Stratiomyidae; genus Beris; species Beris chalybata. The sequence continues at coordinate 94,337,631 of OX421897.1, forward strand.
AAAGTGCTTTATACAGAAACGGCGTCTTGCGATCTCCGTTAGTTATAGCTCTATGGTTGATATGTATATGTATAGCACCATTCTGTTGGAACCACATGTCGTCAGTAGCAGTAGCCATATCATCCAGTGTAGGCCACAAGGAGTTGCTTATCATCGATCGTTTGACGGTTATGGCAATGCCAGCTTCGTTTGGAATCAGGGTGTTTCGGAAGTTGGCTAGAATACACCCTCTGAAGAGTCTTCTGCATTCCGATGACGAAACAGCTCCTTCGGACCTAGTCCAACACAAAATCTTATGATAAACTGGCCTCTCCAGTGAAAGTTCTTTCCAAAAAATTCGTCAGGTACTACGGTCAATCAACAGTCGGGGATTTCGTATTGGAGCTTCACTCCACTGACACTGGAAAGAACAACAAACTCTTAACATTTAATAGCTTCAATGGTAGCATGACCATGAAAAACTAGTAACATAAAAGTATTGGTAAAAATAAGTTTTGCGTTGGACCCACTGGGCCCCGGACTTAACAACAGATTTTCAAGATTCATAGCCATATGGTTATCCAAGGTTACAACCATTTCATAGCCATATACGTCCCGCCTTTAGTATAAGGTAGATGTCCGGCGAGTTCCCGATTACATTATTCGTGGAAATGAACTTGGATTACGATGTGGCTATATAGAATTTGCCTCAGCAATTCCACCAGCTGTCAGGGTGTTTCGGAAGTTGGCTAGAATACACCCTCTGAAGAGTCTTCTGCATTCCGATGACGAAACAGCTCCTTCGGACCTAGTCCAACACAAAATCTTATGATAAACTGGCCTCTCCAGTGAAAGTTCTTTCCAAAAAATTCGTCAGGTACTACGGTCAATCAACAGTCGGGGATTTCGTATTAGAGCTTCACTCCACTGACACTGGAAAGAACAACAAACTCTTAACAAAAAAAATGTTTTTTCACCATATAACCTTTATAAAAAAATTTCAAATTTGGTCGGTTTTCAGCGCGGACAGGGGTACGTGAGCTCTTAAAAACTGTTGTTCTTTAGAAATACTAGATCACCTCGCCTTCCTCTTCATTTCTCCTCCTTTTTTTCATTGCAATCTGATCTTAAATCTAAGATCAGTGGAATTATTTTAAAATCATACTGTAGTCACGATCGTTGCAAGCCAATACTCTAGATGAAATACTGAACTGATACTGGGGATGAAATAGAATCAGAAGTGCATTGTCCTTTATTAAGGAAACTCATTTGATTGCAACTAGGAACTAAAAGACAATATCATCAGTGTTCAATTTCATATCTATTATAATTTTGAAGGATTTTCACATGGAATGTGCAGGAAGGACTCACTCAATCTCTAGCACACTTGACCTTTTACCTACCGACATTTAATTAATTTGTATAAAATTTCAAACTCCTAATTTAAACATTCAAAGCTATATTATTGGCCAATATTCTTAAACACGCAATGGTTTTTTGTATGGCAGCTACCTGAAATAGTCAGACGACTTAGCCTTACAAGTTTGACCAAACAAACTTTTTATGTTCGTGGAGTTTAGGTCTCGCTAAACTGAAAAATCTCGCAAACCAATTTCAGAATATTTCAGAAACTAACTATGTACATATATAGTGAGCATATTCATTTAAAAATATTTTATTTTAACTTCCAGGAAGCACTCTGTTGCACAGGGTGTTATAGACTATAGACTTTCTTAAGGCCCCATGTGCATGTTAAATGCGATTTTGTTGATTTATGACTGTTTTCATGCCAATTTTTAACGGTAATGGCAACAAAAAAAAAACAAAATAAAATTACACCACTTTATTAGCTGGTATGTAAACAAGGTCGTCGATAGAGAAAAAATTGAAAACAGTATTTGGAAAAATTACTATTAGAACAAAAACCCTTGAACTTGTTTTAAAATGATTAAATTCGAGTTTTTCAAACGCATATTTCCTATTTCTTGAATAATTAACATGTCATTTTCATTAATATAATGCTAGAAAAAATCTGAAAGAATGTCCTCCATAGATCAAATTTTAAAAATGTTTATTTTTGTTAATAATATTGTATATGAAGTCGAACTGAAGCAATTTTTCACGATTGTCATGACAGGAATCACATAAGAAGACCACATATCATTGAAAAGTATCATTATACACAACATTGTTGCATATCTACAGCAAAGCTCATATTTAAATTCTTCAACTTTTTGTTTATGCCTTTTGCATAAGCATAAATTTGCTATATCATATTTCATTTTACATCCGTTACTTTATTGCATGTGCCTTTTGCATAAACACAAATTTTAATCATGAGACCTTCGAAGTAATCGGATATCTTAAAATTGTAACGCAGATTTGTTCACATTCATTTCGCTGAATCCGCGAATCCGAATGGGATAAATCGTGCGAATCGTTATCTGAGACTCTAATCATCGTCAGCAGTAATTTTGATTTGCAATTGACGATGACTCTAAGAGTTCAGTTGAGCCAGAACTTCAGAAGAGGAAAGTTAATCTATCATTCGTTACTAAATCGTTTTTATACTAAATCATTTACTATATCGTTTGTACCAAATCATTTACTATATCGTGTTTACCAAATTATTTACTACATCGTTTTGACATCGTTTTCATTTACTCCACTAAATCGTTAACCAATGTGAATGTACTGAATAAACGTTATAAAATTTGTGTTAATAGAAACCTGTTGTTACTTATTTTAATAAACGCAAATTTCATGCCCGACGCATCGTAATCTACAACAATAGTATAATTAATTGGTATATCTAGAAGATAAATCAATAAAAAAATTATTGATTTTTAATAATTATGCGTTTCAATTAATTTGAAAACCTATTATACTATTTTTTTCTGTAAATTCAAAATTAGTTTGCTGATAGACAACGAACGATACAGACAGCAAACGTATTGTCCACGTCAAATTACACGATCAATAAACGGTTTCAATCGATTAAAATCCTCTCAAAATGGTCAAAATGGGATAAAAAAAAATGTCGCACCGGACTCATGGGGCCTTAATGTTAAATTTGACACAATTTCTAACTTTGGAGTGAAAAAAAGCCCTAATCGTGTTTTGCCGTAAAGTGACTAAATGTTTATCAACAACCAGGACGATAATGCTAAAACAAGCTTACACCATAAACAATCTCCTTATAGAATTTTTCAAAACACTGAAAGAACTAAAACTAAACACAATTTTATTAGTTCAAATCAAATATTCTTAAATTACGACTGCATGATAGAATCGACACTTTTGATGAAAATTCTTAAACTGAATGGCGACTTGAAACATTAACATTCCTGGAAAAACTGACACTCAAATATGTTCTTCGTAATCCCATTTTCATCCACTTGGAGCGAAAAAATGGTAGTGGCGATTTTCTCCATAAATTTGTTAAAAATCTCCTTTATTGCTTTATTGATAGTAATATTAAACTATTGTAGATACCTCAATATTTGCCCTTTCATTGAGTTTTCCACGAACTACTGGGTAACTATCATATCACTACATTACATGGCGAGTTAGTTTTCACATAATTGAGTTGAGTTGAAATTTGTATGAAAATCACAACTTAACTCAGCTCAAGTAATTAGCATGTAAATAAATTTATAGTTAGGTTTGGATGTGATTTTTTAATTATATCATTTCGGGGGGGGGGGGGGGTGTTCAACCCCCCCCCCCCCCCCCTGCGTTCGCGCCTGCATAGAACCAAGCCTTAAAACACCTTTTCACAATTATTGCTCGAATGCTTCAAGTTAGGAACTTGAAATTTTGAATACATAAAGTTTACAATGTTCAAGCGAAAGTTCCAAATATAATGCAAATCGAATGAGTCTTTCGTGAAGCGGCCAAGAAAAGTCCTTCAAAAATGAATGCAAGTTACAGAATCCACTATAACTCCAATACGAGTTAAAGCAGAGATTCAAAATTTTATAGGAAATATTTTTATATCAAAAGCAAGACTGAGTTCATTAATTGATGCTATCTGTCGACTATTCGCCATCTGTCCTTAAAACACATGTTCATCAATATTGAACGATAACTTTAGAAGTAAACATTGATTTTATAATAGTCGCAGCTGAAACTATTAATATGAAAAATATCCCATAAGTCCTTCATGTTATTGCCATACAACTCTGTAAAATGTCCTGACTTAATTTATGTAACTCACTATAACTCAAGAAATCGAGTGGCCACTATACAATAATTTCTAATTGTTTGTGCACTCCTCATACTTTTGATATATTTCCAAATAAAATATAAATCGGAGTTCAGTATTTCATCTAGAGTATCATACGATTGGCTTGCAGCTGGTCGTGACTGCGTTATGTTTATACTCTAGATGAAATCATATAGTGTATTATAAGTTTGATCCAGCCAAAAAATATGTAACATATCAATGCCTCGGACAAAAAAAAAGCTTGGTATATATTATTTTTTGTTTATTTGTGGCCAAAAACCTCAAATCCGCTTGACGACCGTCCGTCCGTCCGTCTGGGAAGGATCTTGGAATTCTGAATCTGAGTGTTTGGTTGAATTTGTAAGGCTAAGTTTGTTAACGTGCAAAAATCGTCCCACTCCTTCGGGTAGCTGCCATACAAAATGTCCTTAAAATACGTATTCAAGAATATTGGCCAATAACTTCATAAGGGTTTAAGCTACGACTTGAAAATTTTTATGTGTTAATTTTTCAATAGTTCGAGCTAAATGTACGATTGTGAAGAAAATCCTATTAGTCTTTCGTGTAGCTGCCATACAAACATCCCTTCAAAACGTCTTCATTTATTTACGAAACTCACTATAACTCAAGTAAATTTTTAGCTACGAATTTGGAATTGTGTACAAATTAATTTTGGGTGAAGACGAAGATCAAGTTTACTAGTCATCGAAATGCTTTAACTCCTTCTGGTAGCTCCCATACAAAAGATCCTTAAAACACTTATTCAAGAATATTAGCCGATAACTTCATAAGGATCTAAGTTACGACATTGAAATTTTGTATGTGTGAACTCTCCAATATTTAGAGCTAAATGTATGATTATAAAGAAATCCTATTAGTTCTTCGAGTGGCTGCCATACAAATATCCTGTTTACATATCTTCATTCAATTCAAGAAACTCACTATAACTCAAGTAATCGTTTAGCCATGAATTCAGAACTTTGTACAAATTAGTTTTGAGTTAAAACAAAGTTCGAGTTTACAAGTCAGCGAAATCCTTACTCCTCCTTTTGGTACCTTTAATCCAAAAAATTATTTAGACACGTGTTCAACAATATTTTCCGATAACTTTTGAACGGTTCAAGCTACGAATTTAAAATTTTGTACACATTAATTTTTGAATGGTTCCAAGAAAAAGGATGAATATGAAAGTAATCAAATATGTCCTTGCTCCACCTCCCATATGAAAGTCCTTCAGAAAGGATTTTTTTTCCAGTTCAAGATATGAAATTAAACACTGAATATTGTCTTTTTTGTGGTTTTGAGTAGCAATCTAATGGGACTCTTTAATGAAGGACATACAACATGCACACACGTAATACTACTTCATCCCCAAGTACAATATAAATCGGAGTTCTGTATCATCTAGAGTATTATACGATTGGCTTGCAGCCGATCGTGACTAGAGTCACTTCATACCAACGAACACAAACATCCATTATCTTGAGTACGGACAATGTGTGTTTCATTTGAAAGCAGTACATTTGAAGTTTTGTTTGCAGTTGTCTCGATTTTTCATTTTAAGGATCTCCACTAAAGTGGATAAACACTGTATTTAGTTGACATTTCAATCAAAATCCATCTGCTACACGTATACACACTAAAACTATGCCATTTAAGAAACCCGCGATTTTTTAAATTCGCAGGTTTTTAGACTACTAAATATGTACCAAAAGTGGTCATTGTCCGTACTCATGATAATAGATGTTTGTGTTAGTTCTTATACAGTGACTCTAATCGTGACTTCAACTTGTTTTTATTAGAGATCAATATTTGCATTTGCGAAGAAATGCTTAAAATGCGATGCGATTTAAACCACGATGGTCTGAAGAGATATGGACTGTTCCTATTAAAAGGAAAAGGCAAATTTTTTAAAAGGTTCCTTATTCTCTGAACTCAGTGCTAGTTGAACTAATAATTTTCGGTTCAACGTGTTTCAGTTTAAAAGGTTTCGCTATTAGATTAATTTATTTATTACTTGTAGGTACTTGGTAGAAAGTTCGGCCAACTTGATTAATTGTCCACCCCATTCATTTCACCACCCTTGTTGATTTCATCTGCTCACGTTTATTTTCCGATGAGGTAGCTTCTTTGCAATGTTATTTTTATGAATATGAGCAATAAATTAAAAAATTTAATGCAAAATGAAGAGCACGTGCCCCAATAAACAAAAATACAATTTATTTTCGATCATTGAATTTCCGAAACGTGTTTGGGACAAAGCTACACCAAACACAATTACGCGGCAGGTGAGCAATTACCGTGCACAGCTCCTGTCCTCGACAGAGCAATTGTATCAAAAAGCGTTGAAATGGTCCGAACAACAGAAACGACCACCCAATTAGTTGGCCATTAACTGCGAAAAAAACCAAAAAACAATTTTATTGCTAATTAAAACTTCAATTCGACATTGCAAGGTCTGCTCTGCTATGGTTCACCAAGGACAAGGGATGCGTGGCAGTACGAAGGACGAATAAATGGCACCTTTGCTACTGCAAGAGGGTGGCTTGCAGCATTCAAAGGTCGCTGAGTGGGGGGTGTGGAGCGATACAACAAAAGTCTGTACGTGACAAAATTTAATAATTACTAATTGCGGAACCGAAAGGATTACGAAACTGTTTACTGCGCTCGCTATGCATGCAATTGATATGCAACGCCAAGTTTTATTGTTTGCGCGAGTCCTCAACTCGACACATATGCAGGGTGAACTGTGCATGGTAGGTGGCGAGGACTGAAGGACTTCTGCAGCATTTCATCTTTCCGCTTAATTTGCATAGTCAGCTCGAGGAAGAATAGGGGATCAAGCTGGGATGAAAAAAACAGATTGATTTCTTCCAGGAACTGCTGTTGGAGTATCTAGAGGACGTGATGCGAAGGATTTATTAGCGAGCGTAATCGCTGAAAGTGTTTTTAAGTGATTTACTCGTTAGGGTTAAGTAGAGCACGTAAAGCAAGGATGGAGACCTTTGTAAGGCCGTGCATGGAGTAATTAAAATTATTCGAATGTGTAATATATGGTAAGCCATTTGTTTATATTAGCCAGTTTTGAAAAATAGTTATATGTACATGTATTAAATTTTATATTTAAAATAAAAAAAAATGCAATATTCTTATGAATTATTAGTAAAAATATCATCCAGAAACATATAGATAGGTACAATTTCGTTTCATAATAAATTATCTGACTTCAATAAATTGATGTAATTCCAAGAAGAGCTCAAGTTCTATAAATATACTGTTCATAAAAGCTTTTTTAATTCTCTACATTCAGAATGCAATCTATCGAAAACATTGGAGTCTGCAGTTTAGCCTTTGAATTTATCTTTAGAGTGAGAAACTATGTTTATCAGTAAAGAGTTTTTTAATATATGCGATGGTAAAGAAATGTTGACCCGATATGTACCTACAATTTACAATTTTTAAGTTGATTAGCGTTCTCGTAATAGCTAAAAATTGAATACTCGTATACAATAAGGAGGTCTAAAAATTCAAATGATGGCTGAGGTCTAAAAATTCAAATGATTGCTGAGGTCTAAAAATTCCAATGATGACTGAGGTCTGAAAATTCAAATGATGGCTGAGTTCTAAAAATTCAAATGATGGCTGAGGTCTAAAAATTCAAATGATGGCTAAGGTCTAAAAGCTCCAATGATGGCTGAGGTCTAAAAATTCCAATCATGGCTGAGGTCTAAAAATTCAAATGATGGCTGAGGTCTAAAAATTCAAATGATGGCTGAGGTCTGAAAATTCAAATGATGGCTGAGGTCTAAAAATTCCAATCATGGCTGAGGTCTAAAAATTCAAATGATGGCTGAGGTATAAAAATTCAAATGATGGCTGAGGTCTAAAAATTCAAATGATGGCTGAGGTATAAAAATTCAAATGATGGCTGAGGTCTAAAAATTCGAATGATGGCTGAGGTCTAAAAGCTCCAATGATGGCTGAGGTCTAAAAATTCAAATGATGGCTGAGTTCTAAAAATTCAAATGATGGCTGAGGTCTAAAAATTCAAATGATGGCTGAGGTCTAAAAGCCCCAATGATGGCTGAGGTCTAAAAATTCCAATCATGGCTGAAGTCTAAAAATTCAAATGATGGCTGAGGTTTAAGAATTCAAATGATGGCTGAGGTTTAAAAATTTAAATATTGGCTGAGGTCTAAAAATTCAAATGATGGCTGAGGTCTAAAAATTCAAATGACGGCTGAGGTCCAAAAATTTAAATAATGGCTGAGGTCTAAAAATTCAAATGATGGCTGAGGTCTAAAAATTCAAATGATGGCTAAGTTCTAAAAATTCAAATGATGGCTATAAATAAATCTCGTATGCAATAAGGTGACCCTCGTTAAAAAAATACTAAAATTTTATTGTAACAGTCTTATTGCGCATTTATTTATTTTATTATCTATTATTTTAATAAACAAAGCCTATACAATTTTTTTGAGTTTCTACATAACAATTACCTGAGTGTGATAGCTTAGAAAAGTAAAAATTCGTTGAGATTTTTATCACCTTGAGCAGAAAATCAATAAAGTTTGGAATGTAGGTATTTTCAAAATTTTAACATACTCCAATGAAGAATATGCGAATTCTGTAATGGAAGAGCACGAAAGATTAAAAAACACGAATCTTACGACAAGAAGATCAGATGCATCGGTGACAGAATATTACTAGCAGTTCGAAATGATTCATCAATCAATATCGGACGGTTGGGATTGATCTTAATAACTGTAAGTGGAAATTTTAGCGAATTTTAAATGTAGCGCGTTTGTATCCCAACCGTAAGATGGTGTTGTAGCTGCTATCCAATGATTTACCTAATAGGATGGAGTTGGCAATGGCTGATTGGGCGACAATTAGGTGACGAAAATGTTATCAGGTACTTGTATAAGTTTTCACTGTTTTTTGAAAATGAATGACTTATTTAAAAAAATTAGTAAAGACTACTTTCTCTCATCTTTCTAGTAGCACTCGAAAACCATTTCGACAGAACGACTTAACTTTTGAGGTCCATCCACGAATCAAGAAAGTTTATAGCGCCGTGCCAGTTTGTGACCAAGTGTCAACAAGTGATAATCAGAAAGAGCAATATCCGGTGAATACGACGGGTGTGCTGCAAGATTACTTTGTCGGGTCTTTCCTCGTATTGCGGCCGCTTTTCCATCAATGCTCGGCTGAAACGCATCAATTGTAGTCAATAGAACCCGTGATGGTTTCGTTGGGTTCGAGGAGCTGTTAATATATTACAACCAGCTAATTCCACCAAATACATCAGCATCAGTTTGGATGGAGTCATAAATATTCGGGTAAGATAATACAGTGCAACCCGCTTATAAAGTGCACTTTTATTATGTACCTTTGGTTATAACGTACCTTCTTTCAATCCCCATTCACTAATGTGAAAGGTTATTATGTTAGTTATAACGTACTATCGGTTATAACGTTCTACTTTTGTGGTCCTCTTAAGGTACGTTATAACCGGGTTGTACTGTATCATCTTTCGGGAAACAACGAGTAATTATCTATGTCCCCGATATTCAAAATCGAGTTATATTGCTTTAAGTTAGTATAAGCGCAGACAAGTCTGAATTAGGTTTACTGAACTGGTGTAACAGTTCGAATATAATTATAGAATAGATATGACTTGTTATTATTTATTGTTATCATTAATTCCTGTTTCTTCATAAGGACCTTCTTACACGTGTAGAAGGCTTAAGGGGGTGATCCCATCTGCAGGCTCTTTTTTTTTGCGCCTTTTGTGGGAACTTTTATTGGCTGACTAAATAATGAAAGAATTGTGAAATTCTTACCACATTTTTATGCACATGTTGAGCACACTTTACAATTTCTTCAGCTCGAAATTGTCGCTCATTGCTGGGGAAACTTAGATACTCATTTTAAATAACCTTGTATTCGGTAGACATGATTGCTGGCGGTCTACTTACCACAAATGAAAAAATCAAAAGGCATTTTGATCTGTGAAGGGTGAACTAGTTTCGGAACTAGGATTATTTAAAAATATTGAACAGTTAATTTTTGGCAGCTTTTTGAACTTTTTATCGTCAATTTTGGTGTTTTACGACTTCTTCAAGCCACCAAAAAAAGGGTTAATGAATCACAATTATCCTAGTTTGCAAACTGTCTACATGAGTACTGAATAAGTTCACCAAATTTCAAAGGAATTCATTCGATAGATTTCAAGATATCGTGTCTACCGTTTTGATAAAAACGCTACTAAACTTATCATTCGAACCAACAAAGGAGCTTAGAGAATATAACGGCCTGTAACTTCCGACCTGCTTTGAATATCAGAATATCACTTCGCCCACATATTCTACACTATATTTGGATGCAATTTATGCCAAAAAATCGTGTTTTTTTTTGGATCAGTCAGCATTTGTGAAATTTTCGTAAAGCTTCTAGCCCTATTTCAGCCATTGTAGGTAGCGATTTGAAAAATAACGAGTATTGCTAGGTCATCGGCTTACGCTTACATTTTGACCTAGTGCCTCTCGAGTTGGGATTAGAGATGGGAAGTTCCGGAGTGAACTGTTCCAAAAGAGTAGTTCATTGAACTGCAGTTCTATTCGCCACGTGACACCGCCGCCGGACGACCTTTTTTTGGTCAACACGTACGGGACACCGCTATCGCATGACCTTGTTTTGGTCACCACAATCACGGAGCAACGAAGTGAACTGGAACTAGTTCCTTTTAGTGAGTGAGTTAACTCCGACTCACTCACTAAAAGGAACTGCTTTGCCCATCTCTAGGTGGGGTAGAATCGGATTGACAAATGAATGCAAAGATAAGGTGATAGGATTGCACCTTGCGGGATACCTTTGGCCTGACCTTTCCCATAAAAATAACTCTATTCTTCAGTAACAATCGCAAGAAATGTAAATGAAAAGTATTCGCTTGACGGTTATAATTAACCTCCGAACCACACGTTTATTTAAGTGAAATCAGTTTTTTTTAATTCCAACTGGAAGAGCTTTGCTAGAAAAATGTTCTTTGGTCAGCGGTTTATTTGCTATACTTTCTCGGAATTGCTATCGGTAATTCGTCATCATCAAGATTCAAGAATGTTGCATTATACAACGTCGCACTCTCATACGAATGAAAAAGCACGACAAGGTCGGACGAAGATAGTCTTCAAGAAATATTTGATTTACAGTTAAAGTCCTGATATGGATATCTGCTCAGACAGTGAACTTAGCAAAAATGATAATACCGTAGGTACCTTACCTTACTCTTAGCGCACCTTATACGTGCTCGGTCCGAACAACTTCTGGATTAAACGCTTAATTTGTATTCCAGATGTGTCCGATACCGCGATTAGGCACTGCTATCCAGAATTTAATCACATATACGAGTACAACGATATTCAAGTGATTCATGTTTTTCTTAACGTCTTCGAACAGTTCTTATGGAATTTCTATCCTTGTACCAACTAGAAAATACGGGTACTAGTAGAAAGTGTTGCGTGGTTCATTAGGTCTTGCCTCGCAGTGGAATAATTCCATTTCGCGGATACAAGATTCAAGATGCCACCATACATAATGTGCAGTAGTTCCAGTAGTTGCACTTTGCAATTATAATTCCTCAAGAATAAGATTGAAGTAACGGAGCATAAATGCATGCGAATAGTATGCGGTATGAGGAACTATTTATGGGATGATGAAAATCGCGACGATTGACCATTTTGCAGGGAGCCAATTGCATTTATTTCGCCTTTGATATTGTTGGACGTGACATTTTCTCGATAAATTCATGCACATACCAACTATAAACAAAAATGATTTATTTATACGGAAAATAGTATTGTTTCTCTTTTTTTATACTGTTTTTTTTAGTGTTTTTTTTTTGCATTTAAATTAATCGTGATCTTGAGACTAATACAATTGTATACATGAGAAGTTAAAGGTCAGTTGTCCACTTTTTCATGAAGTAGAGTTAGCACTAATTATAGACTACTTTCTTCGAAATTTTCTTAAAGGTAGTACAAAATTACATGAAATGATATCATTATACATATATATACACAGAGCGACAAAAAGGTTTCGAGACAGGCCATGGAAAACCTCATTAAAAGGAAAAATCTGGATATTTTACCTTTTTTATTTAAAATAGTCTCCTCCAGTTTCAATACATTTGTTACAGCGATTCAACACTGATTCACATGCATGTTCTAGTTCATTTTGTGGAATTGCCTCTAGTGCTTGTGCTGAAGCTGTTTTGATGGTTGAAATGCCATTAAAAAAACATTCTTTCGACTTCAATTTCAATATTGGGATTAGTGAGAAATCTTATGGATTGAAATCAGGTGAATCAGGTGAATACGGCGTATGATGAGCCAAACTTTGACAATCAATGAGTTAGGTGTGACTAGAGTCACTGTATAAGAACTAACACAAACATCCATTATCTTGAGTACGGACAATGTGTGTTTCATTTGAAACCAGTACATTTGAAATTTTTTTGCAGTTGTCCGATTTTTCTTTTTTATCTCCACTAAAGTGGATAAACGCTGTATTTAGTTGACATTTCATGAGACATATCTCGATTCCGTGAAACGTTAATCAAAATCCATCTGCTACACGTATACACACTAAAACTATGCCATTTAAGAAACCTGCGAACTTTGGAGTTCGCAGGGTTCAAGAGTACTAAAAAAGTACCAAAAGCGGTCATTGTCCATACTCAAGATAGTGGATGTTTGTGTTAGTTCTTATACAGTGACTCTAGGTGTGACTCGGTGCATTATCGTGTTCACTGAATCACGATATTCGGGTCGAATACGAAGGATTTAACATACGCTTCAAAACTTCAAAATAAAATGCGCCAGTAATTGTTTGGCTGGTTGAAATGAACTCCCTGTGGACAATTCCTTTGCTATCAAAGAATGTTATGAGCATTGTTTTGGTTTTTAATGGAATTTTCAACATCGACAAAAAAGTTGTTTTGGAAGAACTGTCATAACTTTGCTATCTAACGACCGATTTAAATAAAATTGGTATTACCGGGAAGAGGAGTGTTACAGCTTTCAAACCCCGGTCTGTATACATAGATGGGTCCTACCAAATACTCAGATATGGTTCAAATCTCTGAACTTATTTGCCACCCTGTGTTTATACCTCTTGTAAACAGAAAATAGTACACCGAACCAGAAATCGACACGCATAATTGAAAAGTACTGAAGTTCTTTGATTTTTTTGACCCCGATCCCATTGAGATCCCAAGTTGACTTTTACTTTATTAGTAATAATACAGTATTGTTATTGATTTTCAAAAAAAAAAAATTTGCTGCCCTCAAAATTTTTTTGTGTACATTTCATGACTAGTAGACACGAAAAAAGCAATAAAAATTTTCACTCCGTTTGTCCACCGTACGCCGTACGCCGTACGTCGACCGCCAAAATCCTTTGAAGGCTCGTAGCTCTCAAACCAGTGGAGCTATTAAATTAAATTTTTTTCTAGGAATAGACTGGGTAGACCCCTTGAATTGACATTATTTTCAGGGGTGGGGGTGTAAGGGGGAAGCGTTTTAGACGAAAAATTTTGGTTTCTAGATCTCAGCAACCGCTTATGTTAGGAGACTGAAACTTGGAATTTCTATAAAGCTTTGATAGTGGACCCATTTGCAAAAAAATTGATGATATGGGTGAAGGGGTGTGGGAGTGGAGGGGGAAGCAATGCGTGCGAAACGCAAAAAAGTGGAGATCTACACATTCTAAAATCCATATCTCCTAAACCGTTAATAGCAAGCAATTAAAACTTAGCAAATATCTGTAGTTATACAAGGAGAGTAGATTGAAACAAAATTTTTGAGTGGGGATAGTGGCGTACGGGGGTAGGGGGTGAAATACTTAACATTACGATATCTCCCAAACCAGAGGCACCAGAAAAACAAAATTCGGTTTGGATATAAAGCTTGATAAATAAAGATTGCTCAAAGTAAAATCTTTGAAGGGAGCGGGGAAGTACGTAAGTCAAGGTAATAACAATTTTTCAAAAATAACACGTTTCATATCTCAATAACAGTGTAAGATGGATGCTTCAAATTTTTACCAGAAGTAGGCCTAACAAAACCCTAGTGGGGAAAAAAATTTTGGGGTGTGGGTGTAGAGGGTGAGGGTGGGGAAGGGTGCGACAGAAAAAGTTCCGATGCTTATATCTTAAGAATCTATAATGATAGGAAGCTACAACTTGGTATTTAGATAGAGCTATAGTAGTGGCATGGTGGAAAAATAAATTTTTTTTGGGGGTAGTATGGTACGGTGGTGGGGTGTGTTTTTCTTAACTTTAGAACGGCTTATGCTACGAAGTTGAAACTTGGTACGTATATGTAAATTAACCAGAAAAGTAATTCTGATAAAAAAAAATTTGAATATTCATTGGCGTTCAGAAGGGGGGGGGGCAAAAAAAATTATCAGTATATATAAAATGCATATATTTACCCGATTTTCGTCATATCTACTAGGTCTTTCCAAACATTGAGTTCATTTTTATTCTACGGATTCTTGATATGAATACCTAGAATGTGTTTTCAAGATTTTTTGAAATTCGACCCCAAAGAGGGTGTAAACTGGTTGTATACTTTTTCATGAATTCCAGTATGTTTTTCAGGTCTGATCAGATATCGAATGTCTTTTCACTTCCCCAGGCTTGTTTAATAATCACCTATTTTTAAGTTTTGTTTTTTCAACCTCTAGACCGCATCCCGGAATATGATTCAATTATTTAATTCATATTTTACACCCTTTTCTAACCGCTTCCCGAACTTTTTGTTAGGTTTTCAGTCACATAGTAACATACACCGCATCCCTAAATTGAACGCATTCTGAACTTCTGCCGGAAAAATAATAAAGTTGCGCCCAGACTGTTGGCAGATTTTTTGATATGTTTTGAAAAACAGTATAATACACAAAACATAAACCAATAAAAGAAAAAAATGTGTGGCTTTCTGAGATATCCAAGGATAAAGGACAAAATCCTTTTTCTTGAAAAAAACTTTCAAGTATAATTTTTAATCGTATTATTTTTATATTACATAAATTTTCAAATAAAAATTTTTAAAATAAGCCGTACTTTATTATCTTAGGGTAAAAAATTACCAGAGATATGAATTTTCAAAGAAGACTTGGCCATCTTCTATGCGAAATCTTTAACATACTAAAACTACTAAAAAAATTAGATAGAAACAACATACATAATTTTCAACGTACATAATTTTTTTAAAAAGAATCGGCGATGGTAAGGTTACACTTTTGACGATTCTTGATGAAATGAACCTTTCTATAAAGTAAATTGAGAAACACTGTGTTCTTCGATTTTTTTAATCCCGATCCCATTAAGGTCCCAAGTTGATATGTTTTGAAAAACAGTATAATAAATAATGTATAAAAAAATGAAAGAAAAAACAAATTGGCATTTTGAGATATTCAAGAATAAAAGACAAAATCGTTATCCTTGGAAAAAAATTTAAGGATAAAATTAATTTGTATTTTTCGTATTTTGCGACAACCATCCTCTTTAAAATAAGTCCTATTTTATTATTCTGTGATAAAAACAAACAGAGATATGAGTTTTCACAGAGGACTTGGACACCATTTTTACAAAAACTTTAACACTATTTGCTATGAGAGCATGGGAGGCTCGGAACTGGCACTGGATGGCTCGGAATAGGGAACAGGGAGGCTCCGAACTGGGACAAAGGCCATTTATAACTTTTTATTTATTTTCTTTAAACTATAATAACCATTTTTTGATAAGTAGGTGTTAAAACAAACAAGAATAAAATATTAAATCATAATAGTAAAATATCAGATTGGTAACTGTATATTCTGATTTTTAACGTTAACTCAAAGTCAACATTTGGCTTAAGGGGGCTCAGAACTGGGTTCCTTACCCTATCTATAACGAACTATAGGGTAGAAGAAACTGTGTCTAGAAGGAAATTGTCGATACACGACTCACTAAGCTAATTTGATAACATACTTTTCTTCACGTTATTAACATTACACTTCTATTCTTCACAGAATGGCTCTTCACACTACACGGAACCGCATAGCTGTACCCAGTACGTTCCCCGATACGTATCTAATCTGCCTAACCCACCCTACGTAATCATCATACTAACCTATCCTACGTACCCATCATACGCAACCACGATTATAACCATAGAGATATATGTATAATGGAGATGGCGTGCAGCGACTGTTTTGAAGCCGGAGGTTTTCTCAGCATCTTACTCACATATATGTTAAACCCCGGTATTGAAAAGAAAAAAGGCCAACCTTTAAATACTAGGCTAATATTTGCATTTCACTGCCACCGGGCATGAAACGCTCCATACAAACACAGTAGGGATGTTCCGAATACCTAAAATCTGTATTCGCGAATACAAATACGAATACGAATAGTATACACTTGAATCTCGGCAGTCGAGAGTTACACGGTTACGCAAGATAAAGTTTGTATGTATAAGTCGACTTACGCACACGTGCATTTGTTTCATTTCGTCATTCTGCACGCAGTTGAAACGTTTTTTTTGTGCTTATAGTTTCAGATAACTGCTCGTTTAGATTTACATTATTTGCGTGATTGCATTGATTATTTACGTGTCTAAAATGTTTAAAAAATTTACAAGTGTTATTTGGAAGTATTTTTTTGTAAAAGACAAAGACTTTGCGACGTGCGATAAGTGTAAAAGTGATATCTCAAGAAAAGGAAGTAGTACCATTGTATTAAAAAATCACTTGAAATTTATTCATAAAGAACGTTACAACGATTTCACGAAGGAAACGAATTTAAAATATGAAAAAATAAAAATAAATGAGCGACCACAAACAAGCCTTGTAGGCCAGTCAATGAAGACATTAAAAATAGATCATATAACAATAATTCCAAACTTTTCGAAATTTCGGGAAATGATTAAGCTCGTTGTTAAAGTAATATATCTCAGTTTGCACCCCCTCCGAGGTCCACAACGTGCTCAAAATGGTTAAAAACGTAATTTTTTAGCAATGCTGGACATCTACAATCCCCTACGAACAAAACTGCAGGGCGAAAAAGCAATAAAATTCCTATTTATTAAATTTAATTTACCTTTGTTAAATTTTGAATATGAGTAGATTATTTCTTTAAATGATTATCTCTAACTTAAAATGAAAATGTTTTAATTTCAGAAAAAATAAAAACGAAAAAGGTTTTTTATTATTTTTTACCTTGTTTAGTATTCGAATAGTATTCGAGTATTCGGGTTGAATTTGTCAAATACGGTTTCGAATACGAATACCTAAATTTTGGCGAATATTCGCTTAAACGAATACGAATACGGTTATTCGGAACATCTCTAAAACACAGTCGCTTAAACTTCAAAATGCTTCACAGTGCTTTATACAGAAACGGAGTGTTGCCATCTCCGTTATAAACAGCTCCATGATCATAATTAACGTATCCGAGGGAAGGCTAGAAGGCTAGAAGCCAAGAAGAAACGCGCCAACTAGACAAAATATGACCTTGGGGGACTACAACCTGGAGAATGTGGATCATTTCTCATACTTGGGATCACACCTTGTAAGAGACGGCAACGAACGGGACGAAGTAAATCAACGGATCACACTAGCAAATAAGGCATATTTCACGGTTCTCCCGATCTTAAAATCGAAAAAAGTGCACAGGCTGAGCAAACTTCGCATATACAAGACCATAATAAGACCTGTGCTACTATATGCAAGTGAAACGTGGACTCTCACCCAAGCGTCTGAAAAATCAATAGACGCTTTTAAACGACGAATTCTTCGAAGAATTTTGGGACCAGTAAGAGAAGGCACTGAATGGCGTATTTGGTACAACAACGAGTTGTATAACATCTATGACGACCCAGCCGCATCGACTCTTATAAAATTCCGTAAGCTGCAATGGGCAGGTCATGTGGAGCGAATGGAGGATGGAAGAATTCCCAAGCGCACATTGAAAGGTAGAGCCCATGGCAAGCGACCGGTGGGAAAACCGCGAAAAAGATACGAGGATTCAGTTGACGCAGATTGCAAATCGCTTCTTAGATGCACAAACTGGAGGACGCGGGCGCTGAACCGAGATGACTTCAGACAAAGTATCCTGCAGGCCCTGGCCCGATTTGGGCTGTCGCGCCATTGATGATGAGGGAAGGCTACGGCCTATCATCAGCTAATTAGGTACCAACTAAACCTTTTTGCAAACGTTCAATAGTGAGTTAAGATGGAGGGTTCCGTCCTAATATTTCTTAACTGCCGTAGGAGGGCTACGATTCTGGCATTTTTGATACTGGTGCAGCCAGGTTTTTTGTTCTGCATACCCAGATGGGATTCGAAACCACGACCTCAAGACAAGTGCTTAAGTACTTAATCACCAACCAAGGGTATCCCTGTTTCAAGACTAAAAATGTTACAATCAACTGTACACCATAAACCAGACAGCCTACAAATCCTTCGTACGTACATCACGGTAATTAGTTCACATTTAAATTTTACGTTATGTAAAACCTATTAAGCCAATTCGGAGCAAAATGATCTCGAAATTAAATTAAATTGAAATCTATTTGAAATACAACCAATAGATAAATCGAGTGAAATAAATCTCACCTAGTGCAATGCCGCGCAATGATGTAATTTACTACTCTCGCTCGCATTAACAAATTAATCACATGGCCAATGAAATTGTATTGCAAATTGAAACATCGGTATACCAATATTGAGTTCAATTAAAAGTTACGATAGCCGCGATGGCACAGGCGACTGACTGGCTCCACTTGTTTAACATCTAACATATTAATTTTTCGTACACTCCTCCGTACAACTCGGCGCGCATACCTTTGAGGCCTACGTTCCACATTAAATGGCTTTGTGTTGTCTAAGAAAATTTGCAATTATTGACGATCAATTAAAATTGCTTCGATCGAAAAATCGATGAACAGAGATTAATCGCTGTCAGTTAGATGGCTATCGAATCGCGCCAGGTATCTCGATAGCCGATCAAATCGATTTCCCAAGTTTGCGGACACTCGTCGGACATGTCTTACCGTCATAATGTGCGAAGGTGGCGCACCCGTACGGGCTACGACTACGGTACATGGCCACCGTCCAGTCTCAAACCTGTGCGTTAGTTTATCCTTGGGGTATGGCCTGATGGGAAGATGATCGAACGATCATCTTAAATGGCTTAATGTGGAACAAGTGACATCTTCAATTATTTCTGTATGGCAGACTACCTTAAATGGAAACTAGATATTAAGTGATGTAGACAAGCGTAAACATTGCTCAAGTTATGATTATTTTCGCTAAGAGATAATTGTATGTATATATGGGAGGTGTGTTACTAAACTTACTATTGGTTCTTTAAAACCAAAATCCTGTTATTTATTAAACTGTAACTGCGCGTAGTTTCTAGCGACATGCTAAATGGAAGACCAGTGTAAATTAATACACCCCCCCCCCCCCCATCATAATCGTAGATAATCATTTAATTCTATAAAAAAAACGTTACATCGATTTCAGCAACGACATTTTCGAGTCAGCAAGGACCATTTGCCGTACCACCCAGATTTTGAGAATTGAAGGAAGCAGAGAACTAAAGGGTTTTCCAATAAGGAGTAATATAGACAACTTTTTTTCAAAATAATATAATTTAATTTGCAGACGTTGTTCCTTCGTGTACTTTACCATGATAAAAATGTTAAGTTTACTGAATAAATTGACAGTGACAGTTTGATGATTAGTGAAAGGGTGCGTTCACAAATTGAATTCAAAGTTGTCAAGTCCTTATTGGAGAACCCTTTAGTTTAATTAAAGGTTTAAAAGTTTTCTCCGAGGGAGTCTTAATGAAATCAGTCTGCCATTTTGTAGGAAAAACGGAAATGAAGTCCTTGAAAAGATTTTGACCTAATATAAATGAGTTTGAATTTCATATTCTTAGTGAGGATGGAACTATCTATAGAAACAGATAGATGGATTAGAAATCTAATAAAGGAAAATTTATCCATTTTATCATATTGTACTGGTACATGTACCTTGGCAACCTGCACAATCAAATCAGCTTCCAGTGAGAAATTATTATTATTATATTTTAATAAAAGGCATATAAATATACACAGTTATACTTAAGCACTAGTTACAAAGATCATCAGCTTAATATTATTAAATTCTAGTTTTAAATTTAGACAAAATTGTATAAATGTGTTGTACATTTACATAAATTAACTTAAAATTATATTCTTTATTTGCAAACTCAAATTTAGATTCTTAATTCGGAAAAGTTTTATGTATTCATAAATTCTTAAATTTTGTTAGAGAGGTTGGAATTCTTTATTATTTTAAGAATAGCTAAACAGTTATCTTTATTATAAGGTTCTAAATTTTTCTCTAAAATCGTTATTGAAAATTTTTGGACATTCTAGTACATGATTGAAAGTTAAGCGAATTCTGCAGTGATCACAAATTGGTGGTGGGTCCTTCGTAATCAAATGTAGGTGGGTGACCTTAGTATGGCCCAATCTGAGGCGCGTGATGAAAGTTGCTTCCAGTGAGAAAGCCACGCCTCTCAATATCCAATAAGGAAACGCCGGTAAACTTCCGGAATACTCTTCTTCTGGCACTTTCCTCGCATGTTACATTCTACACAAAGCACCGAATGTTTGGGAAAGCTCTCGACTGAACACATGCAGAATATAAGAACGACAGAGTTTGCATCCAAGGACAGTTTGTAGCAAGGCGACGAACAACAGGGAATCTTGCGCATATGTATTTGTAAAGCAGTGTTGGAATAAAACGTTAGATTATTTTTATCGATTTAAAACTAATTATGATTTAATTGAACTCATTGAACCAACAGCCCGCAACAAAATGAATGCAAGCACCAGCAAGCCATTGGCCCATTTTCATTGGGATGTGAGGAATTTTTTTTAGGTCATCACATTCAGTATGGTGGGAACTTAGTAATTTATTTTGAAACACCCCCCCCCCCTCATTCAATCCTGCGCACGGGCCTGGCAAGCACTAATTTTCAAGAAAATTCCTTTATTTGTTCCAGGTCTTTCAAGTAATATAGAAACAAATTCGGATGCCAACGTTTTGACAGACATTTTTTGACATCTTCTAGAAGCCGGGTGTTGTTTTGTGGTTTTGTACTCTGTCTAGGTCTGAACAATTTTGAATATCTATCTTGGTAGAATTTCTAATAATAGTTCAGTGTACCTACAAACCAGTGGCGGCTCGCCGCATAAAGCTAGTGAGACTGAGCTTTACGACGACGTGTCGATGTGTATTCTGTTTACTTCATAAATATGAAAACTGAACTGATTGTTGTCGCCATTTTTAAAAGTTATAACATCTTCCAATAGGGTGATTTACTATGGATGAAGATATGATAATTCATTTGCAGTTGTCACCACTTCCATCTCATTTCGCACATCCGTCATTGGTTCATGTTCTTCTGATCCTTCTAGATGTCAACAAGCTAGTACCAGTTTGTTAATGTAATGTGTTAATATGTATATATAATATCTGTGTGTTTGGAGCAGACAAGAGGAGCAAGTTCTTGAGACGCCCGAAAATGCGTAATTTTGCATGAATTTTTAACGGTGATAAAATAATTGCATCATTTTAAAACTTTGACATGATTATTACAATTTTTTTTACAAAACAATATGGCGGCGTTATTCCTTTAGGCGTCTTTTGCATGACTTCGAAAACTGCTCCATTTGTCTTATTTTGTTCTATTGGTCTTAATTAAACTGAGAACTAAAAAAGTTTTGGAATACTGACAGATGAATTGGAAGGATATATGTATGTACCTAAAAAATTATAAAGCAAAAAAGATTTGAGACTTTTCAATCAAGTGTTTTTTTGACAGTTTTTACTCCAAAATAGTGGTTTATTTACGCCATATCCTCAAAATTTTAGGTATATCTTTCCGATATTTATGTAGACAGAAAGCTCACAAAAAATCGCACAAATCGATACATAACTTTTTGAGCTACAACAGGAGCAGTTTTTGAAGATGCAGCTTGAAGATAAACGCGTTTAAAGTTTCAATACGAGAAAGCTATTAGTTCTAGAGACTTGCCGAATCACCGGTTCCAGGCGCATATAAGAAATCTTCAACTTCTAACTCACTCCCACCGTCACTTGTATTCCACTATATTTAAGGAAATGAAATTGTCAAGTACATACATATGTATGTATATATTACTAAGTTATTAAGAAACTATAATAATATTTACAAAAAAAAAAAGCTTATCACAATCTCCACACTGAGAACTAGCTATGCTATTCAGTGTGTAGTCTAGGAAATTATGTATTGTTAAATTATGTTATAACATATATGTACGTATGAAGATAACAATAAAAATAATAATAATAATAATAATTCCCTTGATAATATTCTTTTTTAGAACATTTTCGAACTATATTACCTAGCGTTTCTTTAGGATAGTTTGGCATTTTAATTTCGAAATTCAAGCGCACACGACCTACTTTTGAGCTAAACTGTTTTTTTTTTCATACTCAACATTCGGTACGCTTTATTCTTTTAAAATATGTTTTTTTGAAAATTGTAAATAGTTTGCTCCCATTAACGTGTTCATTTGTGACATACTTAACTAAGGGTTGGACTGACCTTATAAGTAGAGTATATGTGTAACAAATGTACTACCTGGTTCCAAAATTGGCTAAATATTGAAGTACGTACTGAGTAATGGGTGTTGCAGTAGGTGCTTAAGAATTCAAAAATAATTATAACTCAGTAAACCTCAAACTTTTATTAAAAATATATCGGATTGTTTTTATGGCGTCAGCCTAGTATGTATTAGTCCGTATTAAGAGTAAAGCCGTATTAAGAAGCGGTGTAAACGTGCGGTATTAAGTTAGTCCTGTTCCGCATGTGGACCAGAACTATACTAAATTAAACCGAGCACAGTTGAAATGACATTATGGCAACACCGAGCTTCTATCTTCACAGATTGCGCCCTTTAATTTTAAGCAGGCATTTGCACCCAATAGTAAGATAAATCAATATATTTTTCACGGAAATTTAAGTTTATGTGTAATATACATCATGTTGAAAATCATTAAAACAGCCGTGGTATTTCTGCGCATTTCCTATTGAGTTTCATCGCTACATGCAGTGAAGGGAAACTACGCGTAGGTCTGTCCATACAGTTTATCCGAGACATTTACCTACATGTCAACTTCAAATATGACGTTTAAAGCAAAGTGGAGTAACTTAGTACGGCAACCGTATTAAATTAATACCGGGAACAGTTTAATACGTATTAACGATTGCGGTATAAACGAGGCCAGTGAGACTCTTTCGTAGTGTAGTAATGTAATTTTCCGGCTGGTATTGATCGCTGCCCTAGTTATTGGAAAAGGTACGATGACAATTAAAAAAAAAAAAAACAATTAGTGCAAATACTCACGATTTCCGGGCGGACACCCAACATAGTTGGAAGAACTCCGTACGGACCTCGAGGGTATTTTAGAAATAAGTATTTATTAAAATTGGTATTTAAATAGAGATAATCTGATCCCAACAAAATATTCCACGATGCAATTTAGAAAAGAAAAAAGAATAAAAGAGATTTAATGTGAGAGACAGAGAGAAAGTGCATTTCAAAATAAATACAATAATACAAAATTTGCATTTTCTGAGTTTATCGATGTGTTGTTGGAGGGGGTAGGGGGTAGAGAGGAGGGTGGAATGGGATAGAGAAACTAGATGAGGGGGAACAATAGGTAGGGTGAGGGGAAGAATGATAAGGGTACACAGAGGGGGGATATACAGTGGGGGGTGAAGAGTTGTAGTTAGGAGAACGAGGTGTAGGAAGAAAAGTAAGGGGTGAGAGAGGGGTGAGGGAAATCAGTTGTTTAAAAAGAGATAGGTGAAGAGGAGGAAGAGATAGGAGTAGTATTTCAAATTCAATGAGTGTAGTCAGAAAAGAATACCACTCTCTCGCAGTGTCGCTTTTTCGTCTCATCGTTTCATCGAGTTTCGTTTCATCGTTTTGTCTCTACATAATATCTTTCTTCTCTATCGTGTAACGAAATGTGCTTAAACGTGACGCATCCTTGAAATTTTACTCGCCGCTAAAGAAGTTTCACTTCAAAAGAATTATTAGCGTACTTCAACATATACACTTTCAAATAAAACCAACCTGGATAAATAGCTTTTGAGATAATAATTTCTAAAATTCACCTATTTTTTCTGCTTTCTACTTGGATGTTCCTCCTTAACAGAAACTGCTCTAGCTCTGTTATACCTACATACTTCAAATACCGCGTGGCAAACTCACCAGCAAAAACTTGCAACTGCAAAACCGTAGTAAGGGCAAAGTTGGAGACACTCCATTTATGCGAATCACAAATGTATAGCTTCCCAGAATTTATATTACCATTGAAGGTGTTCAGTATATGTACATAAAGATTTTTCTGATATATTTATCTGGATCGATTTGCATTGTTACGTCCACATACAATAGACGTTGGAAAGTAAAAAAAATGTGTTTGCGCCTTAAGTTTTAACAGTTTGAGAGCCATTAGAAGCTTTCATCTAAGTTGCTTTGGACTCTAGTTTCCAAGAGATTTTCGCGCCTAGAGTCATGCAACAAACATCCAGTACACAAGTCTGATGCGACCTAGACTAGGCGAAACATCGCTCACAATTTCGAGTTTCCCGGTGGGTTTTCAAGTTTTTGTTTATCATCAGCAGCCAGCTTCCGCACACTCTGTAGGTGGTCACTACAGAAATCCGCGAAAATTGAAGAGGTTCTAAGTGGAACTGGATAGAAGAAATATTCTTTAGTGGCTTTTTTACGCGGGTGGTGTTAACAGCCACAGAATTCGCGGGTGAAATCTTATTCCGGCTTCTTATTTTTTTATTGCAACGTCCAGTGTAAAGTGTCTAAGCTCGAGTGGTATCCTTATTTCGTCTATTTTTCGCACAATGGTTGTAACCGATTCGCCGTTAAAAGTACGAAAGCAGCAAAAAGTTTGTCCATCCGGAGGACATTTTCGCGAACAGGAAGCCTGGCCAGCTTCAAACGGGACCACTTACAAGTCATTGCAGACAATCCATGAGTTCGATGGAAGCCGCTTATCCGTGTTCCTTGAAGATGGTGATCAAACTTTAAGGACGGCAGAGCTATCAGCGCCACTGGCAGTTAAGCCGCAACCAAACATCGAATGTCCTTGGAAGGTGCCTTGGGTGGCGATTACTAACTGCGCGGTTCAGGTAATTTAATTGAACTATTAGATACCAACCTATTCTTCACTATGGTTATTGTATTATTTTTTCTAACAAATTAGCTACTCTTATATAATAGCGGTCCGACAGCGTTTTTGTTGTGAATCCGCAATTAGCCGATTTCAAACAAATTTGCGCTTTTTCTAACGTTTTAAACTTGCGCGCAACTCACAAATCGTTAAGATCTCGACTCGAATTAATGATCGCTAATGTTTTCGTTGTGGGATTTTTTTACTGGCGTTTATTTTAAGATCGACATAAGTTCAGTCTTCTGGAACCGCACTGTTTAATGTTATTGCAATTTTTTTTACTTCTTAGTAGATTAAAGGCTGGGGAATCCGATCAAAATATTGTGGGCCGTGTAGGCCCCATTGTTTATATACACTTTCGGTTTATTTCGATCGCGGTAATTTATTCGATCGACTTTTATATTAATGAAAGCAAAGTTTACAGAGCAATTCGGATGCAGTTTATTTTACTTTATTTTAATTAAATTTGATGAAGTGCTTTGAATTGTTTATATGTTTCCATGTTGCCCAGATATCTTCAGGGAAATTTTACGGTATAATAAAGACTCTTGTAGGCATCAACTTAAAAAGGTTAGCCTAGCAATTTTACGTAACATATTTCTAATTCAGATAGCTTTGTATTTAATAAGAGTTTTTCACTCAGAAAATATGGGAATACTCTGCTTGTCGGTGCAGTGTGTTAACCAGCGCTACTGTGTAAAGCTGCCTTCAAATTCACTCTAATCAAGCAAAAATGGAACAAACCTAAATTTTACTTAATTATTTCTTAACTTTGATTTCCCAAAGTTTCCTACCCTGGAATTTTTATTTTCCTGATTTAGAACTCCATAAAATGTCCGTCTGCCCGCCGTTCATAAAAGCGTTTATAGGCTCGTATTTTACAAGCTCGTTGAGATTTAAGTTGGAATTTTTTTGGTGGGTAGATTGGATAAACTCCAATTTTGTGGAGGGAGCGATGTAAACGAAACATTTTGATTTTTGGAACTCAGGAACGAGGAACTGCTTATGGTAGGAGTCAGCCTAGTTTAGAACTAATAGAGATATGATAGTAAAGCCATTTGCAAAAAAAAATGGATATGGGTGAAGAGGTGTGGAAGAAGAAGAATAGAGAGATTGTGACATTCTAAGATACCCTTATATATCTCTTGAACTTACGAATTTGAATTTATGTCAGAAAGTTGAAACATGGTGATTGTTTGTAAGAATACTAGGAGCATAGATTTGGATTTAAAAATTGACAGGTGGTGTTGTAGTGGAGAGGAAAAACCCTAGGATTAGATTATCTTTCGAATCATGAAATACCCGGAAGATCAAATTTACTTTGAGTATAAAAGTTTATAAGTGGAGTCAACATATTGAAAAGTTCTATTAATAGGGGAGCTGAAACACATATAATTGAGGCAATTATTTAAAAAAAAAAACAATTTTTATATGTAAAGAATCGAAAACATGGCTAGGAAACTCTTACAGAAGTTAGTTCCAGTAAACTTCTAGGAAAGTGTGGGTGAAAGAAGTGGAAAAAAAAATCTTATTTCTGTTTCTGCAAAACCTTAAAGAATGGAAACCCAAAAATTGATGAACAAAAGGCCACCAATATGATAAAGTTGTGCCCAGACTGGTGGCAGATTTTTTAATGGTTCCAGAGAAAGTTAAAAGTGTTGAAAATCGATTGAGGTTTTCCTGCGAACCGCGTGCTAAAATTAAATTTAATTTTCATTTATTTACCTTAAGGGCGGGGTAAGGTTTTTAAACATTTGTTTTTCTATTTTTTTTATATTTTCAAATGAATGTATAACATTGCAAGAATGTTGTGTCAAAATTTCAAGTTGATCGGAGCAAAACTAACGGAGTTATGGGCAGTTTAGAGGTGTACGCACTCGTATGCGATGCCTAGTGTGCAAAACTTTAAAGCGTTTTTCTGAAACTTGTCATTTTTGAAGTCGGTGTACGTTGTAACTTAAACCTATTGCACCGATTCTTTTAAAAAAAATTTTACTATTTCTAAACATAAATCACCAGGTAGTGACGTCGAGTTTTTTATAAATTTACAATTATTTTCTATTTTACAATAAAAAACTTAACAATTTTTTTTAGCAAAAATCGCGTTTTTGACTTTTAAGTGCTACCAAAAACGGAAAAGTCGGTTAAAAAAAAAAAACTCGACGTCATTACCTCGAAAAACATCTCACCTAATAAACGCAACTAGATTTTCTTGTTTCGCATGATCTAGTCATGAGTTGTAGCGTACACCGCAAAACAACTTTTTTTCGATACGTCTGCGGAGGTTTGCTGCTAACGCCTTATTTATAAATATTTTGAAATGAAAATTTTTGAAAATGTAGTTCAGATGTTTTATTAAAATATAAAAATGAAATGAAACAATCCAGCATTGCCGGTATCGTCTAAGAAAATTCTTGAAAATATGCCTTATTTTAAACGAATTAACCTTACCCCGCCCTTAAGGCGATCGTCAGTTACGTTTTAACTGTAACTTTAACTGACACATTTTCATACAATACTTCCAGTTAAAGATCCGATTTGAATTTAACTGATGATCACAGGAACGGGCCTATGTTAGGTTTGGTTTGGTGGATAGCGCCGTCCGCCATATGCCATTCGTTAAACCGTTTGAAGGTGGACTTCCATTGTCGTCGCATTAATGCATCTGAGCGTCGGACGCAAAATTTTCTGTCATGCTTTTCAGTTCTGAGTTTACATTTGCAACGCACTGGCTCACCAAAGGATACCACATACTACGAACAGACCCTCCCTCCTGCCCGCACTGCGCTTCTTCGTTAACTGTCCAACATATTCTAACTCAATGTCCTTCTACTCTTTCCTTCTTTAAACACGATGTCCCTCCATTGACAGAACTTCTCGATCCTTCTCAACTCTCTAACTCTCCCCTATTTCAACTCCTAAGCAACCTTAACCTTCTTAAACAAATATAAAACATAGGTACCTCCCTTCTATATCATGTCCCAAATTAATTATTGTTTAAGCTCATTATTTTTCGATTTATTGTTAAAATGTAAAATGTATAAACGCCATATGGGCTTCTAAGTCTCGAGTGCGACTACCATAGGCTCTCCCAAATTCATTTGGCAGTTGTCCGACATAATAAATAAATAAATAAATTTGCAACGCAATTTCTCTAACGCAAAGTACTGTCAAATATAACCTCATAAAAAAGTTAATAGTTTTTAAATGTTATATTTGTTTCATAATCTGGAGGGTCTAGACACGGTAAATAAAAAATTTAAGTAATAATTTTAGGAACACTAATATTGCTAGCATTTTCATAATAAGCAGTAAAAAGTGAACGAAACTCGATATGCCAGAAAAGTCATTTTGCGGCACAGAAAAAAGCTGAGGAATGTTTGACGTGTAACGCAGACGCATCCTGTCGCTTATACTAAAATCTGATTAGTTGATTGTTGCTTCCGACGCTCTGACGCAGAATTGCATAATTACGTATGATACTCTAAAAGAACTAACTCCGATTTATATTTAAGTTGTAGATAAAGTAGAAAGTAGTGTGCATGTAGTATGTCCTTTATTAAGGACTCCCATTTGGTTACTACTTGAAACTAAAAGACAATATGATTGGTTGTTTTTCATTTCGTGACGCGCATGGGAGGCGCGAGAAGGACTCACTCAATTTCTTACATATTTATTCTTTACGTTGGAACCATTTTAAAATTAATGTGTACAAAATTTTATATTTCCAGCTTGATGGGTTCAAAAGCTATCGGAAAATATTGTGACTTTATGATTTTACTTTATTATTTTAATAAGAAAGTATTATTATCGATTTAAAAAAAAAAAAAATTTTCTAACCTGAAAAATTTTTTTTACACGTTTTATTACTAATAAACGCCAAAAAAGCAAAAAAAAATTTCAGTCCGTCTGTGCGCCGCACAGTGTGGCGTTTGCCCGATCTAGTTGGCCAAAATTCGGTTTTTTAAACATGCAAATGTTAACTAGCATTTTATGTCCTAATTGTCTTAACCAATTAGGGAGTTTTAAGAAGGGGTTTTTTTTTTACCTGTATTTACTATAAAAGCCGTGGGCTTAGCTCAAAGTTGTCATTTGTAAAAGATAATTTTTAACGGAAAACCCTATGTTAAAAACTAACTGTGATCACATAATATTTTCGTGAGTTTAAAGGAAAATTAAGAAATTTTTAAAAATGGATATTGAAGTGGTCAGCTACACGCTCGTCCGTGATTATTACAGCTGATTACAGCTGAGTGAACTGGTAGTCCGGCACCCAATACCATTTTCGAAAATTACTTGTCTCCAAGCAGATTCGAACCTGGTACCAGGTGCGCCGAAGGCAAGTGCTCTAACCACTAAGCCCCCCAGACAGCTCATACCTGCTCATCGAGATTGTATAACAGTTTATGTTGATAGAGGAAATTCGAAATATTTGTATTTTGAATATTCCTTTAGCAAGGATAAAGGACTCAATCCTTGGTAAAGGCCTTGCACAAATGTCACTTGAGTCCGAAACGTTACAAAAAAATAAATCAAATGGTATCTTACCCGGAAAACTATTATTTAATAGTATTTTCAGTTAAAAATATGATGTGAAAACATTCACCAAAAAAATGGGAAAAAAAAATTTTGTGAAAAATGAATATATTTTTCACAAAATTTTTTTTTCCCAGAAAATATGTTCCAATATTATTATTACTGAATAATAACTAAATAAAACATTATTTTAAGATGAATTGATAATATAAATAATTTTGGCCAGCTAGATCGTGCAAACGCCCCACTGTGCGCCGTCCGCCGTACGCAAACTCGTTTGAGGAATTATAGTTGCGAAACCCTATGAGCTATTAAATTGAATTTTTTTTTCTGAATAGACATGGTGGAATTGAAGTGAAATTTTTTTGAGGGGTAAATGTGTGAGGGGGAAGGTGGGGGAAGCGTTTTAGACGAACAATTTTGGTTTCTAGATCTCATCAACCGCTTATGTTAGGAGACTGAAACTTGGAATTTCTATAGAGCTTTGATAGTGGCCCATTTGCAAAAAAATTGATGATATGGGTGAAGAGGTGTGGAGTGGAGGGGAAATAATGCGTCCGAAACGCAAAAAAGAAATCGACGGAAGTGGAGGGTATAGGAATTTTTCAAAAATAACATGTTTTATATCTCAATAACAGTGTAAGGTGGATGCTTCAAATTTTTACCATAAGTAGTCCTCTTAGAACCCTAGTGGGGAAAAAAATTTTGGGGTGTGAGTGTAGAGGTTGAGGGTGGCGAAGGGTAAGAAGGAAAACGTTCCGATGCTTATATCTTAAGAATCTATAATGATAGAAAGCTGAAACTTGGTATTTAGATAGAACTATAGTAGTGTGGGTGGCTTAGTGGCTAGAGCACTTGCCTTCGGTGCACCTGGTACCAGGTTCGAATCTGCTCGGCGACAAGTAATTTTCGAAAATGGGACTGGGTGCCGGACTACCAGTTCACTCAGCTGTAAATGAGTACCTGAGTTAAAATCGGAATAATAGTCACGGACTAGCGTGTAGTTGACCACTGCATTACTTCAAGGCCAAGGCCCGATTTGGGCTGTTGCGCCATTGATTATTTATTATTATAGTAGTAGCATGGTGGAAAAATATTTTTTTTTAGGGATGGTATGGTACGGGGGTGGGAGGTGTTTTTCCTAACTTTAGAACGGCTTATGCTAGGAAGTTGAAACTCGGTAAATATATGTAAATCAACTAGAAAAGTAATTCTCTTCATTTGCGTTCAGAAGGGGGGGGGCAAAAAAAAATCAGTTAATATAAAATGCATTTATTTTCACGATTTTCGTCATATCTACTAGGTCTTTCGAAATATTGAATTCATTTTTATTCTACGGATTCTTCATATAAATACCTAGAATATGTTTTCAAGATTTTTTGAAATTCGACCCCTAACAGAGTGTAAAGTGGTTGTATACTTATTCATGAATTCCACCATATCTCTCAGGTCTGATCAGATATCGAATATATTTTCACTTCCCCAGGCTTGTTTAATTATCACCTATTTTTAAGTTTTATCTTTTTCAACCTCTAGACCGCATCCCGGAATATGACCCAATTATTTAATTCATATGTTACTACACCATTTTCTAACGGCTTCCCGAACTTTTTGTTAGGTTTTCAGTCACTTAGTAACATACACCGCATCTCCTAAACACGTTCCAAACTTCTGTCAGAAAAATAATAAAGTTGCTCCCAGATTGTTGGCAGATTTTTTTTGTATAGAAGCTACAAGAAGAAGTGGAAGGATTTATCAGACTAGTAAACTCGAACTTTATTTTCACTCACAACCAATTTGTACACAATTCCGAATTCATAGCAAAGGCAGTACTTGAATTATAGCAAGTTTCGTAAATTAAGAAAAGATATTTTGACAGGATATTTATATGGCAGACACACGAAATACTAATAGGATTTTTTTCATAATCATATATTTATCTTCAACTATTAGGAAATTAATACATACAAAATTTCAAAGTCGTAGTCAAATCCTTCTGAAATTATATGCCAATATTCTTGAACACGTGATTTAATAGTACTTTATAAGGCTGGTACCAGAAGTAAATTTTAGATAAAAAAGTGGTCAATGGTCACAATATGGAAATGGTCACAATACAAAACGAAAAGTGAATGGAAAATCGGTGATTTACGTCGGGACTGTAAAGAAATGGCTACTTTAGGCAAGTGGTCAACATATGAAGGTGGTCAAGTTCTACTGTATAGTTTTTAGGAGGTAGTGGAATACGGAAGTTTGAGAGAAACACTTTTTCTTTACAAAATTGAGTCTCATATCTTTAGATCTATATTAAAGACAAGATCTTGAAATAAATACAAGCTAACTCCTATTGACTCCTGTAAAGGCATACTAGACAAATAAACTTAATGATTAAGCTAGCAAAGTCCGCCATTGGTTGTAATTTTGGTATCTCAGGAACGGCTTATTCTTGAAAGTTGCAACTTGGTTGCAAATAAAGAATGATAAAGATATATCTCTTAAGTCGGTTGAGATATCGAATTAATTTCATCATATCTATTAGGCCTAATGATGTATCGAATTTGCTTTTACTTCTTCCCTAGAAATCTGTTTGGATCTAACGCCGTATTGAATTCGATTTTATTCTATGGGTTTTTCAAGTATATAGTCGCTTTAAAATAAGTTTCATGATATAAAACGCCAAATTCATTACATTCTGAACATTTTTACAAATTCCGATGTACCATATATCTTAAATCTGATCAGATATTAAATTGCTTTTTACTTTAGCGGAAAATATAGATAGTTACAACATCTGGGTAACCACTCGTAACCTAAAGAAGAGCTGGGAGGCTGATGTTAATTGTGACTTCTCTGAGAGGAAATTAACTTGGTGCTATATCTTTTTGGGAAACATTTCGAGGGACTTGGAATGGGCGACTTGAAGGACTTTAGTTCCTTTAAGGACAATAGCCCCTTTTTAAAACGATAGGCAATATCAAAAGTGAATAAAAGACTCTGGTTTCGTAATAGAGAAGCACTATGGACCCTTAGCTACATACTATATGTCGCGATGGACTTGGAACAGTGATACAGTTCACTATTTCAAACCCAACTAACAAATACGCCTATCCTCCATCTCCTCATAAAACTCTTTTCCAAAATAAAATAATCCCTTAATTTAATATCCGCAACTACAAATGAAATAAGAATTCGGTATATATAGTTATCTATAGGAACTTGTAACCATAACTAAGTGTAAATGTATTTTACGTAGTTCCAGGCGCCATTATTAATTTGAGTTTTGTATGTCCGAGAAAAGTTTGCAAATAAAATACGACTATCTACTTATTCAATTAGATCATCAGTTGCTTTTAAATTTAATTATTTTAGTGCTTCGATACTCTATTAAAAATTTCGTCGGTATAATTCTGATTTGGCGATGTTTAGTATGATTATTATTCATGTAGCGTAGAGATAATCACTCTTTTTGTATTGTTTGTAATTTGACAGTATACTACTCGTATCACTTTCTGTTAAAGAAATTTCAGTTTAAGAAATTTTAATGCTACTGAAAACTTAGTAAAATTCTAGTCAAGAATCTTTCGTTGGAAAATAGTTTGCGGCGCTCTGGTGTTTAAGGTGATTAAGGTACATAGCTAGTATTGCTGCAACTATGTTAGTACTCTAGATAAAATAAAGTTATTGAAAGTTAAAGTCTGCAACGCATGGAATGGAGACTCGGACGAAAAAAAAATCCTTTATTATTTAAAGATAATAAAGTAAGTCTGTCAACAGTTTGGCTTTAACTTTATTATTTTCTTGGGTGTTATATTATATAATACATCCAGAGTGTTGGCAAAATATTTGGTTATATTTTTTTTTTTATATCTCATCAGACCTAAGTGAAAACGTACGGAATCATTTTACACCGTCTTAGAGGTTGGATATCGTAAGATCCGGAAACTAATTTTTAGAATATTTATAAAGCTCATTGAAGTAAAATCGAATTCGATCTCATTGAACCTAAAAATTTCAACCTAGCACCTCTACACTTATGCCCGATTTCACAGTGGTAGCTTAAGCTCTGAGTGGAGCTTGAGCTTGGTGTGGCATGGTGAAAAAAAATTTTTTTTTTTTAGGGGTAGCATGGTACGAGGGGTGGGGGTGTTTTCCCTAACTTCAGAACGGCTTATGCTAGAAAGTTGAAACTCAATACGTATATGTAAACCAACCAGAAAAGTAATTTTGATAAAAAAAATTCGAATATTCATTGACGTTCAGAAGGGGGGGCCAAAAAAAATTATCAGTAAATATAAAATGCATATATTTTCACGATTTTCGTCATATCTACTAAGTCTTTCCAAATATTGAATTCATTTTTATTCTACGGATTCTTTATATGTATACCTAGAAAGTGTTTTCAAGATTTTTTGAAATTCGAGTCCTAAGAGGATGTAAAGTGGTTGCATACTTTTTCAGGAATTCCACCATTATCTCTCAGATCTGATCAGATATCGAATATCTTTTCACTTCCCCAGGCTTGTTTAATAATCACCTCTTTTTAAGTTTTATCTTTTTCAACCTCTAGACCGCATCCCGGAATATGACCCAATTATTTAATTCATATGTTACTA
This sequence comes from Beris chalybata, assembly GCA_949128065.1. Classification (NCBI taxonomy): domain Eukaryota; kingdom Metazoa; phylum Arthropoda; class Insecta; order Diptera; family Stratiomyidae; genus Beris; species Beris chalybata. The sequence continues at coordinate 94,372,332 of OX421897.1, forward strand.
CACCATTTTAGAACCGCTTCCCGAACTTTTTGTTAGGTTTTCAGTCACATAGTAACATACACCGCATCTCCGAATTGAACTCGTTCCAAACTTCTGCCGGAAAAATAATAAAGTTGGGCCCAGACTGTTGGCAGATTTTTCTATACATACTAACAATACGCCAATATGACTATGTTGACCTCTGCACGCTGAAGTTTGGCTCTACACTTTCGCATAATTTTCTTGCATCTGCAGATCCTAAACAATTTGAAGAAGTCGTAAAGTTAAACGACCCAAGATCATCCTGTATACATATTTGCGATAGATTCATAAGAGCTCTCGTTTATAGTACAAACCCATTCAAAAATTTTGTACGTGCCTCTAAGCAACTTCATTCATGTGTAACTGTTTGTCTAACTTCTTTTCATGATGTTTTTCTCTCACCTTTTAATGGGGATGTCCTGCTTTATAATAGTCACCTCAATTTAGAGCGGACTGATGTGAATCGATTTTCTTTCTTTTTTTCCCGACCGAAACAAGGTTAAGCGTGAAAGTGCTTAATGATTTACTCGTACGGCAGAATTTATGCTATACGCGATGATTTGGTGCTGAAGCCCTAAATAACATAATTAAGAAGTTCTTGACTTCAAAGCGAAAAGCGAAAGAAAAGCTTTTGATAGTGATTTTTTTTAATTATTAAGAAAACTTTTTAAGTACAGAGAGACTGTCCGTTCGATTATATCATTTCTATTTTAAAGTGGCGGTTGGAAGAAAACCACAAAAAATATAGGTACAGAGTATTTATTATTCACGTCAGAAAATGTAATTAGAAACTAGACTACTTTACAGAATCTGGATTCGAAATTTGCAATAGTCTCGTTGTTACTAACCGCATGAAACTGAGACTTATTACAAAAATTAAATCTGGTAATTTTAACGAACTGATTATGAGTTCTTTGCGGCCTTTGGTATTATGGGACAAGTACGGTGTTGCAAATCTTAAACAAATCGTATACACAGCGGTTTCTTCAATTATTGCAAAATTACTGAACTCGATTGTTGCACTTTTTTCTTATTTTCACGTTCGCTCATTTACAACTACCTATACGAAAGGTCGCGTGTTTTGAACAAAACTCATTCAGATGTCGCTTTATTAAAAACAGATCTAGTTGGTGTTGTTTGGTGTGGGGAAGACACACTGAAAGGCGAGTCTTGAGCATTCAGGCCATTGTGCCATTGTGCCATTGTGCACAATCGAATCCCCAGTCTCTACCCGAACTTTTTCGTCCTCCTCACGAATTTCAAAAGCTCAGGTAGGGAGCGAGAACGGAGTTACTCCAACCTCATAACATCGACGCCGTATACATGCATTCTTGCAAAAGAGTAAGCTGGACACTCGAGAAGAAAATATTCCCTCGTATCGCCACTCTCGTCGCAACCAGTGACCATGGGGTCTTCAATGATTCTCAATCTGACCATGTGTAGGCTACAGGAATCATGCCCTGTGAGGACACCAGCCATACTACTACATTCCTTTCTGCTCAATTTGAGAAGAAACGCAGCGGTTCGTCACATCATTTTTAATAATTCGGGTTGTTTTGCTATGAATGTCGTCGCCTCATTAGCCTAGTACGAGCATACTAGTTTGTCTAACCAGAGATCATGTGTTCTAAATCGCATAGCCCACGCTTTCATTATACACTCATTTTTACTTACTTTTAAATGTTGTCCATTCCCAAAAAATTCAAATTCCCATGATCCTTTCATATCTTTCGTAATCAAAATTTAAATATTGGTTTCTGGTCTATTCTCGTAGTAGGTTTATTATCTCAATGCGTTTTGGAACTACGAGCCTTCAAACGATTTTGGGTACGGCGCACAGTAGGGCATTTTCATAATTTAGCTGACCAAAATTCGGTTTTTCAGCATTTTATTTCCTAATTGTCTTAACCATAGAGCTATAACTAACGGAGATCGCAAGACGCAGTTTCTGAATTTGTAAACCTGGAAAGACTTTTGATACTACGTTAATATCAGCTCGTTGACGTACTATATGCGCTTTATTGGGTGATACACTGGTGATATTGACGATATCATGATTTGTATACAAGCAGTGTATCTAGGGTATAAGATGCTGATAGTAGCATAGTGAGAAATCGTGCGGCTTCAAAACAGTCGCTGCATGTCATCTCTACTACATATAGCTCTATGGTACAGGCTATGATAAATAAGCGTTCCTTCTTTTCCACTTACATAACTTTAGACCCCAGAGGGTTACTCTTAAAAGACTAGTGTACGAGTATGCTATATACAAATACTGTGTGTGCAAAACACTACACAAAGTGTTTAATCTCGGCTCGGTTCTTAAAATCAGAATAGCAAAATAATTCATGTTAACAAATTGAAATTCAAATAACTACTCGAAGTTGCTGTTTCTGATCGCCCCATGACTTCTAAAAAATTAAAAACAGCGATCTTCCCAATTTATCTGCTATTACAAAATGGGTGTGATCTTGAAAATTTTAATCATCTTATTTTATACGGTTCGTTTGCATTTTATTCGTCTCATTTTCAACTTATATACGACTCACAATCAGTCCAAAGAAAGTGAAACAAATACCGCATTGTTTGCGATAAAAACCAATAAATTATTTTTATGAATTTTATTTCTATTCTGCAAATTACAAATAATAAAATTACGGATGCATATCAAATATTTATAAACAATGGTCTTATTGAAGTCAGGGTTTTTGTTGCACTTATAATTTATAATATAAATTCATTCGATATGAATGGCTTAAAACAATGCAAGCAGTTTATTTAGGAATCGGACCTAGTGTAGTATGTACTCGTATTATGGAAAATGATTCCCTAGATTGTAAATAAATTAGAAAAGGGTTTTGGGGAATCAAATATTAAGATCACAGAAAATGCGAGGCATTGTGTTGAATCTGTGATTATTTTTACGTGTAACGTAAATCAGTGGCGTAGCTAGACATGATTTCCGGGGCGGGGGGGGGGGGGGGGGGGTGTTCTGTCAGCAATTTTTTTTTAATATTGATTAATTTGACCAGTAAGGTTCGATATTATCTACAAGTAGTTATTAGTAGTAGGTAGTAGAAGATATTATATACTACCTACAATAAAAGAAAGAGAAATTTGTAAGTAATGGAGCTCTAATAAAACGATTCTGGAGATATGAAACTCGGAAGCCCTACATATTTTTTCCGTATAAATTCTAAGCTTCTATCTGAAACAGTTCTTGAGATATGAGACGTGATTCTTTAGAAAAATTCTCCAACTTCCTTGCTTCACATTAAGGGGGGAGGCCACAGTAGCGGGCCCTTTTTACGGGTCATTTTGTGATAGGGTTATTGAAGAAACTATAAAGCATATCGAAATTTGATAAAAGGCACTTTATTATACAAGTCTTGAAGAATGTTTTTGCATACAAACAAAATGGCGGATTCCCAGCTGTTTCCAATGGACGCCTTTTTTTTTACTGCTCCACGGCCGGTCGTTTTTTTCGTGCAATTTCAAAGAAAAATGGTGGGTCAATGAAATTGTCGATAAGTCATAATAAAAGCTAGAGAAGCTCCTAGGATTATTTTTTAAATTTTTTTGTTAAAATGGCGAACTCTTGAAAAAAAAACCAAAAAAATCGCTAGAAAAATGCTTATAACTTTTTGAATATGCAATATATCACAAAAATCTTACGTACTTCTCTGGAAAAAACACTTACAGGTTACTTACGTACCTGTAACTATAGGACAACATTTTTGGGACCCTAAAGAGCCTTTTGAGACAAAAAAAAAATTTCGATATTCCGAAGCCGCTACTGTGGCCTCCCCCCTTAACCGTTTACGAGAAAGACTCTAGAATATCTCGATCTCAGCGTTCGACCAATTCGAAGGTATTGTTTTTTCTCACTTACACTCTTCACCAATATTGAAAATTTTTTGCGAACTATTCAAGTTTTATATTGTATTAATTTCAAGTTTCAGCTTTCTAGTATAAACGGTTGAGATCTAAAATCTGTAGTATCCACCTGGTTTACACACTGAAACAATTTCATCTTACAAGGAATACAAAACGATTCCACAACCATAGCTTTCGAACTGAATGTGGCTTAAAGCAAGGAGATGGTCTAGCACCCAAGATACAATAACTAAAATGTGTACACTTCCAAATTGATCACAATACTTATTTTATTGAAATACGAAAAACACAAATGCACAATAAATTTGATTTTTTTTTCAGATCGTGATCTTTGTACTACTAGATACAAAATTATTTCGTGTCTTAGTATACACTCCATACAAAAAAAATGAGCTGTGGCGATTCGTAACTTACTCACTTCTTCATTCGGATGTAATCCATTTAATCGTAAACATTTTTCTGCAGGTAACTTTCCAATTAATTCTTACAAAAATGTAAATCATAAAAATGTTCACAGTTAATTACAGCATTTGCACTTGAAACCGAACAAGGACATGTTAAAACGTTCGCAGTATACTTGGGAGGAGTTTTGGCTGGTTCGATGGCAACGTCGATATTTCAGAAGGAGCTGCTTATAGTTGGATCGTCCGCTGGAGTGTACTGCCTACTTCTAAGCCATGTGCCACACTTAATACTAGTAAGTGGAGTACTCCGCAACCAAAAACTATAAATTCAAATTTAAATCCTTTCCATATTTCGACAGAACTTTTCATCACTGCCATATCGATATTATCGTATCATATCTGTGATAGTACTTTGCCTTAACGACATTCTCCTAACGACAATACATTGCGTACGAAAATCGAATGTCGCACCAAAAATCGGCTTAGCTGCCCACATAGCAGGCGGTTTCTGCGGATTAATACTTGGATTTGCAATTTTTTCGGGAAGTAGGACGCGATTTTTACGGGCACTACAACTTATCTCGGGAATTTTGTACATCGCCTTTGTTATAGTGACTATAACGCTAACATTAAAATGATGTTTTCTAAGATTTAAAAAAAAAATCGTATTGTTTGTAAATAGTTTTTATTTTATTTCATATATTAATAAATTAAGGCTAATTCTTACAGTAAATGAGTTGCTGCATTTTGAACTTATTAAAGTTAGTTAAGTGCAGAATATCCGGCCACCAGATTACCCCCAGGTGCTTTATTTTTTACATAAAAGTATCTTAGCAACCTTTTTGATTTTTTTTTTGTTAATAAATTTGCTTGAGTAAACTAATTGTGGTGTGCCACAAGGTTCAGTGCTAACATCTCGATTATTCTTATTGTTGCATCCTATTCAAGTGGTCTTTTCTCAAACGAGTAAGTCTTATTTTATTTTAAAAAAAAGTTTGTCAAGCCTACAAGAAACGTAGTCAGGATCTCTTAATTACAATCAACTTAAAGAGAAGGATAAAATCAGTCAGTAACATCATGATAATACGAAAATAATGTTTAATTCTAAACAAAGTTGTTTTCTATTTTGCCCTTATTAAATAAAATCACTTTGGAAGTTAGAGTGCTAACACCATCGACAGACAATCCATTAGCAATTTAGCGGCGTACAATTGACTCCGATTTCCGTGCATTTACACTCTAAGCAAGGTCCTGATAGTTCTGAGATGATCCTTCCGACTCGATACATTCGTCCGTAGATATTACAGCCGGCCAGTTTTAGTATTCCGGCAGGATCATGAATACTGTTTGTGGTAACTGGTTTCGTAAGGACCTGAGCGACGCTTTCGGATTGTTGCTGTTTTAGTTTGATGATATCAACGGAGTTTATTACGTTCGAGTCAGTTTGCGATATGATTGGATCATTGGCTGGCACTTTGTATCCTTCAACGTTGAAATTCGAACGAGTTTCGAGGTCCTCCTGCGGAAGCATTAAATCTAAATCTGCTGCGAGTGGATTATAGTGATAGTTCTTCTGGACCTCGTTGATATCCTGGGGCTTAACAGGGAAACTAGGATTAACAAATGGAAGCTTATTAAATGGTTCCGAGAGAAAAGAGCTCATTTCATTAGGATCAATGTTGTCAGGCTTTTTAGTAGTTGTAGTGATTTTATCCTTAAGTGGAATCTTGTAATCTTCATTGTCTTTGGGCTGATAGTTCGATATAAGAACGTCCTTCAAGACACTCAAGTCCTCGACAGAATTATTTACATCCGTACTACTAGGAGTGCTGCTGGGAGAAAAGGTATTTATGAGCTCATATTTCATATCATCGGGCGGAAGTGTCTTAAACGGTGGAACTGTTACTTCGGACAAATTTTTCTCATTATCTTTGAACAACAAGTCAAATATATTTTCCAAACCAGCACCGAAATCAAAACCATTTTCGCCAGCCGAAGGAGTCATGGTGACATTTTTCTGTGAAATTTCTGGAACTTGAGTTGATGTTGCGTTATAATTTGTTGTCACTTCTGTGCTTGTTGGTGCAAGATTTTCGTAAGAATCCTTGGTAATATTTGGATTTCTCTCATCATTGGCATCCTTGTACTCTGAGGTAAAATTATACGTTGCATCGGTTGTTATCGAAATTATTTCCTTATCGAACTCTAGATTGACGCGATCACTTCCGGCATTGTATCCTGTTCCTCCTTGTGCTAAGAGCTTCTCCTTGTCTTCGATAAGTGATAGAAGATCTGGTGGCGGTTCGGTTTTGATAACATCCTTGAAGGGATCAGGCGTGGCTATTCCTAAAAATAAAATTCCGATGATTAACAATTTTCATAAAAGGAATTATTCAAATGATAAACTAACCAATAATCGCCTTGGTAGTATTCTGTGTAACAACCTTCGGGACAGCCGTGGTTAAATCGATAAGAAATTTGGTTGTATGGAAGTTCTCAAAGTAGAAATTATCTTTCAGTGTATCTTTTGGGACGAATCCTCCTTCGGTCTTTGTTGGCGGCGAAAACCGATTGACATTCAAATCGAATGATGGTGATTCCGTTTTGACAAATTTCTCGTAAGTTGGTAAGTTTTCGTATCCTTTCGCCGGTTCCTCATATTTCGGTGGCTTCTCAAACTTATTCTCGTCCAAGTACTTCTCATCGGTTTCGCTGTAATCGAAACTACTGAAACTGTACTTCTTATGCTCGCCGGAGTTCTCAAAGGACGAAGGATTTTCGTAGTTTTCTGTAATCGAAGGGTATGAGGTGTGGTCATAAACGACATCGTAGTCGATTTTCGATATTGAACTTTTTGAAACGGTTGAAACTTGACCCCAGTTGTCGTGCTTTTCGGTTATCGATGGATATGCTGTTGGTTTATGCTTGTAGTAGTCAAAGCTGATATGTTTGCGATCGCTTTTGACCGCATCGGCTGGAAGGAACGGAATTATTTTCAAATTTGGCAAACTAGGAGGCAAAGTTGGTTCGTTGTAGTCGAAATTGTAGTCAGCTTCCAGGATCGAGGGATTCGTCTTAATTACCATTGGCTTTTCGCTTGGCTGTGGTGTTAGTGACTTAGCGCCGCCTTCAGTGGTTGTTGAAGTAAGCGATTCCGTTGTTGAAGTAAGCGATTCCGTTGTGGAAGTAGCCATTTCGGTTGTAGAAGCAGCCGGTTCCGTTGTCAAAAGTTGATTTTCTGATGAGCTATTAGTTGCATTGAAAGTAGTAATACTGAGGATAGTAGTTGGTGCCAATTCAGTCACAGTTGCTACTGTAGTGGTAAGTTCTGTGAAATTTTGAGAAACTATTTTCGTTGTATTGTCTGTTGGTTCTAAGATGCTAGTCAATCCACTGAACAGTGCCGAAAAGAAATCTCCTTCACTCTCCGTTGACTCTTCCTTATGTTCCGGTTTTGAAGAAGTAGCTTCATTTTCAGGGTCCAATGTACTCAGAACTAACGTTGCATTCTCATTGGGTAAGGAGGTGGTTAAAATAATATCTGCTAAGTTCTCTTTTCCTTCGATTTCTGTGCTTGTGTAAACAACTGTGGACGTACTCTCAGTACTCACTTCCTCCTCTAAACTTGAATTTTCTGCCCAGGAGTCCGTAGTGGATGAGTATTCTTCATCAAAAACTGTAGTATCTTCTGCTTCTTGGGTGCTGCTATAGATGTTATCTTCCTCGTCCTCACTACTGTAGTCCACAGTGCTCGTGGGATCTTCGGTGGATAAAAATTCATCGTTGGTTGTACTGGAATCAGTGTTACTAATTCGATCTATTCCTTCAGTTGCATCTCCATTATCCTTTCCCAACAGTATATCCAAAAAACTAAAATTGTCTTCTTTCAGCTGAACGGAAGAATCAGAAGTTGACGCTTGTGTGGTGGAGGTAGTTGTCTCATTGACCAAATTTAAATTTTTCAGTACGTCCCCAACGGTGCTTTCGTTACCATCGATGAATTCCAATCCTTCGCGGATAGCATCAAAGAAACTCTTCTCAGTGCTTGTTCTTATTAATGGGTCACGCTCGTATTCAGTCGTTGCAATGGACGTAGAAGTTGAATTTTTACTTTGATCTGCACCAAATAGCAAGGAGAACAGATCGAATTGCCGTCCTGGTTCGCGGGTATTGTTGCAATCGTAGCTCGACGGACAGCACTGTCCTTTCGGAACGACTGGAAGGCAGTTCTTCAGAGCTGGCGCACATTTTTTCGGTGCACATTTTCGGGATCCTCGAATACAGAAACAAATGTCGCAATGTTTTTCCGGATCGGTTGGTAATTTTTGACCTTCGGGATAGTAAGCAGAGTTGATGATGCACCCTAGAAGAAATGAAGAACAAATTTCAGTTAATAACCATTTTAATCTTTAGAATCCTTATTTTAAAAGCTAGCAATGAAACTGCATAATCTAAATTACCCCGATACAGTGAAACCGTACTGAAGTGGAAACTCAAGGGACCAGCCATATTTTTCACCGTAAGCAAGTTCCCGTAAGCTTGAGGTTAAGCAAATTTTCCGCTAAACTGAGGTCATGGAAAACGTTTTCACTGAACTGAAAATAGATACTGAATAATCTACACTTTAAAAATACACTTTCGCAAAAAACTTATTGTCGTTACATTCTCGCAGTAGAAAACGAAAACCCCGGCTCTGCCGCGCTTATATACTGAATGTGTTCAGGAGGCCAAGGTCCGATTTGGACTGTAGCGCCATTGTAAGTAAGTATTTATTTATATTTGTTATTTATGTGGAACACGCAGAAGTAGCTCTTACATGCTAGAAAAGTCTAGGACATGCTAGAAATATGTAGAGCTCTCTACGATATTGCAAGGCTGTTGATTTTCTCTGGAAACTTTAATACCAACAATAAGAGAATTTTCCGGGTGGCCAGAGTACAGCTGTAACAATTACTTTAACTTTAACGACGAGTGTCTGGACCCACCAATCCAGCAAAAATAATAATTCATATTACTATGAAAAAATGGAACTCTACGACCGTCAGTCAGCAAATCTATAATATTGTCTCTTTAATGTTATATTTCTATCGGTGTCCATAACTTTTGTAAGAAAGAAGGTAGAAAGTGTACAAATAATGAATAGATTTTATTACATTTTTGTTTGCAAACACCAGATGGATATCGAGTGAACTATTATTTTTCACTAGAGAGAACCGATAACTGAGACGGTAGCACTAGCAGATTTAATCCAAGAGTCGACAAAAATTCAACTTTCTTATTCTTATATTTCTATTTTGTCTTCGTAAATCGGTTTTGTTCAGCAAAACAACACAGTTTGCGTTTGACAAATAACCCAAAAAGCTATAAGTTGCTATTTGAAATTTATACCCGCGAATTGAATATATTAACATGTTGAATGCCATGGGGGTCACCGGTGACCGGCACTGAAATTTTGACCCTTTAAATAGCATTGTCAAAATTTTTGACCAAAAGTGTGGCTCGCAAAGTGTTAAATAGCCCAAACCGCGGTAAATAGCCCACTATGGCTACCTTTTAATAGAATTTTACTTACCCCTATTCCTTTGCAGACGACCTGCAGTCCTCAGATAGTGCTTATTACCGCTTCGTCTGATATGAATCCGTGGAGCTTTAACAATACCCGAATTTTTCGATGTACAATCGTATCGTACCGGGCAACATGTTGAGTCAACAAAAATCGGCTTACAGCCGTCCATGTTTAGCATACATTTAGGCTTAACACACTTCTGGACACCACCTGCAACATGAATTGAAAGTTGTATTTTATCAATGAAAAGCAATCTTAAAAGAACACCTGTACGCACCTATGCAGTAGCAGTACGAGCACAAGCTGGAAGAAGTCATAGCCGAGCCAGACTTGTACACGGTTCCATTCAAAATGCAAACTAAAAGAAAATAAGAAAAAAATTAATTACGATGTACACTGCGTCATAGAGGTGCCATTTAAATACGACGGTAACTTATTAATTCTTTTAAACGACTATACTCGTAATTCTAGATGTAAAACGTTAAGATAAAATATTTCGCAGAATTTATTAGTAAAAACAGCCCGTAAATTATTTTGGAAATAGTTTTTTTCACTCCCTTGGGGTTGAATTTGAAGAACGCGAAATCCTGAATCCTTCTTTATATGCGATTATATAAAAAAAAACAATGGATATCGAATACATGAGGTATACTCTTACACTACCCCTGTTCAAAAGCTTGGAAGCCGGTTATCTAAAATTCCCAAAACACGTTTATATTTAGGTGATTATGTTAAAAGTAAAAATCTGCCAACAATCTGGGCGTAACTATAGTATATTATTTTTCCGGCACAAGTTCTAGGTATTAATACGAAGAATCCGTAGAATAAAATTAAATTCAATATTTGGGACGAGTTAGTAGATATGTCGAAAATCGTGGAAAAATATGCATTCTATTTTCACAGATAATTTTTTTTGCTCCCCTTCTGAACGCTAATACAACATATTTGAATTTTTTTTAAAATAAAATTGCTTTTCGAGTTGATTTACATATACACACCGAGTTTCAACATTGTAGCTAAAGCCGTTCAATATATAGGAAAAACACCCCCTACACCCACTCAGCGAATTTCAAAAAACCTTGAAAACACTACGAGCTAGTAGATATGACGAAATCGTGGAAAAATATGCATTCCATTTTCACAGATAATTTTTTTTACCCTCCTTCTGAACGCCAATACATATTTCAATTTTTTTTAAATCAAAATTGCTTTTCTAGTTGACTTACATATACACACCAAGTTTCAAGTTTCTAGCATGAACCGTTCAATAGTTAGGAAAAACACCCCCTACCCCCGTACCATACTACCCCTAAAAAAAATTATTTTTTTCCAACATGCCGCTACTACAGCTCTACCTAAATACCAAGCTAAAGGCTTATATCATTACAGGTTCTTAAGATATAAGCATCGGAACTTTTTCCTTTTCACCCTCCCCACCCTCATCTTCTACACCCTCATCCCAAAATTATTTTCCCTACTAGGGTTCAATTAGCGCTACTTTTGGTAAAAATTCTAAGCATCTGTCTTACTCTGTTCTTAATATATGAAATGTGTTTTATTTGAAAAATTCTTATCCCCTCCACTTCTATGCTCCGCCGCCCACTTAAAAATTTTTACTTTGATCAATCTTTATTTGTCGACCTTTATAACCAAACCGAATTTTATTTTTCTAGAGCAATTGGTTCATGAGATATCGAAATATAAAGTTTTTTAACCCCCACCACCATACGCAACTGCCCTCGCCCAAAATTTTTTTCAATCTGTTCTCCTAGTATAACTACAAATATTTCTTAATTTTAATAGTGTGCCATTAACGTGGTTTAGAAGATATGAATTTTAGAATGTGTCTATCTCGGCTTTTTTTGGTTTCGGACGCATTATATTTCCCCCCACACCCCTTGATCAATATTAACAATTTTTATGCAAATGGGTCTACTATCAAAGCTCTATATAAATTTCAAGTTTCAGCTTCCTTTCATAAGCGGTTACTGAGATCTAGAAACCAAAATTTTCCGTCTAAAACGCTTCCCCCTCCTTCCCCTCACGCCCCACCCCTAAAAATTTGGTCACTTCAAGGAGCCTACCTCGTCTATTCGTAAAAAAATTTTCAATTTAATATCTCAAAGCGCTTGGGAGCTACGAGCCTCCAAACGATTTTGCGTACGGCGGACGCCGTACGGCCGACAGACGGACTGAAAATTATTATAGCTTTTTTCGTGTCTACTAGCTATGAAACGTGAAAATAAAAATTTTCAGGGTAGCAAATTTTTTTTTTTAAAAAATTGATCACAATACTTAATTATTAAAATAATAAAGTAAAACAATTAGTATATCTTATCGAACGTAAAAACATATTCAGTCTCGTAAGGTTCAATATAAGAAAAATCTCAAAATTGCTTTTAGGCGATTCAACAAAAAGCCCTTTGAAATAAAAAGTAATTCCAATTCCAATCAGGCCTAAAAGATTTATCGGAATTCATGAAAATGTGCAGAACGACCTTACCCTTAGCAATTATATATAAAAACTCAGTGGTAAAAAAAAACCGATTTGACATTGCGACAAGTCTAAGAGATATCGCAGAATTCGTACAACCGCACACATCTAAATTCGTGACTTTCAATGAAAACTTTTAAGGGGTTAGATGGGTTTGAAATTCAAATTAATTTTGTTTTTTTTTTTCCTTTGTTCAAGCACGAGCTCTATGCATGTACCAACAGAAAATTTTTGGTTTTTTAATTTTGTATGATCCAGTCACGAGTTATCCTGTCCACGCCGATACGACTTTTTTTTGAGAGGTCAAGGGAAATGACGTCCCAACGGGTGAATTTCCAAAAAAATTTAACAAAAATTTTACAAAATACTTATGAAATATGTATCTTGGATGTACTAAATTTTTCAAATAAAATATTTCAAAAAAAATTAGTGAAAATACCATTTTTTTAGGCCTTTGAAACCCACCTAACCCTTAAGTGTGTACTGACATTATTTTAAATAGTAAATCTACATTCAATTATCAGTTATCTTGCGAAAGACATTCCTAAAATAGAAAAAAAAACATCCCATATCGCGCTACCCTTATCAAAACCTTATGTAGGTATATGGTGAGAATACAGAGAGAAAACTGCATCAATTCGTCCTCACTATGACTTTTTGGTGAGAAATTTCTCATTCATAAGTTACAGAACTGAGCTACTGATCAGATATTGAATATCTTTTCACTTCCACGGGCTTGTTTAATAATCACCTATTTTAAGTTTTTTCCTTTTTCACGCCTAGACTGCTTCCCGCAATATGACCCATGTATGTAATTGATATGTTATGCTAACCGCTTCCCGAACTTTTTGATAGGTTTTCAGTCACATAGTAACCTACACCGCATTTCAGAATTGAACGCGTTCCAAACTTCTGCCGGAAAAATTATAAGGTTGCGCCCAGACTGTTGGCAGATTTTTCTAATATATTTTCACCCTTCGATCACAAATAGTGATCTTGTTATAATACCAAATTTTTAATCATGTTTTTCTACACGCCGAATTATAAGCAGATGGCACAGATGAATAACGAAACTGGTATAAATCTGATACTTACTATCACCGGTTCCATCCAAGTCACTATCATCCGATCGACGTTGGAGCACATTGTCATTGACCATCCGATCAATAGTTTCGCGCTCATAATGATCCAAGTATGCGATAATCCTTCGGTTTGGTCCATCGTAGGCCGTGTGGTATTTTGAACATGACAAAAATGGACAGCATCCATTTTTCTTGTGGACGAGAACACAACCTCGAGGCGGTGGCACCGGCATTTCTGCACATACTCGAAGACTACAGATCAGCGTGTTCACCGTGCATTTGCAATTCAGACATGGCTCCGTGGTGGGTACTAGCGATCCATTCGCAAATAACGTACCATTGTGATAGCATCCTGCAATAGTATCAGTAAATTCGCAAAATTAATATCAAATAATCGGAAAGAAAAAAGTGATTTACGTTTAACGCCACCACCAATAAATCTCTGGAAATTCTCGACTTATAACAACTTTATCTGTCGCAAGACGAATTATAAGTTCACCGGACGTCAAAGGTTAAAAGGTTCGGAATGTTCAAGAGTTTTAAAAAAATTCACGCTTCTGTACTTTCCTTTCTTATATTCTTTGTTCCGTTTTATTGGGAATAAAAGTGTCAAATGTACGCTTATCTATAAAGGAGTCCTTCAAACGGTTATTCAGATATACATATTGGTCTACAACTTGAGAACGGCTCAAGCCTGGAACTTCAAATATTCCGCGAATTAGCTTCCTAATAGTCCCAGCTACAGGATTAAATATGAATTCTTCTCAATCTATTATTAATTAAAAAATGTTTAGGGATCTTTTTGATAATTTCCGTTTTGTCCCATGTCTCCATACAAAACTCCTAAATACATTTCTTACGAATTGTTCTTAGGATTTTAAAATTTGACAAATAAGTTAATTTTTCTTCAGTCTCGGTTAAAATAGATATCTAAGGTTTTCTTGTTAACAATAAATTTTAAAAATTTTTTGAACTTTTCTTCACTGTCTACAGAAACCTTGAAAAAACCAATTAGGATTTTGGGACATAGTTCCATACAAGGTCAAATTCGAAATGTAATAACCAGTACTATAACATCAGATATAATAGAAGTTTCGGAATTCGTGAAAATGTACACAAAGCTTTTTTATTTTATTTTTTATTTTCACTAAAAGATTAAACATTGAAAAACCATCACATCATATTGTGCGATTATTTAGGTTGTTTTAGTAGGAACGCTTGAAAGTTAGGTTATAGCGCCTATGTTGTTAAAGCAACATCGCTTTATTGTGAATTGCTCAAGTGTATGGCAAATCACCATAGATTTTGGTTTTGGCGTTGAAAAACGTGTGCAAACCAAAAGCAAAACACATTCGTGGTTGAAGTAATCATCCCAGGCTTTAAGTAAAAATCTAGTTAAGCCAATACAACCATTACATCAATTACTAGACCTATTTTATCATGATTGTGGCAACTAAATTCCACCATAGTGAAGTTTTAAATATCTGATTATCACAAACACATTTTTTATTTCAGTATTTTGGATAAAATAAAACTAATTTTCAGTAATTGAGGAGGACGAGGCAAGAATATTTGTAATTACTGTTCTTACGATGACAGAATAAGGTTGGTAAGCTTGGCAAATTTTTAATAACTGAAATGTAACTTGAATTCATTATACTTTTTGGACGAGATTTTTTCTCTATTCGTACCACCCGTAGGGATAAAGTGAAAAACCAACGATAATAGTGCAATAAAGATCTACATAATTTTGTATTTCATATGATCGATATTAACTAAGTTCAAGACATCCAACTGAGAAATTGCGGATAGCAACCTGTGCTCTGAAAGTAACCTACTGATTAAGTGTATAAAATTATTTAACAATTTATTGAGTTTGTGAAGATTTCTTAACTCTTTGCTGAACTATGATGGATATAATTGAACAATATATCATGTGGTTTGATTACAGAAATCCCAAAATAAAATTCATTTTATCTTTATTTCTCCAATTTTTCATAAATCATTATATTTTTATTTTTACCATTTAACTATTTGGATGATCAAACAAACCATTATAATTATAATATCATCTTTTCTTTTATGGCGAGACAACCCAAATTGAGGTTAAGTATCTTCGGAAAAAATTCCAATCAGTTTTTTTTTCGCTGAAAGCTTCGCAATGCCTTTGATTTTTCCAGGGATAGGTTGTTAGCCTACTGCATAACCTCCGGTGAGGGGAGATAGATAAGATAATTGGTACAGATAATTTTGAAAAATTAGATATAAGTAAAAATATAGGACCAAGTCGTAAGTGGAATACGAATTTTTGAACTTTAGGATGTGTATGAGCACCTCCAGGATGTGTATGAGCTCTTACGTTAGTCTACGAAGGCCATAATATGATCTATGATTTATTAATACTGTTCCATTAATAACAAAAAAGGTATTTGAATGTTTGATTTCTTCTTCTACCTTACAATGCAAAGGCTTACCATTTTTTTTTTAAATCGTCTTCCACCTGGGACTCGGATATTTTTACAGAACAGGTTTAAATTTATTTTTAAAACGCATCGGTCTGCTATTTTTAGCATAACGATATATTAAATTTTTATAACTTCTGACAAACATAAAAAATGATGATAATTTTCTCGAACATTGTATGGAATGAATCAGAGTGTAAGAAATATGCTAAGAACTGAATGATATTTTGGTTTAGAGCAATCCTACCTCCCTACATATATCATCATCATCATCAATGGCGCGACAGCCCAAATCGGGCCAGGGCCTGCAGGATACATTGTCTGAAGTCATCTCGGTTCAGCGCCCGCGTCCTCCAGTTTGTGCATCTAAGAAGCGATTTGCAATCTGCGTCAACTGAATCCTCGTATCTTTTTCGCGGTTTTCCCACCGGTCGCTTGCCATGGGCTCTACCTTTCAATGTGCGCTTGGGAATTCTTCCGTCATCCATTCGCTCCACATGACCTGCCCATTGCAGCTTACGGAATTTTATAAGAGTCGATGCGGCTGGGTCGTCATAGATGTTATACAACTCGTTGTTGTACCGAATACGCCATTCAGTGCCTTCTCTTACTGGTCCCAAAATTCTTCGAAGAATTCGTCGTTCAAAAGCGTCTATTGATTTTTCAGACGCTTGGGTGAGAGTCCACGTTTCACTTGCATATAGTAGCACAGGTCTTATTCTACATATATCATTTCAATAAATAAATGTCATTTCAATTTGTGCCTCATTGTTCTAGTTCCTAGTTTAGATTTGACAAATTATTGGTGGTTGATTGGTTGGCAAATTATAGTCTGTGTGGGTTGAATTCCGTCCAATTTATTAGCAATTTGATTGTACCTGTAGATCGAATTGCACTATCTTTGCAAAACAAAATTAGCTTGGAAACTAAGCACTTGAAAGCTTAGAAAATGGATACTTAAATTATCGAGTATTTAACCACATTCAACACAATCTAATTAAATGGTTGTTTGTCGTGAATGTCCAGATTCGGATAGTAGGGAAGATACACCCTCTGACGAGTATATGCCTTCCGATGACGAAACAGCTCCTTCGGACCTAGTCCAACACAATCTTATAAACTGGTCTATCCAGTGAAGGTTTTCCAACTGTCATGTCCTCAAGGATAGCGATTAATCAACAGTCGGTAAACTAATGTTGGGGTTTCACTCCACTGGCGCCGAAAAACAAGAAACATTTCTTCAAATTTGCTTTTATGATAGCTTGCCATGAACAAATTCCATTAACTGATTGAATAATTTTAAGTGAATTAAATCTCAAAAATCCCTGGCCCTCGTAGCGTAGTTCGAGTGGAGCTCAAATAATACTGAGATGATACCACATCTCAGCATTAAACAAGTTTCGGATTTCTACCCATAAAATAAAAAAGTAGCGCCCACACTGTAATTTTTTAGTTGTAATTATTTTAGTAGCATATCTACATATACATAGGTACTTAGTTTCAACTTTCTAGCATAAGCCGTTTCTAAGATATGAAAAACAATGTTATGAAAAAGATATGAAAAACCAACTTCTGGTCACCGTAATGTCAGCGAAGAAATATCAATTAAACAGTCATATGAGCCGTGTCATCCACAATATTCTTAGATTATTTCAATCGTTTCTATTCAACCTGAGATAATCAAAAACAGTTGAATAATAAAAACACACATTTAATTGCGGTTCAGATTTTATACACATAGATCGAAACAGATCCCGACGAATTTCAAAACTTTATTATTGAAAATATGGTATATGACAGTGAATATTTTGATGAAATTCAAACGTGGTGAAAGGGAAACTTAAGGATTGACCAACCCAGTTTAAGTTGATTTTCAGTTGGGTTTCCCCAATCTAGTTACTCAATCTGATTTTAAAAACTTTCAAAAGTATGGGAAATCAAAAAGATCTTAGTTTTGCTGACATTTCTAGTCTTTGTGGAATCCAGTTCAATATCTTGTGATGTAAATCAGTTATTAATCTTGTATAACGGAGTAAGCAAATTAAATAAGGAATTCGATGTCTCGTCGCACTTAGAAGATGCAATTCAAGAGTATACCGCCAAAGTGATTACATATCAAAAGCAAGTCTTGAAAAATAATTTTAGGCGACTGTATAACAACTCAGAGGAAGTAAAAACGAATATCTCATCTCAGATTTAAAAGATATGATGACATTCGTGAAAATATATGCTCCTCCTTTTTATCGATAATATTTTTACCCCATGACACAGAGTACTAAAGTCTTATTTTTTCCTTTTTTTAAATAAATGCGCATACATATCGAGTTTCAACTGTCTAGCATAAGACTTTTCTGAAATTAAAAAGCGCAACCCGTTACCTTGTAATTTGTACTATCTGCTTTTGCAGCAGCCTTTCGTATATAATACCAACTTCTATATATCCATCGTAAGTGGTTCTCGAGATATAAAAATCAGATTGTTTTGCTTTCACCCAGGCACATATCCAAAAAAAATGGCACTGAAAATTAAATTATTTTTGGTTAAGTTATGATGCCAACAAGGAGGCGCCATGGTTTTCATCAGTAGTCTATTTATACCCGTAAAAAACTATTTTAATATTAAATTTTTTTTCTGTTATAGTTGAATAGTTAATAAGATATATGAACCCAACAATTTCACAATTTTTCTCACCATATAACCTTTATAATACTTCTTTAAATGTACTCGATTTTCAGCGGCCGCAGGGATATATGAGCTAGGCGATTTCATACAGTTTTGCGTACGGTGGACGACGTTTTGAAATTTTAGGTCGATCACAATACTACATAATACTATACACTACATATTATTAAAAAATAATAAAGTTAAATACAGTCGAACTTCGATAACTCGAATTTTTGATAAGTCGAACCAAGTTATTTGGCAATAGCGTCAATAGCATATGTACAGTTATATTTGATAAGTAGAAGTCTTGATAACTCGAAATTTTTTTCCGGCACATGGCAGTTCGAGTTATCGAAGTTCGGCTGTAGTTTTTCTACACGGAGAAAAATTTTAGCAGTGAATTTTATTAAATTGTGTAATAACATTCACTATTTCCAACTTTTCATTTAAAACCGAAGAAATGATTACATAAACATCCTTTTACATTACAGTGAAAATATCAAAATATAATTACAAGAGTAGTTAATTTTATCAGTCACATCTTCTCCATTTTTTATTACACTGTAATGAACATTTTCATTACAACTTATTTTAAAGGCATATTTAACAGTATGGATCCAATTCACTACACAAGTAATGATAAAGCATTGCAGAGTTGTGAAATTAACAACCTAGGGAAGTTAAATGTCACTACAAGTAGTGACTTTTATTACATAATGTAATGAAAGACCTGTCGCTTCAGCGCGTAATTCAATACGCAGAACAGTACGAACAGAAGTTTGTAGTTTGAAGTCGGGTCCAGAGATACATTTTTATTCTCTAGATGAAATCCTATGCATTCCATTTTGACTGAACACTTTTTTGCCCCCACTTCCGAACTCCGATTAACATTCGTATTTTTTTTTTAATCAAATTACTTTTCTAGTTAATTTACATATACACACCGAGTTTCAACTTTCTAGCATAAGCCGTTACATAGTTAGGAAAAACACCCCAACCCCCGTACCATACTACCCCTATAAAAAATTATATTTTTCCAATATTCCAACTCTATAGCTCTATCTAAATACCAAGTTTCAGCTTTTTATCAATATAGGTTCTTAAGATATAAGCATCGTAAGCTTTTCCTCTTCACCCTCCCCCACCTTCACCCTCTACACCCACACCCCGAAATTTTTTCTCTCATAGGGTTCTATTGGGCCTACGTCTGGTAAAAAATTTGTGCATCTATCTAATACTGTTTTTGAGATATAAAACGTGATTTTTTTGAATATTTCTTATCCCCTCCATTTCCATGTTCCACCACCCCCTTAAAAAATTTTACTTTGAGCAATCTGTATTTGTTGACTTTTCTACTCAAACCGAATTTCATTTTTCTAGAGCAATTGGTTCGTGAGATATCGTAATCTAAAGTTTTTCAACCCCCACTCCCGTTCACCACTACCCCTACTCAAAATTTTTTTTTCAATCTCTTGTCCTAAAATAATAATCAATGGCGCAACAGCCCAAATCGGGCCTAGGCCTTGAAGTAATGCTAGAGTTACTTCATTTCGAGACCAACGGAACACTAGGAGGTGAAGTGGTCAGCTACACGCTCGTCCGTGATTATTACCCCGATTTTAACTCAGGTACTCATTTACAGCTGAGTGAACTGGTAGTCCGGCACCCAATCCCATTTTCGAAAATTACTTGCCGCCAAGCAGATTCGAACCTGGTACCAGGTGCTCCGAAGGCAAGTGCTCTAGCCACTAAGCCACCCAGGCTACTCTACTTGTCCTAAAATAGGTACAGATATTTGTTAAGTTTGAATTTCGTGCCATCAGCGGTTTAGGAGATATGGATTTCAGAATGTGTCGATCTCGGCATTTTTGCTTTTCGGACGAATTATTTTTCCCCCACTCCCACACTCCTTCACCCATTTCAATAAATTTTTTTTGCAAATGGGTTCACTATCGAAGTTCTATAGAAATTCCAAGTTTCAGCTTCCTAGCGTAAGCGGTTGCTGAGATCTAGAAACCAAAACTTTTCGTCTAAAACCCTCCCCACTCCTCCCCCTCTTACCCACACCCCTCTAAAAGATACCAGTCGTAGAGGTTCACCCAACCTACCCACTATAAAAATTTCATGATAATACCCTAACGGGTTTGGGAGCTACGCGCCTTCAAACTAATTTTGCGTACGGCATACGGCGTACGGCGTACGGCGTTTGCCCGATCTAGCTGGCCAAAATTCGGTTTTTTAAACATGCAAATGTTAACCAGCATTTTATGTCCTAATTGTCTTAACCAATTAGGGAGTTTCAAGAAGGGTTTTTTTTTACCTGTATTTACTATAAAAGCCGTGGGCTTTGCTCAAAGTTACCATTTGTAAAAGATAATTTCTAACGGAAAAACATATGTTAAAAACTAACTGTGATCACATAACTTTTTCGTGAGTTTAAAGTAAAGTTAAGAAATTTTGAAAAATGGATATTGAAGTAGCAGGTATGTATTTCATTTTTACCATTTATGGTTTTTCAAGGATTTATAGTTTTTGAACTAGATAGTTTTAAATTTTAGTATAATTTGAGATCTATTTCTTGGAAAAGTAACATTTTCAAAATTGAAAAAGTTATATAACTTCGCACGACTCCGCCAAAATTTATGTGGAAATATGAAGGTCAAATATTCATTCTTAAGTAGTAAAAAAAATTTCCTGCCTTTATCTGTCCAGCGAGATTTTATAACAGTTTATGTTGATAGCGGAAATTCGAAATATTCGTACTTCAACTTTTAGTCCTGCTACATTTTTTTTCGTTTCTTGTAGGATCATCTGGAGTTACACTACTGATCATGAATTATTTATACGTTGTGATGGAAGGAAGCGGATACCGCGATTTTAACAAAAAGTTGGAATTTTTGGAAAACTACCTATTTGAACGTGCGAGCTTAGCGGAGAATTTTCAGGATGCATTTAAAAAAAAGTGCACAACTTAAAGACGAAGTTCAAGAGTAAGTGGGTAGCTGCAGACAGGACGGATAGTACGTTCAGGAAAAACAACGAAGATTGGCTGAAAGGAACCTTCAAAATACCCAAGAGCACTTTTCATGCAGGACGACCGGCTAAAATCTTCAAGGAATCAAGCGATCGAACAAAACGAAGGAAAACGAAAACAGTGCGTGAAAAGATGAGCACTGATGAATTGACGTTTGCTGCCCGGATGAAACTACGATCTTCCGGAAAGAGGGATGCGTCAAAAGTCTTACAGGATATTACGTCGAGTCCAACTCGAGCAACTAAGTACAAGAAAGCCTACCGCACCAGCTTGGAAAAAAAGGACAAACCACTGCACCTTGTACATGGCCTTGCAATATTCGTTGAAGCAGATTTGAGCAGAAACCAGTATGAAATAATTAGAAGTGGTGCTCCAAAGGCTTACCCCTGCTACAAAATTTTACAAAAGCTCAAGAAAGATTGTTACCCTAGGTCAGAATCATACCAAGTATCACCTACTTCTGCAGAAATTAATCTGCAAGATCTATAGGATCATACAAGTGCAAGATTAATTGAATACCTCAGTGAAGTAGTAAGTTCCTTGAGCGAAGAAGAAGCTCAAGCAATGCAGCTGATAACAAAGTGGGGATGCGATGGATCACAACAGACAGTATATAAACAAAGATTCGAAAATAATGCGGACATTGATAGTAACCTTTTCCAAAGTTCCATTGTGCCGCTACAATTGAACTGTAAAATAAATAACGGGATTAAAATTCTTTGGCAAAATCCTACACCGTCTTCTCCTCGATACTGTCGTCCGATTAGAATAGTTTTTACAAAAGAATCTACGGAAATTATTAATAAGCAAATTAAATACATACAGGATCACATTGACAGTTTGGAAAAGTCGATAATTGAAGGAAACAGAACGCTCACAGTAAAGCACGTACTAACATTCACTATGGTAGACGGTAAAGTATGTAATGCTGCTACCAATACAACATCTTCGATGAGATGTTACATTTGCGGTGCGACTTCGAAAGATTTTAATCACATGTCTCTACAAAAAGAAGTTAATACATCAGCACTGACATTTGGTCTTTCGATATTACATGCCAGAATACGCTTATTCGAAACCTAATTGCACTTGTCATATAAATTAGATGTAAAGAAGTGGATAATAAAGTCTGAAGATGACAAAACTGCTGTGCATATGCGAAAACACAGCATACAACAAAAATTTCGAGAAAGATTAGGCCTCCTTGTTGATATTCCCAAGCAAGGATTTGGCAATACCAATGATGGAAATACCAGCCGAAGGTTTTTTGCGGATCCGGAGTTATCGGCTGAAATAACTGGAGTCGATGTTAATTTGATACAAAGATTTAAAATAATCCTTGAAGTCGTCATATCTTCTGGACACAAGGTGAATACCTCGAAATTCGCAACCTATGCTATGGACACTGCAAAGTTATATGTGAGCCTAAACCCATGGTATCCCATGACTCCCACCATGCATAAGATTTTAGTACATGGGCCGACAGTGATCGAAAATGCTTTGTTACCAATCGGGCAACTGTCGGAAGAAGCAGCTGAGGCGCGCAATAAACACTTTCGCATATATCGACTCAACAAGGCAAAAAAGTTTACCAAAGAGTCCTGCAACAAGGATGTAATAAACAGACTTTTGCTCACCTCGGACCCCCTTATAACAAGGATGAGGCCAGCTCCCAAAAAAAGCAAACCATTTTCGTCAATAACCTTGGAAATGTTGTTAACTGGTGACTATGGATATACTTCAAGTACAGCTGATGATATGGATGAAACTGAAGAATCAGACGAGGAACCGATATCTTTAGAATATTTTTTATTGCTTTGATATAAAAAAAATTAATCAATTATGTACAACAAACTATATTTATTATGGAAATAAACAGTATTTTGCTCGGAAAACTAGTAATTTCCGTTAAAAATGTACTCTGAAAAGATACACCAAAATAAATTTTACATCTATTTAGTATTCAAAACAATTTTTTTTCAATAAGTAGGTTTCAATAATGTTATTACTTCATAATAACATTATAATACCTTATTTTCAGTTGAATCAACAATGAAAATAATTTTGGCCAGCTAGATCGGGCAAACGCCCCACTGTGCGGCGTACGGCGTACAGACGTACATTTTTTTTTATTGCTTTTTTAGGGTCTACTAGTCCTAAAACGTGAAAATGCAAAATTTCAGGGTAGCAAATTTTTTTGAAATTTCAGGTCGACACAATACTTTATTATTAAATAATAATAAAGTAAAATTGTATACATGCACTAAAAGTGGGAGATTTCATCCAATGTTGTAATTAACTTTCCAGCCTTTAAATTCATGAAGAAAATTTGTAAAAATACAAATATGTAAAAATTACTCGTAAATTTGTTCAATTTAATAAAAATTGGTAAATTTACTACTTCAATTCCGAATATATTACAGCATTAAAAACAATTATTTCCACAAAATTGTTTACTGTGCTAGATTTGATTCTCTGTTCTCTATAGCACACAGTCGATCATGAATAAATTACTTGCCCTAGATAAATTCCAAGTTTTAACTTATCACCATAGGCGATTCATAAAAAATAAAACCAAAAGTTTTCATCTAAAACATTTTTTTAGCTTATTACTGAATTAATACGCAGTATAATTGATCAACACAACGAATTGGAAAATCAAGACGTATCAGGGTATCTACTTACTAACTCTGTATGCCAACATTGGTCAATGTGTCAGAAGCCTACTCAGTCAGTGTAGTAAATAGGTATAAGGGCAGCAAAGATAAAACACTTTACCCCATCCCCCACACTCAATAACCAATTCAAAGGTTCAACCTAAATTAGCAATAAACATTTGAACTTAGCTCACAAACCCTTTGAGCTATAAATCAAAGGGCTATGATCTTGCATATGCTCAAAGGTCAATCGATCACAATATTTTATTGTATAAAAAAAATAAAATGAAAATTAATGTTTGTATTAAATGTTATGCTATGGTGTTGAAATAGCAAAAATTTAAATTGAAGAATGATATTTTCTTCTTTATTTATAATTTTCCTCTTTAGTCATGAAACGGTCTAATTTTATAATTTTTTGACTCATACATACATACATGCATTGAATATCAATTACAATTTATTGATTGTTGAGATTGTTATATATTTCTATCAAGTTTAGAGAACCTATTGACCGAGATTTAAATTACGAAACGTCTTGCATTTTTAATAGCCATCGGAAACATGCATCGGATTAAAATACGTCTATACGAAAAAAATATATACCAATAGAGATAAAAAGAAATGCGAAAGAGAAGCCCACGACAAAACGCCATATTACGAATTCGTCTGGCATACATTTCTTTGCCACGTACTATTTTCAATTAGCTATTATAGCTAGCCTAAACAAATCGGGAAAAAAAATTCCTCAATATGTTCAGTTAGATTTGTAGTTTAAAGATTTGGATATAAAAACTCGATAAAGTTTTGATTTTTGAGAAATTTCTAATAGAGTTCAGAAATATCTAGACCACGTAATTTATACTACTAATAATTGATAACAACTATGAACAAAATAATTGAAATTTACCACATGCTGGTACCACTATGTTTTGATAAAGGTAATTAAATTATAGCGTTTATTAATAGTACCACTTTTCCTTAGAAAGTGCTACTGATAGCTGTTCTTTGGGCAATTTTTTTTTAAATTATTATATCGTATTTCTGTTTGCAGTCTAAAGCCAAATGCGTTTTCTAAGAACGTCGGTTACCCACCAAAAGTTCATTTTTTAAGCAAAGTATATGTTTTTCTTTTTTAGCACAGCTTCGACTGTCTACTAAAAGTACTTCACTTTACCGTCACAGTCATATAAGTCCAAATTTCTTTTTCTCAAATTCGGTGCTTCAAATATATCCATGTTCCAAGTCTAACAATTTTAATCAAATGAACGGCATAATAGATGACGTAAGCAGCACGGAGTAACACTAGACTATACCGGTAGCCGGTTTCATGTTAGGAGGCTTGATCAAAGTTATTGTATGTTTATTATTGTATTATGTCATATTTTTAAGGGCCGTTATTACGACCTTCAGTTAAAATTTAACTAGAACTTTGACTGTAAGTCAATGAGCATCTGTCCGTTAAATGAGCATCTGTCAGTTAAAGTTTCAGTTAGAACGTGCTGACGATCGTAGGAACGGGCCTAAGAGTTACTGAAAACGAAGAATGTAATATTCTTAAGTCAACCAACTCCTTCAATTAAACTTCACACAAATTTGCTGGGAATGTTTGTGAGTCCCGACTCCCGAGTCTATTGGACCAAGTGCGCAGTCCGGCATGGTCAGTAACAGGGAATTCGTTTAACAGATTATAATAACTATTATGGTAGTGTTTTTAGTTTGTTTGATATATTATAAATACGAGTATCTTTAAGATCGTGCTGCATATTATTTTAATTAATGAATGTTAAAAAATTAATATGCGATAAAGTGTGCCTCGTTAAACAAAACTGTTAAAATTTCTGGTTCTACCTAAACATTCTTATTGCCAACATTATTATTTTAATTGATGAATGAATTTCGCCGGCAATCGTCGGGTCGGTTGAAATTGTCCGATACACTAGCCTGAGAGATCTCCTGATCCAAGTTTACTTTTTTTTGTATGGGGACAGAAACGTTGCAAAATCTGAATATATAGCAGGATCGATGCAGAAGTAGCAAAAATAATACAATATTTGAAAGGGTTTTCTATGAAAAATGATATTGATCAACAAATTGTAAGGTTCACTGTAGTGAAAATTTCTAATTCAAAGCAAATTCCTTAAGATCGGATACAATACCGACGTTTACATCGAATAAAAGGTAATTCGGTGCTCTGAAAACCCAAGCTATTAAATGTTGAATTGCAATTTTTAGACTTGAAGAGTAGTAATTCAAATGCAAATGTATTATGTCGTGAACCATGTGACTACATGTACATTTAGTAGTAATAGTTTGTGATCAAGCTTGTGTCTCTACAACAATGGTTGGAAACTTAAAACTAACAATGGCTGTTGAAGAGTAGTAGTTTATGTTAGTACGAGTACAGGTCCGAAAGGCTTTTCAAAAAATAACAAGCAATCACCTCTTAAAAAAATTGCGACCAAATACCGGATATCCTGTATAAATATATTAAAAAAAAAACTGCTTTCAAGTTTAACATCCCTCGCAATTTAAACATTAATTTTTTTCAATAGTATAATACGCCCTCTCGACACAGCTTTATGAAGCCTTGAAAAGCTTTCAAAACACAGGTTCAATTCCGCAGAGACCAATGAATTCACCATTTTTTTTTTATTCTATTCTGAGCCCACGCCGAACTATTAACCTATTGTAAATGGTGCCCAACGTAGGTGCGAATGGTATTGTCGATGCCATAAGTGAGACTGCGAGTTTTGGTTTTGGCCTTGAAGCAAACTCGGCAAAATTTATTGTTTTCGTCCTCTTCTCTTCCATAGGTTTTCTGGTATTAACTCTTCTTGTTTTACACTGGGAGACACTAATTTTTTTTCTTTAAGAAAACAAGGTTGATTTCACAATAACTCGTTCCGAAGTTCATTGTAAGCCACGCAAATCGTCAAATAATTTTTGACAACTCTTTATTGACATTTTGGTAGTTCAGTCTTTGATAAATTACCTTCTAACCACTTCAAGTAGAGATCGTTCCGGAGTGAACTTCATTGAAGTGAGTGAGTGAAGTATGAAGTAACTTAATCGTTTTGGTTAACTGCAGTTCCATTCACCACGTGACACAGCCGTCGCACGACCTTTTTTTTAGGTCACATTGTTTCTCACGAACTGTGAGCTTGAAAAGGAAGTACTTCCTTCACCAGGTAAGTGAGGAATTTTTTTTAGGTCAACACATTCACTTTGAGCTTGAAAAGGAAGTAGTTCCTTCGCCAGAGAAGTAAGGACCTTTTTTTAGGTCATCAGATACACGAAACGATCTAGAAACTGCTTCAAAAGGAACTAGTTCCTTCGTCAGAGAAGTGTTTTTTACATTCACCGGTGCGAACAGTTCACTGGAGCTAGTTCACTGAACTAGTTCCTTCCACTGAGTGACTCACTAAAAGAAACTGCTTTGACCATCTCTATTCAAGCGCTTTATGTTCGACAATTGGATGTATGACCAAAACCGAGGATTTGGGACCTAAATATTCTTTTCTGATGATGCTCATTTCCATCTCAGTGCCTGCGTCTTAGAATAATGGCTGATGAAAATCCAAGGGCACTCTTTGAAAATCCAATGTATCCACAAGAACTCAATATGTGGTGCGAATTTTTCGCTGGGGGAGCGATTGGCTCGGTTTTTCTTCGAAAATGCAGGTGGCAAATCTCTCACAGTGAGCGGAGAATGGTACCGTGCCACGATCACCAACTGCTTGTGTCCAATATTGGATGATTATGACATCCACGACTGATTGAAGCAAGATTTGGTCAAGTGACGTGTCACACAGCCAACGCAACGTTGGAATTATTGCAATAGTCCCTAGAAACAGTGAAACTAATTGACCACCGAGATCGTCCGATTTGGTTGGTTGGTTGGTTGGTTAACGTGGCAGCCCCGTCCCTAGACAGAGCTCAATTAGCTCAGAGGCCGTTTTGAAACCACAAACTCATGTTAAACCCGGCTGTTAAGGGCTGTTATGACAGGGGACTTTAGAGAGTGAAAATGGGAAGAAGGGTTGGATTGCATCGCTATAACCACCCCGTACTGTTCAAGAATAGTAATAACTCTCCAATTTTCTTTCCGGCCAGTTCATCAGCCCGCTCATTTCCCGTTATGTCTCTATGCCCCGGGACTCAGAGCACAGTGACTGTGAGCCGTTCCGCTAAATCGGATAATTCGTTACGGCATTGCTGAACTATTTTGGAGGAGGTGGTAGCCGAATCTAGTGCTTGATTGCAGCTTGGCTGTCGGTGAAAATGGCGATGTTACGTTTCGGCGATAAGTCGTGTTTAGTGTGCGACTTGACTCCGTTGGACTTCTTTCTTTGGGGTTATCTCAAAAGCAAGGTATACGCCAATAAACCCATTAGCATTTAACATCTGAAGGGCGAGATAAAAAACCATATTGGTCAAATTGAGGAGCAATTATGCTGTGATGTCATCAACAATTAGGACAAACGGGTCGAGGTGTTACATAGGAGCCGTGGCAAATATTTGAAAGATATTCTTTCCATACTTAATTGCCATGGACCAAATAACATTTTTTAAATAAAAATTTCATTAACTACATCATCCACTTGTTTTCAATTTTGACTTAACTTCGGAACGAGTTATTGTAACGCCCTTGCCTTAATTTTTAAAATAATTAAGTAAAATTAATATCCTACATATACAAAATTCTGATGATCGAAAGAATTTATTGCAACAAATTTATCAGAGCCCATTTAGAAAATTTTCCCACTACATTCTTTTCCTCCAGAACGACCTATAAACTTACCCATCTTATAGCGCCAACCATGTACGAGTGTCTTCCATCTCATATAGTTGGCACAGGTACCTACTACAGATTCTATCCCATACCTGACTAGGCGATTCTCGGTGATTCTTTCTTACTATCGTCGCAATTCTTTTTCTTCGTCTGTTTCTAGTTATCGATTGGTCGCTCGTTTGACCTCATACTCCCTTAGCATTTGTGAGTGTTGTCTAATTCATGCGAAGCTGGTATTATGACTATGATCTAAGTGACTTGGTCTTTAATAGCTGGGCAATGGAATTGGATATGTAAAGTACCTGTACGGTACTCGGTATCACCAATAGCATAATGTTCAAGACCATAACGCCTACAAATATATCATCTGTAGTACTGTAGTGCGGGCTTTTGGAAAGTCGTTTTGTTAGACTGTTAGGCTAAGTCTGCGCTAAGAACGCAGAATTCTAAGCGGTATGGTATTATTGTCCATATCAAGAAAAAAAAAGAAGATACACTCGGAGACCCATCACAACCATACTGTCCTCTTAGTTGTTATTGCATGACTTAATGGAAGAGGAAAGTCACCACCTTTGGCTTTTTCTTAACTGCTTTTACTATTATGTTACTAGTTTTTCATGGTCATGCTACCATTGAAGCTATTAAATGTTAAGAGTTTGTTGTTCTTTCCAGTGTCAGTGGAGTGAAGCTCCAATACGAAATCCCCGACTGTTGATTGACCGTAGAACTTGACGAATTTTTTGGAAAGAACTTTCACTGGAGAGGCCAGTTTATCATAAGATTTTGTGTTGGACTAGGTCCGAAGGAGCTGTTTCGTCATCGGAATGCAGAAGACTCTTCAGAGGGTGTATTCTAGCCAACTTCCGAAACACCCTGACAGCTGGTGGAATTGCGATGTGGTTATATAGAATTTGCCTCAGCAATTCCACCAGCTGTCAGGGTGTTTCGGAAGTTGGCTAGAATACACCCTCTGAAGAGTCTTCTGCATTCCGATGACGAAACAGCTCCTTCGGACCTAGTCCAACACAAAATCTTATGATAAACTGGCCTCTCCAGTGAAAGTTCTTTCCAAAAATTCGTCAAGTTCTACGGTCAATCAACAGTCGGGGATTTCGTATTGGAGCTTCACTCCACTGACACTGGAAAGAACAACAAACTCTTAACATGCTTTTACTATTATTACATAAACCGACATGATAAAGAATACAATCTAAAAGTATTGTATAGATGAAGACCAGTCGCCAGGTAAATTCTCTTTCACAACTGCTTCATTCTGTAATGCGGGCTCTATCACCTGATTGTAAACAGTTTACAGTTAGAACGATCATCTTGTGTATGAAGCCGCCTGCAAACAATGTCGGCCAAGTCACAGATTGTCGTTACCTTTAGCCATACCTAAGATATTCAGTATTTCTTCGTTTTGCTTCTTCGCGTTATTTTTGAAGAGGATGAAGACAAACTAAACATATTTTGTATGGTAGTTGCGATTGTTTCCTGTGTGCTATTTCTAGTATGTAGACAATTAGTTCTGGTATATGTATACACAATTGACGATGGGCATAGTCTTCGGACAATGTTTCAGGTGAATATACTTCATAATTTGATGGGTAATGGGGTGAAAGATGAGGCGGCGTAATTTTAGTAATGGAGGTGTTTTAGTAGGCGATGTATTCAATGAATTGGAAATAGTCCACCTTTATTCTGATGCAGCTTGTACTAAACGTTTTATATGTGAATTTGAAAACGTCTAAATTAAAAGGCCTGAGAAAATTATTGCTTGTTCGATTTTATTATCAAATGATGATCAAGGTTGCCACAGTTATGTCAGATATCAAAAAAAATAAATAAATTACGAAAATCTATCAACAAAAGATTGTAAAAAATCACGCACAGCTGACATACAGCTTGTAAACAAACTGGTTTCCTGAAAAATCTAGTCTCTTGAAGCGTTTGATTCATTTCCTCACTAACGCTAACCGCTAATCAGACTTTATTTATTTTACTTTACTATATTTTAATAATAAAATGTTTTTCTTTATTTTTGAGAAAAGAGTTATAGTTGATCGAGGAGGTTCAAAAGAAAGCGGGTCTAAAAAATGGCCAAGTTTGAAATCCTTACAAACTCTCCTTAAAGCCCGAAACACAATGCTTCCGTTCCGTTCAGCTGTCAAAGTACTGACTGGCCATGTAAATGCACACAATGGTCGTAACGGAACGGACGAGTTTAGTCCCGATCACAGTGCATCCGTTCCGTTCCGTCACGTTCAGCTGTCAAAGTAGACGTTTTGGGCTGGCCATGTTAATGCACACAATGGTCGTAACGGAACGGACGAGTTGACCAAAAATCAACTTTTACGGATCACATAACCTCACTTTTCGGAAGTGACAGTTGAAAAGTAAGTAAAGTAACGAACAAAATACTGGAAAAATGGACGACGAAGAGTTTATTGAAGCGGAACAACAAGTACATATGAAAAAACAATTCTAGCATTTCTAAAAACTCCGACATCGTAAAATGAAGAAAGTGCTACACGTATTCGTAAACAATCCACTGACATAACGGAACGGAGCATTGTGGGCAGCACTGATATTTTGACATAACGGAACGGTTTGGATCGTGACAGAACGGATTGGATCGTGACGGAACAGAACGGATGCATTGTGATCGGGGCTTTAACTAAAATCCAATTATTACCGAACACTTAACCTCACTTGTTGGAAAATGACATTTGAAAAACGTAACCGTGTAGTTATTTTGCGTAAATATGGATGATAAACAGTTTGTCGAAGTCGCTAGAGCTCATGAAGAGCTTTATAATAAAATTAGTTTCGGCTATATGCAGGCTTTGATCGCAACGGAGCATTGTAGCCAATACTAATAATTGACGTAACGAAACGGATTGGATCATGACGGAACGGAACGGGAGCGTTGTGTTTCAGGCTTAAGGTTTTGCTGATTTTCATTGGCACTTTCATCTCTAAATTTCAATGTCTATCTTAGTCTTCTCGGACGTCCTTCAAATATCGTCAGTAGAGGTAAGATTTGATCATAATATCCCCAAATTCACGATTCATGTATAGCCTATTCCTTGCTGAAATTACTGATGTACCAATTCGTCATATTGATATGAATAATTGACCAGATCGTTATAGTGAACATTGAATAACAATTTGGTATAGCGAGACCACAAACAGTGTCGATTAGTAATAGAAGTATTATTATGGCACAATAATCAAACTCTATTATAAACATCAAGCGTAGTACTTCACGTAGCACTTACTAATATTATATTTAAAAGAGTTATTCGTTCATCAAGAGCAGTTGGATTATTTTGAAGTACAGGACAATCACACAAGCTAGTTCAATAATATTAAATATTTTTGAATCAGCTGAACGTGGAACATCGAAACTGGGCGTACGAACCGAAGATTGGGCACCATGATATTATATTTGAGATCAGACAGATAGGAAGCGGTAGTAAACCTTAATATTGGTTTTCTTAATTCTAATTTAGATAGTAAAGAAGCATGGTTAACACAATCTAAGACCTTTTAAAAGTACTAGAGTAGGATTCCATTTCTTGTTATTTGATATAACGAGAGATTGCTTTCAAACCGAGGTGAAAAGTTTCGAAAACAGGCTTTCATGGAAATATGAAAAGGTCCAAAAGTTTTGCTATATTGGAAACATGATCAGATAGTAATCAATCTCTCAACAAAGTTTGACAGGTTTCTTGAACACTGAACAAAAACGGTTCCAATCAATGAAAATTCACATCATTATAATACAAAAATTATGTAAGATCCAACGATTCAAGTATTCACGACACTAATACCTATTATCTACACCCATTAATTAATTATTAGGTTACCATTCTACAGACACTTAAATATTGAAAAAAAAAAAATCAAACAGACTTATTGCAACTAAAACACAGATTCAAATTTTTTTATTGCATAAGCTGTCAGGTCTTGAAACCTGAATCAATTTATAATATATGTCTCTGTCTTAAAGCCTCTTGGGGTAGTACTCGATTACCTTATGTCACCTGATTTTCCTTATTCCTTTTAATAAATGAATTGAGAACAAATAAGTTTAGCATTTCTACTAGTACTTACGCTGAGTGGCTTAAATGTCAATTATATACGTGTACATAGTATATTTCTTTTTTGAAACAACACAGACCATATCTATGTAGATGAACATTTCCCTTTGGTTTCATTGAAATTATGTGGCTAATGTAGTAATGTGGAGGACTACAACCTGGAGAATGTGGATCATTTCTCATACTTGGGATCACACCTTGTAAGAGACGGCAACGAACGGGACGAAATAAATCAACGGAGAAAATAAGGCATATTTCTCGGTTCTCCCGATTTTAAAATCGAAAAAAGTGCACAGGCTGAGCAAACTTCGCATATACAAGACCATAATAAGACCTGTGCTACTATATGCAAGTGAAACTTGGACTCTCACCCAAGCGTCTGAAAAATCAATAGACGCTTTTGAACGACGAATTCTTCGAAGAATTTTGGGACCAGTAAGAGAAGGCACTGAATGGCGTATTCGGTACAACAACGAGTTGTATAACATCTATGACGACCCAGCCGCATCGACTCTTATAAAATTCCGTAAGCTGCAATGGGCAGGTCATGTGGAGCGAATGGATGACGGAAGAATTCCCAAGCGCACATTGAAAGGTAGAGCCCATGGCAAGCGACCGGTGGGAAAACCGCGAAAAAGATACGAGGATTCAGTTGACGCAGATTGCAAATCGCTTCTTAGATGCACAAACTGGAGGACGCGGGCGCTGAACCGAGATGACTTCAGACAATGTATCCTGCAGGCCCTGGCCCGATTTGGGCTGTCGCGCCATTGATGATGAATGTAGTAATTAACTAAAAAATTGTAAGGGTAATAATCAACGAAAAAATAAACTTTGTATTACAATATCTTCCAAACGCATTATATCACGAACATAACGTTTAGTTTCTGTAATTAAGATTAGAATTGGAGTCTATTGATTATAAAATGTTTTCCAAAAATTAAAATTTTACAGAGCTTAGGTCCAGTAGACTTCTGGCAGAGAAGAGTACGGAACGCATTAAATGCTGAGATGTGGTGTATGTATTATGCGACTGAGAACCTAAAGAATAACAAGACTAGGTGGTAGATGGTGCATAAGTTTTAAAGGTCCGTCGATACTAGCAAGTAAAACTTGCTAAAGTCGCTCTCGGATATTTACTGCTCTAGAAGTACACTCTTCCGAGTGTGCGTTTGTCACAGTGTTAGCTCTCTACCCAGCAAATGATTGCTTTTGCGAGCAAATTATGAATGTATATATGTATGTACGTATACTTCCGAGAGTTGAAATCGCGCAAGAAAGTTTCGATCGGTTTCAAGATTTTTCTGCAAATCAGTTGTATTGGAAGTACCACGCGACATTTTTTTTATTGAGAGTTGACACAAGAGAAACGTATGAGCACGGATAAATCAGTTGTACTTTCAAAATTTTTGTCGAACTTCACGTTACTCCAGTGTCTGCAATTTGGTAGTTAGTGAAAACATCGCAGCAAATTACTTCAGGAAGATTGTCGCAAGACACTAAACAGGTATACACGAGGCGTAAGACTTCAACGGATTTCTTCAAATAACGTACGTAACTTCAAATTCTTAGCTTTCGGTAATCTTAGCTTATCGGATAACATAGAAGAACTCGAAAATTTTATGAGGCGTGACAGTTGTGGGAAAATTTTAGAAATTGTGTTGGGCATTTCAAAATTGTTCATGTGAAATTTGAAAAGTTTGAGTTGTTTTTGGCCAGGTTTTAAAATTAGAGTGAGTTTTGATTAACAAGTGTATGTGTAGGTTGATGCGAATATATATGTATATGTCATTCACACTTGGGTGAATGACTCTGAGAGTATGGTAAACTGGCACATTTTGAAGCAGATACGTGAAACGTACATACAAAAATGGTC
The DNA here is from genome assembly GCA_949128065.1 of Beris chalybata. NCBI lineage: Eukaryota > Metazoa > Arthropoda > Insecta > Diptera > Stratiomyidae > Beris > Beris chalybata. The sequence goes on from OX421897.1 coordinate 94,407,390, forward strand.
TTAACAAATAATCCGATAAGATCAGACTTTAATTGATCTAAATTTTCATCTGTGTTCACATTTACCGAAAATTAATATAAATACCTACACTGTAGGATTTAAACACAATGAGAAATCAACTCAACTACAAATCCGAATCTAATTCAATAACAATAAATTATCCTCTACAATATGAAAGACTAAGATGATTACAGGTATGAATGATGACCTCATTGCTGTATCAATTTCGTTGCGAATTCAACACTTTCGCATAGTCTCAAGAGCTGGTTAAGTCTAAATCTATAGAAGAAAAGTGGTACAGCCAAGAACTTTCACACAGTAAACAACGAAATGCTAAATCCACCCAACCCAAAATGTAACCTAGAGGAGTTTAAAGAAAAGATAAAATTGAAAGCCGAAATTGCGAACTAAAAATCGAGAGGCAACGAACAAACATAATTTCGTATTGAATTTGAAGAAAACCCCACAATATGATATTACAATTTTGTAGTCCACCTTAAAAAATCCGAAATTTTTTAGGTAGCTGGATACCTGACCAACTAAGTAAAGATCTCTTCTATATAAGAGTAGCACGGTTCATTCGATCTTAAATTTGCATTAAGGGATATTGACCTCTCTCAATCGATCGAATGTACAATGTATCCGAAAAAAATTTACTTTACAGCATTTTCATCTTGAGATATCATTCATTCTTAGATTTTCATAAATTTCATATTTGTGGTGAATATACAAAAAATAACGGTGATCTAAAAGATGTTCAATATAGTACAAATCAGTGATTTGTAATAAATTTTATTTTTGCCCCCAAATGATAACAACAATAAAAACTGTTAATACGTCAATATCCCCAAAATTAAATCTTCGAAGTAGGTAAAAGTATCGTTTGGTGTGCTATTCTTGTTAAGTCACTAAAATAACTTTGAAGCAAAGTATACTCAGAACTCAGCTCTTTGGACTGCTTCCCAGATATTTCTTAAGTAGACAGATCATCGTGACTTTGTACGTTAAAGAGTTATGGAATCGACTAATTGCGATTGAGTAAAATAAACTGTTTTTTTTTTTTTTTTAAATGCCTATTAAATGATCGTGCAGAAAATCTTTGGAAACTATTGATACCGCGATCTTGTCAGTGGTGGTCATAGAGTGTTGCGATGGAGGCCATGCCACCTCCCCTCCCATAATTGTTTTATATTTAAAGAAAAATCATATGAGACTATTACTTATTAGATACATTTAATAAAGTATATTGCATTCACTATGTAATTTAATCTGCTATCCGTCATATCTTTCTTTAATCCTTCTTTTGTCTCCTGATTGAAAAGAAGACTGTACTTATTAAAAATATTTCAATAGAATGCAATCAATCTTTGCATTGTGATGCGTTCTGTTAAGAAAGTAGCTTTTACTGAAACAAATTTTGATTTGAATTTATGCTTGGACAAATAAGTAGTAGTAAATTAATAGCTACTCGTGAAGTTATTCGTTTTTCATTATAGGCATCGTAATCCTAACTTAAGATTTCAAAGTTATTCAAATTTATGGGTAATCCAGTTCATAGTACTTTTGACGACATCACGAGATTTCTACAAATCCTAAGTAGCACCAATAGTCGTGTAGGAGTAGTACGATCGTTCTCCGAACTATATCATATCACTATATAGTATTGCTTACTTCACGAATAGTAGTGTTAACGGTGATATGATAGTAGACACAACCAATTTGCCAGTCCGAGCTTAGTAATACATACCACCTCGCTACCTGCAGCGTTACGAATAGTTGTGCGCTACGACTGACCACAATGACAATTTGGTTGTAAGTGGAGTGCATGCGGTATTCTGAACCATTTACGGACAACATTCGAACTATTTGCGAACTTTATAGTAAAATAGAGTAGTGGTGTAATTTTATGCTAAACATAGTTTTCACTGTACACATAAGTAATGTTTCTAGGCTTAAAACTTACGCCCCTCCATGGAAAACTATATTGTAGTATTTTATATCTTTTTAAGTAAAATTTACCTACTTTTCGACTAAAATTTAATACAAAATATTGAAACCAAAATTTTAAAGTAGAATTATAAGAGTTTTGATTCAAAATATGTGAATCTTTTGTATAAATGTTTGTTCAAAATATTTCATATCACATGTCACAACTATAAAATATGGAATCATATTAAGTAGAAATACACTACTATTAAGTAGCAATACACTGTTATTTAGTAGTAAAATACACAATTATTAAGTAGCAATAAAATACTATTTTGTTGCAGCAGGCTGGTTCGCAGGTTGAAGTTGGCAGTTGGTTGTGCTAACACACGGACTGTTCTTAAGGTTCTCCGCACTAGTTCGAAAAACTACTAAACGGTCGTACGACTACATGTACCTTAATCAAAGCAGCCTAAACAGTAGGAGAATTTATGCCACCTAAAGTACTTACCATATACTCTTCAAATTGATTGTTAATGATTGAACCATGGAATAATTATAATTTACACATACCAAATTTTAGATTTATAACTTGACGGAGTAAAGCAATAATAGAAAAATCGTAAATTCCTTTTCAATAACTCATTCATGGGTGTTTCACGGAGGTATTGTAGGATTTCGCCTATCATCGAACAAAGTATTACGAATTCTGCGGATTTTGAGTTTTTCACGATTACTGAACAAACTACCTTAGTATTGAAATAATAATATAAAACTTCTCTTAATTAAAAAAAAGTCGGGAAACAAATAAATAAAACTTGAGCGAATCGTGAGAAGACTCATTATTTAAGTGTTTAATAGATCGGGGCACTGCTACTATGTTTACTTCTCAGTTTTGATTTTGAACAAATTAAAAAAGACGAGAAAATCTTGGCGCATCATGTCTTTTTCCATAAAAGTATTTTGAAGCATTTTAATTAATTATTCTTCCAAATCAAAATATAATTGATAAGTATTATTAAGAAAAATCATGTACTGTATGAAAAAGATAACTTACCTGTACGATCGCTGATATTCTCTATGGCTGCCAAGCTATAATGTATTAGAGCTCCGAAACTAATTATGCAAATGATCCGAAACATTATCTATGTTCTTGTTATAATCATTTACGATCAGTTAAAATCAGCAAAAAAACATGTAGAAAAACACTACACACATATAGGTAGCTATCGGATTAGTTAATAGCACTTAATATCACTCTCGATTCCGTTAAATTCGCTGAACTCATCGAAATTAATTCCAGTCAAGTCGGTATGTCTAAAGAAGGAAAAGAATTTTAATCATTTGTTCAGAGATTACTTCAGTAAATTCCATAACATAAAACGTCTTAATGCGCATCCTAAGCAGGCTTAGAGTTCGATGCAGGTAAATAAATCGCATGGTACATCGATTAACTCATATCTTTGCTGAGCACGACAACACGGAAGTGTTATAGACACTCTTAAATTCTCACTAATTAAATAATTATCTATTATCTATCATCTTATGCAATATACCCGCACTATTGGCATTGCATCTTTAACTCAATTGCATGCGATCTTGCCATAATGCAACTTCTCATATCGCGGCATGAAATCTCTGAAAGTGATTTCAAAATGGAAAGTCGAATGACAAGAAGCGCTTCTGCAAAATGAAGATTTCATCTTATCCACGTTTCAGTCCGTTTTAGGAAAAAGAATCTAAGTCACATGAAAGCCGTCTTAGCAAATTGATGCTAGCTACTATCCAGAAGATATCATCATCATCATGAACTCGAAAAAAACAATGCATGAAAATCGAGACATTGTCCTTCATGTTGACAATATGCCATTAGATACAAAACTTAATGCTAAGAGTATAGGTACTTAAACTTATGCGTGCAGACCATAAGCATTACCTTGTCTTACTGGAAATTCTTGTTTTAAGTTTTAAGTGGATTTAGTCTTAGTGTACTGATCTCTGACCCTATCTTAATACACGTGGAACAATTTTCTGTCGACTTTTTTCCTATTAAGTAAGAAAAGTGTTAATTTCTGCTAACAAAGCCCCGAAAAATACAAAAATAACATCGGAACCAAGAAGACCATCAATTTAAAAATTTTCCCAAAAGATTCTCTTTCAGAATTTCGCTATTGCGACCTAGAAAAAAGTTGGGTCGAAGATCACTGCTAAATATGTAGACAATTTGTTTCGCGTCAGTATTTTGGGTCATTGGGTCCGCATAAATAAACTAACGTATTGAAAGTCACACGCCTACAACATACTTTTTTTGATTTAATCGAATAACTGAAGAAAAATATTACGCGGTTGTTTTTGTGCCTGGTGTTTCACATAGTGAGGTGATATATCTCCAATTTTCATCTTATTCTTACAAATGAAATTATCAAAGTATTACTGTTTGTCTGGCTGTTGGTTCTAAGTTAACGTGAAAACCGTTCAACCGATTTTTAAATAGTTTTTTATAACACCACTAATGCATGCATATATGATTTTAAAATAACAGTGTATGACTCAAGTGGTAATACAAATTTTAAGTAAAATTTAAGTAAAATTTAAGTGAGTGGTACAAGGTAGATTTGTAGTAATTAGCTCGCAGAAAGTTACTTTTTAACTGGCTCTTTATCTTTGCAATCGCTTTTCATATTTATTGACTAGCAGCATATGACAAAAATAAAAATGGGAATCAGTACGTTCGGTCGAATGTGCGTCGGGTTCAGCCCCCAGCACCGACTACGTACTTTACTGTACGGATCTCACACGGACACGGGGTCCTTATCTGTATTTTGTGTACATGAGAGCTTTCTATAAGCTCGCTATACATTTCATTAAAATACATGGAAAGAACTTGGAAAGAATTTGAAAAAGCTAAATGATTTTTATGAAAATTAGTTCTTCCGATTCTTCCGCCAATTAAGCTTTCCTCAAAATCACAGTAGTCGACACTTATGCCGAACATACGTCAACGTCAATTCAAAAGCTATTCATAAAAAATTTAAAAATGTCCACAATTTTTAAAGCAACAATATTATTGTTAAGTGTCATTCAAAATCTCAAAGGATGTTAATTTGTTTTAATTCGGAAAGAATTAAGCGATCTTTGCTTAAATAATACGTGCGAGGATGGTGGTCTACATTTGATTTGTTACTATGTAAGTTGAAATGTCTGTTTCTCTTTGCAGCATTTGGTTTTGAAAAACTATTTCCTCGATAGCTAAATCCAGGGAATGAATAATCGGAGAAAAACGATGCTGATCAATGGTCACAACGGAATTCGAAATAAGTTTGCTGTTCGTTACAAGATTGCAAATATATTACTCTTGGTATTTGTGGAATAGTGTTTTGAAAATAATTCCTGTTTTTGGTTTTTCCTCAAATTCAGCCTTGGGGTAGGGATTAGAGCATATGGCACGAGGGTATCTAAGACATTGTTCGATTGCCAAGGACAAATGTTATTTTATATGTCAATTACTTAAAATTTGGTTTTAGTTAATTCATTTCAAAGCGGTTCCTTTCCGCTACAGACAATGAAACAATTACAGTCGCAATGACTTATTCCTTCAGTCCAAAGTTTCCATTGAATCGGTGTGTTATATCGATTATGAGATCATGGCTTTTAGAAATTAACAAAATCAGCACATTTGGGCAGTTCCAAAAGTTAAAGTCATTTTTTTTAATTTTGAAATTTTCTAAACTTCATATATGCAAGTTTTCATTAAAATTTGTATATTTAGACCGGCAAATATGACTGTATTAACATATCCCCGTGCGCGATTCGTAGGATGTGCTTCTGCCAAGTAAATATGTATATTCGAACTTTTTAACCGCAGTAGTTAAGAGGGCAACAAAAAGAAATGATATAAAAAAAACACTTTAAAAAATGTAAAAAAGGTGTCGGGTCCAACAAAAAGTGATGATATTCACAAAGTCGGCTTTCTTTCTATTAAATATTTCTACTTACGTTTGTATTCAAATTTGTGATATTCATTTTCTCAAGAAAACCGACAACCGCTCGGAGAAATATCACCCTCCAAATTTTCCAGATTAAAAGCAACCAAAAAGTAAACTTTGCACATCATCGTTTTGCCATACGATGAGCGATTGTCGAGTTTCTTGAGAAAATGAATATCACAAATTTGAATACAAACGTAAGTAGAAATATTTAATAGAAAGAAAGCCAGCTCTGTGAATATCATCACTTTTTGTTGGACCCGACACCTTTTTTACATTTTTTAAAAGGTTTTTTTTTTTTTTAATTACACTAGTCAGCACAGGTTGGCAGAATAGAGCTGCTATTAGTTAAAATAAAACAAAAGGTTATGTTGGGGGGTTCAAACTAGGAAGGTGTGGCCTGCATAGCACAGCAAGAAATTTACCAGTTAAGTCCGCCGGAGCTCCACCGTAGCATTATTAATTTTACTTAGTGACTGCTTTGACTAAGTGATGTTATCTCACCTTTGGCTATATATAAAGTTCTAGAAAGACTAGACAGAGAAGGAGTCCGAGTGGTCACGTATGTGGACAACTTGGAAATATTAGCCTCAGAAATATTCCCGTTCGGGATCAGTGAAATCATGCCAGGAGCTTTGGGTAACACATGAGCAGATTACTGTGGGCTTAACGTAAAATAAAAGTGGACTAATTCTCTTTACCAGAAAAACCAAAAAGGCTGGACTTAGCCCACCTCGGTCTGAACGGTCAACAGCTGCAATTCTCGTCCAGAGCAAAGTATCTGCGTGTTATCCTTGTCACAAAGCTGAGCTGGTAGCACTATGAATAGAGAAAACCGTGTCGAGAAAGCCCACATTGCTTCCAAAAGAATCCTCGGCAAAAAGTGAGGACTCAGACTAAAGATGGCTTCGTAGTTATACTCTGCCGCAATACGTCCAATTATCACGGGTCGGGTCGCTAGTCTGGTGGTTCACTCTAAAGCTCAGTATGTACTGTGCTCCGAACGAAACGAAATGAACTGTTAAATTCCAAACAACAGAAAAATGAAAAATTCGCTAATTTTTCGCGACGAAATATTTCGTTTGTTTTTCAGTAGATACAGTAATAGATGGCGTAGTAGATGGTAGTCAGTAATAGATGGCGCTCGGTTTTGTTAAAGTTTTTTTCCAAAAGTACCCGAAACCCCCCCCCCCCCCCTTGTATAACACACATATTTAGCAATTCAAAATTTTCAACCGTTCGCTGAACTGAACTGACACAGTTCGTTTATGCTCGGGAAATTTTGTGTAAGTTACATTTTGTTGTGTTGTGTTCCAGAGTTCTAATTTCTTGCCAATATTTTAAATTCTTTCAAATTTTGCGTAGCGAACTGTATATGTAGTATATTTCACTCTACTTCGAATATACATTTTTCTTTCGTTTTCCTTTCGCCGTAGGTATCTAAGTAAAAGCTAAAGAGCTTTCTATAAGCTCGCTATACATTTCAAAAATACATGGTAAGAACTTGGAAAGAATTTGAAAAAGCTAAATGATTTTTATGAAAATTAGTTCTTCCGATTCTTCCGCCAATTAAGCTTTCCTCAAAATCACAGTAGTCGACACTTATGCAGAACATACGTCAACGTCAATTCAAAAGCTATTCATAAAATATTTAAAAATGTCCACAATTTTTAAAGCAACAATATTATTGTTGAGTGTCATTCGAAATCTCAAAGGATGTTAATTTGTTTTAATTCGGAAAGAATTAAGCGATCTTTGCTTAAATAATACGTGCGAGGATGGTGGTCTACATTTGATTTGTTACTATGTAAGTTGAAATGTCTGTTTCTCTTTGCAGCATTTGATGTAATTTGGTTTTGAAAAACTATTTCCTCGATAGCTAAATCCAGGGAATGAATAATCGAAGAAAAACGATGCTGATCAATGGTCACAACGGAATTCGAAATAAGTTTGCTGTTCGTTACAAGATTGCAAATATGTTACTCTTGGTATTTGTGGAATAGTGTTTTGAAAATAATTCCTGTTTTTCGTTTTTCCTCAAAGTAAAAGCTAAAGAAGATGTATGTATGTATGTACGTATGTATGTATGTACATAAGTACCTATGTATGTATGTCCCCTATGAACTGCTAGAACCGCTAAACCGTTTTTAATAAAATTTTCAGGGAACGTGTAAAATAGTCTCGGGATGGTTCCTGTGAATTGTTAATCCTGATCGAATGAAAACAAATTTTTTTTTTTACATTTTTAGTACCCTGGTGCTCTAATTGTTTGTTTACGCTTTCCTATACCATTCATCCGATTACGATGAAACTTCGCTGATATATTGAGCACAGGCCCGCGAAGGTTTCTATGTACGTTAACAAAATCATTTTACAATTAATGGTACGAGAGTTATTTCAACACATGAGAGTATGATTTAGCGGCAGTTCATTCGTTTTCGGTGTAGTAGTTTTGCGTTCCTATTACTAAATGGTAAAGTTGGACGATGGATGTTGGATAGTGGATGGAGTAAGGAGGAAGGATGATAGTGGATGTGTGATGGTGGATGATGGATATGAGATGGAGGATGGAGGAGTGTGGATAGAGGATGGAGAATAGAGGAACAGGAGCAACGGAAGTAACGGAAGTAACGGGAGAAATTGAAGCAAAGGGAGCAACTTAAGAAATGGGAGCAACTGGAGAAATGGAAGCAACGGGAGCAGCGTGAGAAATAAAAGTAACAAGAGAAATAGAAGAAAAGGGAGAAATGGGAGCAACGGGAGAAATGAGAGCAACGGATCGTGCCTAAAATGCTTCGAAGTCTTCGGAAGTCGGACTAAGAGACAACTGCTATCTTCCAGATCCTGAGAAATATTAACAAAGAAATCATGGCTCGATTTGGGAAGAAGAACGAAACTATAGAAATATGCATAGTAGTTACATTTTTGGAAAGTTTGTGAAATATCAAAGCTGGTTTCATTTCTTGTATAAGCCAATGATTTGTAAAATTATTAAAATTAGAACCTTAAATTATGAACATTTGAAGGTGCTTACACGATTAAAATTGCTCAATTTGCAGCAATATCCGTCAATTTCCACGTCATGAAAATATGAAGCAACACACAGTAGCAATAGCAATGGGCGAGCAGATAAACTTTTCATTAACTCGTTCCTGAATTGTGATGAATTGACCAACATCTAGCAGTTCTCAATTCAATTCTCAATTACTCGAAATACAGCAACGAGCAATAACAGCAATCTGTGAAAACATTGCCCTATTGTCGAAATATTGCCAGAACTAGCATGATATTGTTTATATTGCTCTATTAATTGCTCCACTAGTTTCGGCAATAGTCGTCGGACAGTTAATACATTGAAAAATTGCTCGTCCAAAAGCACCTTATCAAATCGCCAGTGTAATGGTTTTTGAACCATACGATGAAAGAAAAATATAAAACTTTGTTTAAAAATTTCCGAATATGGTATGAAAATACTTTCAGCAGACTCGTAAAAAGAAACTACTTCTGTTTGTTTGAGTTCCTGTATTACTCTAGAAAACTTATGTGATAAGCATTCTTAAAATTACAGTGCTAATATTAAAATACATACATACTTCATTTCACAAAAAAATACAATTTTCTTTCACAAGTTCTACTCTTAAAAGTTGGTCAGTGTTAGAGTCGTATTTATTCTATTATCTTCAATTATTGAAATATCAATGTGTATTAATTCCGAGTTTTAAGTTAATAGGTTAACGCGCCTTAGAGTTTTCGTTTGACGGAGAAATGGCATCATCGATGTCTCCAACATTTTCTCCATATCTCCAATATTTTAAATGAAAATTTATGATTACTGGCAAATGTACTACGAAGATCTAGAACAAATCCCACTCGAAATTAAAATAAGCAGTCGAATATCTCATAGCCCTATTTATCTTAAATAACTGCTTTGGCATTTCAAACAACTCCATAAAAATTTACAAATCTTTAAAGAAGATCACAGTATCGGATCAAGAAAAATTCGAAAAGCAATCTGTAAATTTATGATCTAAGAAGCATTCACAAAAACCTACTATCATCGCACGTTAAATCTCAAAAAGAAAAACTAAAACTACCGCAAGTCAATACATAAACACTCTTCCAGAAATAAAAAACACTAAAATCCATTCTTAACCGGTGAACTTCAAGAAAATCTAAGTCTATCGAAGTTCGAACGTTGCACGAAATTTACCGCAACTTCTTGTTGATCCACACCGTAAACGGCAGTATCATCATCATCTTTCACGAAAAGCCCATCAACAAATCAAACAAACAAAAAGCGAACTACCGAAAACGGAGCACCTAGTCAATTAAATCTATAAAACAAATAGCTAAAAGATTGACCAGAAGCTAATTACCAACGAGAGACCTTCTTAAGGAGCATTACAGACATTTAATGGAATTATTCTCAGGTGGTCTTTTTTATATGGAGTGTGTGTCACTTACAACTGAAGAAGATACTAATTAAAATCAGTCAACAAAAAAATCATCACTATTTATGAGAACTACTTAATCTTGCACCTTTTCAATTGTTTCTCATTATGAAAGAGTTCAATAGTACTTTGACCAACTCAAAAAGTATTGAGGGAAAACACTCACAATTAACTTTTATTACAGATTTAGCACGTTGGCTATTAAACTGTGGTAAACGATTCCGAGCGTTAATAGTAGGGTCACCTGCATCGATTAAATGTCTTTTACTAATGAACTAACAAAACACCATCGAAACATTTAACTTTTGCAAACAGGTGAACGAACAAACTTCATAAGCCGTACATGCAGTAATCATAAGACGCGTGCGCAACTAGCTAACTCACTATACCGATGGCTCAGAGGTAAAAATCGAAAGAAGAACTGGAAGACTCTGCGTCTGGCAGGTTCTGGATGGCTGAGGAAAAAAACCGAACCGTCTTCGCGATGTGCAAAGTCACAACTGAATTCTAGCCAGATGCGCCAAGAGCTTTTTAAAGAAAGTTATATAACTAAGAAATCGCCGTATGCTATAAAATGTCTATATAATCTTCGAATCCTATAAATGCGTCCATATTTCTCATAGTTTTCTCTCATGGCCATCTTCAACATCCATTGGAGTTCTAGAAAATGATCATATAGCATCTTTGTGCTGGGTGTTCGCGTTTTTTTTTTTTTATAGATTTAACTCCTGTTCAACTTACCTACCGGAACGATAAGAACAATTTAATTCACGGAAAAAATGCACCGATCCCGAATAAATTAAATCATGGAACAAAATTAGAACGGCTTTTTTTGATGACGATGTGATCTAATTTACTAGTCGATGTGCTAAATTTTAAGTGAATCATTAGATACCGATATAGTGACAATTCCAGAAATAGTTAAACAGATCAGACTGTTTATGCTTTTATACCATTAAAATATGTAAAATTGCGAGAATTTCAATAGTATTCTATATGGCAAAAACGAAAGACTTAGGCGAGTAACTCGATTTCCGGGTATAGGTATGTGTGTTGTTTAAAATCTTCGCAGGCTGGCTTAGAGAAAATAAATTTGTTATATTATTGTGTGCTTTTATTTGCTTTCAGATGGACCAACAAATGAACAAACAGACTGACGAACAGACGGACAGACAGATGGGGCAGGCAGACGGACGGACGTCAAGTGGATTTATACTAAATAATATAAAACTTGTTTCTCATCCGAAGCTTGGTTCTACGTATCTGCGTTACAAACTTTTTGGGCTGGATTAAACTTATAATACTCCCAGATTTCATTTAGAGTGAAATGAAGAGGTTCAAAATTTTTCTAGAATGCCTATTTTATTTATATTTTCTGATATTAATATGCCTATACTAATAAATAGTACCTGTAGCATTTTCAAGAAATCTAAAACATAACAATTAAAATTTGCTACCTTGATATTTTGTATTTTCACGTTTAGGACTAGTAGGGGAAGGTGAGGCAAAGTGGGCTAGCAAGGTAAAGTGGGCCCCCTTAAAATTTCTAGTTTACAATAGCGCAATCTCTTAGCAAAATAAATTATACGATAATGCTTTAAGCATTGACCACATTGCACTATAAAAGAAATCCACTTTAATTACAGTTCCTCGAATTTTCTCATATTGCGATTTTGGCTCTATTCGATGTAAATATCAGTGTTTAATAATTGGATTAAAAAAACTTGTTAGCGACTGAGAATTGTTTGGAATAGTATTCATGAGATCAGGGTACGGATTGTGAAACTTGCAAAGTAAGATTTGATGAGTAGGAAAGTGAGCCCCGGACAAATTTTACACAAACATAATTTTCTTTGATAATTAAAAATAACAATTCTAACATGGCTAGAACATACAACAAATGCAAATGCAACAACAGTGGACTCAAGTTGCGGTGAAAAATGCAATTGCTGAAAAAAATTGACCTGAGGAAGGCCAGTAAATATTTTGGTGTTCTCAAGGCTACTCCTCAAAGCAGAGCACGCTCTCAACACACTTTCACACACTTTTCATTTCAATTTATTTAAATCATATTGTTTGTCTTAACTGATCCATTACCATATTCTTTGCTCCAGTTTTGGAAGAAATTATACTATACCCCTTGGAAGGGCTCACTTTACCCCAGTAGTGGGGCAAAGTGGGCACTTTGAAGTATGTATAGAAAGAAGTAGATAACTTTTTTAGCAGCATCATTAATTTAAATTCACGAATACATGAATAAGCTAACATCCTAAGCTATCGATTTTGCATGGAAAGGATTTTATAACTACTACCCATTTCACAGAATCTCGGTACAAACCTTAGGAGTAGTGGTGTGCAAAAAGTAATTATTCTTTATTAAGTATTCGTTACTTGAAACGAGTACCGAGTACCGAATACTACTTTACAAAAGTATTCGTTACTAACCCGACTGAAAAAAATTCCCGCTTTTTTTTTGCTTCTCACATTCTGTTTGGTACATCCCAAAAATTCCCTCGTCGAGCGGATGACCTTTTTTTTTGTTTAGCTTCTCACATTCTGTTTGGTACTCAAATCCCAAAAATTCCCTCGTCTCAGCGGATGATCTTTTTTTTTTTTGCTCACACGAAGTACTCAATAAAGTAACGAATACTAGTAACGAATACTAAATTGAAACTATTTAGTAATTATTCGTTACTCCAAAGTAATCGCTTTGCACATCACTACTTAGGAGGCTCACTTTACCCCACTTTCCCCTAAACCTCAACGAAGCAAAAACAAATATTCGTTTGTTCACCGCTTGCTATTTGACTAGCCAATATTTTCAAATATGTAGTTGCACTTCGATGCTTAAACTATAAAGTGTAGCGTGTAGTAGGGATGTTCCGAATAACGGTATTCGTATTCGTTTAAGCGAATATTCGCCAAATTTAAGGTATTCGTATTCGAAACCGTATTCGACAAATTCAACCCGAATACTCAAATACTATTCGAATACTAAACAAGGTAAAAAATAAGTAAAAAACTGGTTGTTGATGATAAGAAAATTAAATGCATTCTTTGCTTATTATTGTTGCTGATGAAATTAATAAAATAATTATTTTCTTTTTTTTCTTAAATTAATACATTTTCTTTGATGAAACAAAGTCAGAGATAATCCTTTTAAAAAGAAATAATCTACTTATAATCAAATTTTAACAAAGGTAAATTAAATTTAATAAATAGCAATTTTATTGCCTTTTCGCCCTGCAGTTTTGTTCGTAGGGGATCGTAGATAAGTCCAGCATTACTAAAAAATTGTTCTTTATGAATAAATTTCAAATGATTTTTCAATGCAGTGGTAATCCTTTTCTTGAGATATCACTTTTACACTTATCGCACGTTGCAAAGTCTTTGTTTTTTACAGAAAAATACTTCCAAATAACACTTGTCAATGTTTTAGACATTTTAGACAACCAAATAATCAATGCAATATTGCAATCACGCAAATAATGTAAATCTAAACGAGCAATTATCTGAAACTATAAGCACAAAAAACCAAACGTTTCTACTGCGTGTAGAATGACGAAATGAAATAAATGCACGTGTGCATAAGTCGCTCGACTTATACATACAAACTTTATCTTGCGTAACCGTGTAACTCTCGACTGCCGAGATTCAAGTGCTTACTATTCGCATTCGTATTCGTATTCGCGAATACAATGAATGAATATTCGAATTCGTATTTGTATTCGCGAATACAGATTTTTAGGTATTCGGAACATCCCTTGTGTGTAGTTGGTATGGCACCTTTCGCCATACGCAAAACCGTTTGAAGGCGAACCCCTTGAGAAATTAAGTTTTAATTTGTATTGTAGGTAGAATGGGTGACTCCTCCTGCGAGTGGTATTTTTTGGGGGTTCGGGAGTAAGGGGCGAGGAGAGGGGATCATTTTTGATGAAAAATGTTGGTTTCTAGATCTCAGCAACCGCCTATGCTAAGAGGCTGAAAGTTGGAGCTTATGTAGTACTATGATAGTGAACCCATTTGCAGACAAATGGTCGTAAGGGATTGAGAGGTGTGCGAGTGGGGTGGGGGAAGCAAGGTCAAAACGCTTGAAAGCTTCGGGATTGATACATTCAAAAATCCATATCTCCTGAACGAATGATGTAACATGGCTGAATCCTTGTAGTTGTCTTAAGGGATACTAGGAGATTAGAAAAGGGTGACTATGGTACTTACAATCTACATAACAACGTTCAAAATAGGCTCCTGATTATTATTTAGGTTGTCAGTTGCATAGTAACCTACTCCAAATCTATGAATTAAACATGTTCCGGACTCCTACACAATGTTGCAATTATTGTGCTGAAACTCGTTTTAAGCTTGCACCCTCGTAGCAGACATGCATTCTGGCAAATTTAGTAACAATAGTCATTCCGTGTGTTTTTGACACCCGATAAGTTCTTAAATAATCGATTTTTAATGTCTTCATTGACTGGCCTATTAAAGGTATCCATTCTGTCCTTTTTCAATTCATATACAATGAAAATTTTAGTACTTAACGACGGCGCCATTAGATGAACATTTTGCAAATCAGACACATACGCATGAAGTTCAAATTTGCGTTCCAGTATTTCTTCAATAGAGCTTATGCTCTTACAACTAATAAGTAGCTAGTTTTTGCTTTAATAATCACCTTAATAATGACTTAAAGACAAAACAAATTTGATGAATTCACTTAAAACTCGCGACTTGTATTTCACGCTGGCGTAATAATGGCGCAAAAACAATTGTCCAATTGAATTATCTCCGATCTCTTGCTGATCCGTTACTAATACCTTTTGTAGTTTCTTGGAAAGAATACATTAATTGAAAATGTTCTTATAGAAGACTTGTTACTTAACTACAAAACGTAAATAGGTCAGTACAACTGAAAAAAACCACACCATTAACAGTTTTGCTACCAAGCACCATTAATTGTACGGGTATTATAGTCCGCAAATAGATGACTATCAATTGCTCTTCCTTTTTCCCTTATGATATTTTTATTCAACGCGATAATCTCTGGTTAGATCAAAGGCGAAAAAGACCATCCAATTAAATGCTTCTTCACGTTCTAATGCTTAGTACAAAGTTCCCATGTGATTTGCCGGTCGATAAGAGCTATTCTGTAAAGTGTGTGGCATAGTAAAGTGAGATGTTAAGTGAGAAGGTGTCTAAAGTTACCACCTAAGACGTATGCATACGTATACGTTAAGTTCTAGTTTTTATGGCTTGCAGTATTATAGAAGTCACCAGCCCAGCTTGTAGCCACTGACGACATATACATAGCTAAATGATTTATTCTGTAGCTGACGAACGTCGTGAGTTCATGGACCCAACTTCTTTGAAATAAAATTAAAATCTTATTTCATCCATATGCGATTCAGTTAGCTGCGATAATCATGCTGGATGTAATGTTTGCCTTAACTTCCGGTGGGATACGTCTCAGGTGACCACAGAACGGTTTCGTCGATTAGCTACACACCTCATTATCTAAAGCTGTAGTTACAGTTCTAGGTAGTCGCTTCCAAGATCAATCCTAGCCTTTATTCGTTATTTCATATTTAACTCTTCCCATTCTATTTCTAACGATCTCCATACACATCAAATTTCACATGATCTCACTGTACGCTAAATTCACATGATCTTCGCAACGTACATAACTTAAAGATGCATCGATCAGATATCACACCTGACCATGATCTTGTTCATGATGATCATAAAGAAAACGATCGTATCCAATGGGAAAACGATCGCTCGAATCTTATATGATACGGTCGGCTAGCACTCACCTGAGAGTTGAGCTCGATTATGATCATGGCAAAATGGACTGATCGGTGATCTGTGGAAGTTTGAGTGGTGGTTGGATAGGTAGGTTAGGTACTCGGACTTGATTGATACCACGCTGGCCGTTCAGTTATTGCAAGATCACAGCGCTCATATTATGTAATCAATTTGATCGCCGCTATATTCCCTACCTGAAGAAGATGATGTAGAGACATATCGCGATGCATACTCAAGATGGTACCTATTGCAAATCGACTATCTACTTTTGATACTCGATCTTGTCTTGTGCGATTTTCTTTGATCGTCGTGATCAGACTATTCTCCAGTAGGGTGGCTTTTATTATAGCGATTTATAATTTTTTTCCTTTTTAAATATTTTTTTGCATTTTATCGGTAGGACATACTCGTGTATGTATATACCTACGATTATCTACTTAGGTGCTCGGGTGTCTGTTTCAATTGCAATATGCATTTTGTGCATTGTGAAGCAAGCGTGTATTTTATACCTACCAGCTAGTTGATGGACAACTTTTATAGAGAGGTAAAACGCTGATTGATTATGCGTGCATTGTGTAAGTCGATTGGATTCGATTCATAGAGAAAATGCAGTCTGTCGTCGTCATTGAAATTATTGTTTGAATACAAGTTGTAGGTAGAATACCTGTAGTTTTAGTGAATATGTCCCAGCAGTTTTATTGAGTTTCGAATTGTGGATATACGGGTGTTGGCTGCTTGATGTTTCGCTCCTTTCTTTAGATTATTCTAAAAGAATGGCATGAGGAGTTATGTTAAGGCTGAGATGTAGCTGTATTCTAGCTGCTTTCCATTTTATGCAATGGAGATCATCTCGTTGATCATGGTTTTATGGTTAAGGAAACGTGATATTGATTTTAAATGGCTTTATATATATGGTCTTTTGTAGTCGCTGTTGTTCTCTTTGATTTTCCTAGAAAATTTTGCAGAAAAAACTCGTACTTTGTTGGTCGGGCGCTTGTGTATTACCTTTTATATGGATGGGCTTACTATATTAATCTGTTTTTTATGTAGTGCCAGGTACAAACGTCATAATACAATGTATTGTTAATATATTCATTGATTCATTAGCTACACATGTTTGAGAAACGTTTGAAATGTTCAGTCGAGAAGTCGCTTAACTTTATTAACTTACAGCTAGAGTATCTGCTCTTATATTCCAAAAAAGTCGACATTTGGTATCGACTCATTAAATAAATTTGTTTGTAAAAGAGGTAAGAAAGATGCTAGAGCATATTTTTGTTTATTAATAATTGACCCGTTGATTTTGAAAGTGGAATAAGTCCATTTCGTTTTTAAGTCGACATGCTTAAGGGTTTGCGTTTTAACATGTTTAAAAATATTCATGGCAACTTTCGAGAAAATTTATTTGTATTTGTTAAAAATGTAATGAAACAATTGCATCAATTGATTCTCAAATTTTGCCTCGTGTTATATAAAACATCGTTACAATGTCACAAAATTTTTTTTTTAAATATACACTTATTCCACTTAAGGCCCGTGCGAAGGTTTTGATCAAGGGAGGGGATAAAAAAGGGAGGGGATAAAAAAGGGAGGGGATAAAAAAATATATCAAGGTTTTATAACAATTTATTAGGTACATATGTGAGTTACATGCGACTACAAATTCTTTATTTTACTTTTTATACTCTTGCTAGATGATATCATTTAGAGAATTATAAGTTTGATCCAGCCGAAAAATATGTAACGCATAGAACCAAGCCTCGGACGAAAAAAAGGTATATACCTATATATTATTTTTTGTTTATTTGTGGCCAAAAACTTGAAATCCGCTTGACGTCCGTCCGTCTGTCTGTCCGTTAGAACGCGTTGACCTAGGATCTTGGAATTTTGAAACTGGGTGTTTGGTTGAATTTGTAAGGCTAAGTTCGTTAACGGGCAAAATCAAATATCTTCATTCAATTCACGAAACTCACTATAACTCAAGTAATCGTTTAGCTTGAATTCAGAATTGTGTACAAATAAGTTTTGAGTGAAAACAAAGTTCGAGTTTACCAGAAATCGAAATCCTTTTACTCCTTCTGAAACTTTCCATACAAAAATCCTAAGGACACGTGTTCAACAATATTTTCCGATAACTTTTGAACGCTTCAAGCTACAAACTTGAAATTTTGAACACATTAATTTTTTAATGATTCCAAGGAAAAGGATTAATATGTAAGTATTCAAGAGAGTCCTTGCTCCACCTCCCATATGAAAGTCCTTCAAAAAGTATACTTTTTTCCAGTTCAAGAAATGAAGTTTAACACTGAATATTGTCTTTTAGATTTGAGTGGCAATGTAAACATGCACATACGTAATTCTACTTCATTCCCAACTACAATATAAATCAGAGTTCTGTATCATCTAGAGTATTATACGATTGGCTTCCAGCCGATCGTGACTGCAGTATGTTTTATTTCAATAATACAGTATTGTGATCGATTTTTGAAAAAAAAAAAATTGTAACCCTGAACCATTTTTTTTACATGTTTCATAACTATTAGACACGAAAAAAGCAATAAGAATGTTCAGTCCGTCTGTCCGCCGTATGCAGTACGGCGTCCGTTGTACGCAAAATCGTTCGAAGGCTAGCAGCTCCCAAACGCTTTGAGATATTAAATTTAATTTTTTTTTTACGAATAGACTGGGTAGGCCGTTTGCAGTGACCAAATTCTTAGGAGTAGGGATATAAAATTTAGTTTGTCTATGAAAGTTGACAAACAAAGTTTGCTGAGAGTAAAAGTCTTGGATCATGAAAGTCGGGGGGGGGGGGGGGGATAAGATTTTTTCTAAAAAATCACGTCTCATATCTCAAGAACAGTTTAAGATAGATGCTTATAATTTTTACCAGAAGTAGGCCTAATAGAGGGTGAGGGTGTAGAAGGGGTGGGTGAGGGAGAGTGAAAGGAAAATGTTAGTGAAATCAAGCTGAAACTTGGTACCATATTCGAAAGATACCATTTTTTTATATATAAAAAAATGTTATCTTTTATCTGTTGTAGTGGTAGTGTGTTACAGGGGTGCGGGATGTTTGTCCTATCTATAGAACGGCTTAGGATACAATGTTGAAACTTTTTATGTATATTTAAAATAACTAGAAAAATAATTTAGACTAAACAAAATTTCAAATATCCATTAGAGTTCGGAAGGGGGGCGAAAATATGATCAGTCAAAATGGAAAGCATATGTGTACTTTCACGATTTTCGTCATATCGATTAGGCCTTCCCAAATATTTAATTCAATTTTATTCTATGGCTTGTTCATATAAAAACCTAGAAAGTGTATTCAGGAGTTTTTGAAATTCGGAGATGTAAAAGTAGATATTCTCTGCCATATCCCCTGATCAGACATCGAATCTTTTCACTTTCGCGGGATTAAGTAATAATCGCTGGAAACAGTTTTTTTTTCGTTTTTTATTCCATAAGAGGGTATAAGAGGGTTGAACACAGTCATAAGTAATTGAATTGGACTTTACTTTCACGTGCTGTATTCATATTTATCTATTATAACTCGTTTCAGAATTTTTAGATATTAAATTTGCAAGAAACCTAATAATCTCGAATCAACTGATCATATACTCCAACTTTGACCACACCCGAACTTTGACACGAAAAATAATAAGGTTTCGCCCAGACCATTGGCAGATTTTTTTGATTTTCTTATCATTGTTAAGAGTTAAACTGTTTGAAATCTATTCCATACACAATATTAGAAATAGCAATTAAAATGAAGCAGTGGGGGCGGGGGCTCCAACGCGCGGACCTGACATATATATATATACATGCACTACAAGAATAATCTAAATTAATATTTTTATAGTTGGCAAGTCAATAGCTCGATCCATATACGTAAATAGAACAATCTGTTCAAACATTATTCCAAAACTAATCAAAAATTTATCTATCAATCTATCTTTTAGTATGTATATTTATTTTGTATGTTTAATTAAAAGTCTTTCCATAATTATTAAAGCGCCTAAGAATCAACTTACAGTTTCCTCATTTTAATTACTCAAAAAGCTTTCCAATTTTATTAGTAGTCTTAACTAAATGATGAGTAGCTGAAACGCTTTTCGAAAACCATTTTAACTAAAGTAGAAAACAATAATATTCAAGAATGAAATTGTAACTAAAAGATTTATATGCGCTACTTTCACGAACACTGGTTTATTTTTGGCGATGTTTGTATGTGTGGTTCCATGGTGTAATGGTTAGCACTCTGGACTTTGAATCCAGCGATCCGAGTTCAAATCTCGGTGGAACCTTTCCTTTTTGTCAAACTTTAAAGTAGAATCCGGATGTGTCGGAATTAAATAAGCCAGAATTTGCATTACTTATAATACTTATTTTGCCCAGTATGATCCGTACAACTGAAATGCAGTAATGAGAACTGGAACAAATAAGAGTGCTGGAAAATAGTACTAGCAATAAGAACTCAACATGGATACCAAATTTTGAAATTGTTCTGAAAGAGTTCAGATTTTCTGATTTCAGCGTTAAGAGGATAAGCAATGCGGAATTATAAATTCCATTTCTTGTACCAGTAGTACAATTTTGAATAATAAAAAAATGATTTGATATACATATTTACAGTACATTCATATTGTAAATACATACTTTTCTCTTTTCTAAATTTTTTATAATATTATACCATACTATATATCTAATAAATAAATGAAGGCATTTTTATTGTTGCAAAAAAATTTATTTCTGCCCGTATGTTTGTTTATTTACATAAATTTGTTTTAAATATTTAACACTTCAACACGTATTATTCACTTCGGGTTATTTATAACCTGTGGTTAATTTCAGTTTTCCCACAGATTTGATACTATTCACCTGCGGTTGTCGTATTTAACCGGTGCCTCGTTGGTTTTGTAGCCAGTGATTAAAGGTACCCAGTAAAAATTTAACCGCTGGAAAAGTTCCGGTTTTCTACGATTCTCAGGGATTTAACTGTCTATTTGGCAAATTTTGTATTATTCACGATTGAAGTTATGACAAGATCTCGTTTGTGGGATAATTGGAGAGATTCTGACGAAGAAGACGGCTAGAGCTTCGCCAATACAAAATGGCACAAGGAATTGAAATCGACATATGGGACGAGAATGACTATTTCTGCGGATTCCAATTTACAAAGCCAACCGAATTGTTTCCTTTTCACCGTTCTCTACCTTCACCCCTTACACCAGTTTCCTATAGTTTTCTGATAGGGATGTTTCAGGCCCTGGTTCAACCATATGAGAAGTGATTTTTTATAAAAATTCTTATACCTTCTATGATCGATCCATCACCTCCCTAAAAAAATATATTCCGACCTATTCGCCCAATTCCTAGTCAGGAAGCAAGTATCAAGTTTCCTAAAACCTGTAAAAATTTCAAGATCATATCTGATACAGTTCATTAGACATACAAATTTAAATTCCATCTTCCTGAAACAATTCAGTATTGTAATTCAAAGTTTTTCTCACCCCCCCCCCCCCCATCCAGATGTTTAACTCTTTTCCAATCTCCTAGTATCCTTAGTTTCAGCCATCTGACATCAATCATTCAGGAGATATGGATTTTAGAATGTTTCAAGTATTTTGCCCGCATTGCTTTTTAGCAAATGAGTCCACTATCATAGTCAGTGGCGTGGCGTCCATGGAAGCAAGGGAAGCATTGCTTCCCTTACACTTTGCTGAAAAATAGTATATCTAAAATACGTTTTTCTTAACCATTTTTCCTTCAAGCCAATCTAATTTTATTTCAATACAGTCATTGTTAGCTTTAAGTTTCCAACCATTGTTGTAGAGACACAAGCCTAATCACAAACTATTACTACTAATGTACATGTTATCAAATGGTTCACGCGCAGAAAAATCGTAAAAAAAAATTTTACTTCATACATTTTCACAGTCTAAATAAAAGTTCGTAAGAAACTACACGCGAAAATCGCACACAGCCGACTTGGCAGCACCACGGCAAGCGAACAGAAACTCAGAAAAACACCCCGCGGAAAAGCAATGCATGTATGAGCATTGAAATCAGTTCGCAGCAAACTCACTGTGACGTCACACACACGCTGCATGGTGGTATAGCTCGAAGGAAGCAATGCAGATTATGCATCGCTGCACAATCTGCACGGGTCGTACTTGGTACAACACATTCTGGCTGCAGCGGAGAAACTTGCAGCGAGCAGAGATCTGATCAGAAATTGGTGCTACCAAAGTAGGATAGGAATTCTGATTGAAGTTTTGAATTGAATTGTGGTAAATAGTTCAATTGTACATATTTAATTTAGTTTTTAGATCACAGGAACCACTTATGGTATGTTAGGATGCTGAAACTCGGAACTTATATAAAAGTATGATAGTGGACCTGTCTGCAAAATGTACGATAAGGTTTGTGGCGTGTGTGAGTGGAGGGAAAGCAATGTCTTCGGAGTGCTTGAAAGTTGAGGTTGAAACATTCTAAAATTCGTATCTTCTGAATGGTTGATGTCAGAAGATTGAAACTTGTAGTTGTTTTAAGAAATAATAGGTAGCAGATTAATCAAGAGCTAAAATTTTGAATCAAAAGGTGGTGAGTAGGGGTTGGGGTAAAAAACTTTGGATAAGAATATCTTTCGAATCAATCAGGAAGGTATAATTTAGTTTGTGTATATAGGATATGCGGAGAAGCTCATTGAATATAAAACTGAGAAGTACACCACAAAAGTGGGGCCACTTTTAAAATATTTCATTTTTCTATTTCAAGAACCGTACCATGTATGATCTTAGAAACTTTACAGGAGTTAGGTCCAGTACAATTCTAACTGGGAAAACAAATTCTGGAGGTACTAGTGAAGGGGCTGATGGTGGGAGGGCGTGGAAAGGAAATAACATCAATTTTTATTTTTGAAAAACTACAAACCATAGAAAGGTTAAACAATTACTACATAGAGCTAATAAAGAGGTATCCTAGAAAAAATTAATGTATGGTGATTTTTTATGTCTCAAAAACGGCTTATGAAGAAGAAAGTTGGAGCTTAGTACGTATATGAAGTAATTAAAGAAAAAAAATTGATTTTTATTAGCATTGAGTAAAACAATTGTCCGTGAAAAGGGATTTTTCCACATTTCCACGATTTCGTTATATATTTATATTGGACATGCCGAAATAAATTTTACTTTTGCGAGCACCTAGAAATATTTTTTTCTGATTTTTCGATATCCAACCTCTCAGGGTGTGTAAAAAGGTTGTGTACATTTTCAAGAATTTTTATATATTGGGTCTAATGAGATATTTAATTCACTCTGATATAAGCATTTTTAACGAATTCTGAAAAACTTTTAGGGTTAATGAGATCAATTTGTATTATTTTATTATTATTATTTATTTCTATTGACTCTTCCATTCCAAAAAATACGTAAAAAATAAAAAAAAATCTGCCAATATGTAGGTACTATGATCGAAACTTTATAATTTTTTTGATAGAAGTCCGGAAAGCGTTTAATGATGAGCTAGGTGTAGGTGACTGCGACTGACAGCCTAAACACCAACGTGCTAAATAGCCTCCTAGATCCCTGCTGTGTGCTAATGGAGGAGGTTCAATCAATATGCAGTAAATTGATAGGTAGAATAATAATAATAAAAAATTGTGGATATTAACCAATTGCTTCCCCTTGTTGAATTATCACGCCACGCCACTGATCATAGTATTGCAAATGTTCCAACTTTCAGCCTCCTAATATAAGCAGTTGCTGAGATCTGGAAACCAAAATTGTTCATCCAAAACCAACCCCTCCAAAATGTACCACTTGTAGGGGTTTACCCATTCCACTTATCATACAAATATCAACGTAATATCTCAAACAGTTTCGCGTACGGCGTCTACGGCGGACAGTTTTTCGCTTTTTTGGGGTCTACTAGTTCTAAAACGTGAAAATACAAAATTTCAAGGTAGCAATTTTTTTTTAAATTCCAGGTCGATAACAACACTTTATTATTAAAAATAATAAAGTAAAATTATAAAGTAGATCTTTACTGTGTGCATAAGGGTTAATATCTACTTAATCATCACTGTGATAAACATTTGGAAAATCGAGATAAGAGATATCAAGTTACTATAATACAGTAACAAAAACATAACACGCAAAATTAAAAGATAGTACCACGTAGTTTGTTCTACTACACTGAAAATGAGAATCGTATCGGTTTAACGAGCAATTTTAGCGCGATAAAATATTAGACTACGAAATTTTGTCTAATATGAATTACCTACTATCAAATTTACGCATTGCGTTTGATTGAACTTTGTCGGAATAATTTTACGTTTTATGGCTTAGTTTATTTGTTGCTCTGGTGATAAGAGAACTGATTATGAAATTTTATCTGTTAAATTTTTTAAAAATTTCGGCTAATCACACTTATAAGAAAGGTTTGCATAGAATGTGATGTGACAAATGAATCAAACGTTTTAATCTAAATTTAATCTAATTATGTTTTTGCAATATTGAAAGTTTGTGATAAGGAATCAAAGATGAAATTAATTTCTTAATATTCTTGTCACTTATGGTTTTATATTTCACCTTCAGTTTGAGTATTAGCTCGCCTTTAGTAGATCATTTTTGTCCAATCCAAAAAAGTTTTGTGATTCTTTTCACTTCTTGATGCGGTCTCCGAATGTAGTTTTCACTGGTAGACTGTTTTTGGTCGAAATGTCCTAAATATGAAAGATATTTATTCAATGATTTCAATGGAACATCCTTGCTGATGAATTGTAACTGGACTCATCAAGTACATACCGTTGTATAAGTTGCTGGTTCTCTGCAACGTAAGGTTATTCCTGGTCAAACCTCCCATATTCAGTCGTTTCGGAAACTGATAGCAGTCAAACCTTTTTTCTACAGCCAGAACAAACTTTTACTGCTAAAGTCAGTGGTTCTGTAGCAATCATCATTGTTAAAAAGTTCGTATATCCGATGGTTTTGACAATACAGTTCCGAAGTTGAAACGGACTGTGGATACTGAGGGATATCAAGTTCTCCCACACTGGAAAAGTATTACTTCTGATATCATTGCGACAGTGCAGGACTTTTACAGTAAGGATTATATCGACTTCGCATTGCATATTACTGCAATTTGATCACTTGGTTAAACAGTGTAATGCTGTTATGACACTGGCTATTTAGCGGCTATTTCTTAAGTGCAATAAAAGTACAATAACTGCCACATCGTGCGACAAGGCGAACAACATTAAAAGAAAGAGATACCACTCTTTCCGACGCTAGCGGCATCTAGTAACCGAAATTAACAACTGCATTGTTAAGAAAAATACCGATTTTAGCGCGTTTCATAACATAACATGGCACTTTCCACAATTTATACGTACCGAACTGTTAAAAACAAGTCTGTAACAGTTCTAAAATCCATCGTAGGAGGATTTTTCTTGGATTAAGTGCTAGAATGTTGCGAAACATTGCTCGAATGCGCTATGTTGCGGCTAGTTTTTGAAAGTACTCACTTTTAGTGGTGTGCAAAAAGTAATTATTCGTTATTAAGTATTCGTTACTTGAAAGGAGTACCGAGTACCGAATACTACTTTAGAAAAGTATTCGCTACTAACCCCACTAAAAAAAAATTCCCGCTTCTGAGCGGATCACCTACTATTTACGTCATTAGCGGAATCTACAACGGTTCGCTGTTGTCGTTAGCTTCTCACATTGTGTTGGTACTCAAATCCCAAAAATTCCCTCGCCTGAGCGGAGGACTTTTTTTTGTAGCTTCTCACATTGTGTTTGGTACTGAAATCCCAAAAATTCTGAGCGGATGACCTTTTTTTTTTGCTCACACGAATTACTCAATAAAGTAACGAATACTAAATTGAAAGTATTCAGTAATTATTCGTTACTCCAAAATAATCGTTTTGCACATCACTACTCACTTTATACTACTCGGACTGTCTCTCTCACACCAAAGTCTAAATTGTATGTTACATCTTCTATCCCTCTCCATTTGGATTTATGTACTAACCGCTTTAAAGCCGCAAAAATAGCCAGTGTCATAACTGCATAATACTAGCTTTTCAAATAAATGAGGTCGTTGGATTTCTTTGAATATCAGCCCTTCGTTCTTCAAGATGACTGGAATCGAATTTAACCTACACTCCATCCGGTTGGGATTTATAATCGTGGTGAGGGTAACAAGACATTAAAAATATAAATTTTAGAAATCTTTAGCGATTATGTGCAACATGATACTAGCCGTTCATCTACATATTCCAACGTTATTTGATAAAATTCTTAATAGACAAGTTTTCTAATGCTAGAAAGTTCATTATTTTTCGGATAGATCGACCGGTCAATATACAAACCGTTAAAATTTTTTATTTGAGCAAGCACAGAGAGAAATTGAAAACTACTACAGAATCTAATTTTTTGCCACTGCCCACGGTTAAAATATTTGCGAATATCGGCAACTAACGAACTTTTATTTGAAAGTCTTTCTTAATGTCTATACTTAAATTAAATTATAATGAGTTCCAGAAGTTGAGTGATAAACATATTTTTTTAAGATTCGTATACAACAGGTCACGTACTGGCAATGAGTTCGTTTTTAATGTACGAAGTTTTTTTTTTTCTTGAGTCAGATGTGTTTAACACCATGAATCATAGAATAATAGATTGCGACACACGCACCTTTTGTGACGTCACTAAGAACGTTCGACTATGGTTGCATTCTCCACTATATGCCTCTACTAAATGTATCGTCTTAGCAACCGTTTATTATTTATTAATTTATATGAAAATGAACGCTCTTGATGACGTGATGCGCAGAACTTTAACCATTTTCTTCGCTAACTGTCGCAATCTCATTTTCTTTGATTCATGGTTTAACATGCTTTCGTGACAAGGCGGCAACGACACAACTCTAGCAAATAGTATAAAAACCGAACAAATACGGGAAATATACTACGTACCTACATGGAGGATTGAATCCAGATTTAATCCTCTAAAATCGCTTCAAGACGCAGATCGGATTGGAATGAGATCGACTCGATCCGAACCAACTTCTCGACCCTGATCATGTTTCGGTCTTTCGATTCGGTGTTGTCATATACGCGATCCAAATTTCGATCTTTGGATTCTCTGAGAATTTTGAAATTATATTTAATTTTCCATTTCCATTATGCATTTACGGTCCCGCCAGATATTTTCCCAATCATAATTCATTCTCCTTTTCGGTTTATTTACTTTTATATCCTTTTTCACAACTTTTATATTTTACAAGCAACGTTGGTCCAAACGTCGGCAATTCTCGATGACTTCAACAACTACAACTATTGTCGTCAGTGAAAAAAACTAATACACAGCAATATATTTTTTAGTATAAAGTACCTCAAATTCGCCCCCATTTTACTTTATTATTTTAATAATAAAGTATTTTAAAGTCCGATTGTTTTTTCGACATTTATTTGGAAATTTGGATTGATTCGTAATAGGAAGTTCCGATCGGAGACGAGTAGAAAACTTTTCGAATTCCAAAATCGGAATTCCAATCGTAATGTGGAATGAAGCACCAATATAATCCACTCATAATTTTCAAAACTGTACATAATAAAAACACAAACTTTTTCCGAGTAATAATTGTGTTCCAATTTATTTTCTTTTTGTTTTTACTAATTTTTTTGTTGTAGTTTTTCAATGTTTTCTTGTGTAAATAACTTAAGGGGGTAGATGCACTTAGAATTTTTGAAAAATCGATTTTTTTTTTTTTTTCATTTTCTTAAAGTATGATGTTTCAAGAATATTGTCTGAAAATTTCAAGTCAATCCGATGAATAGTTTTCAAGATATTTAGTAATTACTGAAGCAACATTCAACCTCTCGGTTGTGAATAGAGCAGGTAGCGGAACTTTAAACGCGTTTTTATCAAAACTGTGTTTTTACATTCGGTGCCCAATTTAACTCGAAAACCATTGGGTGGATATTGATGAAATTTTAATATTATCTTTTTGGCATTAAGAACTAGTCTTTAATCGAAGGATATTGATTTTTGTTAACAATTACTATATTTTTTAAACAATTAACTTTTAACATTTTATCGAAAATCAGAGTCCAAAGTTTCGAATGCCACCATTTTGTAAATTTTCAAAAAAAAAAAAAAAGCTTCGATTAAAGACTGGATTTATTATTAAACTAAAGGTTTCACCTTGGTTTTTCGAATTCAGATGATCCAGAAGGCTGTTGTGATGGACACCGCGAAGTACTACTCGCGGGAGAGGATCCAACCGATATGGCGATATTTTGATAAATAATATGTATTTTTTTTTTTTTTTTTCATAAATGTTAAGTTAAAGCATTGTATAAAAACTCTGTATAATTTATTTTGTAAAATAAACTTAATTACTGTAAAAAAAAAATTTTTTAAAATAGGCCTTTTTTTACGCTTCTGAGTGCATCTACCCCCTTAATGAAAATTTGAAAGCCATTTATAATAATACATAAATAATAATTGAGATAGTAATTAATTTATAGAATTTACTATTTTTTTTATTATCGACAAAATTGCTACCAACTTGCTTTGTATTTTTATCTACGATATTAATTTTATTTATTTTCAAATTTCTTTATCATAAAAAAAGAAGAAACGAAACCCCTAAGCTATTTAAAAAGAACAAAAGGCATACAAACAATATAACAATGTTTGCTTTTATGCTATTTTTTACTTTAAACTATTTAAAAACTTTCATTATTATCATAAAATAGATCATTCCAGAAAGAAATCACATCAATTATTGAAAATACAATTTTTCCTGTCTGTGATAATTTAAATTGATGGGTTTGGATGGCTATAATATATTTTATTTTATTTTATATAAACATTAAGAGCGTGAATAAAATGCATCAGACATGACTATTTTGAAGGTTCTATACAATTTCTGGTTGTTTTATTTTATATTTTAAAAGAATCACGTATATGCGTTATTGTTGTGTAATATTTTAAACAGGAAAGAGAACGTTATCCTCGTACATTGATATAATAAATAGTATTACATTTTTGCTTTGACAATTTTGCTGATGAAAATTTTTTATATAAGATTTTAAATTTTGCTTTCTCGTTTTCATATGGTTCGGGCCTATTACGAAACTCAACTCGATCGAAAAAATCAAATTCTGCAATTATAAAACTCGATCGAGTGAAATAAAAAGAAAAGAATGTCAAATTCACTCGACTGCTGGAAATGAAGTGACTTCAAATGTCGAGTTTCATAATATCAACATTAGAGTAGACTTCAAATGTGAGTCGAGTTTCGTAATAAGACCGTTTGTATGCTTTTTTGTATACATAAACTAAGTCTAATAAAATTAATTAAATCTAAACCAGTTAAGTCGGTTTTTATTTTAGGGTGTTCTTTATCGTTTTTAGAAAAATATTCTCTGTAAAGTTTAAACAATAATAATAATATTTTTCGAATAATTTTTTTTTTTTTTTAGGGAGATGTGTGTTCATATTTGTTTTTGCTTTGTTTAAATCTGTAATTTATTATAAATATACATACGGCCTCCAAGAACGAAGTGACGAGTATGAGATTTAATTTACAGCGGCACAACATTTAAACAAATTGGAGAGAGCGTATAGTTTTCAATAAAATGAAAAATTTAAAATGTATATGGTTTTAATTTAAAAAAGTACATAATAAAAAAGACTATTACTCAACACACTATAAAATTAAGAGAAAATATTTTAAAAACAGACAATAAAATGAATATTACAATGTATGTTTAAACTTTTTAATGCTAGGCTGTTGGTCGTCTCCGTCATCAGCATTTTCATCTAGTCATTCGATTACCAATTTCTTTGCTTCCTCCCACGAGAATCCTTCGCGACCGAAATGACCGTACGTACTTGTACGTTGGTAGATTGGCTGGCGGAGATTCAAGTCTCTGTGTGGAAAATGAAAGGAAACGAAAAAAAATTAGTTTTATTTTCTACCAGAACTATTTCCAAATTATTTGGCCACATCTTCAGATTAAACTCTCGACATGCATAGCTTTCGGTGTAGCAAATAATTTAAAACAAACATCATGAAAAAATTACTTGTATTACTCACGCTAGGTTTAGGCTACGAGCAGATTTTCGTTACTTTCTCAATGCCATAAAAAGTATTAAGTTCGTACGTAAGAAAAAAAAATTTCTTAAAAATAAACGGGGATAAAAATCGAGCGGATTACTGTTACATTTGAGAAGACTTAAACCCGATTATCACTAGGTTCTTATCAATAGAAATCTAAGGAAATATCAGCACCAATATGCGATAGATCAAATAATGCATTAAGTGAAAATTAGTTAACTATCCTACCTAGCGACTATAAGATAGGGTTGAACAAGACACGAACAGTATACTGCCCAGCTTGTCCTGACAATTGGAAATGGCATTTAGGTCATCGTTTTATCACTCGTGACTTACAGCAACTAAAACTGATACCTGAAAAAGGAACAGTGGCCCAGATACGTGAGGATTTGACAGAAATATTTCATAGCTATCAACGCCAACGACAGGCAATGATCCGATGTATTAAGCTCATAATAGAGATAAAAATAACGGAGACGGCAAGACGCCGTTTCATCAAATTCGACGTCATAAGCTGTAGCACGCGGCAAATGGCCATCTAAGGAATTTCTTCTCCAACAAGTGATATTTTACAACATCTTGGGTCGCTCCTGTTGGCGAGAGTCAATCAAAGTCCAATGTCAATTGATTGACTCTCACCTAGAGGCTTGCCGAAGTTTGTGTACAATGGCTGCCCCAAGTTCAATGAAAGCTAAATGGAGGTATATAGAAAAATTGCAAATGAAACCAAATCCAATGAACAGAAATATAGCACCATTTAACACCGCTAGACGTAAGAGACAATTACAAACTCAATTTGGAACATTGCATATGAACCAGTGCGATGGGTAGAACGCGCTAAAAAACACATCCTTCAAACTGAATGGGTTCAGGCACCGATGGTAAAACTAAACTCGTTTGCAAGACCGCGTAGAACAAAAGTATTGCGAAAAAAAGAAGCAAACTGGATAATAAGGCAGAATCTTTCTCATATTTTCCTTCGTAAGTAACCAAGTAAAAAAAAACAAGTTTTATTAAAATAAATTATTAAAAAATTAACAGATACTCACTTTACAATTTTACCGGGTCGTAAATCGAAATTCCTCTTGATAATTTGTAGCAACTCCTTTTGTGATTTTTTCGACGTTCCATAATCGAATACGGTAATCGATAACGGTTCAGCAACACCAATAGCATACGATACTTGAACTAGACATCTCTTACATAGACCCTCCTTAACCAACGACTTGGCAACCCATCGTGCTGCATACGCTGCCGATCGATCGACCTTTGTAAAATCTTTACCAGAGAAAGCACCGCCACCGTGAGCACCCCATCCGCCATATGTATCTACAATAATTTTTCGCCCGGTTAAGCCGGCATCACCCATCGGTCCACCAATTATAAACAATCCGCACGGATTAATATGAACGACAGTATTGGCATCGAAATATTGTGACGGTATAACTTCTTTAATTACTTTGCTCATAACCTCTGCACGAAGATCGTCGAGTGTAATTTTTTCTGAATGTTGCAATGATACTACAATTGTATGAACACGTTGCGGAACGCATGCACCTTGATCGAAGAGGTATTCGCATGTAACCTGGAAAGCAAACGAAAAGATGACATTGTTAATATGTGAAAAGAAAAGAGCTCGATTCGAAATTTTTTACGACAATTCTCAGAAAGATCGTTGACATCATAGGCTCTCAAGAGTAGCAAATAATCTTACATTGTAAGCATCATGGAATTATTAGGTGCGTTTTTTCAACTAGATCAGATCAAATTGAAAAAAAAAAACAACGATGTGGATCATCCCAAAAGCTAATTTAGCAGGGTTAACAATGCTGTTTGTAAATGCCTCGCATAAACAGTGAGCTACCCTGGCGACAATGTTTCGCATACTGTACGACGAAACGGCACTGTACAAAGATCATAAAAAAACTTTTTCAATAATTTTGTACATTCTGTCTCTATCTTACACATGCACTTGCATTTCCGTACAAAATGTATTGATTTACCTCGACTTTTCAATGATCATATTGAATTTAGTGCCAAATGGCATGGCGCCATCTGTGAAATTGCTAAAATAGTGGACATTTAATAAGCTTTAAAAGCACAAAATTGATCCATAAATGATCCCATTTTGATTTTAAATCATCTCTTTGTTGTTGTTTGCAATGTAAAACAAATGATCTTGATCCAATTGAAAAAAACGCATCTATTGTTTGATTATTATTTTTTTTTAAATTGATAGTAAAAACTTACTTGGGTCTTGGAATCTGGACGCGCCCACCAGAACACTCCTTCTCGCCTTAAATCGGCTATTTTTTGGTTTAATTTGTGCGCAAGAGTTACCGTGAGGGGCATACACTCTTCCGTTTCATCGGTAGCATAACCAAACATAATACCCTAAATTTTTAGAGAAAAAGAAAATAATTTTTTTTTTAATATTTTTTCACATACATCAAGAACACGAAAAAAAATAAAAGCAAAAGTATTAATGATTTGAGTGAAGCGTTAACATAGAAAGTAAGCATGCACTTCAATGACATTTCCTTGACGGCCGATTTCTTTAATGAATATTGTGTTTATAGCAGTTTTGCTTTTGATTTAGATTTCCATTATCACCAAGTGAGGTTTACGAAGTTGTGCATCAACTGATGAAAAAAAAGGATTGTTCTTTGACATTATTTTACTTTTTCTTAAGAATCTTGTATCTTGTATTTTGTATTGTACGTTAAGACAAAACACATGGGTTTATCATAATTTGATCAAATGCGACAAATTTAAGTTAAGTAGCTTTCTCAAAAGGAAATGCACAACTCCACAGTTTTGACCACTACCGTATAATTTTGAATGAAGTTGAAATAAAAGCGTATATCCATGCGTGAAGAGCTAAAAGTAACTTACACGCCACCTATTCCTTATTCATCAGCGAAATGACATTGAATTGATTGGTTAGTATTTAGAAATAATAAAATTATAAAAAAGCGATTCCATGCGAGCATGATATTCAATAAAATTCCGAAATTTTTTATTTAATTTGGTTCTTTAAAAAAATTTGATAAAATTAAATTTTGATTCAGACTCACGTCATATTCTCTTCGACTAATCGAATATCATCCTGACTAAACGCAATAAAATAAAGCGATAAAATAGCAAAAGGAGAGCTCTCTATGTAACAGAAAAACGAAATTAATTGTGTAAGAATTATGTAAAAAAAAGAATAGACAACAAAACTACTAGTGATATAGAAATAGAGCATTTAATTGAAAGCTGCTTCTATCTATCTGTCTTCTGACCTGATCGCCAGCACCGATTTCCTCGTCAGGACGATTTATGTGAACTCCGGCTGCAATTTCGGGGGATTGTTGGTCCAAAGCTAATAATACGTTGCATGTTTTGAAGTCGAAGCCTTTAAAAAATTTATCAGAATTTTTTTTTGATTTTTTAGAGAAAATTTGTACAAGGAAAATAATTTTTGTTTGATTTTGTTATATTTGTTTTTAATTTATCGACTTTGTATTGTTTGGCTGGATATAGCAATATTATGAATTTTTTGAATTTAAAAATTATGGGTTTAGACGTGCGACGAAAGTTGCATTGACTGCACCGTGCAGGAAGTCTCTCAGTCGACATATTAACAAAAAAAAATTACCGCCATCTTAACTACAGGTAAAAAATTCTTAGCACGACTTACACTGATCCGAGAAGTTAATCAATCGGTGCTATAGATATTCAGAAAAATGTTTTATCGATGTAACTGCCACCGCCATGACTGACCTAATCCAAATATCGCTTTTGTGGTGAGTGACTTGTCCTAAACCACAAAAATTTAGTTACGACCTTAAACATGTTTTCGAATAGTATTTGTTCATGACTTCTGCCTGATTGGCAATTTGGATCATACTTTTTTGTCCTCAAGTATGATCCAAATTGCCAATCAAGCAGAAGTCATCAAGTCAAAAACATATGCTATTCGAAAACATGTTTAAGGTCGTACACAAAGCTCATCGAAAAGTAAAAACACATTTTACACCGATTTATGGATTCATTGATGTATACAACCTCCACGGATGGCTCACCAAGTGAAGAGTATACGTGAAGAAGAAGAAACTGAATTTGCAGTGATAGCCGTTAGGCCGTTATGCAGTCCTTTGAGAGTTCAAGCAACTTGTCGTGAGATATGAATAAAATAAAACGATTGAATTCTGTTGGCCAATTCATTGACTTACAACTCACATGGTTTCCAGATCAGTTGATTAAGCAGAATTGAATTATAGTGTGATTTGATTTGATTTGAATTGATTTATAGTGCAATTTGCAATTAAACAGAATAAGGAAGAGGAGTACGTTTGATGGCAATATGAGTGTGAAAATCCTCCGTATTTCAATTCTTGGAACTTTATGGCCGTTAGAATAATTTCGAATTACCTTTTTAACATGGTTTGAAATTGTTATGCAATTGATATTAAAGGAATTTTTGTATGGATATCTCTTTGTGACCGAAACTCAATCTTAAATATTGTTTAAGTCTTAAGGCTCGTGTACACTAGCAAGCAAAACTTGCTAGAGTTACTCAAAGGCATTTATTACTGCATGACTACACGGTTCCGAAAGCGTATTTGCCCAAGTTTTTGCTCTAGCCAGCAAATGTTTGCCTTTTCAAGCCAGTTGTCAATGTACATGGTACTTGCGAGAGTTGAAATCTCGCAAGAAAGTTCCGATCGGTTCCGAAATGTGTCAGCAAGTCAGTAAGCTGCATTGGAAGTGAGGTTAAGTTCAGTTTTAGGTGTCATAGTTCTATAGTTTACGTGCGAAATATGAACGGAAAATCCAAGTCGAGTTCCGAGAACACGTTTTTGTTCATTGGAACTTTATCCAGAGTTGTGGTATTTTTCATTTTTGTTTTGACAGTTCAACGAAACTTTGATGATGTACACAGAAGAGCAAGTTTTACTTGCTAGATTATTGTAGAGCTACTTGATAGAGTAAAATTGCTGCAATTTGTCAGATAATGTAAACATCGCACCAAATTACTCTAACAAGAAATGTCGCAAGTTACTTGCTAGTGTAGGCGAGCCTTTATAGATCAAATTGACAACGGTTTATATGAATACAAGCAACCTATTTTGCCAGATATTGAAAAGGTGTACCTAGATTGTACTAGTATATTTCCCGGCTTTAAATGGTGGAAATTTTTTGGTAATAAATGTCAGGTGTTTGCATGAGAGCCACTCAAAGAAATGTGGGTATTTTCTTTAATAGCAGTTCGCCGATACATTAAACTCTGAACGAACTCGTGTAAAATTCGAGTTCCAAAATTTTTAAATAAACAGTGCAGGAAAAACGCAAAATAAAATCTGAATAATTTTAAATTACTGGCTTGAAACATTCTTAAACAATTATGAGCCAATATTGGTAAATATGTTTTAAAAATTTTGGAACAACAGTTACCCGAAGGTGTGTATGAGAACTTTGCTCGTTAACGAACTTATATAGTATGTAAGTTCCACCAAACATCCGAATTCTAAAATTGTAGACAGACGGACGGGCAGAAAGCGAATTGAGAGGTTTGGGCACAACTGAAATGAAAATGGAAGTAAATTGCAAACAATTTAGGCCTTTACAATTTAAGACGATAGATAATATCTGCTAAGTGATGACTGAAAATATATCTGACCATATAATTAAATATTCATTGTGTGATATATAATAACAATTTATGTTTTGGTTAAAATGAAAGTTTCTTTTCTGTTCTCTGTATCATGCAACAAAAATGTCTTCATCCGTCTTACGAAATTTGTAAAATTATCCCTAACACATGCACGTGCAATATATCTCCGTATATATAAATCATTATTACCTAAATCTAAGAGTAAAATGAATTTTATAACCCGAATTCGACTTCGTTATTTTTCCTCGTCGTGTCTTCCGATTGCGGGTGTATATTCCCACTTACGCTATGTAAATATAATTCCCCAATTTATTAAAACTAATGACCACATTTTCATGACTGTAATAATAGGACTATATTTAAAAACGACCCATTCGATTATTCCAAAATGAAAATTAACAAAACAGTACATAAAAAAATTTTTTAAAATTGTTTTAAGTGTTGGGACAACACAATCCGTGTACTGAATAGAATATTTTATTTGCAGGCACTTAACAACAATTAATGAATAGAAAATAATCGGGACAATCAAAATTAATATTTTTCAGTTTTTAAAAAAAAAAAAAAAATTTGGTAAATAACAAAGTTTGAAATGAAATGCAAATTATAAGAGTAATAAAAAAAATACGTTAAATCATTTTTATATGAATTTTTGTTTCAGAAAAGAAAAAAAAATAATTATAAAGTAATAAAAATGTCGTTTTCTTAGTACCTGATCGCCTGCACCGAGATCATCTTCTGTCCGATTAACGTGTACCCCATTCGCAATGTTGGGCGATTGTTGTTCAATTGCTATCAGAAGATTTGTGGTTTTCCAATCGAAGCCTTTTTTTTAAAAAACAATTTTTTTTTTATTTTTTCACGAATAAAAAAAAAAATTGCGCGCCCCCAGAAACAGATTTTTTTTTTTTCAATAACGCGTTTTGTTCGTTTTGGTGTGTGTGTGTTTGTTTCGAGTGGAGGAAGGGAAAAAAACATAAAAATAAATAAATGAAAGTTGCATAAATAAAGAAATTCGCGAGAGGAATTATGTTAACTAACTATCGATAAAATATTAAATTCATTTGGTTTTTCGGCAATAGCTCTACTGAATAGTTTTACGATAACAATTCTTATACGATTTGAGTGGTTCTTTTAGTTTTCAATTTATGAGAAGATACAAAGAAAAGATTTTACATACCTTTAGAGGAGTCATCGTAGCCAATGTGTTTGATTGTTTCGCGAACAACTTTTTGGTAGTCAACAACTGCTTTTGATGTAATTTCTCCACATAGTAAAATCATTCCTGTTTTGGCAACGGTTTCTGTAAAATAAAAAAAAATGAACTGTTTAAATAAATTACAAAATTAAAATTAAGACTGTTCATTTGTCCTCTACTCTTGTTGCTCTGAAAAAATATAATTGTTTCGAACTAATTGAAAGGTTTCGGAGATAAACGACTCAACGTCAGCTACAAAAATTGTTAAATCAGAGTCGTATAACTTTGAACTATATTTAAAAATAAACTACAACATCGGTTGTATTAGAAATTTCTCGCTCTCAGTTCTTTCTAGTCTCGACAGCTTCAGATATAACAATTTTAACTATATTAAAACTTTGTTATATTATTTTAAAATTCAATTTCTGTATATTAAAAGTGTCAAATAGAACTATTTGTTTAGTGGTGAATACATTTTGATCCAGTTACACATGGTTTAACTCACCGCGACATTCAGAAAAGAACATAAACATTGTATGATAGTCGCACTTTTAATAATTGACAATATTCTAATGAAAAATAAAAGATGCAAGAGCATTGTAAGTTTGACCAAGACACGGCTGCGGTGGAATATGAATAAGCGATACATAATTACGATTAAATCTTGATGAAAAAGGACAACGAAGAAAATTTCAACAATGTAGATGACACCAAGAAAAGACGGGAATAAACCAGTGACTTATAAATTGAACCCAAAGTGCACAATTATACCTCAAGCCATAGACGAGGAATCAATAGCTGTGAAAACACATACAGTAGAATCCCGATTAACCGATGTCCGTTTATCCGATGTTTCGATCAAACGAGGTAGTCTAGGCTTCCGATGTTTTCGGTTAACTATTGCTTTTTACCTCGAATAATATTTCTTTATACGATTTTCACAAAATTTAAGTAGGTTTTTATGTGTTTTGCAGAATTTTATTGCCCTGTATTAAAATTTTTGCATTACGCACATTTTGATTTTCACAAAAAATACGTTCTACTAAGGCTTTGGAAGAATATTTAATTATTCGAGGTTTTAGGTTATCCGATGTGGGTCTACTCTCGAGTAGACCCGATTAACCGGGATTCTACTGTACTTACTTACTTACGATGGCGCTACAGTCCAAATCGGACCTTGGCCTCCTGGATGTGCCGCCTTCAGCCCTCTCGGTTCAGTGACCGCGTCCTCCAGTTTCTACATCTTAGAAGTGACTTGCTGTCTGCGTCGATAGAGTCCTCCCAGCGCTTTCGTGGTTTTCCAACTGGTCTTTGTCCATAAACTTTTCCCTTTAGTGTGCTTTATTTTTCTGTGCACATTTTTGTTTTTAATTATTGGAAGTACCGAATAATACGTCTTATTTGCATTATCATTATTCTTCTTTTAATTCTATGGGTTCGCTTCCATCCTTCGATATATTTGCCCCGATATATACAAAGTTGTCTACGTTTTCTAGGTTGAAATCTCCTATTGTAAAATTTTGTCTGATTGGCATGTTTTTTTCTAGTTTGTGTCATAACTTTGATTTTGTTTTCGTTAATACGTAGAACAACTTCCCTTGCTACCGAATCAAGGTTTACAAATATTTCTTTGGATCTTGCAAGTGCATTTATGTCGTCGGCATATGCTACGAGTTGTGTGGATTTAAACCAGTATTCGCTTGGTGTCAACGGACCGTTTCCGAACAAAATATTCAAGGGTCAAATTGAAAAGCATTGGTGCCAGGCCATCACCTTGTTTAAGCCCGTTGTCAGTTCTAAAGCTGGAAG
Organism: Beris chalybata; assembly: GCA_949128065.1. Taxonomy (NCBI): domain Eukaryota; kingdom Metazoa; phylum Arthropoda; class Insecta; order Diptera; family Stratiomyidae; genus Beris; species Beris chalybata. Next base: position 94,446,363 of record OX421897.1, read on the forward strand.
TCAGATCATTTTCCCTTCTGACTTGTGACAGAGAATCGGTCATTGTCATTTTTGTAAGCCGAACCAGTTTCGGTGGAACTCCAAAATCCATCATTATCTTATACAGTACGCGCCTGTCGATACTGTTGTATGCCTGCTTGTAGTCCACAAATATCTGGTGCACATCTATGTTAAATTCCCAGCACTTTTCAAGCACCTGTCTAACTGAGAATATTTGGTCCGTGGTCGATCGCCCAGCTCTAAATCCGCCCTGGTATTCACCGATTACTTTGTCAGCAAAGGACTTAATTTTCTTTTCTAGAATTTTTGTCAAGATCTTATAAGACGTACACAACAGGGATATTCCTCGGTAGTTTTCACAGCAGAGCTTGTCACCTATTTTATAGATTGGGTATATGCATAGAGCTATATGTATAATGGAGACAGCGTGCAGCGACTGCTTTGAAGCCGGAGGTTTTCTCGCAAAGGACCGGCGATATTAACTATGCTACTATCAGCATCTGACTCACATGTATGTTATACTCCGGCATTGAAAAGGAAAAAAGCCCAACCTTTAAATACTTCGCTACTATTTGCATTTCACTGCCATCGGGCATGAAACGCTTCATACAAAAATGTTCAATTTTGCATCAAAATGCTTTAAAGTGCTTTATACAAAAACGGCGTCTTGCGATCTCCGTTAGTTATAGCTCTATGAGTATATGATACTCCTGTGCCAATCTTCAGGAAGTGTTTCTTGTATCCATATGTCCGAGATCAATCTGTGTAGGAGATGTGGTATGCAGGTGTCGCCTGTTTTCATAAGTTCAGCTGGAATTTGATCAGTGCCCGGCGCTTTGTTGTTTGGGTGGTACCTCAGGGCTGTTTTTACTTCTTTGAGTGTGGGAGGACTCGAAGAGGATGCTTACTCAGCTGTTACCTCGGCTGTTATTATGTCTGCTGCTGCTGTTACCTCGGCTGTTATTATGTCTGCTGCTGCTGTTCATGCGGATGATGGGCTCGGGTTGAGAAGGTTTTCAAAATATTGTGCCCATTTTAGTTTTATCTCTTCCGCATTACTTTTAATGTTGTCTTCTGCATCCTTGCAGAGGGTCGTCTTCGGTTGTATCCTTCATTCATCCTTTTAACTAGGGAGTATGCGGCTCGTGTTGTATTACATACTATTAGTGAGAAATAGTCAGTCCTACGCGAGTTTGGCCACATAAGCTGTGATATTTATACAGAGAAAATCATCGGAGAAAACTAAGGTGACTTTAGAATCGAATGATTACAACTTTTATCGGTTATTTTCAAGTTAGCTTGGCGCACAGAATAATTGATATTCTAGCGAAGTTTGACAAATGACAATGCTTCAAGAGTTCTTTTATCCTGTGTGACAGGGTGGAAGAAACTAATTCCAGGAAAACATTGAAGAAGAGAAAATAGAAAGGATTATTTCATAATTTAATCCGTAGATGTATTCACACAACAAATTGATTTAAATTCGAAATCCGTCGTACTGAAAACATTTTTGGGTGTAAGGTTTCGATGAAATAAAGAGGTAATAGAAGGTACAACCGACATTTGGTTCGATTCCAGAGGAAATCGCGAAAAACAGAAAAACGTTGGAATGCAAAGTGTCGATAGGCAAGTTCACATTTAACATAAAATATATAAGCGTCTTAAGTGCGTTGATCAACAGATGGCGTGGTCACTGTAGTCACAACCAAAATTTGATTTCATCGTCGTCCCAACGAAGTCATCCAACACATTGCAATTGATAAATGTTTATCAAGTTAAGTTAATCTCACTTAAATTAATGCTGAAAATAACACCCGCACCACTATAAAAAGTCATAAAAAAATAACTTTGCCAATATTTTGCATTCTTGTGTAACTCGCAATCTAAATATAGAAAGTTTTGCATTATGCTCGAACTAAAAATAGAAGCTATGAGACGAAAGTGCGATATAGAAACGCAGCATAATTCGATGGTGCCCACGACGTTGTTTCTGCCTGATTATTGGATACACAGCCATTCATTTCTGCTCATACCTTGTTGGTATTTTTAGAAGTTTGAAAAATGCTTGAAGCATTATTTCAACTGTATACGCTTTTTTCCGCGACTGAGCTATTTTTGATCTATTCATTTTTATTTGAGATTTGCGTGTGTGTGCTATGATCTTACTCAAAATTTTATTTTTATTTACAAAATATCGGTCAATGCTGTTGGCAATATTGAAATAAAAATTTTGTGTGTAAAGTACAAGAGGAATTTTTTTTTTATGGCGAGCACAATGACACCACTCTAAATTATGATAAAAGATGATCACTTGCGCCATAATTAAATCATATTTACCTTCATGCGATAATGTCTATGTGACCAGTAAGAAATGAAATGGTTAGACAAAAAAATAGAAAAGTTTAATCTGAAATCTACAATTTTGGAGCAGCAGGAGTACATAATGCCGAAATCCCGCAGATCTGATACCTACTATTATTCCATACGTTCAAAAAAGTTAGGTCATCGGTTAACAACTTAACTCAAAATCTTTTGACTTTATTGGACTTGGTCCGTGACAGCGAAATACAATACTATCGTTTCTGTGGAAGCTCCCATGAAAAATGCCCTTTTGCCATATAACTGACTATATTGTTTTGTTGAATGGTTAATAAGTAATGTTTTGTCATAGTTTTTCATATCAAAGTTGATCATCTTGAAAGCACACGAACTCTTTTCCATCCAAGTCATTAATAACCACTGAATTGCTATTTGCATTTTAGCAAACCTTGATGTTGGCCAGAAGTCGATTTTTTTCTGACGAAGTCTGATAAAAAAATAAAATCTGAGAGTTTGAGCTTAAAGCAAGACTTTCATGCGTATAAGTAAATTTTCGCAATCTTCGTGATCCGATGTCAGGAATCGACAAACCTGTCAGTCCTTTGCTCAATATCAACGTTATTGACCATGATGATGCTCACGTCTTTGCACTGGCTACTACGCTCAATCGAAATAAATAAGTTGACTTATAGCAAATAAATTGCTGAAAAATATTGCGAATGGTATATGCAACTCAGGTAGAAGTTTGTAAAGCTTCCTAGTCTCAAACATAATTATACGTCGTGGTGATACTTGGTCGTAATCTTGTTATAAATTGGCGAAGCCTACACATTTTAATTTCATCAAACGCCATGTGAATAACACGAAGTACAATTCGCAACATATGAGCAATCTTGTTAGTCAACAGAAAATCTATACGAGTGTTTTTCCGTAAAACATGGACAAGCCTATTAAACTGCGTTCGTATATTTATTACTGTGATTCAAAACATTCTTTAGTTTGCTGTCGGTCTTTGATACGATAAAATAATGATCAACACCAACAGGTTATTTCACAACAATAAATTATACCCCTAAACTGCTTATTTACTTTAGCATTTGAAGGTTGCAATGTGTGACGTGTGTGGCATGCGAACGCAATATATGAATTTTTGGTTTTAGCAAAAAGGACGAAGAATTATATGAATAAATTCTATTTGTATGCGGTAATAAATTTAAGAATTTTATAAAAGTATGCAAACAAATGAAATGATGTTCTTAAATCACGTACGTTTACTAATACCTCGTTCACCTGGTCAACGACGTATCGCTACGGAGCACTTCATTGTACCAGGTGAACACATGAAATTTTGCTACGGAGTGGTTTTTCTACAATGTTGCAAAACCGCGTAGTGTAGTGGATTAGATAATCCTCCCACGTAGCAGTTTTCTTATCAAATGTCAAAAAACTAGATTGGATTTTCTCTACGATTTTAAGGCCGGGATACATTGCATGCGAGAGTGCGATGCGTGACTAGTGCGCGACCTGCATCAGTTGTCAAATAGTTTTCGTAACAAATACCTCCATTCGGCAATGTACATTGCTGCGTTATGCGAGAGTGCGATGCGAGAGAATTTCGAAAAATTGAAAAATCTCGCATCCGAGGTGCGTGCGGTAGAGCTGTCATTTACAGTTTGTGATTTGAACGGTTCGGTTAAAATTTTTTGGTAAAAATGCATAGTTTAGTTCGGAAAAAATTGAAAAACTAGTTGATTTGGTGAAGGTGAAGCCGGCACAGTACGACAAGAGGAAGCGATCGTACAAAAAAATTGAAAACTTAACGCCGCTCGCTCAGCTAATGTATTTTGGATTGCGATGAAGTATGCGAGCGAGATCTCGTGCGAGTCTCGCACTAGTCGCGCATCGCACTCTCGCATGCAATGTATCCCGGCCTTTAGTTGCAGCCCCTTTAATGATTCCATTTCGCTGAATAATAAAAGGAAAAATTATATTAAAGACATAAAACGGCGAATGTAAGTTTTTTATAATAAAATTAGAGTGCGAAACGTCAATTTACTTCATGTGAACACTCATATATCAACCAGATTTCATAATACGCTACACTACACTACGCTACCACGTGAACGAGGTATAAGTCGAAAGGGAGTTCTATACTATTTTATCGAAATGAATAGAACATTCTCTGCAGCTTCCTATTCTGTTTCGCATAGTTTGCGAACGTTGTTTTGAATTGGTCCTCTTATCAACAAATGCCAGAGAAGTTTTTTTAACCCTGTTTATTTCAAGAAACTCGGACGTTCATTCTTACGATATCCTTCTAAGAACTTCCATTATCAGAAGCTCGTAGGTTTTATTCAGCGAAAAGGAGCTGGATCATTTAATCATTTCATATCTCTAGTAGTCGGTGTTCACGTCTTGAATGCAGCTGTAATTTCTGCGTCGTTGTGTACCCCAAGCAAAAGTTTTTTTGGCATGTGGTTTTTTTTTGTTTCTTTCATCACCAACCCTAAGTAGTTCTGATTTCTAGTTTTCCTCAACTCCATCACCTGTCATTTCGTGTTTCTGTTGCCATTCATTTCCGACAAGGAACGTTCCCGATTCCAATAAATTAAGCAAATCAATTCTAAAAGTGTGAAGCCATTCACTTAATCACATTGATTATGGATTTACACCGAACGTTTGCGGACTGACTCTACCTCCCCAAGACCCTCAAAAATCGGGGTTTTGTCCAAAAAGACAAGCAATATTGGACTTCATCATCGCTTGGTTGGTCGATTCTTATGGTGAAGTCGCGTCTCAACACGTTCGGTGTAAATCGAGAATGACAGTGAGATTTCCAATTGGAGGAAGGAGACGCATTACTACTACGCTACTCAGGGTTTCTCAATGTTCTCTTGCTTAGGTACAGGATTAAGTTAGTTTTATATTTAAAGTAAAACTATAGGTTAGCTAACAAATGTGATTTAATACTACGGAGCAGTAGTGACCTGAAAACAAGTTAATCGAAGCCAATCGTCAACAAATGGAAATTATTTCTTCTTAAACTTCAAACAGAAAAAACTTTCATGTCCAAATCTGTAATCGAAAAGAATACCGCACTATGCACACTTTTCCATCCGAATTGCTGAATTAGTATTATATTGAATTAGTATTTATATTGAAGTGTCGGATAAACAAATACAGATTCTTAGTATCAACAACAAGCTCATGATGAGTGATGATAACAGTTCCAAAAGATAATAAAGAACTGCTCCTTCTGGGATCTATGTCTACAACGTAGTATTCACGATCTATTCTTGGCGCACTGCATCTTATTCTTCGAGCACCAAACATTGCAATCTCTTCTCGTTCTTCTTATTTTTAGTTCTATGTTCAAAACTTTTTTCGATATTACTGTGCTGACCGGAAAATGTATACCAGCACGAAATTAAGACCGTTGCCTATAAAAAATACAATTATGTAAATACAGTGGAACCCGCTTATAAAGTGCACTTTAACAACGTAATTTCAGTTATAACGCACCTTTTTTCAATCCCCATTCACAAATGTGAAAGGTTCTTATTAGTGCTGCGACATCGACATCGATGTTTCAGAAACATCGATGTTTTCCAAAAACATCGGGTACTTTTTACATCGATGTTTTTACTTCGATGTTTTTCAAACATCGATGTTTTCTAAAAACATCGACATCGATGTTTCAGACGTTTAAGACGGAAAATTTTGGTTTCTAGATCTCAGCAACCGCTTATGATAGGAAGCTGAAACTTGGAATTTCTACAGAGCTTTGATAGTATAAAAAATGCCATTTGCATAAAAATTGTCAATATTGATCAAGGGGTGTGGGAGTGGGGGGAAATATAATGCGTCCGGAACGCAAAAAAGCCGAGATAGACACATTCTAAAATCCATATCTCCTAAACCGTTACTGGCACACTATTCCAAGTTAAGTAGAAATACTAGGAGAAGAGGTTGAAATAAATTTTTGGGTAGGGGCAGTGGCGCATCGGGTTGGGGGGTGAAAAACCTTAGATTACAATATCTCACGAACCAATTGCTCTAGACAAATAAAATTTGGTTTGGGTATAAAGGTCGACAAATAAAAACTGATCAAAGTAAAAGTTTTGAAGTGTGCGGTGGAGCATAGAAGTGGAGGGGATAAGAATTTTTCAAAAAAAGCACATTTCATATCTCAAGAATAGTGTAAGATGCTTAGAATTTTTACCAGAAGTAGCGCTAATATAACCCTAATGGGGATGTGGGTGTAGAGGGTGAGGGTGGGGGAGGGTGAAAAGGAAAAAGTTCCGACAATTAACTCTGTAATGATATAAACCTTGAACTTGGTATTTAGATAGAGCTACAGCCAAGCGCAAAAGTATTAGGCACCCCTAACAGAATAAAAAAATTCGCGCAAACGTTGATTGCGACGCTCTTTTTCCGTTCTTTTAACACCATTACTTATTTACCGTCGACAACTACATTGTTCGGTGAAGGGGCCGAGGGAGTCATTTTCCAACAAGACAACGCCCCTTGCCATACCGCTGCCCGCAGTTTTTCTCCTTTCTCAACCCCTATACTGCATCCCGGAATATGATACAATTATGCTATTCATATGTTACGCCCTAGTCTAACCGCTTCCCGAACTTTTTATTAGGTTTTCAGTCACATAGTAACCTACGCCGCATCTCAGAATTGAGCGCGTTCCGAACTTCTGCCGGAAAAATAATAAAGGTGCGCCCAGACTGTTAGCAGATTTTTTTTTCTCACACCAATCTCTTAGCTAAAAACATTTTTTTTGCTTCTTCTCTAATGTCTTACCTAAAATTCTAAAAACATCGATGTTTAGAAACATCGATGTTTTTCACCGATGTTTTATCGACATCGATGTCGTTTATTTCAAACATCAATAATCCATTTCGCACCGAACAATTGTAGAGGAATTCCGGAATTTTTTCTTTTAGATCTCATTCTAAAAAACGTCAGAGTTTTATACATCGCAATCATCGTCTTGAATTGTCTTAAATATCGAGCTCAGCCTTATCCGTGAAGAAATTCGAAACAGGCACGCATCTCAAGTAGCGCTTCGGTTTCTGTATCGTATACATTTTTCGATTTAATTAAATTGCGTGCGACACAAAAAACACAACTCTCAACTCGCTTACTGATCGTTTTGCCATAAACCCCCATTGCAAAAAGTCGCGTAAAAGACATTAAACGATTGTTTATAAAACATTAAATATCAATTTAACAATAAAGTGTACCTACCGCAAGCAACTTTAGCGTTTGGATCTTGTTGTAAGTGGGCATCGAGAATGGCGTCACTGATCTGGTCGCACATCTTATCTGTGAAAGGAGAAGAAAAACAAAGATGAAAAACTCGCATAGTAAACCGCGGTAGTAATAAAATTAAAAATAATCTAAATAAAATCAAAAATTCAAAATCAGATGACTGGGCAACAACAAAACATTCAACAAAGGGATCAATTCGAACTTTAGTCTGTCAGATGGATTGGGTTACAGATTATTATTTCGGACGAGATCAAAATATTGACGTTACGATTATTATATCAACTTTTTCGTTATTCCCCGCTCAATCCTCGCGTAACAGCACGTGTCATTGAAATGATACCGCGCGCGAGGACAATAGATTAGGCCATAGGTGGTATTGTGTTGATTCGAGTGGGATTTCATTTGTTTTTCCTGGTTTGTAGTCACGGACGTTGTGAGACTTTTTTTTTAATCAGTCCACGGTATACTATTTCGTTGTGTAGACACAACTGGGTAAATTAGTACGAAAGTCTTATGATGACACCGACGGGATGATGTGCAAGTCGATCCGACACTTGTTGGACAAAATTCGAATGACCTTACTATCAAAATTTCAGTTTCGATGTAGCCGAGTGTCATTTGATCTTTTGGATGTCGTTACAACGTGTAAACGGATTCCTTTTTATAGTGCAATAAAATCATTTAGCGTTGATTTAGCAAAAATTCAGATAGTGGAAATTCTCATGTTACCCGGTCTTTGTGTTTGGAAGATTACGTGAAGTTTTCGTGTTATATATGACGCCTTCTGGAGCATACCAACTTCTATGAATTTTTCGGATAAAAGTTTCTAGTTTACAAGTCAGAAGATACTACAAATGAATATTTTGTCTTCTTAAGTTATCCCGAAATAATACGAAATTAATATTTTGCCCCAGAGAAATTTGAAAAAAGCTGTGCTCAGTTGCGCCCACATATACTATCACCTGTTCTTGGCCGATCAATTTAGTAGTTTGAGCGTAATACGCATTTAGATATGAGCGCGAAAAAAGCCATAGGCCTATGGAGAAAAGGCTTCCTTGAAAACAACGCGAATATAACACTACCTATATTATGCGAGATGTCTTCTACCTGAGTTGGAAACATGGCATTAGGTCTGATAAGATATCGAATTGTTTTTTTCTGGCTCGGGCTTTTTTTATACAGTGCACTCGCGATATTGTGAACACTGCATTACATGGACCCTTTTTATTTTCCTTTGACTACTCTGAATCGTAAACAAGTTTAGGAAGTCCTGTTACTGAACAGTAAGTAATTCAATATGATTATGTTGGCAATACATAAATAGGCACACTGGTCGCGTTAACGTGCAGACCAGACCAGTCTGAATATACTAAAAAACCAATCTAGTCGTACGCATGAACGCAAACCAAACCAGTCCATTTGGACTGATTTCGGTTTTGATTTTGGTACGGACCAAATGAAACCAAAACAGTCGCGTACTGTGAAAATGCGCAGATAAATGCTAGGCTAAAAATACCGAACCGGTTTATATGGACTGGTCTGGTCTGAACGTAAACGCTACCATTGAGTTCTAAATTTAAGATTTTTGGTAGTCGGTAGTCCTCTTCCATATTTGGTAAACAAGTTACTTATATGTGTGTATTCTTGTCGTACACATTACTTCAATTGTTATCTTTCTCACGCATTGAATGGTTTGATCTTCTTTTACTGAGTAGAATGTGTTCTAAAATAGATTATTTACAAAATGGAACGAATAGCTCAGCAAAAACTAATCCCGAAAAGTGAACAATATGCAGAGAAGTCTTTTGTTTTGTTAACATCTTCGACCGAGAAAAGGAAAAACATTGAAGCCGTCAAAATTTCCCGAAATGGAACAATCAGCTTACCGTTGGTTCAAAGGCTAAAGACAAAGAAATGCATTCAAAATCAAAAAAACCTAAAATAGGCTGAAGACATAGAAATGGCTAAGGACAAAGAAATGCATTTAAAATCAAAGAAACCTAAAATAGATTCAACGCTAGAGATGAATGGTGGCAACAGGTTAGAAAAAGGTACATCCTAAAATATCTAGAGATGAAATTTCTTAACACTCTCAAGTAGTAGACCCCCTTTTAGAATTGTGCAATGAACCGTTATATAATACTGATAAGTCTGGCTTATTCTGGACCGTGTCAACGTTTGAAAAAACTGCTCCAGGCGCAAAAACAGAGAAGCAGCAAACTACTTTAATCCGCAAGGAGGTGTAAAGGATGCCCATAATTTTTCATATAGTACATAGAAATGGTTTTTAAATCCACGGGATTTTTGTATAACCGGCTACAAATTTCTGGGATGGTTATTTTTTTCTAATTTTTCTTTATTATAAATCACTGCTGAATGTTGAAGAGTTGTATCTTAAAATGTGTTGTTTAATGACAAAATTATATTTTTCAAAAAAACCCATGTCCAGAAACATCAAGTGTTGGATTTAGACTTTGACCGCGTCTCGGACTCTGACTGACCCATAATCGTTATTGATACTTTAAGAATGCCTGTCTGTACTCCAATCGCAGTCCAACTTTTAACTTAAGGCAAGGTATCAGTTGAGGTATCAGTTAAAAGGCCCGAAAAATGCCTCAATTTCAGGATTTTTTTTTTAATATAAAATAAATATATATGAATAAGACTATTAATGGGTTATATAGAGGTACAAGTGAAGAATAATTGTGATTTTTTTTTTTGGCGGCTCCAGCTCCTATGACGTAAGGACGCGATCGGCGTGAATTGATGCACGCGGTACCTTCTACAGCCTTGCCAAGTGATCTAACATCAAAAATTCAAAAAGTTTATGAAACTAGATCAAATCTGTGGGGCCCCAACGTTTTCCGATCTTGAAAAAACGCCCTGCGACTAAAATAGCAGCTATTTGAAAAAAAAAACACTTTTTGACTCTTTTTTGGCTTAAAAACTCAAATAAAAAAAATGTGGACTAAAAAAGAAAAAAAAAATCGACGTTGGGGCCTCCAAAATTTAGTTTACTTTCTTTTGAGCTTTTATTCATTAAAATCGGTTCATTCGTTGAAGCTGTAGAACGTACCGCGCTCCGGAAGAAGTGGTTTCGAGAAAAACGCATTTAAAGTTTGACGTTATAAAAAAATCGTATTGAATATCGGCCGATCGTTCCACAAATCGGTCTGTAACTAGTCAAATACAATATCCTTTTGTCCACCTAATCTTAATGTGTTAAGGATGAAAATTAAAAAGAAAAAAGCATTTTTTTTCGTCAAGAACTAATACCTTGCCTTAAGGGGGTATTTGCCTTTAGCTCAATCCAAATATCGATATTTTTTTAAAATATTTTCGTAGATTAACATGTGTAGAATATGGTACCCAAACGGCTTTTTCGAAATCAACTATATATGTACGTGAGCTATCGTATCATTTAGGTACCTACTTTATGGATTTCTAATGGCAAAAAGTACTAAAGGAAAGATTTAAACGTGTTTTTCTCGAAACTACGTTTTGCAAACTGGAGTAAGCTTCAGAGCTTGAACTCCATAAGCTATCGACTTAATTTTTTTTTAGTTTAAAGTAAACTAAAGTCATTGGAGCTTATACCAAAAAAAATAGTGAAAAAAAAAAATTGTTTCTATTTTTTTTAACACCTTTAAGATAAAAAAAAACCCTAAAAAATAGAAATAAAATTTCGTATGCCCGCCGTTTTTTGTTTGTTTGAGGTTTTTTATTGATTTTATAAGCTCCAACTACGGAAATATATTTCTGAAAAATTTTTGAATTCGGATAAAATTTACGACTTGTACAGGTTACGCCAAGTGGACATCTTTTTTGAAAGTGATGACGGCGCTCGCCATATAACTGGCCCCATGGTATCATTTTGAAAAATAAACATTTTTTTGTACTTAAATACTTATTAAATATCTTGCGAAAAAATCCCAGCATTCTATTTACATCTTTTTTAAAAAAAAATCATGTATATTGGCCGATTTTTTGGTCAGCTAGAGGCAAATACCCCCTTAACTTACTTTTCGGATTTTGTCCCACATGAGCAGATTTTTTTTAACAACAATACTTTGCATCCCGTGTGGCTGGTTAAACATTCTTTTTTGACATGAATTGCATCCAATTATAGTGTAGAATATGTGGGCGAAGTGATATTCTGATATTCGAAGCCTTCCGGAAGTTACAGGACCTTCTTTCTCTAAACTCCTTTGCTGTTTCGAATATAATGGTCAGTTTAGTCGCGTTTTTTTTTCAAATCGGTGTTTTTGTAATCGGTAGACAACACGATATCTCGAAATATATCAGACGAATTCCTTTGAAATTTGGTGAACTTATTCAGTACTCTTGTAGAAGTGTCTACAGTCAAACTAGAATAATTGTGATTCATCAAGCCGCTTTTTTTGTCGCGCTGAACAATTCATAAAAACCATCAAAATTGAAGATAAAGACTTGAATAAGTTGCCAAAAATTCATTTTTTAATATTTTTTGATAATCCTTGTTCAAAATCCACAGATTAAAAAGTAGTTTGTTTTTTTTATTTGACATTAGATCGTGTCTACCGAAAACACGGTTTTTGGAAAATGTCTGGCTAAGTTGCCGTACACCTCTGCAATGAGCGACAATTTCGGCCTGAATAAATTTTTAAGTATGCTCAAAATATGCATAAAGAGCCTTGATACGGGATAACCCTTTAATGTCAGGAAAAACTTTAAAAGAATATTTTGGAACACATCAGATAAATTTCAGTGGTAGGAGTTTATAGATGAAAACGAAACCGAATTACCTTTTCCACCATAAAAAAAAAAGTCAGCTTGTTACCCAAGGAAATTGATGGAAAAAAAGTTTTGTTTCTTGGCACCTCTTCTCATTCAAGTAGCCACCAAGCCAGAGTCCTATACTCGCAAACAAAGTAGCATCACTTAATTCATTTTTTGTTAGTACCTCCTCGTGAATGTTATTTCAACTACCTTTTGAGCGCAAGGATATCGCCTTCGATTATATCATTTCTTGCGTTACTTTCCTAATTTGTCAACCTCGTTAAAGTGGAAATAAAGTAGGTAACTGGCGAGTTGAATTCAAACACAGAAAGATAACAAATTTAAATTGAAAACAACCCCAGGAAATTATTTTCCACAGGATGCAGTAGACTCAGTGGTTCAAACGTATCTCCGTTGTTATCGCATTCGGAATGTTATTAAAACGTTAAAATTCTAAATTTTCACATCTTCTCTACTAACAAATCAGATAGCACAATTGCCTATGCTGTCCTATCGATTTGGTTCTTTAAAAATTGAACACTTCACGTTTATTGAGAAGATGCCCATTCACCTCTCTCCGTACACCCCGTGACGCAGACGATAACTTGCTTGATTAATGGAACGATCGCGATCATAACAAACCGGTTGATGAATTCAGTAGAAGAATAGAAAGAAATTCATCACACGAGAAGGCGCCTGAAAGGAGGGGGCGGACGATCGTTGATCTTTAAACTTGTTCATAAACTTCACGTCCAGGCCGGTTTTAATTTGAATTAAGTCGTTGTTTATGCATTAGATCAAACGGTGACGAGGAAATTGACAAGGTGATTTACGGCTTGGAAAGAACTTACAATTGAAAGCAGTGAGCTAGAAGCGAACTAAGAATTGATATGATTGCAAACAAGATTCAGCCATCGATCGTTGGTATAAAAGAGCAATGTCCAGTCCAAGTTGCTAAACAGTCACCCCAAGCCCCACCGTTCATCTGCCGTTTGCATTCTCGCATCTCAGACTGCGAAACAGTATCGCCATCGGCTGGCGACACTACGATCAAATTTCCCTTTGATTACGGCAGCGATTTTCATTCAAGCGAAAAAATATACGATTTCCCGTCCACTTTTCTGAATGGTCATGGAAAAGTTACCACGACTGTTGCACGGGGCATACCGCACGGAAATCAAAAATAATATATTAAGAGAAAAAAAAAAATCTTGCTGACTGATGCAATTCGAGGAGGTTGTAAGAATTCGAGCCAGACAGCCAACGGACGGAGCACAACGCTCGCCCGGGAATCGCTTATCAAACGTCAATGTGTGAAACGATCAAAACATTGACCCAAGTGTTCAAAGTTCAGGCGGGCTTAAACTTCTCAATCAATCGGACGATGGCAATGGGGGCTCAAGTAGGAAAGTTCACGGGGAATTTCTAGAAACAGCCAATTCACAAAATCCAACCACATATCGTCATATCGAGTGGGGGCGAAAAAATCACCCGGAAACCGCGTCATAGATGCATGCGAAACATGTGGAGCGCTGCCCGCTTGTGCGCATAAGCACATAGCCGCAATTTAGCGTGAACGCACCAACGAAAACGAGACCAGGCGCTTACAAAACGACGAAATATACAAGCGGGAACGGGGGTTCTCCCCTGGCGTTATGATGACGACAACCGCGCGAGCGATTGCTATATTCGTAGCACGAACACCACGTGTTTTCTGTGCGACTTATGTCGTCCGCAACATAACCAAAATGCGGTGCGAATCGAGACCGAAATGTGTGTGCGTCGTAAACAAGAAATCAATACGCGATGTGAGAGTTCCGGGCAGTCGGGGGGGGGGGGGGGTGCTCCGATTCAGCGAAATGCAATGCCAATTGGATCGATGGTCCAGTGTCAACAACACAGCAGTCTTGAGATTGGTCGCAATGAACCTGTAGGGATTTTCGATATTCTTGTCGGATGCGTTCACGATAATCTTAGAACACGCGTGCCATTCTCGTCTCGTCTGCCTTCGGGCCGCCATTTTGTGGAAATTGTGCGGAAAAAAGAGTCCGGAGGCGCGGAAACCCATAACAAGTCGAAATTGCACTGTCGGGACTCAAGAGGGTGCGTGGTCTGATAACCGGAGAAGTCACTCACTCAGCTGTAAGAAATTGGTCCGGGATAGCGGAGCGAACGTCGCAACAAAGGCACTTTGAAATCCGATCACATGTTCACGGTCAGAGCAGCACCACGATGCAAACTTTGCATGCCCGTTTCTGGTCCGATTGGGCGGCGCGAAACTTGGATGTTCTCATCTCAAGAAATCACAGAAAAGAAACGCGGAAACAAAAAACAAACTCCACTCAATATACACAAGATGAAAAAGGCTAAAGGATAAAAGGTTTAAACTTTACATACCTGGATGTCCTTCGCCGACCGATTCGGACGTAAAGAGGAACGTCTGGGCGTCCTCCATGTCGTAAAAACTATGCGAGCCTGCGGCCGAATTCCCGGAATGTCCGTTCGTGTAGCCGTTGGTACGCCCCGTGCCATTATTCTGGGTTTGCGGCATTTTCTCTGCTAGCTGCTGGTGCTGCTACGGACGATACTTAGGAATTTCAGACGGCGGTTATCCGTATCGGCGTCTGGGAGCTGCGCTGACGGTGTGGTTTTCTTCGTGTGACGGCCGAATTCGGCAAACTACTGCTGGCTGAAGTGCTGTGCGTGGGAAACGTTCACGTTCGGATTTTTCGTCGCGGCGGGAGATCTCCAATCGGGGCGTTGAATTTCGAACGGCGGGGTGCAAGTGCAAGCTACTGCGAGAACGAAAAAATTGCAATCACTCACAAAACACCGGCAAGAAAATTTAAGCGGATCGGTGGCAAATTTTCCGATCGATTTTTGAAATGTTTTTTATGTAACTTTTTTTCTCGCAATTTTTTTAGCGCACACTCAACACTTCAGTCGTCGGCTCGGTTACCGTCGTCGTCTCGGTCAGGGGGAACACAACCTCACTCTTCAAATTTTGGTGTGGGAAAGAGACCACGTGAAGTGACCGCCAAGCGTTTTATAATTTCGTCACGGCGCACAACCGGTTCGCTGGATATCAGCTGCTGGTTTCGATTCTGTCTGCCTGCTGTGAACCGGTTCGGGCGAAATTTTCTTTAGTAAATTGTTTTGAGAATTTTACGATGGTAGAGGGAAACAGATTCGGTTCATCGGAATCGAAAGACGGAAATGTTTTCGAAGTGTGAATTTGTGCATTTGTCACTAGATAAGAAACGGATAATTTTACGGGTAAAATAGACAGCGAGAATCAAATGAAAACAAATCGCAAATGAAAGGAACTTTGACATCTGAAGCACTGCGCACTTCAGAGTAGTGCGCATAGGGTTGGGCAAAATCATAGATTCGATGTATCGATAAAATTGGGAGAGCGCGAAATTTTTTGAAAGTCAAAACAAATGAAGACGAAAAAAAACCTTGCAGCTTGCCAATGTCCATTGATGAAACTTTATTTGTTGTATATTCGGGATTCACGTGTAAACCTTTCAAAAGGTTGTTCTCGCTATTAGGTCTACTCTTCAGTTTTTTCACCGCCGCATTTCCATAAAGCCCAGTACGGACCTCGATGAAAATTTTCATTCGCAAATTTACTATATATCTCTCCCATCTCCACAATGAAAAAATCGTTGTGTAGAATAATGTGGAGAAGTAAACAGCTGATCTTCTGTTTGACTTTTACAATTGTCAAAGTGACGGTTTTTTGAAAATGTAGTATCATGGACATTAATATATGGGCCCTTTTTTAACATAAAAATTAAATTGAAATCACAAGAGAAATCTTAAGATAAAAGTACAACTCAAAATATCCAATTCCGACAAAACACACTCTTTAGTCGGTTTGAAAAAGAAACTGACAAATAAATTCAAATGAATGAAATAATATGTCAATATTTTCATCCCGGCAATGAAAAATTAAATAGCTGCACATTTAATTGAACGGAAAAATATGGTCTCCATGATTTCAGTGCCATCTGGTGGTGAACGTCGTGTCAAAACAAAGGAAATTTTCATTCGAACTCCGTACCGCAAACAGAAACCCAACGCAAAAATTTGCAATGAAAATTTTCATCCGTTTTTTTTACATGCATTTGGTATGGGAATGAAAATTTTCATCGAGGTCCGTACTAGGCTTAAGCAGAAGGAAGCAAAGGATCGAATCAAGGAAAATTGAAATTTCAAAGATAGTTTTCACACATTTTCTAAAAGTGGTACGTTTAACTATGTACATAATACATACAATGTTCAGACTACGAGATTAAAGTGTATAAATCGAGTTAAATACGTTGAAAAAACTTCCAGCGTGTTTAACCGAAAACATGTAGATACTGCGACCCTCGCGGAAATCGAAGTAGACTTTGGAAGAAACTATTTAATGCTGCAGAAACTCAAGTTTATGCTAGTCCAACGACTGCATTAGTCAATAAATTCCCTTTACTGCTATACAAAACCCATTTGTATCAAACAATGTAGAAAGCTTAAATTTTCTAATGAAACACAGCGGAATATCTACCTGTCAAAACAAATCACGTCAAGCATGTTTGTATGTATCAAAATAAAACGTGCTGCCCTACTTTTTAACATGCTGAATTTACCAACTTCAACGCGTTTAAAACGCGTAGTCTGTTCAGGGCATTAAGTATCATAAATAGGGAGGATGTTTTAGACGCCATAAAATCCACAAAGGCTACAGCTACAACTATAAAAACTAAACGAACAAGAAATAGTACATGGAACACAAATGACATACTAAAACAGATAAAGAAAAAAAAATGCATAAAAAATGATTCCAAGATCAAAATGATGTGAACAAGTGAAGAATACCACAAAATCAAAAATGAGATAACGAAGAAAATCAGACTAGCCAAAGAAAAATATTATAGCGAATTCGCAGAGACAAAGGGTAACCCGAGGAAACTTTGGTATACATATTATCAGAGATACAACTTCTAAAGATAACACCAGCGATACTAAAGAGAGAATAAACGAATGAGACCTTTTAGAACAATTATAGACCATACAGAAATTGCAAATCTATTAAAAGATTATTTTGCTACAATTGCAACCACTGCTGCGGAAAGTTTTACAAAAGACCAGCGTTAATATTTTTTACAGACAGACTTGTCCACGTAGCTCTAATCTGGTGTTCCTCTTCTCAACGGAGAAATAAGAAATAGAAAATATCATCTCGAATCTTAGAAACAACGTAGCTTTGGGAACCGATAGTATAACGACAAATGACTTAAAAATCATTTATATCATGCCCTTTATCAGAGGAAATAAATTCCCATCTAAACTATGAAACTTTTCCCTCATGCTTAAAACTATCGTTGATCCAACCAATTTTCAAAAGCGACTCAACCAGAGACCCGAATAACTATGTATATTATCATCCAATCGCGTTGATCAGCTCGATAAGTAAAATTTTCGAAAAAGTTATAAACGACAGAATATTGAAATTTGTGAAAGAAAACTTTGGATTGGACGAACTTGGATGGATTCCAGGAAATAAGTAATACAACTGCAGAACTGATTGATATGTTATAAAATACATAAAGGAACATACCTGTGTTGCGTCTGTATTTATTGACTTAAAAAATGCTTTTGATACAGTAGACCACAACATCTTACTCTAAAGGGCAACATACACTATCATTCTTGCATGTCATTCTTGCATGAATATTTGAAGTAATGCTAGAGTCCATGCCATTATGCAGCCCCATACTCTGTCCGTACTCAAGATAATGGATGTTTGTGTTAGTTCTTATACAGTGACTCTAGTTGCACGTAGCTTAACAGAATGAACGCTAAGCGTCGAAGAGAGTCGCAAGTAAGTTCGCAATGTTTAAAAATGATCGCAAGTGATCGGATTGAAATGTCAAATATGACATTATCACAATCTAAAACGCACTGTACTATTTAAAAAAGAAAGTAATACACACAATGGAAAATGCAAGAGATTACGATGAGAATTAAGAATAATTCACTGATTTCCGCGTTCAAATCAATTTCGCTTTGATGATTGACACTTAATAGACCTGCGACTCAATCCGGCCATTGTGTTCATGTAGCTTTCACTTGCGGCTTACAGCGATCCATTGCATCTTGTTGCGACATTTTGACATTTCGATCCGACTCCGATTGCGTTCATTCTGTACGGCTCTTTAGTATTAGAAGAAATAGGCATCCGCGGAAAAGCAAACTCAATTATACGAAATCATCTTCTCGATAGGCAATAGGTAACAAAGAATTTAAACAAACTTAGCAATCCAAGATCAATTAGGAGATCAGGTCCGATTCATAACCTTCACAACATAGGGCTAATGGCAAGATAAATTACATGCGCATATGATAAATTACTGCTATATAGAGGAAATGAGGATGAACTAGAGACTACAATCAATTACGACCTTGGTCTTTTCAATAGGCGCGCTTACGGAAATAGACTAACCTTAAATATACAAAAGACAAGCTATATGTTGTTCAAACAGCCCAATAAGCTAAATATTGATATCAAACCACAAATCAATGGAATTCCTCTAACACGAGTCCATTTCATAAACTGTTTAGGATTAAACTATTGATCAAGCTGCACAAGATCAATGTAGATTAACAGCATAAGAATGAAAACGACTCCGATCATAGGAGTTAGAACAAGAAGTCTCTAATTATCTAAAGGAGACCCTAAACAACTCCTTCTTATCTTACGGTTTAATAATTTAGAGTCAATCATCGAAATATAACATGGATAAAATTTATAGAATAATGAACAATGCCATTAAAGCAGTATATAATTTTCCTACCGATGAACTTTATCAAACCTATAAAAAACAAGAACATCTATCAACTGATAAAGTTGGAGGGAATAAAGATGATCTACCTACAGCGTCAAAATCGATATAATTAATACTCGATCAAAATAACATAATCGCCAAGAAATATATAACTTTAACACACGAAACGCAAATTCGATTAAATGTTCGTGATTTGGTTCGGAATCCATCTAGTTATATTATTTATCAATAAATTGATATGAATAATGTTATGATTTTAGCATTGATAATTTCATCAGACTGTGTCAAATGGACATTTCATTAAATAATAGTTTTACTACGAAGGAAACATTATAGATTCATCCTGATTTGAAATTTCGCAAAATCATCTTATTTTTCACCGCATCAATTTTCAATTTCGCTCGAAATTTTATTAAAAGTCATGGAAATTAATGATCATTTTATAGACAAAACATTATGTAACCTGTACAATCGACTTTATCGTATTTTCAAACCGAAATGTTTTAAAATGTTTGAGAAAACAAACCGAAGTATTATTTCTAATTCTTCTAATGTTTTCTATATAACTAAAAACAGGGAAAACGTTATATAGTCTACTCTCCGGGCAGGGGTCCAGAGACACTCTATCTGTTTTTCTTTAAAAAACATTTTGAACCGATTGCATAATAGATGACAGATAGGCTAGTAACAAATCTATGAAAGGAATAATAATATTTATAATGAAACATTGAAAATTATTGAACTTCCGAGCGAAAATATTATTATTAGAATATTATGGAAAATATTGGTATTACTATACCTAAATTACATCTACATCGACATCGTGTAGTGTTATCAACTAGTATTCAATACGAAAGATTGTTTAATTAAAATCTGGATTAAAAGGATTTTGTTGAACATTTTATTTTGAACTCTAATTTAAATATATAAATAAAATTATAATTGATAAGGTTTGAATAATATGTAACATATAATAGTTAGAAGACTGACGCAAAAAACTTATCTAATTAAATTTCATACCCTGGATGTTTTCTTCGGAAAAATAAACTGGGTTTGACATAACTTGTGGAAACCCATTTCAAAATTGGAGTCTGATAGAGAGGCTCGTGATATTCTTCAGATACATATTTCACTTTATCTAAAAAAAAAAAAGGAATTTATCAAAGTGAAATGGTTTGTATTAAAGAAAAATAACTTTGAAAGTTTTGAAGGTAGAACACTTAATGTACCTACCCTAGTTCGAAAGGCTTTTATAATTTTAGGAAAAATATTTAAGTCAGCGAACTGAAAAGTAGGCTTTCAGTGATATGACCGTTATTAAAAAAAAATTTCTGGACTGTATTAAAAACGTCTACAAATCGAATATCCATTCCACTACACAAAATTGAAATTAAGATGTTTTTTTAAATCTTTAAATATTTCAGTTTAGGCTGCCTTTTATGTTTCGGGATTTGGCAACCTTGGTGGTGCAATCTGGTAACTGACAGCTCTATCGTAAAGTTGGACATTTTTGAGGTTATACGTACTCAGAACGTTTTGACATACGAGTGCTATTTGTGTTGTTTGCAGTAAGTTAAAAGATTTATCTCAGCTCAAAAATGGAATTAAATTGTGAACATTTTCGTGCGATTATTTTTTACAACTTTCGACGTGGATTAACTCAGCAACAGTGTATAGATGAACTTAATTCAATTTTGGGCGATGAAGCTCCATCAAGGACCAGTGTTTATCGATGAAATGGTGAATTCAATCGTGGTCGTAGTTCACTTCAAGACGAATTTCGTGAAGGTCGTCCAAAATCAGTTGTTGTTCCGGAAACCATTGATGCTGTGCGCAAACTGATATTGGAAGATCGTCATTTGACCTATCGTGAGTTGAGACAACCTTAGGCATTAGTGGGACCAGCATACATTCAATATTGCATGATCATTTGATTGTCAAAAAAATTTGTTCGCGTTGGATCCCGCATAATTTGACAAAAGCTCAAAAAGATGCTCGTGTCAATTGGTCCAAAGAAATGCTCAAAAACATCGATTTGATGAGTCATCCACCGTATAGTCCTGACTTGGCACCGAATGACTTCTTTTTATTCCCGTACGTAAAAAACAAACCGAGAGGTCAACGTTTTTCGACACCTGAAGAAGCGGTTGCTGCATTCAGAATGCATGTTTTGGAGATACCTCAATCAGAGTGGCAAAAGTGCTTCGACAATTGGTTCAAACGCATGCAAAAGTGTATAGATTTTCATGGGGAATATTTTGAAAAACAATAAAGTGGTTTTCGATGATTAATATTTGTTTTTCTTCTCTAATCCCGAAATATAAAAGGCAACCTACGTAACTCCTGTACCCCGTCAAAGTTTTCTCTTGTATCATGTAATGACTATATGGCAGAAAACTTAATTTTTTTTTACTAACATCTCTGTAGTTATCAGGTTCGCCCTACTATAAGCAACTTCTAGCCACGCATAAAAAATTAAATAAAAATACATAAAATAAAATGAGTGAAATTACACAAATGTTTTTTTTACACGAACTTAATAATTTTTCTCATACAACTATAATGAAAAGAATGAAGATCCCTCAAATTTACGTGTCGCCAAAGACTTTCGCGAATTCTATTTAGACGTAGAAATAATTGCTACTAAATAATAAATTAAAGCTTCCAACGATAGATTCCATTCAAATGTCATTATAATATATGCGGCTGGGCATTGCATAATAACTTCAGAATACGTCGGGCACATAGTTTTAAATTTATTTAATAGAATAACCCGTTTAATGTATCTAGCAGACTACAAATGTTCTTAAATTTTCTGACCATGTAATAACTTCAGAAAATATTAAACAATGAAGGTAAAAATAGAATTAGAAGTATGAATTGATGTTTTCATGGTAAGCTACCATAGAAGCCATTATGATTAAATGTTTGTAGCTTTCCGATGTCAGTGGAGTGAAACCCCAACACGACGTAATCCCCGACTGTTGATAATTCGCTGTCCTAGAGGACATGACCATAGTATTACAAGGTTTTTATAGCAAATAAAATTACTGTTTAATCGAATTATTGGGAATAGTAGAACTGGAGTCTCTTAAAGCAATCTCGAAAAAAAACTAATTCTCGTTCAGTACTTTGACATCTGAGCTTCAGTATGGTATCTATTCTGCTTTTAATATGTGTAAAAAAATTATCCTAATTTCAAAACGACTCGGACAATAATAATTGAGGTCATAGTTATTAAGGCATCCAATCACGCATACAATTATTTTGTAATATTTTTTTTATAAAAACGGAGAATTTGTATGTAATAAATTTGGATTCAGTTATGAAAATAAATTGATTGAAAACCATTAAACTATAATATAATACATAAAACTAAAAATAATATCACACAAGGTTTTTTGAAAACATTTTTCCTTGAATGTATGTAACTAAAATTTTCATAAACGTTTTGCTTTGCTGTGCTAACTAGGTTTAATTTAGCTGTTAAGATTTTGAATTATCTGTTCTCTAAACTATAAATTATAAGATAATAGACATAAGTATATAAACTAATAAATATTGATTGATTGATTGATTGATAAAAATAATATCAATATTAATTACTGCTGCGAATCATTCTGGGGTCTGATTTGTTAGTTTTATAATTAATGCTTAAATCACCTTTGTGCATCGCAAATACTGTACCATAACTGTATCAGTGCTGATTACGTTGTTCGAAAACAATAATATTTCTTCAGATTCGTTCGGATTGAATACCGAAGGTTCGAAATTTCAGCATTAGTGGAATATTTATTACTCAAAATTCACACTCGTCAATGCTAAAGAACTTCTTTCAAACCAAAAGTTTTTTCAGTATCTCAGCAGAGCTACTGAAAATTTTCACTGTAAATAATGACTGCAACGATATTGTCTCTGAACTGTATAATCATTTGTATGAAAATGTTCTTTCTCAATAATGGAATAACTTTAATGGATTGGATGTACAATATATATTCCGAAAAGAAAGCATTTTAAAGAACTGTTCTAATTATCTGATTTGATAATTTAAGCTTAAAATTTTAAACTTTATATGTAGAGTTTTGAATTAAAAATTTATCCGTCTATACTAAAAAGCCTCTTTCCATTCGCGAAATTGATCAAAAATGAGATGATAATTTCAAGTTTGCCTCTATAGCTGTTAATGTTTCGATTGGGAAAACCCTGTTAAATAAATTATTGTACAGTAAAAAAATAGATGAAGAATCCGTTCAATTTAGTTATCTTTTAATTTATTCCTGAAGTAAAGTGTCTAAGTTACTGCGGAATCATAAGTTGAAAAATGTTTGAGGTTAATTAATTACTTGAATTTGTTCTATACTAATAACTTTATGTGTGGTAAAAGTAAGGTGTTATTTCATTAGAATTATTAAATATTTGCTGCATTACATTTTGGTGTTTTGGGTATATTTTGAATTTAAAGTGAGAAGTAAGATTGTGACTAAAAGTTTGACGTTTGTGAATTTCAAAAATAAGTATTGTATCGGTACTGTTAGTACTGTAGGACATTTTTACTATATTACCTAACATATAATGCGATAATTGCCTAAAAACTCGCAATGAGTTTCATTCAATTTAAAATCAGTAATACTGAAGCAGTAACTATGTCCAGTACCTACTGAATAAATTAAATATAGCCAGCAATAATACTTTAGTAGGACTAAATATTTTTCGCTTGAGATTCCTTGTGGTCGAATTGGGTGAAAAAAAAAATTTAAGGAAGAACTTAATATCTAAGCTCAAACATTTCGATTTGTTGTGAATTTCATATTTTATTTTACTGCTATACTTTATCTAAAAATTAAATTTTTAGTAGGACCATAATGCACCATACAAAACTTTTTGAAAAATTTATGCACTCATACTTTGAATCTCAAAGTAAAAAAAGTGAATAATTTAATTGCGATTATCTTAAAAAAAATCGGCACCACTATCACAATTATTTCTTATTACTTTAAGGTTCGAAATCCGTTCAAAAAAAAACAACTAATACAAATTGATGACACCAAAAATAACGGCTTAAGTAATCAAAGTGCTTCTTTCTTCTAGAATTTCAGCCTGCAGCTTAAGACTATTTTTAATCTCTCATGCGAGTATTATAGATAATATTTCATTCACATGTGCCCTACATTACACAAACATAAACCCAATCTGTATTTTACTATGCACATTGACCTCCCCATCCTCATAAGGTGGGAAATGGGCTCTAAGTTTTTCGTATAATCGATATTGAAAAATGATAATTTCGATGATAAGCATAATTTCGTTCTATTGGATTTACGGAACGAAACTTCAAGACTTTTAATATTCGAAAGGATTGCTTCAACAACTTTCACCTCCAGGATCTCTAACACATAGAATTTCGTCGACTTTGTTTTGTCTTTTTTTTTAATTTCCACACTGTTTTATTGTACAGTCCTTTTTCACTTTAATTTAAATTTAAAACTGTTAACGGTGGCCGAGTGATGACTGAGTATCGAAGATTGCGCTTTCTTCTTTGTTTAAAAAAAAAGAATAACAAGACACTTACACTTTAGAAATTTCAACAAAACTTTGTCAAAATCAAACTTTAAAAATTTTCACAAAACTACCAAAAATTTAACTAAACTGATAAAAAGATTTTCAAAAAAATTATTCAAAAAAACACGAACGTGAAGTTTGCTGCGTTAGAGAAGCGTTAACGGGAACGATTTAAATGAATATAAATTTGAAATTTAAAAAAGTTGAGTATTTATACGACACACCAATACGCACAGTAATTTCAGTAAATCTGGGGTAATTTTAACTTACATCTATGTGTGCTGGGGTATAGAATAGAATTAATCATTTTGTTAAGAAAATAATCTCGAAAATATTACGTGGTATTGAAAGAATCCAATCGAATAGCGTTAAATATATTCATGGCTACAAGTATATCCGTGAATAATCGATTAGTCCAAGTACGTACTTGTTATCAGCTTCAATAATGAATATTTATATTAAATACATTAATATATTAATATATTAATGAATTATTAAATTTACATAAAGTCTATTTGTAAGAGTAGTAACTTGTATATGGAAGGGATGCGAAAAATATTCCGTCATCGTCTTGTGAATTGAATTTCTTCTTATCAATTTCAGTAACTTTCCCTGTGTTGAGCAAGTTTATATAATGTTGATTTTTATCGAACAGATGATGTTGTTTCCCATGTACAAAACAATGCGTTCTAGAGATGTGGTAATCTTCACTAATCATCTCCTTCTTGAAGAAGATTGCAGAGAAACGTAAAATGTTTCCAGAGCTGTCTTGAGCGTGAATAAGAGTAAGCTAGATTTATTTATTAACGGATAACGGATAATTCTTTTTTAAAATATACAAGCAGCTTATAATGAATATAAGTCACTATTTTAAATTAAGAAGATTCATTGATTAAATATGGACAATAGAACATAAAATAGTATTAAGTAAATCAATTAGATTTGAGAGGTTTTACCAGCTCTCATCAGACGAGAAAAGTTACCTCGAGGGTAATGAAGAAAGTTGTAAATACAATTAATTTTAAAAGAGTAGGTAGAAAAAAATTGTATTTGAAAAAGATAAATACATTCTCTGCACATCCGTTCGTCTGTCCGTTTGTCTTTTCGTCCGTTGGTCTGTACCAAAGAGGTATATAACTAATGGAGATCGCATAGCGCCGTTTCTGTATAAAGCACTGTGAAGCATTTTGCAGTTTAAGCGACTGTTTTTGTATGGAGCGTTTCATGCCCGGTGGCAGTGAAATGCAAATATTAGCCTAGTATTTAAAGGTTGGGCTTTTTTTCTTTTCAATACCGGGGTTTAACATATATGTGAGTAAGATGCTGATAGTAGCATAGTGAATATCGCCGGTCTTTTGCGAGAAAACCTCCGGCTTCAAAAAAGTCGCTGCACGTTATCTCCATTATACATATACCTCTATGGTCTGTACGATCTTGAAATTTTTAATCTGGATGTTTGGTCGAGTTTGAATGGCTAAGGCCCGTTCCTACGATCGTAAGTAACGTTCTAACTGCAACTTTAACTGACAGATTTTCATACGAAACTTAAAGTCAAAGTTCTGGTTAAATTTTAACTGAAGGTCGTAATAACGGCCCGAAAGGTCCTATTATTATCTCGTGTTATTTTCGCCTTAACCAGTTGTTAACTTATCCGGGACATTACCTTTAATCACTGGTTAATTTCTCTGGCTATAAAATTTTAGGGTAGGCCCATGGAGATATATGTAGTGGAGATGGCGAGCAGCGTTGTGTTGCCATCTCCGTCATATATAGCTCCATGGGTAGGCCCACCAAATACTGGATACTTTTTGAAAACAAGCTTTGAAATAAAAACAAAAAACATTTAGGATAGATGCTCCAATAGTCGGCCATGCTCCTATAGTCGGCCATTTCTTCAGAAATTTAAAATTATTAAATGATGAGAAGACAATTTCCAGAAAAAAATTTTTTTCTTTCGACTATTGGGTCTAACATGGCCGAACTTTGGATTTTTGTGGCCGACTATAGGAAAAACTGCACAATTTTAGAATATTATTTTTTTTATCAATCTTATTGTGTAAAAATCTATTTTAATTGTGTTTTTCTAATAATTGACACCATTGACTATCGTTTAACCTTATACAGATATTGATACAATTTATTCCGTAAAAATTGTAAGGAGTATTATATCGGGACGTCGTAGACGATAGTAGTCTGGGTGGCTTAGTGGTTAGAGCACTTGCCTTCGGTGCACCTGGTACCAGGTTCGAATCTGCTTGGCGACAAGTAATTTTCGAAAATGGGATTGGGTGCTGGACTACCAGTTCACTCAGCTGTAAATGAGTACCTGAGTTAAAATCGGGGTAATAATCACGGACGAGCGTGTAGTTGACCACTTCACCTCCTAGTGTTCCGTTGGTTTCGCAATGAAGTAACTCTAGCATTACTTCAAGCCCTAGGCCCGATTTGGGCTGTTGCGCCATTGATTATTATTATTATATCGGGACGTCACTAAATAGCCGACTATTGGTGCATTCACCCTATAAATTTTTTCAATTCCTCATTAAATAAACTTACAATATAAACTTATGGACCTCAGTACTGGATATCCAATATTTGGAACACGTAATGTTAGTCCCAGAAGTACTCGACCTAACAAAGAAGACACGATAATTTGAAGAAAAAAACAAAACTAATTATTTCTGAACACAGCCCTCTTTTCAATTGATACACATTTTTCAGCTGTTGGAGTCGATTTGACTCCTCTTTTTGCGAATAAAAGAATACGTTTTTCTTTTTCTTTCGGTTAATATTTATTACCCACGCAACGCGACCAAAAATACACACACAACTCAAATTAAAGCACACCTTTTACAAGTAACGTTTTTCATGAATTCTGCCATATCTCTCAGATCTGATCAGATATCGAATTTCTTTTCACTTCCACTAATTTTCCCGCATCCCAGAATATGACCCAATTACGCAATTCATATGTTATTTGTGGCAGCGGCGTAAGTATTCTAGCGCAACCATATTCTAACCGCTTGCCGAACTTTTTGCTAGGTTTTTTAGTCACATAGTAAAGGTGCGTTTCCATCTCCGCCGTTTTGCGGCGCCGACTAGATTCTCCATGCATAAAAAACTAGGTCTCTGACGCGCCGAGGCAATCGTCAAGA
Organism: Beris chalybata; assembly: GCA_949128065.1. Lineage (NCBI taxonomy): Eukaryota > Metazoa > Arthropoda > Insecta > Diptera > Stratiomyidae > Beris > Beris chalybata. Next base: position 94,474,276 of record OX421897.1, read on the forward strand.
GTTGATCCAACTTCAACTTTATCGGCGAAAGCCGATACCTTTGTGCCTTCGATAAAGGTTGGTTTGTATCTAAACTACGTTCCTATGGTGAAGGCCAAAATAATTAATATTAAAAAAGAATAAAGTCAATGAAAAGTCAAAACTGCACGACGAGCGGCAAATCACCTAGGAAACTGACTGAAAACTTTTTAGCGACGCGTCGACCGTTTCGTCGCAGATGGAAACGACAGTATCAAAACTGTGACGGGACACCCAAGTCGGCGCCGCAAAACGGCGGAGATGGAAACGCACCTTAACCTTCACCACCTCTCAAAATTGAACCCGTTCCTAATTTGGGGGGGGGGGGGGGGGTTTGAACCCCCAAAACCACCCCCTGCGTTCGCGCCTGATGCACACAATGGTCGTAACGGAACGGAACGGACGAGTTGACCAAAATTCAACTTTTACGGATCACATAACCTCACTTGTCGTGTCGGAACGGAACGGGAGCATTGTGCTTCGGGCTCAATGCGCAAGCGAAGAAGTAATGTAATAATAATGTAAGAAATTTTCTTTATTTTTAAATTACTTTATAAACTAAACTTATGTTTTGATTTCAGATTTTTATCTCACTCTGTACAGTTCGAACTGCCATGATAGTTCCGTTCGACATTTTTCTTACACATAAACTCGAGAAAGGGTTTTAAAATACCTTTAGCTCCGCAGGGTCGCGCAAAAGGTAGTTTTGCTGAACATGACATAATGGCGGCTACTGTACTGGGCGAATAAAATCAATGATTTTAAATCGGTTTTTTTTTATAGTTTTACGTCCTGAATGTCAAAAATTTTGGTTGACCACATACTAAAACATATCAAAGTTTAGTTTCTAAAGTAATTTAAAAATAGGAAAAATTTTCAGCATTTACTATGGTGCGATTTAGTTCAAATCACAGCGCCTCAAATAATTTCAGCACTAGTTCTCAAAACACTGTACATTACAAATCACTCCAATTATCCAACAAATGAGATCTTGCCATAAGTTTAATCGTGAATAGTATAAAATTTGTTAAATCGCTGGTTAAATTTCTGGGTATCATAGTAAACTGTAATGTAGTAATAATGACACAAATACATATGTATTTTCATTGCATTAAGATTAGATTTAGATTTAGTTTGACATTTAATAATTAAGCAACTGACTGTTGTGTGAAAATGGTATTTATTTATTTTGTAAGGTTTAACCATCCTGCATGACTAGAAATCAAACAATTAAATTATTGAATTCTAAAACTTGCATTTCAAGCAAATAATTTGAAAAATTTATTCGAAATATGTAACAGTGAATATTGTGGTAAAATGCGAACGTGATGAAATATAAATTTCAGGGCTGTATAGGCCGGTTTCAGTACATTACCAAATAGCAACTAGATTTTTTTTTAATCTCGTGATTTGGAAATCTTATTTTCGTATAGTAAATCTTGGCGATTTGCGCAATCGCGCATTTACGAGCACTGGGAACATGGCATTAGTGGTACAGCGATTTAAATCGTACATATGTAGTTCAGTATTTCATCTCAAGTAACATACGATTAGCTGCTGTCTATCATGACTTAGCAATTTTTTTAAATTAAAAATTATTATAAGAATCGCTGATAACGGTCTTATTAAGAATCAATGATCGCACATGCATCACCACTATAATAATCTGTTCACATTTGGTGCTTCCGAATAATGGAAAAAAAATTTCAAAGAATTCGAGGAGGAATAGATTCAATTACAGATAAATTTTTAATATTATTATAATTTTATTTAAGTCACGCGTGTCGCCTGATTTAATTCCTGAAATTCATTATCACAAGCCTTGACCTTCAATTTTTTATGGGAACCTGCCTGTGATTACGTATTTCATATTATGAGCAAAATATCACTAAGTTTTTTTTTTCAATTTTGCTGATATTCTACACAAGTCATCACTGTTTTGGAAATTTTATTTTTAACAAATTTTTTGATTGTTCAAATAAAATTTTAATAGGGGGCGATTGCGTGCCAGAATTGAAGGTTACGCAGCTTGAATTGGAGCATTCTAAGAACCTATCGCCGAAAAAGAACTCAGAATGATATATTGGTAATGGATGTTTTCGAAAAGCAGGAAAAACCCAGTGAGATTCGAACCCACGACCTCTGGAATGATAATAATAGAAAGATCACACTAGACTACAGAGGTCACTAGACGCTACGTAATGAAAAAATATCGATGAAATGTTTTCAATGCAGATAGGAATGTGCGGAGTCTGTAGAATTAACCGTACCGGTCAAAATTAGACGCAATAAAATTGGTAAAATGAATTGAAATGGTTACTAGTGAATGGCACAAAGTGTCTGTAGCTTAATTATTCAATGGTTGGTATGTAGCCCTGGTGCCCACAATCCACCATATAGAGACGTCAATTCAATTTTGATAGATTTTTGCTTCTGCATATATCGTACCCCGGCAAGAAAAGTGGGTTAACTTTAAAATGGAGTAATTGAGAAATAACACATTAAAGAAATTAATGAAACTTATATTGAAATAGTTAAATTCCATTCTTTTAAATTTTAGATAAGTATTTTTGACAAATAAATTTTATCATATTCTATATAATAATACTATGGATCTGCAAATTAGTTCTTCTTTAATATTTGGCTCTACCAGGTAAAAGTAGGTGAGGTCACTCAATTATGTCACTTTTCTTGCTTCTCTATTATTATTGTTTTCATTATTTTTTTGTTGGTCAATTGCCGAGTTTCTCGTGCAAGTTAAGGAACACAATAGGTGTACTTTCTACACTTTTTTGCACTAACTATTCTTAACAACATTTGACGTCACAGCAATGACACAAACTCATACTCAAACAGTATAGGCTTGTCCTAAATCCCTCCCCCATTAACCTTTTACACTTTTCTTGCTTCGGATAGTTGCCATACAAAAGTCCTTAAGACTCGTGTTAACCAATATTGAACGATAGCTTCAGAACGCTCTACGCTTCAACTTTCAAATTTTGTGTACGTTGTAGCTAAAGAATGATACACCTCTGACTAAATGGGTGGTACGAATGGCTTTGGGAAATGTATGAAATACTAAGGAAAGAAACAAAAACAAAGATAACCTTTGGGAAATCGAATGCCGCCGCTTGAGTGTGATTCCAAAAAGCTGGCCTTTCAGCCAGCACATCCATAGAGGACCTTAGGTTAGTTTAGGTTTAAGAAGGGGCGCAGTGCTAGGACCGCCACGCTCACTAGGCGCCATATGGGCCCATTGCGATCCCTTCAGGTCCTCGCGGGCTATTCAACCATCTCAAACACATTCCAATTCCCTGCAGAACCTGACCAATTTGCCATACCCTACTGCCCTCAAATCCTCGATGCTCTCAAAGAAGAGACTACCCATTAATCTAAAGCACCTTCTAGCGATCCCCGGGCAATCGCACAAAATGTGAGTGATGTCTTCTACAGCATACAGGTCGTCGCAGAACCTGCACGTATCTGACTCCGCTATCCCTAGCCGCATAGCGTGTTTCCTCAGCATGCAGTACCCCGTCAGTGCACTAACGAGCAGGCGCAGTCTCCCTCTGTCCCAATTTAAAATATTCTTAGTCTTTTGACTATCCAACTCGGGCCACAGAGATCTAGAAATCCTGCAGCTCGCTAGCCCTGCCCACCTAGAGTCGGAGGATTTTTTGGAGCGCTCACCAATACGCGCTTTGATACCACACATGGGTGGACTCACATCCTCCTCTACTCTACCAATCGATGCCGATCCTAATCTTGCGAGCTCATCCGCTCTTTCGTTCCCTAGTACATTACTATGCACCCAGCAAATCAGTACTCTGTTCTAACTACAAAGTACTTTTAGCACTTCTCGACAGCGCTTACCAACTTGGATTTAATGGTAACCGATTCCAGTGCCTTTATGGCCGCCAGGCTGTCAATGTAGAGTGAAATATTCTGATCGCATACCTCCCCCATTAACAGGATGTTTGCTGCCTGTAACACGGCCAAGATTTCCGCCTGGAAGACGCTGCATACATCTGGCAACCTAAACGACTTTTCTACACTCAGCTGCTCAGAGAAGACACAGCGCCAGTGCCCAATACCCTCTGGACAAAAGCCGCGCAACTGATATTTCGTCGTGCGAAAATGCCTCGATCTCCCCTCGATGAGTGACGATTTTGTATGGAGACCGAGCCATGACGTCACTTATCGAGGCATTTCTCACAACGAACTGTCATATGTGCGCGGCTTGAAATTAAGTTGGCGCTGGTCTCACAACCGCCGTGTACAACCAGTGCACCATGTTTGGTTTGGACCCAAAGAAGGGGAGATATCACCCCTCTCTGAGGCGTTCCCCTCGAGGCCTGTCTTCTAACCTTAACCATGCCTTGTCCCATATTCGCCGTCACGATTCTGGTATTCAGAAGAGTCGTTAGCCAACTTGTTAATACCTCCTCTAATCCTATGCTATACAGCGCTACCCTAATTGCTTCCACCGTCACGTTGTTGAAAGTCTTAGCAGCTTTCCTGGACATAGATGTCCAGGAAAGCTGCTAAGGCAAATTCCTTATACTCCAGGCTATATTCTATAGACCCCACTACCTCGTGCAGGACTGTGTCTACAGATTTCCCTCCAGGCATGAAGGCATGTAGGCATGTAGGCATGCTGTGCGCCCGACAGCATCCTGTCTCCACATAGATTGCAAATGTGCGTTTCCAAAAGCCTTTCAAGTACTTTGAGCACAAAGGACTATAGACTGATGGGTCGAAAGTCCTTTGTTGTTGTGTGGCTAGATCTGCCGGCTTTCGGGATTAAGACTAGAGGACCTTGCTCCTCGTTAACACTTCAAACAACTGCTCTTATCAGCCGAAGACGAGAAAGTCAAAGGAAGTTAACTTAATTTACGGAACTCCCTATATCTCAAGAAATCATTTGTTCGTCAACTCCACATTAAATTTTGAGTGAAAACAAAGTTTGAGGCCATTAGTGAGCGAAAGGAATCTACTTCTTCGGGTAACTAAAAAAAATCTTTAAAACACGTGTTCAAAAATATTGTTTCATAGCTTCAGAACATTTCAAACTAGAACTTTAAAATTTTCTACTTTTATATTTCAATGGTTTTTTAATTTCTCTATACTATCTTCATACAAAGAGAAATTTGTATGAAGATAAGCGTGTGAGAAATCGTTGAGCTAGGAGGACGAAATTTTAAAGTAGTTGATTTTGCGCTAAGTATCATTAGTTTTTGAGCGAAATCTCAAAATCACTTCTACGTCCGTACAAAAGTGTCCACGACTGTTCATGATTTATAGCATTATTCCGAACCTAAAAATCGACCAACAGTCTGACAGTCTGGGTGCAACTTTATTTTTTTATGGGAACGACTCCGAAACGTGTTTGATGCTAAGACGCGGTTTAGGCTACTATGGGACGGTCAACCTAGAAAATAACTTTCCAAATAGCCTCCTAATTACTCCTAAGGTTGTCAGACGCATAGTACCCTGCGGCGCATATCAGCATTGCAACGTTTCGGACTTCTACCCATAAAATAATAAAGCTGCACTCAGACTGTTGGCCGATTTTTTTTAGTTTTAATAAATATAGTAGCATATCTAGATATAGGTACTAAGTTTGAGCTTTCTAGTATAAGCCGTTTCTGAAATATGAAAAACCGCACTCTACACCCCTTCACCCACCTCAAAAATTTTACATTCAGTAGACTCCACTAGTAATTCTATATATAGAAACCAAGTCTAAAGATATTGAAGTTCAAAGTTTTTCACCCCCATACTTCACTACCCCCTTAAGATTTTTACCTCTTTTTTAATCTCCTAGTATCTGTTAAGACAATCTCAAAGTTTCAGCAGTCTGACAGTTCAGGAGATATGGATTTTAGAATGTTTCAATCCCAGCTTTCAAGTGTTTAGGACGCCTTGTTTTTCCCCACTCGCACACCCTTCAACCCCTATCAATTTTTTTGTAAATGAGTCCACGAATGTAGTACTACATAAGTTCAAACTTTCAGCCTCCTAGCATAAGCGGTTCCTGGGATCTAAAAACCAAAATGTTTCATCTAAAACGCTCCTCTTCCCCCCCCCCCCTCACACCCACATCTCTCCAAATATATTCTACCTACCATAAAAATTGCTGCTTAATATCTAAAGGGTTTTGGGAACTACGCGCCTTCAAACAATTTTGCGTACGGCGGACAGACGGACATTTTTTTGTTGCTTTTTTGGGGCTTACTAGTCCATAAACGTGAAAATACAAAAAGTGTAATCCCTACTAGCTTTAGGCTGATCACAACTTATTATTTTTTAATACAGAATAATAATAACATAAGTTTTGCTAGTAAAATGGAAAATTATTCAATTTAAATTATTATAAAATCCGCAACGTAGTAAAAATATTAATTAAGAAAATAATAAAAATTGCGCATCTGCTGAATCATTTATCCGGTCTAGAAAATATCACGTAGACCAGTCTCGTTCCCATTCTTCGATTCTTTAAACATCCATTGGATGGACATTCAATATTTCAATAATTCTTATCCTCGTTACAAACTTATGAACAAATAAAAGTAGGCGATATTAAGTTATCGTATTATATTAAATACAATAATTATTATTTTCCTGTGGTTTCATATTGTAAAAAACTATGTTGATTTCGTCATAACTTTTTTGATTAGGCTCGTGTGTTTTTACAGATACCACATTACATACATTAGGTCACTACTGACCTTGAATTACAAATCTCAAGATTACAAATTGTTAAATTTCTTTTTCTTATATTCTGTCGTTGCTTAAATAAGGGAGTATCTATTTTAAATAAACTGAAAAGACGTTTGAACATTGACGTGGGGTCTTAATTTCTAATAACTTATTTCGGTATTGCACAATGCTTCGATACGGACTATCTACGGGGCCATCTTTTTAGGTCAGATGTATTCAAATAGTTTATTTTAAAATCTTTTTTGAGGAGATTTTGATTCGGTAGGCTCTTCAAAATTTATGCTTCCGATAATCGAGACTTATTGTTGCTAGTCAAAAATAAGAATTTGTTAAAAGAGAGAAGCGGTAAGTTTTGTTTTTAAGTATTTTAGAAAAAATCGCGTGATACTTTTTTCCAAGTATTCAAGTATTCATTGTATGAGTAAAAGAAGTATTGTGCATTTTTGTCGAATTTCAATGAATTTCACATTATTTATTATTATTAATAAAATATTATGATCGACCTGGAATTAAAAACATACTGCAGTCACGATCAGCTGGGAATAAAGTAGAACAAGGTGTGTTCATGTAGCTTGTCCAATATTAAGGGATGCCAGGCTACGTCGCCAGCCTGCATTTCCACACAGAATGTATTATGATATTGTATGACGGGTATCTAACTTGGCCATTGGTTGGCCACACTACTGGCGACATAGCCTGGCATCCAGGTGAGATATGGCCTTAAGGCTCCATGTGCACGTTAAATGCGATTTTGATGATTTATGACTGTTCTCTTACCAATATATCACGTTAATGGCAACAACAAAAAACAAAATAAAATTATACCACTTTATTAGCTGGTATGTAAACTAGGTCACCCAAAGAGAAAAAATTCAAAACCGTATTTGGAAAAAATGCTATTAGAACAACAACCCTTAAACATTTTTTAAAATGCGTAAATTCGAGTTTTTTAAACGCATCGTTCGCTGTCTATCAGCGAACTAACTTTGATTTTAAAGAAAAAATTGTGTTATAGGTTTTCAAATAATTTGAAACGCATAACTATTAAAAGTCAATAATTTTTTCATTGATTTATCTTCTAGAAATACCAATTAATTATACTATCTATGATACTTTTCAATGAAATGCGATCTTCCTATGTAATTCTTGCCATGAAAATCATGAAAAATTGCGTCAGTTTGACTTCATATATTATTAACAAAAGTGAAAACTTTTTAAGATTTGATCTATGGGTGACCTTCTTTAAGATTTTTTCTAGCATTATATTAATGAAAATGACATATTAATTATTCAAGAAATAGGTAATATTCGTTTAAAATACTCGAATTTACGCATTTTAAAAAATGTTTAAGGGTTGTTGTTTTAATAGCATTTTTTCCAAATACAGTTTTGAATTTTTTCTCTATGGATGACCTAGTTTACGTATCAGCTAATAAAGTGGCGTAATTTTATTTTGTTTTTATGTTGCCAATAACGTAAAATATTGGTAAGAGAACAGTCATAAATCATCAAAATTGCATTTAACGTGCACATGGAGCCTTAAACTAAAAGACTTTTGAGTCTTGTTAGTCGGACTAGTTTTGGTGGAATTCCAAAATCAAGCATATTTTGGTACTGTACTCTCCTGTCGATACTATCATAACTATGGTTTCTTGTAAATAGTATCCATTTCAGTTGTTAGAATTGATTTAGAGTGCCATAGTGGCACTATTACGATCTGTGGCTGCTAGTGCAATTCTGCTTGAAAGTATGATTTTCTAGATCGCAGTCCTCGTCAGATCTTAATTTAGGATCTTAAGAGCAAAATACGAGTAATTACCATGCGATCGCAGTTTCATGCCATCTGTTTGTTAATCAAATAAATAGTTGTTCTTTTGTTGTATTGTTATTTTGTTTTTGCATATTACAGATTGCTAATCAGGCATCACTCTATTATTTACTTTAAGCAATAATGGAGTGTAGCTATGGATGTGCCGGAAGAGTTTAAACAGAAATAATTTATTTGGTATCATCCGGCCTCAATTCTTGAGTTTTATATTAAATAATATAAATTATGTTAAGAGTTTGTTGTTCTTTCCAGTGTCAGTGGAGTGAAGCTCCAATACGAAATCCCCGACTGTTGATTGACCGTAGTACTTGACGAATTTTTTGGAAAGAACTTTCACTGGAGAGGCCAGTTTATCATAAGATTTTGTGTTGGACTAGGTCCGAAGGAGCTGTTTCGTCATCGGAATGCAGAAGACTCTTCAGAGGGTGTATTCTAGCCAACTTCCGAAACACCCTGACAGCTGGTGGAATTGCTGAGGCAAATTCTATATAGCCACATCGTAATCCAAGTTCATTTCCACGAATAATGTAATCGGGAACTCGCCGGACATCTACCTTATACTAAAGGCGGGACGTATATGGCTATGAAATGGTTGTAACCTTGGATAACCATATGGCTATGAATCTTGAAAATCTGTTGTTAAGTCCGGGGCCCAGTGGGTCCAACGCAAAACCTATTTTTACCAATACTTTTATGTTACTAGTTTTTCATGGTCATGCTACCATTGAAGCTATTAAATGTTAAGAGTTTGTTGTTCTTTCCAGTGTCAGTGGAGTGAAGCTCCAATACGAAATCCCCGACTGTTGATTGACCGTAGTACTTGACGAATTTTTTGGAAAGAACTTTCACTGGAGAGGCCAGTTTATCATAAGATTTTGTGTTGGACTAGGTCCGAAGGAGCTGTTTCGTCATCGGAATGCAGAAGACTCTTCAGAGGGTGTATTCTAGCCAACTTCCGAAACACCCTGACAGCTGGTGGAATTGCTGAGGCAAATTCTATATAGCCACATCGTAATCCAAGTTCATTTCCACGAATAATGTAATCGGGAACTCGCCGGACATCTACCTTATACTAAAGGCGGGACGTATATGGCTATGAAATGGTTGTAACCTTGGATAACCATATGGCTATGAATCTTGAAAATCTGTTGTTAAGTCCGGGGCCCAGTGGGTCCAACGCAAAACCTATTTTTACCAATACTTTTATGTTACTAGTTTTTCATGGTCATGCTACCATTGAAGCTATTAAATGTTAAGAGTTTGTTGTTCTTTCCAGTGTCAGTGGAGTGAAGCTCCAATACGAAATCCCCGACTGTTGATTGACCGTAGTACTTGACGAATTTTTTGGAAAGAACTTTCACTGGAGAGGCCAGTTTATCATAAGATTTTGTGTTGGACTAGGTCCGAAGGAGCTGTTTCGTCATCGGAATGCAGAAGACTCTTCAGAGGGTGTATTCTAGCCAACTTCCGAAACACCCTGACAGCTGGTGGAATTGCTGAGGCAAATTCTATATAGCCACATCGTAATCCAAGTTCATTTCCACGAATAATGTAATCGGGAACTCGCCGGACATCTACCTTATACTAAAGGCGGGACGTATATGGCTATGAAATGGTTGTAACCTTGGATAACCATATGGCTATGAATCTTGAAAATCTGTTGTTAAGTCCGGGGCCCAGTGGGTCCAACGCAAAACCTATTTTTACCAATACTTTTATGTTACTAGTTTTTCATGGTCATGCTACCATTGAAGCTATTAAATGTTAAGAGTTTGTTGTTCTTTCCAGTGTCAGTGGAGTGAAGCTCCAATACGAAATCCCCGACTGTTGATTGACCGTAGTACTTGACGAATTTTTTGGAAAGAACTTTCACTGGAGAGGCCAGTTTATCATAAGATTTTGTGTTGGACTAGGTCCGAAGGAGCTGTTTCGTCATCGGAATGCAGAAGACTCTTCAGAGGGTGTATTCTAGCCAACTTCCGAAACACCCTGACAGCTGGTGGAATTGCTGAGGCAAATTCTATATAGCCACATCGTAATCCAAGTTCATTTCCACGAATAATGTAATCGGGAACTCGCCGGACATCTACCTTATACTAAAGGCGGGACGTATATGGCTATGAAATGGTTGTAACCTTGGATAACCATATGGCTATGAATCTTGAAAATCTGTTGTTAAGTCCGGGGCCCAGTGGGTCCAACGCAAAACCTATTTTTACCAAGTTCCCGATTACATTATTCGTGGAAATGAACTTGGATTACGATGTGGCTATATAGAATTTGCCTCAGCAATTCCACCAGCTGTCAGGGTGTTTCGGAAGTTGGCTAGAATACACCCTCTGAAGAGTCTTCTGCATTCCGATGACGAAACAGCTCCTTCGGACCTAGTCCAACACAAAATCTTATGATAAACTGGCCTCTCCAGTGAAAGTTCTTTCCAAAAAATTCGTCAAGTACTACGGTCAATCAACAGTCGGGGATTTCGTATTGGAGCTTCACTCCACTGACACTGGAAAGAACAACAAACTCTTAACATTTAATAGCTTCAATGGTAGCATGACCATGAAAAACTAGTAACATAAAAGTATTGGTAAAAATAGGTTTTGCGTTGGACCCACTGGGCCCCGGACTTAACAACAGATTTTCAAGATTCATAGCCATATGGTTATCCAAGGTTACAACCATTTCATAGCCATATACGTCCCGCCTTTAGTATAAGGTAGATGTCCGGCGAGTTCCCGATTACATTATTCGTGGAAATGAACTTGGATTACGATGTGGCTATATAGAATTTGCCTCAGCAATTCCACCAGCTGTCAGGGTGTTTCGGAAGTTGGCTAGAATACACCCTCTGAAGAGTCTTCTGCATTCCGATGACGAAACAGCTCCTTCGGACCTAGTCCAACACAAAATCTTATGATAAACTGGCCTCTCCAGTGAAAGTTCTTTCCAAAAAATTCGTCAAGTACTACGGTCAATCAACAGTCGGGGATTTCGTATTGGAGCTTCACTCCACTGACACTGGAAAGAACAACAAACTCTTAACATTTAATAGCTTCAATGGTAGCATGACCATGAAAAACTAGTAACATAATAATATAAATTATATTATTGTTTGGCCTCGTTTCAATTGCAACATGTTGGTATTGCTATAATTCAACTAAATACAAAGCAGTATCAGGGAGTTGTACATACACTGAGCACATGCAATTCTATCTAAATTAGTACCGAAAACCGAACCGTTAACGCTTTTCGATATTGATTCAGATATGTGAAGTTCTAGGAAGAAAACTGGTTGAGAAAAAGTCCCAAATTGTAATCTTCGTAGAGCAGTTAATTTCCAAATTTACAAATGCAGAGGTCGTGATTTGAATTTCAGCCAAGATATAAAAAATTATATGAGGAAAAGTGTCCTGGCAAATTGGCATAGGGCCCTGTTGCTGCCCTACACCCAAGCAGTAAGCATACACGAACTGAAGGTCTGGTTAGAAGCCCTCAAAATTACTATAACTAAATGTTCTGTGTTTTTAAAACTAACAATTCCTTATCATATTATTATTTTTCGCAAAATTTTTTTTAACTCGGACAATTTCTTATCACTTATGGCTATACGTGCGTTACATCTGAACAACATCATATCGTAGTCAATGCTAAATGGCAACAAAAACAAAGAAAATTTGAAAATAAAATACAAATAATAAAAAATTCTCCGCTTTAGTAAAACTTTCATGAAATGGCTTTGAACTTGCTAGTGAATAGAGTCCTCGTGATGTTTTCGACATTGGCATTGATATTCCAAAACAGATTAGAACAAAAAATTTGATCGAAGTTTCCGGGTTGATAAACGGTCCGAAATTTACTAATACGAAAAATTTTCTTCTATGATTTTATAAAGTCCAAATTAAACTATTTTCATTTTATTTTGTATGTATTGATATTTTATTTTTCGGTCAAATTTATTTTGTTTTGCCTAAGATCGAAGAAGGATCGAGTCAAAATCCCGTGTTCCAAAATCCCGTTTTCCAAAATGTCGTGATTAGTGTTGTTGGTAAGAAGAGCTAGTGGAGACGACAAGCCACCGGTTTTGTATAAAGCGTTTTGAAGCCAAAACACGATGAGAATTGAGACAAAACATGGTCGTTATATCAAAGTGTTGTTGTCTTAGCGTGTGAGGGAGTGAGACAAAACAGGTGCGCTATGTCAAATTATTGTTGTTTTCCATGCAAGTGAATGCGACGACGTCCGCCTTCAACTCAACCGCTGCTTGTCATCTCCTGGGGCCTTATTACTGAATACGATACGATCAAATTCAAAATATATCAGTATGCAGAATTTAGGAATTTACGATGGGTTTTGATCGTATCGTATTCAGTAATAAGGCCCCAGTATATATATCTCTATCGTAAGAACGTTACGTTCACCAATTGGATGTAAAGGGAAATCCAAGTTGACAAACAAACAGAATAAAAGAATATGGACAGATGAAAATATAAGGGCACTTGAAAAGCCAATCCATAAAAAGTCACTGTGTGGTGTACATTTTGAGCTGGTAGAGTGAATGGCCTGTTTTTTTTAAGTCATCCCGTGTGACGGTTTCCAAAACTAGATTTTTTTTTTTTGCATAAATTACATCCAAGTATAGTGTAGAGTATGTGGGCGGAGTGATGTTGCGATAGTCGTAGCCGTTTGGAAGTTACAAGCCGTTATATTCACTAGCCTCCTATGTTGTTTCGAGTATAATGAAAAGTTTAGTCGCGTTTTTCTCAAAACTACGTTTTTCAAAACGGTAGACACGATATATAAAAATCTATCAAACGAATTTCTTTGAAATTTAGTAAACTTATTCAGTACTAATATATACAGTCTTTAAAGTAGGATAATTGTGATTCATCAAGCGGTTTTTTTTTTGTCGACCTAAAGAAGTCGTAAAAATACACCAAGATTGACAGCAAAAAGTTCAATAAGCTGCCAAAAATTAACTGTTAAATATTTTTTGATAATCCTAGTTCCAACTTCACAGATTAAAATGCCGTTTGATTTTTTTATTTGAGATAAGCAGAACGCCCACAATCGTGTCTACCGAAAACAACGTTTTTTGAAAATGAGTGGCTAAGTTGCCATATACCTCAGCAATGACCGACAATTTGGGGCTGAAAAAATTCTTAAGTGTGCTCTACATGTGCATTATTATATGGTAAAAATTTCACAGTTCTATCATTATTAACTTCGCCAGAACAAATTCCCAAAGATGGCGTAAAAAAAGAGCTTGCACACGGGATGACCCCCTTAAAAAAACACAACTGGCAACTCTGTCCCAGTGAACGGGAACCGAGACCGTCCTATGATTACCGACTTTTTGTGGCCAATATTGGTTGATTATGACATCGACGACTGAACTCCGCCATAGCCGGTCGCAAGCCCAGGTTGAGATAAGGAGGAGCGAGTGAACACATCCTGAATGGCCAGGAACACCAGTGCGTCTCAGGAAGTAGGTCTAAAAATTGGTGTAGTTGGACTCGCGGCATAGCTGTGAGAACTCCAGCACACCATAACCGAAAGTTGTTCACACGTCTATGTACCATAGACCTGGTCCTCCAGGTTGGGGGTTGGGCGATGGGTTAACAACCCATCCCCGGAAAAAAAACCTATTGTTCCGAAAGCAGGACTACAGCCTCGGAAAAGATTGGATCAACGGCAACGACTCTGGCAACGCATTAAGGACTACTCTTTTGGATCTTGGAACGTTCGCTCCCTTTACAGAACAGGTGCACTGCGAGAGCTTCTTCATGAAGTTTCAGGATACAACATCAACATTCTGGCGGTCCAAGAAACGAGATGGCTTGGATGTGAGGTTAATGACTTGCGGACACACACAATACTAACCAGTGGAAAAGCTTCGGGAAGCAGGGAATTTGGAGTAGCTTTCGTGGTAGATATAAAATTTAAGAACTTAATCACCGACTTCAAACCCGTAAACGAAAGACTGTGTGCGATCCGCATAAAAACAAAATTTTTCAATGTATGGCTGGTAAACTGTCACGCTCCAACAGAGGAAAAGGATGATGCAGTGAAGGACATTTTTTACAACACCCTAGAACAAACATTTGACTCTTTGCCATCTAACGACATAAAGATACTTCTAGGAGACTTCAATGCTAAAGTTGGACAAGAGGAGACACATAGAGGAACCACAGGAAGGCACAGTCTCCATAACACCACCAATGACAATGGACAACGTCTAATCGACTTCGCTACCAGCAAAAACTTAGTTGTAAGCTCAACATGCTTCCCCCATCGCAACATTCATAAAAGAACGTGGTCATCTCCGGATGGTCGCACTTTCAATCAAATTGACCACGTTCTGATCGAGAGAAGGGCTGCGACCAGCATTCTAGACGTAAGATCTTTTCGCGGAGCAAACTGCGACTCCGACCACTATCTCGTAAAAGTGAAATATCGATGTCGAGTGGCATTATGCGGGTACTCCAAAAAGGGCAGGACACCCAAATTTGACATCGATAAACTAAAGGACGAGACTGTCGCGTCAGCCTATAAGTCAGCGCTACAAAATCACTTTGAAACATCACGAACTGAAGAAGTGACAACCATCGACCAAGAGTGGACACAGTTGAGAGATGGAATCAGAACGACAGCAGAAAAGATCATTGGATTAAAATCTCAGCAGAAACATAATGACTGGTTCGATGATGAGTGTAGTGACGCAATAACGAAAAAGAATGAAGCTCACAAGGCGTACATTGAAAGACCGACGAGAGCCAAAAAAGAAGGATACGACGAGCTTAGGCGATTATCAAACAAAATCTGCAGACGAAAGAAACGAAAACACAACAATGACATAATTATAAACCTAAATACTGACATGAAGTCACATAATCTACGATCCGCATATACTGCCGTCAAACAAATAAGACAAGGCTATAAGCCACGAACAAACCTCTGTAAAGACAAGGAAGGAAATATCCTTAGTGACGCAGAACAAATTAAACAAAGATGGGTTGAATACTTTAAAAAGCTGCTGAACCCTAACAGAGTGACGACCACCGACCCAATTATAACATCAAGTGCACCATCGGATGAGCAGACATCAACTACGGTACCCACTATCGGAGAAGTGGAAGCAGCCCTGCGCGACCAAAAAATACATAAATCACCCGGAGTTGATGCAATACCAGCAGAGCTCCTAAAGGGAGGCGGTCCATACCTCGCCAACCTCCTACACAAAATCGTGACAAAAATTTGGATGGAAGAAAAAATACCCGTCGACTGGCGCCAAAGCATTATATGTCCAATCTACAAGAAAGGAGATAAATTGCGATGTGAAAATTACAGAGGCATATCATTGTTGTGTACGTCCTACAAAATACTGACGAAAGTAATTCATAATCGATTAAAGCCTTATACAGAAAGTATTATCGGCGAATACCAAGGTGGTTTCAGAACCGGACGATCTACTATTGACCAGATATTCTCAGTCAAACAAGTGCTAGAAAAATGCTGGGAGTATAACATTGACGTGCACCAGATCTTCGTGGACTTCAAACAGGCATACGATAGTATAGATCGTAATGTACTATATAAAATAATGCTCGACTTTGGAATCCCATCAAAACTCGTCCGATTAACAAAAATGACCATGACTGACACTGAATCCCAAGTAAGGATACAAAACGAGCTAACCCAAAGCTTCCGAACAGAATCCGGCCTGAAGCAGGGAGATGGACTCGCTCCCATGCTCTTCAACCTTGCCCTGGAATATGTCATCAGAAAGGTACCCGTTGATACCAGAAGTACCCTACTAATCAAGTCCACTCAACTAGTGGTGTACGCGGATGACGTAAACATCATGGCCAGATCTGTTCCAGACGCAAAGGAAGTCTTCCACTGTCTAGACTCAGCAGCAAAGGATGTCGGGCTAAGGGTCAATGAGAATAAGACCAAGTTCATGACCCAAACAAGAAGAAACGCGCCAACTAGACAAAATATGACCTTGGGGGACTACAATCTGGAGAATGTGGATCATTTCTCATACTTGGGATCACACCTTGTAAGAGACGGCAACGAACGGGACGAAGTAAATCAACGGATCACACTAGCAAATAAGGCATATTTCTCGGTTCTCCCGATTTTAAAATCGAAAAAAGTGCACAGGCTGAGCAAACTTCGCATATACAAGACCATAATAAGACCTGTGCTACTATATGCAAGTGAAACGTGGACTCTCACCCAAGCGTCTGAAAAATCAATAGACGCTTTTGAACGACGAATTCTTCGAAGAATTTTGGGACCAGTAAGAGAAGGCACTGAATGGCGTATTCGGTACAACAACGAGTTGTATAACATCTATGACGACCCAGCCGCATCGACTCTTATAAAATTCCGTAAGCTGCAGTGGGCAGGTCATGTGGAGCGAATGGATGACGGAAGAATTCCCAAGCGCACATTGAAAGGTAGAGCCCATGGCAAGCGACCGGTGGGAAAACCGCGAAAAAGATACGAGGATTCAGTTGACGCAGATTGCAAATCGCTTCTTAGATGCACAAACTGGAGGACGCGGGCGCTGAACCGAGATGACTTCAGACAATGTATCCTGCAGGCCCTGGCCCGATTTGGGCTGTCGCGCCATTGATGATGATGACATCGACGACATGTAGTTCGAGCAAGATGGTGCCACACAGCCAATGCAACAATGGAATTATTTCAGCAGAAGTCTTCCGGGTGAATAATCTCCAGGAACGGCGAGATTAATTGACCAGAAATCGTGTGATTTGACTCCGTTAGACTTCTTTCTTTTGAGTTATCTCAAAAGCAAGGTTAACGCCAATAAAGCCACCACCATTCAACAACTGAAGAGCGAGATATCAAACCACATTGGTCTAATTGAGGAGCAATTATGCCGTGATGTATTCAAAAATGTGGGCAAACGGGTCGAGATGTGTTGTTGTGTTTGAGGCCTTGAAAGGACTATTTCGACTTGAGAAAGTCAAAAGGATGTGTAAAGGGACATGGGCCAGTTCCTCCTACGTTTGAACTGGTGGCTGAAGTAGAACGGAAGCGACACGCTTGCTGGCGGCCGGGACTACGGCAGTGTGGGGTGGTTCTTGTTCTACCTCAGACCATAAACCCTAGACCTAGACAACAAAAATTTCGTGTCGGCTTACTCCAGGGTATTTAAAATTGGAATATCTTCCCAATAGGTCGTGAAAGACCAAGAAGTGGTGGAGTTGCGCGACTTCGCGATTTTTCAGGGCGCTTAGGTGTAAGTAGCGCCCTGTTCTGCCCACCCTACCTCAGCCACGACTGTCCTCAAAACATTTTAGCGTCGTGGCCCCTTTTTGAGGTTCGGGGCTAAGGAGCTAAACGATCGGGTTCATTTAAGTGGGCTCTTTCTAGCCTCTCAACATTTTTTTTTCCTTTTTGAAAACGGTCTGGCCGTTAGCCTATGTTACGTCGTAACATAAATTATTGTTACATGGCATAAATCCAGGAACTGATTTATCCTTCTTGGTATTTTGGTTCCTGTGTTTATGACATGATCCATAAAGATGGGAAAAACCTGCACATCTGTTTCAGACCTCTTTTCTTCTCTAATTAAAAGTGTTTTTACTACTTAATTGAGGTCGAACGGTGTACAGGATTTTCCCTATATGTAGGTAAGGCGACGCCTACTGAATGTACGGGCCAATTATACCGGTTCGGCGTAGTTTACCTTCTTGCAATATTGTCTTTTTAGTTTTAGTTAAATATAAGAACTCAGCAGGAGCGGTTGTCTTCCAATCAAGAAAAGAAATAAATAAATATCAAAAATACAATTCGTGTCAATTCATACACATTACTCCCACATTATTCATTGGTCCGTCGAACCCAATTGTTTTACCGCGCAGCAGAAAACTCGTGTCGTGTGAAACAGTGCCGTTTGCTATCTACATCAGTGCATCTATCGTTGGAATGCCATAGTGTCAACGAGTGCATGAAGGACGTGTTCCAAGACAGCAAACAACCAGCAGCCAATTGTTTTACCGCGCAGCAGAAAACTCGTGTCGTGTGAAACAGTGCCGTTTGCTATCTACATCAGTGCATCTATCGTTGGAATGCCATAGTGTCAACGAGTGCATGAAGGACGTGTTCCAAGACAGCAAACAACCAGCAGCCAATTATCTACGAGCTCATCCAGTCATCGGTCTTACAAGCCAGGAACGGGTAAGCAAGTTTCAGAGTCACCATCCTAATATATCCTTATCTCACTCCTTTCATTAAGTGTTAATTTCGATAAATAAGTGCAAAATGGCTGAAAGTGAATCAATTCCGCGTTTGATACACCAACGCGGGCTTATTAAAAGTAAATTGACTAGGTTTGAGAAAGTTTTGAATGATTTCGAGGCTAACCCAGACGCCGACGTCGAACTTCTAGATATTGAAGGAAGATTGGCGAAACACGCGTTGTTATGGGATGAGTTCGAAGGAATGCAAAACGAATTAGAATCGCTATCTGAAAACGAGGACACTTCAAGTAATAATGAAATCGAAAGAACGTCTTTCGAAAATCGATTTTTCGCTCTAAACGGAAGAGCACGGAAAATAATCAAAACATATACAAATGTACCAAAAACGTCAGCACAATCCACATCCACATCGCAAGTAGCCAAAGAAATAAATTCAGAAAGTAGTGACATTGAAAGGGTCGAAAATAGAGAAACATCGGTAAATAGTCCCAGTCAAGCTTTAGAAAATCTTGGGAACTTAAGCGCGATCAATTCGCAAGGCGCTAGTTCCATTCCTAACTATGCAAGTCCCTTTCTATTGGACCCCAATCTTCCGAAACTTGGACTGCCGTCCTTTTCAGGAACCTTTGATACGTGGTTAGGGTTTCGTGACACCTTCCACTCTATAGTGCACAATAATCCTCAAGTTCCGTCAATATTTAAATTTCACTATTTAAAGTCATGCGTAACAGGCGAAGCAGCCGAGGTAATCGCGTCACTCGAATCTTCAAGCGAGAATTACGAAATTGCATGGAAATTGTTAACAGATCGCTACGACAATCGCAAATTCATTGCAGAAAATCACGTAAGCGCTCTTTTTAACATTCCATCAGTGTCAAAAGAAGTCTCAGCTCGCACTTTATTAGACAAACTACAAAAACATGTTAGAGCACTAAGGGCTCTCAAGCAACCAGTCGATCAGTGGGATTTAGTTCTTATTCATATTATGAAAGAAAAACTTCCCAATAACCTTCGCGAAAAATGGGAAGAGTTCACTGGAACATCAAAAATTCCTACTCTAAAAGACCTAATTTCATTTTTAGAGCGTCGATCGCACATTGAAACTACTCGATCGTCTCACGCTCAATTTCAAAATAAAACCTCTCACAAAACTAATAATGATAGGCAACCTTCAGGTCATGCTCCACATCCGCAACGCGCATTTGCAGCTACTACCCCAACAAATGCAAACGCGCAGTATTACCGATCATGTCCTATATGCACATTCCATTTATACCTGTAACAAATTTCTAAGTTTAAATCCGCAAGATCGACTTACTGAATCAAAAAAGGCTTCGCCCTGCATAAACTGTTTACGCGGTAATCACCGTCCAATCGATTGTAGCTTAAAAGGATGTCGCCAATGCAACAGGCGACATAATTCCCTTCTCCATTTCGATGAACAAAAAAATGAGTCAGAGAAAACATCGGCCAACCCAAGTGCCACTACTAGCAGCTATCATATCAGAATCCCGTCTGAAGTTTATCTAGCTACCGCCATTGTTGATGTTCTCGATGGTCAAGGTCACTATCAGCCCTGTCGTATTATGTTAGACGGGGGGGCGCAATCATGCGCTATCGCAAATGACTGTTTAATGCGACTTAATTTAAGGAAAACTCCCTTTGAAATTCCACTTTTATCATTGAATCACATGCAAACCAAAATCAAATTCGCTACGTCGGCCACCTTTAAATCTAGATTTGACAACAAAAAACGCAAACTCGATCTTTTAGTAGTCGAGCAAATTGCTGAAGCCATGCCCACAATGCCTCTCGATAGAAATGCATTCGAAATCCCTCCTAATATCTTTTTAGCTGATCCAAACTTTCATGAATCAAGGCCTATCGACATAATTATTGGTGCTGAGTTCGCATACTCATTTTTGCGCACCGGACAACTACGCATAAAGGGTCATACTGCAACATTGCAAAAAACTATTCTAGGCTGGATTATCGCGGGCAGGGTCTATAATAAAAAACTCAAAACAAATACTCAATCTACTAAAATGTATTTTAATTTCAATCAAGAGAAGTTACCAATTTTATGGGAGTTAGATCATGTAAAAAATACTTCTACGCTCTCCACCGAAGAAAAGGCTTGTGAATCACATTTCGTAAATCACGTTCGGCGCAACGATAGCGGCCGATACATTGTAAAATTGCCATTCAACGAGAAAATTGAAAAACTCGGAGACTCGCGTAACATGGCTTTTCAACGCTTCTTCGCGTTGGAAAGAAAGTTTGTGAAAAATCCATCATTAAAATCTCAATACTCAGAGTGCATCAACAGTTATATCACTGAAGGTCACATGTCATTATCAGACAAAGATTTAAATGATAAGGGCTACTATCTCCCTCATCACGCGGTCGTGAAGGAAACCAGCATCACAACCAAAACTCGGGTGGTTTTCGACGCATCCGCAAAATCATCGACAAATATCTCCCTCAACGATTGCATGTTGGTAGGTCCAACTATACAGGATGACCTTTTTTCAATTTTTACACGATTTAGATCTTTCCTATTCGCACTTACGGCAGACATTGAGCAAATGTATCGCCAAGTAATGGTATATCGCGAAGACAGCTCTTATCAGAAAATTATTTGGCGCAACAATCCAAATGAGAAAATAAATATCTACAAGCTAAACAGAATAACGTTCGGTACAGCCTCAGCTCCGTATCTCGCAACTCGCACCTTGCATCAATTAGCAGATGACGAGCACAATGCATATCCTAGCGCCTCAGCAATTCTTAAACGTGATTTTTACGTTGACGACCTTCTAACAGGGGCTCAATCCTTGCAGGAAGCCCTCGAACTCCGAAACGAGTTAATCAAGCTCTTAGGCAAAGGTGGTTTCAATCTTCGAAAATGGGGCTCAAACGATTCGCGATTAATAAATGAGTTTCCTAACGATTCGCGAAACGCTCACATGTCACTCGATCCAACAGAGACAATCAAAACATTAGGTCTCCACTGGGATCCAAAATCCGATACCATCGTTTACACGGTCAAAATACCAAATTTAGAGGAAGTAATAACAAAACGAACAATTTTATCGCAAACTGCCAAACTGTTCGATCCTTTAGGTCTTCTGGGACCTGTCGTACTTTCAGCGAAAATCCTCATTCAATCATTATGGAAAACACAATTGGATTGGGATGAGCCAGTGCCCACAGAAATTAAAAACACATGGGTAAAATTCAGTAATCAACTACCCTTGTTAAGTGAAGTAAGTTATGATCGATGCATCACCATTCCAAACACCATTGAAACTCAAATCCATGGTTTCAGCGACGCTAGCGAGAAAGGTTACGGAGCCTGTATCTATCTGCGATCTACTAACGATCAAGGCGAACATTACTGTACTCTTATATGTTCTAAATCGCGAGTCGCTCCGCTAAAATCGATTTCATTACCGAAGTTAGAACTTTGCGCGGCAGTTTTATTAACAAAATTATACACTTCTACAATTCAATCTCTTAAAATACAAACCAATAAGACATTCTTTTGGTCAGACTCTACGATTGCGCTTAGTTGGATTAACACTGAGCCACATACACTCAAAACCTTCGTCGCGAACAGAGTAGCGGAAATAAATTCAGTCACAGAGCCTCATATCTGGCTCCATGTACCAACTCAAGATAATCCAGCTGATCTCATCTCTCGAGGTCAATATCCAGAGGATTTCTTAGAATCCAAAATTTGGAAAAACGGTCCTACTTGGTTACGTCAAGAGTTTAGCACCTGGCCTAAAACCAAATTATTATTTAAAACCGATATTCCGGAAAAACGAGTAATGAAACCCATTCTATTATTTTCACTTACAATCCCAAATTGCAATAGAAATCAGCTGAACAGCAATGAAAATGTTCTGGAAAGATACTCTAGCATGAGAACGTTGAATAACGTAGTGGCATATTGCCTCCGTTTCATTAAAAATTCCAGAACAAAAAATGAATCCAATAGATCGAGAGGTCCTCTTTCAAACGAGGAAATTGATGTCGCGATGATAACCATTGTAAGAAGCTTACAACATTCTACTTTCCCCAGAGAAATGAGTGCACTTTCTCACGAAGAACCCATAAGTAAAAAAAGCAGCCTATCATGCTTAAATCCATTTCTAGATCAGGGAATTATTAGGGTTGGTGGAAGGCTCCAAAATGCCAACATACCCCATTCTCAAAAACATCCAATCGTTTTACCACGAAATCATCATATAACCAAAACAATCATACGCGAAGAACATATCAGACTACAACACGCAGGAGCCCAAGCAACACTATATAGTATACGAGAGTCTTACTGGCCAATAGATGGTCGTAACGTAACCCGACACATAATTCATAAATGCGTCAAATGCTTTCGGGCAAAACCTCGCGAAATTGAGTATAAAATGGGAAATCTACCCGAAAACCGTCTCTCTTATTCTCGACCCTTTCTAAATGTCGGAGTAGATTATTGTGGACCCTTCTACGTAAAAGAAAAACGTCATAGAAATCTCAAAAAAGAAAAAGCTTACGTATCAATTTTTGTGTGCCTTGCAACAAAGGCAGTCCATCTAGAGCTGGTTAGCGATCTAACGACTGAAGCATTCCTCGGCAGTCTCAAACGTCTCTTTTCTCGTCGGGGGAAGGCTAACACAATGCATTCTGACAATGGCAAAAATTTCGTAGGCGCTAACAGAGAATTGAAAGAGCTATACGAATTTATTCAAACAACACATAACGATCAAATTGCTAAAAATTTTCTAATAAACCAAAAGGTTAGCTGGCACTTCATTCCGCCTCGCTCACCACATTTCGGCGGCCTCTGGGAGGCCTCGGTCAAATCATTCAAACACCATTTTACACGCGCTATAGGAAATACTTTATTTACTTACGAACAACTACAAACTTACATTATCGAAATTGAGGCAATCTTAAACTCGAGACCTCTTACTCCAATGTCCGCTGACCCAAACGACCTACTTCCTCTCTCTCCCGGACATTTCCTCATTGGTGCCTCTCTAACAAGTTTTCCGCAGGCAGACTATCGAGATCTACGAGTGAATCAGTTGTCATCATGGCAACATGCGCAGCAAATGAGAGATCATTTTTGGTCCAGATGGTACAAGGAGTACCTCAATGAAATGATCAGCCGCAGCAAATGGAAAGGCGCAGTTCATCAAAATAACGTCGAAATTGGAACCCTCGTGGTCGAAAACGATGATAATCTTCCACCAATGTGCTGGAAATTAGCCCGTATCACGGAAGTTCATCCCGGAAAGGACAACATCGTACGAGTGGTGACACTAAAAAATGCAACAGGGACGTACAAGCGTTGCATCAAAAAACTATACCCACTTCCTATCTACGAAGAATATAGTATATTAAAATAATAATAAAAAAAATAAAAAAAAAAAAAATAATAAAAACTAAACTTACTTATCATAATCGAATGAATGTATTATCCGTCAACTTATCTATAGTTCTTCAGGTTAAGAGATTGTTAAATTTATATTTATACCTACATACAATATGTAATAGTTCATACAATTAATGTCAATACTCTCTACATTCTACAATCCATTTCACTTTTCGAAAATTCAAATCAATTAAGGCTCAACTTTGAACACTTACGGTTCAAGGCGGCCAAAATGTTACGTCGTAACATAAATTATTGTTACATGGCATAAATCCAGGAACTGATTTATCCTTCTTGGTATTTTGGTTCCTGTGTTTATGACATGATCCATAAAGATGGGAAAAACCTGCACATCTGTTTCAGACCTCTTTTCTTCTCTAATTAAAAGTGTTTTTACTACTTAATTGAGGTCGAACGGTGTACAGGATTTTCCCTATATGTAGGTAAGGCGACGCCTACTGAATGTACGGGCCAATTATACCGGTTCGGCGTAGTTTACCTTCTTGCAATATTGTCTTTTTAGTTTTAGTTAAATATAAGAACTCAGCAGGAGCGGTTGTCTTCCAATCAAGAAAAGAAATAAATAAATATCAAAAATACAATTCGTGTCAATTCATACACATTACTCCCACATTATTCAGCCTAGCATAAAAAAAATTAGCCAAAAAAAAACCTAAGAAAAAATATGCAAAGGAAAGAAGATCAAAAGAAAATGTAAATACATAAAAAAATAGAGAAAACCAAACTCACCCCATTTATGTAATCGCGTTCACCTTTTTAATTTTGATTTATTGTTAATTAATTTTAGTTATTTTTTTATTCTGTACGTCTGTCCTGTCGTCTTGTCATAATTATTATATTTTAATTCATGTGGTTTTAATTTAGCTTCAAATTAATTCATTTTCAAAATTTTAAGTAGATTTCAAGTTTTAATTTGTTTTAGTTTTTTTTTTTTTCTTATATTTATTAAAATTTATTGAAAAAACTTCCGCAGGCTAGGAGTATGGCTCATGCCAACTATCTTCTGTTCTTTCTTTTTAATAATTTATGCTATGATTCTCAATATCGCAATAAATTTCCGTCAATTTCGACGATTCCTTCCAACTTTTCGTTTCACAGTTCGCCCTCGTCGCGCTCATGACATGTCCACCATTTTTACCACTCCCCAGAACGACGCGCTTTTCTCCGCCAAAAAAAAACTCCCAACTCGCACGCACACCAACTCAAAACCGATCTTCTTCCCGTGAAGTTGGTCGCAGTCGAGCTGATGCGATCACAATTCATCGCAGGGTTGAATTGTAATCGCAACAGCTCCACATGGACCTTTTAACTTTCTGACAGCGCGACACCACTCTGGGTCACGATTGTGCCACGAAATTTCCGGAATCGTACATTTCATTACCGCCCAAAATTATTGTTAAAATTTAGTTTTTAAAAAATTGGAGTCGAGCGAGCACTCAAAGTTTATTCACCACTAATTTCACTGTCAACTCAACGAAATTATGCCAATTTACCAAGAAATCCCATCCCTGCACCCGAACGAAGTTCGAAAATTTTAATGCCAACCGGCTGTCAAAATGTGTGTTGTTTGCTCGAACCCTGACTGAAACGTCAAGCGAAGGATTTTTGTTTTTTAAAAGAATTCCGATTACGTTTCAACGTTGGAAGTGAACTTAGATGTGATTAAAGTAAAGCTTAAATCCTGCCGACAATACTAGCATCAGACGTTTCGCTTTCCGTGACCCGTACGGTTCCAAATCAGGTGCTCTCCGACAATCTCACCGATCATCATTTAGCCGTGCACGGGATGAATCAATTCCTCGATCACCTAAACAACAACTCAAAATTGGAGTTTGTATCATTGGTAAGTGAGCCGAACTTAGTCTTAAGATTCGCAACGACGACCCAACAGTGTGCCGTAGGAGCCGTGGCTAGCATTTGAGTGATATTCTTTTCCATACTTATTTGCCATGGACCAAACAACATTTTTTAATAAAAATCTTCATCAACCACTGGTTTTTTAATTTTGATTTAACGTCGGAACTAGTTATTTTAACACCGTTTATATTTGTTGTTATTTAGGTTTTCATGGTAAGCTACCATTGAAGCTATTATGATTAAGAGTTATGTAGTTGTTTTTTCCGGTGTCAGTGGAGTGAAACTCCAACACGAAATCCCCGACTGTTGATTAATCGCCGTCCCTGAGGACATGACAATTTGTAAAGAACTTCACTGGAGAGGCCAGTTTTCATAAGATTGTGTTGGACTAGGTCCGAAGGAGCTGTTTCGTCATCGGAAGGCATAGACGTCAGAGGGTGTATTCTAGCCAACTATCCAAAACACCCTGACAGCTGGTGGAACTGCTGAGGCAAATTTTATATAGCGACATCCCCATCCAATTTCATTTTCACGAATAATGTACTAGCCAAATAGCCGACAATAATACATAAGAGATTCGAGATTCCTTCCTTGAGTTAGAGTAGTCACATCATCAGCTAAGCCCAGGAACAGATTTCCTGGTTCATTAATTTTACGCAGGAAGGAGTCCGTCAACAAATTCCATAATAATGCGGAAAAGACTTTCCCTGCGCTAAACTTCTTCTTGTCTGGACTATAACAATATCCCTTCCAAGTTCAGTAATGGTGAGTTTGCTCTTCAACTTCGATATGATGTATGATCCACCCATGGAGCTATATATAACGGAGATGGCAGCACTCCATTTTTGTATAAAGCACTGTGAAGCATTTTGAAGTTTAAGCGACTGTTTTTGTTTGAAGCGTTTCATGCCCGGTGGCAGTGAAACGCAAATATTAGCCTAGTATTTAAAGGTTGGGCTTTTTTTCTTTTCAATACCGGGGTTTAACATATATGTGAGTAAGATGCTGATAGTAGCATAGTGAATATCGCCGGTCCTTTGCGAGAAAACCTCCGGCTTCAAAACAGTCGCTGCACGCCATCTCCATTATACATATAGCTCAATGGATCCACCTAACAAGAGTTGTCTCAACCTATTCGCATGCTTATCGTAGAACTACGGTTTTTATTCAAATTTTTTGCTACATTAAAACAACTGAGGTATTTTTTCTGAATCCTTTGATTAGCGTCCACCGACACAACTATCTGGTTGCCTGAAAACGTACAGTGATAATATGATCGTTTTTTCCTTTTGCTTCAAGCCAAACTTAGTTACTTAGATAATATTTGCTTTTCAGTTTCAAATTTAATTCGAAAAAGAAGTAACTGATAAGGGTTTAAAAATTTTCCTGGTTTAAATGACTTGAACTCTTTCAGGGGACGTTCGGACTTTTTTTGCTTTCACAACTAAGAAGTTAAAATACAAAGTTTAAGAGTAGACATTTTTTTTTAAAATTGCATACTAGGAACAGGAGAACGGTTGTTGCACACGATGACTTTTATTTGAACTGTGAAACTAAAAAACGGATCAACTTATAATATTTACATAATGCTTGCTTCCAAGCGGAAGATATCAATTTTAATCCACGATAGAAAATAAAATACGGAAGAATTTCATTCACCCAACTTTGTCCTTCAAAAAAAGTGTTTTCCCCTAGACACAAGACTAAATATTTTACGCATCAACTGAAATCTACGACCAATAAATTGTTGAATTATTTAAAGAGATTGGAAACTGTAAAACAATTATAATATCAAATTTTTTTTAACACTAAAAATCAGAGCCAATCTTTCTGTTCCAATGGAAAAAAATTGAGCGAGTAATCGCTAAAACTGAACATGAATTCAACATTTTTATAAACAAAAAATTAAAATTGTTTTTTTTTCGGAATGAACATAAATATAGAATTTTGTTTAGATAGGTATTAGCATTTCTAAAATTTGTTCATATAATTCCATATCAATGCCTGAAACGAAATTGGTTTGCTACTCTGTTTATTACAGTTTAAGTATGACCTCTGCAGTGTAGGCTGTGCATCATATCAGGAGTCGCACTTTTCAGCAAGGTACGATCATGGGCATCAGCTAAATAAGATACTAATCTATCGTCAAAAAGGAAAAGATTTTTAGGTGTACTCTTGTTTTGTGAAAAGCCATAACCGTACGTATTGAAAAATCTGTTACTTTTTGCAGTTTGATCACGTGCGATATGTCCGTGACCAAGTGATTCGAAAAAATAGTCGATAGATTGATAGACTAGCGAAGTTAGCACTACGCTAGCGATTCACCTGTTTGGAGACCTCTGCAGAATAGTTAAAGTGCTCGCTATTTAAGTTCCGATTGACTTACTAAGTACTCATCTGCGACTGTTCTGTTCTCGAATTCATCTGCAAGGACAGCATTTTAAGTGGGTATAACAGTTTATAACAAAAAAAAACTTGATTGAGATATGAGATGAGATGTAACAAAAACTAGTAAAAATATTTTAAGTTTAAATGTTTATTGGCCATAGCAATATAAATATGATTTTCGTCCGTGCAATAAAACACCATCAGTTTGCTCAAATACTGAACAAAATCGTCTATCGAATTATCCATTAAATTTACAGTAAATTGTACAACTTCGAAAATATTTACACGAACACACAATAAAAACAACCACATCCTCTCAAAAACTTTTCACAAAAATTACAAATTACAGAAATACATGGCTTTTGATTTTACCGTGTAGCGTGGCACTTGAAAAGTCCTTCATTTTTAGCATCACAAAATTATTTGTTGTCTACTTTCTTCCTAATTAATCACAAAATGGTGCAAATTAAACTAAATAAGAATATAAATATTTAAGATAATCGGAAAAATACTGTTAGAAGTTTGTGCTTTCCCTGTAGTTGATTGATACAAGAATATTTTAAATTAATGGTTAATGAATTTTATAAATTAGTTAGCTTCACAGCTCCTGGTAACTAAACTTAAAGGAAACAAAATTAAAGCGTTAAATGTTCTGATAGAACTGTAATTATGATCTGGACTGTAGCGCTGTTCCATGAGCCTAAGTGGGTGCTGTTGCATGTAAATTAATGCGACTAGAAGTGGACGGTATTTCTTCCTCTGCAACGCTTTCCTCTTCCGAATGTTGCGGGGAAATACGAATCGCTTGATACCATTTGTTCGTCAAATCGGTCATTTGACTCTTACAATCATGTAATTCCTGGCTGGTGAATCGTCGCGTGAAGAATGGTATAAAAAATTTCCGATCAAGTCGGCCAAATCCTCCTACCCTGGAGTTAGCAAAGCCGACTTCCTCTTCTTCGGTGAGTTCGGAAAGATGTTCGGATTCGATAGCGTGACCCCATTCGCGAGTCTTACTCAGCGATATGGATTTGTTACGTTTACGCAAGCCACGCAATCGCGTTGATCGTTTCAGCTTCTTGCCTGGTTGCAGGTATTTCAAAAGCGGCATAGTTGATCCGCCTAAAACAAGTGTTGTAAACAGGACAATAATTAAAGTGGTCGTGATAATGACACGCCGTGTTTCATCACTCGAAAGCTCCAGATGTAGCGACAGTGCATAGGAAATGGCACCACGCAAACCCGAAAACCACATGATGAATTGCATTTTATTCGTTATCTTGTGTTCACGAAATTTATTCACTAAGTACGCCAACGGGAAGATATTACACGCGCGTCCAATTAGGCACAGCACGATCGACCATACGACCAAAGCCATTTCAAGTTGATGCTTGAATGAGAAAATAGCCAAACCGAGATAGGCAAAAACACACGTTTCCGCAATGAAGGCTAATGTTCGCATCGTTTGTTGCATTGTGATCTGTGTAACGGTCGATAAGTTGAAATGCGTGTAGTGCGACATTACAATACCGCAGAATAGAATGGCCATGATTCCGGACAAATGGATTCCTTCGGCCAGTACATACGGCGCATAGGTGAAAATCAACATCATGGCGAACTCTAGCGATGGATGCTTGCGCAGATCGACGTGTTTCAACAACAATGCACTGATCAAGGCAAATACCACTCCGATTCCAGCCGAAGCGAAAAACATGGCACAAAATGTTTGTAAAGCCGACACGATAGCTTCGCCTCCCGATGCGTGAGTATTGTTCGCCGCAGTCGTAATAGTCGTTGTAAGAACAATCGAAATAGCGTCGTTCAAAATACTCTCGCCAAACACCAACATATTTAGTACCGGATCCAAATCCAAAGCGTGAAAAATTGCAACAGTTGCAACCGGATCAACAGCAGATATCAACGATCCGAATGCGAACGATTCGGAAAAGTTCAACCTGTACGCGACTTCAGCCAGTCCAAGCACATATATTCCGGCTCCTATTACGAGAGCCGAAATTGCTGTTCCGAAAATTGCAAAAACCAATATCGATCCGATATTTTGGAAAAAATTGCCCTTGTGCAAATTGTAGCCGGATTCAAAGATGATGGGTGGCAATAGGACGAGAAAGAATCCAGTCGGCGAAAACACTTCTTCGCGTTTCCAGCTCGTGAGATTTTTATCGCCTCCCAGCAAGTTTATGAGCAAACCGATTAGCGTACCCAGGAACACAACGACTATACTTTCGGGTAGATACTGAAATCCGGTTTGAAGCATCAAATGGATGAGAAGAACACCTAGTCCAATGATACATAGAACGAAGAATATCGACATCGAGCTGTTGTGCTCCTGTTCGACCAGTTTGCGGTCTGGTAGTGCCGGCTCCGGTGACGGTGTTACATTTTTTGCGACCTAAAATGAGAATTGAGTTTTTTTTAGTGATATTTGAAGAGAAGGGGCGACCTTCATATGATTATAGGTGACCCGACAGATCAGCTAGTTCAACCTGAATACAAAATCCAGCAATAACAAAAAGAAGCAATAACACTTTGAATTCTAAACCACATTCTAGACATTAGAATCATGTCAAAATGTTTTAAATGAGGATATCTCTTTGTAGACCAATGCGACTTCATGGATTATACGGCCAAAGACTTTAGACCCATTAGCTTAATTTCCTAATGAAAACCCTGGAAAGATTACTCGAGATCTCCATTAGATGCAATCTGGACGTAAACGCTCTATCTACAGCACAGCACGCGTACACGAAAGGTAAATCGGTAGAAACCGCACTACATGAGGTAGTAAGGAGCATAGAGAGTACGATGCGTAATAAAGAATACACAATGGGTGTCTTTCTAGATATTGAAGGAGTCTTTAATAACGTTGAGAGGGATGCCATTCGGAAAGTCCTGCGGAATGCAGGGGCTGATGTGGGCATCCCTAACTGGATTGACGGTATGCTTGAAAGAAGGATGATACATGCATCCATTGGTGAGAATGAAATATCTCGAACTGCGTCCAGAGATACCCCGCAGGGGGGAGTTCTATCACCTCTACTTTGGTATTAGTTGTCAATTCTATTTTATCCCAGCTCGAGAGGGACGGGATCAAAGTGGTAGCGTACGCCGTTGACCTGGTTATACTCGTATCTGGCAAATTTCTTCATACTATTGCTAAATTAGTGCAGGGAGCACTACGGAAATTGCACAAATGGGCGGTAAGTTGTGGGTTTGGGGTTAATCCCACTAAAACTGAGCTGGTTCTTTTCACTCGAAAGAGAAGGAATTATTCTTGATGCTAAGCTTAACTGGAATAGAAACCTTGATGAGCGCATCAAGAAAGCAACAATTGCCTTCCATACTTGCAAGAAAACCTTTGGCAAGAAATGGGGAATCAAGACCGCAATTGTTCACTGGATGTACATCTCTATCGTAAGGTCCATTCTTCTTTATGGTGTCCTGGTATGGTGGACATCGGAATGGGGGCAGGTTTCTCAGCCGACATGAATATTCAAGTATCCTTTGGTTTGCCAGACTACTGCAATATTTTTCAAACCGAGGTTTTTGCCGTAAGCAGTGCAGTGGACATACTAAATTCCGCGAAAAATCTTCCCGAGCGGTCTTATATAAAGATTTATATAGACAGCCAAGCAGCAATGAAAGCTCTGAGCTCCAACCTAGTCAAG
Organism: Beris chalybata; assembly: GCA_949128065.1. NCBI lineage: Eukaryota > Metazoa > Arthropoda > Insecta > Diptera > Stratiomyidae > Beris > Beris chalybata. The sequence goes on from OX421897.1 coordinate 94,506,481, forward strand.
TCAAAGCTAGTAAGGGAGTGTAGGGAGCGTGTGAAAACATTGGGCGCAACTCATAAGGTTTTCCTGTACTGGGTCCCGGAACACAAGGGGGTACCAGAAAATGAGGCAGCCGATGAGCTGGCCAAAACTGGATCTCAAATGGCTGCTATACATGCAACTCATGCTGTAAAAATACCGCTCAATTACGTCAAGAGTAACCTTGATAGGAAGGCAATGGAGCTGACCAATAGCAGATGGTTCAATCTAACTACGTGTGAAACTTCCAGGCAGCTATCAGTATTACATCCTAGAAGAACTGCCGATCTTCTGAAAAGAAGTCGTATAGAGACCCGTAACATTACGGCAGCCATAACGGAGCACTGTCTCTTTGGCAGACATGCACAGCGACTAGGCGTCCAATGTAATGACTACTGCAGAAGTGAGGATGAAAAAGAGAGTGTTAGGCCAGCTGTAGGTTCAGAGCCATGGGCAGCTACTTCTTCTCCAGACTGGATTACGAATTGATGAACTGGCCAAGTTCACTCGCACCAGTGGCTGGTTCGACTAGCTCCTCCCCTGTAGCAATGCTACGACAACTCCCAATATGGCACCTCATCGAGGTGTCACGGGTGTGGTATCACAATGGACCAACCGAATGGTCTAAGTAAGCCGATCCATGGTTTGGATGGCTGCCACCTAACCTAACCTAAGTACACGAATAGTAGTTAGGTCCATTTTGAATATGCCCATATCTAACTGAGTGTGTGGTCATAGGTTTAGTTCATGAATACAAATATGAAATACACCAATACCTCGCTTTGCGACGTTTTACATTGCGGCGAAAAAAATTGGCGAATAAATTTTGCGTCATTTCACATTGCATTGTAAAAAATCTAAACTATGACATAAATTTCATATAAATCAAAATGGATGCTTGGATTCACTGCATACAGTATATGCACTGTAAATACGTCTCCAAATGCAGTATGCAGTGTAGACATGTTATTTCAAATTGCGACGTTTAGCTTGCGACGAATTTTTTGGGAACCAATTATCGTCGCAAAGCGAGGTATTGGTGTAAATTGAAAATATGAAATCGCCCAAAATCGTTGTCCAATTCAAGTTGCTCTAAGGCCCAAATTGCGAAGCAACAACGAAGCGGATGGTCGTGCGCCTTCAATTGCTGACTCAATTGGACCTTGTAAGCGAATAATCCGAGATCTTTGTGCAGAATTCACCTCAGGCTAGTGCGTGAAATGTTGTGCTGTTGAGATCGCCGGTGAGTTGATTTTCGTGGAGTGAGTCTCACACTCTCGGCTACAGCAGCCACATTCTCGTCTGTGCGCACCGTACGACGACAGAGGCAATGAGTGTTGTCCACTAGCATGCCACAAACTTGCGTACAGCAGGCGCGGTGGGTGCTTCATTTCGGCCAAGTCTTCTTTTAAAAAAACGCACTGTTTGGGCTCCACAGCACTCACTTTGGAAATAAGCTTTCAATATTGCCCAACGTTATTCAAGCGTACAGCGACTCATTTCGTTCCGCGGAGGTATGATACTGACTTTCAGTCAAGATTTCGAGCGGAAAACAGCTTTCAGTGTCAAAATAACCTATGATTTAAAAAGAAACCACTAGATGACCCACCCTTTACAACAGAAATTAGACGCGCCGACTTACCCTGGGTATTGAAAATTGGGATATCTTTCCACAATAGGATCCACAAAGATCAAGAAGCGGTGGGATAGCGCGACGAAGCAGTGGGATAGCGCGACTTCGCGATTTATCTGGGCCCTCTGGTTTTATAACGTCCTGTCTGCGGATCGATTTTCAAATTATCATTCGAAAATCGAGCGCGCTCACAAAGTTTATAACCAATGGATTTAATCCTTTCATGCTTCATAGCAAGTCTTTCCCAGTTGAAGAGGCACGGAATACGTGAAAAATTTTTTTCTACTCAGGAAAAAAAGCGATTCCGGCCAGCTTTGACTACACGTAAAACATAAACCGGCCATGTCGATTGAGCACAGATACTTGAGTGACAAAACCACACTGGAAAAATTCCAGACACCCACTTGTACTGCCGTCCTAAGAAGAAAGGGCGCATCTCCATTTTAGAAGTTTTTAAATATTTAGGTATTTGGCGCTTGTGCCCCTTTTTCTTAAGCCTCGTATCCACTGCAGCTCGCAAGCAGATCGCGAGCAACATTTTCGGTCAATGCCTACTACATGGCGCTCTGTACATAGTATTTGACGCGGAGCACGCGTGCTTGCATCATCTGTTTCTGGAGCGTATCCATTGTGCACGTTGTTTTTTTGACCGGGGAGCTGCGACACGCTTAGAATTTTGACGGATAAATTTTTTTGTGTGCTCGCGTTCTGAACGTGCCGATGTTATTCAAGGAGTGCAAAATTGAAATAGTGGTAGCAAGTTTGGTATAATTAAGATGTTACCCGAAAATATTGAAGGTTTAGCGGCGGCATTTATTGTGTTGCAGGATCAAGTGTACTTCTGTACTGGCCACGAATCACTTGGAATTTACGTTAGATTTCCTATTTTACCGAAATTGTCTTTTCTTACTCGGTTTTTTTATTCCGAGCTCGAGTCATCCCATATAATTGGGTTCAATTTAATTCCGGAAATCAAATCCTTTACTTCCTCGTTGGACCACTCTATTTCTGTTCATATGAATACCTATCAAAACTATTGTTATTCTTAAAATCTAACATAAAAGAATAAAACTATAATATATATGTACATAATTAGTTAGGACCGTTACAACATGACAAGATCATAAAAAAAAATCAAGGAGCACCGACTATTGGTTTCGCATCTCTAGATGTTTTGCAGGATTTGGGAAAAAACGCCAAAGACAAAAGGTTTTTCGAACTATTTCTGTCATAAATAAATTTTAATGAACCATAAATCATTCATTTCCATTTTAGGGCACGTATAATAATTACGAAAATAATGTTATGATGATCCTTTACATGTTGTAACAGCAATTCTAAACTAAATCTATCCTCCAAATTAGGTATAGATACCTCTATTCTATGATGAAAATAACAAAGAACCCTAAACGCGCTACGAAGCTTTCCATTTCAAATGGAGAACAGACAAGCAGCTCGCCACCGTTCAACAACAGGCGCGTTCTTGCTCTTAAACCGTATCCATCAAGCGTGGCTGCGCGTTAGAAGCTTCTTGCCGTTCTATTCAAGAGCTCGTAATAAAACGCTCAGTGGGTACAGTTGACATTCGCAGCGCGCGAGCTGCAAGCGAGCTGAGCGTGATGCCGGCGCGCTAGAGACGACCTGAACGTTGAATGCAATTTTTGGTGGATACGGCAATCACGTGCATAGCGCGCGAGCCATGCTCGCGGACAATCTCAGTGGATACAAGGCTTTAGGACGGCAGTGTAGTCGAGCTCATACAATCCTATATGTTCTGGAAATTTAATTCCGGATCGGTCGAAATCGAATTCAGCCGTCCGGAAAAACCTGTGCATGCGCACGTTTTTTTCGGACGCGCGGAGTCATGTAGTCGACGAGCTAAAATCTCATACATTTCTATGGGACACGGTTTTAATCTTTTCCGGAAGACAGAGCTTATTTTCTCCGGAGTAAAAAAAAAGGGACCATGTAGTCCTCACCTTGAGCTGAAGACGGAACTGAACAGAACAGCTCCTTAACTCAGAGAATGTTTGATACGGGCGCATGCGTATAGATTGGGGCTGATTACAAACGATATCTGCAGAAACTGCAAACTTCCCGGGGAACGGGAAACGCTAGAACACCTCCTGTGCAACTGTCCAGCTCTCGCTAGGAGAAGGGTGAAAGCTCTGGGTGCACCAACCTTCGCAAACCTCAAAGAAGTTCTGTACCTCAGAGGTTAACTGTCGTAACTACCAAATTTTCGGTTTTGGGATTATTAATGTAATTGCATTGTGAGGATGTATATTTTTAAGTGGTAAATCTTCGCATCCGCAGAGCTAAAGGAAGCCAAAATAATCAATGAGTTTTAATCGTATCTGCCTTGTATTGATAGAGGAAATGTATAGTTATAAAATGGTCTACTGAACATTTTACGAAAAGTCACTTACGATATTTTACCTCTGAGGTACCGAGTTTCTCTTAACAGCATGCAGTGGTTGCTCAACTTTGCTAAGGTCACAGGGACCTTCGAATTTAACGAGGAGCTCTCTACACAGATCAAAACTCTAGCGCACCTTACATAAGTACATTGGGTCTCCTGTTTTTGTGTGGTATCACTATGGACCCTCGTGGGTCTATGTGAGGCCTTTGGCCGCCACTGCAACCTAACCTAACCTAACTCAGAGAAATGGAGAAGAAAATTGTTCCGTTGTGGGTCCACTTTCTCAACTCAACAAGTTGGAGACAATACCGTCAGTAAGTATCGTTTTTTAAAGCAAATTTTACTCTAGAGTAAAACAATTACAGCGAAAACAATGGTAATTTTGAGGTCCCTGGTCTATTACTCCTTTAGTGTGAAGTCCAGCCCTGCTTATGAAGTTGAGCTCAATGGCAACATGCAGCGTGTACTCGTGCGTTGATATGCTGAAGTTTTTTATCCAGTTCAATGGGGTGAGAATGTTTGCTTTTGACATCGGATTAATTAAACCACGAAAAGGCCAAACAAATTAGAACTGCCTGCTAAGCGTTCGTTAGTCAAAGCCTTCAGCCAAATTGCTTAGTACTTTGCTCGGAAGAATCTTGAAATCGGCTCGCATTAAGTTGGGAAAAATTGAAAAGCTATGGAAAATTTCGCGGGCCGAGGAGTGTGTGACGGGATAAGAATGACTCGCAATGTTTAAATAAGAAAATACCTCTTGTTCGTGACCGGCAGTGGATGATAAATCGGGCGGAGGTTCCGTTGGCTTCACCACAGCCGAACTGTTGCTCGGGTCTACTGTATTCTTATTACTTAGATCTGTGGATTTTGTAGAATTCGGTGCCAGGCTCGCAATCGGATCGGCGCTCGCCTTCGGTGCTGTAGAGCTTGTAGGATTTTCTGTACACGTCGTATGGTGGTGCAATGACACAATTACGAGCACTGCGATGACCTTCAGGTGCAACATTGCGTTCTCCTTCCTTTTTAGGCAATTGTTGTACTCAAATTCTTTCCTATTTGCTATGGTTATACTTAGAGATCGATTTCTATGGCATTTTATCACTTAACTAGGCGGTTCGCTGCAGATTTTTAATGTTTTTTCACCGAACAATTTTAAGCGAGACGCACTGATTTCAACTTTGACAAATTGTCAGCTGTAGCGAATCGGTTCACTTTTGCATTGTCTTGCCATCAGATGGCACGCGCGTCGACACGCTGTTTTGCAATTTATTGATTGGTCCACGATTTTTTGACGTTTCTTGCCACATTTAAGGGTTGTGTACATGCTGGAAAGTGCGAACAGCTGTGGCTCGGTGTCTGAAAGAAATGACAACGATCGGTGCGAGTTTTTCTTTTTCGGAATTCCCAAAAATTTCTGTGTGAAAATTACGCGTCGTGTTATTGTATTCAGAGCACGTGTATATTTGACGTGAAGTCGTTTAATTAACGAGCTTGTTGCAACGCCATTTATCGTTAAATTCGGCTCGCGACGTAACCTTATTCGCACGACGGTGTCTGAAATTTGAGGAAAATGTCATCTTTTCCGGTGTTTTGTTTCTTTATTGTCTTAATTGTTTCGTGTGCGGGAGATATACCGAATTTGATCAAATCTGATCTGCTGAAGAAAGACCGCGAATCGCTTAAGCTGCCGCCTTGTAAGTCGTGTTCGGTGCTAGTTGATTCGTTCAAGAAGGTAACAAACTGGTCGTCTTGGCTCTTGGGCCACGTACGATTTGGAATTTAACAAACACTAGTTTTGATTTAATGACAATTGCAGGGAATCGAGAAAACCGCCCGGAATAAGCACGACGGTGGAGATGCCGCGTGGGAGGAATCGAAATTGGGCAGCTACAAGACAAGCGAGCTTCGGTTGGTCGAAATTCAGGAGTCTCTGTGCCAGGATTTGATTCGCGGCAGCGATCAGTGTCACGTTTTAGCTGAAAACAACGAACAGTTCATCGAAGACTGGTGGTTTAAACATCAAACTGAGGAGCCCGGTAAGTATATGTTTGGTATCTACTATAGTTGTTTTTCTGTGCGAGGGGGTTAGGGGAGATAGTATGGAGAGTGAAAATGATTTGAACACGTTGGATCCTGTAGCAAATCCTAGCATCGACCAGGTTTTCCTCATAGTTTTCCTGCGGAGCGTAAATAAACGTTGCATTTAGAAAGTCGTACATGGTCGCTTTTGCATCCAGTTTAGATTTGGGAAAATTTTCGGCTCCGGGCACCAGCGAGAAAGTAATGTAAGAGATTTTTCATATTTTTTATTTACTTTCGAAATGAAACTTTGGTGTGTTTTAGGATGTGGACAATAAAATGTTTTGACATTTGGGACATAAAACATTGAAATCGAACGATTTAAAATGTTTGATTTCATCCATCCAGTACAATTCGAGCCGCCATGTTTGGCTGACGCGCGCTACGCTCCAACTACCTTTCGCGCAGCCCTGCGGGGCTCAGGGATTAAAACTCCCTTTTCGCGTTGATGTCCGGCTGGCGCGCGCTACGCTCTAACTACGTTTCGTGCAGCCCTGCGGGGCTGAAGGGATTTAAACTCTCTTTTTCGCGTTCATATTGACGAGAAACGTCAAACTTAACCGTCATGGCGGTTCGAATAAAATGTACTGGTTGAGCAAAACTAAAAATTTGAAATCGTTTTTTTTTTGTAGTTATAGGTTGAAAATGGCAAATATTTATTTTGACCCCAAACGAAAACATATCAAAGTTTAGTTCATAAAGTGTTTAAAAAAAATAATAAATTGTTTTCACGCTTTTCTCGCTGGTGCCCGGAGCCGAAAATTTACCTAGATTTGAGGCTCTTTCCCGTCTTTCACTTGGTACACCAATTCAATTAAACACATCCTTGTTTTTCGTCTCGAATTCCCTCAATCCTCTTCTGCCCTTCTATCAGCGAAGTTTGGGCAATAAATTGAGATGACAAACTAGTAAGTCTAATGAAGATTTTGGTTGTTTATCTTGACGAGTTGTTGATTTATGAAATTAAATTGTAAAATATGGAAATATAGAGCAGAAGTTTCAACGTGCTCTGTCGGGGTCACCAATGAGGAGTCTTCGATATCAAACTCTTGAATTACATATATATTTATTTTGGATTTTATTCCCAAAAAAATAACGTAGAGGAAAATTAATAATAATTTAACACTTCGTTTAATTGCGTTAGAATAAATTATATAAACGTCGTAATGATACATTTAAAATAATTACATTAATTAGTAAATTGAAATTTTAGTAACATTAAATTATATTATATTATATTACATTTTTTAATAAAAATGATTGTTATTGCTTTATTAGTTATGATATTTTAGATATTACATTTTTTTATAAAAATGATTGTTATTGCTTTTTAAGACTAATCCATTTTTAAGACTGCAAAATATTTTCAAAACTTTTACTCTTTTTCACAACTTTGATTCAAAAAATATAAAAATGCAAAGTTGTTTTTCAGTTGTTCATTGTAAAAACTATGTCTTGGTAAATTTTTAGTTTTCTTAAAGCTCTTGCATGATTATTGCGCGCATAGTAACAGAACGTACCCGATTGCCGACCTTTGCGGGGGGGCTGACTGGGCGGGTCCCACTATAGGGGTGTCTAACCATTGGTTTTCAGTTTTTCATTGTAAAAACTACGTGTTGGCAAATTTTCAGCTTTCTCAAAACTGTTAAATTTTTCGATTTTTTTGACATCCTTGACAGGTCACCAAAGCCAGGTGTCCCGACGTCAGACCTGCTGACTCTAGTATATTCACATACACCCTAAATGTAACCAAATACCAAAATATTAGCTGTATTAAAACTGTTGCGACTTTTTGTCGCGAGCTCTCCGACTATAAGTAGGAGATTTATTTGTGATGCGACGTTTCACCACACTACCCTTTCCAAGTCATGACAACGGCAACAGGGTCAGCGCCTCAGATACGACACATCTTTATGTCGACTGCGCCCATCGGGTGATCAGCGCTCGGCATTAGTACTTCGCTAGGATAAGAAAATCCTGGACGAATCAATTTTTATACTCTAGATGAACATATAGAGTATTATAAGTTTAATCCAGCCCGAAAAGTTTGTAACGCATAGAACCGAGCCTCGGACGAGAAAAATTTTATATATTATTTTGTGTTTATTTTTGGCCAAAATCCCCAAATCCGTTTGCTGTCCGTCCGTCCGTCCGTTTGCACGATAACTTAAGAACGCGTTGACCTAGGAAGTTGAAATTTTGTCACATCTTGTAAAATGGAAAAAGTAAGGATAAGTTCGTTAATGGGCAATATCCTTCGACTCCTTCAAGTACGCTTCAAGTTAGGAACTTGCAATTTTGCATACTTAAGGTTCACTATGTTTGAATCGAAAGTTCCGAATATGATGCAAATCGAATGAGCCCTTAGTGTAGCAGCCTAGAAAAGTCCTACAAAAATGTGTCCTTGTTACTGAATCCACTATAACTCCAGGAGGAGTTAAAGCAGGAATTAAAAATTTTACAGGAATTAGTTTTATACCAAAACCAAGACGGAGTTCCATAATTAGCGCCATCCGTTGACTCTTTCGGGTAGCTGTCATACAAAAGTCCTTAATAAACATGTTCACCAATATTGAACGATAACTTTAGAACGCTTTAAGTTACGACTTTGAAATTTTATACACATTAATTTTATAATAGTCGCAGCTGAAACTATTAATATAAAAAATATCCCATGAGTCCTTCATGTAGTTGCCATACAAAAATTTTGTAAAATGTCCCAACTTACTTTATGGAACACACTATAAATCAAAAAATCGAGTAGCCACTATACAATAGTTTCTACCTGTAAGTAAAAAGTTATTTAATAAATGTTTGTGCACTCCTCATTCTTTTGATATATTTCCAACTAAAAAATAAATCCGAGTTCACTATTTCATCTAGAATATCATACGATTGGCTTGCAGCCGATCGTGACTGCGTTATGTTTTTTTAATAATAATGAATGCAAAAAACCTACAGATAATGTGAAATTATATGGCTTTCCGTAGCTCTAATGCAGGAAACTGATCTTTTTTTTCCATGTCCTATATTATATTAGGGATGAAAAACCTTCTCATTGGCAAAACGTAAAATATTACTTCCATTCCATCGCAAAAGGTCGAAGACAGTATTTAGCCGCACAGTGGGTCGTTTGCACGATCTAGCTGGCCAAAATTATTTATATTATCCATTCATCTTAAAATAAGGTATTGTTTAGTTATTACTCAGTAATAATAATATTGGAACATATTTTCTCGAAAAAAAAAATTTGATGGAAAATGAATATATAATTTTTTTTGTGAATGTTTTCACATCACATTTTTAACTGAAAATACTATTATATAATAGTTTTCCGGGTAGGACACCATTTGTTTTAAGTTTTTTGTATCGTTACGGACTCGAGTGATACCTGTTCAAGGCCTTTACCAAGGATTGAGTCCTTTATCCTTGCTAAAGGAATATTCAAAATACAAATATTTTGAATTTCCGTTATCCAACATAAACTGTTATAAAATCAAAATATGCAGAAAATATTTGTGACTCCTTAAGAATAAATATTTGACCTTCATATTGTCACATAAATTTTGACGGAGTCGGGCGGAGTTATATAACTTGGAACTTTTCCAAAAAATAGATCTCGAATTATACCAAAATTTAAAACTACATATCTAGTTCAAAAAATATGTATCCTTGGAAAACCATAAATTGTAAAAATAAAATACATACCTGCTACTTCAATATCTATTTTTCAAAATTTCTTAATTTTCCTTTAGAATCACGAAAAAATTATGTAAACACAATTAGTTTTTAATATAGATTTTTCCGTTAGAACTGATCTTTTACGAATGGCTACTTTGAGATGAGCTGACGGCTTTTATAGTAAATTCAGGTAAAAAAAACCCCATCCTGAAACTCTAAGAGTACCTATCTTTTATTTTATGTAAAGTCATGGGAGAATACCGGTGTTTTAGTTTTTGTGTGTATAAAATACGCTTGAAAATTAGAATTATTTTTTCTAATTTCCGAACAGTGTGTGTAACATATGAACCGTTTCTAATTTCCAAGAGATTCTAATTTCCGCGCATTCTAATTACCTAGCTTCTACTGTATATGAAGTTGCTCACACTTTCAAAATTATTTTCCGCAATAGTTATATTCCGTGGATTGGTGGAGTTTTTTTTTTCTTGTTTGCGTCAATACTTTTGTTAATGCCCTAATCGACTTCTTTTGCGGTGGAGATGAGATTGACATTTGTCAACCTCCTAGAGAAGGATCTTGCGAGAATCGACCAGCGTATGCTACTAGTTATGCGGACTTGATTAGTAGTATCTCGACTGAAGTTTCTCGGGTAACATACTCTGCCAAGTTGAAAAACGTGTGGCTAGACCAACTCCTTGCTTTCAACCACATTCCGTTCGAAAGCTAGTTGTGCAATCGGTTTGTACTTCTACTTGGGATTCAGTGTTCGTCATTGTGAGTATTAAGTTTTGGAGTCATTCCAAAAGCAAGCATGATTTGGGATAGTACCCTCCAGTCTAAATCTACGAAATTTAGTGCACATCTATTATATGTATATTACCAGCAATGCTCAGGCACCTGTTTCGGTCGTAGATCCGATTCTGATTCTATAACAGCCTCCAGTTTTTTTCTTGTAAATTGATAAATGCGATAAATGCATTATATGGTATATCATATTATTGGAAACTTTAAGTAGCCGGTACGCCTTCGTAGTACAATAATCGTGATAACTTTGTACAGGTCAGTTTATTGTCAGTTGTCAGCACTAAATTATTGTTTCGTATGCTCTGGTCGGTTGGATTCCATCTATTCCTAGGGTTAAACCAATTTCTAGTCTATTAATTTGTCTAAAAATGTATAGTTTGTTTTCTATCTATTCAATGTGTAACGAAACTGATAATATTAGACCAAGCTACCTACTGTGGGGATTTCACAGTCGCGACACTTTTTTGGCAAAATTATTGTTAAAATGTATAATAGTCACTGTGGTTGACCACTTTGATGCTCTTTGAACGGGAACGTCGACGTTGATCATCGATATTTTTGATGATCAAAGTAGACATTGTTTTTTTAAAAAAAATAAAAAAATTAAAAAAATTAATTTCTTTAACCCTTGAGTGCCCGCGCAGCGGCACTCCGTGCCGCAAATTTACTAAACATGAATTTTCTTATCTGTTATTAATAATCAATGACTGAGCGCTCTAGTATCTTTCAAGGACATGTCTAGGAACCACCACAAAAGATTTCGGATTTATCTAACATCTTATCAGTCTACATCAGGAAGTTAAACTGAACTGGTCTTATATATTTTCCATATAAGTGTTGAAATTCTTGTTGGATAATTAAATTATCCAACAAGAATTTCAGTAATTAATTAATTAATTTATTAATGAATTAATTAATTAACATATTAATAATCAGTATAATAACCAACTGAAGGTCCAGGACCCAGAAATCCGTCGATTTATAGTAGAAATATAGTTGCGGCACTGAGTGCCGCGCGCGTGTACTGGCGTAACATTCCGCTGCGCGTGTACACAAGGGTTAGTCAATAAAAATTTAATACTACAGGTAGGCCTCCTACAACGAGGTAAATACGTTCCTAGCAAATGCCGCGTTGTAGGAAATCGCGTTGTAGGAGATAAGAAAATATAAGAACCGGAGTTCGGTTCTAAAAGATGAATTTCCTTTTTTTTGTTTATTACATTTCTTAATAAAAATAAGCGTTGTTGAAGATTTATTTTAAGAATGTTGACTCTCTCCGTTAAAGGAGCATTCTCAACTACTTCGCTATATCTAAGCCTCTTTCAATACCTTTTAGTATAAATTTTTTTTTTGTGCCAAATAACCCTTTATAGATTACTTTCGCAAGCTTTTATGGATATTCATTCGCTGCTGCAGCATCCTTGTAACAACCATTGCTGTCAAGGAATTGATAACTGGTTTCATCAGTTGAATACTGACCCATTTAAATATTTTAAGTGCCTTAAGTAGTGGTGTGCAAAAAGTAATTATTCGTTATTAAGTATTCGTTACTTGAAAGGAGTACTGAGTACCGAATACTACTTTACAAAAGTATTCGTTTTTTTTTTAGCTTCTCATATTGTGTTTGGTACTCTGAAAATTCCCTCGCCTGAGCGATAAAATCCCAAAAATTCTGAGCGGATCACCTTTTCTTTCTTTTTTTTCACACGAATTACTCAATAAAGTAACGAATACTAGTAACGAATACTAAATTCGAAGTATTCAGTAATTATTCGTTACTCCAAAATAATCGCTTTGCACAGCACTAGCCTAAAGGTAAACGTTTTGTGGTCATGTTCCACACTGCAACTGCAAGCGCTTGTTACATTTTTTCCATTGTGTTAGGTCTTGGACGAGCAGTAATTTTGGCAAGTACAGACGATGCGGATACGACAAAACGTGTAATATTGTCTTCAGCTAGCTTAATAGTTTGTATTGACGATTCATTAAGATTAAAATGTCTAGCATCATCAACTATCCTTGATAGGTTAGCTGAACAGGCACGGTCGGCAGGTTTTCAAGAGTCACAAAAAAGCATTGAAGGAAACTTGCATATTATCTGAACCGCGTTGTAGTGAAACCGCGCTATAGAAGTACCGCGGTGTAGAAAAATTTACGCATTACTTGAACCGCGTTGTAGCGAAACCGCGTTACAGGAGGCTTACCTGTAAATTAAAAACGTTCAATTTTTTAACTTATAATAAAAACTATTTTTAAAAGTAAAGTTGAAAATTGTATTCTCATTAAAAAATAAAGAATTTTTTAAAAAAAAAAACTTCTTTTTAAAAATAAAAAATCCTTATTGATTTAATCGTTTTCGTTAATAAAAACAACTAATTAAAAATGTAAAGAAGATTTCATAATATAATTTATAACGAAGACCTTCTCACTACATATTCTGTCGTTATGCTTAGGGACCGGTCCGTTAGCAGAACAGACGGAGTTTGCCATGATTTTTGTTTTTTTTTCCTTGAATGGGGCGTTTGGCGCCTTGCCTGTGATACTGTTGCTCAAGCTAGTATTACACTGTATGCCAGGCGGTCAAATATTTGACCATTTTCCCTGTTAAATACTGACAGATGGTGCCAGATAGTGTAATGGTCAAATGCTGTTTAACAAAATGTTTCATTTGACCATTTGACAATCAATCTGTCCAAATTTGACCGTTTGTGATTTCTTAAAAAACAATTGTGTCAAATGGGTCAAATAGGAATAGGTTACTCGTGAACATTTTTTGTTAATCGGTTAAACAAATCGCAATAATTTTTTAATGAACTATTTTAAGTACTGGAGTTCGGTTGTTTTCCTTGTGCGATATCTGCCAACACGTCGATTTAGATCTGAACAAATAGCAGTTCTGTCAGAATATCGCTCCGATGGGGTTTGACCGTTTGACACAAAAGAAAATTTTACGATTTTGTCAAATGTGTCATATAGTGTAATATCGCAATCGGGCAGCGTGCCAAATAAATATTTGACATCAAATTCGGTCAAATTGTTATGGTCAAATATTTGACCGCCTGACATACAGTGTAATACTAGCTTCAGGCTGAGATAGTTCGGAAGTACCGCCCCAAACGGATCTCATCAATTTCGGACTAGGCATATTCTTAAGCACATGACCCAGTGCGCAGCACTGCATTGAAGGGCAGTAAATTTTTGTCCATGATCCAATAATAATTCATCGGTGTGACGGTGCATGCCATATCAAATTCGAATAATAGTCAATGTTACTCTGATCGACAACTTAAAATTCAAATTTTCTACTCTTCCCTCCAGAAAAATTCGATTAGTTTAGTACGTTTTTTATTTGACTGTTAGCTGGCCTTACGCAGCGCTATACAAAATTTGCACAGAGAGCAAAATTTGAGTTGCTGCATGCCGGAATATTTTCTGCAATGCATTGATTGGATCATGAAGCATGCAAATCGTATGTGGCCAATACATTTTACATTATATTACTGCATGCAGCACTGCACTGATTGAATAATGGGCTTTTGTCATGAAGTTATATTATATTACACTCTTACCTTTGCCTGGGTACCGGGACCACCACTTATTCTCTTTTTTTATAAAGTTCTGAAAGAAAGAAAAAGAAGAAAGAAAGAAAAAGAAGAAAGAAAGAAAAAAAATATGCAATGTATATATGTACATATCTGCCCGAGCTGAAAACTTAACACAAAACCAAATAATTAGCTGCAGGCTCCATATCAAAAACAGGAAAAGTACGTCTCTACTGGGTGACTGTTCATCAAAATTGTTGATCTCTACTCCAGCATCCCGGAACCACAGTTGTTCCAATTTGATACCTATCGGTGCTATCATTGCTATCCCAAAAAAGATTACAAGAACCAGTAATTATTAGGTCAGAGTTGATCAAGAACTCCAGTTTATCTTAATTCGAACCTTTGTATAGGGTGTTTCAGTAGGAATGTTCGAAATTTGTTAGATTATAGCAGCCATGTTGTTAAGGACGAATTTGTTGTTAATTGTTTAGTAGTGTATGGCAAATCACCATAGAAGATTAAAGGGCGTCAAATTATAATTTCAAAATCAGAGCTCCGTACGAAAAACGTTCTACATACTGCGAAATTCTTAACGAAGAAACCAATGATGAATGGATGTGTGAACAACCAAAATTATCGAATTAGGGACAATACCAATCCACACGAGATACACCAGCATAAAATTCATCTCGAGAAAGTAACTTTTTGGTGCGGATATTGGTCTGGCGAAATCATCGGTCCGTACTTATAAAATACGCATTTAAAATGCGTACAGAGTAGTGGAGTGTTTTAACGTGCGCACGTACTACAAGGGCTTAACGACAGGGTCCTCTACGGATACGGATTAATTAGACGCAGCAACAAAAATCACTGTCGCGCTATCGAGGCAGAATAAAATAAATAAATTATCAATGGCGCAACAGCCCAAATTGGACCTAGGCCTTGAAGTAATGCTAAAGTTACTTCATTACTAGATCAACGGAACACTAGGAGGTGAAGTGGTCAGCTACACGCTCGTCCGTGATTATTGCCTAAGACGAAATTCTGTGGCACCCAGCTTTTCGTTCCGTTTTAGCAGGTTTCCGTTTTATACAGTATTGTTTAAGTATAATTCTTGATTTTCGTTCCCAGTTTTTTTTCCGTTGTGGCAGGTTTCCGTTTTATACAGAGTCCGTCTTAGACAGGTTTTACTGTACCAGGTGCACCGAGGTGCTCTAGCCAGTAAGCCACCCAGACTACTTATCAAAACAGAAGCTTCCAGTTTATCCGGGTGCAGGCCCGAATGCAGTGTGGATGAGAACCCAACCTAAGACTCTGCTGATTTTTGGAGCAGATCGTTCGGTTGTTTCGCAACTCCACGTCAAGTTTTGAAGAACTTTGGTCTCTCGTCACGCGATGGCTGTGATTATGCCATCACGTGACTCCCTGAAGGGTTTCCCTAACGCATGGAAATGATAGCAATCTATCATGGGCTTTCCTCATCACGTGGTACGTTACAATTTCGCACTTCATGCTGATGGTTTATTGCAAGCAATATTGCCTCTTATTGACTGTCATTCATCTCAACTTTTAACTGCATATAACTGGCTCTTCAGATAACAGTTATGTAAATTAAAAGGCCACGGAATAAAAATCAGTTCGATATCGCAAGAGTTATGTCAGAATTCGTGAAAACACATGTAAAAACACTGTTCATTGCGGTGTTTTACTCCAGTTAAGAATTACGTATTGTGATTCTCGAAGATTTTTTTGAAACGGAAAAAACCAAAAACTTTTATTGTACTATAATATTTTGAAATTATTGACAAAAAACCATAAGCGGCAGCCTTTTTCGGTAAATAAATCCACGCTGTCTGCTTTTAATTTCGATCTGCTATTTTTATACTCAATCTTAGTTCATATTGTCTTTTTCAGATCTATTTCCATGGCTGTGTATCGAAAAATTGAAAGTATGCTGTCCACCAAATCACTATGGTCCCAATTGTGATATGTGCCCAAACTGTAATGGTAACGGTACGTAATCTCTTCTCATAATCACAACATATTTATTTAGTGGTCTTTTATTACAGGAAAATGTAAAGGTAACGGTACGCGAAAAGGAAATGGAAAATGCTCTTGCGACACGGGCTACAGTGGCGACTTTTGCAGTGAGTGTGATATAGAGTACTACGAATCGTTTAGGGACGAAGATAAATTGTTGTGTTCGATGTGCCACGATGCTTGCGGTGTTGGTGGCTGTACTGGTGGTGGTCCGAAGAGTATGATTTCGAAATTACATTGCTCATTTACTTGATTATAATCAATTTTTTCCATTTAAAGAGTGTGTGTCCTGTAGGACAGGTTGGATGAAGGAGGAAAAAGAAAACGGTGGCTGCATCGATATCAATGAATGCTTTTCCTCGCCAAATCCCTGTCGACCAAATCAGTTCTGCGTTAATAACGAGGGATCGTTTACTTGCTTGGAATGTGATAAGTCTTGTAGTGGATGTTCTGGTGATGGACCCGATGTGTGTGAAAAATGTGCGAATGGATATGAATTGAGGGATGGACAGTGCAAAGGTACACGACACACTGTTCTATAGACATGCAATAATTTATTTCTAATTCTCTTAATTTTCACAGATTTAACTTCTGAGAAACGTGATAATTACGTAGTATTTACCCGTTATCTTGTCTATCTTGGACTTTGTATTGCGATCGGTGTGATCTTCCAAACGTCGATGTGGATCGGTGCAATAGTCGGTGTAGCGGTAGCTCTCTACATTTCGGCATCCGAATATTGGCTACATTCTGCTCCGTCCAGTGCTACTCCAATCGTCGATACCAAGCAGCTAGAAGACATGATTAAAAATTCACTTTAGTTAAATTACCAGCCCGAATATTTATTTTTCTTGGTTGTTTGTTTTACCGATTTTTTATACGTCTACGAAATATACTATTTATTTTGTAATCGAGTACTGAACAATATCAATATCAAGTAATTATTAAATTGTTGTATTAAAGAAGATTGAAAAAGATATGACAGTATTTTGTGTATGAAAAAAAATACGATGACTATGAGAAAAGTGTGGAGAGGCTGCTAGGGTCCTATTAATTTTAAGTTTAGCTGATTGCCAAAATTGAACTGTATGATTACTTACCGTGATAAATTGACGCAGGAATTGTATATTATTTTTTTATCATATGTATTGAATAATTGTATCAGGCACAAAATTCATAATCGGAAGAAATATAAAATGACACTCTTTTATATGTAGCAAATGAGTTGTTTTATTCTCAAAATTAACGATTATTTTTTTTAAATTGAAGGATGTATTATTATTATTATTATTATTATAACAAAATGTACAACCGTCGTAATGTACGTAAGGACACAAACATTGTTGTCATAAATTTTGTTTTTATGTTGTACAATATTCTACAGGAGATATTTTTCTCCACATCAAGTTTTATTAAACCCGTCTGTGCATGGAAAAGATATAACATAAATATCAGATTTTAAAGCGCAGTGACCAGAGCATTATAACTCGTTTCGAAACGAAACAATTTCGAAATAAAGAAAGTACTACCTTGTATCTTGAATTCGAATAGCTATTTTAATTTGCAAAAGTCTTAAAAATTCGTTTACCTATTCGAAACGAGTAGTCGAATATTTTACCTTTGTCGAATATTTTGGTCGAATATTTGTCGAATTTGTCGAATATTTTGCCTTTGAAGGCCGTTAGGGTTGTGGGACGATCAAACGAAACAAGAGATATTGCTAATAAACCTTTCTTCCTCCTCTTTAGAACCACCCCACTATCAACTCTCTACAACCGCTAAGAAGGGAGCAATGACCTTTTCAAATCCACGCGTCTGCCGTGCACCACCCTGTATAAGTTAAAATTTTACAGTTGGTAAATTGGCTACAATTGCACCCAGACTTTAATGACATTCTTCCATGAAGTTTTTCGAAGAAAAGCCCCTAGACTAGGTATCGACTTGGTAGCGCAATAAATTGATAACGCTATTAGAGTTTTTCCCAGTGGGAGATCTACATCTTATTTTAATGGATACAATTTTTTTTTATTGGTACATATTTTCGTCCTAGTTAGCATAGGGCTTAAGACAACGTTCAATTATTTTTATCAGTATTTTGTAGGACGTTCACAATATGTAACTATATTCCTCTGTAGTTCTCACAGCAGAGTTTGTATCCTTTCTTATATATCGGAAATAATAATGCTTCTTCACCAATCGTCGGATATATTTTCCTCTGTCCAAATTTTACATATAATTTTGTGTAGTATTTCCACGACACAGTTTCCACAGTTTTTCAGAAGTTCAACTGGTATTTAGTCAATTCTCGGCGATTTGTTTAGTTTTCGGTTACAAGGACTGCTTTGATTCGACTAGTGTGGATAGTGTTGTGATAGTGATGGTTCTTCTTTGTCGTGAGGCTAATGAAGTGGGTTTGGGAAGATGTTCGAAGTAGGAATCTCATCTCCTTTAAAATTTATTGTGTGTCGCTGTTGATGTTTGCAGAGACTGGTTTTAGACTTACCACCTTGATCAAAAAGTTCCCGGCGTGTGGCGCTTTTATTGTTCCGATTTGAGTTCTGTTTGTTCTGTTTTTGTTAAGTTAGTACATCTGTTGTTGACATTCCCTCCAAATCTTAGCGTCATAGCTTGACATTTGCAAAAGTTACGTACATCTATCTCTGTGTGTGTTGGCGATTTTTTACAATTTTAGAAATGGATTTAAATTTGCAACAACAAACTTGTATTAAATTATGCGAAAAAAACGGATTTAATGGTGCGCGAACTTTGAAAATGTTGGAAAAGTGTTTTGGCAACGATTCTCTAAAGAAAACGGTCGTTTACCAGTGGCACGAGCGGTTCAAAAGTGTTCGTGAGTCAATCAGTCAAAAAAGAAGGCAATGCTCACGGTTTTCATGGATTACAACGGTGTAGTGCATCATCAAATTTTGCCAGAATGCCAGACAGTAAACAAAGAGTATTATTTGGGCTTTATGAGACGTTTGCGTGAAGCAGTTCGCCGAAAGAGACCAGAGTTGTGGGTAGAGAACTCGTGAATTTTGCACCATGATATCGCACCGTCGCACAGTGCCATCATTATTCGTAATTTTTTGACGAAAAAAGCAACAAATACCATCCAACAGCCACCGAATTCACTTGATTTGGGTCCCTGTGACTTCTTTCTGTTCAACCGAGTTAAAAAAACACTACGGGGATCGCGTTTCAGCAGCCGAGAGGAAGTAATGGAAAAATCGTAGGGAGCACTGATGGTCTTACCGAAAACCGAATATAAAAAATGTTTCGAGGATTGGATCAGGCGCTGGCATAAGTGTGTTGCAGTCGATGGGGACTACTTTCAAGGGGACAATATAGATTTAGATGAATAAACTTGTATTTTGAATTTTCTCAATAAATTCCGGGAACTTTTTGATCAAGGTGTTATATCCCCTTTTTTTTAATAAAATTTGCAAATTTAAATATCCGTTGACTTATATTGAATTATTATCATTTGGTATTATCTATTCTTTTTAAATGTTCAATATATTTACAGTTTAGTTTGTTAATGTTTGTTACTTTCTTAAATATAATTTACTTTTTGTTTCAACTAATTTGTCTTTGTAGTATATAGAGCCATTCTTAAAACGTGATGCATTTCTCCCGTATGATGCGAGAAATGCATAGTTTTTAACCGGTGATTCGCTCACAAGTGATTGAAATTATCCAGAGAAAATTTGACCGGGTACAAGGATCCGTTTTACTATAATACCCAAGGATATATCTGGCGATTTGACGAACTATGTACGATTATCTCCACCCTTACATCCACTTCCTACAGTTTCAGATAGGCGTGCATCAGGCCTAACTTTCGCATTAATTCTAAAACCTATCACAGTTCTTGAGATATAAGATGTTATTTTTTATGAAAATTATTATCCCTTCCATGAACCATCGCTTCCTTAAAAAATTTTAATTCAGCAAACTTATATTGTTCGTCTTTAATTGGTTCGTAGGACATCTCCATGCAAGGTTTTTTACCACCCACCCACGCCACTAACCACTATAAAAAGCTTATTTTTGATCTATTCTCCTGATTTCTAGTCTACTAGCAGGTATCAAGTTTTAACTTGTTGACATTAATCGTTCAGGATACATTTATGGATTTTAGAATCCCTCGACCTAAGCTTTTGAGCGTTTCAGACACATAGTTTTTCTCCGAACTCTCGAATCCCTTCACTCATATATTTACAATTTGTATTGCAAAATGGTACAATACTATAAATCTAATTAAGTTCTGATTTTAAGCTGCAGTATAAGCGGTTCCTATATCTTTACCCAACAAGAAGAATACATTCCGGATGATTGCGATCCTTTCTAAAGTCGACTACTTTTGGCTGAAGTGATATACAGTCACACAAGTATAAGTTCACGCTCTATAAGTCGAATTTTCTGCATCTCACATTGATATTTTGATTTATCCAAATGAGATCTACTCGTAAAAGTATATTCATACTTTGACGGGCACCATAAAAAGAATTCCACAAGCTAATTCTTATCAACGCAGAAAAAAATCTGAAAGGCTTAATTCGTCGGCGAAGGAAAAGAGATGATACTTGAATAGATATAGTGAAGCAGTGATCATTGACCAACATCCAATAAGGAGTTGCAATAAATCTAAACGAACAAAGAATAATAATAATACGTTCAATCTTAAAGAAACAATCACCCCGTAGACCTATAACATAACTAACAATGTACGAGTAGTTATGAAATTTATTTTGTTTGATCTCACTAATACTCTACAATAATTTACACTATTATTACGTGGGTGAGTGTTAAAAAAAAAACTTTTCATTTTTATTTTCGTTTAATTACTTAACCGTTTTGTACCTTCCTAACTAACTACTCAAGCAATCAGTATGCTAAATTTCAAATAAAATAATAAGATACGATAAAAAACAAATTTCTTTAACTTTTGCCTGATGAGAGTAGGGGAGCTTGAATTGAATCAGAAGAAGATAGCCTTAAGCAAAATGTTGATTTACAACGAACTTCAGAAATTATGAAAATTTCTTTGGCAGTTCATAAAGCCCTGAAGAGGTGTACAAGTATTTAAAATATAGATTACTATCTACTGAAGATGTTGAAAAATGATGTGCTTTGAATGAAGTACCTATGTTAAGAGAATTTATAATTTGTCGAATGAATTAGGAAGGAAGGCATAAGAAAAGTCGTAAAAAATTAATAGGATGAAGATTGAATTGCTATTACAACACGACTTCTTGTTTTTAAAATATTATAAAAACAAAATTTGGAAAACAACTTGAAGAATTGAAGAATATAGCTAGTATTGATGATTTGAGCTTGTCTCTCATATCTTTCCTTCAAAAATTTAATATCTTAACACATAGGTAAAAGATTTCCCAAATTGAAGAATGAAGATAATTATTTTGAAGAAGTGAAGATATGCGCTCGTACGTGAGTAAATTCAAACGACACCAACATGAGATGTTCATATTGGAACTCAAGCAGAACTATAAGCAAAGGTTAATAAAGAAGAGCCGTCGAGTTGGATAATGAAGCCACCTACCGTACAAAGAAATGAAGATATTGACGGTGTATTATGCATGCTATAAAACTTATAAAGTACTATTACACGATTCCTCTTGCCTCTAAACAGATGAAGAATGAAGATGCCCAAGATCGAAAAAAAGAAGACATCGAAGATTGAAGCAAAGTCCATAAAGCACTTGAATATTGCAAGATAAGTCTCCAAAAGGTATGAACAACTGGGGAAAGTATCTCCCATCTATCATGTGAAAATCGATAAAGAAAAGAAATGGTATAGTGCGCTATTAGTAAATATCTTCATCCGCAATGTATAGGTGTAAACTTTTCGCGAGAGAGAAAGATCGTTTCGAAAAAACACAGTGGGGATTGGATATAAGTTGGAACACGTTTGAAAATCATTCAACATTTTATTGTGGATTACCAAGCCGAGACGAGAGGGATAAATACGAAGACCTACTATTGTGTCTTACATAAAAAAAATTAGGTAAGTTTGTTTGTAACAATTTATTAACCACACGATCGGAATAATAATTATATTTGAATTATAGATAAATCGAAACTACGTCGTAGAAATGAAAGTGATAGTGTGTTTATTTGCTGTTGTTGTTTTGGCGATGGCACTGCCACAATCGCAACGCGATGGTGCTGCTTATTCGAACGAAGCAATTCGACAGGCTCAGAATACTCTCCTTATTCCGAAGGATGCTCAAATCCAACAAGTCCAGGAGGGCATCGAATTGGGCGCCTACGAACAAATTCCCGGCAATCAACGAGTCAATCTTTTCGAGATTCTAGGCGATCAAGTACCTTCGGAAGTGATTAACAATTTACAGGCTCAGGTTGATCAAATCGGACGCACATAAATCAATTCCTAATTTATTTTTAAAAAATCTTATTTTCTAAAAATTACTTAGTAGTATTATTGTTTTATTTTTTTTATTTGTTATAATAGAGTTAAATTCTTTTGTTAATTGTGAAATTTCTTTTCTTTTCCGAAAATCTTTGGTTTAGAAGGATTGTTTCAAACTGCTCACCAATTCTATTTTGAAACTGTTTTTTTTTTAATTTTTCAAACTATAAACGAAACTTTATTTAAAAATTTGTTACTTGATCATAATGATTAATTCCAAGATCTAAAATATCTTACGATTTTCACATAGGCAACAAAAAAATTAACTAAACTAAATCACAAAGCACAAATTTTAATTGTGTATTCTTCCGATATAGTGCCAAATTTTCGGTCTTATAGATGTATAAAAATTTAACAAAAGTTAAGAGAACATATTTTTTTTTATGTAAATAGCATCGAAATTATAATTCTGAAAATTGATGAAAAATAAACTTTTATAAAAAATTCTACGGTTCTATTAATGAATTTTGGTATAAGCATGGCTTTTAAGCTCTGCCAAGTCTATTAATCCAGGGGTCATGTCTTAAAATGTTATTCCAATTATTTGTTCATAATAAATAGTATCTCGGCAGTTACTTTCTTGCTTGGTGACTTAGAAGGGTCTATACAGAACGGAAGAATTAATGAATTTTATATATGAACATAATAATAACAACAAAGTTATAATAAACAGCTATATCTAATTCATTCATTAGATATCAGCGTATACTATGTCATAAGCTCGGGGTTCGCCGGGATTTTCTTCACTATCAATTCAGGTTTACTTAATAACTGAAAACCACGTTATTTAAAGCAGTTAACTCAAATATTGTTGCAATTAACATCCCAGTACTCTGACGGTTCTAGTATCGCTTTACTACCGTTGAAATCATGTCGCACTCTAAGCCGCAAACAGTATCTTCACTATTAATGGACTAACATTTTATACTACATAAGTGACGCATCGCAAAACATCTAACTCATTCGATAGAGTGTGCGCAATGTCCCAGAATGGTTGGTTGGTTGGTTAACGTGGCAGCCCCGTCCCTAGACAGAGCTCAATTAGCTCAGAGGCCGTTTTGAAACCACAAACTCATGTTAAGCCCGGCTGTTGTCCCAAAATAGTGACACCTTTTTGGATTCGATTTCTGAACTTGATTAATTTTATATTTACATTTTTGAAGTGAAACTTCTTTAGCGGCGGTGAAATTTCAAGGACGCGTCACGTTTTAGCACATTTCGTTACACGATAGAGAAGAAAGATATTATGTAGAGACAAAACTACCATACCATGCTGGGGACCTACCGGTTCTTGTCCGATCATCGAAGTCAAGCAGCATTGGGCGCGGTTGGTACTTAAATGGAGGACCGCTTGGGAACACCGCGTGTTGTTGGCATTTAAAAAAAAAAACGATAAAACGAAACTCGATGAAACGATGAAACGAAAAAGCGACACTGCGAGAGAGTGGTATTCCCTTCTGACTACACCCATAAAATTTGAAATACTACTCCTATCTCTTCCCCCTCTTCACCTATCCCTTTTTAAACAACTCATTTTCCCTCACCCCTCTCTCACCCCTTACTTTTCTTCTTACACCCCTTTCTCCTAACTTCAACCCTTCACCCTCACACTGTATACCCCCCCTCTTATCATTTTACTCTTCACCCTACATATTGTTCCCCTCATCTAATTTCTCTATCCCCCACCCCCACCCTCCTCCCTACTCCCTACCTCCTCCTACGACACATTGAAAAACTCAGAAAATTTATTTGGAATACTACTCCTATCTCTTCCCCCTCTTCACCTATCCCTTTTTAAACAACTGATTTCCCTCACCCCTTACTCTTCTTCTTACACCCCTTACTTTTCTTCTTACACCCCTTTCTCCTAACTTCCACCCTCCACCCCTCACTGTATACCCCCCTCTGTGTACCCTTATCATTCTACCCTTCACCTTACATATTGTTCCCCCTCATCTACTTTCTCTATCCCCCCACCTTCCTCTCTACCCCCTACCCTCTCCTACATAACATTGAAAAACTCAGAAAATGCTAATTTTGTATTATTGTATTTATTTTGAAATGCTTTCTCTCTCTGTCTCTCACATTAAATCTCTCTTATTCTTTTTCTTTATTTTTCAAAAAGTTTCACTTCTATCATATGCACGGTGCTGCACACGCTGTTTTTAAATTTTATTAATATTATATTTTTGAGGATTTCACTCCAATTTGAAAATGCTAATAATATCTATTTTTGTTATCTTTGATGGCTTCGTAAATTCAGTTGCAATGAATTTTAGGTGGTCTGAACTTTCGTTGTGATGGGTTACGCAGCCCAACCATGAATTCTTCGAAGCTTGATAAATTCATTCTTCAATCACACCGGCTATTAAGACGGTATATGGTAGAATATTGACACAGAAATCAAACATATCTTGCAGGAATAAAAAGTTTCGAGAAATTATAGTTTGTGTGATAGTAAGATGTTTTCAAAAATGAATGATTCCTAGTCTTTCCGGCTGGAATATTTAATTGGAATGCATTAAGGGGTTGTTGGGAATCGGCTACTTTCACTCAAGGCATCGCCTAGTCCAGCATTTGAATCGAAAGCAGTTCAAGGCGATTTTTGTAGGAAGGCAACATTAAATTATTGTTCCAGGGAAGTCATCTGAAAGCCCTTCGTACAAATCTCGGCTGAACTGATTCAACTCTATTGTCTATACCTATTTTTGGGCACAGATTGCAAATTAATATACTTTTTTTTTACCTAAACTACTTTTCTAGAACATCTATGTATATTCCCAAAGTTTCAAGTTTCTCGCATAAGCCGTTTCTGGTATAGGGAAAACATACACGTCTGTCCTGTCAATTCAACGGATCTATCTGACCACACTATATTAAAAAAAAGTTTCAACTTCCTAGGGTGAAATTTTAAAAATATGTATGCCCTAACAAGGTCCGAACTCTTTTTAATTGAATCCAGCTAATAATATTTTATTGGTTGGACTGAGACCTTTAAAACGAAAGTATTGTATCACATTCGAATACTAATTTTTAGGCTATCTACCATTCTATTTTCTTTCAAAGAAAAACTGCCATCTACACGTGAGCTCGGGTACTTCTGGGAAAGCCTTCGTATTAAAAAAATGAAGTTAAATTTGGAACGCAGAGAACGGATCCTCGGAACCAAAAGATATTACTCGTAGTTTGGCTAGAATTGTTTAATTTATTATATTATCGTCCAAGGTGTCGGTTGAAATAGGGGAATTTTGATACAATAGCGCGAGAAATACATTTTTTGGAAATGAATATTGTTGAAAGTATTTCAAATTGTGGAATCGAACTCATAATCTCTGGGTCGCGTTTTAACAATGCACTACCGAGGCCATCTTGCATTTTTTTGAACATAAAATTATTAAAATTAAAGAAATAAATGTTCATGCCCAAAATACCGGTGCTCTGAAATTGAACTAATAAATTTCATGAATATTTTTTAATTACTGACTTGCCGGTTACCGGCGCTACTTATATGCTACCAGCTCGGCAATTCGACACGACTGTGTTACCATCAAGTCTTAATTTACACTCTAAAGTTACACGGCGTTATGCTTATCATCGCCTCTACTATAACACCGACGATAATGAGACTCTCAAGATAGCTTTCACTTTCTCCGATAACTGCATAATTTCCTTGAATTATTAGCATCGATCTTATAGGTAACGTTTAATTTTTTTTGCGTGTGTTAATTAAACACCTCGTCTATTGTGTCGAAGTATTGGCAGGATTGGCGGAGTACATGCAAATATTGTCTGGGCATCTTTTCTTATTGCCCCGATATCTTATGACTGTTTAGTATGCAAGACGAGGTTTCATTTTCGATATTGGGACACTCGAAGATTGGAAATAGAGAGAAACCTCGTTTTGCAGGTACTCGTACTTATAACCATGTCTTGTACCTGTAGACGTTGAGTACTTGCAGTGATGCGCCTAGCCACAGTGAAAGGTTACTTAATTTATTGCTGAGGTTTCGATAAATGCTAGAGTAGATAGTGTGGCAGTAGACACTTGCTGGGTAATGGAGACCTTGAAGATGGGGACAATTTATTTGACGAACAAATAAGACAGATTTTTAGATACTACTATCGCAGTTTCTGGGACCCTGTTCAGCGTTGTGGGGCTTACTTTACACTTGCGCGTATAAAACCTTTAATATTATAGATATTCGTTTGAGTACTCGTCTCGCACTATCATGCCAAATTTTTTATTATGCACCTCAGAGAGTGATTTGGCCGCATTTTTTTTTGTTGATTAAGTAATACATAGTTCGTTGGCACATGGTGTAGGTGGTACTCGTCTGTTTTTACTGTGCAATGCAAATGTGCGCTAAAATTGGAATTTTTTTAATGTTTGTGTTTCCAATTTTGGATGCAAAAAGTACAAACTTGACACCAATAAAAAGCCCAGTCTCAGTCTGAATCATAGAAAGGTGTAAGTTTTGTGCAAATTTAAGATTTTAAAGTGAAGAAGGTGTACCCTGCATATTGTCGAAGTGATGTTTTCAAGTAGTTTTGAAGGGGCTAAGATCGATGAATTTGATTAAGTATGAAAATTGTGGAATACCACAGGGATACTACCGACAAGATTGCATTTTTTTCGGTTTTCGTATGGAACTGCATGCTGCATTTAAAGTAATGAAATGAATAATGGGAAGGTGGAGTAGAACGTGTTGTCCAAAATGGTTTCTTTCCATTTCTTTTCATTTTTTTCAATAGCGTATTGTGATGAAACTGAAATTTATAAAAACTGTGCTTTGTAATTTTATATGTTCGCGTTTCAGTAGTTCTAGACCCCAAAAAGGTAAAAACAAAAAAGGAAACTGTACGACATCAATCAGTCGTCGACATCCAAATGAGACGCCATAACTCATGCCACTCAACCAAAGATATGAGCTTAAATTATTTTCAATAGCTAGTTGGAGCTCATTCCTACTCAAAAGTAAATGACAATACCCTCAGTGCTCAATTTCATATCGGAAGCTACTAGTAAAATCACCGAAAGTAAAATTTTCCTTTTACAAGGAATTTCTGATTAGAGGTGCAGAAAGGACTCACTCGATACCCAACTAGCAAACTAACTTCGCATTTTGATTTTCTGCAGGCTATAACTTCGAGAAGACTGTTGAGCGCTTCGGAGTGGAGGCTGGACTTTCAGAAGCCATAGCTTCGGTAATTACTTCTATAGAGTAAGTTGTGAGTCCTTTTAAAAGTAAATACCAACAGTCTCATGGAGGTTTGTGGACTTTTAGCTTTGCTCGACTTCAATCTATTACGAGAATGTTTCAGATTAGCCTAGTGGGTAGCATAGTGGCCTAATGTGGGCTTCGATAAGCCCTTACACCAACTGTTGGCGCTTCGCTATTGCTGTGGAAATGTGTGCCAAATCAGTTCAGTAAGACGAAGCTTTATCGAGGTACGAGAATAGCTTCGATAAGGCCTTATGGTCTTTCTATTTGGGATATTGAGCCCATTTGTCTGTTTACCTGCAACGATTTAAGAATTAATGAGTGCAAGATTTGTAGCTTCCTAGCTTGAAGCGTTCAAAAATGATCGGAAAATATTGTTGAACAAGTGTCTTCAGAATTTTTTTGTTTGTGAGTAACCGGTATGGCAGCCGCCCAGAGAAATAGGTCGACTTTGCTCATTAGCCTTACAAATTCGACCAAATATTCAGATTCCAAATTTTAACATCTTAGGTCTAGGCGTTTTCCAGGGACGTCATCTCAGTTTTTTCTAGGGTGGGCCAGATGTTATGAATGGATATATTTTATATATAAATAGACATAGTTATATGTAGTATATGAAAAACCAAAATTCAGGGGAGGACCAATGCCCTCTCCACCCCCCCCCCCCCCCCCACAAAAGACGTCCCTGGCGTTTTCCATTTATCGTGCGTTCGAAAATATGAACGGACGAAGGGAAAGAAAAAAATTTATATGGATTTTTTCCTTCGTCCGAGACTCGGTTTTATGCGTTACTGCTGGATTGAACTTATAGTTGCCTCTGATTTCTTCTACAGTATACATATGGCTAATACATTTGCTAAATCACTTGGTAGAACCAATGAAGTTTTGGAAAGTAGTAATGTTTTTGGACAAAAGTAGGTACTCTTTTTATACCTATTATGAGGGAGTCTGAAAGAAATCTGATGAAATAAGTTTGGAGGAAGCATAATACGGAATTTCTAACGTAAAACGATGCTAATGTTAGAAATAATGGTAACGTATTTATTGGCCACCTGAGGGTCTACTGCCAATTAAATTGAATATAATACTATTTTTATTTAAAAAATAGATATGTTATTTTATCCAAGTAATAAAAGCCTTTTGGTTTATTTTATGCATGCATAAAAAACAAGTTGTTTTATTTTATGCAAGTATTATTTAAAAAAACCAGTTGGTCGACGAAATAACTTCATATTTTTTTCCCAATAATGTAATCAAAATACTATTAAAAACTTTTAATAAATCGATATTCGATCCAAAACCCCTCTATAGCCGGCGTGTAGATTACCACTGAGTCACCTATGATACGTAAAAAAATATGTCTAACTAAATACCATAGAAAACCACATGAGGCAACATACATAACATATTACATTGACAATATTACGATAATATCTTTATTACATAAAGTTGTTGACACATTAAAATTATAATAATGGATACTGTTTGAAATTCATCATAATGTGCAAAAATATTTGCTGCATTTCTTTGTATTGCATAATGCGTCTAACTAGTATTCATTCTTATCATAATATCATCAATACTAGTAGTGCACTAACTAATACTATACATAGACGATTTAAATATACAGTTATACTCGTGAATATATATATAGTAGTACGTTGGATAAACTAATTTTCCCCCGTCCCCCCACTCGCACACCCCTCAACCAATATCAACATATCAACACTGTGGATATTGGTTGAGGGGTGTGCGAGTGGGGGAGGGGGAACAATGCGTCCAAAACGCTTGAAACCTAGGATTGAAAAATTCTAAAATCCATATCTTCTGAACGATTTATATCAGACGGCTGACACTTTGTAGTTGTTTTAACAGATACAAGGAGATTCAAAAAGACTTAAACATTTTAGTGGGGTTATGAAAAGCTTTGAATTATAATATCTTTCGACTCAATTATCATAGGAAAATAAAATTTGGTTTCTGTACGTAGGATTACGATTTTTGAGGGAAGGGAGAGGGTACGTGGAGTGCGGAAGTAGGGGGACAATAAATTTGCAAAAAATTAAGTTTTTATATCTCAAAAACTATGTCATATAGGTACATACATACATATGATCTTGAAAATTTTACAAGAGCTAGGATCGGTCATAGAGCTAGTGGAGACGACAAGCCACCGGTTTTGTATAAAGTGCTTTGAAGCCAAAAACACGATGAGAATTGAGACAAAACATGGTCGTTATATTAAATTGTTGTTGTCTTCGCGTGTGAGTGAGTGAGACAAAACAGGTACGCTGCTTGCCATCTCCAGTATATGTATATCTCTATGGGATTGGTAGACCTCTAGCGGAGGAAAGGGTATGGGTGCAGGTGCAGGGAGTGATGGTAGGATGGGATGGAAATGGAAAAATTCTGATTTTAATTTCTCGAAAGCCGTAAAGAATAGAAACCTAAGAGTTTACAACTGTATAGAGCAACTATAGAGACACCCCAGAAAAATTTTTGATAGTGGTAGCAAGTTACGGAAAATTAAAACTAAGAAAAAAATCGGTCAACAGTCTAGGCTATTTGGAACGTTATTTTCTAGGTTGTCAGTCGCATAGTAACCTACTTACACCGCATCTCAGCATTAAACACGTTTCGGACTACCTACTACCGATAAAATAATAAAGTTACACCCTGTTGACCGATTTTTTACTCTATCTTAATCCCTAAGTACCTATACAGAGCGATTCTGAAAATTTTCCACAACCAAACTCAGGCTCAAACTTTCCTTGGGGCTTTCGCCAAATAAACTACGAGGCCCACTATTATGTTTCGTAGCTACCATACCATCATTGCAATAAAATATAATTTTCACATAATAACCATCCTACACACCTCACCTTTACACGATACGATACCTTTTTGCTTAGCGTACCTTATTTTACATTGATAATAAAAAAAATTACTACTTAGTCGCATCAAAAGGCTAGAGTTCAAGACAATTCTCGTGGTGTACAACACGTTGAGAGGCCTTCTTCGTATAAATCTTATCCATTTCTTTTCGATTTATGTTTGCTTGAAGAGGCCTTCCGTCCTCTGGCTTCAGGGTTTTGATGTGATGGAAAGAAGACCCCCAGAATGTCGATCAGTGCCATTGAATTTCAAAGAAATTGCACCATAACTGGTGGTTACTCATAATATACCTAACCAACATCCATAATCGTAGGTATAACATATAAATATAATTTTCGATATTAACTTTCTCCGCTGTAAGTATTGTGGATTTACGGTGTATACTATGCACTTATGGCTTTCTTTCAGTCTAAATTGTCACATGTTATATTTGGATAATATATGACCAATGTATATCATGGATCTCTATGGTTTTATGAATACTCGCATACAAGAAATAGAACAAATTTAAACCGATGACTTATTGCAGCTAGTGAAGTATTACATAAAATAGCGTCAAAAAACCACTGAGTAGCTGCTATTTGTATTGCTTTTAACCACTAATGGTAAAAAATTGTCCAGCTGGAGGTTATTGGTTCCAAATGCGGCACTATTCAAAGAAATTTAGTGGAAACTTAAAGGTGATGCAAAGTAAAGATACCACAATGCGAAAAGAAAATATAAGAGGATCGCTTCCATACAGATAAAAAGACCCGAAAACGAACAAACCCACATAATTGATCTTGAAACCTCAATAGCAAAAAAAAAATTTGCGATTGCTGCCACTCTCTGATAACTTTCAACAAAATATTTAACCAGCCACTTAGCATATGCGATCTTAAACTTGAAATAATGTGGTCAATCGCCTTTCACTGTCCATCATTGTCCACTCTTTCGAACTAACTTCCAATTTCAAATCTTATTTGTATCAAACTCAATGGGCACATTTGATCGGATCGCATAAATATCAAGTCCAAATCGCGAGGGAAGAAAAACGTTTAATTCAGTTTCGAGTTATTTAAATGATCGGAAAGTATTTTCTCCTGATCGAAGTTCAAGTTCAAATTCAAAATCGAGATTAGTGTCCTTGATCTCGAGCTTAGATTACACTAGGTTTAATTTGCGATAGCTTTTTATATCATTTTCAATGAAACCAGAAGTGAATGAAAGTGGTTTATATTCGATCGTCGTGGGTCACTTCGAATTAAGCTGTAGTTAAAAGAT
Source organism: Beris chalybata (assembly GCA_949128065.1). Taxonomy (NCBI): domain Eukaryota; kingdom Metazoa; phylum Arthropoda; class Insecta; order Diptera; family Stratiomyidae; genus Beris; species Beris chalybata. The sequence goes on from OX421897.1 coordinate 94,538,534, forward strand.
TTGATGAAAAAGTTATTGCCGCAATTAATATAGCTAGAGATGGAAAAAAATGGTAATTACTTGAAGCAATAGGAGATAAGATGTCGTTGCAAATTGAAATCTTTGTACGTTTTTAATCGTTTTTGTTCATTTCTCAATTAATACACGTAATTATGTGTTGAAAGTTCGTAAATGCTATTAGGTACAAACAAATTCTCTACAGACGTCGAATGCTTGTACTTACACATGTTACCTTATCAAAGCCATCCATTAACTTGATTATAGTTGACCCAAACCTCTGTTCCAACCAGTAATTTAAATCTGTATACATATATGTACATGCCGTAGTTTCTGGAAATACCCTCACTGAAGGAAGTAATGTACAAAGTGTAGACAGTATTGGCGATGGTAACATATACTACGAGTATTCTTCAACTTTTTAGCATAAGCCGTTAAAGTGGCATTGCCTAGAATACTTTACTATAACTCAGAATACATTCTATAACTCAGAATTAAAACAAAGTTATTCACTTTAAATCCGATGCCAATACTTGATGCTACTAGTTTTCTTTCTCTTTTATTCGAACCACAAGTTGGTTTTCTATCTTGAACTAAAGCGGTACGTCCTACCTTCACCTAAGACACGGTTAAGACGGTTTTTGTTACTACTGATAGAGAAGATTGTAGATGGTAGACGAAGGTAGGAAAGTAGTAGTGTTCGTAGTAACATTGAACATGCTTTGCATAGCTTCCCCTTCTTCTTCACTAAGTTTGCAAATATCGTCTGAAACTATAGTCCAATCGTATCCAGGTGGTTTTTCAGCTTACAACGTCCTGTAGTTAGAGTGATCAAGCGCCGAACCTGATTCGGGAGTCAGCTCCTTTTTATAGGTGCAAAAAATTTTTAATATTGGATCAATTTGAACTTTAAATTGACCAGTAAGGTTCGATATTATCTACAAGTAGTTATTAGTAGTAGTAGTAGTAGTAGTAGATATTATATACTACAATAAAAGAAAGAGAAATTTGTAAGTAATGGAGCTCTCTTTCGAGCTCTAATGAAGCGATTCTCGAGATATCAAATTCGGAAGCCCTACATATTTTTCCCGTATAAACTCTATCTATCTATCACTATATCTCGAACAATTTGGAGGTACTCTTTTTTCTCACTCCCACACTCTTCACCAATATCGAAAACTTTTTGTGAACTATTCAAGTTTTATATTGTATTAAATTCAAGTTTCAGCTTTCTAGTATAAACGATTGAGAATATCTGAAATCTCCGCTTACAATTGACCACAGTCACTTAAAGAAAATCCACCGAGGTCTGTTCAAGATTTCTGCTATAGCTGCTATTTAGCTGCTTTTGTGTCTCGGCTAACAATCATTCTGGTACATAGCCGAGACACAAAAGCAGCTAATAGCAGCTATAGCAGAAATCTTGAACAGACCTCTGGCTTACACACCGAAAAAATTTCAGCTTACAAGGAATACAAAACGATTCCCCAACCAGTTTTCGAACTGAGTGTGACTTAAGGGGGATCATCTGAGTAGAAAGCAGAAAAAATAGGTGAATTTTAGAAATTATTATCTCAAAAACTATAAGACCTATCTAAAAATAATTTGTGAAATTTTTGAAGAAATCGGTTCAGCCGTTTTCCGAAGATTTTGGGAACGGTCTTTAAAAAGTATGTTTTGAGATAATCGCGTTTGAATGACGAAGAATTCACGAAGGGCCCATCCCGGTTAACCCTTTCAGTCACGGTGTCTACAATTGTAGACATCAAATTACAAGGATGATATCGCACGAGCTAAGCCGGATTGTGTAATGCATCCTTAAAATTTCTTTAGTTACATTCTTTGGTTTCCGAAAATTTTTCATTTCGTTGTGGTTCGATGAACAGTGCAGACGTGATACAACAAAATAGTGAAGTTACTCAACAGAAAAAAAATGGCAGGTAGGTGTTAAGCTTCACACTTAAGTTTTTCAGTGAAACAATTTTTTTATGGAGGGTCAATTTTTTCTGAGATGCAAAACATTATCCAGAAACGATAGAAAGCAAAAACAACATTTTTTTTCGTTTTATTGGCCCTCTTGCGTTACAAGGAAGTTGTGTCTACAATTGTAGACATCTGTACGCATGGGATGTAAAAATAATAAATACTTTATGTTACAGGCTTACGAAAACTTAAAACTTCCGATGATATTTTGGAGGCACTTTTGAATGGTGATGATTCAGACCTCGGTGATCTTTCTACTGACGATGAATCCGAAATGTTTCTTCCATCAAGGACCAAAAAAAAAAAATTATTTCAAGAAAGATCCGCCTCTAGAAGATCAGCTTCCAGAACATCAATGTGCTTTACCACAGGCAGTGATGCAAAGGGTGGGAAGCTCGGAGCCAGGTAACAATGAATTTGTGATTGTTGATTCCGAAGCAGATATTGAGGATAATATTTTCAATCCTAATAACCCTTCTACATCTGGTGGTCAAACTCATACTAATTATCAAACGACTACTAAAAAAAATATTGCGTGGAGACGACGTGTTGTGTTTAGTGCTCCTGAACCAAGTTTCGTTGAAATAGAAGAAGAATATCGTATACCGGAACATCCAATCCAGTACTTCCTAAAGTTCATACCGGCTTCTTTTATTGAAACTATAGTTCAGTGTACAAATATCTATGCCATGCAGAATAATGACCACCAGTTTGTGCCTACCAACAATGCAGAGATAAAAAGCTTCCTTGCACTTCATATTATAATGGGTGATATAAAATATCCTAGAATTCGCATGTATTGGGACTCATTGTTGAAAATATCAATTTTCCCAGAATCTATGACTATAAATAGATTCTTTAAATTACGGAACTATGTGCATTGCTCTGATGAAGCTATGAAACCATCGACCACAGTAGATAAGTTGTGGAAAATAAGACCGCTGTACAACTGCCTAAAAGACCGTATGAATAGTTTTAATGTGGAAAAGAAAATTTGTGTTGACGAGCAAATTGTTCCCTATAAAGGCAAATGCATCGTCAAGCAATATATGAAAGGAAAACCTCATCCCTGGGGAATAAAAATATTTTTGCTATGTGGGAAAAGTGGTATCCTGCAACTGTACAGCAGTACGGTCGTGCACCATCCGTAGTCCTGCATCTTGTTAGGCGATTATTTGGAACATCTCGTTATCTATTTTTCGATAATTATTTTACATCCTACAATCTACTAGAAATTTTGCATCAAAATTCTATTTTAGCCGGAGGAACAGTTCGAGTAAATAGGTATAACAATCCACCCTTATTATCGAAAAGAGAAATTTCAAAGAAACGCAGGGGATTCGCAGAGGAAATTTCATCCAAAAATGCAGACATAGTTCTAGTACAATGGTTGGACAGTAAACCAGCTATTCTTGCGTCCAACTACGTTGCTTTCGGCGAGACCGATACTGTGAAACGGTGGGATAAATTAAGGAAGGAATTTATTGATGTAAATAGGCCGCAAATTGTAAGGGAGTACAATGGATAAATGGAAGGTGTCGATACGTTTGATTTTTTGACTGCCTTGTACAGGATTAAAATGAAGTCCCGCAAATGGACGCTGAAAATGTTTTTCCATGGAATAGACATCGCATTGACTAATTCTTGGCTGGAGTACCGTCAAGATTGTAACAACGAGTAAATTCCTGCTAAGGATATTCTGGACTTGTTGCATTTTAGACAAAGAGTTGGTGAAGCACTTATAAAATCAAATCAATCTTTGCTCTCTCGAAAGAGGGGAAGACCTTCGTCATCATCAAAAACTGCAGCTTCTGCATCAAGCTCTCGAAGTTCTTCGACTACTGAAGTTCGACCAATACCGGAAATTCAATTTAATTTTATGGATCAAATGCCAGAGCATACCAGCGGTTTATCCATGCGCTGTAAAAATAAAAATTGCAGTGGAAAATCAAGGTGGAAATGTGATAAATGTAATGTTCACTTATGTCTACAAAAAGATCGAAATTGTTTCAAATCATTTCACAGAAATAAATAAATTTTATGTACTATATTAAATATGCTTTTTTCAATTAATTTTATGATGAAAGATTCTAATTTTACAACCTTTAAGTCACAATGTCTACAATTGTAGACATCATTTTATATTACTAACAAATCAAAAATTTCTACTTATTTTATTATAGAAAGATCCTAGAGACATATTTAAGGTCAAAAATTATGAAAAAAAAATTTTTTTTACATTCAATTTAATTCGTGACCGAAAGGGTTAATTGCCCATAGCTTCCACAATTTACTATTGAAATTTTAGCATGAAATTTACAGACAACAAAAAAAAATGTCTACTTAGATAATCCCCCTTAAAGTAGGGAGATGGTCTAGCACCCATGCTTTTCAACTTGGCACTAGAGAATGTCATCCGAAAAACCCTGGTCGACACTAATGGGACACTACTATTCAAGTCCTCCCAATAGCTAGAACACCTCCTGTGCAACTGCCCAGCTCTCGCTAGAAGACGGCTGAAAGCTCTGGGAGCTTCGACCTTCGCAAACCTTAAAGAAGTCTCTTTTAACAGCATGCAGAGTCTAATCAACTTTGCTATGGTTACAGGGACCTTTGCATTAAACGAGGAACTCTCAACACAGATCGAAACGCAAGCGCACCTACCATAAGTACATTGGGTCACCTATTTTTTATGTGGTATCACTATGGACCCTCGTGAGTCTATGTGAGGCCTTTGGCCGCCACTGAAACCTAAACCTAAACCTAACCATCCAATAGCATAGGCTAACGATATATGTATGTATGTATGTAAACATCCTCGCAAGATCCTTCCCTAGTGCTGAAGAGGTATTTGTCAATCTTGACTCTGCCGTATACCCATTTTGTAGTATAGATAATTTCATATATCTTGAGACTAATCTAGAAAAAAATGGCTACGAAACGGACAAAATCAATGTACGATGATTCATCGATAGCAAATAAAACGTATTATACTCGGTTGAGGAAGATAGCAAAGCTATCTTAAAACTTAGCTACTGGAAGACGAGGTCTTTAAATCGAGACGGTTTGAGGTGAAGAATTTAGGAGACCAGGATTTAGGATCTCAAGGGGATCGGGGTCAAAAAAATTTAACATTATTATTAAGAACTACACTAACCTTAGTTGAGAATCACAGATTTTCTTAAATTTTTTTTATCACTATCCCCAAGTGGAGATCGAGATATTCAAGCGAAAGACAAAGTCGTTATCCTTAAAAAAAACTTGCAAGGATAAGTTTTATTCGTATTTTTTTTATATTGCGACAACCTTGAACTTTAAAATAAGTCCTACTTCATTATTCTACGATAAAGACTAAGTACCAGAGATATGCATTTTCGAAGAGGACTCGGACACCATTTTTGTGAAATCTTTTTTCACTAATTCTACGAGTACATAAATTTTCAAAAGAATCGGCGATGGTAAGTCACAAATTTTGTCATTTTTGGCGATTCTTGATGGAATAACCCAAACGTTTGAATTCGTAAACTTTGATAGTTAAAACCATAGAGATATATTATATGTATGTAGCTAGTGGAAATGACGAGCAGCGACTGTTTTGAAGCTGGACGATTTATCGCAAAGGACCGGCAATAAACAATATGCTACTATCAGCCTCTTACTCACATGTATGGTATGTTATTTTCTGGTCTTGAAAACAAAAATAGCCAAACCTTTGAATATGTACTAGGCAACTATTTGCATTTCACCTGGCATGAAACGCTTCATACAAAAACGTACAATTTTGATTCAATTAATTTGTTCCGAATTGAAGCATTATTATTGTTCGCACGGTTTCCTTTATAACAATTCTTCTACGAGTGCTGTCCCAGAAGTACCCGACCAGACATATATAGATGGCTGTTTTTCTTTAAAAGAAAATACTATGGAAGAAAGGTTGAAGACGATACATTATTATAGTATTTATTTGGTAGCCATCAACAGCAAACGCTCTCAGTTCATTGAACGATGAAATCAAGTAAATATGGCCGCATTTGGCGAAAAATAAAGTGTTGTTTCATCAATGCTCCGACTAACAGAGCCGTTTCGCGGTAGCCAAAATCAATGAGTTAAAGTTCGAATTGATTCCGCACGTACTCTATTCAGCAGATTCAGTCCTCTCTGATTATTTTCTCTTTTTAAACTTAAATATATGGCTCGGTAGAAAAAGGCAAAATAATTAGGCAACAGAGAAGAGGAGGAGTCTGCGATTCACGGTCATTTTTACATTATTTTTGTATGGATGAAGGACTCATTGGATTGTTTTCATAATCATAACTTGTTGCAACTGTTATAATCAACGTGTAGATACAAGTTTTATCGTTTTATAACACAATCCATTATCGTATAATTTTTCCCAGCATCTACGATCGTCCTCAAATGATTGTAAAATTTATTTATGTTGCTATTATACCCTGATACGGTGGCCGAAACAAGGAAGTGAGGATAAAAAAGTCGTATTTGTTCTTCTTTGTGAACCGTGTTACTTGAAAATCGTGTAAAAGACCGAGTAAGAGGAGAGTTGGTTGTTTTCCTTACTTTTAATTTTTACTTTATTATTTTAGTAATAATAATGCGTCCGTCGTACGCAAAATCTTTTGGAGGCTCGTAGCTAAACAGGAAAAAGTTCCGATGTTTATATCAAGAACCTGAAATGATATAAACCTTAAACTTGGCTTTTAGGTACAGCTATAGTAGCGGCATGTTGGAAAAATATATTTTTTTTAGGGGTAGTATGCTACGGGGAAGAAACCCGTAACTATAGAACGGCTTATGCTAGAAAGTTGAAACTTGGTGTGTATATGTAAATCAACTAGAAAAGCAAATTTGATGAAAAAAAAATCGAATATCCATTGGCGTTCAGAAGGGGGGGCATCTCAGAACTGAGCATCTCAGAACTGAGCGCGTTCGGAACTTCTGCCGGAAAAATAATAAAGTTGCGCCCAGACTGTTGGCAGATTTTGATTGAAGGTTATGAAAAATTTCATGGAAAGGATATGGTCCTGTAAGCGTGGTCGTGGTGGCCATTTGGCTGATGTTGTTTTCCATTATTAACGGCATACCTTCCTCTTTACAATGAAATAAACATCCGATCATTTATCTCAAAATATGCCATTTTTCTTTGAATATCAAAATAACACCTCTTATTGGATAGCCCTTTATTTAGGATTATTTATATTATTATATTTATATTATAAAAAAACAGTTATTAATCTTATTATGAACTAAACCAGCTGGTTATGACATTGGTCTCAATAGTTTTGCAAATATAGTACTACAATGAAAGTGAAGCATCTCTCCGTAGTTTACCCTATCGAAGTAATAATGTAAAATTGTGTGAGAATACTGCAACTCGTTTTTAAGAAACTGCTTAAGAACCATTCTAATGGACTATTGTAGCCTCGTGATTTTTCTGAATCGATGTGTGATTGTACATAAATTTTGTAATGAATCATTACTTTTTTGCATTAAATCGCCCCCTTTAAAATAGTCTTACCAATCTCGTTCACCAAACTGAATGTATTTATTCGATATAGAGGAAACCGACAAGAAACCAATATAGTTTTCCGTATCCCAAACCATAACACGGATATTATTTTTAAATCGAAATTATTAGGTTCTAACTGTAATCATCTGTTTCAATGAATAAATAAATTTATGATACTGCAACATTCTAAAAATAAAATAAAATAAATAATCCTGAAAAAAGATCTACAAAAGAATTTTAGTGATAGGTAAACTTTAACAATTTAATTTTATATTTTTTCAAGAGGTTAAAATATATTTTAGAAGTTCCTCCATGAAAACAAGAAACGGTTGAATCTGCTAAGCATACGATTTCCTTTCTAAAATGGGCAAGACAGTCACCACTTATAATCTAAAATACCTATGGACCTTCCTACCATCCTGTATATATATAATAAATAAAATAGTTAATCAAATTCACGAAAACTAACAAAAAGGTCTGTCTTTCAGTTTTTTTTTATTTAATTTAAGTTTTTCAATAAATAATTTAAAAATTTATTCATATATTATAAAAATCTACGTCCAAGTAGGTTTTTAATAAAATTATAAGCTTAAATTTACGAATAATACAAATTATAACATAAAAACTTATTAAACTTGCTTTAAATGAGAAACAACGTTAAGATTCACCAAAATTGCAAACTTATATCAGGAGAAAAAAAGGTTTAGTACGATGCTCATGATAAGGCACGAAAATGAACCTCCCTTTCTCCTAGTCGTTTCTCATTTCTGATAATATTATAAATAATATTATTATAATATTTCGATTCATTCTATTCTCTACTTCTTCGTCTATTTTAAATAAAATAGTATTTATTTTTTTTATTAATTTTTCTTACATTTAAATTTAATAATAAAAAAATAAACGAAAAGTCTTCTGGCAACTTAAAACAGACCCTGCATGCAGGATGTTTTTACTAGAAAATTACATTAAAATTTTAATAAAATTGATAATGTAGTAATTATTAAAAAAATTTAAAGTATAACAAAAGGTTCGACTTAAGTGAAATTCAGTATGTCGATTAGATGATTTTTATGAAAATCACTAATTGCTGATACTATCGTTTGGATGCCAGAATCTAGCGGAGTTTTGGCATTGCCCGGACCTGCTTCCTGATCCTCGTGATACTTCAGACTTTCGCTATCCTCTTTGGGGTCGTGCTCTACTCGTCCTGACCCGTCTTCGTCGATATCCAGACTGATATTCATAGAGTTCGGTGTGGTTGGTTCGCGATTCTTTGCAGTTATTGGACCATCACCACTTTCGCCACTAATGTCCAGTTCGAGCGATTTGCTCCGTTCGATGGATTCGTCTTCGAGGCTATCGCCTGATGTGCTATTCTGTTCTATAGATTCGGTTGCATTGCGTTCCCATTCTGGGACTAGGAAAGGTTCACCAGGAGATCTTTCCTCCGGCTTAACGTCAGAAACGTTATCGATTAGGACACCTTCAGTAGTTGAAGAATTCGTTTCCTCTTTAAGCCAATCTGCAGGAACAATAGTTGACGCGTTTTGGTCTTGCGTGTAGTTCTGCTTGTGCAGTAGAGCGTCGTGAAGGATTTTTTCCTCTTTTAATGAGACATCTTCCTCCGAATTTAGGACTTTGGTGCCATAGATGCTTAAATCGTCGTTTATCAAGGGATACGCAGGATTAGGTTCGTTTGATGTGGTGTCGTCATCCTCCATTAGGGAAGGATGGTACATCGGATCGACTGAAGGCTCTGTTCCTTCGGTTGATGTCGCCAATGTGTAATTCGTTTCGGGTGAGTAGTATACCGTATCGGATATGTTTGAAATGCTGTCGTCGAACACAAGTCGATCTGGACCTGACGTGTAGTACACGGTATCGAAGGTCTCGCCAGTTTCAGTTACAGTTACACCTTCAGTGGTCGAATCACCTGTACTTCCGTCTGCTGTCTTAGTCGTTGAGAGAATTCGAATGAAATCGTCGCTGCTTGAACCGACCGGATCAATTTCACTAACAGTCTTGAAATCTGTTCCACTCGATTGACCAAAGATAACCTCAGTCTCTTCACTAGTACCGTACAAGTGTTCTGTAGTAGTTTCGACACTGTGCACGCTGCTATCTGACCTTTTTGCGGACGATTTCTTTTCCTCATATTCTGATATCTCGTCTAGAACATCTCCACGTTGGAGACCCTCGACTCCAAACACAGTAATCGGTTTCGTTTGACCATTACTGTCCACAATAACCACCTCCTTCCCGACTTCTTCCGGTATTTCCAGCACAATTGTCGGTTCAGATGTCGAACTGGGCTCAGTGGAGCCTGTGCTGGTTTGAACCTCCGGGTTAGAGCTTTGCCGCTCATCATTGGCTTGTGTATCGGATGTCAGAACTGGAGCTGATTCGACCTTAACTGGAAACAGCTGGGTCTCAATTGAGTTGAGTGCCAGCGGTTGCTCTGGAGCTTTCGATTGACTGGACGGGAAAAGCTTTGGCATCTGGTTCGAACTTGTGCTCTCGAATGGTTTGATCAGTTGATAAGTCGGCTTGGGCTTCTCGTCAATAATCCTAATCTCTTCAGGCTTGGTTATCTCTTTGATTTTTATCCCCAGATTATTGTTTGCGGCTTCTTGCTTTGGTGTTGTAGACGGAGATGATGCTGATGACGACGGCACCTCGTTACCATCGGTGGATGCATTCGGCGTTGATTGGGCTTCCGTGGTGGCGGTTTCTTTGATCAGATGGGGTCTTCCAGATTCTGAAAATGAGACAAAGCACAGTCAGAAGATTTTTTATTGGATAAAACAATTTAAAATTTCGAGAATAAAAATAAATTTGGATCGAAAAATAGTGCCTGTGTGGATAACGAAAACACTACACACTCTAAACATGCTTTTATGAAAACAAATTGTTAATTTTCTAATGCTTATGCCTCCTATAACCGAAAAAATTCTGAAACATGATTTCATAAGAAGCAATTTGTTATATCATTAGAAGGCACTAAGAATTTTAAAAATTTGTGAAAACATAAGCAAACCCTTCACACCTCCTTGGTTTTTGAAATTAGAAAAATTGTGAAATTTTATATCTCATCAGATCTAATGGATGGCAAAATTATGAAAACATATGCTAACCCTTGGGGGTCGAATATCCAAAAATTTAAAAATGGGTTTATATGTGTTTACATAAAAAGTCTGTAGAAGTGAAAACCGATCTAATATCTCATTCAAAACTAAAAAAATGTCGCTGCTGGGAAAAGTATACAACTCCCTTGGGGTTAAATATCTAAAAACAATCAAATTAATTTTTCGGCGATTATATTGGAAGCCGTAGGAGTTCAAAATGCAGTCCATATCCCATCAAATCTAAGCAATATGTAGGAATTCGTGAAAACAAGTGCAACCTCCTAACACCCACTTGGAGGTTGAATATTCAAAAATCCTTATTAAAGGAGTTAACAGATAAATATGAAGATAGCGCGAGAAAGTAAAACCTAATTCACTTTCTTATGACTTATACCCTCTTAGGGGTTGAAAAGGGAAAGAACTTTTAAAAACAGTTTTAGGAGTAATAATCGCCTAATCGCAGGCACGTGAAAGTGTAAAGGTATTCAATATCTAATCAGACCTAAGGGATATATCAGAATTCGTGAAAATGTATACAACCCCTTTACACCCCCTTAGAGGTCGAATATCAAAAATTTTGAAATTACTTTCTAGGCATTTGTGAGGAATCTGTAGAATTAACATTAATTTAATATTTCAGAAGACAAATTTGTGAAAATATATGCATTCCATTTTCTTTTATCATTTCTTTTGCCTCACTTGTACGCCAGTAGATATTTGATTTTTTCTAACTAAATTGCATTTGTAGTTGATCGATATACACCCAATAAATTTCAACTTCCTAGCACAAGCCAGTCTATAGATAGAAAAATACTTTCCACCCTCGTACCCTATAAAAAATATAGGATCTCGAGTATTAAAAAGGGAAACATTTTCTTTTTTGCCCTCCCCCACTTTCTCCCTTAACACTAACACCTCCAAAATTTGTTTAACCTATTATGGGTCTATTGGGCCTTTTCATAATTTAAAGCAGCTATCATGAAAGGTTCTTGAGATAAGATACGATATTCTTAAGAAAAATTCTTATATCCCAACTTCCATGTCCCACTTTTTACTTTTTACCTTTATAAAACTCCATTAAATGACTTGTATACATAACAAAATTTATTTTTTTAGCGTAATTGGTTCGTGAGATATCGTAATCTAAGGTTTTTCATCCCTACTTATTGGTGCATCCCCGAATTGAATGCATTCTGAACTTCTGCCGGAAAAATAATAAAGTTGCGCCCAGACTGTTGGCAGATTTTTTGAATAATCATCAAATCTTACTTTGCAAGTTTCACAATCCGTACCCTGATCTCAAGGATACTGTTCCAAGCAATTCTCAGTCGCTAACAAGTTTTTTTAATCAAGTTATTAAACACTGATATTTACATCAAATAGTGCGAAAATCGTAATTTGAGAAAATTCGAGGAACTGTACAGTGGATTTCTTTTATAGTGCATTGTGGTCAATGCTTGAAGCTTTACCGTATAATTTATTTTGCTGAGAGATTGCGCTATTGCAAACTAGAAATTTTGAGAGGGCCCACTTTACCTTGCTAGCCCACTTTGCCCCACCTTCCCCTACTAGGAGAAAAAATTGAAAATAAATTTTCGAGTGGGGCAGTGGTGTACAGGGGTGGTCGGTGAAAAATTTTAGATTACGATATCTCACGAACCAATTGCTATAAAAAAACTAAATGTGAGTATGACGGTTGACAAATAAAGATTGCTCGAAGTAAAATTGTTTAAGGGGGCGGTGCAGAATGGAAATGGAGGGGATAAGAATTTTTCAAAAAAATCACGTTTCATATCTCAACAACAGTTTAAGATAGATTCTTAGAATTTTTACCAGAGGTAGGCCCAATAGAACCCTAGGAGGAAAAAAGTTTTGGGGCATGGTGGAAAGGTAAAAGTTCCAAAAGTTTATATCTCAAGAACTTATAATGATATAAAGCTGAAACTTAGTATTTCTTTAGAACTGTAGTAGAAGCATGTTCGAAAAATATTTTTTATAGAGGTCTTATGTTAGAAAGTTGAAACTCGGTGTGTATATTTAAATCAACTAAAAAAATAATTTTGATTAAAACAAAATTCGGGTATCCATTGGTGTTCAGAAGGGGGATAAAAAAATTATCAGGTAAAATTGATTGCATATATTTTCACGATTTTCGTCATATCTACTAGTTCTTCCCAAATATTAATCTTATTTTACTTTATTATTTTATAATAAAGTATTGTCATCGACCTGAAATTTAAAAAAAATTTCTTACCCCGAAATTTTGTATTTTCACGTTTTAGGACTAGTAGGCCCCAAAGAAGCATTAAAAAAAAAATGTCCGACTGTAAGCTGTACGCAAAATAGTTTGAATGCGCGTAACTCCCAAATCTGTTGAAGTATTATCGTGAAATTTTTATGGTGGGTAGGTTGGGTGAACCTCCACGACTGATATCTTTTAGGGGTGTTTGTGTGTGTGAGGGGGAGGAGAGGGGAGGGTTTTAGACGAAAAATTTTGGTTTCTAGATCTTAGCAACCGCTTACGCTAGGAGGCTGAAACTTGAAATTTCCATAGAACTTCGATAGTGGACCCATTTGCAAAAATTGTTGATATGGGTGAAGGGGTGTGGGAGTGGGGGAAAAATAATTCGTCCGAAACACAAAAATGCCGAGATCGACACATTCTAAAATTTATATCTCCTAAACTGTTGATGGCACGAAATCCAAACTTAACAAATATCTGTACCTTTACTAGGAGAAAGGATTGAAAAGAAATTTTTGAGTGGGGGTAGTGGCGTACGGGGGTGGGGGGTAAAAAAAAGATTACGATATCTCACGAACCAATTGCTCTAGAAAAATGAAATTCGGTTTGAGTAGAAAGGACGACAAATAAAAAATGCTTAAAGTAAATTTTTTTAAGGGAGTGTTAGAACATGGAAGTGGAAGGGATAAGAATTTTTCAAAAAAATCACGTTTCATATCTGAAGAACAGTATAAGATACATGCTCAAATTTTTTTCCAGACGTAGGCCCAATAGAACCCTAGGGGCAAAAAATATTTTCGGGGATGTGGGTGTAGAGGGTGAGGGTGGGGGAGGGTGTAAAGGAAAAGGTTCCGATGTTTTCATCTTAAGAACCTATAATGATAAAAAGCTAAAACATGGTATTTAGATAGAGCTATAGTAGTGGCATGTTGCAAAAATATAATTTTTTATAGGCGTAGTATGGTACGGGGGTGGGGGGTGTTTTTCCTAACTATGACACGGCTTATGCTAGAAAGTTGAAACTCGGTGTGTATATGTAAATCAACTAGGAAAGTAATTTGGACTAAAAAAAATCGAATATCCATTGGAGTTCGGAAGTGTAGGCAACAAAAATGTTCAGTCAAAATAAAATGCATACTATATATTTTCACGATTTTCGTCATATCTACTAGGTCTTCTAAAATATTGAATTCACTTTTATTCTACGGATTCTTCATATGAATACCTAGAAAGTGTTTTCAAGATTTTTTGAAAATTGACCCTCATGCTATGTACAGACTACGAGATTGACACGTTTAAATCGGGTTAAATACGCTGAAATCACTTCCCGAAGGCGTTTACGAAAACACGTAGCTACGACGTCTTTAACCGAAAATATGCACTGCGACTCTCGCGGAAATCGAAGTAAACTTTGGAAGAAACTTTGTAATGCGATAGAAATTCAATTTTGAGCTTGTGCAACGACTGCATTAGCTAATAAATTCTCTTTTTATTACTGCTATTCAAACACATTTGTTTTAAACAATTTACACACCATAAATTTGGTAATGAAACACAGCTGAATATCTACTTGTCAGAAAAACTTACGTCAAGCTGTCAGGTATCAAAATAAAACCAGTTGCCTAGTGTGAACACTACTTTTTTGAGACGTTAATTTTGCCTACTTAAATGTGTTTAAACCGCGTAGTCTGAACATAGCATAAGGGGGTGTAAAGTGATTGTGTACTTTTTCATAAATTATTCCATATCTCTCAGATCCGATCAGATTTTCACTTCCACGGGCTTGTTCTTCTTGATAGGTTTTCAGTCACATAGTAACCTACACCGCATCTCAGAATTGAACGCGTTCCTAACTTCTGCCGGAAAAATAGTAAAGTTACGCCCAGATTGTTGGCAGATTTTTTATTCTATGGATTCTTCATATGAATACGTATAACGTGTTTTCAAGAGATTTTGAAATTCGACCCCTAAGAGGGTGTAAAGTAGTTGTACTTATACTTTTTCATGAATTCTGTCATATCTCTTATGTCTGATCAGATATCGAATATGTTTTAACTGCCACGGGCTATTTTTTTCAACACTTAGACCGCATCCCGGAATATCACCCAATTATGTAATTCATAGGTTATTTGTGACAGCGTCGTAAGTAATGTAGCGCGACCCAAATCTATTATAATCTCAGAACTGAACTTCTACCGAAAAAAAACTAAAGTTGCCAACAGTCTTGCAGATTTTTTATTCATATTTTAAAAAAACGTGAGACATTTTTTTTAAGGAAATGATTGACTTTTTAAAAAAAGTTGTGAAATGGCTGCCATGATTCCGGCTGACCCCCACATCCGAAATCAAAAAGTTAAGTCAACATTTTTAAATTAAAAAATTGGTCAAACTTTGAATTTTTTTTTAAAGTTTTTGTGGTTTTCTTAATGAATTTAGCTTCAGCAAAAAAAAAATACTAGGTATGACAAATATTTTTTCCATGTTTTTTCAGGAGTTAAATAGTTTCAAAACGTGAAAAAACAAAATTTCAGAGTACCAAATTCCAGGAAGATCACAATACTTTATTATTATTTTAATGGAACCTTAACCGGTAGTTTTGTATGAAACTCTGCCCTTTAGAGTTCCGGTAAGAACGTAACTGAACGGACCTTAGTTAATTAATGGGCAATGGGGCAGTTCATATGAACTGAACTTCCAAATAAAATCAATAATTTAATAAACATTTCTGTCATTAATTGCACGATAAAATTTGAAATTATAAAAAGAAAATTAAATTAATACGGATTGAAATACATACCGATCGGGGGACAATTATCGTATTCCGGACAACATCTTCCTGCAATATATTTCGGCTGACAATCATTTCGGATATAGCAGTTAACCGAATTACACAGTATTTCACCACCTATGGAATATAAAATACAAAAGGATATTTTAAATTTTTTCGATACAAGCTGAACGTTTTAATTTTCTGAAACATTTATTAACAAATCAAACAAAAAACTTGTGCAAATGTACATGAAATGAATTGAAGTGCAAACAAATTACACTGTTACACTGTATTGGACTAAAATATTCCACTTATTCCGGAACCTTTTCTTTTTTATCCGCATCATCTCTTATAAGAAACTCTTTTGAGAAACACTTAATTGTCTTCAAGCAAAAAAAAAAAGGATGTACATACGAAAGTGTTTAAATATTTAACCGAGCAATTATTTGTACAAACCTTGACAATAGCAACCTTTGCATGGTGTCTCCGGATCGACTAGCTTCTCACCATTTGCATAGAATTTACCATCTCGTTCGCAACCTAAAAGTAAGGAAAAAGGGTCTGAATTTTTGAGCTATTCCATAATCGGAGATTGATGGGACTAGTGGGTAAAGTGGTGACCTTTTATTCGCCCAAAGCTACCTACCACCACCCCAGTATAAAATTGTCCTTACCGCATTGATAATCCGGACAGCAGTACCCGGTTTTCTGAATAGCCCGACATCCTGCCTTCTTTTCACATTGTACGGATGTTTCAGGAACTTGTGTACCGTCATAGAGACATGTGCCTTCTAGAAGTGAAATTTTTTTTTTTTCAAACGAGATTCGAAACTGACGAACCTTGTTATGTTTAAGGTGAAGTTGCAAATTTACCTGCAGGTTGTGTGATATTTTGAGTTTCAAATTCGGAATACACTTCTCGTATCATGCGTCGATGTCGAGTGTTTAGAGGAACTGAAATAGAAATTAAATTTTAAGAAAATTAGTAAAAAAAAGTTTTAACAACAATGGAATTTTCTCATTATAGATCTACTAATTTTTTTTTAAGTAGAGAAGCAAAGTTTTTTTTAGAATTATTTTTGTTGTTTTTCGGTATCAGAGGAGACTTTGAACACTTGCTGTCTTTGCTACTGTTGTTGAGGGTATCACTGTTGAAATTTTTTTACTGAATATACTAGCTATAAAATTTTGTTGGACTATCATACGCAAACGTGTAACACCCAAATCCTTCAGAAATTAATTTAGATTTTTATTAGTGGGTGCATTGGATTGTGAATTACTTAGATATTATTGTGAATTATTTTTTACTAACTCTTCTTGAATAAATATTCGCTCACTTCAGGTCGAGCCGTCAAATAGTAAACGTCGAACGTCTATTTTTCAACCGTGCACTGAAAGAAAAGATATGATTGTGGCAACCATATTTTGGGAGAACCTTACTAAGATTGAGGTTATAGTTTCCACAACTATGTTACAACATGTAACATGTTTAGCTCAAACAAAATTATGGTTGTGGAAACCTAGGTGTATGATTCACGAAACTTCTTTAATAATATAATGGTTGGGTCAATCGTAAAATTTATGTGACATGGTTGCTTGAATCATAGTTCTGATTTCAGAACCTTGGTGTATGATTCACGCAACCTTCTTTTCTAATATGATAGTTAGGTTAATCATAAGATGCATGTGACGCTGAAAAATAATTCACAAAGAAAACACTTTCGATCATAAATATATGACTTGAACAACAATTAAACAATCTCAACAAAGCACACATGAAATTGGAAGAAGCGAACTTACACCGCGAACGACCCTTTTCGGACTGTGAGAGGTATGGTTGTGGGAATTATTTTATCAAATTACACGGTTCCACTGATCATAGAATATGGTTGTCGTGATTATAATACACAATTACATCATGTAACGAGAATGATTGGTACAACCATATTAAATTTCAGTAGGGATATATGTTTAATGCAACCATATTATGTTTTTACGAATTATATGCTATGGCTCGTCCCATCATAGCCATGATCACTGGAAACATGTCAGTTTTACAATAGTTAGAAGAACCTTAATATGGGCAATGCAATCTTGGAATAAACATAGTTTTTCTTTCAGTGTGCAATTTAACATGGGGTCCTCAATTTTCCCAGTACCTGGCTAATGCTGTGTTCAGACTATGGGTTTTAAACACATTTAAGTAGGCAAAATTAACGTCTCAAAAAAGTAGTGTTCACACTAGGCAACTGGTTTTATTTTGATACCTGACAGCTTGACGTAAGTTTTTCTGACAAGTAGATATTCAGCTGTGTTTCATTACCAAATTTATGGTGTGTAAATTGTTTAAAACAAATGTGTTTGCATAGCAGTAATAAAAAGTGAATTTATTAGCTAATGCAGTCGTTGCACAAGCACAAAAATGAATTTCTATCGCATTACAAAGTTTCTTCCAAAGTTTACTTCGTTTTCCACGAGAGTCGCAGTGCATGTTTTCGGTTAAAGACGTCGTAGGTACGTGTTTTCGTCAAGGCCTTCGGGAAGTGTTTTCAGCACATTTAACTAGACTTAAACGCGTCAATCTCGTAGTCTGTACATAGCATAACGCTTTATTGTAAGCGCAAGGTAGTTCAGAAGATAGGACAGGATTCTGAGATCCTACAGTAACACAGCATACCTTAAAGTTATTAATTGATTTTTTCATGACAAGCTACCATAGAAGCAAATATGATTAAATGTTAGTTGTTTTCCGGTGTCAGTGGAATAAAACCCCAACACTAAATCCCCGACTGTTGATTAATCGCTGTCCCTGAGGACATGACAATGGGAAAACCTTCACTGGTTAGGCCAGTTTTATTAGATTGTGTTGGACTAGGTCCGAAGGAGCTGTTTCGTCATCGGAAGGTATAGACTCTTCAGAGGGTGTATCATGCCTACTATTCGAAACATCCTGAAAGCTGGTGGTATTGCTTAGGAGTATTCTATATAGACGATGTTGAAACAAATTTCATTCAACACGAATTATATTGAAAGTTAAATTTCTTGCTATCACAACCTTATACTAAAGGTAGGTGGCACTGAAAATCACCCAATATTTCAAATAATTTGGTGGAATTCTTGGCTGTTCACTAGAATATATGAAGCTCAACGCTAAGGGCGTTACATCGACCACTTCTAAGTGAGTTAGTACTTATTGTGCAGATACCATAAAAGTGTATCCTGACAATGTTATGAGTATGGTGTGTTTCAATAGGAACGCTCGAAATTTTGTTGGTTATAACGGCCATATTGTTAAAAAACATTCGAATTTGTTGTGAATTGTTCAGTAGTGAATGGTAAATCACAATAAAGGGTTATAGCGGTCAACAACGTGCGTAAATCATCAAATTGTATATTCAAAATCAGAGCTGTGTTCGAAAAACATATTGGGTGTTGTGTAATTTTTAACGACAGTTTCTTGATGAATGGATGTGTGAACAACCAGAATTGTCGGATTTGACACAATATCAATCTACTCGAGATACACCAGCACCAAATGCATCCCGGCCTGAAAATCATTGGTCAGTACTTCTTCCAAAACGATACTGGCATTACCATAACCGGCAAACGATCGATGATAAGCAACTTCTTGTGATCTAATCTGGATGATATGGATTTCCTGTGGTTCCTACAGGACAGCAACACGTGCCACACAGCGCATGTCACGATGGACATTCTACACATAACGGTCGTAACGGAACGGAGCGGAACGGACTAGTTGACCAAAATTCAACTGTTGGAAAGTGACATTTGTAAAACGTAATCCGTTAGTTAGTTTGTGTAAATATGGATGATGAAGAGTTTATCGATGGCGTTAGAGCTGCTCATGAAGAGCTCTATAACAAAATGAGTCGCGGCTATATGCAAACGAAATCCAAACAGAGAGTGTGGTAGGAATTGAACGGAACTGAGCATTTGACCAACACTGATATTTGACGTAACGGAACGGATGGGATCGTGACGGAACAGAACAGAACGAGAGCATTGTATTTGTGCCTTTAAAGAGAAACTCACACGCTCGGGTTAAAGTAACGATATAACTTGTAACAGCCAGAACTAATTTCAATGAAATTTCGAACTGTTATGTGGTGGATATTTGGTCAAAAGCTAGGCTACTTCATCCAGACTTGCTCCGATTAAACAACAAAATAGTTATCAAAATAGTGTAAAAATCACCGAAGAAATTGAGTAAGAGGAAATACATATACAATTTCGAGAATTATTTTTGTCTAGACGACAAGTGATTCACTTTACCAGAGTATGTCTAGGGTTGAAACAATGGAAACTAATTTAACCATAATTATTCAACAATGCATTAAATTCGCGCCATCATCAAATCATATGAACACATACACAAATTCGTTACATTGGCATTAAAGAAGAAAACGGTCAAATTGGAAGTTAAATTTACGTGCAAATGACCGTTTAAGGCTTTTGTAGGGGAGATCGAAACCCAATGGCTTGCGTCTGAGAATGGGGAAATATTCGTTACCGAATTGTTTTTTAATTATAAAGTATTGTGGTCGATCTGCAATTTCCAAAAAAAATGTTGATTTCTAGATCTCAGGAATCGCTTATGCTACGGAGCTGAAACTTGGTACTTATGTCGCAAAAAATGGTCGATAGGGGATGAGTGGTGTGGGAGCTATGGAGAAAACTAAGCGCCGGAAACACATTCTGAAATCATCGAGGTACTTTCCAGTAGGCACTACTGAAAAAATCTAATTAATTGGGTGCTTACGGTTACTGTAGCCTACATGAAGACATAGAAATAGTAATATTAGATGTGAAAAAAGGTAAGCTGCTGAAATATCACCTTACGTGTTTGCGATTTTTGCTTATCTTTGTGCTCTAGGAAAGGTTATTTTTCTTCTATACAATTTTCTGAGTAAGACCGGTTAATACGAGTATTACCACAAATTTCTAGATACTTACGAAATGAAGCGGATTCAATTCAGTAAGGCCTGCTCACAATATCTACTAAAGAAACACGGACAACTTTTGGTATATATTTGTACTGAAAAGCAGAGAGAAGTTTTGAAGGACCCCTGACAACCCCCTTTAGTTATTATTCTAAAATGTAATTGGCCTAGGCCCGATTGGAGCTGTCGCCCCATTGATTATTATTATTATTATTAACTGCATTAAAATGTTTCCACTTTCTTTAAAAATGTTACTTATCTATAATAAAATATTTGTTTTTATGAGAGCGGCACGGTTGCTGGAACTAATTACAAACTTCAGCAGAATCTTTTTAATTTATTTTACAGAAAGGTGTGGTAAGCAAAATGTTCGAAAAAGTTATACTCAGATTCAAATTTATAAAAAAATATCCTGGTCTTGATATTCACCAAAAAGGAATTCAATAAGGAGGAAATACAACGTCTGCTTTGGTAGATACTATATCTCCTAATCTAATATATAAAATAAGTCAGTTTTCTGGTCAATCGCGATGAAAATCTACACCTGTGAACCGTTTCCTCCCAAATTTTGCATGGACATTCTCGAGACTACCGGACAGGTTGAGAACATAATTATATATTCCCGAAATTGGTGGTTCGCGAGTAATTTCAACATTTGAGTTTTTTAATAAGTTGAATCAGATAAACCTGACTTAGAATTAGAAATTTACAACAGACAGTCGTAGCCGAGCGGGTAAGGCGTCTGACTAGAAATCAGATGATTCCCTCTGGGAGCGTAGTTTCGAATCCTGCCGACCGCGGACATGTGTGATTTTTTTTTTAATTTATTTGTTTCGATTTTACTACCAGCTGCGAGTACGTGACGGGAGTAACAGGGGCGATGAAACGGTCCGCGGCTAGTAGTTTAGAAATTAAGGTCTCGCCTAAGGTACATATGAACTGCTGTGATATTTGTAGATTTAAAAAAAGCCTTTGACACTGTAAAACACCAAATTTTACTTGAAGTATTGTCAGAAATTAGAATTCGAATAAAAAGGTTCTCCGATATTGATCCACTAAGGCCCAGTATTTCAGTATAAAGTTAACTTGAGTGGTTTTATCAACTAATATTAAAAATAATATTCCGTATTTCAATATCAGATAACCTACAAAGTGTTAGTAAAAGTTAAATCATACTTCAGGCATGAGTTAACTTCTGCTTATATTTTACTAACTGTTGTCAGTTGATAACCTAAAAAATTGTAAGTAATTTTTAAATTGACTGTAATTGTTTCTGTTTATTGAATTTATTTATCATCGATAAACTGTTAAGTATACTTACTTACTTAAACTGTTAAGTATACTCACTTACTAACAATTTACAAAATTGAAACTAAACATTTTTGGAAATATGCTGCCAGTTAACTCCCAGTTAATTTTTTGGCATTAGTTACGAAACTTACAAGTTAACTTTACGTTGAAATACCGGGACTTAGAAGGGGAAAAGTAGTTGTGTATTTGTTTACGAGTTCCCTTATATCTCTATGGTCTACTGAGACATCGAATTGTTTTTCACATAAGAGGTTTTTCCAGATAATCGCTTAAGAACGTTATTAAATTTTTTGGTACTTAACCTCTATGAGGCTTACTCTCATTAATACCTGTTCCAATATTATGAATTTTTTCTTCTTACGCCCCAATCTCCGCTATGAACTGAACAAACCATGCACAATATGTGACAAACGTGATAATATAGTGCTTAAATGGATTTAACAATGCCAACAAGAGGTTAAAACAAAGCTACACAGGTATGCTGTGATGCCTTTTCTACACGATGTAAGCCATAATCCGAACAATCAAAACGCTCCATCATTGTTTCGGGTTGCAGACAAAAAATCTACCACAAAATGGGTACCACCCGAATTTTCTCACAGTTCCCAAACAAAATCACAGTAAAATGCAAGGTCGTTCGGAAATTGTTACAAGATTTTAATTGCAGTCCTCGAAGACGAACTATGCACCGCCACACACTACCGTAATGAAATTTCTTGTGAATTTCCATCGAATGATGAGAAGACTACCACCTGTGATGGATGTTGATGCTTGATGATTGCACGATGACGTTGATGATGATGATGATGATTAACAACACGGCTAAGACGGGTGCCAATACATTTTCGATGGCAGGCTTTGAACACCACGAAATCTTATAATGTTGTGCTTTTGTCTTTTCATTTGTATTGTGGCACCTCCTTTGGCGTACTGAATGATAGCAAGGATATTTATCTTATATCGTCCTAATGGAGTATGGAATTTCTGTATCTGGAAGATGTGTGATTTAAGGCATTCGGTAAGAGGTAGGTGTGTGCCGAGAAGATTTCGTATCAAACATGGATATATGGAGGACATGTAAGTTTTCATGTGAGTGCTTGTTTCAGGAGGGGCGGGGGTGATTGTCTCTTTTTCACCGTTGCTCTTTCTACAGATGTTTGATGATTTCGTGAAGAATTTCACACATGAACGGCTTTGAAAATGTACGTCGGGTGTGAGTGATGTGTTTTGTTGTAGTATGTTCAAAAGTCGACAATTTATCATTAATGAATCAAGAGAAGAATATTAAATTTATGGATGATCTAGTCAATATCATCCATAAATTTAACATTATGTGAAAATTTGCAATACATGTACCTATACCAACAAAATTAGCCAGCGGTGGCAGCAACATTTTACAATCGGTCTGGCTGGGCTACGATTTTACCTTTTTTAAATTTGTATAGAGATGCTCCACGTCGTTAGCAATGTCTTTTTCAGTTTAGCCCATGAACTTCAGCGTTAGGACATTGATTTTGCCAATTTTTCCTATAGATTAGATTTAAGTTTCAAGGGTGTTCACATAACATTTAGCAGAAAGGAGCAAAGCAACGGCTTAGATTTGACGAATAAAAATCAATTATTTTTCCTTTAATTACTTCAGTAGCAAACATACATCCATATACGTATACGTACGTAGTTCATACTTTCTTTCAATAAATCACCACATACCCCCCTTGCTACCGATATTACAATTTTACTTTATTATTTATAATACAGTATTGTTATTGCTTTTAAAAAAAAAAAAATTTGCTGCCCTCAAAATTTTTTTGTCCACGTTTCATGACTAGTAGACGCGAAAAAAGCAATAAAAATTTTCACTCCGTCTGTACGCCGTACCCCGTACGCCGTACGTCGACCGCCCCAAAATCTTTGAAGGCTCGTAGCTCTCAAACCAGTGGAGCTATTAAATTAAAATTTTTTCTAAGAATAGACTTGGTGGACCCCTTGAATTGACATTATTTTCAGGGGAGGAGGTGTAAGGGGGAAGGCGGGGTAAGCGTTTTAACGAAAAATTTAAGTTTCTAGATCTCAGGAACCGCTTGTGTTAGGAGGCTGAAACTTAGAATTTCTATAGAGCTTTGATAATGGACCCATTTGCAAAAAAAAAAAAAGATATGGGTGAAGGGGTGTGGGAGTGGAGGGGGAAATAATGCGTCCGAAACGCAAAAATGCCGAGATCGACAAATTCTAAAATCCATATCTCCTAAACCAATAATAGCAAGCAATTAAAAATTAACAAATATCTGTAGTTATACTAGGAGAGTAGATTGGGTGGGGTAGTGGCGTACGGGGATGGGGGTTGAAATACTTAAGATTACGATATCACACAAACCAGTTGCACCAGAAAAACAAAATTCGGTTTGGGTATAAAGCTTGATAAATAAAGATTGCTCAAAGTAAAACCTTTGAAGGGGGCGCGGGAGCACGGAAGTGGAGGGGATAAGAATTTTTCAAATATAACACGTTTCATATCTCAATAACAGTATAAGGTAGATGCTTAAAATTTTTACCAGAAGCAGACCTAACAAAACCCTAGTAGGGAAAAAAAGTTTGGGGGTGTGAGTGCAGCGGATGAGGGTGGGGAAGGGTGAGAAGGAAAAAGTTCCGACGTTCATATCTTAAGAACCTATAATGATAGAAAGCTGGAACTTGGTAATTAGATAGAGCTATAGTAGTGGCATGTTGGAAAAATAAATTTTTTTTTTTGGGTAGTACGGTACGGGGGTGGAGGGTGTTTTTCTTAACTTTAGAACGGCTTATGCTAGGAAGTTGAAACTCGGTACGTATATGTAAATCAACTAGAAAAGTAATTCTGATAAAAAAAAATTTAATATTCATTGCCGTTAGGAAGAGGGGGTAAAAAAAAAATTGTCAGTGAAAATAAAATGCACATATTTTCACGATTTTCGTCATATTTCCTAGGTCTTTCCAAACATTGAATTCATTTTTATTCTACGGATTCTTCATATAAGTACCTAGAATGCATTTTCAAGATTTTTTGAAATTCGACCCCTAAGGGGGTGTTAAGTGGTTGTATACTTTTTTATGAATTCCGGAATATCTCTCAGGTCTGATCAGATATCACATCCACGGGCTTGCTTAACAATCACCAATTATTTTTGTTTATGGATTTTTTGAAATTCGACCCCGAAGTGGGTTTAAAGTGGTTTTATACTATTTCGTGAATTCTGCCTTATCGCTCAGGTCTGATCAGATATCGAATATCTTTTCGCTTCCACAGTCTTGTTTAATAATCACCTATTTTTAAGTTTTGTCTTCTTCAACCTCTAGACCGCATCCCGGAATATGACCCAATTATATAATTCATATGTTACACCATATTCTAACCGCTTCCCAAACTTTTTGTTAGGTTTTCAGTCACATAGTAACATACACCGCATCCCCGAATTGAACACGTTTCAAAATTCTGCCGGAAAAATAATAAAGTTGCGCCCAGACTGTTGGCAGATTTTTTTTCTAGGATACCTCTTTATTGGCTCTATTTAATCAGTTCTTAGCTTTCTATGGTTTGTAGTTTTTGAAAAATTAGTGCCATATCTAGCAGCGTGGCCACACAGAATGCATGACGCGCCAAGTGGACAACCAATGGCCAAGTTAGATACCCGTCATACAATATCATACATTCTTTGTGGCAACGCTGCTGGTAACGTAGCCATGGCATCCCGGTGAGATATTGCCCTTAAAATCGATATTCTTTTCTTTCCACTCCTAACACCATCAGCCCCTTCACCAGTCCTTCCAACATTTTTTCCCTGTTAGGAGTCCACTTGGCCTGACATCTGTAAAATTTCTGGTACGGTTGTTTAGATTTAAAAATGTTTTTTTAAAAACTTTTTTACTCCACATCCCACCTCGAAAATTTTACATTATGGGCCCCACTTGTAATCCTATTTATAGATATCTACACAAACCAAAATTTACCTTTCTGGTATAATTGGTTCGGAAAACATTCGAATCCACAGTTCCTTACCACCCGCCTTCACTCATGTCACCTGATTCTTGATTAATCTACAAAGTTTAAATCTTCTGACATCAACCGTTTAGGAGATACGTATTTTAGAATGTTTCCACCCCAGCTTTCAAGCACTTCGAACTCATTGCTTTCCCCTCCACTCCCACACTCCTCAACCATTATCACCAATTTTTTGCAGACAGGGCCACTATCATAAGGTGCGATTTTTTCAGCTGGATCAAGATCAAAATCATTCGTTTTATATTGAAAACAACAACAAAGAGATGATCCAAAATCAAAATGGGATCATTGATGGATCAATTTTGTGCTTTTAAAGCTGATTTTAGTAATTTCACATATGGCACCATGCGATTTAGCACTAAATTCAATTTGTAGCAGGTATTTGAACCCAACAAAACTACTTTATCTTTCCTCCAAAAACCTACCTTACTTTCTTCCGTAGACAAGAAGAGTTTTTTTAGTTCTCAACCAATTTGGATAAACTTTAATAAAAATATATTAAAAAGTACCTACTTCTCCACTTTTACTTCAAAATTACCTTCTCACAGTAAGTTCTGAGAAGGAAGTTCAGCAACGTGTCACCAATTTTAATTTGGTGATAGGTTACGACAATTATATTTGTTTTCAATAACGAGAGAGAATTACATTAAAATCCAATATTTTTTGGGGTAAAATGTAATAAATTATAATTGAAAATAAACATTTAATTCGCATAAGTTAGAATGTAGTCCCATTTGTCTTAGAAACGAATATCAGAATGATTAGAAGTTAATTTGATGAGGTCAGAAATGGGAATTTCGTCACAAAAAGGAACATGTCGGAGCTTGGTGGATGATTTTAATTGTGAAAGGTCTGCCTTTAACCTGAGAAGGTTGACGCTTGTTATTTGCGATAGACATTTCGAGATCAACAATGACTGATATCAAGTACTTAAAATTATTATACAGCGGCATTAATGGAGAAAAAAATTATTGATTTAAGGAATAAGTGCAGTTCAGATGAACTTTTGAATATTTACATTATCTTTACAGGTGAAAATGAGAAAGAATATATTTTAGTTTCATATTGGTTTTAAGTTTAAGATTATAGTTTTAAGTATTGAATGTAATTTATTTTCCAAATTATTACAAAATAAAAATTGATTATCACAATTTCCTATATTTTCTTTATTTTTTTTTCTATTTTACAAAGGAAGGATATTTTACTTCATTTGGTAGCATAAATGTTAAAATATAACATATTTATTATTAAAGCGTTCGCAATAAAATGCGATTATAATATAACCCTGGTAAATTACATTGTCATAATAAAATCAGAGTTAAGTTTTATATTTGAAAAAAAAAAAAAAAAATAGAAAAACTATAACCCAAAGCATATTAAATAATAACACCTGATAAATTACTTGCTCGGTTTTAATCTTTTGAAAAAATTAAAAATTAACCTGGAGTTGGGCTGGTATAAAATTTTTTACCGTGCATGTTGCTTTCTCAAGGATGCGTTCAGAAATTAACTCAGGTAGAGTTAGAGTCACCTTCAGATTTAACTAACACATTCAAGTGACAGTAAACTCCACTCGAGTGTCATAAATTGAGTTAACATGAGATTGGAGCTTTAAAATGTAATTTGTCATGATTTTTATAGCTGCAACTAAATATATTTCGTCAAAACTTTAAACTGACACGCAATATAGTTAAAAATACTGACCACTTGCTTCGGGTGGCATGTGACGTGTCTGACCCCTTGTAACCTTGCTCATGACTAGAGTTACCCCTTTTTACTCTACTCTGGCATTTTTGAACGCAACTCGATTACGTCATTAGAGTAAAATTGACTCCATTCCACATTTCCGAACGATTTTTTTATTCTACTCTTACTCGAGTTAATTTCCGAACGCGTCCCAAGGGTCGTAGCGAAATTTTTTTTCGTGAAGTCACAATGGGCTTACTACCGAATGAAATGAACGCTTATAGATGCAACTTTCAAATTGCATCCATGTTTCTTCTTCTCTGTCACTGTCCGTGTAAGGGCACTCTTGGCACTTGAGGACATTCCTCTAAGAACAGTGACTACTGCCATAGTTCTCCAATTTCAACCTAAAGAACCTCGCCTAATTTAATTTCGATTAAAATTATTTCCAATTGGTTCATAGCAAGATCGCCCAGATATCTGTACCACTGAATTGCAATTGTCTCGGTGCACTGACAAACGTTTAGTGTAAATGCACCGAGTGCAGCACGTGCAGTCGCAGGCGAAGTGGTTATTGTGGGCATCGCCGTACAATCCTGTGTGTTCTAAGGCCAGCAGTCGCAGGTGAGGCCCATATTCTGTTTAGGCTACGTAGGTTGCCTTTTATATTTCGGGATTAGAGAAGAAAAAAAAAATATTAATCATCGAAAACCACTTTATTGTTTTTCAAAATATTCCCCATGAAAATCTATACACTTTTGCATGCGTTTGAACCAATTGTCGAAGCACTTTTGCCACTCTGATTGAGGTATCTCCAAAACATGCATTCTGAATGCGGCAACCGCTTCTTCAGGTGTCAACGTTTTTCGACACCTGAAGAAGCGGTTGCCTCTCAGTTTGTTTTTTACGTACGGGAATAAAAAGAAGTCATTCGGTGCCAAGTCAGGACTATACGGTGGATGACTCATTAAATCGATGTTTTTGAGCATTTCTTTGGACCAATTGACACGAGCATCTTTTTGAGCTTTTGTCAAATTATGCGGGATCCAACGCGAACAAATTTTTTTGACAATCAAATGATCATGCAATATTGAATGTATGCTGGTCCCACTAATGCCTAAGATTGTCTCAACTCACGAATGACGATCTTCCAATATCACTTTGCGCACAGCATCAATGGTTTCCGGAACAACAACTGATTTTGGACGACCTTCACGTAATTCGTCTTGAAGTGAACTACGACCACGATTGAATTCACCATTTCATCGATAAACACTGGTCCTTGATGGAGCTTCATCGCCCAAAATTGAATTAAGTTCATCTATACACTGTTGCTGAGTTAATCCACGTCGAAAGTTGTAAAAATAGTCGCACGAAAATGTTCACGATTTAATTCCATTTTTGAGCTGAGATAAATCTTTTAACTTACTGCAAACAACACAAATAGCGCTCGTATGTCAAAACGTTCTGAGTACGTATAACCTCAAAAATGTCCAACTTTACGATAGAGCTGTCAGTTACCAGATTGCACCACCAGGGTTGCCAAATCCCGAAACATAAAAGGCAGCCTACGTATTTGGTGTAGCTCAAAATACTCATATACTCTTTTCAATAATTTAGTCAAAGATTTAGTCTCTCTGGTGCCCCACTTCCCCGGAATAAATTCAGAACTTGTGACCTGTGAAATGTGTAGTAATGAATCACAGTCAGAATTATTATATGATAAATCTTAGATCAAGTTAGGCGAATCTCATAAGCATATGGCTTCAATCGTGTAATTTAATCAAAATTCAGGACTCATGTCTGGAACTAACCGCGATAGTTGGGATAGCCGTGTATCATAACTTTCGAAGAAATATGGTAAAAAAATTGCACCGCTATTTTCCATATTGCCTTGCAGCATGGCTGTATCGTAAGCGATGAACAATAAATTTCAAAGATTCGTAGAGCTAAAATTCTTTTTCCTCTTCGTCCTTCAGCAATTCACCTATTTACTTGAAAATTTCAACTCAAATTCCTTAAGGACCATGAATCATTCTTGCTCCGATGTGCTTGTAATGTTGTTTTTTTATCTTGTTAGAATCTGAAAATGTGCTCCAACCACCTCCTATACTTCCCGAACTATTTGCATGAAGCACGGTGTCTCAGTCGAATTTCTCAATCTTGTTTGTACGGGGCCAACTTTAAGCAAATTGTTATCCTAATCGAATACAAATCCTTTTTCTTCGTTCTGAAAGCGAATAGCTAGCAGGATACAGTGGCGGCTTGGAGAAATACGAGAAATTCATGTTGTGTTTTATATCTATGTTCTGCTTCTGGGGTGTATTTTATCCATCGTCCTGATCCTTCCGGAGTTCAAACTTCGCTGGCTGAGGTGTACGTTGAAAACAACAATTTAGCATTGTAGATAACATTTACCAGTTTTCAGCGGATATTCCCACATTTTGCAGGATGACAAAGGGATGCAACATTGGATAATTCTTGCGGAAATAAGGAGACAAAGTGCTAATGTGCCTGGTAAGTATGAAAATAAGTTGTCGAGTGTGGATAAGTATTTTATGGAATACAGAAAATTTTACTGATAAACGTGAAATGGGGTATAAAACACAGTTCGGGATTTTTGTATTTTTATGTAGAGGATTTAGTGAAATTTTGTTATGATTCATGTCCTGGAAAGATTTGTAGTCTACAGTCCACAATGTATTGAATTTTTGATGGATAAAAACAGGATTTTCTTTATACATATAAAATAAATCGTATTACTGATGTAATATAAACCTATATGAAATTTAAAATCTAGGTACATACCTACTTATATGGAGTTACAGATTAAGTAAATTTTCTTGATTGTCTTTTTGCGAATGACTAGCAAAATATTTTACTATACTACAACTATACAACTATACCTCTAAACTCAAGAACCGTATCAATTTTCATAGAAAATGTGAAGAGATGACCATGCTTAAAATTTATATCAGGAGTAAACCTAGTGGTGATTTCTTTTCTGAAAAAAAATGTGACCCGTTTATATGCAAAATTATTGCAGTTCTGCCCTCTTTTTTGACAGTTCCGTCCGACAGGTCAATTGACAATAGAACGCTTTCAGGTCAAAAAGCTATTATTAAAATTTAAATATATTTACACTACACTCCGTATGATTTCTAATTGCCGTATGACCCGTTTGAAAGTTTAATTTATGCTATTAAATCGGTTACCGCTGTTGTTATAGGATATTTTTTTTCTTATGTTGTCGCACATTTGAGGTTAACTGAGTTGCACCGCCGAAATTTTCGGGGCAAGAAATGCGAGTTTTCAGGGCAATTTTAACCACGGACTCAAACCCCTTTTTCTAGCAGGTCAAATTTTTTTCCACAATAGAACGGCGGAACTGCTAGAAAAAAATTGAGGGCAGAAACGGGTCACATTTTTTTCCAGAAAAGAAATCACTATAATAGACCTCTAGCAGAAAAGAAACTTTTAGGGTGAGGGTGCACAAAAAAAGTTCCAGTTCTTAAATCTCGAGCACTTACATTAATATATCGCTGAAACTTGATATTTAGATAGAGCTATAGTAGTAGCATGTTGGAAAAATATAATTGTTTATAGGGGTAGTATGGTACGGAGGTGGGGTGTTTGCCTAACTATAGAACGGCTTATGATATAAATTTAATCAATTTTGATTATTCATTGGCGTTTGCAAGGGAGGGGGGGGGGGGGTGCGAAAAAAATAATCAGTGAAAATGGTATACATATATTTCTTGATTTTCATCATATCATATTATGATTGCCCAAATATTGACTTCATTTTTATTCTACGGTTTGTTCATATAAATAAATGGAAAGGGTGTTGTATACTTTTCAAAAATCATGGCATATCACCCAGGTCTGATCAGTAGCTCAGTTCTGTACTTATGAATGAGAAATTTCTCACCAAAAAGTTATATTGAGGACGAATTGATGCAGTTTTCTTTCTGTATTCTCACCAAATGAGAAAGCACCGTAATTGACTACGCATTTGGCAATCTTTCATTTTTCATTTGGTGAGAATACAGACAGAAAACTGCATCAATTCGTCTTCAATATGACTTTTTGGTGAGAAATTTCTTCAAATTACAGAACTGAGCTTCAGATATCAAATATAATTTCTCTTTCAAGGACGTGCGTAATTATCGCCTAAAACTTCTTTTTAGTTTTTTCCTTTTCAGCCACTAAGAGTGTATAAAGAAATTTTCATTTTCGTCATATCTTTTAAAAGTGATAAGAAATTGAATTGATTTTTGCTTTCTCGTGCTGTCTTTATATAATATTTATCTATTAACTCCTTTCAAGATTTTTGGATATTCAGAGGTTTAAAGGGGTTGTATTCTTTTCAAGGCTTCGACATGTTTCATAGATTCAGATCGCTGTTCACTTCCATAGACTTTTTATGTAGGTACATGTAATCGCTTGCAAACCCTTTTCTCCATTATTGGATATTCAACCCCCAAGAGTTTGCATATGTTTTCACAATTTTTACAATCCCTTAGTTCTGATGAGATATAAAATTGGTTATTACGGTATTTGATGCTATGACCTAAAAACCAATTGCACGATTTTTCGAATTTCAAGAACCACGGGGGTTTAACTCAAAGTTGTTTCTTTTGAAATCGTCCATAAACCATAATCTCCAATTGGTCATATCTCTTAATTCTGATTTTAAATATTTGATTGCTATCTTCTACTTCAACTTTGACCGCTTCCGAACTGTGACCATTGATTCCACAGATTTTGTTTCCCTTATAGTCCAAGACATGGAGCTATATATAACGGAGATGGCAGCACTCCGTTTCTGTATAAAGCACTGTGAATCATTTTGAAGTTTAAGTGACTGTTTTTGCATGGAGCGTTTCATGCCCGGTAGCAGTGAAATGCAAATATTAGCCTAGTATTTAAAGGTTGGGCTTTTTTTCTTTTCAATACTGGGGTTTAACATATATGTGAGAAAGATGCTGATAGTAGCATAGTGAATATCGCCGGTCCTTTGCGTGAAAACCTCCGGCTTCAAAAAAGTCGCTGCACGCCATCTCCATTATACATATAGCTCTATGGCCCAAGAGATCGCGACAAAAAATCGCAACAGTTTTGAGAAAGCTAATATTTTGGTATTTGGTTACATTTAGGGTGTAAGTGAATATACTAGAGTCAGCAGATTTGACGTCGGGACACCTGGCTTTGGTGACCTGCCAAAGACGTCAAAAAAATCGAAAAATTTAACAGTTTTGAGAAAGCTGAAAATTTGCCAAGACTTAGTTTTTACAATGAAAAACTGAAAAACAATGGTCAGACACCCCAACAGAGGGACCCACCCAGTCAGCCCCCCTCCCCCCCCCCCCCCCGCAAAGGTGTTAAATCGAGTACGTGCGATTTCTGTTACTATGCGCTCAATAATCATGAAAGAGTTTTAAGAAAGCTGAAAATTTGCCAAAACTTAGTTTTTACAATGAAAAAATGAAAAACAATGGTCAGACACCCCAACAGTGGGACCCACCCAATCAGCCCCCCAGCAAATGTGTTAAATCGGGTACGTGCGATTTCTGTTACTATGCGCGCAATAATCATGCAAGAGTTTTAAGAAAGCTGAAAATTTGCAGTTTTTACAATGAAAATCTGAAAAACAATGGTCAGACACCCCAACAGTGGGACCCACCCAGTCAGCACCTCCGCAAAGGTGTAAACTCGGGTACGCGCAATTTCTGTAACTATGCGCGCAACAATCAAAACTAGTGTCATGAAAGAGTTCTAAGAAAGCTGAAAATTCACCACGGGGTAGTTTGTACAATGACAAACATAAACACAATTGTCAGACACCCCAACAGTAGGAACCATCTAGTCAGCACCCCTGTAAAGGGGAGTGCGCGTAAGAGTTTTAAGAAAGCTGAAAGTTGGTACAAACCTATTAAATATAGTCTATGAAAATATCGGTTAGATGCAAGTAATAAGTGTCCTTTGAGTTATAACAAGATACAAGATAGTAAAAGCGTATGTATACATACATATGTAGAAACCAAATTTATTGCCTACCTAGGTTATCGTTGTAAAGGGTTTCAGACGTTCGCATTAAACTATGTATGTAAGTGGAGATGTAAATAAATATTCACCCTTATTCTAAAATTCGCCGGCGGGACAGTAAACTGCGATTCACCCAATATTAAATTATTGAGAACGCGTGAGCGTTTCACATTCTCAAAAATTAGACCGTTGAAATCCTCAATGTCGTGTTTTTAAACTTCTTTCAGTATGTAATTGACAATAAAATAAAAGAGGTTTGGGATGGTCCATTTCTCACATTTAAGTATTATAATTTTGGACATTTTTCTGCCTTAAAATGTAGTTTCAAATATCCGAAATTTTTTTTTTTCGATAAAGCAATTTCTATTCGTTTTCGATAATCGCATGTGCTGTGAAAGGGAATCGAATGTGAATCGAACAGGAATACAAAATCCAGCGTTTTCCAAAATAAGCACGTGTTAAATTGGAGGTCGAGCTAGAATTTGTTCTGGTTTACGGATTGATGTTAACGAGTGTAAATAAATAGAATGCATAATATTTTTAGTTACCTACTTTACCTAAAATACACTCCTATCACCAATCGAAATATAGGCACATAGACTTTTTTTATATTATTACTGTCAATTGTTCTTCTAATAAGTGTATTCTGGTTTATTGAATTTTCAATTCGCAACTTTAAGTTTTAATGAATTCGTATAGTACTTCTCGGATGGTGCATTTTCACTGCATACGCTAAACATTTTTAGGTCAAGAATAACATGAAAAAAGATTTTGCTATATATTACCGGATGTAGTGGACTTTTCTGTAATTAACTGTCTTGCTCTCCAAGGATCAAGCGCTCTTTTTTCATTCCTTAAACAACCTCTTAAGATACTGAAGTCATCTTTTCAAAGCAGTCAAGATCATAATATTTAACTTGAGATGCTACTAAAAAAAAACAGGTCTTCTGCCTTGTGAATTTCAATGAAAATATTTATCTACAGAAATTCACCAAGTTGTCATTTGCATGCAAAGCATAACTAAACTAGACTAGACTCCTTTAAGGGATACAACCGGCTTCAAGTCAAAGAGAAAAAATTAATCTAGTTTTTTCTGCTCCTTACATATCTTAGTGGATTTACATGAGATTCGAAAATTTAAATTTTGCATCAGTGCAACAATTAGCATTTCATGCATTCTACATACTTAGGGATCTCAAGGCTCATATGTTACGATACAAAAAAGTTTACAAACATAGGAGCTGAGCATATTTCTAGGGTTGGCAGAATGTTAAGAGCGTGCAAATAATTCAGATGCTAAGTGTCAAGTGTCCAAGCTCAGAGGATTCCCTGGCATCACATCGATGCTGCGCTACAAGTTGCAGCTGCAACTACATGACGTTACACAAAGGATAAAGGGATAAAGTCGGGACAGCTCTACACCAAATATGTTCAGGATTTGTGGCATGTACAACTTCCTGTTCGCTATGAACTGCACTCAGTGATTGTGTGTTATTCCTTGTTGAGTGTATATCACAGGATGATATGATGAATTACGCTAGCTGTAATTCAGAAGATAAAGGCCGTTTTGTATGCAATTTCTCATATTTATTTATTGTGCCGACATGCTAGAAGATTCGTTAATGGAACAGACTTGTAATGAAATTGAGTACTAGTTGAACTCCGTGATGTTTTGATCTTAAAGTGTTTTTACTCATGCTGATGAATAAGAGCTACTTGGAGAAAGTCATACTTACTTATATGTATATAGTCGAGTATGTTCAAGAACTTTACGTACTACGAAAGTTTGTAGTTTGTCTTATCGAAGTCTGAATAAGGAAAAACTTTGGCTGTAGCATATCATTCATCAAGCCAATAAGTAGAAGCGATTTATTATATAATATTATACATACGTGTCGAAATAAATATGTATTATGTATTAATTGATTAAAGGTGTGAGAAGTCGGTATTAAGTTAATACGATTAACGTTTATATTGACTGAGGGTATTAATTAACCTTCACTTTTTTTTTAAATATCATACGTGAAGTTGACATGCAGGTGAAAATTCACATGTGTAAGAGATATTCTTTCTATAACTTCACCATAGTCCCAATCCCGGTTGAGCAAGGTGGAGGGAGCATGTAGTCTGAATGACCAGTAATTCTAGTGTGTCTTCGGAAGTTGGCAGAAAGTATGACATAGATGGACTCGCAGCATAGCTGGTAAGACTATGTAATAGTCAGCTGAAAACTCCCACATTTCTCTTTCTCTTAAAATATTTTTTTTGTTGACATCGTCTCGTCATCCACCTTGGAATTCTGAGAAGATTGGTCCTGTGGATCAGTTTGCCAGGTATGACGAGCCCTAAATCAGAAAGTTTATAGCTACTCGTATATGAAATTGTGCTGGAATTCAATATACAACCCATAGTTGCTACATAAGTATCACAAGTAAAACTTACTTGATATCTTTCATAAGTATCCAATTAGATTCGAAACCTACTTTTAGTTTAAGCCAAAATCTTGAAGTTTTCATTTTAATGTAACTTTACAAGAATAGCAAATAATGCAAATTTTACCTAAGCAAACATTGAAAATTTCAACAGGAGGACAATAAATTCGAAAATTATTCAAATTACGCTTGCGTAAACTTTTTCAATTAAAATTTAAAGTTGTCGCCATAGGAAACATATGTGAAGGATATACTCGTACGATGCACATATTTCTAGTATCGAATTCATAAGATTTCCTTCAGAATTGCACACTTCACACACTATAAAATTTAAAGTACAATTTTCTAAGACTGGGTCGAGTTGTCCAAAGTAATAAAATCTTGCTATCATGGAGCATTTTGCAACAATTTTTAACTGACAAGTTCGTTTCATGTTCGTTTTATGCGTTATGACATGATTGGATATGAGATTTGAATGAATTGAACTTTCTATACTTCTACTTACGTACTTACAATCTCAGTAGTTGTATAAAAGATTTTAAAAAAATGATGGCAATATTGGTGTGTAGTTGTCTCCATCGCATAAGATATGGAAGTACAGCTGTTTGGAGGAACTTTGAAAAAAGGATAAGTGGATAAAGCTCAACTGAGGATGCAGCGCTGTAGAACTAGCTGGTATTTATAGTTTGGGCCAACTTTTTTGCTGTTTAAAAAAATCCTCTTAACTTAAAGAAACGCTTAACATGAACAACTAAATTTTCCGCACTTTCGAATTTTAGGAAAAACCCATGAGTCTTTCATGTAGCTCTCATTCAAAACTCATGCAAAAATATCTTTACGCAATTTACAGAATTCAAGAATATTAAGAAATCGCTTAGCCACGAAGTATTAAGTCTTCATTAACTTTCTAATTAAATCTCTCACGATTTTAGAATAGTTTTGATTGAACTACGTAGGTACTTACCTATTTATTTATTTATTGCAGTTATTCTGTAAGATATTTACAGTTTATACAGTTTTTATAGAAATTTGACGGGAAAAAAACTTATTGGCCGTTATTTACAGTCGTCATAAAGTTGGCTTTAAGTTAAAGCTGACTTTAGTGTCGTATTATTAATAATTTTTTTCCCATATTTCGATAGTTTAGATATTCAAGAATATCTCCCTAAGAGGATTTTTCAAAATTCGAATTATTTTTAAAGTTGTAGTCATTTTCGTGACGTAGCACCCATTCTATTCTATGTGCGTTTAGTTTGAGTTTTCAGTTCTTCAAATGCTTCAAAAAAATGAAGAAATGCTCGTCTTACGTTGAAAATCAACAGTAGAAGTAGAAGAAGGCCCGATGTATGGAGCTGGGATGGCTGATTAAGAAAATGTAAGTTATATGTACGCATCTATCAGTTACACTGCCTGAAACTTAACGTAAAACTTTAAACGCGTTTTTCTCGAAACTACTTTTTTCGATGCGGTTGACATAATATCTCAAGTTCCAATCGACCGATTTACTTGAAATTTGGCATGAATATTCTTTATATATTTCTCTATCGTATGAACCAATAAAATATAGAAATTTTATTTTCAATATTTTTAAGAAATTCGGGAAAGTTAATAAATTAGTGGGAAAATCGAATCGAATCGATTTTTTTTTTTTTTTTCACTTTTTGTGGTTCATGCGATACGATAAAAATTATCCATAATTTTATTTTTCAGGTAACCAGGATGGTAGATATCATGACAACCGGGACACCGCTTTTTTTCCCCCTCTACTTCAACGACGCATAACTTGCTGAAATTTTAATATTTTATTTTTTTTATTTTTTTATGTATAGGTACTCTAGAAATATGAATAAATAAGCCATAAAATAAATATAAATAAATATCAATTGCTTTTTTTTATGAATCCTCAAAAAACGCTCGAATTTCGGTCTTCTAGACTAGAATACCGCCTTAAGTCTCATTAAAACTTAAAAATCAACGACGCCATCCAGGGAATTCAGCCAGATGTATACAACGAAGTCGTCAAAAATTAGACTTATCTAATGCAAAGCCGGGGCGGACATTTGAACAAAGTTATACTCCATACTTAACATAAAGTATTCTTTCAAACAAAAAAAGAATTGGGTGGATTTCTCGCACACAACTTGTTTTATTTACATTTAAAAATTGAACGTCCTTTTTGAAAGACCCTGCAGTAAAAAATATGTGACTGTTTCACCGTGTTCCCCAACCCAAATGATGAAATTTCAAAATATGAGCCGACTTTGAATTAGCGGAACCCGAAAACAAGCAAGTTTCATCACCCGTGTCCTCTTCATCATTATTCAAAATTAATGTCGCAAAAAAACATCAGAAATATTTTACCTCTCTCTGGAATGGAAAAAAAATCGCTTTCTTATCTTATTACCTTAATTTACGCTTATTTTTATCAGACACGAAACATCTACTCGGCACAGCGCACCACTAAGTAGCCGTGTAATACAGCGAGCCAAGAAGTTAATCCCTCGGATGATAAAACGATGGATAAACCGCCCGAAGCTGAATAAAAACCGCACGAGCTCCACGAAAAGATAAAAATGTCACTAGGCAAGCTCTCGTTACAGTCTTCTGTGCTCTTGGATTTTCACATAATGAAAGGTGTCCTTTTGCGCTCAGGTACAATCTCACACTAGAGAGCTACCAACGCTTAAGCTCCGTATTATTGTTGTAGCTATGCAAATTGAAATCTGATTACGCGGTTTGTTTGGATTCCATTTGACACTATGTCCTGGAATGGTTCCATTCTACATGCCCTTCAACACGCTTTGCATTAGCCTAGACACAATCAGATAAAGGACGAATCTTCTTTTATGCTATGCGGACATTGTTCGCATCTCTGATTTTAGGTTCAACTGGATGTTCCTCAACTACAGTCCGTTAATCCTTGGACAGAAACAACGACAATTAAAAATGCTTTTTTTTATCATCGGACGTTCGACCACCCCAAAAACTCCTCAGTTTGCCACCATGTCACTCACTCGCTCATAGCAAGATAATTGCTAATAAAATTGAATTTCGAGTGAGGCAGAACCGATCCCTTTTACACCCTGTTGGGCAATATTGCGGGGATGGTGGTCAATTTCGGACGATGTCAATCTCCTTGACTCTCGAATTTTAATTACTTAGTAGGCTGCTAAGCTTGGGACAATGGCGGCCAACTCCAAAGTTATTTGCATATTTTTAATGGGTAAAAATTGAAAAGGTGAAGCAAATTTGAAATTAATTAGGTAAGAAACATTAAAGAAAAAGTCGAGTAATTTATTCAATTTTATAATTATTATTCCTGAGAATAAACCAGAAGAAAATGCGCCCAATACAAGTTAAAGTTTACAACATGTTTGGCATAGATTTTTTTTTATAATAATTACTTTTATTATTTAAATTATTATACGGAAACAACATTTTTAAATAAAATCATAGGGTGTTTTTTGAATACTTTATTTCTTTGACTTTGCACATCAACGAACTTAAAGCTGAAGTGAAGTACCTTCTCCTAATTGATCTTTTCATTGTGGCAGTTGTGAAAAATCTGTAATTTAATAATAATGTGAGATAAATTTAGAGATATACAGGAGTTGTGACGATAAACGTAAAGGGAAGCCATTTACTGCTTTTACCAAGAGGCTGATTTCAGCCGATCCAATCCGTCGTCTTTTCGCTCTCACAGCTCTCAATAAAAAAAGAAATAAATGTTCTGGGCACAAGTAATAAACAGAACACAGACCTCAACTTCGACATCGATTTTGCCTACCTTGCGGTGGTCGCAGGACATTTGCCTACTTTACCGTAGTCGAAGTCGGTGTTGTGGGCATCATCATATAATCCTGTGTGTTCTAAAAGACAGGGACTTCGAAGTCGAAGTCGAAGTCGAAGTCCGTGTTCTGTTTGGGCCATTACCTACGATCCATATTTGGAACTAATGAACAGGCGGAAGACATACTCTGCCCTGGGTGGTTGTGTGGTGAACGTGGTAGTTGTCAGTCACACATGGCCACGTTTACCACAGAAAGCGCAGTTTTATAACCTCGACTCGCTTAATCTGGTCGTTAAGGGCTAGTGAAGTGAGATATACATATTCGGAGTAGTACAGAGACCTAGAGCTGAAATAGGTTATCATATCCAATCGTGGTTGTTCAAAAAGAGAATCAGGTCTCCAATCTTATTTTTTGAGATCTCATCAGGGTTATCATATACGAGTTTGCTTAATCTACGAAGTCTGACTCAGGTTAGCGGCGGACATCCAATGGAGATGGGGCGGTGCACTAGAGTCTCTCTAACCAATCATTCCAAACAACACAGAGAAATCTTGTATAAAGTCATATCTTCCCAGTTGGCGCCTATACTTATAATTTACCATTCCATCTTCTGCTCAAGTTCGCCACATTAACTATCACTTCACTCTTCACCCTTATTATACAAGTTAGAAATGCGACTGAAAGGGATTAGGCATCCCTTAGGTTCAAATAGAACATTGATGCCCGACTGCATAGTTGGTGAAGTCAAAATTACTATTGGAGACATTGGCGTACAATCGTGTGTGTTCGAAAGACTGTTCTGCGCAGTTCGCGGCCGAAGTCGGTGTTCTATTTTAAGCTATAGAAATGTGACCTAATGCATCCAAAAAAAATCTGCCAACAGTCTGGGCGCAACTTTATTATTTTTCTGGCAGAAGTTCGGAACGTGTTCAATTCGGGGTTGCGGTGTATGTTACTATGTGACTGAAAACCTAACAAAAAGTTAGAGGTTGAAAAAGAAAAAACTTAGAAATATGTGATTATTAAACAAGCCCGTGGAAGTGAAAAGATATTCGACATCTGATCAGACCTGAGAGATATGGTGGCATTCATGAAAAAATATACAACCACTTTACACCCTCTTAGGAGTCAAATTTAAAAAAATCTTGAAAACTGTTTTTAAGTATTCACATGAAGAATCCGTAGAATAAAAATGAATTCAATATTTGGAAAGACCTAGTAAATATGACGAAAATCGTGAAAATATATGAATTTTATTTTTAATGATAATTTTGTTTGCCCCCCTTAGGAACGCCAATGAATATTCGATGTTTTTTTAACAGAATTACTTTTCTAGTTGATTTACATATACACACCGAGTTTCAACTTTCTAGCATAAGCTGTTCTAAAGTTAAGAAAAACACCCCCCGTACCATACTACCCCTAAACCATACTACCCCTAAAAAAAATTTATTTTTCCAACATGCCACTACTATAGCTCTATCTAAATACCAAGTTTCAGCTTTATATCATAATAGGTTCTTAAGATATAAACATCGGAACTTTTTCCTTCTCACTCTTCCCCACCCTCACCCTCTACACCCCACCCCCAAATTTTTTTCCCTACTACGGATTCTATTGGGCCTAACTCTAATAAAAATTTTAAGCATCTATCTTACACTGTTATTGAGATATGAAGAGTGATATTTTTGAAAAATTCTTATCCCGTCCACTTCTATGCTCCTCTGCCCCCTTCAAAGATTTTACTTTGAGCAGTCTTTATTTATCAAGCCTTATACTCAAACCTAATTTTTTTTTCTAGTGCAATTGGTTAGGGAGATATCGTAATCTTAAGTATTTTACCCCCCACCACCGTACTCCACTACCCCTACTCAAAAATTTTGTTTCAATCTACTCTCCTAGTATAACTATAAATATTTGTTAAGTTTTAATTGCTTGCCATTAACGGTTTAAGAGATATGGATTTTAGAATGTGTCGACCTCGTCATTTTTGCGTTTCGGACGCATTATTTCCCCCTCCACTCCCACACCCCTTCACCCATATC
Source organism: Beris chalybata (assembly GCA_949128065.1). Lineage (NCBI taxonomy): Eukaryota > Metazoa > Arthropoda > Insecta > Diptera > Stratiomyidae > Beris > Beris chalybata. The sequence goes on from OX421897.1 coordinate 94,580,488, forward strand.
ATCAATTTTTTTGCAAATGGCTCCACTATCAAAGCTCAATAGAAATTCCAAGTTTCAGTCTCCTACCAGCGGTTGCTGAGATCTAGAAACCAAAATTTTTCGTTTAAAACGCTTCCCCCACCTTCCCTTCGTGTTGAAAAATACTCTCAAATGTGGTTTTACTTGCTTTATCAATAGCAATGAACTCTAGCTGATGGACTTCACGGCAATGAATTTTGGTTACCGATGAGATACAAGAAATATCCACATCTTAGGGTTAAATAAAGTCAAGTGGAATGGATTAGGCCTATATTGTACTAAAAACGGGACGTATATCCTAGAGTCAGTGATGTGGCGGTCATTCTTACACCGAGATTGAGGAAGAGACTCTTAACCTAGCTAAAGGTCTTCCCGTCAGTCTCATTACCAACGTCACAAAATTCACCAACTAACTATAATTTTCAGCTTTAAAGCCGGTTCCAATAATATAGAGATTGTACACATCCAGAGAAATCATGAGTATTTTTCAGTCAACCCATCATGACAGAAAACAACAGTTTTCAGGTAGATGAAGATTTTTCAAGTAACTGTTATGCCGTCAATGGCAGTCGTAAAGGGAGCATCAAAAACTCCTTTGACACCGAAGACGAACCCGAAAGTTTTTATATTTAGCTTATACGTAGGCTGCCTTTTATGTTTCGGGATTTGGCAACCCTGGTGGTGCAATCTGGTAACTGACAGCTCTATCGTAAAGTTGGACATTTTTGAGGTTATACGTACTCAGAACGTTTTGACATACGAGCGCTATTTGTGTTGTTTGCAGTAAGTTAAAAGATTTATCTCAGCTCAAAAATGGAATTAAATAGTGAACATTTTCGTGCGATTATTTTTTACAACTTTCGACGTGGATTAACTCAGCAACAGTGTATAGATGAACTTAATTCAATTTTGGGCGATGAAGCTCCATCAAGGACCAGTGTTTATCGATGAAATGGTGAATTCAATCGTGGTCGTAGTTCACTTCAAGACGAATTTCGTGAAGGTCGTCCAAAATCAGTTGTTGTTCCGGAAACCATTGATGCTGTGCGCAAACTGATATTGGAAGATCGTCATTTGACCTATCGTGAGTTGAGACAACCTTAGGCATTAGTGGGACCAGCATACATTCAATATTGCATGATCATTTGATTGTCAAAAAAATTTGTTCGCGTTGGATCCCGCATAATTTGACAAAAGCTCAAAAAGATCGTGTCAATTGGTCCAAAGAAATGCTCAAAAACATCGATTTGATGAGTCATCCACCGTATAGTCCTGACTTGGCACCGAATGACTTCTTTTTATTCCCGTACGTAAAAAACAAACTGAGAGGTAAACGTTTTTCGACACCTGAAGAAGCGGTTGCCGCATTCAGAATGCATGTTTTGGAGATACCTCAATCAGAGTGGCAAAAGTGCTTCGACAATTGGTTCAAACGCATGCAAAAGTGTATAGATTTTCATGGGGAATATTTTGAAAAACAATAAAGTGGTTTTCGATGATTAATATTTGTTTTTCTTCTCTAATCCCGAAATATAAAAGGCAACCTACGTATGGTAGAACTTTCAAGAATCCCTTCCATGCTGAATTAATTGTTAAGATTGATGGTGGGTTTACACTCACCCTTTTTGGTGGGGATAGAGGCTCGTCGCAAACGCTGAGTGGAAATGCACCATTATAACACTCGGGAAGTGGTAATTATTGGAACTCTCTTCGGGTCTCTCTTATTGTCACTGGGAGTTAAATCAACTATCATGTCATCGATAGAGAAGTATCTACTGAACGTGTGACAAAACCTATAAAGGTATAATCTGGCAGGTTCTGCCGACCGTCGCGGTCAGCAGTAACTTCCGACAGTAGACTACTGCTTGAGGCAAAAACAAGCTGTCTTGTCTGTTTGCGACTGCTCGTCAGTTGACAAGGCAATGCAAGGCAGCCGCGGTTAGCAGCGGAGGTTAGCAGTTACTGCTGATAGGGACGGCCGGCAGTACCAGCCAGATTGTACCTTATGGTAGACACGGAAGTGACCACTTATCGTTTTACGCAGCTGTTTAAAAAATATGATTAATTTGTAAACGCTAATTCTAAGATGTTCTATTACTCAATTATTATTATTATTATTATTAATATTATTATTACTATCTAGTAATAATAAAACATCTGTGCAGCCCAACAATGTTTCGGCATTCTCCCAGCTTCTTAAAGCTATAATTTTTGATAGCCAGTGATGTTCCCACATAGGCTTCGGCTATCAAATGTAATAAACACGTATATAGTCGCTGCAGTTTTTGATCTGTAGCTACTACGTCGACTGTCACCGATGTCGCTTATGCTGTTATGGCACTGGTCATTTTTGTGGCATGAAAAAAGTGCAATAATAGCCAATCGTGCGACAAGGCGAACACCATTTAAAGAAAGAGATACCGCTCTTTCCGACGCTAGAGGCATCCATGGGCGCCCATGGTAGGGGCAAGAAGGGGCACTTGCCCCCCCTGGGTTTGACCATCACTTAAAGTTGAGAAAAATCAAATATTTTACATACCAAACTTTGTTGCAACTATTTTACCATTACCATTATTGTACACATCTTTCATGCCTCGACTTTAGTTCTTAGTAATGATTCTAAAATGAATATCAAATCTAGCTTTAGAATTAGATAATTAGCCCTTTTTCGGTATTGTCCAAGACCGCGTACTGAAGAAGAATCTGGCACAACATAGCAGACTGCAGTGTATTTCGAACGACCAAGCCTATGTTTTACAAGATTTTTCGTTACTTTTTTCTAACGTTTTTGTACTTTAAGAACTAAATTTTTTTTCAATGATAACGATTTTTTCATTTATCCTTGAATATTTCCAAATACGTTTTTTTATATTTTGAAGGTTATACTGTTTTTCACCAAAAAATCAAATTGGAATGTCAATGGTCAAAAAAATTAAAGAGCATTATAGTGATTCTCAATTATTTTATAGAAAAAGGGTAATTTAATCAAGAATCACCAAAAGTGTGACCTTATCATAGCCGATTCTTTTGAAATTTTGTGTACTCGAAGAATTCGCGAAAAAAATTTGATTTCAATTTTTTGGCTTCTATCTCATTTTTTTTGTTAGTTATAGTATGTTAAAAATTTCCCAAAAACGATGTCCGAATCCTCTTTGAAAGTTCATATCTCTGGTAATTTTTATCCTTGAATAATAAAGTCGGGCTTATTTAAAGATTGTTATTGTTTTTGTTAGTTAAAAAATGAGAAACCAAAATTTGAATTTCAATTATTTTTTCCACTTATTCTTCAAGTACAAAATTTTGAAAAGAATCCGAAATGGTAAGGTCACAACTTTGGCGATTCTTGATGGAATAACCCATAATTAGATGAAAACAATATGACCCCTTCTTCAGGTGACCCTTTTTTTGCTAAGGGCAGCTAGGTAGCTAAATTCAGACAGAACTTTATCAAATGAAATAGACAAATTAAAAAAAATTCTGACACCCCAACAGTAAGATCCTGGTTCTTCCACTGATATCAAATATATTTTACTTTATTATTTTAACAATAAAGTAATGTTATCGATTTAAAAATTTGCCAATAGTCTGGGTGAAACTTAATTATTTTTCAGGTCGAAGTTCGGGAGCGATCAAAATCGGAGTATATCATCAATTGCTTCGAGATTATGACTCTTCTTGGAAAATTGATTTTATTTTAAAAATAAAAATACATAGGTAGTTAAAATAGAAATAACGAATTTCATATCTGATCAGAACTAAGGGATGGCAAAAATTGTGAAAACATATGCAAACCCTAGAACCTTGAATATCGAAAAATTGCGAAATGGGTTTGTAGGCGATTATATAAAAAGTCTGTGGAAGTGAAAAGCGATCAAATATCCCATCAATATTAAGAAATACGTCGAAGCTTTAAAAAACATACAACCCTCTTACATCCCTTAGGATTGAATATCTAAAAATACTGAAATTGACTTTTTGGCACTTATATAGGAAACCAAAGGAATTAAAAAGGAATTTAATATATCATCAGATTTAAGCAATATGTAAGAATCTGTGAAAACATATGCAACCTACTTACACCCACTTGGGGGTGTAATATTCAAAAATCCTGAAAAGAGTTAATAGATAAATAAAAAGACAGCACGAGAAAGTAAAAACCAATTCAACTTCTTACCACTTATAATAGAAATTAAGGAATTCGTGAAAACGTGTTTAAAGCTAGTTTTATGCGATTATTACGCAAGCCCATGAAAGTGAAGAAAAAAGTCGATATCATATCAGGGCTGGGTGATATGGCAGAATTATTGGAAAAGTATACCTCAAGAGAGGGGGGGGGGGGGGTTAACAACTTTTGATTACAATATTTCACTAACCAATTGCACTTTAAAAATAAAATTCTGTTTTTGTATAAAGTTTGACAAATAAAGTAAAATTTTTTAAGGAGGTGATGAAGCATGGAAGTGGAAGGGATAACATTTTTTCGCAAATACAGAAACTACGAGTATAGGGTGAGAAATATCAGCAATCTATAAAAACATTGCCACATTGTGGAAATATTGCCGCAACTAGCATGATATTGCCCTGTATTGCTCCATTAATCGCTCCACTAGTTTTGGCAATATTCTTCGGACAATTAATTGTTTTAAAAATTGCTCGTGTACAAGCACCTTCATGACTGGAATTTGAGCGATTTAAGCGTTCCGAAGTTATCATATTCTTGAACGCATGTTTTAAGGCCTCTGTTTGGACCTGAAGGAGTAGAACGATTATGCCCGTTAACGAACTTAATTTAAAAATTTCAACCATAAGTTCAGATTCTAAATGGAGTGGGGCGTTATTTAATAAAAATTTTCGCTTGCCCCCCCCCCCCCCCCCTGGAAGAAGTTCTATGGGCGCCCTTGGAGGCATCTAGTAAACAATCGTTTTGTAAAGAAAATTACCGGTTCTAAACCGTTTCATAACATAACATGCCACTTTCCACAATTCATATGTACCGCACTGTCAAAAATAAATCTGTAGCAGCTCAAAAATCCACTTGGATTAAGTGCTAGAATGTGTTGCGAAACACTGCTCGAATTTGCTGTATTGCGGCTTTTTTTGACAGATCGCGCTATGTTGCGGCTATTTTTTTTACAGTAGGTACCCACTTTATAGCTATTCGGACAGTCTCTCTCACACCAAAGTCTAAATTGTACTATATGTTACATTTTCTATCCCTCTCCATTTGGATTCTCTAGCCGCTTTAAAGCAGCAAAAATAGCCAGTGTCATAATACCGTGTTTACATGGAGAATTCAAAAATCGAAAGACCGAAACATGAAATGCATTAATATGTACGACATAACCGGTTTCGATTCGATCTCGTTTCGATCCGATCTGCGTTTACATGCGATTTTAGAGGAATGAATCCGGATTCAATCCTCCATGTAAACGCGATAAACAGCATTAGTATCTTGTGTTGAAACGGATGTTGTAACCGACGTGGTTACGGCTGGTTGTAACTGCTGAGATTACGGCTGGTTGATTTTCGATTCGGTCATTCCATGCACCACTGGTGCGATTCAGCGAATGATTGTGTACCACTTCGAATCCTCGTCTGTGTTTAAATGAATCGGAAGTGATAGCCAAAGCCGTGGAATCAGAATCCGATTTGTGTAACGATTTCGATATTGTGGCTAGGCCCAAAAGGCTTTCCACAAGAGGATCTCGTTTGAGAAAACGTCTTAATGACAGCAGCGAATTTGAGAACGACGAACGTCGCACCAATATATTCATTTTCTTTGAATTTACGAGTATATTCTGTATTAAATAAATACAACTAATAAACTTTCTTGACGGAAATTCAACTTGAAATCATCACCATCAAAAGTTTCTCGCACTAGTACGAAACAACAAAACCCGGATTTATTCATTCTTCGAAGAGTGAGTAAAAATTCAACCACTAGAATCTACTTTACATCTTAAGCTACTTTAAGACAATTGTTTTATGTATACCGAGGGTAATAAAACTTCTGAAACATTTTTGAAGAAATCACAAGGAACAATTTTTCGAATCCCCAAAGTCTTATTGTTGCTGCCGTTTTTCTTCCGTGAGATTCGACAAGTGAACATAGGAAAAATCATTGTAAAGGAAAACAAGGGCAGTAAGGCGGTGGCTGTTACAAAAGCCAATGGGAATTTCAGAAATGTCTTTGAAACAAAAAAGTAGAAATTCAGCTTTTTTCGCGGGCGGTGTTCTGTAGAGGTAAGTTAAGAGGAGGTAAAACTTTCACGCCATTGAATGTTCTTCGAACAAAAAGGCGAAAAAAGAAAAGCGTCTTAGATCAATGAGCATTTTATTAGACGGAGAATTGGTAGTGAAGTCGTAAAGTTGTGGGATGGAAGGCAAAGTTTTTTTTTTATATATCATAAACATGTGTGATAATAAAGGAAAAATTTCTTTAAGGAGTCATACGCTTCAGTTGGTTTCGAATCCATGAGTAGACTCCTGGGAAATTTATGAAGTTTGATGTCATTTTGATTTCGTTTCCTTTAAAGTTATGTTGACTGTAAATAGCGAAATTCCTACTTTGGTTTTTATTATCATCAAATTGTCGTTATTCAACCAATCGAGATAAGACCAAAAATACACACACTTCATTGAATCTGAAACTGTTAGTTTTCCTTCGATTTTCTTTTGCGGAAAATCTTTAAGGACTTTTCGAATGATATGATGATGTTATTTGTTTGTGGCACTGACCTTAACATGAGGAGCAGGAGAGTTGTACTGTCTGGAATTACGAGCAGATTATCTAAAGACTAAACATAAAATTTATCGAGCACTTTGTGATTGTCTCTGGTATGCGATCCGGTAGTTATTAACCTCGGTTGGTTAATGGATGTATACTTTTGGCTTCCATTGAACTTAAGCATGCGATATTTGGGAACGCTTTGTAAATTGTTTATTAAGAGCTACAAGACAATTAAACAGAAGTGTTATTAGGTGCGTTTTTCAACTGGATCAAGATCGAATCCATAAGTTTTACACTCAAACAACAACAACCAGAATGATTCAGCATCAGATAGAGACATTATGAACAGCGTTATTGAAACAGTATTTGTATTTCAATGCGTTCTTTACAAAGTTTCATCGCTATTATATATAGCGAAAGGGAAACTACATACGTGGGTCCCAGAGGTTCCCGGCCTAACCAAGAAAATACAGAAAACCTCGCAAAAAAAATCTTTATTTTTCAACATACTATATACCATGTTCACGTGAAGTGAATTCACGTTTCGCACTCTTATTTTTTGTTGACAACTGTCACAAGAGGTATTTATTTTATTAGAAAAAATTGTTTCATTCGTCGTTTTATTTCTTAAATATATTTTTTTCTTTTATTATTCAGCGAAATGGAATCATTTAAGGGGTTATAAGTAAAATCGCAGAAAAAATCCAATCCAGTTTTTTTGATATTTGACAAGAAAAGTGCTACAGAGCGCAACGACAAGTGTTCTCATGGGTGGATTAGCTAATCCACTACACTAAACACTACGGATTTGCAAAGTTGTAGAAAAACCACTCCGTAGCAAAATTTCGTGTGTTCACCTGGTACAACGAAGTGCTCCGTAACGTTAGAGTCATTTTTTTAAGTTTCAAAAGAGAAAATAGTCCGAGGGGACTAAATCTGATGAATATTCTATTCGTCAGAAAGCAATTCGAGCCTTAACTCATTGATTTATAGCCCAGTAAATCTAGAAAATGGAAGGCGAAATGTTTTGACGTAGATAGGTTCTAATGATGGAGTAAATAGGGCATCACAGTTTAAGACCAAAATATAATGAGCGTAAAGTGTGAAAAATTAGAAGATTGTCCCAGTTTTTTAAACTTTTGGACCATTTCTATTAAAAATAGGTGAAATATTTAAACGGCAAAGTTACAGAGGACTAAATTCCCAAAAAGGTTTCGTATAAACCAGTTTTTCGTACGACGAACAGATCACGAGCGGGAGCACGGTAAACACACAGGAATCTGTAGAACGTTTGCGACGACCAACCAAGCATCTCGCACCGACTACAGAATTTACCGAGAATACTTCTCTGTCACTTGCACAAGAAAAGTTTCTCTCAAACGACAAAGTTGAGTTGCTTCCAGTTGAGAAAATACATTTTGATTCAGAGGAAGTTGGTTTATTGACGCGGTGAGAGACCATCCTGAAATCCAATATATAAATATACAAGCATTAATTCCTTGGGGAGGGTGGAAATCTTCACCTGTGAACCGTTTTCTCCCAAATTTTGCATGTACATTCTCGAGACTACCGGACATGTCAATAACATACATACTTATATTCCCAAAATTTGGTTCGTGTATTTGTTATAAATAAAATAAATTTAACTTTAATAATTTGAACCAGTTACAAAATTTGCTCTTTTTGTTCACTTTTGTGATTTTCAGATCAGGAGGACCGTAAAAAACACCTCATTTGCTCGAATAATCTCTTGTTTTACGCCATCTTATTCATTGCCGGCTATTACAAGGTTCGATCCCAAGAATGAGAAATGGTTCGCGTTGGAAGTCCCCATCGTCATATTTTATTTGGTTGGCGCATTTATTCTTTTCTGGATTATGAGCTTAGCCTTTTTTTCATTGGCTCTTAACCCAACATCCTTCGGTATTGAGTCTAGACAGTGAAATACTTCCATCGGCACTGGGATAGATCTAGCCATATATCATCCGCGTACGACATTAATTGAGTGGGCTTGTAGGACCTACTCCACAATGATATGCCTCCGTAATTGTCACAACGCAGTTTATCTCCTTTCTTATAGATTGGACATACCACAATAATGATCTTGCGCCAGTCGTTGGGTATTTTTTCTTCAATCTGAACTTTAGTCATGATTTTGTGTAGGTGATTGTAGTTTTGTAGTTTTATTCTTTGTGTCGGAGGCCGAGACTCTATTTTTCTGTTTAAGGATGTCCATGTACATCTGTTTGTCCATATTGCCTTCTATAAAGTGGAGTAAGTTTTTAAAGTTTTAGCTCCTCGTTTGGCTTTCTCCAAAGAGAAACCTTCTCGTCTGAATTGAACATTTTTTAAAATGCGTTAATTCGAGTTTCTTAAACGAACACCTATTACCTGTATCTTGAATAATTAACATGTCATTTTCATTAATATAATGATAGAAAAAATATTAAAGAAGGTCCAGTATAGATCAAATTTTAAAAAAATTTTCATTTTTGTTAATAATATTTGAAGTCAAACTGAATCAAATTTTCACAATTTTCATGGCAAGAATTACATAAGAAAAATGCATTTCATTGAAAAGTATCATAGATAGTATAATTAATTGGTATTTGTAGAAAATAAATCAATGAAAGAATTATTGATTTTTAATAGGTATGCGTTTCAAATAATTTGAAAACCGATAACACTATTTCTTTCTGTAAAATCAAAATTAGTTCGCTGATAGACAGCGAACGATGCAGACGTATTTTTCACGCCAAATTACACGAACGAAAAACGATTTCAATCGATTAAAATCATTTCAATAAAGAAAAATCAAACTGGAATAAAAAATTGTCATACCGGACTCATGGGGCCTTAAGCTGTAACGCTACTTTAAAGGTATTAACCGAATTGTTTAGGTTTCATCTAAATTCAACTGCAAGATTGTTCTGATATCATTGTTTCGTTAACAGGAAATCATACAACAATGTGACTATTTGAAGACGTTAATCGAAACTTTATTCCTATCCTTTTTTATAGGAAACTTACAAAAAATTCTTGACAGCGTGATTTAAGCTGTGAGTGACTGCATGTTTAATTTCTTCTGTGTTGCTAAGGATACTTCCATCCTTGTCCATTAGCTTTCCGATATAAAAATAGAGGTTCAAAAATTATAGGTAAAAAACAAATGTAATAAACTGCTGAACAATGTATTATAATCCTTAAAAACAGGACAATTTATTAAATAGCAAATAGCAAATATATTCAAAACTGAGTCATTCTCTTCATATCCGCACTACATTCATTCCGAAATTCAAGGAACTCGAAGCTCAAATGTGCAAGGTTACAGCCCGTCGTTATTGTCCAATTCCTCGAAAAACTTGTCCATTCACGATGGGTGGTAATCATTTTTCGACTATACCCCCTGCAGCTCACACAAAAACTGAAAATACCGTGTCGTAAGGTACCACCATACACGTAATATTATAAAAATAATGCATCGCAGTATCGTCCAACATAACATAACACCTTTACACTCATGTTGCCGTGCGATATCGATTTACCTGACAAATTTTCTTGATAAAAACACTTTGCAACTGGTCACCTCGCCATTACTAGCCGTTACTCATATTTATTTTGCCGGTCGTTTTTGACACCATTAATTCCGAAATATGAGCGTTTGTATTGATGTTAATGTTTTTTTTTTGGTGGCACACTAAACTAAGTGATGGAAAAACTGCAATAATATTTTCTTATGTTAACTAAGTTAAGTACAGTGCATTGTTGTCATTCCAATTCCCATGTTTACTTCCGTATATCGTGTCCCAGTAATTTTGCCGGATTGGTAATTTTACTTAAAGACTTTGGATGACTAACCAAAGGCGCCAATAAAACTTAACTACCCATCTAATGAATACGGCAAAAACGATTAATTATTAATTCCAGTGGAAATTGTTTGTTTATAATGCTACATCAGATTATGGATACGATTTGCTTACAATTTTCTCTTAACGCCAGACTTTTATATCATAGAAGCTGAACAATATTTAGCTACTGCTACTGGTTGTAATAATTGTAAACACACAGAGAGCGTATTATTTTAATTCGCACAGGGAAAAGTCAATAAAAAATTTATTTAATTGGAAATTAAGTAATTTCAAAGTATAGTACATATTGAGAAAGTATTCATCATGATGATAATAATATATGTACATACATATATAATACATTATGAACACAATATTGATTAGTATGACGGAATTACTAACAATAATGAACTGGAAATACCTACAGACTAGTTTTCTGGTTAATGTACAGTTTTTTTACTTTATTATTTATAATACAGTATTGTTATTGACTTTAAAAAAAAAAAAAATTTGCTGCCCTCAAAATTTTTTTGTGTACATTTCACGACTAGTAGACACGAAAAAAGCAATAAAAATTTTCACCCCGTCTGTCCGCCGTACGTCGACCGCCAAAACCCTTTGAAGGCTCGTAGCTCTCAAACCAGTGAAGCTATTAGATAAAATTTTTTTTCTAGGAATAGACTGGGTAGACCCCTAGAATTGACATTATTTTCAGGGGTGGGGGTGTGAGGAAGAAGGTGGGCGTTTTAGACAAAAAATTTTAGTTTCTAGATCTCAGCAACCGCTTATGTAAGGAGACTGAAACTTGGAATTTCTATAAAGCTTTGATAGTAGACCCATTTGCAAAAAAAATTGATGATATGGGTGAAGGGGTGTGGGAGTGGAGGGGGAAACAATGCGTCCGAAACTTAACATTATGATATCTCCTAAATCAGTGGCACCAAAAAAACAAAATTCGGTTTGGATATAAAGCTTGATAAATAAAGATTGCTCAAAGTAAAGTTTTTGAAAAAAAATATCAGTTAATATAAAATGCATATATTTTCACGATTTTCGTCATATCTACTAGGTCTTTCGAAATGTTGAATTCATTTTTATTCTACGGATTCTTCATATGAATACCTAGAATGCGTTTTCAAGATTTTTTGAAATTCGACCCTTAAGAGGGTGTAAACTGGTTGTATACTTTTTCATGAATTCCACATTGTTTCTCAGGTCTGATCAGATATCGAATATCTTTTCACTTCCCCAGGCTTGTTTAATAATCACCTATTTTTAAGTTTTGTTTTTTTCAACCTCTAGACCGCATCCCGGAATATGACGCAATTATTTAATTCATATGTTACGTTCCTATTATCGCCAGTTACGTTCTAAGTGGAACTTTAACTGACATATTTTTATAGAAAACTTGCAGTTAAAGTTCCGGTTACAATTTAACTGACAAACATAGGAACCGGCCAAAGCCCTTTATCAAACTCTCAGTCGAATCCGAAAGGTCACATACAATAAAAATAAAGTCTATTCTACCCGGAAAACCATCATTTTCAGTAAAAATAGACGTTACCAAACCAGTAAAAATAGTCTGGGTGGCTCAGTGGCTAGAGAACTTGCCTTCGGTGCACCTGGTATAAGGTTCGAATCTGCTTGGCGAGAAGTAATTTTCGAAAATGGGATTGGGTGCCAGACTACCAGTTCACTCAGCTGAAAATGAGTACCTGAGTTAAAATCGGGGTAATAATCACGGACGAGCGTGTAGCTGACTACATCACATCCTAGGGTTCCGTTGGTCTCGCAATGAAGTAACTCTAGCATTACTTCAAGGCCTAGGCCCGATTTGGGCTGTTGCGCCATTGATTATTATAAACCAGTAAAAATGAATGTATATTTTAATAAGATCAAGAACATTACTAACAGAAACTACTCTTTTCAATATTATGAATTCGTTCATAATGAATATTTTAATATTTTCTGTCATTGTGTGACTGGTAATTGATTACAAGTTTTACATAAACTTAATGAATCCTTACATCGGCTCATAAACTATAATTTTTTTACATGATCATTTTACTTTATGATCAATTAATATTTAATAATACAGTATCGATTTAAAAAACAAAAAAAATTGCTACCCACAACATTTTTTTTCCAAGTTTGATGATAAGTAGATACGAAAAAAGCAATAAAATTTTTTAGTTCGTCTGTCCGCCGTACGTCGACCGCTGTATGCAAAATCGTTTGAAGGCTCGTAGCTCCCAAACCGATTGAGCTATTAAATTTTGTGGTGGTGTGAGAAGCGTTTTAGACGAAAAACTTTAGTTTCTAGATCTCAGAAACCCCTTGTGTTAAGAGACTGAAATTTGGAATTTATATAGAACTTTGATAGTGGACCCATACCCATTCGGAAAAAAAAATTTCGATGTGGGTGAAGAAGTACGAGAGTGGGGGCGGGAAATAATACGTCCGAAACTCAAAAAAGTCGAGGTCGATACATTCTAAAATCCATATCTCCTAAACAGTTAATGTCACAAAATTGAAACTTAGATATACTAGGAGAATAGATTTGAATCAAATTTTTGAGTGGGTTCAGTGGCGTAATGGAGGCGGGGGGGGGAGGGAGGGGTTAAAAGTTTAACACTATGATATCTCACAAACCAATTGCACTAGAAAAATAAAATTCGGTTTGTGAGTAAAGACAAATGGAGTTTGCTGAAAGTAAAATCTTCGAAGGGGGCGGTGGAGCATGAAAGTGTAGGGGCTAAGAATTTTTCTCAAAATTCACGTCTCATATCTCAAGAACAGTGTATCACAGCGTTTCGAACTTCTACCGGAAAAATAATAAAGTTGTGCCCAGTCTGTTGGCAGATTTTTTTCATTGGTTCATTACCCGGAAGCAAGTGAGTGCGAAAGCGAAGTGATCCATTGAAGTTTCTTAACTGCACTAATCAATTTATTAGTATCGCATACAAGTATGTATAATTCATTGGATTAAAACTCAGGTGGGGAATATGTGTTTTAGTTTAATGCATGATGATGAATACATACGACTTAATTTCTTCTGAATTTTGAGAAGACAATTTTGGGAAGGCTAGGAACAATACTAGTCAAATTACATAAGGTTGACCCTGCCGAAGTCCATAATTTCCCGTATCTTAGCATAGCGAAACCTCATCGTAAATTACAGTCACCACAAGTTAACTAATTCATTATACATGACCTAAAAATGCACCAGACTGCATTGTTAATCAGCAACCATGTTTGTATGCTTCATAATTTCTTCGGTTTATCGCTGTTTTTTTTACTTAAACGTATTATGCACTTGTACATAATTGACATCGTCATCTCAAGGTACGCACAGTGTTGACATTTTCCGGTTAAGATCCATGAAAATTTTATGAGCAAATAATTGAAGACGGTAACTGTAACTTAAGCAATAACTTCAATCAGCTAAATATCGCATAACCGGTAAAGAAAACGACGTAAGATTGCATTTTTGACCCCCATCAGATCAACTAGTTGGGTGCAAACTAGCTTGGCTGCATTTTAGCTATAGCATTTAAATTTTAAAGACAGTAGAAAAACCGCAAAACATTACATTACTGACGATTTGTGTAAAGATATTTCCTATTTCTGTGCAAAATACAAAGTTAACGAATTCGCGAAAAGATGAGGGGCTTAAAATAGCTTTGCATACTATCTGCATATCAATCGCGAGCTAGGTATAATAACAGAGCGGTTGTTAGATATTAAGCTACCTTCTGGATTGTACATATCTGTGTCTTCTAGACAGCGCGGTCACTTAATCGCTTGTCCGGCTTTCGGGTAGTCATTTCCGTTCGAGAGCTTGCAATGACTATGATTTGCATTTGGAGGCTGGAAATAATTCGGCCTTAGAAGGTCACGTGTAACTGAGATATATGTGTTATGTATGATTTTTGCAAATATGTACAAAAGTTGATGGAATTGTATTTGTTTTTCGACGTCTTGCAATCTGTATTTAAGAAGTTTTTGACCTTTATTATGGATATTATACATGCTGACTGATACGGAAGGCATGAACGATTTTGAAAGAGTTCAATTTAAAAGTACACCTGATTCAATACTAAATGAAGTCTGGAAAGTATTATAAGTTAAATCCAGCCAAATAGTTAGTTAAGTAATTCACTAGATAGATTCACTAGGTAGCCTAAATTGGTTATTTAATAATTTTTCAAAATTTTACAGGAGTTAGGCCCATTACACTTCTTCCAGGGAAAAACTGTTGCTGGTACTGGAAGGGGCTGGAAACAACGTTTCAATGTTTACGTATTTCTCACAAACCACAAACCATAGAAACCTAAAAAGTGACTACATAGAGCCACTATAGAGGTATACTAGAAATATGGTGTTGTCTTATATCTCAGAAATGGCTTATGCAAGAAAGTTGAAATTTAGTGCGTATGTTTACGTCTGCTATTGAAGGAATTAAAGGAAAATATTGAGAGTTTTATTTAAACAAATGTTCATGAAAAGAGATTTCTACATATTTTCACGATTTCGTCATATATTTCGGACATGTCATATTTTTATTTCTGCGTGCTCTTAACATTAGAACCCAGGAATGTCTTAGACCATTTTTCGATATCCAAACCCTTAGGAGGTGTAAAGTGGTTGTGTACATTTTCACGAATTTCTATATATTGGGTCTAATAAGATTCAATTCACTTTTATTTCTAAAGTCTTTAAATTTAATCGAAGAAAAATCTGATTCAAGTGTTTTTCGATATTAAGCCACTGGAGATGTAAGGTATTTTTCAAGTTTTAAAAATGTTTTAGGATTAATGATATCGATTTCAGTTCTATTGTATTGACTCTTCTATTAAAAAAAATACGTAAATAAAAAAAAAAAATCTGCCAAGTCTGGGCGCAACTTTATTATTTTTCCGGCAGAAGTTTGGAACGTGTTCAATTCGGGGATGCAGTGTATGTTACTATGTGACTGAAAACCTAACAAAAAGTTCGGAAAGCGGTTAGAATATGGTGTAACATATGAATTATATAATTTGGTCATATTCCAGGCTGTGGTCTAGAGGTTGAAAAAGACAAAACTTAAAAATAGGTGATTATTAAAAAACCTGGGGAAGTGAAAAGATATTCGATATCTGATCAGACCTGAGAGATATGGTGGAATTCTTGAAAAAGTATACATCCACTTTACACCCCCTTAGGGGTCGAATTTCCAAAAATCTTGAAAACACATTCTAGGTATTCATATGAAGAACCCGTGGAATAAAAGTGAACTCAATATATCGAAAGACCTAGTAGATATTACGAAAATCGTGAAAATATATGCATTTTGTATTTACTGATAATTTTTCGTGCCCCCCTCTCTGAACGCCAATGAATATTCAAATTTTTTTTTATCAGAATTACTTTTCTAGTTGATTTACATACACGTACCGAGTTTCAATTTTCTAGCATAAGCCGTTCCCAAGTTAGGAAAAACACCCCCGACCCTCGTACCATGCTACCCCTAAAAAAAAAATATTTTTTCACCATGCCACTATTATAGTTCTATCTAAATACGAAGTTTAAGGTTTATATCATTACAGGTTTTTAAGTTATAAACATATGAACTTTTTCCTTCTCACCCCTCCCCACCCTCACCCTCTACACCACCACCTTAAATTTTTTTTTCTCTACTAGAGCTATATTGGGCCTACTTCTGGTAAAAATTTGAAGCATCTATCTTAAACTGTTATTGAGATATGAAAAGTGATATTTTTGAAAAATTCTTATCCACCCCACTTCTTTGCTCTTTTGCCCCCTTCAAAGATTTTACTTTGAGCAATCTTTATTTATCAAGCTTTATACCCAAACCGAATTTTGTTTTTTTGGTGCATTTGGTTTGTGAGATATCGTAATGTGAAGTATTTCAACCCCACCCCCGTACGCCACCACCCCCACCAAAAAATTTTGTTTCAATCTACTCTTCTAGTATAACTTCAGATATTTGTAAAGTTTGAATTGCTCGCCATTAACGGTTTAAGAGATATGGATTTTAGAATGTGTCGATCTCGGCATTTTTGCGTTTTGGATGCATTTTTTCCCCCTCCACTCCCACACCCCTTCACCCATATCAGCAATTTTTTTGCAGATGGGTATCAAAGTTCTATAGAAACTCCAAGTTTCAGCCTCCTACCATAAGTGGTTGCTGAGATCTAGAAACCAAAATTTTTCGTCTAAAACGCTTTCTCCACCTTCCCCCTCACACCCTCACCCCTCAAAAAAATATCACTTCTAGGGGTCCGCCATGTCTATGCAGAAAAAAAAATTCAATTTAATAGCTCATAGGGTTTGGCAACTATAATTCCTCAAACGAGTTTGCGTACGGCGGACGGCGCACAGACGGAGTGAAAATTTTTTTTTGCTTTTTTGGCGTTTATTAGTCATAAAACGTATAAAAAAAATTTTCAGGGTAGCAAATTTTTTTTAAAAAAAATCGATAACAATACTTTATTATTAGTTCTAAGTTCTAGTTCTACCCCACTTCCAGTAATCACTGAACATTGCTCCTTCTACTACTACTACTACGTGTTCGGATCGATGACTCACGTCTTGGCTGAGCAGCACTTCCATCCTTATGAAGATGTCAAAAATCGGTTCGATTATATGGTATTCGTATGCTGCTAGAAAAATGAGAGAAACTAGTCGCTATTGATGGATAATACTTGCAACTCCCTAAAAATGTTCCTTACAAACGGTCTTTCTACTAATGATCAAGAAGAAGATATGCCATTTGATAGTTTTGAAAAATTAACCTTCTTAGAAACCTTATAACCTCGAAACAACTAATGAAAATCTGCCAACATTCTGGGCGCAACTTCATTATTTTTTCGGTAGATGTTCGGAACGCGTTCAATTCTGAGATGCGGTGTAGATTACTATGTGGCTGAAAACCTAACAACAGAATTGGGTCGCGCTAGAACACTTACGCCGCTGCCACAAAGAACACATGAATTACATAATTGGGTCAAATTCCGGGATGCAGTCTAAGGGTTGAGGTGCCAAGTTGACAAGTCCGTTTAAGTGGAAAGATATTCGATATCTGATCAGACCTGAAAGAAATTTCATGAAATTACAAAAATCTTGAAAACACTTTCTAGGTATTCATATGAAGAATCCTTAGAATAAAAATGATATTAATATTTTGGAAGACCTAGTAGATATGACGAAAATCGTGAAAATATATGCATTCTATTTTCACTGATCATTTTTTTGCCCCTCATTCGAACGCCAATGGATTTTTTATTTTTTTTTAATCAAAATTACTTTTCAAGTTGATTTACATACACGTACTGTGTTTCAACACATTAGCATAAACCGTTCTATAGTTAAGAAAAACCTCCCTCACCCCGTACTATATTACCCCTAAAAAAATATATTTTTCCAATAAACCTTTCGGACGCATTATCATTCCTCCCACTCCTTCACCCACATCAAAAATTTAATGCATTTAATTGCAAATGGGTCCACTATCGATGCTCTATAAATAAATTCCAAGTTTCAGCCTCCTAACATAAGCGGTTACTGAGATCTAGAAACCAAAATTTTCCGTCTAAAACGGTTCCCCACCTCCTCCTTCACACTAGTCAGAAGCTTGCCACTTGAAGGAGTCTGTATAGTTTACCAACGAAAGAAATGCAACTTAATAGCTCAAAGACTTTGAGAGCTATAAGCTTTCAAACGTTTTGCGCACGGCGGACGGCGCGGCGTATAGACGGACTGATTTTTTTTTTTTGCTTTTTTGGTATCTATTAGTCATGAAACGTGAAAAAAAAATCAGGGTAAAATTTTTTTTTTAAAAAAATCGGTAACGATACTTTATTATTAAAATAATAAAGTAGATAATATAATCCAACTTTGACCGCGTCCCGGAGTATGATTCAATTACGTAATTCATGTACTATATGCTTGTAAAAAATAATAAAGTTTCATCAATGGTCTAGATTGTCAGATGCTCTTAGTATTCGCAGAAATAGGTATGAATCACGAGTCAGTACCAAGTCAGTAACAAGTGAGCGAAATCTCCATGTTCTCGAATCCACGAATATTGCCACATAACATTCAAACACTTTAAACTAATATTTTGAAATGTCCCTGCAAACATTTTAGCGAAGAACTCGCTTTCGCGAACTAATTTCGAAATGGAGCAAGAAATGAGAATTTCGAGCTTCTCCCAAGATTCGTTCGTGTCTCTGATGCTGTTACATATGAGAAGAAAAAAGAGAGCCCACCACTACAATTCCGCTTTGTGCCCGAGATTTCGACATTTCTCTGATTGCGGAATTACAAAGAAATGAGACTACGTGTGGCTATGCTTCGAATTTACTGCGAGATTCCTTCGTTTCTCTGAGTACAATTGAAATGACTCATCACTGTCCTGATCATAGTATAAATACTTACATAGTAAGCAAACTCAGCTCGAATTCTCGATGTAAACGGTAAAGCTATATTACACGTACGTAATTGAAAGAGACGAAAGATTTGGCTCAGTCATCAGCTGTTTAAAATTTTGAGAGGTACAACCAACCAAAATCGTCCATATGAGAGGTAAAATTTTTTTATGCGAAAAATTTTGTGGACAATGAGGAAGATACGGAGTTTGCTTCCCATGCAAGTATTTCTACTATGGTTCTGATAATGCTCGAAACAGAACGCATTGATCTGTTTACTGTTTAGTGGCACGCGCGCAGATACATATGTTCAGTTGAGTTAGAATTGATTAATTAAGTGTACGCAATTAAATTTATTTTATGTGAAAAACAATAAAAAGTGGAGTAAAAAATATTGAACTGTTAATATGGATGTCATACATTTAAGACAATAAATATTTTTCTACCTTATTTTTCTCTGGTTTCTATTTATTTCTACAACTCAGTCATAACAGATGCCATGTAGTGCCAATGACAATACTATCCACGGACATTATTTCCCGCTTAACATTAATAAATGTCCAATTCCACGGCTCTACTGAAATGTCCGTACAACCTCGCTCTGCGCGAATCGCTTACGACACGAGAATAGCTCGCTTCTCTTAATATATGAGCAATATATACAACCACTACCACAACCGCATTGTGCACCTAACTTCGTTCTCACATCATTTTCGGTTCGTCTTCGAACCTACCGCAATTCGCTATCGAAAGAGAATCTCGGGTTAATAAGTCGAGAAAGGTCGAGAATCATGTTCCTTTTCCTTCGCTGGTCGTCTGTTTTCCGTTCGATATCGAGTTCGATATCGAAGTTTAAGCCAGAGATTACGATTTGCTAGCACATCGTTTTCGAATCATAATGTTTGCAGGGGTTGTGGACATCAATTTGTTAGTGGTGAGGGTGCTCAATATTGGATAAGGGCATATTAAACACATTTTTGTATATTCGAAACAGGTCTAATTTCGAATTAAATTGCGGCAGGATTAGTCCCATGAATACAATAAATAGTTTTAGTAAATTTTGGAAATTTCTCCTTCTTCAAAAAATATATCAAAATTATATACGTGAAAATTTAATTGCTTCACAAGTGCAATAAACTGTAATTTAGTATATCAAGCACCAAGATTTTAATGCTGGAACCCACAATTTTAAAAAGATTTTCATAAGCGGTATGTTAAACACAAATACCGATTCGATTAAATAATTTAACATTACATACTCTAAAATATATCAAGAATAAAGTGAAACCCCTTTGCAATTCCGACACATGAGATTGATTACAACCGCGTTCAATTCATAGCAAAGCACTTACAATAGTCGGCGTTTTTGTGCGAATCGCAGTACAATATGCCATACACTGTGATAAACGATGCTCCTCACTATATCCTGTAAACTACTTAAACTTGCATTGCGGAAAAAAAAGCTCCAGCTTTACCATAAATCAAAACATTTAAAGATTTCACCGTTTTTATGGAGATGAGTATTGCATCTTTCATCACAACATCCTATTCAAAATAAGCCACAGTATCATTCATGAGACTAAGGTCATCAAGGATATGATGTTTAGAAAAATGTGCAGATACCTATGTAAATAAAGTGGAAAAATATGCTTCACTTCTACATGAGTTTATGTGGTATAGATTTCACCATACTTATTATGTAGCTATTTATGTAAATTTACCTGAAAGGTGAAAATGTGGACAGCAAAGTAGAGCGCGGTGAAATAAACTTCATCACTTAGCTTGCACAACTTATATAAAAAAAATAACTTACAACGGTGCTGTAAGCCGTTAAGGATACAGAAATCCAGTTTTCTTTTCATTATAAGACCGAATAATGCGAAGGATATTAAACGTTCGCGGTTCGTTACGTCCGCTATAGGCACTTAGAATCACACAGTCTATTTCCTTTCCAAAGGAATACATATATGACACGACACCAACTTTTATACTGCACTTAGTTTTAGTTCCTACATAAAGAAAAGTGCAATCTGTCTTGGAAAGGATTTTAGGAAAATTCTTAAAAAAAATGTAAAAGAATTCCTCAGATATTTTCCATACCTTAAAGGCTTTTGTTACATGTAAGAGGTTTTGTATCCGTATTACTTAGACTGAAAATAGGGGTTGTGAGGGCAAACTACATATTGGCATTGCAATTTCTTATCATGGTAAACCTTTGCGTTCCATTAAATTCGGGAAAGAAAGTACGGTTTGCAATTTCTTCAAAAAAAATCTTCTCTCATTAGCAAGAAGAACAAGTATGTAAGCCTTTAAAATTTAAAGAGATTTAAAATCGGAAAATTCATAATTCCATTAAAAATATGCGATCACTTTCACTTTTCATTCATTTCTTATGCTGTGGGTACTTGCGCTCATTCAATTAAGGGAAGATAGAGTAAAATTTCTTCAAACACATTCTGAACTACATTATTGAATTCTCAAGGTAGACATGTGATAAGTTGCTCAAAAACCACGTGCAGCTGAAGACTAATAATCGAGAAAAAAAATTGTTCTGGTAAAGAAAGTCTGAAGTACAAAATCCCACCATGTGCTCTTGAGTCGATGCAGGAACTGAAAACTCGGAGGAGCAAAAAATTTTCCTTCAATTAAGTTTCTTACCATAAAGTTTTCAAGAATTTGTTTATATATAGTACATTAAAGTGAAAGTACTTTTGTATGAGACCAGCAGAATATGAAATAGGTATAGTTCCGTATATGTATGTACATAACATTAGGTTAGGTCAAAGACACTCCAGTGCAGAAAACAGAGTGTAAAAAAACAATGCAGAACAGAGAAAAGATAGTGTAAAAAACCAATGCAGAGCAGAGCAGCAGATTTTCCTTTAGGCTACATGTATAGGAGCAAATTATTAGGCGTGTTTTTTTCTGCACTTTTACAGATCAGAGCAGGTTAGAAAATTTATATGCAAAGCAACAAAAACATTACAGTTTTTATGACGTTTTATAACCCTTTCCCATAGATAGAAGGATAGATTACAGAATTTAACGCGAAGTGAGCTCGCAGGGGCAGCTATCTCTGGAAAAAAGTTTTGAAAAAGTCATAAAGACAGCAATGTTGTTGTTGTTTTGCATATAAATTTCTAACCTGCTCTGATGCTCCAAAAAACACCTTAATGGAATGAGCTTAAAATTTTTGCTGAATAGAAACAATTAATTATTTTTGTTCAAATTGCTTCGATCGTTATACGATCAGGCGATAATAGATAAAAAAAACTCAAAAAGGAAAGCACATGTTAAATTGTGCATTCCATCGAGAGTAGAGTAGCCACACAACTGGAGACTGCACTGGTGTAGGTACCGGTTATAAACACTGGCTAAAGTATAGTACTGGTTTCGGCGAAACGAAAACCAATGAAAAGCTTCCTTCAAAGTAGAGGGAAATAAACAGTTCGCCAGTAGATGTCAGTGAAATAAAAGCGCGCGAAATTTGAAAGAAATTAAAATATTGGCTTCCAGCACACAAGACAATAAAATTTAACTCATACAAAATTCACAAACGAATTGAATTGACATTTGAAAACTTTAAATTGTCAAATATTTCGCTTGTCCTACAAGAGAACGCTTGGAATCAAAACTACAGTCATGTTTTCATGATTATACTCGTATAACGAATTAGAACTGAATGTATGAAAGCGATTTCATTTTTAATGTTTGTGCTAAAAACATGACAAGTTACTACCGCATAAGAGGTAGGTAGGTTTAA
The DNA here is from genome assembly GCA_949128065.1 of Beris chalybata. Taxonomy (NCBI): domain Eukaryota; kingdom Metazoa; phylum Arthropoda; class Insecta; order Diptera; family Stratiomyidae; genus Beris; species Beris chalybata. The sequence continues at coordinate 94,603,279 of OX421897.1, forward strand.
TTCGTAAGGTATGAAGTTCTAGAACGCATCGCAGGTTATTCTAAAGATTCTCACGTACTGGGGCAGTATCTGTCGCCAACACTGGGCCAGTATCGACCGCCAACATTGAACCTGTATCGGTCGCCAACACTGGGCCAGTATACGACAGCATCACTTGACCCAAGCTATCATTCAGCGGTCATCAAGCAATGGGCCAGTGCTGGTTGCCACTGCCGAGCCATCCTTGGCATGCTGGCTGCCATTATTGGCCCAGTACTGGGCCTATTGTACGACCTTATATGGGATGTTTGGTCAAATTTGCAAGGCTAAGTTCATTAACAGACAAACTCTTCCTAGTTCTTCGTACAAATGGTGAAATTTTGAAAATCTACTAGATGAGATGAGATGAGATTTCTAAATTGCGAGATTACATCAAAATCTCTCTCACCACACTATACCATATACTGTAACATATTTCAAATAAATTTTTTAAATTGCTTGCTCGAAATACAAGGCTTGGAATAAAATAAATAATATATAACTTCGGTAAGACTTTCGAGCTCTAGTTGTAAACTTTCAAATTCGACAAGGCTTCCGTAAAACTTGTGAGCGGAGGTTAAACTTTCAGAAGCACGCTTTGATAATAACCTACATATGGATTTATGGAAGTAAATAACAACAGTCTTATGTAGTTTTGTGGACTTTTAACTTCGATAAAGCTTCCGTAAGAGTTGCGAGCGGAGGTTTACAAGCGAGCTTCGCTCAACATGTCTAATACCAAGTGATTCGGCTTCAACCCTATTACAAAAATGTTTCAGATTTGCCTAGTGTGTAGCGTAGCGGACTAATGTGTGACGGGACCGTGTTTCGAATCCGAGAGTTTGCAAGGTCAATTCGCATTTTTCAAACAAAAAAATTTAATTTACAAGAAAAAAACTGTAAGAAAAGAAAAGTAAAAAAAATGGGAATATTCATTTTTGGTTCAAGCAAGGTTAACTTCCGCATAGAAGCAAAAACAGATTCTATAAGGTCTTATACAAACTGTTGGCGCTTGGCTGTTGCTGTTGAAACATAGGAAAATGTTTGCCATATTAGTTCCGTAAGATCTTATCGAAGCTTTATCGAGGTCCGAAAATAGCTTCGATATGGCCTTCTGGAAGTAAGTTTGCTAGTTGGGGTTAACCAAAAGTTGTAAGTAAAAGTAACAATGAGTTGCTGCCTCAGATATGATCTATGATATGAAATTTGACGAAAATTTGTCAAAAACAAATCGGTATCTCATTAGACGTGGGAGGTGCGTAGGAATACGTAGAAACATTTATGGAACTCCTTTACAACCACTTGGGGGTTAAGTAGTAAAAAATTGTTTGTAGGCGATCATATAAAAGTGAAAGGAAGTAAAAACTAATTTGGTATCTAATCAAACACAAGAAAATTGTCGAATACTTTGAAAAAATTCGGAAAATCGAAATTTTTTTTTTGCACTATAAAACTATTTTATTTCCAAGTTTCTCTGAAATGCTTTTGGGAAAATTTGATGTTTTAAATTTTTGAGAATATTGAATTCATTTGTCAAATAACGCCATTATTGTCTCAAATTTTCTGAAAAAGAGATTGATTTGAGTTTATATTTATAGCGACACTTACCTGCATGTGTTGATGTTATCGTCACGACTAGAATAATTAAAAGGGTTTGATTTGTTGCGGAACAGTAAGAGGACAGCCACCTTAGAAATCCAGAATTGCCCCGCATCTCGTACCTGTAATAAGAACAAAGCGGTGTTTGTGTATTATTATAATTACTTGAATAAAATGATTGAAAAACTATTACAACTTATAATATAAGAAGAAGATTTGCAAAATTTCACCCTTAATTCCCTTAGATACTCATCCTATCGTTCTTCCTGGTGGACGTTAATAGGCATCACGATTCACACATCAGATGCTAACTTAATTGGACATTTACGGTGGCGACTATCATCAAATTTCCGATATCGGTAGCCGATGAGGCCTTCAACTGCCCATTATGTCCATCATAGGCACGACTAAATTACCTATTAGCCTAGCGCTACGCAATTATTCGCCGATAACGCAATTTTGTATTTTGTCCGACACCGATAATCCCATTAAAGTCCGATATGATTGACACAAGGCATTTCAAGTTGAACAAGGCGAAGAAGAAAACATTCCGGTTATTTTATGAGTATGATATGTGGTCTTCTATAGATGAGTCACATATGGAAGATGAGTCTAATTCCTAAGAGATGACACAAGAAATACCACGAGCAGCCTCCTCTGATTGCACGGGCTGCATGTTTTTATAACACCTCTCAAAAAAACATTAAGTTGTTTATAAAAACGAGTTTCACATCATACCACAACAAAAACACACCAGGTATTTAATGGCTTTTATTTATTTTGGTTAAAAGAATGTTGTTTCTATCGGGCGGGGTGAACTTTAAATAATGCGAAGACCAAAAATATGATTTATCTCCAGTTTGAATTGTTAACACGATTTTTTTTTCTGTCATACCTTCGCTACTAATCCGGCGATAAAGCGTCTGATTAATGACTCGATGATATGACATTGAACACAAATCACTTTCCACCGTTCTTATCGAAATTTGTTTATAATGAAAATTTTTCGCTTCTGGATTGTTTGATAAATTGCAACAAGTTGGCGAATTTTTTTGGGCGATATCAAAGTTTTCAAGCAGGTGAAAGTCATACTTTGATGATGTTAAGGCTTGAAATTGATTTGACATTAGAAGGGGCTACCATATCAATTTGACATGCTAAAGTTAATAACATTTTTTTTTGGAAATATTGTTATTATTTTGCAGGTAATCGAAAGTGAAAGCTTATTTAGTTCGGTCGTTGGATGGAATTTTGAGCCCGGATTTGAATATTTTTGTTGGCGTTAGGCGCCGGCCGGTCGGATTAGTCAGCATCTATTTTATAACTTAATACCGTTGCTGAGAAGTTTTTTAATCCCTGTGATTTTGCTTTTTAGAACATACATGTATCAGCAGCATTTTTTTTTAGCTTGTTGCAAAATACAATACTGTGAGGAAATGGTACAATAGTTCTGTAGCAGAACTACAAGAAATAGGCAAAAAACTCATCTCCAGATCAATTAAGGCAACTTGGACGTAAACCACTTCATTGTTCACGTCTAAGTTGCCGTAATTGAACGCGAAAAATTGTGTTGAAAAACACTTTCTAGAGTATGAGATTCTCTCGTTTGTGTGACTGGTCAAAATTGAAAACGTTCTCCTCTGGAAGTAATTAGTTTACTGATTGACATACAAGTAGCTATTAACTCAAGAAGTAACAGAAAAAAACATACAAGTTAGGGAGCATAGAATTGAGGTCGGGCAAATTTCGAGATAAATCTGTCAACAAGATTGAAAAATATTGTCTGTTTATGCTTAATTTTGCTTACAAGACTCATGCAGGATATTTAGTAATAGTTTTGGACATTTTACACAAAGATTGGGTACCGTTTTTTTACGGTAGTAATCTTAACTTTGCTGACAAACACCATGCTGGATACTTAGTAATAATTTTGGACACTTTACAAAGATCGGTACGGTTCGGCTGCAAGCCAATCGTATGATGAAATACTGAACTCCGGATTATATTTTAGAGGAGTGCACAAACAATTATTACATGAGCTTTTGCTTACAGGTTGAAACTATTGTAGCCACTATACACTCGATTAGTGATTTTCATAAATTAAGGCGGTATTCTAGTCTAGAAGTCCGAAATGCGAGCTTTTTTTGAGAATTCATAAAAAAAAGCAATTGATATTTTTTGTATCCTTTTTTTTATGGCTTATTTATTCATATTTCAAGAGTACATAAAAAATAATAAAAAATAAAATATTAAAATTTCAGCAAGTTATACGTCGTTGAAGTAGAGGGGGAAAAAAAAAGTCGTGTCCCGGTCGTCATGATATCTACCATCCTGGTTATGGTTACCGGAAAAATAAAATTACGAATAATTTTTGAGCAGTATAAATGCCAGTATCGTATGAACCAGAAAAATTGAAAATAACATTTTTTTCGCAAAATGGTGGCTTATTATAAAATTGAGGTCGATTTTCGCACTAATTTTTTAACTATCCCGAATTTTTTAAAAATATTGAAAATTGATTCATACGATAGAAGAATATATAAAGAATATTCATGCCAAATTTCAAGTAAATCGGTCGATTAGAACTTGAGATATTATGTCAACCACATCGAAAAAAGTAGTTTCGAGATAAACGCGTTTAAAGTTTTACGTTAAGTTTCAGGCAGTGTAACTGATAGATGCGTACATATAACTTACATTTTCTTAATCAGCCATCCCAGCTCCATACATCGGGCCTTCTTCTACTTCATATTGCTGATTTTCAGCGTTTCTTTTTGCAAGACGAGCAGTTCTTCCTTCTTTTGAAGCATTTGAAGAACTGAAAACTCAAACTGAACGCACATGGAATAGAATGGATGCTACGTCACTAAAATGACTACAACTTTAAAAATAATTCGAATTTTGAAAAATCCTTTTCGGAAGATATTCTTGAACATCGAAACTATCGAAATATGGAAAAAAAAATTCGATTTTTTCAAATTTCTAGACTAGAATACTGCCTTACGGTAGGACATTTTACAGAATTTTTGTATGGCAGCTACATGAAGGACTTATGGAATATTTTTCATGTTAATAGTTTCAGTTGCAGCTATTATAAAATCAACTTATAAAAAATTTGAAAGTCGTAACTTAAGGGCTTATGCGGGTGGTCTTGACCAGAGGCGACTGGTCTATAGGTTCACTCGTGCAGTGAACACCCTAAACGTTAATGTTCTAAACTGAGCTTAAAAAACAAAAAGTTAATGCAAAAGTATTCATTTAAGACAACACTCACACAACAAAAATCCATCGCCCGATATTCGACATGACGCCTTTCAGACGATCGAATGCGCGGATATCTTTGGTGGCGGTGCGATTCAGATATCGCACACGAAAATTCTATCAAAATTGAATTTCAGTCCTGCGCGTGAAATTCGAATTTCCTAGGCACTTTGTAAAGAACGTCGGTGCAGTGCACCGTTGAACACGACGAATGAACGGGAGAGAGAGAGCTTTGGAGATTGCTTTTGTATTCTATTTTTTTTTCTTGCTTGATTGAATATTTGGCGATTTGACCCTTTACTTGATTGCGATGTCTTCTCTGAGTAAAATTCATGCCGTTGTAGTTTGTCACGATCACGATTTAAATACAATTTGTGTATATTTCGTAATTTATCTTGATTTTGTACGATTTGAGATAACTTTGCAGTGTGATTAGTGTCGAATAATTTTTTGTCGCTATTCGTGTACGAATTGTGTTTAGTTATTAATATGAATAATATAATTTTATCAACTCTTACTTCGATTTTTTGCCCGTTAATTTGTGTGTATGTATTGCAAAACTTTCAAAAGGCTAAGTATTCGTAGAAGTGTTAAAATGGAAGCGTTTTCTATGGGATATATCAAAAATCACAACAAGAATTTTTTAGATAGTTTGTATAAGTAAAATTATACACCCACCACTAAATTTTTTTTTCAATTTCTGAGTGAAGACCCACTTCTAAGTTGAACGAGCCACCACTGGCCTTGACACTTAAGAAAAAACATTTTTTTGAAAAAAAATGAGTAGAATTGTACATCATGTCAGGAATATTGTCTCAAAATTTCAAGTCGATCGGAGCAAAACTGTAGGAGTGAGAGAGATTTAAAGCGCCTTGTACATATTAAACATGTTTTTACCGGCAACCCGAACCCGGCCACCGAGCAATTCAGGTATGCCTACAAACAAGCGGAAGCTCAGACCCGAGATTCCAGAATTTGACTCAGACAGGAACTAAAGGATTAATAAGTCCTTGCAGCTACAGCAGAACCTTCACTTTATGGGCTTGGAATCGATGATTCCATGTATTTCATTTTCTCTGTTTTATTTTTCTTTAAAACTTTAAACGCGTTTTTCTCAAAACCACTTTTTTTGAAGCAAGAAGGTAGTCCAAATTTCTCAGATTCTAATATACTGATCGGCTTGAAATTTTGCACACTGCTTTTAGACATGATTGGCTTGTGCTTGAAAGAAGGATTTTTTTTACTTTCAATTACAACTCATTTTATAAGCCAAATATGGCCAAAATTTATGGAAAAAATGACATTTTTCGTAAAAAAACGCTACCAAACATTCAATTTTCAATTTTTAAAAAAAATCCTTCATTCAAGCACAAGCCGTATTCACATACTAATAGGAAAATTGGTTTTTTGATTTCCGATAAAAATTACTCGATTTACGGTGACTACCGTAAGGGCCCTTTTCTTGGCATGGTCAACTTCACGAGACTCTCAATGGCAGTTTTGTATTTTCGTTTGAAATTTTCACAGAATGTTGTTTAACTAGAGTACTTTTTTATACAATAAATTAAATCTGTACAATTCCTGTAGTATCTTTTAAAAAAATTCAAGAAAACATGCTTCTTTTTGGCCTTCTAGACCCGCATAAGCCCTTAAAGCGTTCTAAATTTATGGTTCAATATTCAACACGTGTTTTAAGGACTTTTGTATGACAGCTACCCAAAAAAATCAACGGATGGAAGAACGGAGCTAAAACCAATGACAGGCAGCTAAAAACTAAACTAAGGTTGATAATTAATGAACTCAGTCTTGGTTTTGATATAAAACTCCTGTAAAATTTTAAATCCCCGCTTTAACTCGTACTGGAGTTATAGTGGATTCTGTAACTTGCATACATTTTTGAAGGACTTTTCTAGGCTGCTACACGAAGGACTCGTTCGATTTGTATCATATTCGGAACTTTCGCTTCAAACATTGCAAACTTGAAGTATTAGTTGTAGTTGCAATAGTTGTGAATACGTGTTTTAAGGACTCTTGTATGGGGGTTATCCGAAGGAGTGGAAGGACACCGCCCATTAACGAACTTAGCCTTACTTTTTCCATTTTAAAGGTGGTGACGGACGGCAAACGGATTTGTGGTTTTTGGCCCAAAATAAACTCAAAAAATTATATAACATTTTTTCGTCCGAGGCTCGGTTCAACGCGTTACAAACTTTTCGGGCTGGATTAAACTTATAATATACACTATTTTTCATCTAGAGTATAAAAATGCCTGAGTTACAGGAGTTACAGGAAGTAAGCTAACTACACACTAAAAAATCTCGATGTTACTTTTACACCGGCAACTGGATAACTGCCAAATTTACCTCGTATCGGGGTTGATTAACACCGCTGTACTGGGGTTATGAAACATACTTATCCGAAAGGAGTAAAAGATCACCGATGGGTTCAAGTTTGAGTTTTCGTAGAAAAAAACCAATCAACGAAACTCCGAAACATCGAATGGTGTTCTTATAGTACCGATCGGTGTAAAAAAATGACGTGATAAGACACGTGGTCCTGTAAAACACCGATCGGGGTACTTAAACCTCGAACGATGTTACACATTTCAAATTGCATCATAATTAGTTCATTCGGTTTTTGATTTTGTATGAGCTCCATCATGCCGGTTCGAAAGTTAGTTAAAGTTCAATTTAACCAAACAACAAAATATGTAATGGTCGAAAAACAAGACAGTGACAATGTGGAAGTTATTGATTTGATTTGTTCGTGTAAGTGATAATTTTGAATTAAAGTAAAGTGATATAAATTAAAACCAAATAATAAAAATATAATAATTTAGGTGGTGAATATTTTGAGATTAACTCAAATAATTATATCATATCAGTAAGCGATGAAAGTGGTGCAGAAATTAATGACGATGCATTCAATTTTATTTTAAATTAAGCGCCTGGCGTCTTTGAAAAACTTTTCGTTATCAAACTGCTTCCGTTTGACGGTGTGTGTGTGAAATATAAAACGAGTCCTTTTTAATTAATATTTATTACTAATTATAAGATCGCCTTGTGTCAAAAAGTACGCAGACTATAGAATCAGATTTTGAAGAACCCGAGATTCTTAAACGATGCAACGCTTTCTACGGCGAATTGCCTCAAAAGAAACCTAGAATGCAGGACGAAACAGTTAAAAATGTAACTTTTTTACTCAAATTCACTTTAGATTTTATAGTTTCTTTAAGGACATCGAAAGCTACGTTATAAATCAAGCTAGAAATATTTATGAAGAGTATAAAGCTACTGGAAATATTAGTGATCGATCAAGAAAAATGCTTATTAACGTGATTGTAACTCGATTTACAGAAGTTTGTGGGTTTTATCCTACCAGAGAAGAAAAAATATTGTGGGCTAAGGCAACGGCAAATATTTTTCCAAATGTTTGTGAAGGCAAAATTTCAACACATTATGTAATTTCATTATCCCTAATGTGATGATATACGTATAGTTTACAATTGTTCATTTAAAATAGGAAATTTTCTACGATCCATTAAACAGAGGCGGGTATTTTGGTCATAGATTGAGAACAATAAATCGGATTGCTGGACATAATTCGCGATTATATTTAAACTCTCCAGCTACAACTACTTCACACGAGATAAATCATCGCGAAGACGACGTTTTGTGGTTAAAAAATGCTCTTCCATCGCAAAAAATTTGCTGTCGAGAGAACACCTCTCAAGACTTATAATTAGAGTTTCCTCTATTCCTCGATGTGCCAGGATTGGTAATTACAATAAGTCGATATATGAAACATAATTATATTTAAAAGCCATTATTTTTTCAGATTCAATACGATTTCACTTTGAAATATCCTGAAAAAAGTAGGACATTAATATCAAATGCACCACGTATATTGTAAGCCATATTAAATTTAGCAAGAGAAAGAAAGCTGCAGCTTTATCATGATGAAACTCTTACCGAAGATGGTAAGTTCTATAATTTCTACAATATATCTATATTATATATTTGTATTTATATATGTAAATAGATACCTATAAACAAACAAATATTTTAAGAATGGGATAAACCGACTACAGCATTTTTATATTTACAAAAGATATTTCCTAAAAACAACGAAAACTGTAATTATGAACTCATTAAATATCTTCAGGTATAAAAGAAATCGATAGTAACTGATTTGCCTTATTTTATTCTACTGAAGAAAATGTAATAAGAAGTTGTAAAAGCTGTATTAAAGAAACCTTTGAGTTGACGTATTTCAGAAAAACTACTTGTAAATATATAGTGCCAAGAAGTTTATATTTCTTATATCCATTAGTTATTAATTTTTATTTGTAAAGAGAATTTTTAATTTAATTATTTATTATTTTTGAAATAAAGAAGTGTATCAGGAAAAATATATAACTCTTTAAATAAATTCGCTGTCTTTATTCTTTTTTATTACTCCCCATTAGCAAAACTAAAATCTATACAAGTTATACAAGGGGCTCCAATAACAACTCCAAATGGATATAGTAAATTAATCTATTAGGTGTAATTAAACTTACTTCGAAAATATAAGTTTAACTCATCCGCTCGGTGCTACTATTATGATCTCTCCGAGTAGGCATCTATTTATCCGATCAAATTACATATAAATTACACCTAACGAATGCATAGAGAGAACCCCGTTCACTGGGGTAACATTGACATCAAACGAAGTAGGACTTCCTGAGACACCGATTCGGGGTTCTGATAGCACCGTATTTTTAAGTGTGTAGGTTCACATTTATGAACTTTGCCTTTGTAAACCTTAGTTTAGTTTTTAGCTGCCTGTTATTGGTTTTAGCTCCGTTCTTCCTAATAGGGCCAAATCAAGACGTTAAAGGTGATACATAGGTAATTGATCCTGCGTCCAAAAGCCAGCCTGAAGTACAACCTCCTACGATTTTTTTAAAGCCCTAAATGCAAATAAAGTTCTTTTTCACATTAATCCCATTACATTACATTGCATTACCAACGTCAAATATGAAGTAGAAATTCCTATTTGACGTTGGTAATGCACATTTTACTTTCTTCTGTAAATACAGTACGAGATTCATTCATCTCATCACTACCGAAATTGATTTTCTTACTTTTACCAGATAATGTCAGCAGCAATTAGCTTTATTAAGTATTTACCTAGGCTTACATTAAAAGTTGGCAATTTTCACATAAAATGTCCATACACTGCACTGATGTTGTATGCACGTGTAAATACTTTGTTGAGTTCAGACTTTCGTCAAGTACTGCAGTAATTAGCTTTATAGTAATTAAGTCGAGCTATGGCAAACAGAGTTTTGCTTTTACTCAGTAGTAAATACCTATAAAATCTCTAAATATGTATATAATTATTTATCTAAAACTTGAATAGTAGTTCAATTTAAAAGCGACTACCAGAAATGCGTAATTGAATCAAAGCACAAGGAAATACTTAGAGTGAGTCAGCCCATTGACACTTTACCCAAATAGGTTCAGCTTAATGATCTTCTTTCCTTTTCAATCTTCAATCCGTCGCTGACGGGGTATTCCCAAGTCATTAAGGTAAGCATTCACCTTTAATTTAAAAAAAGACAAGGTTATTCTTCTGAAATAAACAATTATAAACCTATTTCCATTCTAAACTCGTTGTTTCTTATTTTTGAGAAAGTTTCACATAGAGTTTAGCACGGGCTTGTTCGTCGACCTCTTTGCACACAATTTGTATTATAACTGAGGATGTTGATAGTGCATTTCAACTTGTTGTTATTTACAAAGATTTTTGAATTGAAACAATCATTTCAGCGCTAACGAAAATAACCGAATATGATTTTGTTGTAAAAGCCATTGAATCATATTTTCTGGAGACTGCTTGGTGTTGGTGTTAACAGTTTTGAGTCTTTATTTCTGTTGCATTCCACAAGAATTTATCTTGGGCCTTTTTTTATTTCAAGTTTACATTAATGAACTAATTATTGCTCCCTGTACGCACGATTTGTATTGTTAAGTCTCCCTAATGTGAGGGTCGCATTAGATTTTCATCTTTTTACAAAAAGCTAACCTGCAATAAGTTATACAGAGTTGCCCAAAAATATTCACCCAATATTATTTTGAAATATCTTTGAAATTACCTCCGAGAATCCACTTTTTCTCTCCTCTCTTCTTCCGAGATCTGCTTAAGATCTAACTCTTTTAATTGATTGTAGTTTTTAAGTTAGTTTAATGTATAAGTTAGGCTAGTTTCATAAGAAGGTTTTTTTTAACCCTTTTCCTTCAAATTTAAATTGTACTTTGAATTCATTTGCATGTTGGTAGCTACATAAATATAATCTCTTTAACTTGGCTGTAGAGACGACTGACTGATCTCCATTATTTTAAGTATAGCATAAGCTTATTTCATTATACTAAGGGTAGCACAATAAAGAATTATTATTATTAAAATTAATCGACATATGAAGCGGTACGCAGCAAATCTCGCTCCTTCCATTTTCCAAAAAAAAAAATCATTTATGATTTTCTCTCGATAGGTGCCAGATTATGACACCGGAAAACTACAAGCATTTAATTTTTATCAGGTTTGACGCAAAAAAATAGAGTCTATAAAATTTTCTTCAATCATAAAGGATTGTGAGAAAATTCTACTGATCCTGTATTTTTTAGGTCGAACCGGACAGCGAATGTTTTTCATTTCAAACAATTTTTTTATGTTCTTCTTAGCGCAAGTATTATGGAATTTCCACAAAGTTTTCCACGATATATGTATCTGGATGTCAGCAAGTTCTTTTGGAATTCTGTCTGATAATTCCATGAAATTCTTATTGTTTTTCGTCATGGAATGATCTTTCAATTTTCCAAATGAAATCCATCGGAAACTTCTGTCTCATGTTCAGGGACGTCATTGGTATTTACATACATTAAATATAACATATGTATATATATGTATATAAAAATATATATACATTCATAACATCTTACCCCTCTTAGAAAAAGCTGAAATGACGACCCTGCTCATGTTCCCTATGTCAGAAATAGCTCGGAACTTTCCGCGTACATCAGAACATTCGGCTTTATTGGTCTGTTGGGTAATCACAAATATTCTATTTCACAGCTTCCAGAGTATGGTGCTTATTTTCACGTGACTGCAAAAACCCTCAAAAAAAGAAGTCTAAAGCGGTCAAATCGTCAAAACGAGACATTAGGCGATCCGGAAACCGCCTCCTTCAAAATGTTTATTGTCGCGCGAACTATGTGTCCAGTTGCACCGTCTTGTTGGAACCACCTGTTCTATAGTCCCAATTCATCAATTTGCGGCAATAAAAACTCGTTGATCATGGTTCTATAGCTGTGTTTTTATTCCCGGTTAACCATAAAGCTCGAAAAATTGCACGGCAAAACAACAACAGTGCGGTTACCGTAACCGCACTGTTGTTGTTTTGCCGTGCAATTTGTTCGAGCTTTATGGTTAACCGGGAATAAAAAACACAGCTTATATCACTCACCAGTAACCGCGTTACCCCCATAGTCCTCGAAAAAATGAGACCCGATGACACCTCCTGAAAATCGTGCGCTTGTTGGTTGAAGTTCAGGAGAGCGTTAGCGTAGTTTCTTCCTTCTGGCCCCTCTTTTCTCACCTGTTGTTCCAGTCTCCGAGGCGAACGGCTAAAGCTCCGATCACAATGCATCCGTTCCGTCAGGATCCAATCCGTTCCGTTATGTCAAAATATCAGTGCTGCCCACAATGCTCCGTTCCGTTATGTCAGTGGATTGTTTACGAATACGTGTAGCACTTTCTTCATTTTACGATGTCGGAGTTTTTAGAAATGCTAGAATTGTTTTTTCATATGTACTTGTTGTTCCGCTTCAAGAAACTCCTCGTCGTCCATTTTTCCAATATTTTGTTCGTTACTTTACTATCTTTTCAACTGTCACTTCCGAAAAGTGAGGTTATGTGATCCGTAAAATCTCATCCGTTCCGTTACGACCATTGTGTGCATTTACATGGCCAGCCCATAAGGTCTACTTTGACAGCTGAACGTGACAGAATGGAACGGATGCATTGCGCTTAAATGCCTTAAGCCCGAAACACAATGCACACGTTCCGTTCCGTTCCGTCACGAAAAGTGAGGCTATGTGATCCGTAAAAGTTGAATTTAGGTGAACTCGTCCGGTCCGTTCCGTTACGACCATTGCGTGCATTTACATGGCCAGCCCATAAGGTCTACTTTGACAGCTGAACGTGACGGAACGGAACGTGAGCATTGTGTTTCAGGCTTTAAGGTACATAACAAGTCGCACATACTACATACCTATACTAGATTGAATGTATCTGGTTTCTGGTATACTGCATTTTCAAACTACTTTTTCATATCTGAATTCAGCAGTTCTCATTAAACTTGTAGTCATAAATTCATAAGGACTGCTGAGTATGTGGTACGTGGGCTTGTGTTTGCAGTAGGTTAATACATAATATTAATCTAAAATTTAATTAGCAAATTGCAATTTTGCTCATTCACAATTTTACAGAAAATAAATAAATAATGGCAGCCTTCGTTGCCTAAAAACGAACACATTGGCATTTTCATGGCAATCGGCAGCTACTTAATTTAATCTTAGACTAATTGCCTTAGCCCTACAATCAATTAATCATTAACAACAAAAGCTAAGGCCGATAATGCGATGTCGGGTGAGCTATCGTCTGACTCTGAAATTCCAGTAGCGTTAATCGCTTCAAACAGCCGGCTGATTCAGAAGCTAAAGTTCGTGACTCAGAGGCCCCACTCTACAGTAAGCACTACGTTACCTGGTCTAATATTACCTGTCTGGTAATTTCACACAACTTTTTTTTGCGTCACACATCGATACAAAACGTGAGCCGACAATTTGAAAAGCTTAAAGATATTAACGCCTAACTATGCCTCCTCACCCCTCTTACATGGTCAAGCCGCTGATGTAGAACAATACAAAAAAGTAAAATTTCGTATATATTGTAACATGCGAGTTACTTTAACTGCTTTGTGACAAAGTGCAAAGAGAAATGTTCACGCCGCGTAATTTTCATGAATGGAAACAAGCGAAATTATTGAATAAAATTGAAAGCAAAAGCGGCAAATTGGAATTTTCGCCCTCAAAGAAAAGATCCCAAAAGCACCTTTACGAACAAGCCAAATGTCGGCATGTCGTAATAATAAAATGCAAATGCAAGCAAGCCTAGGCGCGAGTTTACGACCTCAACTGCTTATCTCTTAAGACATTAAATTACCACCTTAACTAAACTTACCTTGTCTTACCTTACCTTCGAGCGCACGGGTATCGGTGTGATGGACTGACTGTCTTGATAAGTTGGAGACCGTGCAGCCCGACTATTTGCACGTCTCAGCGAAATTTCGAAATTTTGACTCTTTTTTTTTCCTCAATGTTCCTATGTGAGGCGGTCTTTTAAGGTGGACACCGCGAAAATTTTAAGTGGACCTAAGCTTACCTTACACGTGCCTTATTCGAGTACTCGTATAATCTTTGGTATCTTAGGGGCTTTGTGAGGGTTTTATTTCGGCGAGAAAATACTGTCTTAGACGATAATTGAAAGATCTGCGGAAGAAGTGTCTCGGTTTTTGGCTGCGGTCTGAACTATGTATGTGAGTGATCAATTGCGGTATTAGAGGTGCTGCGTTTCGCGATATTGTAGGCGATCTGGCCAGACTTTTAGCGGTGATCGTTTGAGTGATCACGTACTCGCTCAAGTGAATTTTTGATCTTGACATCATTCTAATAAACTGGTAGTGCAATATTTTGGTCTTTGAGTTCCGATCTTACTTTTTATTTTAATTTTGTGAGGATCGTCGGAGTAGGTCATCGGGTTATTAGGATCTTGAACTTTACTTTCGTTCTCTCTGCAATATGTTGTTGTTTTTTTGACAAGAGGGAAATGAAGTCGAGGAAATGAAACGAGGTTGCTCACAATTAGTTTGCTTAATGAGAATCAAGACTAAAAATAAATATATAATAAATAAATTCCAAAAGTGCTATTCTCTAGAAGAAATACTTATAGTCGGAGAGCTCGCGACAAAAAATCGCAACAGTTTTGAGAAAGCTAATATTTTAGTATTTGGTTACATTTAGGGTGTATGTGAATATACTAGAGTCAGCAGGTCTGACGTCGGGACACCTGGCTTTGGTGACCTGTCAAAGATGTCAAAAAAATCGAAAAATTTAACAGTTTTAAGAAAGCTGAAAATTTGCCAAGACGTAGTTTTTACAATGAAAAACTGAAAAACAATGGTCAGACACCCTAACAGTAGGACCCACCCAGTCATATAAATAAGTAAAACTTCAATGAATCAGCGCATTGAAACATAAAGAAAATGTACATATATAGTACCTACGAGTATTTTATACCCATCCATGCAAATTGTTGTTCACGCGTAATCGTTTTTCGCGACACCTTTGCGGGGGTGCTAACTGAGTGGGTCCTACTATAGGGGTGTCTGACTATGGTTTTTCAGTTGTTCATTGTAAAAACTATGTCTTGGTAAA
Organism: Beris chalybata; assembly: GCA_949128065.1. NCBI lineage: Eukaryota > Metazoa > Arthropoda > Insecta > Diptera > Stratiomyidae > Beris > Beris chalybata. Next base: position 94,618,698 of record OX421897.1, read on the forward strand.
TTTTCAGCTTTCTTAAAACTCTTGCATGATTATTGCGCGCATACACAGTAAAAAATATGAGATGTCTTATTACATATTACATATTACATTGTGGTGGTGTGTCCATTTTTGATTTCACCACCATGCGGATAATAGGTTTTTTGACACCAATTAGGGTCAAAAATGCCTCACAATACACCAACCTAGTGGTGTTAATTTCGTAGTTTCCCTCTGGGTTAACATTTTTTCTCTCTCACCGCAAAAATACACCAAACAAAATTTTATTTGGAAAATCGCGAAAAAACCCCCATTGGATAAGTTTCGGGAAAATATTTATCACCGATTAAATAATAATGATTAAATAATTCCTTTTTAGGTGTAAATAAACACCGATCGGATAAATAATATATTAAGATCACCCATCGGATGACGCGCTGTCAGTGAATAGGTTTTTCTTGTTGTCGATCGAACCTAGTTTGATTAGTGGTGGTGATATATGTGTGCGGTGATAAATTGTGATTAATTAGGTATTTCAATTCAAAATTACCGCTTTAAGTAATTTATATGCTGAGTCAATTAAAAATATTAAAAACAAGCGCACATACGAACGAATTTTTAGTAATGAAGATGCTTATATTATAATACCGAAAGTAATTTTCGTTCCTTAGATGCACAATTGTTAACTTTAATTTACGAAACGAATTAAAAAAATTATAAATACGAAATTGAATAAAAATTGATTTATAAAAAAAAAACATTGTTTTTCACTTAAATTAAATTTATACGAATATAGTAGCTATGGGCGAGTAATATCACCCCGAAAAAGCATTTTTTGCATGTTTAAAAAATACCCCAAAACGAATAATTTTTTGCATAAAAATGCTCCAATCGACGTTTAATATTATAACCTAAAATAAACAAAATCATCCGAATCAACATCGGCCGGGTGTTTCTGTAAAACCTTCAACGAACGAAAAATACACCGCTTGTGTCCGTTTTACACCGTTACTGGGAAATTATAAATTATCCTAAGAAATTTTTTTTTATCACCACTTTTTAGGTGTCAAATAACTCCGAAAAAGGATGGACTCCATCGAACACCGGGTGGTGTTTTTTTTCCTATGGACTTTTGGTACAGTGTAGTAACAGAAATCGCACGTACGCGATTTAACACCTTTGCGGGGGGCTGACTGGGTGGGCCCCACTGTTTGGTTGTCTGACCATTATTTTTCAGTTTTTCATTGTAAAAACTAAGTCTTGGAAAATTTTCAGCTTTCTTAAAACTGTTAAATTTTTCGATATTTTTGACATCTTTGAGGGGGGGGGGGCTGACTGGGTGCGTCCCACTGTTGGAGTGTCTGACCATTGTTTTTCAGTTTTTCATTGTAAAAACTACGTCTTGGCAAATTTTCAGCTTTCTCAAAACTGTTAAATTTTTCGATTTTTTTGACATCTTTGACAGGTCACCAAAGCCAGGTGTCCCGACGTCAGACCTGCTGACTCAAGTATATTCACATAGACCCTAAATGTAACCAAATACTAAAAAATTAGCTTTCTCAAAACTGTTGCGATTTTTTGTCGCGAGCTCTTGGACTATTACCTCTCAGGTAAGGTCAGTTTTGCGAACAGAACGTTAATTATTAAGAGCATCAGATATGAGCCGATTCGGTGAAAAGTCTTTTACTTAATATAATACGTCCGTAAAGTTGTAAGCCGCTATAGCCTAAAAACGCAACTGTCACATCAAAGAAAATAGTCAATTTTGAAAACAAAAATTTTGAAATGCAAGCCCTTGGAAATTGATAAACGAAAAATTTTGAAATGGGTTTTCAGGGGATTATATAAAAAGTCTGTGGAAGTGATAAGCGATCTAATATCTCAACAATCCTAAGAAATACGTAGAAGCTTTGAAATGCATACAACCCCATTACACGTCTTTGGATTGAATTTCTACAAATACTTAAATTTTACTTTTTCGCAAACCTTAGGAAGTACAAAAAGAACCTGGGGGAACATTTCCAACCTTCTTAAACCCACTTGAGGGTTGAATATACGAAAATCCTAAAAGGAGTTAATAGATAAATGTGAATACACCACGAGAAAGTAAATACCGTCATAAGCCGTTCTATAGTACGGAAAAACACCCCCACCCTCGTAACAAACTACCCCCATAAAAAAAATTTATTTTCATAGGTATGTGCCATAACTGTTAGCCCTATCTAAATATCAACATTTCATCTTTTTATCATTATAGATTCTCGATATATAAAACTCAGAACTTTTTCCTTTTCCGCATCCTCCTCACCTTCAAAATTTATTGTCCAGGCTGAGGTGTATAATGTAACATCTACTAGGGATATTAGCATTTTCACGGACAGCCAAGCGGAAATAAAATCCTTGGAATCGACCTCGACAACATCAAAGGTCGCCGTAGAATGTAGATCATCTCTTAAGGGGTCTGGCCACCTTGGCTGCTTGGGAAATGGGTTTTTTTTTCTAAATTCATAAACTCTGAAGTTTAAATGATTTTTATTTAATTTTTTTTACAAAATTTTTTTTACAAAATTTAGACTATACTTTAAGGAATCTCTGATATTTTTTTTATTCGAAAATATTAAAAAATGGCGGCGCTGTATATATTTCCCCGGAGGCCCTCCGCACGAAAGGGGGGAGGGGATGTGCCGTCATCGATTACTCTGTTCATATGCATCAGAAAAGAAAAAAGAAAAAATGGGCTTGTTCGTGGGTAGTGTAGCTAGAATGTAGCTTAGGATTTTTAAGATTGCTACATTAGTTTTTTTTTTATTGACGTTTTTCTTAGGAAAAAATGCCTTTTTTTTTTCTTCGGCTCACCAAAATTTCAAAAAAAATCGAAAAAAAAATCGCTACGCTACATTTTATCTACATTACCTACAAACAAACCCGTTTTTTCTTTTTTCTTTTCTGATGCATATTAATTGAGAAAACGATGACGGCACATTCCCCTCCCTCGTGCGGAGGACCTCCTGGGAAATATATACAGCGCCGCCATTTTTTAATATTTTCGAATAAAAAAAATGTCAGAGATTCATTAAAGTATAGTCTAAATTGAGTCAAAAAAATTAAATAAAAATCATTTAAACTTCAGAGTTTATGAATTTAGAAAAAAAGCCCATTTTCCAAGCAGCCAAGGTGGTCAGACCCCTTAAGGAGATGGCCGAACAGTTCAATATTCGGGAAGACCCACTCCAACAGCAAGCAGAGGATAGACCTAAAGAAAGCCTCGTTCCACTACATGAAGTCAATTAGCGCGAACTACGGTTCACTCATTCACTAAAAATGTAAGTGAATCTTACTCACGAACAAGCTGCATTTGGACGTCCTTATTGAATTTTTACCATAATTTTATCGATGTTCATAAAATTAGATACCTATTTTTTATTTTATTTAAAATTGGCGATTTTGGGCTACTCGGCGTTTAAGAATTGGCTACTCCCTCTCTTGAAAACCTGGCAACCCTGATAACAGTCGGTGTCCTAACCGGACACTGTCTTATAGATCGACATGCTGAAAAGCTCGGACTCTTCTCAAACGTCTTCTGTCGAAGCTGCCAGGATGAGTAGGAGGAAGAGACAGTCCTTCACTTTCTCTGTACTTGTCCAGCTCTATCAGCCAGAAGGAAAGCTAATCTCGGAGCTTACTTCTTCAACTGTCTTGGTGATCTTGCCACAATGTAGGTCGCGAGAATCCAACGCTTCATTACAAGCTCTAAATGGTTTGACGAGTAGGACATTCGATGATCCTGTGGTCTCACAACGGACCTTTTAGTTCTAAGTGTGTCCGTGATCTCACGGACAGCCACGCGTACCTACCTACCTAGAGGTTTATTAGGCCTACTTCTGATAACAATTCTAAGCCTCTATTTGTTATGTTATGAGACGTGAATTTTCAGAAATATCTTATCCCCTCCACTTTCATGCTCAAGTGCCCCCTTCAAAAAATTTACTTTCAACAGACTTTATTTGTCAACCGAATTTTATTTGTCTAGTGCATTGGTTCGTGAGATATTGTAATCTAAAATTTTTCATCCTCCATCCCCGTACTTCACTATTTCTGATCTATGCTCCTAGTATATCTAAGGATATTGCTTAAGTTTTAACTTCGTGACATTCACCATTTACGAGATATGGATTTTAGAATGTTTCAATCTCTGCTTATTTGCGTATCAGACGCATTATTTTTCCTCCCACTCCTTCGCACCTTGACCCATATCGGTAATTTTTTTTGCAAATGTTTTAAATACTATTGAAGCTCTTTATAAATTCCAAGTTTCAGCTTCCTAGCACAAGCTGAGATCTTGAAACCAAAATGCCAAAAATTAATAAAATAGATTTGAAAAATTCCAATGAAAATTCGTGAAAGGTTTTTTTTAAGATTCTTGTCGAGTAGATCTCATTAAAGGTCAAAAGAAGCCTTAACTATCCGTCACAGTCAATCGATGTCATCGCCAAAATAACATCACTAAATCACGTTGCGCATAGCGTACAAATCAGACGAGAAGGTAATTGCGAAGGTCTGAACTCAAGTGCTACACTCGATTACAAAACTGATGTCCATTCCATCCACCATAGTAATGATTTTTTTTTTTCCGCTCGAACGACACTATCTTGGCCAATAAAACAAAAATGCATTGCACTGCGAAAATAATTGCGAATAGCGTACGGACTTTGGTCACATACGACTGGAAAAGTGTTAACGATAAGCCTTCGGCTAACCGGTAATTAACGCTATTTACTATCCGCACAATTCCCAATCTCATTCTACTAGTCGAAGAGTTAATTACCCACAAAGAGGATTTTCATTAGTCCGTTGTTCGACTGAGTCTTGAGTGTAACGAGTGGCTATTTTTGTGCAACATTTGTTATGACCTTGACAGACATCTTGACTACCGTTGCGCTTACCTGAGTCTAAGGTGAACAGAGAAGTTTCATAAAACGTTCGTCCTAGAAAGCAACGCTAGCGTGTGGCTAATAGGTTCGTCCGATTTGTGATGCAAAGGATATCCTCACAGCACACACCTTTGCTATTAGCGAGGGGTGTGATTCAGGCTCTTAATTACTTCATCATACACCTGTGTGTAGGAATAGTATAGTATGTTCCACTTAATACGGCATAACCTTAACTTCTTCTTAGGGATGTAGCACAAGGGGAGACTACCCTGGGTCTTTGCCAAGTATTTCTTTTCCGTTTTTTACGGTTTGTTGGCTTTTGTTAAAAGCGCGATCTTCCGAGGCGTTACTGAAACCTTTCAAAGCCCCAAGGAATTCAATAACAGTAAGCAATTTGGGTGTACTTAAAATGCCTGCGGAGGAATTCCTATTGTTCTGCTATGATGTGAGCTGGATAATGGCGCAAATGCATCGCTCCAATTTCATTTTCGTCTCGAAAAGCAACTACAAAGTATCCATCAGTACGTATTTGGCTTAAAAGCCAGTCTTCCTAGTTTCAGGCACACAAAAGGATTCCTAGCAAGTCATAAGGTATTTCAAAAAGATTTTCACATACATAGGTGCACTAAACGGTTCTTACGATAATCGTATTTAATCGTTCGACAGTATTATCCTTTGTTGCAGCAAATAGAACGAAAGGGACTTAGATTGAATTCTGCTTATAGTGGGTGCTAAGAAGTTTGATTAGCTAACGATGAGTCAAAACTACAGTTTTAACAAACATGATTTAGCAAGTACCTAATGTACAATATTTTCGGAAACATTATCAAACAAATTATAACACACACAGCTAGATATCTGCCGGGATTTTAAGTACAATAATGTCAATTAATAAAAATGAAAATCAATAATTATTTCTGTTGCAGTTGAAAGTACAAAATCACCAATTATTATTACACTTGGCAATGCTTGGCTCCAATTCATTGTCTGGATGTAGTTCAGTGGTACTAAGGTCTTGAAAACATTGCTTCTGCGATTTCGTGGTTTTAATTCCCATTCAACGCATACATATATCGAACCAACCAATGTAACATTTCGTTTTTGGCCGGCACCATAGGCGCGCCGTGAGGGGGGGCAGAAGGGGCCGGGACTCCCCAGATCCCTGCTTGGACCCTCCCAGAGAAATAATTCTGGCCCCTTCCAGAAAAATAACCGCAAACACTTTATTTGTCAATTGGCGCTGTATTGCGCTTACAACATTAAAATAATTTGCAAATCACAGTTGTATACATTGTAGCAAAATCGTCAAGTATTTATAAAAATAAAAATCAAATTAAAAATCTTTAATAATAAAATCAATAACTTAAAATAAATTTTACTCGTTACTAAGCAAGCTCCATCATTATGTTTGTACATACGCCACATGTCCATAATATCAATGGATTTAGTTTTCATCTGATGAAACTTATATGGCCGCAAATTTTTTCATGCATCAAGATTAGATGTGAGTGGAAAAGAAGGGTTGGAGTGGGATAGACTTTTGAATAGCAGAACTTTTCTAAGAATCATAGCATTTTTTTAATGTCTGTCTAATGGAGCTCTTTGTGAAACTTACCATTTAACTTAAGACATTTGAAATCATTCCTATACAACTGAATATGATCTTTTTGAATGGGGATTAAATATTTTTTAATGTCAGTAAAAGGACTGGAAAATATAGGATACCTACATATGTACTTCTCTCACAATTTACACAACTTGAAGAGTGTAGTGGGTTTTCTAAACTTTGATCGATAGTTTCGATTGCATTCCTACTGAAGGAAATGCAAACGAATACCGACGAGGATTATTACAAGAAAGAATTAAAACGCTTTTCAATTTCAGAAGAATTTTTGAAATATACGAGACTATCTTCAGTTGTTTTCCAAATTTAAGAAAAGCTTATTAAATTCAAAACAATGGTTCGTTGTACCTGATAAAATTTTTTTCAAATTAAAAGATTCACTTGTTTTAGCAAAACTAATTTATGTAGGTACATATGTAGCTTTCCGGATAAAATACTGTTTATTTTTAATCTTGTGTTCTGATAAAGAACAAATGAAACGCTATCGAAGAAAACGTTATTTTCGGTAATTCAATCAGTGGGCCGGTACTGACTGGCTTTGAACATGAATATGGATGAGAAAATATAAACGATCACGAAGCTGTTAAGTGAGAATTGCATAAATAATAGAAAAGAAGCTAGGAATTTAAAAATTAAATTTTTTTTTAATCGAAATTGAAAAAAAATTTCTTATGAATACAAAAAAATCTTCTACATAGCCATCAAAGTCTTCAAATCTTGGTAACGCTAAAAATCTGCCATTTGAAGAAAAATCTTTAAATCTAGTATCACTGCTACTACTCAAGATATATTCTCGAATCTCTCAATCATGAACATTGAATCCAATTTTATGGACTCTCTTTTGGTTGCTTCTCGAAACTAAAAGACAATGAGTTCCCTAAATTGCGTGAAGACATTGAAGACAGGATTTTTGAATGGCAGCAACTCGAAGAAGGACGACTCATAGAAACTTTTACAAATTCTTTCCTCCATCTGTTGCTATTTGAAAAACAATGTATAAAACATCTGAAAGTCGTAGACTAAGACTAATCATTCGTTATACGAACACCTAATCTGTAAACACAAAAAGGACGGACTTGTACGAAAATCATGTGTGCCTTTCAAAAGAAGTCGTATGTTCTGAGTCATTCGGGCCCTGGCCCCTGCCAGATTGCCGGGACCCAAAAATGTGTTATATGTAGATCATGCTCGCCGACTTTAACTGTTTTCCTGACTTTAGAATTGCAAATTTTAGAGCACTGTATTTTGTTTACCATTGAAGTAGTTAGTATGAAGTTAAAGTTACTGCTTCAAAACACTACCACACAAAAGTCCTTAAGAAATTAGTACTTATCTTCGATAAGCATCTATTTCTAATTCTCTGACTGCAACTTATTTTTTTTCTATAATTTTTAACCTATTTAAAGATCTTGTTTTGACAAAAACACATACAGAAAGTCAATTCGAATACAGAAATCACTTGCAAATTTATTTTCTATTCAATTTGATATTTAGAGAGACTCTAGACTTGGTGCACCTGCATAGACAATGCTTAGGATATCAATTAGCTTTAATCCAGCTCTGGTGTTTTCTTTAGGTTGAACTTTTTCATATTTAAGTATTTGACATTTGTGTAAATACGACTCGTCGTTGGAACTAATTTCAGTTTTGCACAGGAGGAAGATAATTTTTTTCATTGCATATAAATGCATGAGGGACGGTACTAAGATACTCCTTGCACGCGTGCACAAACTCGTCAAGTAATAGGTACATACATTTTTAAACTTCCTTCTTGAGAAAATTAAATGGTTTGACAAATGCTTCTTTATACCTACTCAACAATTACAACGTTGAGAATAACTCAATAATAATTCAACAACCAATTAAAAATAATAACACAAATAACTAATTACAGCTAGTAGTGGTAATAGTACATACAATAGTAGTAGTAAGAACAAATTTGTTAGGAACTATTGTTTCTATTCTGAATATTACCGAATTAGGACCAATATTTTCCACCTACGAGTTCAATTAATTTACCGCAATTCATATATGTTCTACTGGTGCTTAATTGATTTTGATTATCGAAATTACTTTCATCTTATTAATCACTTAAAATTATGTTTTCTATAAAATATGAAACCTTTTAATCGTGATAATGATTTCTGAATTCATATAAAATTTATTTACAATTTATAGAGGAGAGCGTCATATATAATAATGTTATAAATAAATTTCATGGTAGAAAATTGTAATGAATTTGTTTGATCGCCTGAACGATAAAATGTTGTTACATTTCGATAAAATGTTGTTACATACGTAAAATTTTACGACTAAATATATCCGAAATTCGGTACTATAACTTATTACGTTATTATTGAATTAAGGGTTATTGTGGATGATGGAAGGATACTTTGAGGGATTCAGATACGAATTTTAATAATGACTTAACAAATACCAATTACTCGCATATTGATGCACAGGTAGGCTAGCTAATCGTGGAGTTGAACGATGTTTCGGATGGATGAGGGGTTTTATCTAGCTTAGGATTGAACGACACGATGTCCAGCTTTCTGGTATTAATATGTAACTGTATACAACGCTAAAACGCAGTAAAAGCATTATTCACTATCGCTTTCATAAAATAACACTATCACGTTTTGTCTAATATTGAATGGTGGCCCAGACAAAGAATATAAAAAGTGTTTTATTCAAAATCGTAGAAATGACCTCCCTTTTAGCTTAAGGCCAACATACACTATCATTCTTGCATGAATATTTGAATTTTTCTCGAAAATCTCTCGTGTATGGGGCTGCATGATGGCATGAACTCTAGCATTACTTCAAATATTCATGCAAGAATGACATGAAAAATGATAGTGTATGTTGCCCTTTAAGACGGCAGAATAGCATACCAGTAAAAATGCACACGTCTCATCATTCGGAATTTGTCTTGTGCCGCGATCAGATATTTTAACGCAAGAAGGCTTGGAAAAGGCCATTCAGGAAGTTTTGAATGGGAGAATGGGATACAAACTAGCCTCAGTCCTTTATAGTTCCGCAAATGACTCTAGAATCTAGAGTGGGAAAAGAAAGAGCTAATTACAGTAACCAGACCCGTTTTCTGAATCTGCCATGGAAAATGCTGTTTCACTCCCGGGAATAGCTTCAAATACAGGTCATGCTGTGGCAACCAAAAATTTAGGTGGCTGGAATCTTAAGTTCAAATTCTGCTGATGCAATCAAAACAACAGTTTCAAAAAATTTAAAATCTGCAGTTACATCGAATATCATATCATATCATACAGTACCCCGAATTGTACAGTAGCTTGTGCCGTTTTGTCCAACCATGCGTATAAAACAGGAATTTCGACGTGGTACAGAAACTACAATTTTTTTACTTTTAGTGTGATTCATATACAAATAAGAGTACGGGAAAAATAAGAAGAAAGAAGTCAATAAGAACTTAACAATACTATGAAAACAATGTGTTACACCGATTCCAAGATATTTCACCGTAAAGATTAAGGACCCCGTTTTGTACAAATTTCCCCTACAAACTGTCAAATCACATACAAAATCTACTATCAGTTTTCGCGCGAACAGAAAACTCTTATGGGACATTTTCTTTCGCTTCTCGCTAGTAGATACTAGGCTTATAATAATAATGATCAATGGCACACCAGCCTTGAAGTAATGCTAGAGTTACTTTATTACGAGACCAACGGAACACTAGGAGGTTAAGTGGTCAGCCACACGCTCGTCCGTAATTATTACCCCGATCTTAACTCAGGTACTCATTTACAGCTGAGTGAACTAGTAGTCCGGCACACAAGCCCATTCTCGAAAATTACTTGTCGCCAAGCGGATTCGAACCTGGTAGGTATAAGGTGCACCGAAGGCAAGTTCTCTAGCCACTAAGCCACCCAGACTAAAACTAAGGTACTAGGCTTAAGAGACTGATAACTTAATAGGTATTTATTCGACTAATTTTCTGATCGAGGAACAATCGATTAACCGATCAGATTGTCCTTTGATATGTGAGTTGAAAAAATATGAGAAGCTGAACTAAAACGATATATTATATTATTAAAAAATCGCGATCAATATAAAACGATCAATATAAAAGTCCAGAATGAAAAATTCGAGAATGAAATGCAAATATGAAGGCACTTGTAGTTTTCGACTAATTTTGATTTGCTAAAACTGCACAATCGCATCAAATAGCTTCGGCCTGACTCTCACACTTATTATGCGATTCACAACCAGAGTTCAAATTATGCAAAGCCGTTGAACATTTTTTGTCATCTTTTCATCGCATCGAGGCAGAGCAGAAAACTAATCCGAACATAATTTTGAATTACATAATCCGCATATAATCCACCCGAATAAAACGAGGCATTGTCCCGGCGCATTTTTACCGATTGCGCATTCACCAAATGTTAGCATACCTGAAAAGTTTGCACGTATTTCGGAAGTTTTTAAGCAATTTTTTTTTTGTGATTACCTTTTTGTAAGGTAGGTACACGACGAAAGTGAACTTGGTCCGAACGAAAAAGTTTGATCCACATTATTAGGCATAATTTGGATTTCCTCGTGGCCGATGTCTTCAATACGTCTCTCGGCTTCATTATCATGCGTTCGATGACACTTTCCATTCAGACTTACTTTGGACAGGTGATACTGTACGTATCCAGGTACAATACAATTTCACCGGTATATAGTCTTATGCCATACTATTGGAATCTAGCTTCTTATATTCTACAGACTGTTGGTCACATACCTACTTGACTATGAAATGAGTTACGAGCTTAATACTAGTGAGTATTGAGTATGCCATCTTCGGTCAAGTATCGGAAGTTGAACGCCATTGAGTTCGATTATAAATGCTTGTCTACTTCTTTGAAATTGAAAACGATTAAGACGAAGAAGAAGACAGAAAAAAACACGAATTCCACGAGAGTGCAATTAAAAGTTTGAACACCTTTTTAGTATGCTTCCATTGTACGGTTCATGAAGTTTTTATTTTTTGAAAAGTAATCTTGTTTCTTGGAAACTGGCGATTTCAATGAACTGACTCATAATGGGTCAGTGATCCTACATACTCGTATATTGCACATTTCGTAAATCCGAAGATCTTAAGTTGTTCCGATTTTTAACCGATCTTCCGGAAAGTCGTACTTCAATGAAGATGGCTCAAGATGTCTTCTATCTATAGCTCTTACAGACATTTAAAAAAAAAAATTTTTTTTCAAATGTTTATTGCCCTTGTCTCTCAGATGTGTCGTGCTGGTGTATTATACTTACTTTATTATTTTCTTTAATAATACAGTATTATCTGAGAGTTAAAAAAGAATGCTATGCTGAAGTTTTATTTATACTTTAGTGTTTTAGTATAGGGAAATTTGTTAAAGCAACATCTGTGGAATTTATTGTGAATTGTTCAGTAGTGAATATTAAATCACCAGGAACGTTCAATCAGTGTTCCATTCGAGAAACGATCCGTGTTATCGCATGGCTCCTGTATGCTGTATGGTTATCTCACGCGGCCGCGACGTGAACTGGTCACCGAGATCATACGATTTAACGTCCTTAGATTTCTACCTTTGGGATATCTTGAATCGCAGGTCTATGCATATAAACCGCATACAATTGATGACCTTTATGTCAACATAACGAACACCATGCAGCCAATTCTGATTTATGCCATCAAATATACCTATGTACTTACATTTAAAAGTTGAGCGTTCTTATAAAAAGACACCGAAAAACCCACCAAAAAATGTCCGTTTACGCCTTACGCAGACACGTTTGAATACTGCTAGTTTGAAAACTTGTTGAGATATCTAGTTCACAATTCTCTGATGGGATTGAACCTACAGTGGAAAGTTGATTGGCGGATGTGAATAAGGGGCGTGAGAGACCGTTTAGGACAAGAAGCTTTGGTTTCTTTATCTCAGGAACCGCTGGAGTAAGCTGCAGTGTTACACTAATGGGACACGTGGGAGTGGAGACATTTTGCCCGTTAGTAAAGTTAGCCTCACGAATTTGTCCTAAAATCCAGATTTCTAATTTTATTGGATTAATGGACAACAAACAGATTTCGGGTTCTTGACTACAAATTATCAAAAAATAATACATAACTTCGGTTCTTTGGTTCATTACAAACTTTTGGGCTGGATTGAACTTACACTCTCACATTTCATCTTTCTAGAGTATGAAATGAAGGGGATCGGTTTTTATACTCAAGATGAAATCATATAGAGTATTATAAGTTTGATCCAGCCGAAAAATATGTAACGCATAGAACCAAGCCTCGGACGAAAAAAGTTATGTTTTTTTTTTTTTTATTTGTGGCCAAAAATCTCAAATCCGCTTGACGTCCGTCCGTCTGTCTGTCCGTTAGCACGATAACTCAAGAACGCCTTGACTTACATAGGATCTTGAAATTTTGAATCTAGGTGTTTGGTTGAATTTATAAGGCTAAATTCGTTATTGGGAAAAAATCGTCCCATTGCTTCGGGTAGCTGCCATACAAAATGCCCTTAAAACACGTGTTCAAGAATAGTGGCCAATAATTTCAAGTAGCAATCTCATGGGATTCCTTAATGCAGGACATACAACATAAACACACGTAATACTACTTCATCTCCAACTAAAATATAAATCGGAGTTCTGTATCATCTAGAGTATTTTACGATTGGCTTGCAGCTGAGTCTATGAATAGACTGAGTAGACCCCTTGAATTGACATTATTTTCAGTGGTGCGGATGTTAGGAGAGAGGTGGGGAAGCGTTAAAGACCGAAAATTTTGGATTCTAGATATTAGCAACCGCGAATGAGGAGGCTGAAATTTGGAATTTCTATAGAACTTTGATAGTGGACTCATTTGCAAAAAAATTGCCGATATGGGTGAAAGGGTGTGAGAGGGGGGGGGGGGGAAGTAATGCGTCCGAAACGCAAAAAAGCCGAGATCGATACATCCTAAAATCAACATCTCCTAAACAGTTAATGCCACAAAATTGAAACGTCATGAGTATCTGTAGGTACACTAGGAGAATAGATCGGTATCAAACTTTTGAGTGGGACAGTGACGTACGGGAGTGGGGGTGAAAATGTGTAGCTTACGATATCTCACGAAACAATTGCACTAGAAACATAAAATTTGTGAGTAATGGTTGACAAATGGAATCTGCTGAAAGTAATTTTTTTTAAGTTGGCGGTGGAACATGAAAGTGGAGGGGATAAGAATTTTTCTAAAAATGCACGTCTCATAACTCAAGAACAGTGTAAGATAAATTCTTAAAATTTTTACCAAACGTAGGGCTAGTAATTTTGAGGCTGTGGGAAAAGGAAAAGATTCTGATTTTTTTATCTCGAGAACCCATAAATACATAAAGCTACGACTTAGTATATAGATAGAGCTATAGTAGAGGCATGTTGGAAAAATATAATTTTTAATAGGGGCAGTATGGCACGGAGGTGGGGGGTATTTTCTCTAACTATAGAACGGCTTATGCTAGTAAGTTGAAACTTGGTGTGTATATGCAAATCATCTAGAGAAAGAATTCTAATGAAAATTTAAATACCCATTGGCGTTCGGGAGGGGAAAAAATGATTTGTAAAAATTGAAAGCATATATTTTCACGATTTTCGTAATATCTACTAGGTCTTCCAAAAGATTTAATTCATTTTTATTCCATGGATTCTTCATATGAATACATAGAAAGCGTTTTCAAGATTTTTTTAAATTCGACCCCGATTTGATTTCGCTTTTCTTAAAATAAGCGCCTAGAAACTGTTTTCCACATAATTCATCAACCACTAAGGGCCGTTATTACGACCTTCAGTTAAAATTTAACCAGAACTTTGACTATAAGTTTTTTATGAGCATTTGTCAGTTAAAGTTTCAGTTAGAACGTTACTGACGATCGTAGGAACGGGCCTAAGAGAGTGTAAAGTAGTTGTATAAATTCGATATTTCGACATACCAGGTATACAAGTATGAAACCGGAATTTTTTTATGAAAAATAGACGTTTATTCTACAAAAGTGTTACAACATATTTAATTCGAAGTATTGCCCATCGCTAGCTATACATTTTGCCCATCTCTCTGACAATTTATGTATGCCACGCCAAAAAAAAATTGTTCTTTTGAGGCAAACCAGTCATCGAGCCATTTTTGAACATTTTCGTACGACGTGAAGCGCTGCTCACTAAGTGCGTGTCCCATCGATGCAAACAAGTGAAAATCAGGAGGAGCCAAGTCTGGTGAGTAAGCCGCATGCGGAAGTATTTCCCACTGACAAGCCTTAATCGTTTCCTTCACCGGTCTTGCCGTGTGTGATGGTGCATTATCATGCAGCAAAATCACTTTGTGTTGCCTCTTTCCATATTCTGGCCGTTTTTCAAGCAAAGCTTGCTGCAGATCGATCATTTGTTGTCGGTAGCGTTCTGTATTAACGTTTTCGCCAGGTTTCAGCAGCTCGTAATAGATCACGCCCTATTCGGTGGTTTTCCACGTTCCTTGTTTCCGATGTCGAAATCACCACTTTTAAATTTTTTGAACCACTCAAAGCACTGTGATTTCCCAAGTGCATGATCCCCGTAAGCTTCAACAAGCATTCGATGCGATTCTGCAGCCGTTTTTTTTTAAATGGTAACAGAAAATCAATGCTGTCCGCATATCGTCGTTCCCAGGCACAAAAGTTGACATGTTCAACGCTCGTCAAAACTACACTGTTGTATGAAACCGGTATTGCTGGCTATTTTATATCTTTATCAGATGTCCAAACAACAAAATGGCGTCCATGGTTCGGTTTGATAATTACTACTTTGACAGCTAGAGCCATCTATCAGTGAATTCCGGTTTCATACTTGTATACATGGTAGATATATCATTGGTTTCTCATTAGACCAATGAATTCGCTTCAACTTCTAAGGATTTTAAATAAAAACATCAATTTAAGGATTTTTCGAGTGCTTGTGTAAGTCCTAACGAATTCCGAGTTTTAGATCTAATGACATATATTATAATATCGTTAATACTAGCAGTGGATCACTCAATACTAAGCATATACGAGATAAGCGAACTGGTATATGGGTACATATCTAGTATTGAACCTGTGTCATGGTACACAAATTTCGATAATTGTACCTAGTATACTACACATTTTACTGCTAGTAGTGCCATTTCCCAATTGTGTGGCGAGTATCGCAACTAAATGTCGTTGCTTGCTTATATCAAATACTGTGAAATCATACCATACGTGCAGTGTGTCATATGCAGCTAGTCTCAATACTATAATTTCCATACCATGGTTTGCATATTAGCTGTGTATCCATGGTATTACGTTCAATCAGTTTTAGTTTTTTTTTAAGAAATCATTGCGTACGTTTTTACGAATTCGACACATCCCTATGATCCTTATATATAGGCATATGTACATACGTCCTCAATTTTTTTGTTGAAATTGAAAAAATAAATAGAAAACCATTCTTCAACTTTATTATTTTTCTGACCAGTAGCGGCACGATCAAAAACATAAGAATTCCCTTTCTGTTTATAATTCTAGCAAACAACCATAACAATATAAATCATATTTACAGCTCACTTAATCAGAAGTAATCTTATCTCAATAAAAAAACTATTATGTCTTTCCCGATTCATCGTAATTTGCATCAAATCTGAGATTACATAAGAATCTTTCTGTAAAGAGTGAGAATAATTACACCTAAGACATGAGCACAGTATTTATTTCAAGAAAAATATGCAGTCTTATCTGAGATAGGATCGGATTTAAAGGAAGACTGCGATATTATAATGCCCACGATCGTCGGAAGTTAATTAATCAATTGGTCGTTATCGGACAATATATTGATGCTGTGAATGATAATTGGTACTGACGGCTGTCTAATAAATTTTTTTCAATTAGTGGTTTGTCGTTAAATAACAAGAAATTTAACTCCAAAAAAAGTTTTTTTTTCCTAAGTAAAAAATGTTAATTACAACGGTGGTGTAGCTACGTATGTATTTCAATACAATGTAGTACATTGCCACCACCTTTAAAAATTACTTTCAATATGATAGGTGAAAATTAAATCGGTGCGGATTCTTTTGGACTAGGACGCCATGCTTATGGTTCCGCTAATCTTTATAATTTTTTGGGTAGAAGTCCGAAACGGGTTTTATGCTGATATGTGGTGAACATTACTATGCGACTGATTATCTAAGAAATAACATTCCTCCATAGTCCATAGTCTCCTGGTACTCGCACAGTATAAAAAATCTGCCAACAGTCTGGGCGCAACTTTATTATTTTTCCGGCAGAAGTTCAGAACGCGTTCGATTCGGGGATGCGGTGTATGTTACTATGTGACTGAAAACCTAACAAAAAGTTCGGGAAGCGGTTAGAAAAGGGTGTAACATATGAATTATATAATTGGGTCATATTCCGAGATGCGGTCTAGAGGTTGAAAAAACAAAACTTAAAAATAGGTGATTATTAAACAAACCTGGGGAAGTAAAAAGATATTCGATATCTGATCAGACCTAAGAAACATGGTGGAATTCATGAAAAAGTATACAACCAGTTTACACCCTCTTAGGGGTCGAATTTCAAAAAATCTTGAAAACACTTTATATGTATTCATATCAAGAATCCGTAGAATAAAAATGAATTCAATATTTCGAAAGACCTAGTAGATATGACGAAAATCGTGAAAACATATGCATTTTATATTAACTGATATTTTTTTTAACCCCCCCTTCTGAACGCCGATGAATATTCGATTTTTTTTATCAGAATTACTTTTCTAGTTAATTTACATATACCTACCGAGTTTCAACTTCTTAGCATAAGCCGTTCTAAAGTTAGGAAAAACACCCCCCCACCCTCGTACCATGCTACCCCTAAAAAAAATATCTATTTTTCCACCATGCCACTACTATAACTCTATCTAAATACCAAGTTTCAGCTTCCTATCATTATAAATTCTTAAGATATAAGCATCGGAACTTTTTCTTTCTCACCCTTCTCCACCCTCACTTTCTACACCAACACCCCCCAACCTTTTTTTCCCTACTAGGGTTCTATTAGGCCTACTTCTGGTAAAAATTTGAAGCATCCATCTTACACTGTTATTGAGATATGAAACGTGTTATTTTTGAAAAATTCTTATCCCCTCCACCTTCGTACTCCCCGCCTCCTTCAAAGATTTTACTTTGAGCAATCTTTATTTATCAAGCTTTATATCCAAACCGAATTTTGTTTTTCTGATGCTACTGGTTTGGGAGATATCGTAACGTTCAGTATTACAACCCCCACCCCCGTACGCCACTACCCCCACCCACAAATTTTGTTTCAATCTACTCTCCTAGTATAACTACAGATATTTGTTAAGTTTTAATTGCTTGCTATTAACGGTTTAGGAGATATAGATTTTAGAATGTGTCTTTTTGCGTTTCGGACGCATTGCTTCCCCCTCCACTCCCACACCCCTTCACCCATATCATCAATTTTTTTGCAAATGGGTCCACTATCAAAGCTTTATAGAAATTCTAAGTTTCAGTCTCCTAACATGAGTGGTTGCTGAGATTTAGAAACCAAAATTTTTCGTCTAAAACGTTTCCCCCACCTTCCCCCTCACACCCCCACCCTTGAAAGTAATGTCAATTCAAGGGGTCTACCCAGTCTATTCCTAGAAAAAATTTTAATTTAATAGCTCCACTGGCTTGAGAGCTACGAGCCTTGAAAGGATTTTGGCGGTCGACGTACGGTGTACGGCGGACAGACCGAGTGAACATTTTTATTGCTTTTCCGTGTCTACTAGTCATGAAATGTACACAAAAAAATTTTGAGGGCAGCAAATTTTTTTTTTTTGAAAATCAATAACAATACTGTATTATTACTAATAAAGTAAAATTTGAACTTAATATCTCAATGCGCCTTCACTGAAAAGAGCTGAGAACTTAATATTGATGTGTCCCAGATATTTGTTGACTTTAAATAGGCGCGTACCTTACAAAATCATTACGGATTTTGAAGTCCCACCGAAACTGGTTCGGCTTACAAAAATGACAATGACCGATTTTACTGTATTATTTATAACGCGCAAAAAGCAATACAAATTTTCACTCCGTCTGTACGCCGTACTCCGTACGCCGTACTCCGTACGCCGTACCCCGTACCCCGTACGCCGTACGTCGACCGCCCCAAAATCTTTGAAGGCTCGTAGCTCTCAAACCAGTGGAGCTAATAAATTAAAAATTTTTCTAAGAATAGACTTGGTGGACCCCTTGAATTGACATTATTTTCAGGGGAGGAGGTGTAAGGGGGAAGGCGGGGTAAGCGTTTTAGACGAAAAATTTAGGTTTCTAGAACTCAGGAACCGCTTGTGTTAGGAGGCTGAAACTTAGAATTTCTATAGAGCTTTGATAATGGACCCATTTGCAAAAAAAAAACAGATATGGGTGAAGGGGTGTGGGAGTGGAGGGGGAAGCAATGCGTCCGAAACGCAAAAATGCCGAGATCGACAAATTCTAAAATCCATATCTCCTAAACCATTAATAGCAAGCAATTAAAACTTAATAAATATCTGTAGTTATACTAGCAGAGTAGATTGAAGCAAAACTTTTGGGTAGGGGTTGTGGCGTACGGGGGTGGAGGGTGAAAAACTTTAGATGTAGATATCTCACAAACCAATGGTACCAGAAAAACAAAATTTGGTTTGAGTATAAAGCTTGATAAATAAAGATTGCTCAAAGTAAAATATTTGAAGACGGTGGAGGAGCACGGAAGTGGGAGAGATTAGAATTTTTCAAAAATAACACGATTCATATCTTAATAACAGATGGATGTTTCAAATTTTTACCAGAAGTAGGCCTAATAAAACCCTAGTAGGGAAAAAAAGTTTGGGGGTGTGGGTGTCGAGGGTGAGGGTGGAGAAGGGTGAGAAAGAAAAAGTTCCGATGCTTATATCTTAAGAATTTATAATGATAGGAAGCTGAAACTTGGTATTTAGATAGAGTTATAGTAGTGGCATGGTGGAAAAATAGATATTTTTTTAGGGGTAGCATGGTACGAGGGTGGGGGGTGTTTTTCCTAACTTTAGAACGGCTTATGCTAAGAAGTTGAAACTCGGTAGGTATATGTAAATTAACTAGAAAAGTAATTCTGATAAAAAAAATCGAATATTCATCGGCGTTCAGAAGGGGGGGTTAAAAAAAATATCAGTTAATATAAAATGCATATGTTTTCACGATTTTCGTCATATCTACTAGGTCTTTCGAAATATTGAATTCATTTTTATTCTACGGATTCTTGATATGAATACATATAAAGTGTTTTCAAGATTTTTTGAAATTCGACCCCTAAGAGGGTGTAAACTGGTTGTATACTTTTTCATGAATTCCACCATGTTTCTTAGGTCTGATCAGATATCGAATATCTTTTTACTTCCCCAGGTTTGTTTAATAATCACCTATTTTTAAGTTTTGTTTTTTCAACCTCTAGACCGCATCTCGGAATATGACCCAATTATTTAATTCATATGTTACACCCTTTTCTAACCGCTTCCCGAACTTTTTGTTAGGTTTTCAGTCACATAGTAACATACACCGCATCCCCGAATCGAACGCGTTCTGAACTTCTGCCGGAAAAATAATACAGTTGCGCCCAGACTGTTGGCAGATTTTTTTGTCACAAGACAGAGAAGAAAATGATCTACCAGCTTTAGAGCTGACTAGGGCCTTATAGGAATTGTTCTCGTGGCACCTATGCTCTTCAATTTGATACTCGAATATGTTGTTTGGAAACTGCCCGTTGACACCAAGGGAACATGCTTCAAATTAGAGATGGGCAAAGTTCCTTTTAGTGAGTGAGTCGGAGTTAACTCACTTACTAAAAACAACTAGGTCAGTGAACTAGTTCCAGTTCACTTCATTGCTCCGTAAATGTGGTGAGCAAAAAAATGAAACGGCATCGGTGCCACGTGGCGAATGGAACTGTATTTCACCAAAAGAAGTGAGTTAGTTCACTGACTTCAATGAACTGCTCTTTTGGAGCAGTTCACTCGTGAACGACCCATCTCTACTTCAAATCCACACAACTGGTAGCATATGCCGACGACATAAATATACTTGAAAGATCTATTGAGAGTGCCAAAGAAATATTTGTAAGTCTTGACTCTTTAGCAAGGGACTTAGACTAGCAGGTATTAACAAAAAGAAACAGGACACAAACTAGGAAAAACATTAGTTTTTGATTAATGTTTTCACAGTACATTTCGAATTGAAAATACAAGGTTTTCCGGTAAATACTGTTAAATTTATTTTGTGTCACGGTTCGGACTCGACTGTTTGATAAAGGATTCTGTTGAGTCCGATTGCAAAATCAAGCTATATATAACAATCCAGTCTCGGCTTAGTTCTGGTTTTGCTTACCATTTTTCAATAAGATTCACCCCAGGTAACTATTGAATCAATAATAGCGAACTCTAGTTTTCTATCAGCTTGACCTATAAATATGAAATTTTATAACCGTTCTACAAATTAATGTACACTCTAAACTAGTTTTCTCTTTCCAGAAAAGGTTCATAACCTGCAAAATCTTTGATAGTAAATAGCAAATTATCGTACTAATGCATTTTAATTTATTTTTCGTTAAGTTTTTTTGTAGCACAATCTTCCTTCCGCAATAAGACGTGGTTTGATTACGATGCGGAAAAAATGTATCAAGTGCAGCTTGCATACTTAGCTGCCTAACTTAGCTACCTAACTTAGCTAGTTTTCAGTCTATACATTATAATTTCTTAGTTAGTGCATAAGCGCATTAGATGCGGCAGTAAAGAAGCATACAAGTTAACTTAGATCGCGTAGATAATTTTAATGCGGTAACTTTTTTTATAGTTAGATACGCAAATTTAAATCGTAAGTGGCTATTTTTATTTCGAATATAAAGTGGCGATTTTTTCTCTGTGATAAATTTAACTCGTCTGTATAATCTTGGAGTACAACTGATCGCATAAAGTGCGTTTATTGGATAGTAGCTCGATTTTAAATTCAATGCACAGATATAACCTCTATTGCGAAAAGAGTAGACGCACTACTCGTAGAAGAAATTGCTTCAATAAAGTTGAGTACCGCGATATAGTCGCAGACTATTTTAAGATAGCTTTAATGCATTTGTACATAAATAATTTATCAAATGGAGCATCAGATTTGGACGGAAGGAAAAAATGTTTGCAGAGATTCTTTTTAATTACTTACGAGCTTAACTTTTTCCCCAACGAAAATTTACTTTACTTCTGCTATGACAAGTTGTAAATATTAATGCCGACTTGGTAAGTTAATTTCATTATGTACTGAGTATTGTGAAACTGAATTTGATCCGGTCACATGAATTTATGATGATGTGGGTACGAAATAATTAAAAGACGAGTTAGTTGTGCAGAAAATGGCACGGTGCAAAAAACTTTTGAAGTTGAATTACGTCAAAAAGAGGTGAGGCAATTGCAGCTTATATTCTGCATGTTATTGGCCATAGAAAAGAGGCTTGTGTAGTTCGTGAACGAACTAAGTAGTTCGGAAGAGCGTTGCCATAAGTGAAATGAACGAACTAGTTCGCAGTGAATTCCGGTCCTAGTTTGTTTGTAGGAAGTAGTTCGTCATCACAGTTGCATACACCATGTATCATTTCACTCTCTCGAACTGGTAACTAACAGAGGAACTAGTTCCTTCGCGAGGGAGAGAATCTTTTTTTAGGTCATTACATTTCCCTACACCATTTATCATTTCTTTCACGCGAACTGCGAACTACAAGAACGAACTAGTTCGCGGGGGCTCGGGAACTAGTTCATTCGCGATCACTAAGGTGAACTACAATGTGCAAGCCTTTTATTAAAAATAAAAAACCCAACCGGCGTTACTTTATCGATGTGGCATGTGGCACCTTCTCACTTCTTGAATTCTCGAAGTTGTTTTTGGATGATTAACCAACCTCTCTGTCACATGAATTGACATCCGCAGAGGTTTTATTCTAGCTTCCTAAGAACTTTCAACGGTCCACTGCGGTACCAGATATCACGCCTTACCTTATTCCGTTTTAATAGTAAGGTATTGCGTTCTAAAAATATAAAATTTGATTGCCGTAGTTTATTAGATACTTTGTCTGGTGTGTTTTCTTATCTCGGAAACGGATTATCCTAAACTCTTGGTGTACAAATATAGGCCAAGCAGATTAGCTCCAAAAAATGGTGTGCCTGGAAATAATTGGTGGAGTTCTGGAAACTTTTTTAATCATTTACTTGACCTTTAATATGAGTAGTTTGAGTTTTGCCCCGATTTCCCAGTGGAGCGTATGTCGTGACGTTCGAAAAACCTCGAAATTTTCGGACTATTTTACTTTTTTCACGAATAGCTCCTAAACTAAGCGTTTTATCAAAAACTGTGTTATGTTCAAAAGTGTTCAGCATTAAATTCTGCTTTTAAAAAGTATTATGATATTATATTTTGATCAAGTAGTTTCATAAAAACGATACGTCGAAATATGGCAAATTTTTACACTTATTGAAAAAACATATTTTGTTACTATAAAACGTAAAATATCTATGAAACTACGAACTTAAGAACGAAATGTCTGGGAAATTGGAGCAAAACTCAAACTTCTTATATTAAAGGTCTAAATAAATGATTAAAAAAGTTTCCAGAACTCCACCAATTATTTCCAGGCAAAAGTTTAATTTGCTTGGCCTAATATATGTAGATCTACTAAAAAAGTAAACTTAAGTGGGAAAAAAAAGAAAGTATGTTCTCAAGTTCAGGGGTAGAAAAATATTTTAAGTACAAAAGTGGTGAATAAAATCTGCCAACAATCTGGGCGTAACTTTATTATTTTTCCGGTAGAAGTTAGGAACGCGTTCAATTCTGAAATGCGGTGGAGGCTACTATGTGACTGAAAACCTATCAAAAAGAACAAGATCGTGGAAGTGAAAATCTGATTGGATCTGAGAGATATGGAATAATTTATGAAAAAGTACACAATCACTTTACACCCCCTTAGGGGTCAATTATGGAGAATTCATGGAATAAAATTAAATTCAATATTTGGGACGAGGTAGTAGATATGTCGAAAATCGTGGGAAAATATGCATTCTATTTTCACAGATATTTTTTTTGCCCCCCTTCTGAACGCCAATAGATATTGGTTTTTTTTTTTATTCAAAATTATTTTTCTAGTTGATTTAGATATACACACCGAGTTTCAACATTGTAGCTTAAGCCGTTCTAAATATAGGAAAAACACCCCTCACTTGTACCACACTACCCTTAGGGGTCGAATTTCAAAAAACCTTGAAAACGCTTTCTAGGTATTCATACGAAGAATCCGTAGAATAAAAATAAATTCAATATTTGGGACGAGCTAGTATATATAACGAAAGTCGTGAAAATATATTCATTCTATTTTCACAGATAATTTTTTTTGCCCCCCTTCTGAACGCCAATACATATTTGAATTTTTTTTTAATCAAAATTGTTTTTCTAGTTGATTTACATATAAACACCGAGTTTCAACATTGTAGCTTAAGCCGTTCTATATATAGGAAAAACACCCCCCACTTGTACCACACTACCCTTAGGTGTCGAAATTCAAAAAACCTTGAAAACGCTTTCTAGGTATTCATACGAAGAATCCGTAGAATAAAAATGAATTCAATATTTGGAAAGACCTAGTAGATATGACGAAAATCGGGAAAATATATGCATTTTATATTTAATATATTTACAAATAATTTTTTTTGCCCCCCTTTCTGAACGCCAATGAATATTCAAATTTTTTTTTATCACAATTACTTTTCTAGTTGATTTACATATACACACCGAGTTTCAACTTTCTAGCATGAACCGTTTAATAGTTAGGAAAAACACCCCCTACCCCCGTAGCATACTACCCCTAAAAAAAAATTTATTTTTTCAACATTTCGCTACTATAGCTCTATCTAAATACCAAGTTTAAGGCTTATATCATTACAGGTTCTCAAGATATAAGCATCGGAACTTTTTCCTTTTCACCCTCCCCCTCTACACCCTTAACCCCAAATTTCCCTACTAGAGCTTAGTTAGCGCTACTTCTGGTAAAAATTCTAAGCATCTATCTTACACTGTTCTTGAGATATGAAATGTGTTTGATTTGAAAAATTCTCATCCCCTCCACTTCCATGCTCCACCTTCCACTTAAAAAATTTTACTTTGATCAATCTTTATTTGTCGACCTTTATACCCAAACCGAATATTAATTTTCTAGAGCAATTGGTTCATGAGATATCGTAATCTAAAGTTTTTCACCCCCCACCCCCATACACAACTTCCCCACCCAAAATTTTTCTTCATTCTGTTCTCCTAGTATAACTACAAATATTTCTTAAGTTTGAATAGTGTGCCATTAACGGTTTAGGAGATATGGATTTTAGAATGTATCTAACTCGCCTTTTTTGGGTTTCGAACGTATTACATTTCCCCCCACTCCCACACCCCTTGATCAATATTGACAATTTTTCTGCAAATGGGTCTACTATCAGAGCTCTATAGAAATTCCAAGTTTCAGCTTCCTATCATTAGGGGTTACTGAGATCTAGAAACCAAAATTTTCGGTCTAAAACACTTCCCCCTCCCTCCCCCTCACACCCCCACCCTTAAAAATTTGGTCACTTCAAGGAGCCTACCCTGTCTATTCGTTAAAAAAATTTCAATTTAATATCTCAAATCGTTTGGCAGCTACGAGCCTCCAAACGATCTTGCGTACGGCGTACGGCGGACAGACGGACTGAAAATTTTTATTGCTTTTTTCGCGTATACTAGTTATGAAACGTGAAAATAAAAATTTTGAGGGTAACAAATTTTTTTTTTTAAAAAATCAATCACAATACTTAATTATTAAAATAATAAAGTAATATGTATTTTCACGAATTCCATCATATCTCCCAACTAGCAAAAAAACTTCGGATTTTGATTTTGTGGAGGCTATAACTTTGATGAGGCTTCGATAATATTGTCGAGCACAAGTTGTGGACTATTAACTTCGATAAACTATTGCTTCGGTAATAACCTCTATAAGGCCTTAAGAAGAAGTAGAAGTAAATACCAACAGTCTTATGGAGGTTTGTGGAATTTTAGCTTAGCTCTACATGTCTAATTGGAAACATCAAGTGGTCTTCAAGCTTTAACCCTATTACGAGGATGTTTCAGATTGGATTAGTGTGTAGCGTAGCAGACTAATGTGTTGCGCGATCGTGGTTCCGAGAGTGTGCAAAGTGTAAGTATAATCAATTCGCATTTCCAACAAAAAATAATAATTGACACAATTGACACACCTTATGGAAGTTCACATTGCTTCCACATGGATGCAGTGCTTCCATACGAAAACAAGAACAGATTCGATAAGGATAAGCGGATTGGTGTGATCAGATGACGCATTGGTAAACCTCAAAGCACTTTATTTGAGGAATTCCCGAATAATTGGAAGATTCACTTGTAGCTTGCGTGTTTCCGACGTACGGCGCAGTCATAGCGACTCTGAGGCATCGGTTCTGCTTCACCTGTAAACGTGAAATGGGCCGCATATGGGCACCATACCCGAGAAGACCGGCATTGTAATTGTCATGAAGTGAAGCAGCTTACTCCGATGAGAAAGTTTACTTCACCTGTTCTTCACCGGATAAATGGAGTTTGACTTATCCCAAAACGATTGTTATTATTATTTAAGATTATAATTTGACCCTGAGGTACTTGACGACAAGCGTCCACGAGATTTCATCCCTAAATGGTAGATACATGTGATTGAGGTCGTTTAGACCGTTTCGCAAAGAGTATGACATTTTTTTGCTGTTATTTCGAAGTTAATACCGCCAGTTTATTGATAAAAATTGTCCGTTTTTTGTCTTAGTTGTGTGAGTTTGAACGTAACATTTTCGGAATATAGAACCGGAAGTAAATACGTTATTATCACGCGCACCGATTGGCATCATTTCTTATTACGTGTGTTATAGAAAAATTTACAAGAATCTAAAATTTTCTGAGCTCCGAATCATAAAATTACACACTAACCGCCATATATCAGTCAACTGTCGAAAATTTGCCTATCTTGGAGCGTTGTTTTTATTTCCACTAGGTAGCGATTTCCAACTTTAACATTTGTCAATACCGGAATTTTGTAAAATAAATCTCCACGACAGTATAAAACTGCAATTCACGTTTGAGAATATGGCAGCACGTAGAACAATAGTTCTAAATTCTAAACAATTATAACAACATATAAAGGTAGGTACTTACGCAAAAAAAATCACTGATATAAACTTACTCCCAAAATCTGCACAACGAATGCACTGGTTCATTTTTAATTTTGTTTTTATTATTTTTTCAGTATTGAGTACCACATTCGCTACTACTTTACGCTCTGACCTCAATATGAAAAAAATAACAAATAAATTTACAACAACACTGAACTCTATAAAAATCGAAACAAAACAAACACTTCTTACGCGCTTCCAAGCCGAGAAGTAGTTGGAGCCATATCGAAGCCACCGCACCAAATGATTTAGAGATAAACCGCGAATTATTAACTTTTTAATTGAGCTCGCACTGTTTTCGATTTATTTATAATATTTTTATTAATTTTTTTAAGTTCGGTTTTGTCTTAATTGTTTTTAATTGCCTTTGTTTTTGAGGCGACTCTGAAACGACATCTTCGGTAAATACCTGCGACTTGCACTAACGATCAAACAAGCAATTGACAGGTTTTTTTTTGGTTGTCCCTGGTAACCTGGATTTGTAATTTCTTTTATGTATGCATAAACAGAGATAGTTTTCTATAAATGTGAGTGCAATAACGTACGAAAAAGTAGTAGGTGGGATGAAAACATTGCGGTAGTAATTGGGCAGTGACGTAGATATTTGATTAGTAAGGAGGTCAGGAAGTGCAAGTGCAGACAAAGTGACAGGATTATCGGTTAGATTTATAGCCTGACAAAAGTTAAGGTCTTGATTTGGACTAGTAGTCAATGGGGAAAATCCATTCAAAGACGGCCACCTTCACATGAAATATTTGTTTATGATTTCATGTAATGACGGCTTTGTCGTTTCTATTCGTGAGAAAAGTTAGCCGGTTTCTAAATCAGATAAGGCCTTATAATGGTGCTTTTACACGAGCGATTAAAATTGCTCAATTTGCAGCAATTCCATACAATTTTGACGTCACTAAAGCATACAACAACATTCAGCAACATCAACAATTGACGATATGGAGCAATTCGTTGTCAACTCGTTAATCAACTGTGACTAGCGATATGGAGCAATACTACGCAATTTGGCAATGACATCATACACGGACAACTCAGTATATGAACAACACGAAAGGAAATTTGAAAAATAAATCTAAAACTTAGAATAAAACTTGAAATATTTGAATTCTAATCCGTTATCACACGAAACGTGATACGATTAAAACTAAGACTTAAAACAAAACTTAACAACTGAATCATCGAACGATGACAATTGCTCGAAATTTTCCAATCTAGTGGAAATACAGCAACTATAGTGCGAGGAATACCAGAAATATGTGAAAACATTGCCAAATTGCTGCAATATTATCGCAACTAACACGATGTTGCCCGGTATTGCAGCATTAATCGCTCAACTAGTTTTGGCAACAGTCGTCGGGCAATTAATTGCTGGAGAAATTGTTCGTGTAGGAGCTCCTTAAGTCAGGCGCGGATCCGCGGTGTAGAAATTACAGCGGTCCCGGAACGCATCTCATGATGGATTTTTTTAGTTTAGATACACACATAGTTTAGAAATCAGGAAATAACCAAATTGTAACCAAAATATGCAATGAAATGTACTCAACTTACAGATTTGGACTTAACCTTCCGTCTGAGCACGGTTTTGAGCAACACTATCTGTCTATAGGGGTAGAAAACTACTCCACGTATCGATCGGTGTAAAATATATGAAAAGTTATATAAATTACCATTTTTTTTTTTGTAGATTTGTGTTTTATATTTATTTATATGAATGAAAATTTATGAAATAGCAACTTAAAAATATAATTATAGACTTTATTACGACGAATCATCATCCTTTCTTGAAATTTCCATTTCTGTTTCATTTATTCCTTCAATTTAACTGTATTATTTATAATACAGTATTGTTATCGATTTTTAAAAAAAAAAAATTTGCTGCCCTCAAAATTTTTTTTTCCACGTTTCATGACTAGTAGACGCGAAAAAAGCAATAAAAATTTTCACTCCGTCTGTACGCCGTACCCCGTACGCCGTACGTCGACCGCCCCAAAATCTTTGAAGGCTCGTAGCTCTCAAACCAGTGGAGCTATTAAATTAAAATTTTTTCTAGGAGTAGACTTGGTGGACCCCTTGAATTGACATTGTTTTTAGGGAAGGAGGTGTAAGGGGGACGTTTTAGACGAAAAATTTTGGTTTCTAGATCTCAGGAACCGCTTGTGTTAGGAGGCTGAAACTTAGAATTTCTATAGAGCTTTGATAATGAACCCATTTGCAAAAAAAAAACAGATATGGGTGAAGGGGTGTGGGAGTGGAGGGGGAAGCAATGCGTCCGAAACGCAAAAAAGTCGAGATCGACAAATTCTAAAATCCATATCTCCTAAGCCGTTAATAGCAAGCAATTAAAACTTAATAAATATATGTAGTTATACTAGGAGAATAGATTGAATAAAAATTTTTGGGTGGGGGTAGTGACGTACGGGGGTGGGGGTTGAAATACTTAACATTACAATATCTCCCAAACCAGTGGCACCAGAAAAACAAAATTCGGTTTGGATATAAAGCTTGATAAATAAAGATTGCTCAAAGTAAAATCTTTGAAGGGGGCGGGGGAGTACGTAAGTGGAGGGGATAAGAATTTTTCAAAAATAACACGTTTCATATCTCAATAACAGTGTAAGATGGTTGCTTCAAATTTTTACCAGAACTAGGCCTAGTAGAACCCTAGTAGGGAAAAAAAGTTTGGGGTTGTGGGTGTAGAGGGTGAGGGTGGGGAAGGGTGAGAAAGAAAAAGTTCCGATGCTTCTATCTTAAGAATCTATAATGATAGGAAGCTGAAACTTGGTATTTAGATAGAGCTATAGTAGTGGCATGGTGGAAAAATAAAATTTTTTTTAGGAGTAGTATGGTACGGTGGTGGGGGGGTGTTTTTCCTAACTTTAGAACGGCTTATGCTGTTAAGTTGAAACTCGGTACGTATATGTAAATTAACTAGAAAAGTAATTCTGATAAAAAAAAATTCGAATATTCATTGGCGTTCAGAAGGGGGGGGGGGCAAAAAAAAATATCGGTTAGTGTAAAATGCATATATTCACGATTTTTGTCATATCTACTAGGTCTTTCGAAATATTGAGTTCATTTTTTTTCTACGGATTCTTCATGTGAATACCTAGAAAGTGTTTTCAAGATTTTTTGAAATTCGACCCCTAAGAGGGTGTAAACTGGTTGTATACTTTTTCATGAATTCCACCATGTTTCTCAGGTCTGATCAGATATCGAATATCTT
The DNA here is from genome assembly GCA_949128065.1 of Beris chalybata. NCBI lineage: Eukaryota > Metazoa > Arthropoda > Insecta > Diptera > Stratiomyidae > Beris > Beris chalybata. The sequence continues at coordinate 94,648,786 of OX421897.1, forward strand.
TTCACTTCCCCAGGTTTGTTTAATAATCACCAACCTCTAGACCGCATCCCGGAATATGACCCAATTATTTAATTCATATGTTACACCCTTTTCGAACCGCTTCCCGAACTTTTTGTTAGGTTTTCAGTCACATAGTAACATACACCGCATCCCCGAATTGAACGCGTTCTGAACTTCTACCGGAAAAATAATACAGTTGCGCCCAGACTGTTGGCAGATTTTTTAGTCTACAGCACATGTTACAGACGATTTTCTGATGTTTTTTGCATGCCGGTTCATCGCAAATGTCACAGGTGATGCTGGTCTTTATATCTTTGCTTCTATCGCAAAAAGTGCATCATATTACTTTATATTTTCTGGTAACAGTTTTAGGAATTAGCTGTGGTCTTAGCGCATCCACGTCATAACTCAGTTTTTCTTTAGCGGCGATGGCTTTGATAAGCGTTTCCGAATTTGAGGATCGAACTGGTCGATCCTTTGCCAGTAATTCATGAAATAATTTCCGCATATTGGATTTGTTTTCTGTATAGTCATTAGGACGTGCCATCTTATGGATATTGTATGCTACGATACATGCTATATCCAGCATATTATTAAACAGCACCATTGGCCAACGGCGAGTGAAGCGTTTGCACGTGTAGGTCTTAGCCAATTTATCCATTGTATCAACACCTCCTTTATTTGCATTATAATCTAAAATTATATTTGGCTTCCTAGTTGATTGGTCGAGTTCGCTGTTGTTATGCAGTGTTGGAAGAAGCAGTCGCTTCTCCAGGCTGACGGCCAATATATATCTCTGCATTCAATGGATAGGAATTTTTAGCATCAACTATCCAGAGGATTTTGATGCCATATTTCCTTGGTTTGGAAGGCATATATTGCCTAAAATATATATACTATATATACCATATATATACTGTACGCAGAGATTGGGGTAGTTTTTTACCCCGGTGGACAGACGGTGTAAGGTCTTACTTCATGGTCCAAAAACTATATTTTATTATATCTATTTCAAACTTCATTTATAAACCAGGTATGCTAAAACTACCTGGCCAGGCATTCCTGGAAAAACAAAACTAAAGTCCATTCCGTTTAAGTTTTATTACAGTTTAAAAAGGCTTGGGGTAGGTTTCTACCCCTGAAGACAGATGGAAGGTTAAGGAGTATTTCTTCAGGTGCACCAAATAAATGTCTTTACTAGTTTTGGTTTTTGTATGAAGCTACGAAATTCAGTCTTTTAAAGATATCAAAGTTTTCGGTATCTAAAGTGTTTAATTAGGATATAAAACGAAGAGATATAATAAAAACGCATTTCGACCTTCTACTTAAAACAAGTCAACGGGTTTAATATCGAAAAATGATTAAATCGTGAAGGTCAATGCCCAGAAATATGTCGGGATTCGTGAAAGTGAAACACTCACTTTACTCCCCAGTAGGAGTTGGACATCGAATAATTTCGAGAATTGTTTCTAAGCGTTTATATAAAGAGACGGAAGAAATGTTAATCATTTAATAATACATGTCGCAAATATATAACAAAATTGTAAAAAAAACCAAGAAAATATGAAAATAAACCCTTTTGCGCTTAAATTGTTATCGTAAAAAGCTATGTTTATCAAAGTTTTATGAGTTCTGCGTGAGTGTTTAAATTAAATTTCGGCTGTGAAACAATTGTTTAAAAAATATATCGTCGCTGTGAAATCAAACCGGCATACATATGTGCAAAAATTGAGTTTTTGAGTTGTTGGTATCAAAAAATTTCTTTTTTTCCCGTCTATTTTTATGTCGAACCGGCATATCGTATAGTTAAATAAAAATCAGTCAGATGGCGTTGGGCCGGTATGCATTTACGCGGGAATAGCCATTGTGTTTATCAGAAGACAGATCTATTGCGCAATACGCCAGTCGCTTCAAAACCTTCAAGGAGGAAAGACGTCCATCATGTAAGTAAAACTGAATTATCTCACAATAGTACATTTTTATTATTACCCAGATATGACTTATTGGCAAATAATCCGGAACATTAATGCGTTTATAGCAGCCTCAACTAAAACAAACCGGCATATATGCCAAAATGTCGGTAATATCACACTGATTTTAAAGTCATACTGGCATATCTGCATATTTCTCTTAATTTAAGCAATTTTCGATTTATTTTCAACTACTACTTCAATAAGAAGTATTCGTCTAAATTTTTATTCATGTATAAGGTGGTTTTGAGGTGAACCAAACGGACGTTAAAAGGAAAATATCACATGCGAAAACTTTAAAGCGCTCTGGTGAAAAATATGCATTTTGCAGATATGCCGGTTTGATTTCACAGCGACGATATGTTTTATAATAATACCTTTGTATATAATAAACTTACCTGCAATTATTTTTTTCAATGATCAAGCTATCCGTTACTAGACCACGAAATTTTAAGATTTTAATAGTGCTTTTAAGTTTCTGTAATTCACAAAAGGAAAAATACGTTATTTTTTGAACTGATTTTTAGTTTAAGTATTTAAGTAAATGGTGCACGAAAAGAGCATAGCTCGTTCTCAATATCGCCTTGATGTTATTCTGCAGTGATCTCATTAGTCGTTGCCGTTGTTTGGGGTAGGGAAAGACACGCAGTAAAGCAGCGCATCTAGAGCCTTCAGACCAACATAGTCCATTACACTCGAATTCCTCAGTCTCTACCAGAAGTTTTTCGTTCTTCTCACGAATTTCAAGTACTGCCCACCTTGGAAAGGTAGTGCCAAAAATGGTCGCGATACTATTTTTTCACATCTAGAGCAAGCGAATAAGATCCTGTTACTGTCAAATCTGCGGTATTTTAGAGTTCTTATCGATACTCGGATTTCCTTTAAGAGTAATCTAGCGATGAATCTACTCTTATCCGTCATACATTACCGAAATACGATAGACCTATCATCTTAGTGCACTAAGGGTTGCATTTGCAATATTTTGAGATGTCGTGTGAGATTCAGCGTATCTAAACAGCAGCATTCGAGACAAAATCCCGCTTGGGTCCCACAAACCAAAAAAATTGCTATATTGAAATATGTAATACACTAATCTGATCCCGCACAGCCTAACGACTAACTAGGCGGGATTTGATGAAGTATGAGTCTTTAATTGCTGGATGACTATCTGCTAGGATTACGACGGGTTTGCGAGCCTGAGCCATCATTTCAGCCTGAACAGTCCCAAAAACGACCAAGGGTGCGCATCTACTTAGAACACTTATGGCATTTAATCAATTAGTGAAAATCACAATACAATTGCTATTTGTGCAATCTACATATTCTATTTTTACATACCATAGTCAATAAGAATTCTAACAAAAATAGTTTACAATTCGTATCAATAAGTTCAAAATGTTCAGGTCATTTTTATCGACATGCTGTCTTTCCTTTTTGTATTTCCAGGAACAATAGAGTATAAACTTATTTTTTATATATTTCTGTGCGCTTCGAATACTTCTAAATTAAAAAATTGCAAAACAATGTAGATAATATGCTGCGCTCTGATCGGATTATCTACTTACTACTTATTATTAACCACGTACACTTGTCTAATTAGTCATCTTAAGATACGCAACCAGAAATCATGCTAACAAAATGACTGCAAAAGTTTGCTATTTCATTGTTTAAATTAAAAGTGGATGCACAACATTTTTCACCAACTATTATGAGGTCAAGGCTCGTCTCACGCTGAAGCACATGAAAAAATTGTTCAGATGTTGATTTTGTATGATCGTTTTTATAAGTTGACTTGATCAAAAATAAAATATCTGGTACCGTTTGAATCTGAAGCACTAACCGGCACACATGTCATGCTACAATTCCAGTTTTCCATTGTCACAAGTTTTTGTTGTTGCTATTTCTATTTAGATACAAACTGTCCATTAAAATGAGGTGCAATCATGAATCGCTGCCACTTTCTATTTCAACTATAAAAAATGAACAATTTGAAAATAAAAAAATAGTTTGAAAGACAGCAATAATCACAATAAGTGTGATGAACTTTCGCTCGAAAAATTATTATTTATGTATTATTGCTTTTTTGGGGGCGCATTAATTTAGAGCACGGGCCAAACGTTTAATACAAATACCTATATTAAAAAAATAAGATCTTGGAAGTTATCGGTTATATTCTGTTTATTTCAGTTTAATTATACGTGACCCTTTAATTGTGTAGCAAAAATGTTTTACATTTTAAGCGTACAGGCCTATTCAGCGCCAGAGTCACAAGTCACAAAGTAGGTAGAGAGTTACAAGTTTTGAATTAATTTTGAAGTAATTGTGACTTTCCACCTACTTTGTGACTTGTGACTCTGGCGCTGAATAGGCTTGTGATACATACCTACGAATTTTCAAATTCAATTTTCAATACAAATTATACCTTCACTACCTTCTGGTATGCTTCAATAGACAAACATGAGTCGTCTTCAAATAAAGCAAAGATTCTGGGCATTAAAAGGCAAGTTCTAAGAATCATATCCAATCGGATGAATCGATGGAAAATTTCGAAGAAATAGCGATGTGGTGAAAAATATCTTGAACAAGTTGCAATTTGGTTTATTTTTTTTAAATATGTACCTATATTAAAAATTTGCATGGATTTCTGCTCAGTACTTTCTATACTCTAGGAAAAATTAGTTTTGAACGAAAAAATTTTTATATATATTTTTTTTTTAATTTGAGCCAAAATCGGTTGGCTTTATGTCCGTAGCCCGTCCTCCCGTGTGCCAGTCTATCCATCTGTCCATCAGTCTGTCTATCCTTCTGTCCGTTTGTCCATATGTCCATATGTCCGTCTGTCCGCCAGTCCCTCTAGTCGTCTATCCATCTTTCCGTCTGTCTGTTCATGTGCCTATCTGTTTGACCATCTGTTTGTAGGTCTGTCTGTCCAATAGAGATGATATATGACGATTTCTCGCAAAGAACCGGCAATAAACACTATACTACGATCAGCATCTTACTGACATGTATGGTATGTTATAATCCGGTTTTGAAAACAAAAAAGCCAAAACTTTGAATACTAGGCTACTATTTGCATTTCACTGCCACTGCCAGGATGTTAAGATTTTGAATCCATGTTTCGTTTACTCTACTACACCTACTCCTACTGCTTCGAGTAGCTGCCATACAAAAAGTCTTTACAAAAGACAAACATACGTTCAAAATAACAACATATAAAATATCAAGTCGATACCTGATTCAATATTTATTTTGAATCAGATATCGACTTGATATTTTATATGCATGTTGTTATTTTAAACGAGCGTGTAGCTGACCACTTCACCTCCTAGTGTTCCGTTGATCTCGCAATGAAGCAACTCCAGCATTACTTCAAGGCCTAGGCCCGATTTGGGCTGTTGCGCCATTGATTATTATTTATTATTATTTTCAAATATAATAGTTGGAACTAAAAGTATTACCATAAAGAGGCTATATAAATATCCTGCAAAATTATCTTACATTTAATTTACGAAATAGCTATAACACAAAAAATTATTAAGCCACTAATTCGGAAATTTTAATAATTTAGTTTCTAGGGAAAACAAAGTTTGAGTTTGCAACTCAACCTACCTATCAAAAATATTTACCGAAACTTTAAACCACTTCACTTGAAATTTTTCAATGGTTCGAGGTGAAAGGATTATTACGTTAGATAACTAGTGAGTTCTTTCTGTACTGCCCTTGTGAATGTTCTTAAGGGGGTCATCTCGTGTGTGGCTCTTTTTTTTATGCCTTTTCGGGGATTTGTTTTGGCGAACTTAATAATGATACAACTGTGAAATTTTTACCACATATTTATGCACATGTTGAGCACACTTTATAATTTTTTCAGCCCGAAATCGTCACTTATTGTTGAGGTACATGGCAAAATGGCAAATTTTCAAAAAACCTTGTTTTCGATAGACACGATTGAGGCCGTTCTGTTCATCTCAAATAAAAAAATGAAACGTAATTTTAATGAAATTTGAACTAGTTTCTGAACTAGAATTATCAAAAAATATTGAACAGTTTATTTTTGGCAGCTTGTTGAACTTTTTATCATCAATTTTGGTGTGTTTTTACGACTTCTTCATGTCACCAAAAAAAAAAAGGCTTGATGAATCACAATTATCCTAGTTTGCAAACTGTATACATGAGTACTGAATAAGTTTACCAAATTCCGCGACTAAACTTTTCATTATGTTCGAAACAACAAAGTAGTTTAGAGAATATAATGGCCTGTAATTTCCGAACGGCTTTGATTATCGGAATATTACTCCGCCCACATATTCTACACTATATTTGGATGTAATTTATGCAAAAAAAAATCGATTTTTGGAAGCCGTCACACGGAATGACTGCATTAAAAACAAAAATTTTATTTTCGGTGATTTATCTAGTTCGAAATATGAAATCAAATATGTACTAAACATTTTGTCCTTTATTTTCAAGTAGCTACCAAATGTTAGCCCCTTAATAAAGGACAAACTACACGAGCACTCCTTATTCTATCATAGAACAACTGAAGCACTGTTTAGCACCGCAGTACCGCACAAGGATCAAGTCGCTCATTAGCCAAACAATAACTCGAAAAGGGAGCTTACAACAGGCCTGCAAAAGAGGTAGTTGGAGCGCATTTGTTGTAAATTTTTAAATTACGGCTATTTGGAATTTTAAAACAAATATTGTATATATGATTATGATAACAAATAATAACAGCGCATTTTCTCTTTAAGAACCTGTACATATATATATATATATATATATATATATATATATATATATATAATATACTTGTTTGAACAAAAACTACTTCGTGATCATATTACCGAGATTAACCGCTATAGTCATATCAAATGTTTTTTCAGTGGAATGAGAAATAAAAATAGAATATTTATTATATAAGAACAAGTTATGGTTTCTTACTGTTGCGTCTGTGATCAAAGTACTTACGATCGCGTCAACTAATTGATATAAAACTATAACAGCAATAATAGTTCATTAATGAAAAGATATACTCGTAATGTAATTTTTTACTTCGATTAACACATTACCGGGTAGTTCTTATGCAAATTATGCACATTGTTATAGCACGATCAAAGTAGCTTAGTTGTGGTATCTTTTATAAGAAGCACGTGTTTATTGTATGTTATCAATTTAAACTGATGCAGCAAAATATCTTATATCTTAGAAAATCTAATGAATTGTGGAATTTGAGATACCACACGGTACGAGTGTGTTAAGAAGAAGAAATTAAAATCTCTGATTACCTTACAGGAAATCGTCTAGACTCGATTCTCGTCATTGCTTGCTAATTCCATTAAATTCTTTTTATTTCGATTCTATGAACCTATACTTTTGTATACATATAGTACATTACCAATTTAAAAAAAAAGACTATTTTTCGGCTAAATTTTTTTTCGCAACGTTTCGGGCACTACTGAGTTCTTAATCCAATTATTTGACGCAGAGTATGAAAAGTCACACAAATGAAAATAGTATGTTATCCGAAAAACTCGATTTTCTATTGTGGAGGTCTAATCAAGAAGCGAGAAATTCAAAAACCTATTTGTTGAGATATAAAAAAAAAAATTCTAGGATAACAATTACCAAAGATATGCATTATCAAAGAGGACTCGGACACAATTTTTTCTAACATTGCCAACATAACTAACATACCTTTTCTGGAGTCACGATCAATCGTAGAAAGGACTCACTCGATTTCTTACATATTTATCAGTTTCCTTGGAACCATTCAAAAATTGTGTAAAAAATTTTAAATTCGCATCTTCACGCGTTCAAAAGTTATCGGAAACTATTTTTGAGCACGTGTCTTAAGAATTTTTTGTGTGGAAGGTACCCGAACGAACTTAGCCTTACAAAATCAACCAAACAACTAGATACAAAATTTGAAAATCCTAGGTCAAGGCGTTCTTGAGTTATCATGCTAACGGACAGACTGACGGACAGACGGACGTCAGGCGGATTTGGTGTTTTTGGCCACAAATAAAACAAAAAATTATATATATCTAACTTTTTTTCGTCCGAGGTTTATTTCTACGCTTTACAAACTTTTGGGCCGCATTAAGGGGGAACATTTGAGTAGATAGCTGAAAAAGTAGGTGAATTTTAGAAATTATTATCTCAAAAACTATTTGCTCGATTTTATCCAGATGGTTTTATTCGAAAGTGTATATGTTGAGGTACGCTAACAATTTTTTTTTTTAAATATATATCAACTAGAGGCGCTGCCGTCAGGGTCGGCGTAAAGAATGTCTGTCGCTCGCACGCTCTTATTTTCAGTTTTTAACCTTTCTGTCTTGATAAAAAAAAGAAAAAAAAAGGAAAAAAAATCCTACGTAGCGAATGAGAATACCTAGCCAAAAATAATGTGTGAAATTTTGAAAGTACGAGTAACCGGTTCATCAGTTTTCCGAAGATTTTGGGAACCGTCTTTGAAAAGTATGTTTCGAGATATACGCGTTTGAATGACGTTTTATATAGAGAATTAGCGAAGGGCACATTCCGGTTAATTGCCGATACCTTTCATAATTATTGGAATTTTAATAGGAAATTTGCAGACAACATTTTAAAGACTGCAAGGCTCTAGATGAGAAAAAAACAAAAATAGTGAAAAAAAAATTTTTTACTCCGATGTTCCCCCTTGAACTTATAATACCCTATGTGATTTCATCTAGTTTCTAGAGTATGAAAATAAGAAAGAGCCAAAAATTTAATTTCAATTATTTTTTTCACTACTTCTTGAAGAACAAAAATTTTCAAAAGTATCGGAGAGAGAGGTTACTAATTTCTTAATTTTTGGTGATTTTTGATGAAATTACCCTATAACCTGCGCAATATGTTGTCTTGTAGTATTTTTATCACGTTCTGTGTACTACAGTAAATGATAATTACAGCCAACATTGCGGTGGAGTGAACAAAAAACCCGGAGAATGATTCATGCATCGCTCTTCAAGGGGGGGGAGGAGGTCGACCCTTTCCCCCTCTGTATCCACCCCTGCAATAGCAGCTATAGCTTGCACATTGGACAGACCCAAAATAAATTGATTGAGCTAAAACCAAAGAATTTACTTTTTGAAATAAAAATATTTAATTGTTAGTTTATTTATTGTTTTTTTCTAAGTAGTATATAAATAAAAAAAAAACATTTTAAAATATGTAAAAAAAGGTGTCGGGTTCAACAAAAAGGTATGATATTCACAGAGTCGGTTTTCTTTCTATTGAATATTTCCACTTGGAAGTTTTTGTGAGGGGGGGGGGGGTTGATATTTCTCCGAGCGATTGTCGGGTTTCTTGGAAAAATGAAAATATCACAAATTTGTATACAAGCATAAGTGGAAATATTCAATAGAAAGAAAACCGACTCTGTGAATATCATACCTTTTTGTTGAACCCGACACCTTTTTTTTCATTTTTTAAAATGTTTTTTTTTTATATTAAATGAAAATGTTTATGTTTATATAAAATTTGTCGTTTTTATTTCGAATTTTAATATAAGATTTGGGCTTAATCGATTGTCCGTACAACGATATGCAAATGTGTTAAGGAGCTCGTACACGACTACTTTTTGCAGCAATTAATTGCCCGACGACTGTAGCCAAAGCTAGTTGAGCGATTAATGCAGCAATACCGGGCAACATCGTGTTAGTTTCGACAATATTGCAGCAATTTGACAATGCTTCACATATTGCTTGTATTCCTCTCCCTATAGATGCTGTATTTCCACTAGATTGGAAAATTTCAAGCAATTGTCATCGTTCGATGATTCAGTTATCTAGTTTTGCTTTAAGTTTTTATTATTATTATTTTTTTTTTATTATTTATTATAATTCAAAAATTTCAAGTTTTATTCTAAGTTTTAGATTTATTTTTCAAATTTCCTTTCGTGTTGTTCATATACTGAGTTGTCCGTGTATGATGTCATTGCCAAATTGCGTAGTATTGCTCCATATCGCTAGTCACAGTTGATCAACGAGGTAACAACGAATTACTCCATATCGTCAATTGCTGCATGTCGTTGTATGTTTTCGTGACGTCAAAATTGTTTTTAATTGCTGGAAATTGAGCAATTTTAATCGCTCGTGTAAAAGCACCATTATTCGTCGTCAGCGATTCTGTAAAAGATTCGCCAATTTTCGAGGCGATACTCGATAATTGCGGACCCATGAAGGAGTGCAGTTCGCCATAAAAGTCCTCTGTCGACTGGCTCTCCCTTACAGTGCAATCGAAATCAAGTCCAGCAGGATACAAAATTTCAATGAACTTACCGTAAGCAGATGGATCAGTCAATGCACTCTCGTTTTGATATGTGCCACGGCGGGTATATTTTGTATGGAGCAGACGTAGAAAAATGAGTCGGATTTTTCACGTTTGCATGCCGTACCGAGTCAATTTTAACGGAATTTCGATTCTGTTAATTTTGCTGAGTAGATGGTAGTCTCACATGCGGCACGTGAAAATCTGAGGATATGTCTCTTCAAGAAACGGTTTTTGGATTGCACAGGTTTTGGATTTTGCACAGTTGCGGAATTTTCGATCGGATTTCGATTTGGTTTTTTTTGTTGTGTAGGTGATTGAGTTCCCTTGCCAAAGGCGGCGGCGGGCCCTGATGTGATGGTAGCGGAGCGCCTTCCATATCAAAATCCACGATTTCGGTCAAACCTTAAACACACAAAAACGAGCGGAGAACTTTCAATTTCAATTCGGATGCGTTCGTTTGACAGAAGCCGGCCGCTGTACTTTTCTTGGCTCTCGCTATTACTCTGATGATGCCGAGGTTTTTTTCCTTCTTCACGGGAAAATTCACTAAGAAACGATCACTTTGTAACTTAAAACTAGTTGCGAACGGTTCGAGTTAACTTTTGCGGCCCAATGAATGACATACTGACATGTCGAGTCAGCTGATTCCAGCTGTGTCTCACTAAGTACCGGAATGCCTCTGGCGGGAATAGTTGGAAAGCAGGACTTTTCCTCGCTGACTTGAAATATTCACTGGAGCTTTCACGAATACACAAGTGAAAATCGTATGGGAAGCTCTCATGTGCACAGCAGACAGATAAAGACGCCGTGTCCATGTGAGTTGTGCCCAGTAAAAGAACATAGCATAGCAAGTGCTTTGGGGTGAACCCGACAAGAACTTACGACTGTATGTTCTGATAATTTCTACTATATAGCAGCTTAAAGTCGTAAGACAAATAGTTCATCGTGGTCTTTAACGTAAATTTAACCCTTCCTAACTATTAGAAATAATTAAAAAAATATGTTTGTAGTAATGGGTGATGGAATGTACCTTGGACCGCTTTTTCGGTTGTACATTAAACCGGTCTAAGCTATACCATACATAACAAAGTTTTTTGTAACCAAAAGGAACTTTCTTGCTGAAATTTCACCCACAGAGGTAGTGGAGGGATTTTGAGAAGACAAACGCGAATCTCCACTTACACTACAGTTTATTGCAGCTAGACAAACAATTTTCTAAAGTTGCTTATTCTTATTACTAATTTTTATACTCTAGATGAACATATATGCCCGATTTCATAGTGGTAGCTTAAGCTAAGGCTTAGTAAAGCTAGAATAGGTAGCTTAAGCTATGGATTTGTTTTGACTGATTTCACAGTTTTTTGTATCGTGCGGCTTAGCTAAACCAAGCACAATGCGTAGTAGCGTTTCATTTGGCAGCCTACTTACTGTAAGCTTTTGTAATGGATTTGCGAACATTCGATATTTCTTATGTAGTGGAGTAGCAACGCGGCTATATTTTTTTAATTACACAGTCTTGAAAACAGAAAAAATTACAAGTTTGACAGTTCGTAAGCTTATTTTATTACGGAGCTTAAGCTCGCAAAATTGATGGCTTAAGCTAAGCTAGCGCTTGTCTTAGCTTAAGACTTAAGCCATTACTGTGAAATCGAAGATGTTCCTAAACCCAAGCTTAAGCTCCACACAGAGCTTAAGCTACCACTATGAAATCGGGCAGTTTGTAACGCATAGAACCGAGCCTCGGACGAAAAAAAAAACAAATGTTATTTTGTGTTTATTTTTGGCCAAAACCCCAAATCCGTTTGCTGTCCGTCCGTCCGTCCGTCTGTCTGTCCGTTAGCACGATAACTCAAGAACGCGTTGACCTAGGAAGTTGAAATTTCGTCACAACTTGTAAAATGAAAAAAGTAAGGCTAAGTTCGTTAATGGGCGATATACTTCCACTCCTTCGGTTACCTTCCATACAAGAGTCCTTAAGACACGTTTTCACAATTATTGCTCGAATGCTTCAAGTTAGGAACTTGACATTTTGCATACTTAAGGCTTACAATGTTTGAATTGAAGGTTCCGAATATGATGCAAATCGAATGAGTCCTTCGTGTAGCAGCCTAGAAAAGTCCTTCAAAAATGTATGCATGTTACTAAATTCACTATAACTCCAGAACGAATTAAAGCAGGAATTTAAAATTTTACAGGGATTAGTTTTATACCAAAACCAAAACGGAGTTCAATAATTAGCGCCAACCGTTGACTCCTTCGGGTAGCTGTCATACAAAAGTCCTTAATAAACATGTTCACCAATATTGAACAATAGAACACTTTAAGTTACGACTTTGAAATTGTATACACATTAATTTTATAATAGTCGCAGCTGAAACTATTAATATGAAAAATATCCCATAAGTCTTTCATGTAGTTGCCATACAAAAATTCTGTAAAATGTCCTAACTTACTTTATGGAACTCACTATAAATCAAAAAATCTGGTAGCCACTATACAATACCTGTAATTAAAAGGTCATGTAATAATTGCTTGTGCTCTCCTCATTCTTTTGATACATTTCCAACTAAAATATTAATCGGAGTTCAGTATTTCATCTAGAGTATCATACGATTGGCTTGCAGCCGATCGTGACTGCGTTATGTTTCTTTTTAATTTTTTAATTTATATCTTTACTAAATTTGTCTTTTCAAATACAAACGTAAATTAAATTAAATAAAAGAACGTTCTATTATTACTCAGGATTTCGACTTTCAAACTGAATTATTTTTCAAAGAGTCCCAGGTATAACTAGCTGCGGACCGAGGTACAACATGCAGTTGTACCTCACTCCAAAAATTGTTTCAGGATCCATCAAATTTACTCACAGCAGTTCCAACTATAATTAATTTTGTGGCAAACCAAATAAGCTCTTTCATATGTGCTATTCCCTAATTTCCATTTGTTGTTGGTTTAATAGATTTGAGGGTTAATGTCAAATCTGGACCGAGGTGCAGCACCTTCCCCTACTTACTAAGTTTCAACTGTCAACAAAACCCCACCCCGTAACATGCTAAAAGAAATTACATTTCTTCAACATGTCACTACATATATATAATATAAATACTGAGGTCCATAATTTTGTGTTATCGAGGATCAAAATTGGAACTTTTTTTTTCGCCCACACTACCTAAATTCGCGAAGTGTGTGAAATTTTAATTTCTTTTATATGGGTTTTGACAGTTCATTTCATTTCACTCGAAATACAGTGATAGGCTTAACTGTTTAAATCTGTATTTCAATGCACTTCGCGTTAAATGTGGAAAATCCTTATTTTTCTGAACAAAACAATAACATTATTGATTTCATTTTTGCAATGCATTTAGGCTTCTTATCATAGAGTACTACAATAACAAATTTAATTTATTGATATGGTTACTTAAATCCGGAATTAAATTCCGGTGTCCATCGAGGCTTAGACATATCCACTTCCTTCCTAATTTCATTTTAATAGCCTTCTGTAGTCGGCTGCGTTATAGTTAAGGCGACACCTACACAAAAGTGAACAACTCATCCGAATTGTTTTCCTCCGTTTAAATATCAAACAGTAGTTTAGTCATCAACATTCCACCGATAAATTGCTCTAATGCACATCGTCAATTTAACAAATATAACTTTGTACAAGCAATTTTCAAAAAATTACCGTGTTGATTTTTTAAATTTTCGCTGATTAGCACGTTACAAAAAAAGAAAAAACTTCAAGAAATTGAAATGAGTATTTTTTTCTTATCGTATTATAGAGTTATGAGAGCTAATGATAAGTTCATTTTAGTTTTGCTGATAGTAAACAAAATATTTAAGTATGGTAATATCAGCATTTCAACCTTGATATGATTTCGTACGACCTTGTTTGAATGGCACGTATATCACACACTATTCCAATTCTGAGAAAACTATGTAGGTTACATGATTCTAAGTAAGAAAAAGAGGGAACGCCGCTCTTGGAGGGTACAGCCCCATCGAATGTAATTCAACAACGTTACCATCTACTAGTTTTGCACAGTCCTTTGTGTTTTTTTAGTTAAGCTATGATTAGACGTTATAAGATCCAATTCTCTAATCTAACCACTCTACGTATGTATGTATGTATAGTATGTAGAAATTAAGCCATGGAATTTCGTTTAAGGTGAATTTTCTCCAACTACAAGTAAGTCATAACTAGACTTCTGGAGTGCGCTCGGCTGGAAAATGTCATGTCAGCCTATTTATTCGACCTCTGATTTTATTGCTGTTTCCTTAGCCGTAAATCGTTTCCTATAAGACTATCCCACCCATGACCCATACTTAAACGGATGTAGGACACAAAAACGGAGACGTAGTTGACTTTTGAATGTCAGCAAGCAGATTTATAGTCATTTGTAGCTAAATAGCGAAGTAAAAAGCTATTTCGAGCTTGCACAGAAGGAGGTTTTAGCTTGTACATAAAGGGCACAATGCCATAAAAGGCGTGTAGTGTGTACGTAGCTTGGCTTCACATATCACATGTTATGAATACCAAAATGAATCACTTTGATCATTTCATAGAAAAGTGCAGTAGATTCTGTGCTGAAGTTATGATTTCCCCCTAAGCACTTAATTGCTTTCGTTTCAAGTGAAATTCAGTGCATTTATCCATAGCTTATCCGGGTTCTGCGAAGACCATCGTCCGAATAGAGCAACAACGTTTTATAGTGGAGATCTTACGAGTAAATATAGATAACAGGAGCCATACACTAATCGAACCCACGATCACTTACCTATTACCCAGCTAGAACTTTATTAGTTAGTTCCGTGCTAGCTCCGTCATCGTATCAATCATGGTTAACTTTTGAGGATTTAGTATCCTTCTCTGTTGTTTTACAGTTTTTTTTATTGAAAATATAATGTTTATTTAAAAAGAATGGTACATAATATTTTATTCAAAGTATTGTCCACATTTTGTCCACTTTTCAGTTTATTCAGAACCAACTAGCAATTAAAACTTCGTACTTTGATTTTCGGGATGCTATAACTTCGATAAGGCTTCTGAGCGCAGGTTGTCAACTTTTAACTTCGATAAAGCTTCCGTAAGACTTGCGACCAGGGCTGAACTTTCAGAAGCTATAGCTTCGGTAATAACCGCTATAAGGCCTTATGGAAGTAAATACCAACGGCTTTATGGAGGCTTGCAAGCGAGCTTCACTCGACATGAATAATACCAAGTGATTTGGACTCAACCCTATTACGACAATGTTTCAGAGTGGCCTAGTTTGTAACGTAGTGGACTTATGTGTGACGGGCATGGCTCGAATCCGAGAGTGTGCAAGGTGTAAGTAAGATCAATTCGCATTTTTTAAACAAAAAATAATAATTTACAGGAAAATAAATTCATAAATACATTTACATTTATTATTTTTTAATAATAAAGTGTTATGATCGACCTGAAATTTCAAAAAAATTTGGTATCCTGAAATGTTGTCATATCTCTAACTCGTAAATTAATCAGAAAAAAATAATTCAAAAGGATTTAAAAGGATGGATATAAGATAGAGATGATATATAAGTTTTATTGATTTCTGTTATTTTTAAATTTCTAAATTTTTGAGTCATTTTTCCCCGCACCCGGTGATCTTGAAAATTTTACAAGAGTTGGGGCGGATAGACTTCTACTAGGGAAATTTCGAAGGTTTGGGTGTTGGCGGTGATGGTGAAAGGGGTAGAAGGAAAAACATTCTGAATTTTATTTCTTGGAAGCCGTAATGAATAGAAAGCTAAAAATTTAGGATTATTATAGAATTTAATAGGGGTAGCATGGTACGGCGGTGATGGTTGGTTTTTTATATCTCAGAAACGGTTTATGCCAGAAAGTTGAAAATTAGTCAATATATGTATGTAGATGTGGTACAAGAGCAATTAAAACTAGAAAACATTTAGATTTATATTGGCGTTCAGAGGCTGAGTAAGAAAATGTACGTGAAATCCATATTTTCAAGAACTTCCTTCAAACTTTTAGACATATCGAGCTATTTTACTTCGACAAGCTTTTTATATAGGCACCTAGAAATATTCTTCTAAGGTTTTCGATATCCAACCCTTAACAGAATATAATGCGATTGTGTACATATTCACGACTTCCTATATATTTCTTAGCAAGGAAGCTACATATGTGGAACGTTATTTTTTAGATTGTCAGTTGCGAAGTAACCAACATCACTTCTCAACATTAAACGCGTCCCGGACTACTACTCAAAAACATGAATCAAATGGTGATTTTTTTTTCTGAAAAAAATGTGACCCGTTTAGATGCAAAATTATTGCAGTTCTGCTCTCGTTTTTGACAGTTCCGTCCGACAGGTCAATTGACAATAGAACGCTTTCAGGTCAAAAAGAAATTGCACTTTTTTTATCATGTTGGCTGAAGCGGTAAGTTAAGCTGTCAAAACTGACAAGAGTGAATTTGTAATCTACGAAATGTCATCCGAGAAAGAAAATATTGAGGGTTTCCTAGATATTCAAGGTTAGGACTTATCGTAGAAGAAATTAAAAACGATTTTATTGTATTTTAAAAGTTTTATAACTCGATGAATCGGAGAATTAGTTTGGGGATTGTGGGGACTCATCGTCAACGTTAGCCCGGCCAATCAACTAAAACGGTTGTGAGTATCAGAAATTGGAATTTTATTTTTAAAATGAATTGTTGTCGTAGTAATCGGTCTTTCACGTAGTTTATTGTTTTTTATTCAGCATTATTTTGGTTCGAGTAAAGGGTCTTAAGATGTAGAAACCTATCTATCTCTTTGCAAAATTGCGACACAGTCACCTTTTTTGACGTCACTAAGAGCATTCGTCCTTGGTCTTTGGTTGCATTCTCCACTATATGCCTCTACTAGATGTATCGTCTTAGCAACCGTCCGTTATTTATTAATTTATATGAAAATGAACGCTCTGACGTGATGCGCAGAACTTTCATCACTTTCTTCACTAACTGTGGCAATATCTTTTTCTTTGATACATGACTAAAAAACAATAAGGTTGTTTGCCGATTTTTTTTATGAAAGTCTAATCTTCCTAGCATAAGCGGTTCCTGAGATCTAAAAATCGAAATTTCGTCCAAAACATTCAATCTGAGTGCCCCTCCCCTATCCACCCGCGACATAAAAGTTCACCACTTAGAGGAGCCCACTCACCACAAAAACTGAGTTCGGTTGCTCGGAGAAGATACGTTTTGGAAATAATTTGCGTACAGCGGACGGCATATGCTGTGCGGTGGACTGACGGACTAATTTTTTTTCTCAGTTTTACTAGCCCTAAAACATAGAAATAAACTTTTCCAGGGTAAAATTTATTTTTCTTTATATGTCAATCATAACATTTTATTATTGAATTAATAAATATCTAATATAACACAATAGTTAGGACTCAGGACGGCTGTTGGCAAATTTATAAAAAAAACGCTTCAGAGAAGCTATTCATTGTTCGTTAATTCTAATATTTAACTTCTTTCTTCCTATAATTATTTAACGATATAAGTTCCAACCATGTTCCAGAACAGGTTAAAGCCCTTTATATTCACACATGCGATTCTAAAAATGAAATTTCCATTGACATTTAAATAAATAATAAAAAAGTCTAAACATGATACTCTCTAAGGAGTTATTTTTGGATGCAACCGGTATAAAAAAAATCGATTGGCGTGTGATCTCCATAATGTTGCTAATCGGGAAATACCATCGTAATATGATTCAACATTATATTAGCCTGGTAAAGTTACCAGGTATGTTTGGCTGATGGGGTGCTTGGTTGAGATAGCCATGTGTGTCGTCTGAAGTTACCTCGCAACATCAGATCAATGTTTAATGCGAATGCGAGCCATCCGACATTCCAATCGTCTTCGTAATTTCTTTTAAACACACAAAATCTTCAATTTTCTTAATACGTTAAAAGCGATTGACTATAAATAACATAACGAAGGTATGTAATAATCGAAAAGAATCTTTTCTTTATTTGGTATCCTCGTGAAGAAGAGTCTGGTTGGACGACGATGACCATCGGCTTTAACAGAAAAGGTAATGGTGCACTGAGTAATGCGAGTACTACAGACTGCCTGACTATTATGAAGTTAATCACGCGACGAAGAGGACCTACGGTTGGAGCTGTATATCGTAGCCAATGAACTTGATATGTGAAGATATCTGAGCTTTACCTTATACAGGTCGGACTTTGATTTCATCATCTTCACTTGCTCCATTCCATCGTCGAAGGTAAGGACTGCAAGTGCATATTTTTACCTGTCGGAAAATGCAACCCATCGATAATGCCCCTTAGTTTTTTATACTAACAACTGACTGGAGTATATGGCATGTACTCGTATACGCATAGTATGTAGTGTACTCAAATGATTATTGCTTTCGGACATAATCAAGTTCTTGCTAAACTGAGGGCAGTTAGCTGTGCACTGCCTCCGAGAAGAAGGATAATTGCCCGTGCTGTCCGTCCATTGCATCCATCATAAATGTGGCACAATCAGTGCTGTCCACGGTAATTCAGAGCACTGAACTAAATCCGTTCGGAGTACAAAACGCCGCAGGGACTTCAGCAGCAGGATTCTACAATTACAGCGAAATTGTTTTCATGAACTTGCTACGAATTTACAATACTGACCAGTGGGTGCTCCACTCAGCCGATTTCATTGCTTTTTAAACAATTTAGGGGTGTAGTAATTTGTGGGTGGATTATATCCACATCATGTCCGATCCGAAATAAAATTGAACAAAGAAATAATGAAAAGCGATGTGGATTGAGGGAATTTCTGTAGCTGAAATATTAACGAACATATTTACATACGAGTATTTTAGCATGCGATGAATTCGATATGGAGAAATGAAAATCAACAGCCCTTAGGACATTTGTATGTACCTAAAAACGATTTAGTCTTTATTTTCGTCTGGAAACGTCCTTAAGTACTTATTAAATCTATCAAAGCTATGTACGGAACTTCACGAAAATCAAGAAAACTTCACCAAAATCAAGAAATCATTGTTCATCAAATAAAGTTCGAGATGTGATTAAAATTTAACTCAAATCTGTAAGCAAGCAATCGACTTTTCATTCCTTTGCATATGTGATATTATGGCAAATGTTTGGCGGCGACATATGCCTATAAACGAATATTAATCAGTTTCGTCAACTCAACTTGGCATATATAATAAAAGCATATAAAGTTTCACATTCCGTACAGAAATTAATTAACATTGTAATAAAATATATATGACAACTTAAATTGAGAAAATCAGTATGACTAAATATTTATTTTATTTATCTATTTAATAGAATAAACGGACAATATCCTTTATCATACAAAATAGTGAACAATATTTAAACGTAATGATAAAAATGTAAACAAGAAGTATTTATAATAAAATTAAAAGAAAAAATTATATTAAAAACAAGAGAAAAAAGTAGGAAAAAACCATAAAAGAAATGAGAAAAGAAAAAAAGTTATAGACAATACATTAAACGCGTTGATCGACGTTACACATAGAAGTGTAAGTATTGCCAGTTCGCATTATTCTTGAAGTCGGGCTATTTTTACCACAATCTTTCGAATGTTAGTCAACAGAAAAGCTGTCGATGGACCGATATGAGTAACCAAGACGCTGACGTTGATGGGACCACGACGACTATTGCAATCCTACTCATTATTAATGACCTTAAACAATGTGACAAGCTCTGCTAGTTCGCGGATCGTTTAGATAAGATGGCAAGGAGCCAACGAATCATAGTTCATTTCGGTGATGGGGATGTTTAATTTAAAGGCTATCGAAGAAACTTATATTGAAATGTTTCGATTCTTTTGCGAGGTCGCACTAACGCACAATAAAGGTATTTTATGATAACATTATGTATATTAGTAAAACCTTCATCGAATATAGTTTCTAGCTCCTTAATGGTTTGGACTTGAGGTAGGGAGACACTGTTTGGTAGTCGAACCGAAAAGCTTCTCATGTCCTATTAAAAACAATAAAATGGCATTTATCAATTTATCAATGTTAAGATTGAGAAGTACACCAAGTACACCGCCATCGTAAGAAAGTAAGTAAGAATAAAGTGAGCTCAGATTTTTCTGAAGGACTAAACAATCGTCATCGGACTATGACTTAATTTTCATTAATTGATGAATAGCTATTAACATATAGTTTTTGAATATCCTGACAAGAGTTCTAAGGAATGTAATTCGATTAGGGCTAACTAATTATATTTAGACACGAAAGGTAGGTAAAGGTCGTCAATGTTTGTTCCAAATGGAGTACTTATTTGGAAAAAAACTAGAGCTGGGTATCGTGTTAAATATAGAGGCAACTTTATTATTTCGTGTTGAAAATAGCTTGGTTGTAATTACAGGGTTTCAGTTATTTTATTTTTAGGTATGGTATTCCAATAAATCTTTCACAAATAATTTCATAGCAGTTTTTCCTTATCTAGTAAGTATTTTCAATAAGTAGACAAAATCTTGATAATATTGCATGATATCTTAGAAACAAATAATGGTGTTTTGATTTTGCCAAATTCTTGCGAAATTAAGTAAAACCAAACTTTAGAATTCTTGACTGTACGTTAGTTAAAATTAGTGCAAATGGTTTGAAGTGATGATGAGTTCTAGATATTTTGTGGCCTATTTCAAAATTTTAGCTTCATGGCTTACTGCAATTTCTACGTATCTCATATAATGCCTGCAGACGGGTATAGGTGGCTTTCGATTAAATGCGGCATTGAAAGATCTTAACGACTAGGGGGTGGATGTTGTAGCCTTTGCCGATGCCGTGGTGATACTAGCTTCAGGAAGGTACACGAGGACGCTGTCGGAGCTTATTAACGCGGGCTTTTAACAAGCTACCACACTGGCTAAGAACAAGAGGGCTCAATGTTAACACTGAGCTAACCATGAATTGTCATGCCAGATATCTAGGAGTAATCCCAGGCAGTAAGCTGTCACGGAAACTCAATACGGAAGAACAAGTATCTAAGGCAACCATCGCTTTCTACGCGTATAAAAGAATGTTCGGTAGGCAGTGGGATTTAGAGCCAAAAATAACTTACTGGATCTACACGGCTGTAGTAAGGCCAATCCTATTATACAGTCTGCTAATATGGTGGCTAATATTCGACAAAGAAATTTACAGGAAAAATTTGAAAAAGGTACTGGCGATTCAGAAGATAGGTCACAGATCGGGAAAAAAGGGATACGAGATTTATCTACATATACGGATAACCAAACAGCTTTAATGGCTTTGCAGTCCTGCATACGTGTGATACGTGTGCAACAATCTTAACCGATAACTTTTCAACGCTTTACTCTGGGTATATGAAATTTTGCACATATTAATTTTTAAATAGTGCCAGTTAAAAGGATGAATTTGCTATAAATCTGTATTATGTATCTTGTATATCTTTAAAGATCATATAGTAGATTTGAAGACAAGCTGTAATGAGTATAGACAACAAAATACCCAATATAATCTCGATTTTCGTCTTAGGTTTTCTTAAGAGCTAGTCTAAGATATAACCAACAGCTTCTAACAATTCACAATTGACTAAAATACGACGATTCATAAGAAAGTGCATGATAACATCGTACTTAGATACGTTTATATCGGAATTCAATAAATTTCCGCAACAATTTCAATGAATGTGTACGTTCTTGCATAGGGTGAGAGAAATTTGTCGTTCACCCATCGTAAGAAGTTTATACTACATGGGTATGTATATGTAATTCAAAACAAAAATATTACAATAAATAGTTATTGCATCGAAGTAAAATGTTTACCATCAGCGCCACGGTTACCCTCACCACAGTTACCATATTCACGCTATTGGTATTTATTTAGAAATAGTGCGGAATTATTTCCACGGGACGTTTTGTTCGAATGAAACTACATATGTCAGCCGTAGGGCTATTAATAAACATTTCCACATAATTTATCAAGGGGTTGAAATTATTTTCCTTCTACGTGCAGCAGATATGTGGAAAAACATTAAATTTATCTTCAGGTAAAATTTTGTTCCTAAAATTTGATTTAATGATTTACTGGGATTTTTTCCCTCCAGTAAAAATCTGTAAATTATTATAAGCTTAATAGAGCCCAAAAGTTTGTAACGTAACATTTGAAGCCTGAGTTTGAATGGAGCAAACAAATTAAGTTTAATTTGTTGTGCATTGATGGCTAAAAATTCGAATTCTGTTTATTTGCCATTTGTCTGCTTCAACGGACGATAACTCATGAGCGCCTTCATGTAGGAAAATGAAATTTTGTCTCTACTCGTTGATTAGAAATTTTATTAGTTCGTTATCAGATGAAATTTGTTTATTCCTTTGAATATCTCACGAACAAAACACATTGAAAAACATTTTCACAAAAACTTAACACCAATTGGCCAACTTCAGAACGATATTTCGAAAGGTAGCAGTGCGAAATTACATTTATTTATCCGACAGTTTTGTTTAATTTTTTTTGAGGCTTTTCCGGGAATGCGGCAGACTAGAAACCTTGTTCAGGGACCAAGTGTAGGAAAGAATGTAGTAGTATGGTTGATGTCCTCACAGGGTACTACTCGTGTGGCCTATACATGGGCAAATTGAGAATTATTGACGGCGCCATGAGCACTGCTTGCGAGGAGAGCGACGATATAACGAAACATTTCCTTACTCTTTTGCGAGAGTGCACGTATACGGCGTCGATGGTATGGGGATGGAAGAACTCCGTTCTCGTTCCCTACCTGAGCTCTTGAAATTCGTGAGCAGGACGAAAAAGTTCGGGTAGAGTTAGGGGGACGCAAGTGCAATGGGCAAATAATACTAGCTTTACTGAAGTAATCGAAGTTAAATTTTAACACCAATTAATTTCGACCAAAAAGCAATACGTAGTACGTTAGTCTTTCACTCGTTCGATTATTATCTATCGTAAATAATCTTTAAAATACGCCCACACGGATAGTTTATCAATAAAAACTACCGAACGCCTCATGCTAGAAATTTGAAATTTGTTAAACGTTAATTTTTCACTAATAACAGAAAAGAAAAAAAAAACAAGAAAATTAAGTGAGTTCTTCGTCAAGCTCTTATATAAAAGTTCCTGCATAATTTAACTTCAGATGTACTTTGCTTGCAGTGTAGGATTTAACACCGAAAAGGACTTTACTGCGAACTATTCGCAAAAGTTTAATTTTACACCAAAAAGTGATGGACGCAATTGAACTACGTTTCGGAGTCCAAGTAATTTTTCTTAGAGAGTAACCTTTCACCATTTAGTGGTATTGTAATAAGGACAGGCAAATCATGGTACGCTTTCAGGCGTTTATCAAAAAAGTCAAAGCTAATATAGGTAATTCAATTTGGGGAAGGAAAGGAATTTGATTGTGTACGACTTGGTTCGTTGCTAGTAAATAACCTTTAAGTACCAGAAGTGGGATTTTGTACAAGGCGAGTCGCCCGAAATATCATCCAAAAACCGAAATTTACAACTTTGCGATCTTGAGCACCTTAGATGATAAATTAATAGGCCAGAGACCAGTGCTAAAAATCCCAAAGTTATCAATTTTGGTTTTTAGACGATATTTTAGGCGACTCGTCTTGTACAAAATCCCACTACTGACCAAATCCCAAAATGAAGAATTTGATACGAAAATTGGCATGAATTGATTTTCTTAAGGTTCCAGCTAGAAAACTGAAAAGAATTCATTTGTCCGTCAATTTTCAGTAGCCATTAATTAATAGTCTTTAACGCTGCACTGTACACACACTTAACAATATTTTTTCTTAATTCCAACTACAACAAAAATTTGAGTTTTCACTATTAAGTTATAAGGACTTTTTTATGTGAGCCATCCGAAAGAGTGGAGGAATTTCGCTTATTATTAAACTTGATCTTAATTTGAAATTAAAACCAGTTCCTGTATAATTTCGAATTTCCAATTCGGCAATTTCTCGAGTTATGGTGGGTTCTGAAAAATTAATGTTCCTACAATCGCTCAAGGAACTTTATATGGACTTTACAAGACTCCCTTCTTGTTTCTGCAACTATTAAAATATGAATTTAGGCAAATTTGAAACTTGATTAAGTGAGTAATGAGTGTTAAGTAAAGTGAACTCGTGTTTTTTATACGTTTGTATGGAAGGTTTCCGAAGGAGTGACGGAATTTCATTGACTAGTTAACTTTCATTTTAATGCAAAACTAAGTTGTTTGAGTTCGTGGCTGAACTATTCTGTAAGTTATAGTACGAAAATTAAGATATATCATTTTATAGGATATCTGTATGGCAGCTATACGAGGGACTCATGACATATTGTTCATATTCATACTAAAGGGGTAACTATTATAAAATCAAATATTCGAAAATTCTAAATTTCGAATTTGTATCTTGAAGCATTCTGATGCTATGGGCCTATATTCATGAACATGTATTTTCAATGAACTTGAATGGTGGCTGCACAAAAGAATTTTTTAGTTTTATTTCTTTAAGGTTTGCTTATGAGAGAAACAGAAAGGAATAGAACGAATTTTTAATTGTGCTAAGTACCTGAACCTAAATTAATCCACGTGTTTTATGGTTTTGTATATGAGAGCTACCAGATAAAGTGTGTGATGATTTCTTCAATTAATGGAATAAACGAGTGTGCACACCATTTTGGGCGCAATTTTTATTGATGTTATATTACTTTGCTATTTAAATAATAAAGTATATTTTAGTTATTGTTAGTTATTTAATTATTTGTTATTTTTATTCTTGATAGAAATAACCAATTAACCTATTCTATATGAAATAGAAATTCTAAATTCTATACGAAACAACCTACTGATAATCGTTCTGCCACTTTCATATATTGTATTCGCCACTTCACTAGCCATCAAAATTGTGGGTATTTTCTTATGACGAGGGGCGCACTATTTTTAGTAGCCCACGGGCGCCGAATATCTTAGGACGGCTCTGCAAAAGAGGAGTCCCAAGATAATACAGTTGTCACCAGTAGCCCAGGGTTTCGGACTGCCCAACATTATGAACTGACAGTAGCCAAACGGTTTTTCTTAGTAAGCAGTATACAGTGCAACCCGCTTATAAAGTGCAATTTTATAACGTACTTTCGGTTATAAGGTACTTTTTTTCAATCCCCATGCACAAATGTGAAAAGTTCTTATATTTTTGTACGGATTTAACGTACCCGTTTATAACGTACATATTGGTTATAACGTACCATTTCCCATAGCACTTGAGGTCTTTATAACGTACAAAATATAAATTCGATCTGTTTACGCTTGAATTGAAAAAAAATTCAAGGATAATTTTTATTTTTATTTTATTTTTATTATTTATTTTATAATGCGATAGCCTCCTCTTTTAAAATAAGCCTTTTTCATTATTCTAGGATAAAAATTACAAGAGATATGCATTTTCAAAGAGGACTCGGGCGAAAACTTTGCGAAAACTTAGAAGAATAGACGATGGTAAGGTACAAAATTTGACGGAAATTTGTTGGCGATTTTTGATAGAATGACCCAATATGTAGTTGATAAGTAAACGGGAGAATCCTTTTAAATTTTGATGAATGTCTTCATCCCATCTGTCTATTCTATTCTTTAATAAAGAAATTATTCTTATAAATGGAAACGACTTGTTTCATATATAGGTTATAACGTACTATCGGTTATAACGTTCTACTTTTTGTGGTCCCCACGCGGTAATGAACGCGAAGTTTTGAATAAGTCGAGACTTGTTGGTTTTTAATTGCATGATTAAAGAGTGCACGACAACACTTCCTAATGATGTTCTCAAAACTTCGATGCTAATCACGGATACAATTTTAATCCTGGGTTAATATGGGCTTTGAGATAATGAAAACATAACAAAAGAATTTTGAAATTTTAAATATAAAATTTTTTTTTTAAAATAAAAATAAAAATAAGACATATTTTTTAACTTACCTAATGATACGCTCTTCAACCAGCTTTAGAGCAAGAAAATTGTTCTAAATTACACACAACAAACTAAAAAAATATGAGAAGAATGAGCTAAACTTTTTCAACCACTAAAAAATTTATAAATAAAAGTTTAAACTAAAAATGTTTTCTGAAGTTTCGAACACAACTTTACGAAGGGCAGATAAAATTTTACACCGATAATTTACGAAAATTTAAAAAAAAGTCGTTTAATTCTAAAATTAAATAGATCACACCGAAGATACACCGATTTAATCAAAACTCACATTAGTCGGAAATAGCGCGCAAGCTCGAAAACAATAATCGCAAAAAATGGCACGTTACATTAAATAATCGAAGCAGTATTGCAACACAAATTATCTCATCATCATTCAGAAGTTACTTTGCCCAAAAGCAATAATTTCAAAGATGACCGGCAACAAATACGTTAAATTACTACTTCCACACGCAATGCACTTACCACCGACTGTGACTTGTCTTAAGTCTTTACTAACACTCGATACCGTGAGAGGAAGAGTCTCGTTAAATTTTCTCGTATCTGCTAAGAAATTTTATCGAAATAAACCCAAAAAAATCGACAGAAAAGTCGCTTCCTCGTCCGTCCACTTTGATTCGAATCTCGACAGTAACTAAGATTTTTGTTTAAAGTCAAAAGTTAAAAACAACGTAACCGCAACACTCGCGCTCCAACTTAAAACATAACAACACTAACAAAGCCAGCATACATTAACCACGGACCCCACTAGGAACGGCGGGTGCAGAGGAGGGGGTGGTTTGTTGCTAGCGCTAGCGCTGCACATCGGAAATAATGTTGCTACAAGCGCCGTATTCGCGCGGTTATCCATCAAATCCGCCAGCAGTTCCAAGCGAGAGCCTCCAAGAAATTAAGCACACAAGTTGCAGCAACATCATCGCACAATACCGCCCGCCATCCGTCCAAGGCGGCTCCAACACACATGCCACGGCTAATTACACCGCGCGTCACATTACCAATAAAAACGGCTACTCTACTGTTCGCGGCAACATCACACAAGGAAGAGCGCTGGCAACATGTGGGTACCACACCGGGCCCCCAGGTAAGCCGCAACACGACAATTTGCATCGGAAGAGAACAACGTATAGCAACGATATACAATAAGAAAAATGTAAACAGAAGAAAAGAAATCGGTTAAAAAACACACTCACCTTAAATACTCTTACCGACGGACGTCGCGCTCGCACAAGTACGCGGGATGGTCTATTGCGCGCCCAGGTGCGATTAACCACTCGGTAAAGAGCTCCAGACGATTGAAACCGTCACAGGTGAACCGAACTCTGTCCGCTTAGAGGAACTTGTCGCCGGTCTTTCAATTAGCCGCCGCGCCGGTTGTCGGAACTTCACATACTCTTTAAAGTGCCTCTATATCGCTATTATGGTCGCTCACCTGTACCTCGAGCGTATTCTGTTGGTGGTGCTTGGCCGGGCCAAAGGTAGTCAGTCAGAGTAGACGACCCTTTCATTGAAATTCACCTGTGCCGGTACCGGTGCCGTCTACTCTATGCACGACCATTTCACCGTCGACTACTTTCCCATATGGGACACTAGTAAACCACATGACCCTGCCGGCCGGTTCTAATGATGGACAGGTAAGTAGCTAAGAATTCCAGGTGCTTGTCCCAGGTACGAGTAGAATGCACGCTGGTTCGTTAACCTTGCAGCCAATTATGAAATTGCAGTTTTTTTTTCGATGGACTCGTTTGATGAGCGGTTGCATCATTTTTAGTTCAAGAGATTCACAAGGTATTTCTCGTCGTCGATTTGCTGGAAAAATTACAAGAGCGTTTTATCGAGAAGATTTAATTTGAGGTATGCCCCATTAAATCGACACGAATTAGGTCATGACGTGAAATAATTGAGGTAAAGTTATGGGATTTGGAATAATTTCCAACCTACTATTGTACACATGTATTAAACTGACCAGTGTAACCGTGCTCTCTCATCCTGCCAACATTATTCTAAAGGATCTTGACTTAAAAACTTTGAATTAAAAAATCTTTGTATTGATTAGAATTGGCCAAATCTGTTTTATCCTTATAGCTTGTGGTTAGCTGCTCTCCAGACAAAGACGAAGAAGGAAGGAGTAGTTTTTCAGACTTCTTTATAATGGCGGTACTTGTGTCTATAGCTAACAAAAAATAAGACAATTTGCAGGATTAGTTTTTCCAAGAGGATACAAATAGAATGCTGGGGATTTCTTGCAACATATTTATTAACTTTTTAAGGCCCCATGTGCATTTAAATGCGATTTTGTTGATTTATGGCTGTTTTCATGTGAATTTTCCACTTTAATAGTAATAAAAAATCAAAATGAAATAACACTTCTTTATTAGCTGGTATGTTAACTAGGTCGCCCAATAAAAAAAAATTCAAAATTGTATTTGAAAAAATAGCTATAAGAGGAACAACACTTAAAAAATTTTTAAAATGTGTAAATCCGAGTTCTTTGTGTGCATTTATTACCTAATTCTTGAATGGTTAACATGTCATTTTCATTAATATAATGGTAGAAAAAATCTTAATAATATCTTCCATTAAGCAAATTACAAACAATTTTCATTTTTGTTAATAATATATGAAGTCAAACTGAAGTAATTTTCACGATTTTCATGGGAAAAAATTACATCAGAAAACCGAACTTCATTGAAAAGTATCATAGATAATATAATTAATTGGTATATCTAGAAGATAAATCAATGAAAATTTTTTTGATGTTTAATAGTTATGCATTTCAAATAATTTGAAAACCAATAAAACTATTTATTCTGTAAATTCAAAATTAGTTCGCTGATAGACAGCGAACGATGCAGACGTATTGTCCACGCCAAATTACACGAACGAAAAACGATTAAAATTGTCTTTTTCTCTCTCAGGAAAGAAAAATCAAAATGCGGTACAAAATTGTCACACCAGACTCATGAAACCTTAAAATACAACAAAAAAATTTGTTTTATTCAAAATGTTGTAATTTTTAAAAAACACGTTCACTTGGCGTAACGTACACATCGTGAATTATATCCACATTTAAAATTCGATGTTGATTGAATAAAATAATTTTGAAATTTGTTAAAACGTGTCCAAAACTTTTATACTCTTTTGTGTGCTGAAAAGGAAAAAACCCTTCAATCTGTTTAGGGTGTTATCTGAAAAAGCCCGTGGAAGTAAAATGTTATTCCATAAGATGTACATATGTCAAAATTCGTGAATTTAAGGTAGCCTGCCCATACTGGGCAGGCATTCTCGAAGATCGATAGAACAAAAACACAATACAAAATCTTCGTGATGTAGAGGTTTTACTCTAAACATTCCTTACATCTATTCGGTAACAATAAAAAAGTATCTTAAACAACTTCAGCCAAACTTTAAGATTAATGAGAATTAATTAAAAATTAATTAGCAATAGCTGATTGCCTCCTAGACTAGGGAAAATTGTTAGGTTACATCTAAATGTAAGACGTTTCCTTCGACATTTTTTTTTTTTCGAAGGATTGTATTGGGAAATGGCGATAGAGTTGTAGTGAAGAGGCGTGGTAATCCCAACCGACCTGCGATAGTTCACACTACTCGGTCTTATTTAATTTTAAGCTGTTTCAGTGCTCAAATAATATTGCTTGCTAAAAAATTCTGTAAATGATGACTAGATTTATGCAGAGTACTGTAAATGGATTTCTCTTCTTTTGATTTAAGTAACTTTTCTTAGTTGTTCGATGCAATCAATTGCAATGAAACGTGCAACATTTTGAAATGTTTCGGCAGCATTTGCTCATCTAGCCGCTAGCAATTTTTGATTTCTTTTGAAACGTGCTTGGTTGGTGAGGGTAACAGGTGTTCGCAATATTAACTCTCTTCCTCAGGTGTACGAGAGGAAATAGCTAAGAGTAAGTCGCTAGACAGGTATTTTACCTATGCTCCAAAACACGATACGCTCCTTAGTGGAACATAAAGCCGGGTTAGTGCGATGGTATAAAAACTGTTGCAGAGTGCTTCAGCAAGTTCAAGGCTGGGCTTACCTCTTTGCTTGCAATAGAGGGCTTCAATTCCGAGTCAGCTAGAGCGTAGATTTAAGGTCGATTGTAGAGTGCGGCTGTTTGTTACATGACTTACACCTAGACAAGTTTCGATGCAAGAAAAATCATTGCACCTGCCGCAATACCTTCACATTGAACTTGAGATGATCGTGTTCATTTTAGTGGCAAGCGTTGTCGGTATCTGGTATGGTGGAAAGTGTTGGTACTGTATTCGAATCGCGACTATGAAAGACCTTGGAAAATATCATTTTCCATGATTTATCGGGGAAAACTTAGTAAAATTATGAAAGAGGTAAGTTTTTTAAGTGGCGAACTGATAGTATCAGGTAGCATGGCTAGAGGTTATGTAGTAGAATGAGTTTCTTTCGATTAAGAACGGATTTTTAGTGTAAATTTCGTGACCAATTTTCTCAGAAACCACTTATCCAATTTGAATGAAATTTTGGAAAATTATTACTTACCCATCAGAATTTTAATATTTTTGCGAAGGATGTATACAGGCTGTCTGGTACTCCGTGCAGAACCTTGTAAGGGGTTGTTGCTTGATATATTTTGAGACAAACATTTCTCTACAGTTAGAGCCGAAAGTTTCTTCAATAGGCCGTTTGGAACTGATACGGTAAACAAACAAACCACACAGCGATGGTTCGAAAAATCCAATCAGGAGCCAATCCAAAGTGAGCCACGTGGTACCCAAATCCTTCGATCGGCAAGGACGAGCTGAGTGGAATCTCACTCAAGCCAAATATAAACTATTTGGATAATTTTTGGCGAACAAACAATTCGATAATGACGCAGCCATCAAAACTGTCTTAGTGGATTTTCTTCGCTCTAGAAAGTTGGTCGAAAACGGGCATAAGCACACTTGCATCCCGTCGGGAGAAGTATATTGCAAGTGCTGGTACCTATTTTGATTTATAAAATTAAGTTTTATAAAAGTTACAGTTGTTTTAAATTGTACTACCAAAAACGACATTTCATCTGCAGCAACCTAATACCGTAAATTCTCTACGACGTAAAAATAGTTATCACGTGTTCATTCACACGTCCATGTTTATTTGAAATTCATCAAAATTCAACAATGGAACACCACAGAAAATTACTCTACTGAATTTTAGCCACAAATCTACTTCACACGTATCGAATTTTCCCTAGTATTTATTTGGCAAGTAGCTGCTTTTATTCTAATCAATGTATACGATAATACGAGTACCGAGTCCAGGAATATAAGCCAAATATTGAAAGTAAACACCTACAACCTATTATAGAACTGAGGTTGCGGTAAGCCCCATTCATGCAACATGAAAATGCAAATATATTTTTGATCCACTATCGATATCAATTTCATTGAAAATAAATCGTAATTTATCGTATAGGAAATTAATTTCTTTTACAGTAACTTATGCACTTTAATTGGCGAAATGATTCTAAGATCTTATTATGTATTTTAATGTATTTTTTTTAGTAATATCTTATAATTTGGTCAATATATTATTAAGTACATATATACCTAAGAATTGTCTTTGATCTAATTAATTAATTTATATACACAGCTTAAAAACTTAACAGAAAATACATACATGTTTCCGTAAAAAAAAAAAAAAAGCGCCGTCGCTTTAGGTCTGAAATACATTTTTAGAATACTCCGCTCCCAGCAATTCGATAAAAATTTTACGAGAGTCAAAAAAAAATTTGCTACCCTGAAAAACTTGTTTACACGTTTCATGACTAGTAGATATGCAAAAAGCAATAAAAAAATGTCAGTCCGTCTGTCCGCTGTACGCCGCACAGTGGGGCGTTTTCACGATCTAGCTGGCCAAAATTATTTATACATATTATCAATTCATCTTAAAATAAGGTATTATTTAGTTATTATTCAGTAATAATAATATTGGAACATATTTTCTTGGACATTTTTTTTCTGAAAAATGATTATACAATTTTTTTGGTGAATGTTTTCACATTACATTTTTAACTGAAAATACTATTATATAATAGTTTTCCGGGTGAGATACCATTTGATTTATTTTTTTTTGTAACGTTTCGGACTCAAGTGATATTTGTGCAAGGCCTTTACCAAGGATTGAGTCCTTTATCCTTGCTAAAGGAATATTCAAAATTCAAATATTTCGAATTTCCGCTATCAACATAAACTGTTATAAGATCTCGCTGAGCAGATATTAGCAGGAAATTTTTGAGACTACTTAAGAATGAATATTTGACCTTCATATTGCCACATAAATTTTGACGGAACCGTGCGGACTTATATAACTTTTTCAATTTTGAAAAAAGTTACACTTTTCCAAAATATAGATCTCAAATTATACTAAAACTTAAAACAATATAGTTCAAAAAATATATATCCTCGAAAAGCTATAAATGGTAAAAATGAAATATATACCTGCTACTTCAATATCCATTTTTCAAAATTTTTGAATTTTACTTTAAACTCACGAAAAAGTTATGTGATCACAGTTAGTTTTTAACATAGGTGTTTCCGTTAGAAATTATACATACATACGGCTTTTATAGTAAATACAGGTAAAAACCCTTCTTGAAACTCCCTAATTGGTTAAGGGGTCTGGCCACCTTGGCTGCTTGGAAAATGGGTTTTTTTTCTAAATTCATAAACTCTTAAGTTTAAATGATTTTTATTTTATTTTTTTGACTCAATTTAGACTATACTTTAATGAATCTCTGACATTTTTTTTATTCGAAAATATTAAAAAATGGCGGCGCTGTATATATTTCCCAGGAAGCCCTCCGCACTAGGGAGGGGAATGAGCCGTCATCGTTTTCTCCATTAATATGCATCAGAAAAGAAAAAAGAAAAAACGGGCTTGTTCGTAGGTAATGTAGCTAAAATGTAGAGTAGCGATTTTTTTTGAAATTTTGGTGAGCCGAAGAAAAAAAAAATTACATTTTTTCCTAAGAAAAAAGTCCAAAAACGTCAATAAAAAAAAAACTAGTGTAGCAATCTAAAAAATCCTACTCTACATTCTAGCTACACTACCCACGAACAAGCCCATTTTTTCTTTTTTCTTTTCTGATGCATATGAACAGAGTAATCGATGACGGCACATCCCCTCCCCCCTTTCGTGCGGAGGGCCTCCGGGGAAATATATACAGCGCCGCCATTTTTTAATATTTTCGAACAAAAAAAATATCAGAGATTCCTCAAAGTATAGTCTAAATTTTGTAAAAAAAATTAAATAAAAATCAATTAAACTTCAGAGCTTATGAATTTAGAAAAAAAACCCCATTTTCCAAGCAATTAGGACATAAAATGCTGGTTAACATTTGTATGCTTAAAAAACCGAGTTTTGACCAGCTAGATCAGGCAAACGCCTTACTGTGCGCTCCTAGCTACCAAACCCTTTAAGCTATAAAATTAATTTTTTTTATGAATACATTTGGTTGGCCCGGCCCATTGAGGGTGCTAGGGAGGAGGTGGCGAAAGCGTTTTAAACCAAAAATTTTGATTTCTAGATCTCAGCAACCACTAATGCTAGGAGGCTGAAATTTTATATGGGTAAAGGGGTGTGAGAGTGGAGGAAAAATAATTCGTCCGAAACGGAAAAAAGCCGAGATCGGTACATCCTAAAATCAATATCTCCTAATTGAAACTTAATGAGTATCTATAGATATACTAGGAGAATAGATCGGAATCAATTTTTTGAGTAGACGTAGTGATGTACGGGATGAGGGTTTAAAAGGTTTAGGCTACGATATCTCACGAACCAATTACATTGGAAAAATAAAATTCGGTTTGTGAGTAAAGATTGATAAATGGAGTCTGCTGAATGTAATTTTTCTTAAGGGGGGGGGGGGGCGGTATTTGAATTTTATTATTCAGCCAAGTCGTCAACAATTCATTCTAAAAAAAATTAATTCCTTTTTTTGGCAGTATAAATAGATATCTTAATCTAATCGCAATTGATATAAACTATTAATTTATAATTTTAGATTTAATACTGTAATAATTATTAAAATATCAAATTGATGAACCAATTAATGTAATTCAATAGATATTGATTAAAATTAAAATCAAATAATTAATATTATACCAATAATTTAATTTAGTTTTGTATTTATGATATAACAATCATATTAACGATTTTTTAAATTCGACCCCAAAGGAGGAGTAAGGGAGTCACGAATTCAACCAATATCTCTAAAATCTGATTAAATATCAAATTAGACTACAAACTTTAAGATGAGCGAAAAAAAATATTTAGAAAAAAAAAATTTTCTACTCAGATGTTACCCCTTAAGGGGGTACAAAGGAGTTGTATACTTTTTTCGAATTCTGCCATGTATTATTACCCAGGTCTAACCAGTTATCGTATATTTCTTCATTTTCACAAGCAATCGTAATAATCGTTTAAATTTGGTTTATAAATTTTTTTTCTTTTTCAGCCCCTAAGAGGGTATAGAAGAGTTGAACACATTTTCACGAATTCCGTCATTTCTTTTAGAAGTACAATAAATTGAATTAGTTTTTGCTGTCTCGTGCTGTCTTCATATTTATCTATTAACTCCTTTCAGGTTTTCTGGATACATCACTCTTAAGTTGGTTTAAGGAGTTTGCATATGTTGTAACAGATTCCTTCATATAGCTTAGATCGAATGGTATATCAAATTAAATTTTACTTTCTAAGGTAAATGCGCCAAAATGTCTATTTAAGTATTTTTGTATATTGAATCTTAAGGATTCAAAGCTTCAACATATTTCTTACGTTTGATGAGATATTAGATCGCTTTTCACTTTCACTTTTTTCGAAATAAAGTATTGAAATGTCACGAAATGTTAATTTTTTTTTGCCTGTCTCGCTGTTGTGCTCACCTTTTTGGCCAGTCACAATTTTGTGTTGGTTTTGTGTTGGTCAGGTTCTCTTAAATTGTGAATTCATCCATTTATCAGTCTCAAATTGCAGTTATCGAAAATTGGCGAAACTTCGAATAGTGTTATCACGTACTAAAGTTTAGATTTATTACTTAAGTACCCAGATCCTATTTTCACCTGGTAATATGAGAGCTATTCTTCCAACTTCTTAGAGGATTTCGCTTACGTTGGATGTTAACATACTCGAACTTCCCCGACAGTAGCTTAAACTCATTTTCTTTAGCTTGAATAAATTTCTGAACTTATATACCTGAAACTTCTACATACTCGTATACTTACTTATCCTTATCCATAAAATATTAAGCGAAAAGAATAAGAAAACCTGTGGAAAAGCTGTTTTGAGTCCCTCGTTCGCACTATAGGTGCTGCCCGCGTCGAAATCAGTTTTCAGGAAATGAGCAGCAGAAGCTGTGATGAATCTTTACAAGCTGAAAGCAACCACGGATGAATAATTTATAAGTTAGCTAGCGCCGTTGTTTAGCTATTTCTAACTACACAAGGATGAAATTTGCCAACTAGGGAGGTTACAAGTCGAATTTTTTCCGTTTGTTTTAGAGAGGGGTATCCAAGTGCGATCTCTATGCTTGGAGGGCACTTCGCCTTTGAATGAATGTGCCATCAGCTTCTTCAAGTCGAGTACACTACTATGTTTATCTTTTAAGCTTCATCCTTTATTTTTACAACAAGGAACATGAAGTCGGCAGTATGGTTTGGCTTGCGCTAAAAAGGAAAGTTTACGTTGTATTTCGAAGAGGAATTAAAAAGTGTGACATTGTCAAAAAATCGTAAAAGTTTTTGTGGCGGTTTTTCGTTTTAGGAACACATTATGAGGTGGTTAGTCGGAGCTTTACTTGTTTGTTTTGTGATAGGATGTTATGAATGCATAAATTTTTTCAGCATTCAAAGAGATTATTGCAAAATTTTTTATAACAATTTTCGTCTACGTTTTAACCATTTTATTAAAATTCAAGATCATATGTAATTTGCGCTTTCCGTATTTTTACCGACGTCCGTCTTCATAAAATTTTGCCAGACATATCAATTAAATATGGTATATTTAATTGATTAAATTAAATATGGTATATTTATGTTAAGAGTTTGTTGTTCTTTCCGGTGTCAGTGGAGTGAAGCTCCAATACGAAATCCCCGACTGTTGATTGACCGTAGTACTTGACGAAATTTTGGGAAGAACTTTCACTGGAGAGGCCAGTTTATCATAAGATTTTGTGTTGGACTAGGTCCGAAGGAGCTGTTTCGTCATCGGAATGCAGAAGACTCTTCAGAGGGTGTATTCTAGCCAACTTCCGAAACACCCTGACAGCTGGTGGAATTGCTGAGGCAAATTCTATATAGCCACATCGTAATCCAAATTCATTTCCACGAATAATGTAATCGGGAACTCGCCGGACATCTACCTTATACTAAAGGTGGGACGCATATGGCTATGAAATGGTTGTAACCTTGGATAACCATATGGCTATGAATCTTGAAAATCTGTTGTTAAGTCCGGGGCCCAGTGGGTCCAACGCAAAACTTATTTTTACCAATACTTTTATGTTACTAGTTTTTCATGGTCATGCTACCATTGAAGCTATTAAATGTTAAGAGTTTGTTGTTCTTTCCGGTGTCAGTGGAGTGAAGCTCCAATACGAAATCCCCGACTGTTGATTGACCGTAGTACTTGACGAAATTTTGGGAAGAACTTTCACTGGAGAGGCCAGTTTATCATAAGATTTTGTGTTGGACTAGGTCCGAAGGAGCTGTTTCGTCATCGGAATGCAGAAGACTCTTCAGAGGGTGTATTCTAGCCAACTTCCGAAACACCCTGACAGCTGGTGGAATTGCTGAGGCAAATTCTATATAGCCACATCGTAATCCAAATTCATTTCCACGAATAATGTAATCGGGAACTCGCCGGACATCTACCTTATACTAAAGGTGGGACGCATATGGCTATGAAATGGTTGTTTCGGAAGTTGGCTAGAATACACCCTCTGAAGAGTCTTCTGCATTCCGATGACGAAACAGCTCCTTCGGACCTAGTCCAACACAAAATCTTATGATAAACTGGCCTCTCCAGTGAAAGTTCTTCCCAAAATTTCGTCAAGTACTACGGTCAATCAACAGTCGGGGATTTCGTATTGGAGCTTCACTCCACTGACACCGGAAAGAACAACAAACTCTTAACATTTAATAGCTTCAATGGTAGCATGACCATGAAAAACTAGTAACATAAAAGTATTGGTAAAAATAAGTTTTGCGTTGGACCCACTGGGCCCCGGACTTAACAACAGATTTTCAAGATTCATAGCCATATGGTTATCCAAGGTTACAACCATTTCATAGCCATATGCGTCCCACCTTTAGTATAAGGTAGATGTCCGGCGAGTTCCCGATTACATTATTCGTGGAAATGAATTTGGATTACGATGTGGCTATATAGAATTTGCCTCAGCAATTCCACCAGCTGTCAGGGTGTTTCGGAAGTTGGCTAGAATACACCCTCTGAAGAGTCTTCTGCATTCCGATGACGAAACAGCTCCTTCGGACCTAGTCCAACACAAAATCTTATGATAAACTGGCCTCTCCAGTGAAAGTTCTTCCCAAAATTTCGTCAAGTACTACGGTCAATCAACAGTCGGGGATTTCGTATTGGAGCTTCACTCCACTGACACCGGAAAGAACAACAAACTCTTAACATTTAATAGCTTCAATGGTAGCATGACCATGAAAAACTAGTAACATAATGGTATATTTAATTGATTACTCTGGAAAGAAACTTAAGTACTATTAGGTTGTTGCAGATGAAACAAAGACCATCTATAACAAGACTAGACAATCGCAGAATTTTTGTTATAAAAATTTGAACTTGGTTTCTTTATTTAATTAGGTGAGTTAAGAAGATAGCAAAATCATGATGCGTGATTCAAAAAGAGACGAAAAATGATAACGAGTCGCATTCACCAATTCAATGACATCCTTACAGAACGCATATAAAAAACGCCATCAAATCATGTGCAGACACAGCTCAGCTGTGCTTGTGTGATTTCACTTCTCACATTGTTCCTATACATTTGTACGCTGAAACACTTAAGCTAATATTTTACACTGTATGCCAGACGGTCAAATATTTAACTATTTTCCCTGTCAACTGCTGTCAGATGGTGTCAGATAGTGTAATGGTTAAGCGCTGTTTGTCAAAATGTTCCATTTGACCATTCGACAATCAAACTGACCACATTTGACCGTTTGATTTCTGGAAAAACAATTGTGACAAATGGGTCAAATAGGAAATGTCACTCGTGAGCATTTTTTGCGGTAATCAGTTGCAAATAGCAATAATTATATAATTAATTATTTTATGTACTGGAGTTCGGTTTTTTTGTTTGTGCGATGCCTGCCAACACGTCGCTTTAGATTTGAAAAATCTGTCAGAATTTCGTTCCGACCTGATGGCATTTGACCGTTTGACACAAAGAGAAAATTTTACGATGTTGTCAAATGTGTCAGATAGTGTAATATCGCAATCGGGCAGCGTGCCAAATGGGTATATGACATGAAATTCGGTCAAATGTTTATGGCCAAATATTTACAGTGTAATACTAACTTTAGAAGAGCACCCCCGAAAAAATGCGTTCTGTTACGTACATTGTGAAGAACGTTGCAGTTAGATGCGAATGTGTAATCCATCATTTTTGCATTTTTGCGTACTCTTTTCTTCGCAATTGAATTTCCAAGTGCCACACTAAGTGATTCGGCTTCAACCCTATTACGAAAATGTATGACGGGACCGATGTTCGAATCCGAGAGAGTGCAAGGTGTAAGTAAAATCAATTCACATTTTTCAAACAAAAAATAAAAATTAATTCGTTGTTGGAAGAAAACAAAAGTTAAATATGTACCTACTTTATATATTATTTTTCGTTTTTTGTATGGAAGCTACCGAAGGAGTAGAAGGATTTCGTTAACAATTAAGATCGAAGTTTGGACTTCGTGGCTAAACAATTTCTTTAGTTACAATTAGTTCCGTAAATTGAATAAGGACGTTTTTATGAAATTTTTGTATGGTAGCTCATGGGATTTTCGCATATACCGTGACTGAGAACCGAATGTATACAGCATGGTGGGCAGGAATAGAAATTCAACGTTTTCCAGAATAAGTGCCATTACTTCACTGCATTTGCCAGCGAAGTTATAATACATAGTTAAAAACATAACTCAGTCACGATCGGCTGCAAGCCAATCGTATGATATTCTAGATGAAATACTGAACTCTGATTTATACTTTAATTTGAAATATAGTATATCAAAAGAATGAGGATTGCACAAACAATTATTACATAACTTTTTACTTACCGGTAGAAACTATAGAACTATAGTGGCTACTCGATTCCTTGAGTTATAATGAGTTCCATAAATTAAGTTATTATTATATTATTTTATTATATTATTTTATATTAATAGATTACGCTGCGATTATTATAAAATTAACGGATACAAAACTTCGGAGTCGTAACTTAAGTGGATATTTACATTTAACTCAACCCAGAAATCGAAATTTTTTTTGTATTATTTTCGTAGATAAACATGTGACGAATATGGTACTCAAACTGATTTTTCGTAGTCAACTATATACTACTGTATATCGTATCATTTAGGCACCTACTTTCTGGATGTCTAATGGCAAAACTAAGGGAAAACTTTTAACGTGTTTTTCTCGAAACTACGTTTTGCGAACTGGCGTAAGTTGTAGAGCTTAAACCCAATAACCTATCGACTTAATTACTGTATTATTTATAATACAGTATTGATATCGATTTTAAAAAAAAAAATTTGCTGCCCTCAAAATTTTTTTGTCCACGTTTCATGACTAGTAGACGCGAAAAAAGCAATAAAAATTTTCACTCCGTCTGTACGCCGTACCCCGTACGCCGTACGTCGACCGCCCCAAAATCTTTGAAGGCTCGTAGCTCTCAAACCAGTAGAGCTATTAAATTCAAATTTTTTCTAAGAATAGACTTGGTGGACCCCTTGAATTGTCATTATTTTCAGGGGAGGAGGTGTAAGGGAGAAGGCGGGGTAAGCGTTTTAGATGAAAAATTTAGGTTTCTAGATCTCAGGAACCGCTTGTGTTAGGAGGCTGAAACTTAAAATTTCTATAGAGCTTTGATAATGGACCCATTTGCAAAAAAAAAAAAACAGATATGGGTGAAGGGGTGTGGGAGTGGAGGGGGAAATAATGCGTCCAAAATGCAAAAATGCCGAGATCGACAAATTCTAAAATCCATATCTCCTAAACCATTAATAGCAAGCAATTAAAACTTAACAAATATCTGTAGTTGTACTAGGAGAGTAGATTGAAACAAAATTTTTTGGTAAGGGTAGTGGCGTACGGGAGGGTGGTGAAAAACTTTAGATTACGATATCTCACAAACTAATTGGACCAGAAAAAAAAAAATTCGGTTTTATTATAAAGATTGATAAATAAAGATTGCTCAAAGTAAAATCTTTGAAGGGGGTGGAGGAGCACGGAAGTGGGAGGAATTAGAATTTTTCAAAAATAACACGATTCATATCTCAATAACAGTGTAAGATGGATGTTTCAAATTTTTACCAGAAGTAGGCCTAATAGAACCCTAGTAGGGAAAAAAAGTTTGGGGGTGTGGGTGTAGAGGGTGAGGGTGGGAAGGGTGAGAAAGAAAAAGTTCCGATGCTTATATCTTAAGAATCTATAATGACAGGAAGCTGAAACTTGGTATTTAGATAAAACTATAATAGTGGCATGGTGGAAAAATACATTTTTTTTAGGGGTAGTATGGTACGGTGGTGGGGGGTGTTTTCCCTAACTTCAGAACGGCTTATGCTAGGAAGTTGAAACTCGGTACGTATTTGTAAATTAACTAGAAAAGTAATTCTGATAAAAAAATTCGAATATTCATTGGCGTTCAGAAGGGGGGGGGGGGGGGGGCAAAAAAAAATATGAGTTAATATAAAATGCATATATTTCCACGATTTTCGTCATATCTACTAGGTCTTTCCAAATATTGAGTTCATTTTTATTCTACGGATTCTTCATGTGAATACCTAGAATGCGTTTTCAAGATTTTTTGAAATTCGACCCCTAAGAGGGTGTAAACTGGTTGTATACTTTTTCATGAATTCCACCATGTTTCTCAGGTCTCAACAGATATCGAATATCTTTTCACTTCCCCAGGTTTGTTTAATAATCACCTATTTTTAAGTTTTGTTTTTTTCAACCTCTAGACCGCATCACGGAATATGACCCAATTATTTAATTCATATGTTACACCCTTTTCTAACTGCTTCCCGAACTTTTTGTTAGGTTTTCAGTCAAATAGTAACATACACCGCATCCCAGAATTGAACGCGTTTTGAACTTCTGCCGGAAAAATCATACAGTTGCGCCCAGACTGTTTGCAAGTTTTTTTTTTTAGTTTAAAGAAAACTAAAGTGAAAAAAAATTGTTTCTATTTTTCAACACCTTCAAGATAACAAAACACTAAAAAATCAAGACTAAAACTTTGTTTGTTTGTTTGAGCTTTATTGATTTTATAGATATAAGCTACAACTACAGATATATATTTCTGGAAAAAATTTTGAATTTTTGAATTCGCATAAAATTTGCGACGTGTTCAGGTTACACCAAGTAAATGATGATGTATCTCGCCATATAACTTGCCACCATGACATCATTTTGAATAAGAAAAATTGTTTTGTTGTATTTAAATACATACATACTTAATAAATATGTTGCATGAAATCCCCAATATTTTATTTGTATCCTCTTTAAAAAACAAATCCTGTAAATTGTCTTATTTTTTTGTAAGCTAGATGTAAATACCTCCTTAAAGCGTTTTAAAGTTATCGTTCAATATTGGTGTTTTAAGGACTTTTGCATGACAGCTACCCAAACGATTTGACGGATGGCGCCAATTAAAGAACTCAGTTTTGGTTTTGATATAAAAATAATTCCTATAACATTTTGATTTTTGGTTTTTGGCCCCATATAAACACAAAGTAATACACAACTTTTTTCGTCCGAGGCTCGGATCTTTGCATAAACATGAACATATTAAGTAAATAATAATAATAATCAACATTTTATATTTCATTTAATTCCGTTCATAATGATTCTCATTAACCGAAGGACATGGTTAAAATCTGGTTGTTGGCAATAGCTAGTTAGTTTGCACACAAGAAATGATTGTCGAACTTTTTTTAAAGAATGGAATATCCGAGAAAAGTAAACTCCAAATCAGATGAATATCTTAAAACTCGCCTTATCCTAAAACTTTCAAGGAGATTATGCAATTATGCGACTGGAGTGCAAAAAACTTTGACGAAAGTCGAACGACTGCAGAAGGACGCGAGGACTTCTTGTGATCAAATTTTTTGACTGAAATTTCTATTACACTGACGAGAAAACTTTTCGTCCCCACGGAATTTCATGAAAGTCATGACTATGAAATGAAATCTATCCGATTAGAGCGAACAGGTCCGATGACAGTAATTGGATTTAAAGACACGCTTCTTATTTTGCAGTCTTGCTCGGGGCGGATTGTAATTAACGTTCAACGTTAACGAACTGCGTCACACGTTAGGGTCACTTCTTGTATCCGAAGATCTTTACGCTCGAAATTCCAATTCTGAATTCTCATCGTCAATTTATGCCAAGTAGTTCCAGTAATTCTTCGATTAAATTCATTGCCTTTTTTCCATCGTTTTCTTGTTTTAGTACATGAAATGAGTTTTTAATGGAACAAGTGCATCTTTGAAACGAATCTGGAAGATGAGTGGCCTCAGTGAAATTCTCCGACCAGCAACGAAACATTAAAAACACGTGCTGCTGTAATCAACGCGGACAAAACGGCGTGTTCGTGTCCACTAAAGACGAGTAGCTTCAGATCAGAGCGATGTAAATTTGCGCAGTACATAGAGCCAATTCGAGCAAATGCTAAGGAAAAGAATTTTTTAATTAAGACATATTTTTCACCTGTCATGATGTCCGTTTTTATAGTGTCCCCCATGGGGATTCAAGGCGCCATCCGAAGATGTTTGTGTCTTTGAAGCTAAGACAAGAAGGCGAACAGTCGAGATTGTTATTCACCGTTTAGATGGGATCTTTAACGATCAACGGCTTGTAAGTACGGCGTAATTGATGTGGTCGCCAGATTTTACTGTTAATGTTGGAGCCAAGTCAAGATTTATTTCTGAGGTACTAAAGGAATTTGATATGACGAGACGGACTGAATCCGAACTGGAAATTTGAAATTTATTTGAAGCGATCAAAGCCATTTCAACCGGAATCGGAAGTCCCTACTAGGTTGAAAAGCCGAGAATCAGAGAAATATTAGGTCTCCCTTTGATTTCGAAAAGGTTTAAATACAATCTCTAAAAAAAACACAATTTCGAGTAGTACCTATACCGAAGAAAATTAAGTGGAAGGAAAACGACAATTCTTTTTAACTTCATATATTTGCACTAGCACACTTTAAAAACGCGGTTTGAAGCGGATCCCAGTTAAGGGGCTCATATTAGTAGAAAGCTGAAAAATTAGGTGAATTTTAGAAATTATTATCTCAAAAACTATTTGCTCGATTTTATATAGATTGGTTTTATTCGAAAGTACCTATAGGGGAAGGTGGGGCAAAGTGAGCCTTCTAAGGTTTGTACCGAGATTCTGTGAAATGGATAATAGTTATAAAATCCTTTTCATGCAAATTCGATAGCTTAAGATGTTAGCTTAGTCATGCATTAGTGAAATTAAATTATTGATGCTGATAAGAAAGCTATCTATTTCTTGCTATACAAACTTCAAAGGGCCCACTTTGCCCCACTACTGGGGCAAAGTGAGCACTTCCAAGGGGTATAGTACACGGTTGAAAATTTTGGAATGAAATACCATTCTTTTTGTATTGTA
The DNA here is from genome assembly GCA_949128065.1 of Beris chalybata. NCBI lineage: Eukaryota > Metazoa > Arthropoda > Insecta > Diptera > Stratiomyidae > Beris > Beris chalybata. Next base: position 94,692,956 of record OX421897.1, read on the forward strand.
TATAGGTCCACACCAGAAATGTATTGAAATGTAATACTTCACAATTACTGAAATGACAATCAATATAAAATATTTATTGAATTTCAATATAATTATATTATGCCAATTCAATTTAACACACCATTATTAATGTAACTTTGCTTTAATGTTTAATAACTTACGATCCACCGATTTCGCTTCGTGAAACTTTGTATATAGGGAAAAGTAAAATATCTGCTTTTGCCGTGGCTATTTTGTCCTCTCTTTTTGGATAGTTACCGCATACGCTTCTTAAAAAGGATGCTGCTAATCGTACGACATGTCTCCGAGAAGAATCTGTCAACGAACCATTCTCAGCATGCTCTTTTATCGTATCTACTTCACTATTATTTGTGATAAAATATTTCAGAGTCTGAAAAATACCATTTAAAATAAGTGAATACGAGTACAATATACTGGCATAGCAATATGTATAATACACTCATACCTCGCTATACGGCCGTTCTTTCACTATAACGAACTTTTTCAATTGTGGAACTTTTTCGTTTTACGGCCAAAATGTTTCTTTATACGGCCTGATTTTGGACAATGCTACAAGACATTCGGTTGATTTATTACTTAAAATAATTGATTCGTTATATGTAGGTATGGTATTTCGCTTTACGGCCAACTTTCCCGAAACGTATCTAAGCCGTAAAGCGAGGTATGAGTGTATATGTATATCAGCTTCAGGCTGGATTTCCATTGTCATCGCAATTCCTGCGTCTGCGTCACACGTCGAACATTGTTCAGCTTTTTTCTGTGCCGCAAAATTAAATTGCTATGAATTTTCTGTCAGACGCATAAATGCGACGATAATGGAAATCCAGCCCAGTCTTCAACCAAAATAAAGTCATTGTAATTAATTATTAAATGAGCTTACCTCACAATAAATTTTAAGCTCGTAACCTACGACTGCATTGCATCGCTCAACTAAAGCAATTTTTTCTTGTTTTTCCGGAACTGAAATGCTATCAAAACTGGTCACAAACATAATTTTTTGCTACAAATTGCATATATGTACTAACCACATTCTTCAAACACTAAAAGGAAGCACCCACAGCAACCAAATTGTGCAATTATTTTAGGGAGTAATTGCAATTCCACAATTGCTCCGGTGTTATCTACAATTTTGTACTCCTTAGTTCCGTCGTCGTATGGAGAAGCCGCTAGAACTAAGAAAACGAAATTCTAAATATGCATTTTTAGCACTTATAAAATAAATTTGTCGCACTTGAACAAAATTGTTCCTCGGCACTCAAATACGGGGACTCGTTTTACACACTTTTTTTTAATACTATTAACCGACAGGACTCACTGTTAAATTTAACTTTAACCAAGAACCCGTCACGTACGCTCTCCATTTTAACTTGTAACTTTACGATGCACAAGAACACACAAGGAAGAGAAATTAAACAGAAATCCTAATTTCTAATACATTTGGAATTTCTTCTAATACATTTCAAATTTCTAATAATATTTCAGGAATGCAATCGGCTTGGAAGCTGAAACACTCAAAATACAAGTAATACATTTAGATTGCATTTTATTTTAGTGGACGAAATGAAAAATAGCAGAAATATACATGATCCAGTTCATTAAGAATTCCGTGGTAGGAATTAATTGAAATACTTTTGAATTACTTTATACGAAGGAGAGTGCATTTGAATACATTTTGTATTTAATTTTAACACACAATGAATGCAAAATTTAATGGTAATTCGGAATGGTTTAAATTTTATTATTAAAGTACTAGTAATAAATACAAATAAAATTACAAACTAATATAGAATATATTAACTATGTTGCTTTCAATACAATAGTATACGTTTCATTCCAGTTTTTATTGAAAATATTTTTAGTTTTCAGTAAATATTGAAATTTAACCTGTAGTGTACTACAAAACCGGTGAATTCTTAGCTGTTTATTAAAAATTATTCCAAAATTTTCAACCGTGTATAATTTCATCCAAAACTGGAGCAAAAAATATGGATATGGAAAATATGGAAAATATGGAAAAATGGATCAGTTAAGAAAAACAATATGATTTTAATAAATTGAAATGAAATGAAGTGTGTTGATAGCGTGTTCTGCTTTGAGGAGTAGACCTGAGAACACCAAAATATTTACTGGCCTTCTTTAGGTCAATTTTTTTCAGCAACAGGAGCTATTGCATTTTTCATCGCAACTTGAGTTTACTGTTGTTGCATTTGCATTTGTTGTATGTTCTAGCCATGTTAAAATTGTTATTTTTAATTATCAAATAAAATTATATTGATATGGTTTAAAATTCGCCCGGGGCTCACTTTGCCCCGAATGAACACTAAATAGTAAGCATCTGCTAAAATTTATATACTTTTTAAGTAATCATCAAATCTTAATTTGCTAGTTTTACAATCCGTACCCCGATCTCAAGAATACTGTTTCAAAAAATCCTCAGACGCTAACAAGTTTTTTTAATCCAATTATTAAACACAGATATTTACATAAAATAGTGCCAATTTTTGTAATATGAGAAAATTCGAGGAACAGTAATTAACGTGGATTTCTTTTAAAGTGCATTGTAGTCAATGCTTGAAGCTTTATCAAATAATTTTTTTGCAAAGATTTTGCGCTATTGCAAACTAGAAATTTTAAGGGGGCCCACTTTACCTTGCTGGCCCACTTTGCCCCTATAGGTATGTTGAGGTACGCTAATAATTTTTTTTTTCTAAGTATATATCAGCCAGGGGCGCTGCTGTCAGGGTCGGCATAAAAAATGTCCGTCACTCGCACGCTCTGCGGCTCCCACTATTACATGCAGGCAGTTGATCCAAAATAAAAATTTCAAAATTATTTTGAAAGTGTAAGGTATGATGCCATTCACTAAGTAGGGGTTTTTGTAAAAAAAAAAAATTTCACAAAATGGCGGCCGATTGAACTTTATTTTCAGTTTTTAACCTTAATTATCGACCTTTTACTACGTAGCAAAGGGGAAAATCTATTTAAGAATAATGTGTGAAATTTTGGAAGTAATAGATTAAAGAATTTAACGCGAATAGTTAAACCAGTAAGATCACAGGATCAGGTATCGATGGAAAAGTTATTAAAAAGTCATAAAAACCGCAATGTCTACAGCGTGATTGAGATCGGAACCTTTTCCTTTTGATCCTCCCTACTATCCTCACACCGGAAACGCTTTGAACCAAAATTTTTTTCTCCGCTAGTGGTATATTAGACCATTATGACGCGATTTTTTAGAGAAATTCTAAACGCCCCACTTGAATTCGGAAATGCGGCAAAGCTCCATTTTTCGACTTGTATGTACAGTAGAGTATCGCTAATCCGGATCAATTAAAACCACCCCCAATCCGGATTATGCGGGAATTCGGATTACCAAAGGTATATGCAAATTATTTAAGATAAACATTTACAAACGCTTATTCATTTATTACAACAAATAAAACATATAATATCTCCAAAAAACAAAAACAATACTTTCAAGATAAACGTTAGAAATAAGTAAAAAGTAATGAAATATACATAAACTCAAAATTTAGTGAACGGAAAAACGCTCACAAGCCAAAGTTGGCTTGGTTGCACAGAGTACCAATACTTACATATTGCCATATGAAATATGTACATACATACATACAAAACGATGCATATGAAGTGTCTATGAGAATATTCGGGAATTTCCCGTTCTACACTTGTCTGATTTCACTGTATTGTTGATCATTGCTTTATTTAACATGCAATCCGGACTAGCGAAACTGTGGTCGATCCGGATTACAAGGAACATAATGGAAATTTTTAAATTTTTCATCCCATCCGGACTACCGAAGGATCCGGATTAGTGAGACTCTACTGTATATACGAACCACATTTCATTTTTCTACCGCAATTGGTTCGCTAGAAATCGTAGTCTAAATTTATTCACTATCGCGCACGCCAGTAACCTTTCTCAATACTTTGTTTGCAATCTTTTTTCCTAGTATACCTACAGATTAACATTAAGTTCAATTACGTGGCACTAATCGTTTAGCAGATATAGATTTTAGAATGTCCCGATGTCGGCTTTTGAGCGTTTTTTCTTTAAAAAAAGGTGCAGATTGGTAATGAGACCACATATGTATGTATTTTCCGATATAAAATTCCTAAGGAGATGTAGAGTGGTTGTGTACATTTTCGAGTTTCTTAGACTTAAATCTTAGAAATATATATATATATATATATAAATTTGTTGTTGATTTATCGAATCTATTTTCATTTCATTTACTTCGTAATTCTGAGTTCAAGCTTTCATAAACTCCGACAAATATTGGCTCTGGGAAAAAAGTTTGTGGCGTTTTTGTAGTAAAACTCAACTGGTTTTCTTATAGTGTGAAAATAAATTTATTTAAACCAAATATACTCCATTATTATCTACAATGTTTCGCCATATTGCGGGTAGGGCCATAATGCCATCGCTGAAGAACTTCTGTGGTTTCTGGTTGAAAAAAGGTTTTCACAGACTTCTTTTGAAAGCAGCTTCATTCCATTCAGAGAGGTCTGCAGAGATCGGAACAAGTGATAATCTGTGGTTACTATGTCTGGAGTATACGGTGGATGCATCAAAACATCCTAGCCAAGCTTTCATCAAAAAAGTGTATGGTCGGACGTTCTCATGATGTAAGACAACACCTTTCTTAATATTCAATTCGGGACGTTTTCTTTCAATTGCCTAGCGTAATCTTTCTAGTTGATCACAGTAGACTTGTGAATCAATCGTCTGACCAGTTGGAAGTAGCTCATGGTGAAGGATTCCTTTCCAGACCCACCATACACACAGCACCATCTTATTCCGCGTAAATCCTGGCTTCTCGAACGGCTGTAACGGTTCACCATCCCTTGTCTACGATCCTTGACGCCTCCGATTGTCGTACGCTATCCATTTTTCATCACCGTTTATGACACGTTTCAGAAGCGCATCGCAGATGTTAATTCAATCGTTCATGTTTTTCGAGTTCAACTCATGGGGAACCTATAAATCGAGCTTCTTTTTGCAGCCAACTTTGTTTAAGGGGTTAGGTGGGTTTCAAAGGCTCAAAAAATGGTATTTTTACAATTTTTTTTATATATATCTAATGAAATATTTTATTTAAACAATTTACTACATCAAAGATAGATATATTTCAAAATTATTTTGTATAATTTTTGTTTAAAAATTTTGAAAATTCAACCGTTGGGACCTTATTTCCCTTGGCCTCTCAAAAAGAAGTGCTCTCGGCGTGGACAGGATAACTAAACTGGTTTATCCCAAATTAAAAAACCAAATATTCCGTTAGTACATGCATCGAGCTCGTGCTGGAACGAAGGAAATAAAAAAATTTAAATTTAAATTTTTGGCGGAGCTGTGAACAAAAAGTCCCATTTATTGGTAAAATTTTCACCATGTATTGCCTCGTAAAATAAGTTGTAATAAAGATTTAAAAAAATCCTTCGTTCAAGCACTAGATAATGTTATTTTGAAGAAGTGTGCAAAATTTGAACAAGGTCGGTTCATAACTTTTCGAGAAATCGTATCCACCAACTTCAAAACTTCGAGAAAAACACAATTAAAGTTTTAAGTTGAGGCTGACGTGGCCCAGGAGCGGATCCAGATTTTGCTGCTGGGGAGGGGGGGGGGGAGTGGAGCGGAATTTTTTTTAATGTGGCTATTTTGTTTGATCAAGTATTGTGTGAATTTAGCTACATACATAGAATGTTATCTAATGACAGGATCATAATGTTTTCATCTTATTATCTGTCAATTCATCAAGATTCGCCAAAGTTGTTACCTTACCATCTCTGATTCTTTTAAAAAAATTGTACTTGAAAAACTAGTGAAAAAATAATAGAAAGTCAAGTTTTTGTTCTATCTCATTTTTTAACTAACAAAAACAACAAATAACTTTGAAATAAACCCTACTTGATTATTCAAAGAAATTGTTATCTCAAAAACTATTTGCTCGATTTTATCGTTATGTTGAGATACGCTAATAGTTTTTTTTTTTAAATACACTTATTTATATCAACTAGGGGTGCCGCTGTCAGGGTCGGCGTAAAGAATGTCCGTCGCTCGCATGCTCTCCGGCTCCAAAAATTTTAAAATGATTCTGAAAATGTAGAGTATGATGCCCTTCGCTACGTAGGGGTTTTTAAAAAAAAATGTCACAAAATGGCGGCAAACTTCAAGATCAGCGAAAAAAAAAATTGAAAAAAAAAATTCTACTCAGATGTTCCCCCATAAACTTATAATACTCTATTTGATTTCATCTAGATTCTAGAGTATGAAAATAAGATGGAACCAAGAAATTTAATTTCAATTATTTTTTTCACTAGGTACTTCTTCAAGTACAAACATTTTCAAAAGTATCGGAGATGATAAGGTTACAAATTTCGTCATTTTTAAGGATTCTTGATGAAATGACCCTATAACCTACGCAATATGTTGTCTTGTAGTATTTTTATCACGTTCTGTTTACTACAGCAAATGCTAAAAAACATTTTACAAAAATGTAGAAAGAGGTGTCGGGTCCAACAAAAAGTGATGATATTCACAGAGTCGGCTTTCTTTCTATTAAATATTTCCACTTACGTTTGTATACAAATTTGTGATATTCATTTTCCCTAGAAACGCGACAATCGCTCGTCATATAGAAAAATGATGATGTGCAAAGTTCACTTTTTGGTTGCTTTTAATCTAGAAAATTTGGAGGGTGATATTTCTTCGAGCAATTGTCGGGTTTCTTGAGAAAATGAATATCACAAATTTGTATACAAACGTAAGTGGAAATATTTAATAGAAAGAAAGCCACCTCTGTGAATATCATCACTTTTTGTTGGACCCGACACCTCTTTTTACATTTTTTAAAATGTTTTTTTTTTTGATATCATTTCTTTTTGTTGCCCTCTTAACTACTGCGATTAAAAAGTTCAAATGTGTATACATATTAACTTGGCAGAAGCACATCCTACGAATTACACAGATACGATATTTTAATACAGTCATATTTGCCGGTCTAAATATACAAATTTTAGTGAAAACTTGCATATATGAAATTTAGAAAATTTCAAAATTAAACAAAATTACTTAAACTTTTGGAATTGCTCAAATGTGCTAATTTCGTTAATTTCTAAAAGCCATGATCTCTTAATCGATATAACAAACCGATTTAATGGATCCTTTGGACTGAAGGAATAAGTCATTGCGACTGTAATTGTTTCATCGTCTGCATCGAAAGGAAACCGCTTTGAAATAAATTAACTAAATCCAAAATTAAAGTAATTTACATATAAAATTAAATTTGTCCTTGGCACCCGAACAATGTCTTAGACACCCTCGTGCCATATGCTCTAAATCCCTATCTCAGTGCTGAATTTGAGGAAAAATCAAAAACAGGAATTATTTTCAAAACACTATTCCACCAAAACCAAGAGTAACATATTTGCAGTCTTGTAACGAACAGCAAACTTGTTTCGAATTCCATTGTGACCATTGATCAGCATCGATTATTCATTCCCTGGATTTAGCTATCGAGGAAATAGTTTTTCAAAACCAAATTACATCAAATGCTGCATAGAGAAACAAAAATTTCAACTTACGTAGTAACAAATCAAATGTAGACCACCATCAAATGTAGACCACCATCCTCGCACGTATTATTTAAGCAAAGATCGCTTCTTGCCGAATTAAAACAAATTAATATCCTTTGAGATTTCGAATGACACTTAACCATAATATTGTTGCTTTAAAAATAGTGACATTTTTAAATATTTTATGAATAGCTTTTGAATTGACGTTGACGTATGTTCTGCATAAGTCTCGACTACTGTGATTTTTAGGAAAGCTTAATTGTGGGAAGAATCGGAAGAACTAATTTTCATAAAAATCATTTAGCTTTTCCAAGTTCTTTCCATGTATTTTAATGAAATGTATGGCGAGCTTATAGAAAGCTCTCATGTACACACCCATACAGATAAGGACCCCGTGTCCGTGTGAAATCCTTACAGTAAAGAACTTAGTCGGTTCTGGGGGTTGAACCCGACGCACATTCGACCGAACGTACTGATTACAGTCAACATTGCAGTGGAGTAAAAAAAATCGGAGAATGATTCTAGTATGAATGTATATTTAGAAAATTCGGCATCGCTCATGGGGTGGGGCGGTCGCCCCCTTTGTATCCGCCCCTGCGTGGCCCGATGGGCGGAACTTCCGAAGGCTCTATCTCTTAGAATTTTACTCGAATCGATTTAAAATTTTGGGAGAATATTCTAGACATATTGTATTATTTAATAACAGAAAGATTTTTTTTTTTTTTTTTAATTTTCAAACCTCTTAAGTGGTTCAAAACTGTTTTCTGGTCAATGCCTAGCTCCATAGAAATGTCGACACTGCTGCTATGCATATCTTGATGGAGTCTTTCAAGAATTTCATCAGGTTTTTCAGTGATTGGACGACCAATGCGTGACTTATCTTTCACATCAAAATTACCATTTCCGCGTAACAGATTTTGATAAAGTACCACAAATTTTTTCACAAGCCTGCGTAACGTTCTCCCCTTTGCCATAATATGTAATATTGCAAATTATAGCTACATTTTTCAATACTTTTCTTCATTTTAAAACACAATCAACTTTAAAACCACTTCACCAATTTCGATGTTTACACAGTCCCAGTAACACTCGAATCACCTTTCCATACGCAACAATACGGTGTCGCTGCGATCTGTGTTTTCTGAGTTATGTGCAATTGCCGCCATCAGTTGTGCGCCACGAACTTTTTTCCCAGACCAATATATTGTAAATATATGTATCATTTCCATCTCATTTTCAATTTCACGACTAATGAAATTTCTACATGAAATTCTATAATTCTTAAAAATAAAGAAGTCATCAAAGACATTAATTCTTGATAAAATCTGAAGAGAAATAGGATTAGCATTGAAAATAAATTTTATAAAAAGGAGCATTCATTTTTATTATATTTACTTCTTAAAATACCCTGAACTCAACTGAAATTTCATCAGCTCTACACGTGGCTTTCCAATAGAATACTCAACAAAAATTTGTCTAGAATATCGTTAGTCTGCAAATTTAGTCAGATTTTTGCATCATTCAGAAACGCGTTGTCAATGAACCGAGTAGGTATGTATATAAACTCTTCAGCTGGGAGTCACCACCTTGTTAATGCCTTCACATTTCCGGCGATCTAAAATTTCTGTTTAGGTGTCAAGTGGGTTTCGTTAAAATTTACGGACAGTAGGTGCGATATGTCGTCTAGCTTTAATTACTAATTACCACGAGGGCGATTACCTACATACATTCTGCACTTGCCTAAGCAATAAAATCGCACCATACTGTCTGGATCTGAAAAAATGCTCGAAGGAAAAATTTTGCTGAAATAAGCAACAAAAGAAAAGAAAATTTTCACACTACGTCGACATTTTGCAGCATAGAAGTAACGTTGATTAAATTTCTAGCTGATGAGGGAAACTGCATATTTCGAATTATTTAATTTTTCCGTTTTGTGATATCTTTCAGTTTAACATATAGTCACAACCCCCTAAAATGAATTATAATAATTGAAAAGTCAGTTACTTAGTAAAAGATTTCAATGATTGAAAATGTGTGAAGATATCCTTCAAGCTACACTTTCATTTAGTCAGCTTTTCTTTTCGTACATAAAAATGGACTATGTATTACATTTCAAGCGTTCTCTCAATTAAGTGTTACAAGAACTTTTGTATCAGAGTTATCCGAAGGAATAGACATTTTCGGCCAGTTAGATATCTCAGCTTAATATGATCACTAAACTCCCAAGTGTAATAGTGTCGCGACAAGAGGGAATTATACAGATCAACACGATATTGCCGTCGATTTAAGCAACTTGCTAATGCTCCAGAATACAAGTCGGAAGTAACTTAATACGAAGGACACACAACGGCGAAAGTGTGTCCTATCTATTTTCAAATGTTCCATATTAATATTCTTTATATTACGTTCTTCATCAATTTTTTTCTTTTTTCTCTAAGTGCATTGTTCGTATTGGGAGTTATTGTTTGCTCTAAAAATGAGCAAAGTACGCTCTTAGACTTTAGTTAAGTAACCATTCCAGTGCAAGGTACTATACCAGATCTAACACCAATTTGCCTTCTTATTTCTTTCGAAACCTTTTGCTAAGATAAGTTCATTGAGTTCTACTAAGAAATCCGCGTCTTTTTTTAGGGTATTCCGACCATTTTTAATATTAAACTCTTGTTAATTGGGTCATGAAAAGATTATTTTGCTCCTTCTACGAAAAATAAAATGGAATGATTATAGCTTCGAAGAAGCCATCGTCTCCACTTAATCTGTATATCAAACAAATTAAATACCTGGTCCATTTTGCATTTCTTTTTCCAGGTATTGAACATCTTAAAAAGCGGATTAACCTTCGGGAAATATTGGCAAAGATTTTTACACTACACAGTAATATGAAATGAGGTTGAGATGTGACAATGAAAACTCAGGTCTGATAAATAATGTTTGTGTTTCTTATATAAGTTGCTCGTCATCACAATGTCAATACATTCCAATCGCTTATGATGACAATTTTTCATTGCGATTTGCATAACGCTTAATTCCGTATAACTCCCGCTAAAAGATAGCCACAAATCCAAAACACTTTCACTTTTCTTAGAAACTGAATATGCAACGTGTTTCCGCCAGATAAATCCTATGAAACTTTTCGATGTTAACTTTAAGGAAGACGTGGCCCGGAGGACATTGTTCCAATTTTTTTCTTAAATTCTTAAATCGGTCTTTTAATATTCCCTTAAATACTCATCTTCGTACTAGAATATGAGGACTCGTTTAAATTTATCCTGACAAGTGAAATAGCCCGCGAGCTTTAAATATCGCGATTCTTGAGACATGAAACATGTCTTCCGCCTGTTCTTTTCGAAAACGAGGATTTTGTTGGAAGATTTACCAAACAGTCTCATTACATTACAAGCAACGGATTTGACTTGAGGAAACTCACCGTAGAGTGTTTGTAAATCTCTCAAGGAGCTCTTGGAACTTCTTTTTATCATCTTGAGTAGTGTGTGTTGCGTGCAGATGAATATCTTGAAAATTCTGAACAATTAATGAACTGTTTTAGAAGGGGTTTGAAACATATCGTATTTTTTAATTTTTGTTATTTTTGTAACGATGTCTGAAATGGTTAGAATCTCAATTAGATGAACATTTTGTAGAACGAAGGAAATAATTTTGGGGTTCAAATGTTTCGTTGTTTTATTCAATAGGCGAAGTGAAGTTCAGGTCATGTAAGGCACTTTTTTCAAGCGTGAGATTTATTCATTAATAACTCCTCAGGTGAACCAATTCACAGAATCAGGGCTGCATAATTTACCGCTAGCAGGACCAGGCATATACAGTTAAGATAGCACAAAAGAAAGAACACTCTTCTTAGACTGTAACATCTATTTAAGATAGTCCTGTATGATTAATCGAGAAATTTGAATTAACAACATATTGTGACTCGAGTTAACAAACTCTCCAACTGAATAATATGAAAATAAAACTCGATATGTAGATATGTGTATGTACGTTTCAAATTTCCAATATTAATCATTCTTGAGATAACAAAGAAACTCTTTACTTGAGTCAGCTGAGTTGCTCTTGGAGGAAGTGAGAGGATACGAGTTCGTATGGCCGTATGATGCTTACGGAAACAATAGCTATTTTTGAAAAAAGCAGATGCTAATATGCCCAGCGTCGGTAAATATGAAAAGAAAAATTATTTCGGGTTGACAGTAAAAGCTTCTCTATGAACGAACCTCTTTATAAGAATTCCTGTTTCTGAATTATTAGTAAAATCATTTTACAATTGGCGGTACGTGAGCTATTTTCAATGTATTTCGTAAAGCTTAGCAGCAGTTCATGCGTTTTCGGTGTATGAGTAATGGTGCATTTACACTGACCCTTGAGGCTCGCCTCGAAGCGAGACGCTACCCCGATCAGGCCATTGTAAACCGGGTCTCGTTGGCAGTGTGCTTTGTTAAAATCAAATTTACACTGAACATACCTTTGCGGCGCAACGTGCCTATGTATATAAGTGCGAATGGTGTGAAACGACAGAAATACGAATAAATATTTTTTTGGAGCCCATCCCAGTTGATTTTTAGTAACAGATCATTTGAAAAAAAGAGGTAGGCATTTTGTTAAAAACATTTTTTTTATTATTGATATATAATATCTGTGCAGCTATAAGAAATATTATTATTAAGAAAAATGTATAGTAGAATATCCAAATTAACTATTCCAAATTAAGCCAAATTCTTAACAGTTATTATTTCCATTTCTGTCTCATTGATCATCTTAATAGTCTCGTCAATATTTTCAAGTTCTTCTAATGATTTTATTGGGAATATAGCCCAACTGGTATTAATCACTGCCCTGGCTACTGCCATTGTGGACACGAAAGTTGAAAAACTGGTATAGTCAAAAAAAACTTTTAAAACTGTGTTGGGCTTGGTCCCATCGCTAAATTCCAGAAAGTAATTTAAACGTTCCGCGAAATTTATTAAATATTATCGTTGCGCTAGCCGTACAAAGATACACGCTACGCGCCTGATGCCTACTATCCGAAACACCCTTAAAGCTGGTGGTATTAATATTTTTTGTTGCTCGCTACATTTGATTTTATCGTAATATTAAAAAGAATGCAATTTTTTGATTTTGAAGCTACCATAGAAACAACAGAAGCTCATCTTACGCCGAAAAACAAAAACATTTCTTTAAATTTGCTTCTATGATAGCTTCATTATTAAAAAATTCTATTGTCAGGCATAAATAATGTACTTAAATTAAAAATAACTTTCTTTACAACATTTTTAAATTTTCGGCTTCACTTTAAAATGTCGGTGTTCACTTTGTAAAAATATCCACAGAATGAAAATTCTATTGTACATAAACAAATGAGGATCGTTTTTTTTTTCCGAACGTACTTCTATAGCGCTGCTAAAAGCTCGTGTCCACTGGCAAGTAACTTGCGACATTTCTTGCTAGAGTAATTTGGTGCGATGTGTACACTATCTGTCAAATTGCAGCATTTTTACTCTAGCAAGTAGCTCTACCAAAATCTTGCAAGTAAAACTTGTTCTTCCGTATACACTTCATCATCAAAGTTTCGTTGAACTGTCAAAACGAAAAAGAAAAATACCACAACTCTGGATAAAGTTCCACATTGGAAATGAGCAAAAACGTGTACTCGGAACTTCACTTAGATTTTCCGGTCATACTTCGCACGTAAACTATGGAACTACGACTCCTAAAACTAAACTTAACCTCACATCCAATGCAATTGTACTGACTTGCTGAAAAATTTCGGAACCGATCGGAACTTTCTTGCGAGATCTCAACTCTCGCAAGTTAGCGTGTACATTCACAACTTGCTTGAAAAGGCAAGCGTTTGCTGGCTAGAGCAAAAACTTGGGCAAATGCGCTCTCGGAACCGTGTACACATGCAGCAATAAATGTCATAGAGCAACTCTAACAAGTTTTGCTTGCTAGTGGACATGAGCCTTAAGGCCAGTGCTAAGGGAGCATCTTATACTTGCCCTACAAAGTCTCTTAAACTGCTTCAATAGCGCTACTTAGGGCAATGCGAACGAAGCGCTTCATACTTGCTAACTGGAGAAGCGCTTGCATATTTTCCGAATGGGATGTTATGGTGCGCTTACACTCACCCTTGAGGCTCGCCTCGAGGCGGGCCTCTACCCATATCAGGCCATTGCAAACCGGCTCTGAATGTAAGACTCTTGCGACTGCACGAGCTATTTGATTGATTGATTTTTTGGTGGGGATAGAGGCTCGTCGCAAACGTTGAGTGTAAATGCACCATTAGGCTCTTGCGAGTGCACGAGCCATCTGATTGGTTGATTTTATGGTGGGGGTAGAGGCTCGCCTCAAACGTTGAGTGTAAATGCATCATTATGCGTTTGTGTTGACAAGTGCTTAAGTTAGAAATCTTCACCTGGGGGGAATTAAAACAATATGCCAAGATAGACCAATTTTAGACAGCTGGCTGTTATATGATAATAAAGGAATCCTTTTCTGCTATACATATAATATATTAGTACTAAAATCTAATTAATAAAACATAACGCAGTCACGATCGGCTGCAAGCCAATCGTATGATACTCTACATGAAATAGTGAACTCCGATTTATATACATATTAGTTGCGAATATATCAAAAGAATGAGGAGTGAAAATACAATTATTGCATGTGGTTTTTCGCAATAGTTTTTGCGATATTATGTAAGTTAGAAATAAAAAGGCGATTTAGTAAATCAAATAATAATATAATAATGTTTAATGAATAATAATGCGTTCGGCACAACTTTACCTGCTGGCGGTCGAGATGCGAATAAGAAAAAGAAGCTGAGAAAAACTTGTTGGAGTTGAATTTGCTCGATGTACAACCCGTTAATTCGCCAGTAGTCGGGTGCTACCATATAAATGGCTCAAAATTTACACTGTTATGAATTTAGAATGATTTTATGCAAAGTTTAATTTATAAATTTCAACAGCATGACCTTTTATTTACAGATATACTAAACAATTGTATAGTGGCTGCTCAATGGATGATTTAACGATCTCTTGAGTTATAGTGAGTTCGATAAATTAAATAAGGACATTTTTACAGAATTTTTGCATGGCAACTATAATACATGAAGGACTTATGCAATATTTATCATATTAATACTTTCTATTATAAAATCAATGTTTACTAAATTTGAAAGTCGTAACTTAATACGTTATAGTGTTTTCGTTCAATATTGCAACATATTCGGAACTTTCGCTTCAAACATTGTTAAAGTATGCAAAATTTCAAGTTCCTGTTTTGAAGCATTCGAGCAATAATTGTAAACACGTGTTTTAAGGACTATTATATGAGAGGTACCCGAAGAAGTTAACGAACTTAGCTTTACTTTTCCCATTTTACAGATGGTGACTAAATTTCAACTTCCTAGGACAACGCGTTCTTGAGTTATCGTGCAAACAGACAGACGGACAGTCGGACAGACGGACAGACGAATAGACGGACGGACAGATGAATGGACAGGCACCAAACGAATTTGGGGTTTTTGCCCACAACTGAACACAAACAATATATAACTTTTTTTCATCCGAGGCTCACACAGTTAAAAATTTGTTCAACATTAAATGTTGGCAACTAATTGTCAACAAGGGATATTGTAAATTTACATGTCTTCAAACTACTTACATTTCACCTGTAAAATTTAAATTCGGAAATATAATAAATACATACATGGCTTTGTAAAATTACATGCTCGATAGTATACATAGTAAATACAATTCGTCTAAAACGCTTCCCCCACTTTCCCCCTCACACCCCACCCCTGAAAATAATGTCAATTCAAGGGGTCTATCCAGTCTATTTCTAGAAAATTTTTTACGAGCCTTAAAAGGATTTTGGGGCGGTCGACGTACGGCGTACGGCGGACAGACGGAGTGAAAATTTTATTGCTTTTTTCGTGTCTACTAGTCATGAAATGTACACAAAAAAATTTTGAGGGCAGCAATTTTTTTTTTTGAAAATCAATAACAATACTGTATTATTACTAATAAAGTAAAACTTACTAAAAAACTGCTATTATGGTAGCATTATGGAGCGAAATATTAAAATCTTAAATCGAACTAATATATCACATCAAAAAGTTTTAGGTACTACAATTGAAAGCATTATTTGATTATGCGCTTCTTTAGAAAAATTGGTACAGACGAAACGAAGTACAGAATCATTCAACCTTTACAAATCCGAAGGTATAAAATTGTCAAGTTCTGAAACTAGCCATCAAAATTGTATTTTCTTATGACGAGGGGCGCATTATTTGTAGTTGCCCACGGACGCCGATTATCTTAAGACGGCCCTGCTGGTCACTATTGATAATATGTAATATATAAGTATGTGAATATGTAACCTGCACTCACGCATATACTGGGAAATGACTGATTTTGGATTCATCTTTGTACTGAAACTGAAATATGGCCCAATAGCGCCTCAAAACTGGCAGTAATTATCGAATACTTTGTACCATAAGTAGGACCGGTATATTCAAATCGATATTGATTCAATCTAGACCACATACTGGACCCGAAACATTAGATATAACTGGCAAATCTGGCACCAGTAGGTATTAAGCCTGTACTGCGTCATTCTGTCTTTCATAACTTTGACTGAAAACCTAACAAAAAGTTCGGGAAGCGGTTAGAATATGGTGTAACATATGAATTATATAATTTTGTCATATTCCAGGATGCGGTCTAAAGGTTAAAAAAGACAAAACTTAAAAATAGGTGATTATTAAACAAACCTGGGGAAGTGAAAAGATATTCGATATCTGATCAGACCTGAGAGATATGGTGGAATTCATGAAAAATAATACATCCACTTTACACCCCCTTAGAGGTCGAATTTCAAAAAATCTTGAAAAAACATTCTAGGTATTCATATGAAAAATCCGTAGAATAAAAATGAATTGAATATTTCGAAAGACCTAGTAGATATGACGAAAATCGTGAAAATATATGCATTTTATATTTACTGATAATTTTTTTTGCCCCCCCCCCCCTTCTGAACGCCAATGAATATTCGAATTTTTTTTAATCAGAATTACTTTTCTAGTTGATTTACATATACGTACCGAGTTTCAAATTTCTAGCATAAGCCGTTCCCAAGTTAGGAAAAACACCCCCCACTCTCGTACCTTGCTACCCTTAAAAAAAAAATTATTTTTCCACCATGCCACTATTATAGTTCTATCTAAATACGAAGTTTAAGGCTTATATCATTACAGGTTCTTAAGATATAGGCAACTGAACTTTTTTCTTCTCACCCTTCCCCACCCTCACCCTCTACACCACCATCTTCAAATTTTTTTCCCTACTAGAGCCATATCGGGCCTACTTCTGGTAAAAATTTGAAGCATCCGTCTTACACTGTTATTGAGATATGAAAAGTGATATTTTTGAAAAATTCTTATCCCCCTCACTTCTTTGCTCCTTTGCCCCTTTCAAAGATTTTACTTTGAGCAATCTTTATTTATCAAGTTTTATACCCAAACCGAATTCTGTTTTTCTGGTGCCATTGATTTCTGAGATATCGTAATGTTAAGTATTTCAACTCCCACCCCCGTACGCCACCACCCCAACCAAAAAATTTTGTTTCAATCTACTCTCCTAGTATAACTACAGATATTTGTTAAGTTTTAATTGCTTGCCATTAACGGTTTAAGAGATATGGAGTTTAGAATGTGTCGATCTCGCCATTTTTGCGTTTCGGACGCATTATTTCCCCCTCCACACCCACACCCCTTCACCCATATCAGCAATTGTTTTGCAGATGGGTCCACTATCAAAGCTCTATAGCAATTCCAAGTTTCAGTTTCCTACCATAAGTGGTTGCTGAGATCTAGTAACCAAAATTTTTCGTCTAAAACGATTCCCCCACCTTCCCCCTCACACCCACACCCCTCAAAAAAATTTCACTTCTAGGGGTTTACCATGTCTATTCAGAAAAAAAAATTCAAGTTAATAGCTCATAGGGCTTGGCAATTATAATTCCTCAAATGAGTTTGCGTACGGCGGACGGCGCACAAACGGAGTGAACATTTTTTTTTGTTTTCTTGGCGTTTATTAGTCATAAAACGTGTAAAAAAAATTTTCAGGGTACCAAATTTTTTTTTTTTTTTAAAAATCGATAACAATACTTTATTATTAAAATAATAAAGTAAAATTAGTTGGCATCACTGCGCGTAAGTCATGCTTTGTTTGGTTGTTTGATATGTGCAACGTGATGCAGAACTCTGATGGCCTCCCGGCAAACTACCTAGTCATGGTTCCGGGAGTATCCATCCATACGACTGAGGCGATGTTTAGCGGACTTGTTCAAAGTTGTTACTCACCTTCTCACTGCCGGCTAAATATCTTCCTATTTTGTTATTATTTCCATCCCTATCTTCAAAAAAAGTTCAGCATTTCTTGTAAAGTCACGATTCAATCGTAACTACGCTGTGTTTTCAGTCAACTTTAACTTCAGAGTTATCAGCTTTTGTTTATTAAGTAAAAACACAGTTCGAAAGTAATTTGCATTAAATAATATATTTTATTTGATTTTTTAAAAGTTTTTAAGTCTCAAAATATTTTGGATTAGTTAATAATAATAATTCAATTTTCTTTTTGTTATTATGTTACAGATTAACAAAAAATTATTAATAAAGTTCGGTATTTTAAAATTATTAATTACATTATTGTTTAAGATGAAAGTTTCTTAAGTTGTAAATTTTATTAATATAATTAAAATTTGTAATAGATCTCTCAGTTGTTATTATAAAATTCAATATATAATTAAGATATTTTATTACTTTATAATGTCAACAAACAGATGTAATAAAATTTAAGTAGTCATATAAATTGATGTTTAGTATTTAGCGGAGCAAAATATTTGGAAGATTCACAATTTATAGTTTTATTTAAAAGTTATTAAATGTAATAATTTTTAAAAGCGATTTTTCTTTTTACACTTTTATTATTTAATAAGTATTTACAAGCATTGCTTATCTTTTAAAATTAATGTAGCAAATACATTCTGATAACTTGAAATTTTAAAGCTTATTCGAATGAATTTGTATTGTATTTCAAAGTATTGAAAATTGTATCGTGTTAAGTGAGACACAGTTGTGATGGATTTGAAGATTTTTTGATTTTTCGAAATTTGAATAATGAATTTTTTTTTTGGAACTACTTTCAAGTTGTTTATTTAACTTAGACATTTTTTGATTAACTTGTGATCGATAATAGAATTGATTTGACATAATGTAAAATTGTGTGAGTCGAGTCATAACTTTAGATTAATGCAACAGTATCTTAAAAAGCGTGAGGTATAGAAAAAATTTTAAATACCGGTAACTTCTTTCCATTCCGATTCGATTCGATTAAGGACTCTGCTTAATATTGTTTTAGTAATATTAAAAATATCTACATTAATGTACAGTTTTATTACCGATTTGCTTCACTCTTATGTTTACATATTATATAATAAATGGAACCATCTGTTAGCCTGAAATTGATCTAAGAAGTCGTTTCAAAAGCAATTACAAATATTGATGGAAATTGAAATTTGTATTTGCGTTGAGAAAATGGTTCTAATTTTTTAGGTTGGATTTAAGAGAACAGACGAAAGGCCTTCTACTTATTCACACTCAACTAGATTTTTATCCGATTACCTGTACGCCGACACCGTGATCATTGTCTCCATTATTCTAACATATGTCACCATCGCTCTGTCATCAGGTTGTTTTACGGTTGAGATGCCATTCGAATTCGGGCTGTAGCTCGTGATTTATTATGGATTTCAGCAGTTCTTAAGGTGATGCCAAAGATGTCCTCGTGATATCGATTTTCGTCCTGGTGTGATGAACGGTATGGGGATATGAAATGAAAATGATGAAAGTTTTGAATAAGATTATTGGCGATGAAATATTATGAGTAGATAGAAATAAAATTCTTTCATATTCCTATGGTTTTTCTTAATAGCGTTGAAGTACACATCGCCGCATATTAATACACGTAAATATCGCTCTGCATATTAAGGATACTATACTGATCTGTAATCACTTAAATTTGGTGGAGGTGCAGGTAGGGAATGAAAATATGAACATATTTTACATTACTCCTTCGAATAGCTGACATACAAAAAACTCTGTCACACTCAGGAATCGTTCGGCCACGAATTCAGAATTTTGTACAAATTAGTTTTGAGTGAAAAAAAATGTTCAAGTTGACTAGTCAGCGAACTCCTTTTAAGTAGTTCCTATTATATACAAAAAGTCTGTAAGAGAAGTGTTCAACAATATTTTCCGATAGCCTTTGAACCCTTCAAGCTATGGATTTCAAATTTTGTAGACAATAATTTGAAGGTGAGAGGATTAATATACTATAAATCGAGTAACTGCGCCTCCCATGTAAAAGTACCTAAGAAATCGTCCAACAGTCTTTACTACTTTAAGGGTTGAAGTCCGCAACGAGTTT
Source organism: Beris chalybata (assembly GCA_949128065.1). Taxonomy (NCBI): domain Eukaryota; kingdom Metazoa; phylum Arthropoda; class Insecta; order Diptera; family Stratiomyidae; genus Beris; species Beris chalybata. Next base: position 94,713,076 of record OX421897.1, read on the forward strand.
AATGAGATGCGGTGTAGGTTGCTATGCGACTGACAAACTAAAAAAATAGCGCTCCATATAGCCTCCTGAATATTCCTTACGTTGTCAGTTCCATTGTCACCAACACTGCATCTCAACATTAAACTCGTTGCAGACTTCAACCCATAAAATAATGAAGTTACGCCCAGACTGTTCGCCTATTTTTTTTAGTTTTAATTATTCTAGTAGCACATCTATATAGAGATACTAAGTTTCAACTTTCTGGCATAAGCCGTTTCTGAGATATGATAAACTACCCCCACAACCATAAAATGGTAAACCCTATTAAAAAAAATTATGGGATGTCTGTATCGATATTATATATAGTTTCCACTTACGATTTAGTTAAATACAGTGTTGTTATACTTTTTCAAGGCTAGATATTTATATGACACTTTATTATATCGACAAAAAAGATAATATTGTTCACATACAGAATTTCTTATAACATAATTCGCTTTATTATTATTTCAGCCACGATGTTACGCGCATAGTAAATAGTTTCATTGACTCGTACCATTAACCGACAAATTATTGTAAGTTTGATTCTACAGAAAGGCCAGTGTCTTGTGTTATTATTTTTATTTAATTAATTTTCATTTATATATATTAACTTTTAATCAAGTCATTGATTCGGTGATTGTGCTACATTTCATTTTGCGACTGAACTTGATGATTTTTTTGAGAATTCAACGGCTAAAGACGATTTTGCTTATTGGAAATGACGGACAGGCCCAAATGTGGAGTGGTCACGATTCTTCTGAGGTCAATAATCAGCTTTATGCTATCGTTTTGTGTGATACAAATATTTTGTTGTGATTTCACCTTCAATGTTGATAAATTTTCATTTCCATATCCATTAAAATTTGAATTTTTTTTATTTTTATTTTTTTTCAGAAGGTTCATTATAATTTAAATTTCACAGGTTCTAGCTTTGTTTAGATGTTTGTTCCATGTGGAGGTAAAACTGCTTTACAATTTATTTATAATTAAAAGTGTCCTTATTCTACTCTAAAATTTCAATTTTGGTGATATGATGTATGAGTCCTTAGTCTGTTGGTAATCTTATTTTCTAAATTTGAAAATGATACAATGTTGTGTAATAACGAAGAGTCGAGAATGAAATGGAGCCATAGTTTTCCGACAGACTACGATCATCAATTATGGAACAATACTGTCTTTACTCAACGGTCATATCGACGTCAGAAACTGAAGAAGAAAAATATCAAACAAAATATGCAAAGAAAAAAAAAACAATCAAAGTACCTATGTAAAAAAAAATTCTGAAAAATTGTTATAATTTATGCGTAGAATGGTAATTGAACCCGCGACATCGCCGAAGCAATGTTTACAAGACCTAGTACACACTAGCACTGAACTACAACCGGCTTCTGATAATAATTCTTTCTTATAGATCTATTCGGCCTAACTCCTGTATAAGTTCAAAGGGCTTATCAGAAATTGATTACTTCCATGATGATCCACGGCTCCTTCAATTTTACATTTACCATACTTCTACAATTCTTTGCCAACCGTTTGGATGCAACTTTACAACTTTTCTGAACAAAATCCAAGGGGCGGATAAAGTCGCGTGCAACAGAAGTGCTTACAAAACGTCAATCTCGTTTTGGGTCATAGTTTAGTCAAAAATGTTTTTGACTTAAACTGTTTTTGCTTTTTCAGTGTGTTGCGAGCCTTAGAGGTTGAATTCAGAAAAAACATTGAAGACGGATACGGCGCTTATTTATATAGAGACTGCAGAAGTGAAATTAATTCGGTACCTCGACAGATTTAAAAGATACTCAGGAATTCCTGAAAAAGTGAACCAAATCCATTTTCAACTGCTTTTGCAGTATATTTACATACATGTATGTACATAAAAAGTTTTAACTTTCTAACATGAGCCATTCTTATACATATGGTACAGTAGAGCCGCGGTTATCCGAGCCCCAACTAACCGAGGTATTCTACTGCTACGGTATTACTTGGTAAATTACGTACAGTACGTAATTGCATAATTGCATGTCCTGATAAAGTTCAGTGTTTTTACTACTTTGCTACGAAATTATCAATAAATAAATACATATACAGTTCTGGGTTTAAATAAAAACTAAATGTACTGTGTATGTCTTCTACACAGCGCAGTGCGAGATCACTATCAATGATGACTAAACTTTCATTTTATATTTTTATGTACTGTATTTAATTTTTATTGCTACAGTTTGTCATTTTTCATGAATATACTGTAATACAAAAACAGACGCTTATCTAACAGCTTTATTCGAGTTCTTATTCATTTTACCACGTTTTCTTCTTGATTGTTTATAGAGTCCGTGTTATCCGAGTTTTTGCTTATCCGAGGTACTCTCGGTCCACATTTCCTCGGATAACCGAGACTCTACTGTACTTCAAACAGTCAAATCTATTACAGACTTTACCTTTTTTCTTTAATGAGTATTTCTCAAGTTTTGATAATACAAAACCGTACAGAATTCAAGCCGAAAATTAGCCTCAGTCTAAAAAAAAATCTGCCAACAGTCTGGGCGCAACTTTATTATTTTTCCGGCAGAAATTTGGAACGTGTTCAATTCGGGGATGCGGTGTATGTTACTATGTGACTGAAAACCTAACAAAAAGTTCGGGAAGCGGTTAGAATATGGTGTAACATATGAATTATATAATTGGGTCATATTCCGGGATGCGATCTAGAGGTTGAAGAAGACAAAACTTAAAAATAGGTGATTATTAAACAAGACTGTGGAAGCGAAAAGATATTCGATATCTGATCAGACCTGAGCGATAAGGCAGAATTCACGAAATAGTATAAAACCACTTTAAACCCACTTCGGGGTCGAATTTCAAAAAATCTTGAAAACGCTTTCTAGGCATTCATATGAAGAATCCATAAACAAAAATAATTGGTGATTGTTAAACAAGCCCGTGGATGTGATATCTGATCAGACCTGAGAGAGATTCCGGAATTCATAAAAAAGTATACAGCCACTTAACACCCCCTTAGGGGTCGAATTTCAAAAATATCTTAAAAACTCATTCTAGGTACTTATATGAAGAATCCGTAGAATAAAAATGAATTCAATGTTTGGAAAGACCTAGGAAATATGACGAAAATCGTGAAAATATGTGCATTTCATTTTCACTGACAATTTTTTTTTACCCACTCTTCCTAACGGCAATGAATATTAAATTGTTTTTTCATCAGAACTACTTTTCTAGTTAATTTACATATACCTACCGAGTTTCAACTTCCTAGCATAAGCCGTTCTAAAGTTAAACCCCCCCCCCCCCCGTATCGTACTACCCAAAAAAAAAAGTTATTTTTCCAACATGCCACTACTATAGCTCTATCTAATTACCAAGTTCCAGCTTTCTATCATTATAGGTTCTTAAGATATGAACGTCGAAACTTTTTCCTTCTCACCGTTCCCCACCCTCATCCGCTGCACTCACACCCCCAAAATTGTTTTCTCTACTAGGGTTCTATTAGGTCTACTTCTGGTAAAAATTTTAAGCATCTACCTTATACTGTTATTGAGATATGAAACGTGTTATATTTGAAAAATTCTTATCCCCTCCACTTCCGTGCTCCTCCGCCCCCTTCAAAGATTTTACTTTGAGCAATCTTTATTTATCAAGTTCTATACCCAAACCGAATTTTGTTTTTCTGGTGCATTTGGTTTGTGAGATATCGTAATCTTAAGTATTTCAACCCCCACCCCCGTACGCCACAACCCCCACCCAATCTACTCTCCTAATATAACTACAGATATTTGTTAAGTTTTAATTGCTTGCTATTAACGGTTTAGGAGATATGGATTTTAGAATTTGTCGATCTCGGCACTTTTGCGTTTCGGACGCATTATTTCCCCCTCCACTCCCACACCCCTTCACCCATATCTGTTTTTTTTTTTGCAAATGGGTCCATTATCAAAGCTCTATAGAAATTCTAAGTTTCAGCCTCCTAACACAAGCGGTTCCTGAGATCTAGAAACCAAAATTTTTCGTCTAAAACGCTTACCCCGCCTTCCCCCTTACACCTCCTCCCCTGAAAATAATGTCAATTCAAGGGGTTCACCAAGTTTATTCTTAGAAAAAAATTTTATTTAATAGCTCTACTGGTTTGAGAGCTACGAGCCTTCAAAGATTTTGGGGCGGTCGACGTACGGCGTACAGACGGAGTGAAAATTTTTATTGCTTTTTTCGCGTCTACTAGTCATGAAACGTGGACAAAAAAATTTTGAGGGCAGCAAATTTTTTTTTTTTTTTGAAAATCAATAACAATACTGTATTATAAATAATAAAGTAAAATCAATTGGAGTGACCGTCACTAAACTATGTACTATAGTTCTTTAAACTGACATGGAAGTAGTTTAAAATTCTGTCCAAGACTCGACAATTATTCTCGAGGTCTCAATGTGGTAGTTACGAGTAACTTTGTAGTTCACAAAAAAAAATCGGCAAAGGTCGGTTGTGTGTCCTTTAGATAATCGGATAAGCTGAAATTCATTTAGACTACACCTGATCGACACGTGAATTTAAAATTTTATACATACTGCGGTAGGTAGATAGTTACTTACCCGCATTGAAAGTAGAAACTTTTCCACGTCGGACTCCGATTTTCGTTCATTACTGGCAATTACTTTCCTGTCGGAAAAGAGTGGAACGTTGCAAATTTAAGACAAGAGTGAGCATGTTATTGGATTGACAGAAAATGTATAAGGCATTTATTTACCTTATTGTTTGATAGACATGTTCAGCCATTGTGACATCTCCACACACGTAGACGTGACCTTTTTCGTTAACGATTAAATCGTAGAGAGCTTCGGATTCACGTGCGGCCAGGTCTTGTACGTAAGTCTGTAATTTCATAGAGAAGTTGAAAGAATGTTGTTTTTGTTTCCTTGGTAATAGCACGTGTTAGGTTACTTACCTTTGGAATTTGTGGTTCTCGTGATAACGCTAAATATACCCTGTCCAGAATACCCAGGTTGACCATTTCTTCCTTTTCCGCGCGATACAAATCTAGCTCTTTGGTACGACAGCCGAAGAACAGCCAAACTTTTGGCATCAGAATCTTGTCATCATCCTGCTTTTGCATTTCCCAATGTTGCCAGAAGGATCGGAACGGTGCAATACCGGTACCGGGGCCAATTAGGATCACCGGTTTGGTAACGTCCTTGGGCATATGGAACCCGGCCGCATTACGAACGAACATGAATAGCTCCTCGTTTTCACTGAGTTCTTCCAGATAATTGGAGCATACACCAAAATGTTCGGCGCCGTCTCCGTCCTCGACCTTGTATTTAACGACAGCAACGGTTAGGTGGATTTCGTTTCGGAATTTTTTCAAACAGGATGAAATTGAGTAGAATCGTGGCTGAAGCGGAGTTAGTTGGGTCAGAAGTAAAGACGCGGGTGGCTTACACGATGGAAATTCCTCTAGAACATCTAAGAGATGAGGAAGTTTCCAATGACGCCAGTCTTCGTACGCTGAAGATTCGTTCACGAGAATATTGATTCGATCAATGTCCGCTTTATCATCACAGTAGGATCCCAACATGGTCAGAAGTTGTCTCGATGGCGGCGTTGTTATATCATAAAAACGAGTGAGCAAATTCCTTACCGAAGAAGTGGGAATTTTCTCATGTGCGTCCCAACTCTTAAAAATTCCATTGGATGTTTGCTTCTCCTTGAGAACTTGGAGTTGCACTATGCCGTCCGGATCCTCGATACCGGATAATCGCTTCAAAATTCCGTCAACAATTTCCTGACGATTTGCTGGGAAAATTCCGACATGATCACCAGGTTCATATTTGACTCCCGGTGCTAAGATTTCGACTAAAATCGTCGCTCGTCCAGTTGTGATATTTTCGCCGTGTAAATTTATCGGTGATTTTTTTGAGCGATACTTAACGACCTTTTTGTTATGGAATTTACTCAGTAGTTGTTCAACCGGGTCGGTTTCTTTTAAGGCTACAAATCGGACTGTGTTGATTGTTAAGCATTCGCTTTGTAACGCCAGCGAAGCATCTGAGAAGGTTTCGTCCGGATCGAAGCAAAATGTTTCGCAAGCAACCTAAAAGTGATTAGTTAAATTTGAATGGAATGGTTCACGCAAGCGTTCTTACCTTAAAAACTTCTGGAGCCCATTTTCGAAAAGCCTGCTCCTGGCCACACATTTCGTCACCAAATGACAATTTTAAGAGTCTTTCGCCGCCCAGTTCGCCCAGAATGTTGTCGATGTACTTACCGAATGCACAGAAGTTCGGATATGCGGAAGATCCTAAAGCGAATACTGCAAACCTGAGAGGGTACATCAGCAATTAGATTGGATTATGATATGGTGTTTAACTCAAAGTACGCACTTTCAAGGAATACAAATATGAACACTGTACGTATACATAGATACTTACCTATTACCCGAGTAACATTAGAGTGGACATACAGGGAGTACTATGCAAAGGAAACTGTTATGCCTTGATCGAGACCACACAGGATTAAATTCTACTATATACATGGTGGACGTTACAAAATAAAGTCTAATGTGAGTCGGCAGTGAATGCGGTGAGTATTTGAAGTTAGTTTTGTTGCTGTAAGTTAATCATTTTGGAAGCTACACGACGTAAAAAGTTTGTAGTTTCTTCAGGAACTTTTCCAGGCGCGAACGCAGAAAATTATTTTGGGGAGGGGCGATGGTGGGTTTCAGACAAAAAATTATCTCTGGGGGGTTTTCAGACAAATTTACGCGTCGAGTATAAGTTACATTTAGTTATGCGCTTGTAATTACATCACGTCGGGGGGTTTTAACCCCCAAAACCCCCTCCCCCCTGCGTTCGCGCGTGAACTTTTCTATACATCATCAGTATGTTCAAAAACAGTTGACCAATTCATTTTTGGTTTTTTGGTTGCCTTTTTAGGAGACATAAGCTTTGTGTTGCTTCCTAGATATCGAAAGAGGTTTCAATAGCATTGCCTGCGAAAGTAATAACTTTTCTGCCCAATAGCGTGGCGTCGATTTCTGACCTACAATGGAAAGAAAGCCATGCTGGAATCCAGATATGTAACTTCGACGCTAGCTGATACAACAGTAATTGTTACAGCTGCTAAATGTAATCCACATAGCCAATATAATCCCCAATCCTGCGCTGCTTAGTAGGGGATGACATTTTGAAGGATCTAACCAGATTTGGAGTATCTGAGCAACGTTATCCCGAAGACTTTGCAATAGTAATGACAGAGAGATGGTCAGAGAGCTGGCTCAAATCAAAATTATTGGTTTCACCAAAAGGAAGTGATGGGCAAGCTGCTTCTTTAGAAAAAAACTGAGGATTAGGTCAGAAATAACCTTCTGGATGTCTACCGTAGTTGCGATACCCATATTACTGAATACTGCTCAGCTCAAGGCGGTGAAAAATACAAAGACCACGGACACATCCTTCGCTAGATTTAGATGAGATGAGAGTTCAAATTGGTGTTGGTTCAGTTACCACAATCACTTATAAGCCTCCACTGGTGCTATTGGGACGTTCCTCTAAATGATCTAGAACTACTCTTCGATCCCTACGCTTGAAGCATAGTATTTTCGAAGATAGTCAGACATTCTGATGTTTTAATGAAGCCGAAGACCGAAGTGTCGAAAACTTTTGTGAATGTTTCTTACGTTGGATGACGTGCTATGATCTTTCGACCTTCATCATCGCAAATTTTATATATTTTTCTCTTGGAGATTTGAGCCATTACTGGGTGATTCCATGACAACTAGGCTAATCAAGGCCGATATACAGGAGTTTCGTTTAAGGTAGGTTAGGTTAGGTTGCAGTGGCGGCCAAAATCCTAATATAGACCCACGAGGGTCCATAGAGATACCACATAAAACAGGAGACTCCATGTACCTATGGAAGGTGCGCTTGCGTTTCGATCTGTGTTGAGAGCTCCTCGTTTAATTCAAAGGTCCCTTGCTACTGTAGCAAAATTTAGCAAACTGAGCATGCTGTTAAGAGAGGCTTCTTTAAGATTTGTGAAGGTCGGTGCGCCCAGGGCTTACCGTCTTTTTCTAGTTGTGAGTGTCGTTAATAAGCGGCGGTTGTACCGAAACCTCGGTTTCTTGCCCAAGGTTTCCACCTTTTTTAGCAAGATCATCCGCGAGTTCATATCCTAAGACACCACTGTGCCCTGGAACCCAGCAGAGTTCCACCTTTCTATTTAAGCACTGTTTCTGTAAAGCGCGTCGACAGCTAAGTACTACCTTGAATTTGATAGTGCAGGATTGCAAATCCATTAAGGCTGCTTGGCTACCTTCCTTTTTGCGGCATTGGTGGGCTATCTCCACCGCCTTCTGAATCACTGGTACCTCAGCTTGGAAAATACTGCAGTTATTCGGCAGCCTGTAGCAAGAGTTTGGTGGAAGATCAAGTCAGTGCACGGTTGCACCCACTCCGTCCTTATCTTTGAACCGTCAGTATTGATGCTAATCGAACCCGCAGTGTAACCGGTTCTTACCTCTCAGTATTCCCTGCTTGGTATGTTTATGGCGAGCTTCCTGTCAAACCAGAGCTTAGGATACACGTTGTCCGTAGTCCCTGTTGTAGGTAGGTTGATATTACTGTGCCCGTATGTTCACGTTGTGAGCTTGTTTGGCTCTCTAATGCCATGTTTCCACTACACCTTAATCTCGCGATTAATGGAACTAGATTAAGCACTCAGGGACGTCATTTGTGGCGAGCAGGGGGGGGGGGCGACAGGGAGGGCATTTGCCACATTTGTTATATAAAATATATGAAAATACCAAATTCCCCCTCCCCTACAAATGACGTCCCTGGGTGCTTAATTTAGTTCTCTTAATCGCGAGATTAAGGTGTAGTGGAAACATGGCATTAGTTTAGGGCGCATTTGCGTGCTACGTATTTTGCGAACAGGTCAATTGGTGGAAGAGAAAGAGGGACGTTGAGCGAGCGTGAAGGAAGGGCGCCTGTTATACCCATACAAGTCTGTCTCTGCACCTTTTTCAACTTTTTCCTGTAAGCTACTTTGACGAGTACTGGCCACCATATTAGCAGACCGTATACAAGGATGGGCCTTACTACATAGAGCCATGTAGATCCAGTAAGTGATCCTTGGCTATCTGCATCTCCTACCGAACATTCTCATTCATGTTCGGTAGGAGGTTGTTGCCTTAGGGCCTAAACAGAACACGGACTTCGACTTCGACCGCGCAGTCCCTGTCTTTTAGAACACAGGTATATACCATGGCCATTTTGGGATAGCTCAGTGCTACCCATCTTAGGAAGCTTAAAGTAGGTAAATTTATATTAATCGAGAGAACATTGAGAGGAGGGAGGGAGATGGATATATTTTTAAGGGCGTCTGAAGAGTTGAACCAGAGGAGCAAAGTGGCAATTCCATCGGCGTCCGATCGAATGCGAGGGGGGGCCACTGGAAAATTTTAATTCCCATCGGCGTCCGGTAAAATTTGGGGGGGGGGGGGGGGCATGCGGGCATTTTTGCCGATTTTACAAAAACTTAGAAGAGGGGAAGGACTCTATGAGGCGAAAGGGCGCGAAGGTACTATACTGTTGCGTGACCACAACCTGAAAAAAAAGAAAAAACTATCTTTAAATCTGTCGATATTTTGAAACAGATTGAGCTATGTTTCAAATCTCGCAAGCCCTGAAATGAAAAGTTATAGCGTTTTGAAATTTAGAAGAAATTCAATAGTTCTTGACAGATTTTCGAGTATGGTATGATTACTTTTAAGCTTCTAGTAGCTACACTCCTACCGTATCCCAAAATTTTCTGAAATATTCTCTTAACGTCATATTAAGAGCAACACTGTTTCCAAAGATGTATATATACTTTGAATTCGAGTGATCCATTTAGCACCTCCAGAAGGAAGGATATCTGTATAATATGGACTCTGAAAGTTTTATAGGACGTATTTTCCTATATTTACGTTTCACTTTATTAAAAAAAGGAATTACTAAATTTAAAACTATTGTTTTGATTAAAGGTGGAAAGTAATTAAACTAGACGAATAAATTTGCAATCGTATGTGATGAAAGAAGGGAAATATTACATGATATTACAGACAGATTTTTGTATAGTTCACACGTATTTGAATGTTCTTATTATAGGGAGCAATCGATTATGTCTTTTAAGCCCACATCACAACAAGAAAATTTTTTGTCTAAAACATATACCATATACATATACCAAAACATATGTTACATTTGATACATAAACACAGCGCTATCCATGGCAGGATATTCTCAATGCAATGTGGATCATGATTCCTTACTCCTAAAGTATTATTTATTATATTATTATTTATTAAATTGTTTGATTATTTCTCTATGAGTAGCTGTGGTCTATTTCCAAAAACTCTAAAGACAATGGGTTTCAAACTCACTAAATTTATTTCTGTAATATTCCGCCAGAATTTGTTATGAATCTAGAAAGTATCAGCTTTTTAGCCTAATTCAATGCTAAGATATAAAAAATTAAAACTATTGCATGAATCAATCCAACCTCCATCGGCACCACCCACCTGTCTGTGAAAATTATTACATCATTTGACAAGTTTCATTTAAGTTTTTAAGATTCAACCGTGAGTATTATTCATTGTTCTCCAATTTTAAGTTATCACCAATAATTAAAACGATTCCCTTTAACAATTGAGTGCATTCAATATATTTATTGGATCATCAAAAATTCCAAAATTTCGATTTTTTTTAAGCTGAAAATACAGCATAAACCAACCACATGAACTTTATTGGATTCTGGCAAATATGATGCTATCGAAGCATCAGATACGGTAGACCTACCACGAAGTAGTTAAGGGCGCTCAATTGGAAAACATATTGAGCGAAAAAAAATGGTAAGTACACTGATTGCTATCAACCATCAGATTAACACAATCAATAACCATATTTTTCCGAAATTCTGCCAATATATGGCATGAAGTCCCGGGCCCTTTCCAGGACTATAAAGCGTGTTCAACCATTTTATGGAGACTTCTTGTTCCCTTGTTCAAATCGATTTTGAATTGAGCATTTTGGATCATTCCATTGGAATAGAATTCAAATCAAGTAGGTAAATTTGAATATTGTTTTTTTGTTTAAGTCTCAAATGGAAATATGTAACTGGAAGCACTGGTTTTTCTGTTTACTATCGTTTCTATTTATATTGCTATGAAAAAATGCTTTAATCCCATAAAACAATTTAGAAAGCAAATATCATGCAGAAGCCACACATTCAGAAGAATGTTATGAAATGTCGATGAATAGAAAGAAAAGGTTGTCCGGAACAGAGAACACATTTTAAGGACAATATTTACATTTCGAAAGCTTCGAAAAGTATTAGCGTAGCCTTCCCATAATTTCTCATATATGTAAGTATGTAGGTTAAAATGGTTTTGTCTTTTCGTGCGTATTTTTGGTTGGTGGGTTAGTCGGTTTCTTGCCGCATCATTCACACTACGTAAATACATACTCGTATCTGTTTGTTTACAGCAGCAAACATAATTAACCAAAATGAAAATTAATTAATATAAAAATTTCATGCATTACCTTAGAGGAATCGGTTTATCAAATCCACTTTGAGAATCGTCACCGGAAGATCCAAAACCAGGTCTTGATAATATGTTTAAATAAATGAAATAAAAAGAAATACACGAAAATAATAAGAAATAATAGTAACATGCAAACATAATAAAAACTTTGTGTTAAAATAAAAACAAAACAAAATATATAAAACAACTACAACAAAAATTTACTAAGAATGAATATGTCATATTTTATACAATTTATATTGATTTGGTTCACAATCCAGCATACGTCCAAATTAATTATGAACAAATCAATTCCCATTTCCTCTTTGTATTTGTGTAGTATAATAGCATTGGCATGCTCCAAAAATGATTTTAATTTTCGCTACGAAATAAAATTTAGTATGTATGAATGTATTATAAATAAACTAATCAGAGCACCACATTTGTAAAATAAATAAATAGTAAAAGATAATAAATAATATACAAAGGCTATGACGATCTTCAGTTAAACTTATTTTCGAACGGAACTGATCATCTTGGGAGCGGCCCTAATACTCTGTACAGACTATGCGTTTTAAACGCGTTTAAGTATGTAAACTTCAAGTGAATGCCATGGGGATCACCGGTGACCGGCACAGAAATATTGACCCTTGAAATAGCATTGTCAAAATTTTTGACAAAAAGTGTGGCACGCAAAGTGTTAAAAAAGTAGTGGTCAGAATTTACAAATTGTAATGTTTAAATGGGTCTACAATATTCCCTTCCAGTGGAAAAGTTACATATTATGAATTACTTCAATAAAGGTCATTTAAACCTCCAAATTGTAATACATATTACATATGCCATGTAATTTATGTTTACTATCAAGCATGTGATTTTACAAAGCCATGTATGCATTTGTTACATTTCCGAATTTTAATTTTACAGGCAAAATTTAAGTAGTTTTGAGACATGTAAATCTACAATATCCCTTGTTGGCAATTAGTTGCCAACATTTACAAGTAGAGTTTATTGAAAGTAATGTTTTTGAGGGTAGTGAGTGGAGTACGGAAGTAAACAGATAGTCCTTTTTCACAAAATTGAATTTTTATATTGAAAGAACCGTATACCAGATATGATTTTAGAAATTTTACAGGAGTTGGGTCTAGGAGACGTCTAGCAGGAAAAATAATTTTGGGGTCGTGATGAAGTGGGTGACCGAGAGAGCGGGTGTAATATGTAAAAAAAAAGCTGTTTGAAGTGTAGGACTTAACAGAAAAGTTGAGTTGAGTTTACTTCCAACTACATATTTGGGAAAGTGTATCTTTACTACAAAAAGTGATTGATATTATAGAACTCCGTGTCGGAGCCCAAATAATTTAATTTTTATTCGAGTGTAGAACTACTGTAGGTAGAGAAATAGAAAAATAAAAATTATGATATGGGGTATGGCTAAGGTACGGTGGAGGTTAAAAAGTTGAAACTTCGTACGTATATATAGAAGTACTGCAGGAGTAATTAAAAAGTTCAAAATTATATTGTCATGCAGAGCTGAGATAATTGAGCTCTCTCTGGGAGACAGGACTGCCACGTAAACCATTGTTTACCAACCAACCATTTTTTGAAAAGAATGGTTGGCTGGTTAGTTTAGTAATCAGTATTTTCTCTCAAATTCGTTTTCTTAGCACAAGGCCATGATCAGGCATCAGGGGACCGGTGATTTTAACATCTCTACTAAGGCACTTAAGTAAGTTAATATTCTAGAAGTAATGATCAACAAAGATCTCTTTAGCGAGTAGAAGGAAAAATCTTGATTTATTGTTTTTTTGCGAGTCTAATAACCATCAGCCGTGCAACATTTCAGGTTATTATACTCGTGTTTGCTTTAAATTCTGGGTGGGTATTATAAAATAATAATAAGAAAAAAAAAAATCAATTTAATAATTCGAAATAAGTGCGCGGCACTTTTCTAAGCGGACACTCGTAATACGACCCGTAATACCATCTTTAAAGATAACATCTTTAAGAAAGATTATTAGATTACTGCTTCAAATTCGAGCACAGGTGTAGCATGTTTCTTAATTCGGTTCATATTATTTCCAAGAATTCCTTGCCTTACTTCTGTTCATTCTTACTAAAACACCAGGAAACTTATGAATAAGCTAATTTTTGTATAATTATTCTGTCCCTTACAAAACAGTTCCCAAATTATGCCGAAATTTCACTCATAAAATATATAAAAGTATGTAAGCTCATTTCTAAATTGCTGTCAACGATATTAACCTTACAAACACTGGTACTTACTACTGTTGTCAATTTTTCACTCTATTGTCTTTGAATGATACACTTTTTACCGAAGGAAAAAAAAAATGTATCAAGCTATCACTAAAAAGGATAACAAAGTAAGTGCAGTACATGTAGCGATGCAGGCACCCAGTATGTACTTAACATTTTGATGAACTTTGATTTTCAAAAGGATCGGAATACTAAAGAGTGTTTCTCTGTAAAGTAAAAAGTGCAAATAATGGATTTCGTTGCAATACAATAGGTAGGTACGTTCGTGGTCATGGTACTTAAGATTGCATGAAGGTGATCAAAAAGTTAAGCAGATTTTTCTTGACAAGATGAAATTCCTACAAAAACGTGACAGTACGATTAAGAAGGATTTGACGGTTATTTTAATTGTTCGGTTATCTTAACTGTTCTTTGAATTGGCTTGTTGAATCATATACCGAATTACATCTTATTTTATTTCGAAAGCAATCCCATCTGTTTCGCTACAATAAGGTAGGTAAGGTACATCTTAATGGAATAAATATGTGGGAAAAAATTTTGCACATGTGCGAAGCGAAACCATAAAACACATGAATTATATAATTGGGTCATACTCCGGAACGCGGTCAAAGTCGGATCATGTGTATACCTATTATCAGTTGTTTCGAGATTATGACGTTTCTTGAAAATTTAATTTTGTTTTTAAAATAAAAATAATTAAACAGAGTTTTTTAGCATTGAACAACATTGAAGAAGGCTTTGTATGTTATTCAAGTGTCAGTATGATATGTACCTATAGTAAAAATAAATTGGACTACAAACGAATTTGCTCTGCAGGCTTCAGAGATGTACCTGATTGGTAAAAAATCCACTTGGGGGTTGAGTTTCGAAAAAAAATTTGGATCAGGTTTTTAGCTGAATTCATAAGAAGCAACTTGGTATCTCATTAGGCACTACGGGTCTTGAAAACGTAAGCAAACGCTTCACACCACCTTGTTTTTTGAAATTCGAAAAAAACGTGAAATTGGTTTTAGACCATCCAGGGATCTTGAAACCAAAGTTTTCAGTCTAAAAACCTTGAAGAGCTTATCCTAATAGTTAGACTACCGCTGTTTTAGAGGAGAAGGAAAAATAAATCACATAATAAGGTGGAATCGCCAACAGCTGATTTGAAGAAAGTTTCAGTTGGATATTCTTCATGCCTGTTTGACAAAGCGCGTGAAGGTGGGTATTTTTAGTAGGATTCAATTTTTTCAACCTTAAAATTATTTACTTACTAATAATTTTTACTTTCATGCTTTGAATTATGCGACAGGACTTATGTTAGTCTATTGAAAGTAATGCCGTGTTTGAAAGTTTCAGTTTGTTGCGTGCTATGCCAGCTTTATATGCAATTGTTTGGACACGTCGGTCACCTTCGGAAAGTCTGCACTAAATAGTTGAACTGTGGTGAAAAATTAAAAAGGGACAATCTACCTACAATTCAAGTGTAAAAGTGTAGGTAACAAGCGAGTAATCATAAACAAAAATTCCTTGTGCAATTGGATTTGGGATAAGGCGAACACCAAGTTTTTTACTGGTGACTCCTTTCAAAATATTACTGAATAGACTGGATATTGATTTACTAAAATTCAATATTTTGATGTTACTAATGACAAAGCTACAAATCAATCATATTTATAATTAATGCTTTCTATCAAATTATACAGAAATACAGAATACATATGTATATGACTTACTTGTTTCCAACCTACCAACCTGTACTAACGATCCAATTAAACTTCTCCTCATTTTCCAAACTATTTAATTAATAAGCATCCATTTAACTCACCGAACATTCGATAGTGGTCCAAAGGTCTCATCCGTTAAAGTTTCTGATGTTGACCCTCTAAGTGAATCCAGGCGATCAATTTTTTTCACCTGCTGCAATGCCATTTTGGAGAAATCCTGTCTCGAGTTGGCCTTCATAAAGGACTTCGACGATCCCATGGTAATACTGCGTGAAGAGAAAAGAAATTAAAAATTTAATTAAATTAACTCGAGAACATTACGTTCGTCGATTGATAAAGTTCCACTATCCGCAACTAGTCCATTTAAAAGGAATGCAACTCTGGAGGGCAATTAGAAACTTTTGTGATTCACTCGAAATGAAAGATAACAAACAGATAGGACTAACAAGAGACTAAGTATTATAGTTGCTCGGTACAAGTTTCACATACGTTCGTATAATCAAGGTGTCGTGAAACATGTAGCGAACATACGAGGGTGGGAACATACGAGGGTGGTAGCTTACATGGTCGTGAATGGGACAGGAGGTAGCTATAGCAAACAATTAAAGAAGGTGCAAAAATATCGTTTTTCACGGGTCTGCAAGCTCCCTAGGCTTGTGTGTTCTTTGGCTGTGGCACAGATTGCAATCGTTGGTTGGAAATGTTGGAAACAGACAAAGTTTCTGTGCCATTATTTAGAACAGAGTAGGTACTAAGTAGGTGTTTTATGTTGGACTAATTTTGAAAATGAGAAAAGGCCTGGCACATTTTTAGTCAGGGTTATATAATACGTACAAGAAACGTAGAGGTGACAGTAATTTCTACATTCTGAATCCTTCTGATATTCCAAAATGGATACAAACGTAGAACTTAGTCTATCCTTTTATTAGATGTACATGTTCCCATTCCTAATTTGATGACAGCCATTTGTTTCGGATTTTATGTGATATATGTACGGGCAACAATCGGTTCGTTAACAACTTCTGTTTCAATGACTCTCTAGAGAAATTTCATTCAGTTTCATTACATAGATGTGGTTTGTTCGGGAAAACGCTCGATTGGAGTTGAGATGATTCTGAACAGAAAGAAAAACCATACGAAAAAGATTTGCATTGTTTTTCTTTTTGTACATCAACATGTTCTTTAAAAGGTTTTCTAAGAGTCTTAAGTGTAATTCATTGCAATCAAATCAAATCACAATACCAGACTCTTAATTTTCAACTTCCCCCCCCCCCCCCCCATTTGCATCACATATTCAAGCCGAAATATTGTCCGCATAAACTCAAATTCCCTAGCAGTTGATTTAGGACGAAACTTTTGATCCTTCATAAACTAAAAACTATGTTCCAGCTTCAACAGCTTAAACGTTGCATAGCTCTTGCACTGCAAAAGCACGAGTAACTACTATCTATCAATCTTTAAGACTAAGATTTTTCTTCGAAATTTGTCGGACAATGTTCACGTAGTGAAGAAAAAATACCATAAAGAAGGACTTTCACTTAATCCTAGACTGTCTTCGATTTCATTTTATGACCTTTTAAAATTCTCGCATTATTTTAATAAATGCGATATCGTGCTACGGTTTTATAAGGAAAAGTTCTAAAATTGAGAGCTGATTTCTTGAATAGTGGATTTTCCGTAAAAAAAAATGACTCTGCTCGATTTGCGAGGATGAACAAGGACTGAACGGGGTTGGTTTAATGTTCGGTTCAAAGATTTTTGATTAACATCATGGCGACAAATTCATCGCGAGTGGGCTATGAAATTTTTTTGTTGATTGGTTGATTGATTGATTTTGTTTGGGCTAACATTTTCCGAGGAAATTTATGGGATAAATTAAGTGAAATTCGTAAGCGAGTTGAATCAATAAAAATTATGTTTGTTTTTTAAGGTTTAGTAAAGAACACGTTTTAATTGAATTTTTTTTTTTGTTTTTTTTTTTCATTTTATTGTTTTGATCGTTATCGAGAAAAAATCTTGTTTTAATAGTTTAAAAAATTGAGTCGCTTATCGCTGCAGCACCGAAACGAATTATTTGGTCTTGACAGTTGAATAACCAAGACGATTCCCTTTCAACTGAAGCCCGACAAAAGTGTTGGGACAACAACTTGTGGAAATGAAAACCAGATTAAAAGTCACTTACAATCAAATTTCTTTCTGCATTTAGTTGTATCTTGTGTCACTGGCGTAGTAACGTAAGTTTGTCCCCAAAGCTTATGAATTCAAACATTTGGGTCATTCCATCAAGTATCGCCAAAAATGACAAAATTTGTGACTTACTAAACCTTCGCCAATTCTTTTGAAAATTTATGTACTCGAAGAATTAGTGAAGAAAAAAATTTGCTTTTAATTTTTTTTCTATCTCATTTCGTTGTTAGTTATAGTATATTGAAGATTAAGCAAAAATGGTGTCCGAATCCTCTTCTAAAATTCATATCTCTGGTACTTAGTTTTTATCGTAGAATAATAAAGTAGGACTTATTTGAAAGTGCAATGTTGTCGCAATATAAAAAATCTGCCAACAGTCTGGGCGCAACTGTATTATTTTTCCGGCAGAAGTTCAGAACGCGTTCAATTCGGGGATGCGGTGTATGTTACTATGTGACTGAAAACCTAACAAAAAGTTCGGGAAGCGGTTAGAAAAGGGTGTAACATATGAATTAAATAATTGGGTCATATTCCGGGATGCGGTCTAGTGGTTGAAAAAAACAAAACTTAAAAATAGGTGATTATTAAACAAACCTGGGGAAGTGAAAAGATATTCGATATCTGATCAGACCTGAGAAACATGGTGGAATTCATGAAAAAGTATACAACCAGTTTACACCCTCTTAGGGGTCGAATTTCAAAAAATCTTGAAAACACATTCTAGGTATTCACATGAAGAATTCGTAGAATAAAAATGAATTCAATATTTCGAAAGACCTAGTAGATATGACGAAAATCGTGAAAATATATGCATTTTATATTAACCGATATTTTTTTTGCCCCCCCCCCCTTCTGAACGCCAATGAATATTTGAATTTTTTTTTTTATTAGAATTACTTTTCTAGTTAATTTACATATACGTACCGAGTTTCAACTTCCTAGCATAAGCCGTTCTGAAGTTAGGGAAAACACCCCCCACCACCGTACCATACTACCCCTAAAAAAATGTATTTTTCCACCATGCCACTACTATAGCTCTATCTAAATACCAAGTTTCAGCTTCCTATCATTATAGATTCTTAAGATATAAGCATCGGAACTTTTTCTTTCTCACCCTTCCCCACCCTCACCCTCTACACCCACACCCCCAACCTTTTTTTTTCCCTACTAGGGTTCTATTAGGCCTACTTCTGGTAAAAATTTGAAACATCCATCTTACACTGTTATTGAGATATGAATCGTGTTATTTTTGAAAAATTCTAATCCCTCCCACTTCCGTGCTCCTCCACCCCCTTCAAATATTTTACTTTGGGCAATCTTTATTTATCAATCTTGATAATAAAACCGAATTTTGTTTTTCTGGTCCAATTAGTTTGTGAGATATCGTAATCTAAAGTTTTTCACCTCCCCACCCCCGTACGCCACTACCCCCACCCAAAAATTTTGTTTCAATCTACTCTCCTAGTATAACTACAGATATTTGTTAAGTTTGAATTGCTTGCTATTAATGGTTTAGGAGATATGGATTTTAGAATTTATCGATCTCGGCATTTTTGCGTTTCGGACGCATTGCTTCCCCCTCCACTCCCACACTCTTTCACCCATATCTGTTTTTTTTTTTGCAAATGGGTCCATCATCAAAGCTCTATAGAAATTCTAAGTTTCAGCCTCCTAACACAAGCGGTTGCTGAGATCTAGAAACCTAAATTTTTCGTCTAAAACGCTTACCCCGCCTTCCCCCTTACACCTCCTCCCCTAAAAATAATGTCAATTCAAGGGGTCCACCAAGTCTATTCTTAGAAAAATTTTTAATTTAAAAGCTCCACTGGTTTGAGAGCTACGAGCCTCCAAAGATTTTGGGGCGGTCGACGTACGGCGTACGGCGTACGGGGTACGGCGTACAGACGGAGTGAAAATTTTTATTGCTTTTTTCGCGTCTACTAGTCATGAAACGTGGAAAAAAAAATTTTGAGGGCAGCAAATTTTTTTTTTTTAAAAATCGATAACAATACTGTATTATAAATAATACAGTAAAATAATAGGAAAAAAAATTATTATCTCAAGTTTTTTTTAAGAATACAGACTTTGTCTTTTATCCTTGAATATCTCAATCCCAACTAGGGGATCGGGGTAAAAAAATGTAAGAAAATCAGTGATTCTCAACTAAGGTTAGTTTAGTTCTTAAAATATTAGATTTGTTTGACCCCGATACCCTTGAGATCCCAAGTTAATTTCTTGGTATGTTTTGAAAATCAGTATAACCTAGAAAATAAGGAATAAAAAAATTAAAGATACGCATTTTGAGATATTTAGGGATACAGTGCAAAATCGATATCCTGGAAAAAAAATTGAATTTCAATTATTTTCTCATTTGTTCTTCAAGTACAAATTTTTTCAAAAGAATCGGAATCGGAATCGGAATTGGTAACGTCACACCTTTGGCGATTCTTGGTGGAATGATTCATTTTACTTTATTATTTTAATATAACAAAGTATAGTGATCGAAATAAAAAGGAATTACAAGCAGACACCAAAAACGGAAAAAATGTTAATCCGTGTGTACCATATATCGTCCGTCTTGCGCGAAATCGTTTGAAGAGCTTCCAAGCCTATTGAACTCATCATCATCAATGTTGCTATAGCCCAAATCAAGTCCTGGCCTCCTAAATCGTCTCGATTTAAAGACCTCGTCCTCCAGCAGCTAAGTTTTAAGATAGCTTTGCTAGCTAGATCATATTCCTGCTTTAAACCACATTCAGTTCGAAAGCTGGTTCTGGAATCGTTTTGTATTCCTTATAAGCTGAAATTTTGTCAGTGTCTAAACCAGATGGATTCTCTTTAAGTGACTTCTTCTTTTGTGATCAATTGTAAGCGGAGATTTTAGATATTCTCAAACGTTTATACTAGAAAGCTAAAACTTGAAATTGATACAATATAAAACTTGAATAGTTCGTAAAAAATTGTCGATATTGGTGATGAGTTTGGGAGTGAGAAAAAACAATATCTCCGAATTGCTCGAACGCAGAGATCGAGATATTCTAGAATCTTTCTCGTAAACGCTTAATGTTGACAGTGAAGCAAGTAAGTTGGAGAATTTTTCTAAAGAATCACGTCTCATATCTCAAAAATTGTTAAAATAGAAGCTTAGCATTTATACAGGAAAAACTATCAGTTCACTCAGATGTAAATGAGTACCTGAGTTAAGATCGAGATAATAATCACGAACGAGCGTGTGGCTGATCACTTCTCCTACTAGTGTTCCGTAATGAAGTAGTAATGAAATAACTCTAGCATTACTTCAAGGCCTAGGCCCGATTTGGGATGTTCCACCATTGATTATTAGTATTATTAAGCCATACCGGATACACCAGTAGCAAATGCGTCCCGAGAAATGTACTATTTGGATTTCCGTCCTTCTTCCAAAATAAAACTGGCATTGCCGTAATCGTCAAACGATCGATGATAATCAACTTTTTGTGGCCTAAACTGGATGATATGGAGACCGATGACATGCGGTTCCAACAAGACAGCGCTACGTGCCACAGAGCGTGTGTCACGATCAAAATTCTGCACGAGCGATTTGTGGATATCGGTATCTTGCGAACAATTGCTGACCTTTAACGAACGCCATCCAGGAAATTCACCCAGATTTAAAAAAGTGACAAAGTCTTCAAAAATTGGCTATCTCTAATACGTGCCACCAACCTAAGCCAGACCAGGCATTTAAACTACGTTATATTCCATACTTAATACCATAAAATATTCTTTTAAATAAAAAAGAAGTGTATGGATATCTCACACACAACTTGTCTTATTAACATTTAAAAATTTAAAGTCCTTGTTGAAAGAACCTAAAGTTTCGTCGGGTAGATAAGAGTGTCCATATTATGGCCCTGAACTTTCTTACATAAAAAACTAACACGATGTTCTTTGCACTAATCTTTTTATCTGCTACTATCAAAACTTAATGTTTGGCTAAAATTGCAAACCGAAGTGTACTGAAGCCATCGGTCAAGTTTTTGTACTCTAGCTGAAATATGAGTGTATTCTAATTTTAAACAAGCCTAAAAGTTTATAACACGTAGAACGTGATCTTGGTCGAATAACATTCTACATTCTATTATATTTAGTTGTGGTTGTGGCAAAACCTCTAACTCCGCATGCTGTCTATCCGTCTGTCTGTACTTCCGTCCGTCTGTACTTCTGTCCGTCCGTCTGCACTTCCGTCCATCCGACTGTCTGTCGGTTAACATGATAGCTCAAGAACACCTTGATCAAGAATGTTGAAACTTTTAATCTTATTTAGTCTTTCCTGCAGCTGTTATACAGATACCCCTTAAAAATATCTTCACTCAATTTTTGGAACTGACTATAAATCAAGTTATCGTTTAGCAACGAATTCGGAGTTTTGTAGAAATTTGTATTGAGTGAAAACACAGTTCGAATTTACTAGTCAGCGAAAACACTTAGCTTTCATAAAAAACATTCTTAAGAAACAGTTCAACAATATTTTCCAATAAATTTTGAACGCTTGAAGGTAGGAATTTGAAATTCACAGTTGAAATTTAATCTGAAGTTTAGTATACGGCTACAGTGGATATCTTTCTCAAAAATTCTACATAGGCGATAGGTATGAATATGGTATGTAGGTACCGTCCGAAAAACTTATCCTCTCACATTTGATTGATTAGTCTTCTGCACCTAAGATCATATGCTGTACACATAATCAGAAGGATTTTTCCAACAATTTCCGAAAATCTTCCAAAAACCGAAATTTATATGCCCCTAACTATTCCCAATACTGAAAATCACTTAAAGGAAAATCATAACTTAATTAACTACAACTTACCTCGTATTGCTTCCATTAACATTCTCACCATTCTCCTGTAATCGCATCGCATACAAATCCTGAGCAAACACCTGTGGAATAGAAACGAAAGTCCATTAAATAATCCGAGAAAACTCCGACCATCTGCAGATCCTTAGACCACTCTTTGAAATTCTTGTCAGAAAGGAAAACTTACCTCTCCATTTTCCGGCGAATCGCCATTCCCAAAAGTCGAAGCCACCACAATTAATAGAGCCTCGTGCTCAATGGATGAGATATCGTAATCCGACATACAGTACACCTGTAAGTAGCATGGTACAAGCATAAATACACGGCAGAGGTAGGCAATGTGGGTATCGTAACTTGAGGCGGGTTGAAACCCTCTCTCGCAACAGTAGCAACAATTTAATCGGATAACAACTTACTCAATTTCACCAGAAAATGTAGGACCTTCATACTGACACTATTTGGCGGAAGGACTTTCAAGCGAGCATCAAACACTAAAGGGTCATTGCGAACAAAAGAAAAACACCGTAATGAACCTTACGTGACTTGCCTAGGTCCTTTTTAGTAATGTAGTGCCAAGGTAACAACGGGACAGCCCCTTTTCGCATAAGTAGGCCGTTATAGTTGTAACATATGAGAATATGGATTTTGTAGGAAATATTCAGGGCCATAAATACGTGCGTATACAAACGGAGTTTAGGAAATGGTTATATCCACACTAGATCTGGAGCATTAGCTGCTAGGACGAAATAATACTGTGATGACATGAACCTTTTTTGAAATGGTACGTATATACAGAAAAGGATCGTATCCATAGCAAGTCCAACGACAGACAAAAAAATCTTTAAGATAACATCTCACCAATGATACCCTTTAATCTTCACGGATTTACAGGTGTCAGTATGTGATACATCTCCCATTCGCAATTTCATTGTCAAGTGTGATTGGAGTTTCCAAAATGATTGGCGGTCGGTAATATATTTGTATCGAATTATTTTTTCTATAAATCGGTGAAAGCAATCGACGCAAGAAACAGACAATAAATGACGCTAATAAAATTGAGAAATTTTTGATAGGTTTCAAATATTTTAGCAGCAATTTATAACCCTTTGCCAATATCAACTAAAAACGCGAGTTTATTGGAAATATTTAGTGTTATATTTTCTTTCGGACTCAGTTTATTGTTCATTTCATAAGAAAAGTAAAGAAAATTTGCCATCAACGAAAAGTATGAATTTTTTTTTATTTGAATCGTTGTACAAAGTCCAATATTTGTATAGGTACATAAAGGTGCATAAATATACCGCTGAATTACATATCTTCAATTTATTTTGTAAATAAAGGTTGCAAAAATAGTGGAGAGGTCTATAAGATTTAAGGATAATGATAACTCGCAGGTAAAAGGCAATATTTAATTATATACATATCTGGAACCGTATGCAATACAGCGAATTATAATAGAAGAGTAGTTTACCCTAACATTACTTATTCTAATTTTCGTATTTTCAATTTGGGAAAAAATTAAGTACACTGTAGCTTGAAGAGTTTCTATCAGTATTCAGAACTTTTAATGAGAGAAAGAGGTACTGTCTTTCAGTACACTCTTTTAAAAAAATCGGAGTTTAAATCGAATTTTTACTTGATATTTTCAGTATATTTAATTTTTTTCAAGAGGTAGTATACATACTTCAATCACTTTTCTAAGAACTTGCTGATATTAGTAAATCATTCATGTACTTTTCAAATGCACGGCTCATTTCCATGAAAATGCTCACAAAATTATGCAACATTTCGTGTAAAATTAATTGTATTTATATATATATATGCATTGAAAATTACGTTTTTTCATGTAATTCAATTATTTACGATGAAAACCATGTAATATATGAAACCACGAAGTTTGGCCTACGTTTTTTGCTTTCTAATGAAAAAAAAGGATTGCCTTCGGAGACGCAGTGGCTACGTGCGCCAAACATACGCAGTAAAATCAGGATTGAACACGGGTTCGATTCCTTCCTACAGCCATACTGATTTTAAATTTAAATTTACTAACCGAAAATTGAAAATTACATTCAAACTGGAGATTCCAAGTGATGTGTTGTGAGGTATTCACATTTCTTTTCAGATCAGGGGCGGATCCAGACTTTGCTGTGGGGGGGGCCGGATTTTTTTTTGATGTGGCTATTTTCTTTGATCAAGTTTTGTGTGAATTTAGCTACATAGACTGCACTTAGCAAAAAAAGGGTTGTTGTAATCTTAAACAAATTAATTCAAAGAAATGTAGTCATAATTTCATTTTGCATAATATTGTAACACTGTGCATGGCAAGCATAAGTTGGATTTTCTCCATGTCATTTGCATTGTACTAACGCCACTTCTGTCATTCTGTTTGAATTCGTCGACAAATACACATCTTCATAAGAAAAATTCCCGCGTGTTTTCATTTTCGCTCAAGTTATTAGCTTGCCCTTTTCTTTGGTTTCGTTTTGTACAACATTAAACTCCCCAGAAACTACTGTGGAGTCAATCAAGGGTCATCTAATGACAGGATCAATTCATCAACATTTGCCAAAGTTGTTACCTTACCATCTCCGATTCTTCTAAAATAAATTGTACTTTTAGAACTAGTGAAAAAAATAATAGAAAGTCAAGTTTCTGTTTCTATCTCATTTTTTAACTAACAAAAACAACAACTATCTTTGAAATAAGCCTTACTTGATTATTCAGGGATAAAAATTATCAGAGATATGAATTTTCAAAGAGAACTCAGACATCTTTTTCGGTAAATCTTTAACATACATAACTTAAAAAAAAAATTATATAGAACCAAAAAATTGAAATCATATTTTTTTCACTAATTATTCTAGTACACAAATTTTCAAAAGAATCGGCGATGGGTAAGATCACACTGATAACACTTGTAAGTGAACTTATAATATGTATTTTACAACTTACATACGCATTTTATGCTAATATTGCAAATCAATAGTTGCGTGGGTGGTACAAAGGTAGATCGGACGATTAATGCTAATATGAATTATATTCGCTAATAATTAAAAACTGCTATAATATCACTACAGAACATTAGTTCTTCGATTTTTTGACCACGATCCCATTGAGATCTCAAGTTCATTTTTTACAATATATTCTACGAAATATAAAAAAATAAAAAAAAAACCGTTTTGAGATATTCAAGGATAAAAGACAAAATATTTGTCCATGAAAAAAATTAAATAAGCTATATTTTATTATTCTAGGATAAAAATTGCCAGAGATATACATTTTCAAAGAGGACTCGGACACCGTTTTTGCTAGCATTGCCAACATAACGAATATACCTATTCTGAAGTCACGATCGGCTACAACAGAATGGACTCACTCGATTTCTTACATATTTATCTTTTTCTTTGGAACCATTCAAAAATTGTGTACAAAATTTCAAATTCGTAGCCTTACAAAAGTTATCGGAAAATATTGCTGAACACGTGTCTTTTAAGGATTTTTTGTATGGAAGGTACCACAAGTGTTAAAAGGATTTCGCTGACTAGTTTACTACTCGATCTTTGTTTTCACTCAAAACTAATTAGTACAAAATTCCAAATTCGTTGCTAAAGGATTACTTGAGTTATAGTGAGTTCCGTAAATTGATTTAACACATTCACATGATATTTGTATTTCAGTTTTCAGTAAAAGTACTACAGTTAAACAACATTCTGTGGAAATTTCGAGGGAAAATATCAACAAATCAGCCAGTCTCGAGAAGTTGACCATGCCAAAAAAGTGCCCACACGGTAGTCACCGTAAATCGAGGGCATAAGCCCTTAAAGACATTTTGTATGGCAGCTACCCGAACGAACTTAGCCTTACAAATTCAACCAAACAACCAGATTCAAAATTTGAAAATCATAGGTCAAGGCGTTCTTGAGTTATCATGCTAACGGGCAGACTGACGTCCGTCATGCGGATTTGGAGTTTTTACCCACAAATAAACAAAAAATAATATAACTTTTCTTCGTCTGAGGCTCGTTTCTACGCGTTACAAACTTTTGGGTCGGATTAAGGGGGAACATGTGAGTAGAAAGCTGAAAAATTAGGTGCGGTCGCTCCTTTACATCTACGAGTATGAATGGTGTATACGTTCTTACAAAGTTCTTCCCAAATCATTTTATCTTCCATAGAATACAGTTGTAGGTACCTACGTGTTTAACTAATATTATTCTGTTTAGTCAGGAGATGGTCTATTTAATTTAAAAATAATATTCTCACCATAAAATAAACAACAGATGAAATTGCCAATTTAAACTACAAGTTCTACTTACTGAATTGTTATTTTGCTATCATATGCCCGGAGGCGGTTCCACTTGAATTATTCAAAAGGACGATAATGCAATACTAAACGTAGTCATGCGGATATGAGACATGAATTATAGCATAGGTGTCCTTACCCATAAATCGTAAGTGCATTTTGGACCGAATTATATTTCAACATTATTGTGCTCCGTTTCAGTGTTGCACCGAAACACTAGCACAACTGAAGCAAATTTAATTTTCTATTTCGAAAACAGTGTCTCCATAAATTCCAAAACCAAACTGAAAGAAAAGTTTCATTAACCCCCTGGGACTTACTTGATATACCCCGAAACTTCAAAAAATAAATTAGATAATGTACATACACAATATGTCGTTGGCTCTTGAACAAACCCTCACTATATCCAACAGAAACAAATTTCTCGAATTACAAATACGAATGAGAGAGCTTTTCCTTCCGAATTAAAAGTTTACACAAACTACAGGTAAAACACTCTTCACTTACCTGAGCATTAAATGCATGTCCCAGCAGTTCACCGAGCTGTTTAGCATATTGTTCAGACTTTCCTGTTTCAGTAGCATACAGAACCGTCGCCTTAATCCGTCGGGAAAGAGCACGTCCAAATAATTTCGATGTAAATTTTACAGCCCTGTGGGGAAGAAAAATAAGAATAGGGAAAAAAATTGAATTTAGGCAAAACTCGAAAACAGCACCACAGTGTTGTTGAAAAAAAATAATTGAGGTCTCGTCATCAAATGACACTATACACGACACGGAAATTTCTAATAATTTTTGTTGGTAATACAAAGAACGTGCCTTGAAATTTTGTTTCACTTAAAAATCCGTAAGATCACTGGTAAATTTCTTGAAAAGGAGCAAGCTTCCGGTTGACGGGATCCTTTTCACCATTTCGAATCCTGTTAGGTGATGCAATCAACCGGAATGGGATATGAGGTGAAATTTAGCACATTATTTCGTAATAAGTGAAGTATGTGTAATACGAGCAATGAATTATTTATAGATTGGTAATGTGAGCATGGAAATAATTTATGGGGTTGAAACATGGAGAGACATTGGTACTTCTAAAATTTCGCTTTAATTTTTCACCTTGGCATTAAGAATGGGTCTTTAACCACTGAAACTCCTTCTCGTTTGTTCTTGTTTTCTAGTTATCGGGAATAGAGGTGTTAATCAGGACGTTGGCCAAGACAGTGGCGAAGCGTCCATGGAAGCCAGGGAAGTATTGCTTCCTCTACATTTAGCTGAAACATATTTTATCTAAAATGCGTAAATCACACAGAAAAATCGCGAAACATTTTCTTTGACACAGTCTAAATAAAGTTAACAAAACAACGTCGTCTTGAGCCTATACATACGAAACAATTGCTGAATACCAAGGTGGATTCAGAACTGGACGATCTACAACAGACCAGATATTCTCGGTGAAACAGGTGCTTGTAAAATGTTGGAAATATAATAAAGATGTGCACCAAATCTTCGTAAGCTTTAAACAAAATTATGACAGTATTGAAAGGAGGGTATTGTACCAAATCATGCTTGATTTTGGAATGCCACCAAAATTAGTTCGACTAACGAGACTCACAATGGCGAACACTGAATCGCAAGTAAAAATACGAACCGATTCCACATACAGCTTTCGAACGGAATGTGGTTTAAAGCAGGGAGATGGTCTAGCTCCCTTGGCACTAGGGTATGTCATCCGGGAAACCCCAGTCGACACCAATGGGACATTACAATTCAAATCCACCCAACGTACGTTGAACATCCTCGCAAGATCATTCCCTAGTGTTAAGGAGTTATTTGTCATTCTTGACTGTTGAATGTAACAATTGCGGAGTATAATTTGGAGTGTGGAGAACTTCATATACGTATCTCTTGGTGCTAATCTACGCCGGATACGCTCATATTGTTCCTTCGCCCCTGTTACTCCCGTCTCTCCCGTTGAGCGGAGGCGCTACTCACGTCAATGTCAATTTCATGGAAAATTAAAATTTCGGGAATATAATTATGTTCTCGACCTGTCCGGTAGTTTCGAGAATTTATATTTAAAATTTGGGAGGGAACGGCTTACATGTGTGGATTTCCATTCGACCCAACCAAAAAACTGTTATATTTTTTTATATTAGATTATACAACCTGTGCTCTGTTATGGCAGCGAAACCTGAATATTAACCCAAAATTACGAAAAAGCAGTGAACACACACTGAAAAATTATTGGACCAGTAAAGGAAGGAACGGACTGGCAAATAAGATACAACGGTAAGCTGTATCCAGTCTTCGAGGAGCCAGAAGCTTCAACCAGCCAGAAGCTTCAACCAGCCAGAAGCTTCAACCTTCATCAAACTACGTTAACTGCAGAATGCTGGCCATGTTGAGAGGATGAAAGACAGAAGAATTTCCAAAATTGCTCTTAAAGGCAATGTGAGTGGTAACAGGCCAGTAGGCAAATGACGCCAGCGATGGGAGGAATAGGAGTAGTGGTCATCCAGGCCCAAATATGATCGTAGTGGTTATCCAGGCCTATTTATTTGAGGTTCACCTTACAAGAAAATTATTGACATCAATTTTGTTTTCGCGAAAAACTCTTGGCATTTCTGCGTGTCCGATGGCCAATGGTTTAAGTTTTTAGCCAGTAGCGCTACAACAGAGTAAGACACTTAGCCTCTCTTTTGTAAACTTTTCGCCTTTGCATTGATCGGCTTTGGTAGCAAGGCTTTTCGTAGGAGGTTGCCTATAGAACAAGCCATAGTCTCACCAGTATTAAATTGATTTTCGGGAGAGTTGTCTTTCAAAATATTTGGCAGTCGGGTCTCCCAATCTAGTGCGGCCTGATGGTCAACATTAGCTGCTTCACAATAATGCGCTGTTGTGAGCGATGTTCTTAGTCCTACATTTTTTTTAAAAAATGATAGAGTGCCATTGCCTTCAAAGCTGGTGTGTTTCTTTCTAATACTTTTGAAATCTTGACTTGTTTAAATTTTATGTTTCCAATTGTTCACTTGGATAGTTTGTACTTTTCCGTAAGTGATCTGACTTTCCCTCCTTTATTTCATTTAAAAGTGTTGCTTTTACTTCAAGAGTTAGCTCAGTTATATTCTTCCTCTTCGTTGCCATTCCAGTGACTAAATTTCAAAAATCCACACGAACTTTCTAGAAAACCGCCCTAAAAAAATGGCGTATCTTTTTCGATTTTTTATTTAAATAGCAACGATTATTGTAAATCAGTAAATCTTCTAGAATCGTCTGAGTAAGATGTATCTTTACCCAAAATTACTTTACCAGAAACTTAAAACACTTCTTAAAAACTAAAGCAAAACACTCTGCTAACAGTCTGGGTACACCTTATCACTCATTGAAAGACCAAATTCCTTACACAAATGAATGATCAAAGCGTAAACAATAAAATATGATGTCCAACTTTCAAAGGTCCTTTTGTTCTGTATTGTCAATGAAAATGTTATAAATATGTCTAATTTTCAAGATAGACGAATGTCCAAGTTACTGGGGTGTTCTTGTACTACATGTGACAAGGTTTTTTGGAACTGGCAATTTTTCGGGAGTATCCAACTTACAAAGGTGCCCAACTTCACACTGTAGTAGCATAGTGTTAATTGACGGACCTTTACGAGGAATCGTCCGGCTTCAAAACAGTCATTACTCGTCATCACCAGTGACATATTTAATTTATTAAACTTCCCTTGAATTTGCTACGTCACCCAGAAAATCGAGTTTTATTTTCTCAGTTTGCTTAAAACTAAGAAAGGGGTCAATCAAATAGGATATTCTTCTTAAGTGAAAGAAAAATTCGTTTCATTCTAATCCGATTAACGGAATTTTAAAGAGAGGAGTACAATGCAAAATTAGCCCTACTCACCTTGCAATCTGCTTGAAGTGAAATTTACGTCGGGGTTTCTTGCTCTTTCGCTGATCCCGTCCTTTCTTCCAGATGTGAGTCTTCCAGGCCGGATCCTGATATTCGAAAGAAGGCTTCAGGTAGTACAATGCCATTTCTTGATGAAAAACGGGCGTAATTGAGCTGGACAATGGCGGAACAATCCAAATCCAGTCGGCAGGACAACCATTTCTGTATTCGTTTGGGAAATGAACAAGCAATTTTTAAATGAGAAGAATGGAAAGGAAGTAAAAGGTCTCCCCGACATCTCCACAGAATAGTTCTACGCTACACACCTGAGTTTTGTTTCATTCTCCAAGTGTTTCATAAAAGTTTCGCTGGCCGTATGATGGTCGACTATTGTGACATTTTTACTCTGAAATGAATGCAATACGGCGACGTTAACTTCGACGAGAGCCTTATCTTTCCATAGAGATGTCGGCGTGCGAGTGTCCAGGTCCATTTTCAATGCAACTGTCTGGAATTGGAAAAGTATGTTAAAAATATGAAACCTGCAAAGGTAAAGGTAAATTTATTTCATGTGATTTTGCTTCTTTTACAATAGAAAAGAACCGACTTTGCTGAGAGTTGTAACATTTGATTGCGAGTCATTCACTTCTATAGTTGTTAGCAATAAAATTGTGTTGTTCAGTATATTTGAGTAAGTTCCTTGTCTGCTGGTAAATCACGTAGTATCGCAATTTTAAGCTGCTCACTACGCTATTTTCGGCAGGAATTGAGTCATGCTATAACGTAGTGCTCGTATTAATTATAACTTCACGGTTTTATGCCATGTTTCCACTATCCCTAAATCTTGCGATTAAAAGAACTAGATTAAGAACTGTTTCCGTTGCATTCCTAGATTAAGTTTGACAGTTAAAATGAAAAGAAAATGGAGTCTTAAGGGGTTAGTTAGGTGGGTTTGAAAATTTCTAAAAATGGATTTTTGTTTTTTGTCTTATTAAATAATACAACACGTCTAAAATATTCTCCCAAAATTTAAATCGATCCGAGTAAAATTATAAGAGATGGAGCCTTCGGAAGGTTCGCCCACCGGGCCACGTTAGCCTCAACTTAAAACTTTAATAACGTTTTTCTCGAAACTCTATTTTTGAAGTCGGTGGACACGATTTCTCGAAAAGTTATAAACCGACCTTGTTTAAATTTTGCACACTTCTTCAAAATAACATTGTTTAGTGCTTGAACGAAGAATTTTTTTAAATCTTTGTTACAACTTATTTTACGAGGCAATACATGGTGAAAATTATACCAAAAAATTTTTGGTTTTCTAATTTTGGATGAACCAGTCATGGGTTATCCTGTCCACGCCGAGAGAACTTTTTTTTGAGAGGTCAAAGGAAATGAGGTCCCAACGGGTGAATCTCCAAAATTTTTAAACAAAAATCTTACGAAATACTAACGAAATATGTATCTTTGATGTACTCAATTTGTTAAATAAAATACTTCATTAGATATATTAAAAAAAAAAAATAGTGAAAATACCGTTTTTTCAGGCCTTTGAAACCCACCTAACCCCTTAAGCCCCGATCACAATACTCCCGTTCCGTTCAGCTGCCAAAGTAGATCTTATGCTCTGGCCATGTAAATACACACAATGATCGTAACGGAACGGTCGAGTTCACCTAAATTCAACTTTTACGGATCACATAACCTCACTTCTCGTGACGGAACGAGAGCATTGTGTTTCGGGCTTTATGTGTAAGATTGATTCCGTTAAATAGTTAATTGCTGTAAATTTAATGAAGGTATTGCGTAGAAGCAGTCAAAGCTGTTAAGTGCTTTGAAACGGAAATGCCATAATCACGTCACAAATTTGTTGCTGTTACAAAAAAGAAGTGCTGCGTTTCTAGGGGAAATTCTCAGCTGGGGCACACCTCCAAGATATAAGTAGGATGCAGTGGCGTGGCTGAATTTAAAATTACTGGGTTGACACTAAAAAATTACGAAATTAGAAACTAGATTATTTTGTAATCTCGCGGTTTGGTAATCTCAATCTCGTATGGACAATCTACTAGATTTTCGTTTAGATTTGCTTAATCGCGAGATTACATGGCAGTGGAAACATGGCATATTAGTCAGTAAGAAACCACTCGGTGAATTTAATGGAAAAGTTTGTTTGGGAAGCAAGTGGTATCTTCAACACTTACTAAGCTTCCAGGAACTACTTGGACTCTTTATACCACGCTGTCTTAGGCTATGTTCCGTCATCAGATTCTTTAACCTTAATATCACTGTAGCCAAGCGTTCCTACCGTTGTTACTCTTGTAGACAGTTCATGAATCAGTCATCGTGAACACTGTTGCCATTTCTACCGATTTGTCGGATTTCTACTGATATTTTTGGGATAAAATAGGGGTATTCCGATTTACGACTTTTCGCTCGAAATGGTCAATTTCTACCGACTTTTGGTCAATCCCAATATTACCCAATTTGTATTGTGATAATAAATTATTTTACTTATTTAGGAAGCGAATAATATTTTGCTCACAAAGAAATTGAGCAATACAGTTTAACAAGCGCAACGCTCTCTATTTAAATTCCAAAGCATTCACATTTTAACAGTAGGTTTGCAGTGAGATTCTTATCAAATGCATATGTCACAGTGGAGCTTTAGCGTCAAATGTAGCAGTTAAAACAATGCCAACATACTTAGAAGAATTCTTGAGTTCACAACCGGTAGCCCTAAAAGATGTGCAGAATTTGCAGAGATGCAAGAATCTTGCAACACGCGTGTGAAAAGGTTGTTAAAATTTTGCGTAGTGCGTTGGCTAGCTATACAACACTGCATTTGTCGAGTACTAGATTTGTGGGACGTATTATATCAATATTTTTTGTACCTTAATTTTGAAGAAAAGCTGCTAACTACTCAGAACATTGTAGATCATCTTGGAACATTTAAAGTAAAAGCACATTTTTTATTTTTTAAGTACAGTTTCGATATATTTAATAGTTTGAACGGACTATTCCAATCAAAAAAGTTACTTATATATACGTAAATTACAGACGTAATCGGAAAAAATATTTTTACGTTTTGCGAATAATTTTATTATTCCATCGAAAGTAGATATGAATGTAGTCATATTTGATGAAGAAAATTATGTTGGTATTGATAGCGTTTTTTGGGAAGTGAGTGTGAACATTATATAACTTCGATAGAATTAACGCCAGAAGATATACATGAAATCAAGAGCAACGCGCTTAAATTTTACGTTACAGCTTGTAACGAAATTCAACTCAGATTTCCAATCGATAACGATCTTTTTAAACAATTTCAGTTCATTGAACCTCTAAATGTAATATCTCACAACAGACCAAATCATCTAATATCATTATCCACAATAGCAAACTATTTAAAAAAATACATAAATGTATTTGAAATTCAAAATGAGTGGATAAATATTTCTATAGAATTTAATGATGAGGACAAAGATGCATTAGCTAGTATGGAAATAGGTCAGTTTTGGTCAAAGATTCATGAATTGAAATCCTATGACGACGTTGAAAAATATCCCAATTTAATATGTTTAGTTCAGCGTATTCTATTTTTTTTTTACAAGAAAGTAATGATATTTTTGTATATGTATGCTATATAAAACGACTGAAAATAAAAATAAAATGTTAATACATATTCAAGTTTAAAGTCAATCAATTTTTAAACACCTTTCCTACAATCCAACGATTGTTCCAAGAAAATTGTGTATAAATCGAAATCTACTGATTTCTACCGATTTTTTCATCTCAATTTGCCGATTTTTTGATTCAAATTTCTGGCAGCACTGATCGTGAAACCTGGCAGTTTGCTCTAATCTCAGAGAGGACGACTAATGAGTTAGCCCATCTGGCGAGTACAGATAAACTGGTTTGGCACATTGAGATATGAAGACCATAGTATAAATACTTACATAGTAGCCAAACTCCGCTCGAATTCTCGATGTAAACACACTAATATGCGTACAATCTACACGTATTCAGAAGCTGCTTCTCTTTCAGTCATGGGCGATTACTCTGACACACATTTCTGTTTCTCTTGCACAGTTTGGTATGTATGGAATAGTAATTAGGGAAAATGACGTGAGAGTGAGGGATATGGCAATACACGAAATAAGCATAAAAACAACCAAAACAGACAAAAAAGCGGTAAAGCTACATTGCACGTACGTAATTGAAAGAGGCGAAAGATTTGTCTCAGTCATCAGCTGTTTAAAATTTTGAGAGGTAAAACCAATCAAAATCGTCCATTTGAGAGGTAAGTTTGTACCGATTCCGATTTCTACATGCCTCAATATGCAATATAATGTGTTACAAAAGGGGTTATATCGATGTCCGTAAAAACCACCGAGTTCCCATACAGACCACGATTCAGTTCACTAACGATAAATCGTTAAAACTTATAGGTTACTAACTTTCATAATGACAACCAAAAGTTCCAGTTTCAAACACCAATTAGAAAGTGCTCTCAGCCAATATCTACTTTGTCATTAGATTTCGATTTTCTTCATATAATAGGTATTCATTACCCACATCGGACCGTACAGAAAAAAGCATCCCTTAAACCCTGTAATCACAAAAGGCTTACAAATACAATTCCCTTCCCCAATATAAATCCTTGAGGAGAAAAACACCTTTACGAGTGCCTACTCCAATATCTAATTTACATCGTCATACAACAACATAAGTGACTTGCTGCCTACACAACAAACACCAGTTGGACTTGGGTAGATAAAAATAAGGGAAAAAGGAAATTCATCACAATATCGATTCCATAGACTTACCTCGAGCATATTCCGACGATTTGTATCACAGAGGTTCCTACAACCAATTTCCGTCGACATGTACCATCCACTGAATGAGGTGGCCGTAAACTGAATTCCACCACAATCGAAAAGCATACTGGAGACAGCAGGTAAGGCGTACCACCTCAAATCCAGCTCCGTAAACCATTCGTATCTAAACGAGAAAATTTTCATATCAGAATTCGATAAAAAAACAAAATCCGTAATTCCGGCGACATATTGGAATAAGATCGAACTGATAGGACCTCCAAGGTATTCACTACCCAGGATTTAGTTGGTCGCATACAAAAACAAAATATTGCGATGAGCTAAGCACATCCCCTAACTGACTTACGAGGGATGAAGTAATGGAACTTCGAGTATTAGTTCCGGCGGATAATCAAAATAGTCGGGATCGTGGCCGTTGGCCGATACTACAAGCGGCAGGATGTCCCACGCAGTTCTTTTACTTTTCCATCCCAACTTCAGGCAGACCTACGAATAGGAAAAATAAAACCAATATGAAATATTTTTTCGGGTAGCAAGGATACCCCGAACTTACATCGGTGAATTCAATATTTAAGGCATCGCCAATAACCGTACCGTCCGCGTTCCGATAGCCGGCGTACGAAATCAGTTGATTGTTCCAAATTCGATAGTCATGGCGTCCATCTGTCCTTTGCGGAAATATCGTAATTGCTGACCTGTCATCGAAAACGATTAGAGTGGTTGGTTGTGGTATTTTGGGGAGGTAATTCGTCGTACCTGAGATTACCACGATTCGTGGCGTACTTGATGTGGTTGCAGGTTGCCTCAAACATTCCACTTGTTGTTGTCACGTAACGACAGTCGAACACCTGTTGGAGTAAATAATTGAAAATTTCATGTTTTGTTGAAGTATTGGAAAATTAAATGTAAATTGTGTTGGACAAATGTCTGTAACTGCTCCAGTTTCACTATTTAAGGCGGTATACTTGGGTACATTTTCGTGGACTACCGGTTGGGTACTCCTACTCCTGCTTGATTAGGACTCATTCGAGTCCGAAACGTACCATAAAATAAAATAAACCATATTTCACCATTAAAACTAGTGTTTTCAGCAAAAGATTCACAGTGAAAACATCAATTACTATTTTCGGTTTTATTCTAGGATGTCATTAAAGCCGATACATGGCACTGTTTGTTTTGAGACAATAAGGCTATTTGTTATATTAATTTTTTCAATTGATGTATCCCTTGTAAGATTCAATATTCTGTATTAAAAAAACATAAATAAAAAAAAATTTTGATAAGTAAAAAAAACACCAAAGGAACACAAGATTTAATCAGTCCCAAAACTTATGACGAAATTTGAAAAACTTCCAAGTCTGTTGAAGTAAAAAATAGTTTGATATATAATCACATTTCATATACTACATATATTCTGAAATTCATACGATGGAGCTCTCGAAAATACAATGAACTCGAAATATCGAATACCCAAGACATATGACAAAATTCGTTGATACCCTTTTCACCGACCATCTATTTTTTTGTAATGCAAGACGGTGCACCTGGCACCAGGTTCGAATCTGCATGGCGACAAGTAGTTTTCGAGAATGGGATTGGGTGCCGGACTGCCAGCTCACTCAGCTGTAAATGAGTACCTGAGTTAAAATCGGGGCAATAATCACGGACAAGCGTGTGGCTGACCACTTCACCACCTAGTGTTCCATTGGTCTAGTAATGAATAAATCAGGCATTACTTCATTTGCCATTGATTATTATACGGAGTTGTATACGCCAGAGAGATGCAAACTCAAAATTTGATTGTAGCCATATTTTTACATTTCACGTCGATCGCAAAATGATAAAGTATAATTAACAAATTTTCTATCGACTCATTTGTTGTTCAAGGATTCTTTTTTTCAACAACATCATTAGTCAATGGAATTAAGTTTGGTTACACAACATGATTGACTATCCTTTAACCTATTAATACATTACCTGTATCCACCTTTCTTGACTACCTTGACATAATTGAGTTTTATCACCTGAATGGACGCGCGCTATAACGTGTTTGCTTAAGATGAAAGGCTTATAGAACAAAATATTGCTTGCATTAAACTTTCAAGAAAGTTATTAACAAAGTTTCGAGATGAACTTTATTCGCCATCAACATAACGACGAACAATGCAAACTCGAGGGCACTTTGAAGTTATGGTGTTGAGGTAGGTATTCGTAAGTGACTTAACATTACTATGATCTGTGTTTTTGTTCCTTATGAGGATGGGGTTTTGTTGATCTCGATGTTGTAAATCTGAAACGCAGAGACTGGATGTGTAGAAACTTTCCCAATTTTCGTAATCTAGTTATTTTGAGCTGTGAAAATAGGTATACAAATAGTTTTTAATAGATAATTAAAAGCACCACTCTCTGTATGATGAATTGAAGAAGACCAAGCGTTTGATATGTGCGGTATTGCCAATATTTGCTTTACCTGTAACTAGCAATGCTAACCTCGACATCATCGTCAATGTCAACTTTGGCTTGAACAATTTTATAGTAAATACAGCCTGTATTACTGACATATCGTCGTATTTACGTTAGTGGCGGTCATATTCCTCTTCAAAGGGGGGGGGGGGGGGGCATTAAAGCTCAGTGGCTACTGTATATAAAATTCGTGTAGTAGCCCTGTATACAACGTGGGTGGAAAATGGACAAATGCTATCTATGGTCGCTTCGGTTGGTACTGCTTAAAAATATCAACTTTTCATTTTCGCATCTAAATCACAAGATTTTGGCAACCGAATTTTAGAATATTAAAAAGCATTAACATAGCTCTGAAGGCATTTCTTTAAAGTCGTTCAGTTTATCAGCTGATTGCATGATATTAAAAATT
Source organism: Beris chalybata (assembly GCA_949128065.1). Lineage (NCBI taxonomy): Eukaryota > Metazoa > Arthropoda > Insecta > Diptera > Stratiomyidae > Beris > Beris chalybata. The sequence continues at coordinate 94,751,557 of OX421897.1, forward strand.
TGTAGGATTGTAAGTCTTAAAGTAATAGAAAATTGAATAGCAGGGACTAAAAAATAATATTAATTGATTCCAAGGCTTGGTGAACATAATTATCGATGAAAAATCTAGTAGATTTTAAGAGTTTTATTGAAATTTCGAGATTTCGCCAAATCCAGTTTGAAATTTTTGAATGTTAATTAGTTATTTTTTGAGACCACCAGAAAAGTAATATATTTATGTTTTATTAGTTCTACTATCATACATATTTGGTAAAACTGAATATTGGGCATTATGATCCGAGCCCTACATCTCATAATGATATAATTAGGTACACATACATATTCACATTCTCTTTACTGAGTCGATTACCTATTACCTCTACCTATTACCTCTACTATTACCTCTTCCTATTACCTCTAACGTTCAATCACGGATGACTTTCGTATCGGACGGTGAAAATTAAAGGAAGGTGTGCTATTGGTTTTTGCATAAGAGTCTTAAATAAATCATTACGATAAAAAATTGAAAACCCAAAATTCAGACCAGACCTACACTTCCGAAAGTTTGATGTAACGGTAACACAGTCGCAAAATATTATAATTTGATGTTATAATTTTAATAAGGTGACTTTCAAAATTAATGGAAATTTATAAGCAAATCTGCTTTGGCTTAGGATGGAAAGAAAAACCTTAACATTCTCATTCTGCGAAGATGTAAACGTGATTCACAACAATATTTTCTTGACAATGATGCTGCTCCACTTGGTTAAAAATGGGTGTTATACTCTTAAGAACTGAAAAAAAAGCTATTTTTAAAATCTCACTTGTAACTTTGACCACTGTATTCGGCCAATACACCTCGATGAATTTCGCCAGGCCAACTTCGCCCCATAGATTAATTCAGTCTCAGTAAGATGATAGCTTCCTGTCGATTCGATTTCCTTTTGAACTTGTTGCCATCGACTTTCGTGTGCCGGTGATGAATGCCTATTGTAAATTTAAGAATTTAAAAAAAATATTGTATCAATATCTTTAGAAAAAATTTTTTAAAAAAAATTCAACAATGTAAAAATATCAATGTAGTGTTTCAGTTTATATTTTCGAATAGGTTCATGAATTATTCCCAGCAAGCAAAACTTTCTGTAATACATTTAGCAAACATGAAAGCGAACTATCAATAACAATAATTTAACAACGTTGAGCGGACGGCCAAAATCGCATCTTTAGACGAGCACCGTTTCTTTCAAATTTTGCCAGTTTCTTCACTAAGAACTTGGACTCCAAAAAGTCAAAACAGAACAAGAATGCAACACGATGATCACCACTATAGTTCGGTATCTCCTTCATAATCAGAAAGGAGAAATTTTTTGGTCAACACAAAAGGAGTTTTTTTTATAATTATAATCTTACTTTTATTAGCCAAACCTTGTCGTATATTGCTAAAACCATTACCTTCTTATTGATGTAAAGTACTGGTCTAAAAAGTCTTTCGCGTGATCCAAGACCTGGTCAAATTTTCTTGCTTCATTACCAGCTACGCTGAAGTGCACTATGCTTCCCATGCAGGTGTTTCGAGTGCAGGAAAGAACCTGAAAGTTAAAAAAAATATTATTGTTGTGTAAACTGCTTTGTTATTATGAGCTTTTGGAGATAAGGTACTGGCGCAAACGTTCGGTGTAAGTCCACCAACAAGGTCGAGTAACAACTTCGAGCGCATGTTTATATCGCTTCTTTTTCTAGACGTGAAACAAATCAATAGCGTACTTTATATCGGAAATCCTCTTGTGTCGCTAACGGCTTCAAGGAGCAATAACTAATCGGAAGAACAAGGCTGGTTTACACTGAAAAAAATGTTGGTTGTCACATTGAGAATCAGTAGTTGTTAACCTAAAATCATCATATTGATGAACAAAATTTTCAATACAACAACGGTTTTCATCATATTGTAACTACGTTTTACAATCAAATTGTCAATATGACGAATATTTGATTTTCAATTTTTTCGTAGTCAATATGAAAACTCCAGTTGTTAATATGAAAACCGAACCAGTTTGATATTTGCAGTCGTCAATATGAAAAACACAGTTGTCGATATGATAGCCACGGTTGTCCATATGCAAACTTTGCACGTCGATATGACAACCAATGCCAATGAGATATCGTATCACAACAGTAAACGACAATGTAATAATAGAATAACTAAGACTATGTACTTATATCCTACTGACGAAGTTGAAATCAGTAGTATCATCGCAACACTAAAGTCGAACACATCGCCAGGACTTGACGGCATAATGTCAAATGACTTAAAAATATTAAGCAATATTATATCTAATCCACTTGCTGAATTTATAAACTCACATCTATTGCTTGGTACTTTTCCAGGCATACTTAAAACGACAGTTCTTACTCCAATTTTAAAAAGTGGTAATGCCAAAGACCCGGATAATTACAGACCAATTGCGATTATAAACTCCTTAAGCAAAATTTTTGAAAAAATACTGAACACCAGGATTGTAAAATTTATGGAGTCAGCAGGAGGATTTGACAAACACCAATACGGTTTTCAGCAAAAAAGTAACACAACAGGAGCAATCATAGATGTAATGCAATTTATTAATAAAGAGCTGGATGAAGCTAATTATGCTGTTGCAGTTTTCGTTGATTTGAGAAAAGCTTTTGACACAGTTGACCACGAAGTGTTACTCCGGAGCTTAGAGAAGTTAGGTATAAGAGGTAAAACCAACTCAATCGTTTGAAGCTACCTTAAGCATAGAAGATATATAACAAAAATGACAAGGTCTTAAGTGACAAGCTGACAGTATACTGGAATTCCACAAGGTCAATCCTAGGACCAACGCTATATTTGCTATATGTTCATAATTTGCAATTTGCTGGACTGAAGGGTAGATACGTGATATTCGCGGATGACACGGCACTACTATATAGCGGTAAGTCCCATGAATCTCTGGAAAATGCGATAAATATTGATCTTGGTAACGTAGTGGATATATGGAAACAAACTAACAATAAATAAACAAATAAAAAAATATATAAAAATATAATGTCAGTGCTAGCTTATGGTTTAATTGCGTGGTCGCAAGCGCCAAGGACTAATATTGACATTATCGCCAGACTACTTAATAAGAGCATTAAAGCTGTCTTCAACTTACTTCACCTGACTCCGTCAATAGAGTTATATAAACTTACGGGGATGTACTTATAATATCAAGGAACTAATAGGAAAGGGCCAAATTTGTATACAACTCTATGCACGGTAACACAAAAACATCGATAACGATAATCCATAATAGTGAAATACATGACTATTCGACTAATTTAAGAAATTACTACCACCCAAGGACAAACCGCGTACGAGAGGATCCAATTTATGTAACTGTACTCCTTTATAATGCACTTCCGGATAAAATTAAAACTGCAGAAACCATTACTAAGTTTACAACGATGCTTAAAAGCTATGTGAAAAGTAGTTTTCATTTCCACGGGCTTGTTTAAAAATCACCTATTTTTAAGTTTTTTCCTTTTTCAACCCCTAGACCGCATCCCAAAATATGACCGAATTATGTAATTCATATGTTGTTCTAACCGTTTCCTGAACTTTTTGTTAGGTTTTTAGTCACATAGTAGCCTACACCGCATCTCAGAATTGAATGCGTTCCGATCTTCTGTCGGAAAAAGATATAGTTGCGCCCAGACTGTTGGCAGATTTTTCACTAAAGTAATTGTCACAAACTTATATTGTGTCATACGGTGTCTACTATTGTACCTTCATACGTTACAATGGTTGACACCATAGTGTCAACTATTAGTTAATACGTGATTCTGTACCAATAGTTGACACCAATTTATTCATTTGTTAGATTAAGAATAATAAAAAAAAATTAAATATCTTATTAAAACACACCTTCAAGAATTGAATGAAGTACAAAATCGCTCAAATATCTTCACTGATTTGAAATAAATGAAGTTATTGTTTATGATTCCACTGTGTATTCTTTAAGGAAATTGAAAAAAAAAATCGTTCTTCTGGCAGGTGTTCACTCTTCAAGTTTTCTAGAGAATTGACAATGGAAATTGTTCTTGCAGGTGGTAACATATGACCATAAATATAATAACTTTTATAAAAATTAAATCCTCAGTGTATTAATATTTTATTTATATTCTTTAAAATGCTATTTAACTTATAGGTGTCAACTACTGGTACATATTTTGGGGGTGTCAATCATTGTAGCTTTTACCCTACCTTGAATTTTCATATTGTTTCGACAACCGCAACTTTCATATCAAGTTTGCGTTTTCATATTAGCAACTGGGATATTCATATTGACTCCTGCGATGTTCATATGAACAATTTGGATTTTCATGTTGATAACTGCGATTTTCATATCAACAATGTGGGTTGTCACATTAACAACTATGATTTTCATGTCAGCAACATGGGTTTTCATATTGACTGCTGCGATGGTTACATCAACAATTTTGGTTTTCATATTGATAATTGCGATTGTCATGTCAACAGTGCGGGTTTTCATATTGACAACTGCGATTTTCATTTCAACAAAATGAGTTTTCATATTGACAACTACGGTTCTCAAATTGAAAATCAAGATTTTCAATGCAACAATCAATTTCACAACTCACAAAATTGACTATCGGACGTTTTTCATATTGACAACTGCAGTTGTTGGATTAATAATAACAATTTTTTTGTCAATATGACAACCGTAATTGTCGATATGACGAACCTTTTTGGTTCAGTGTAGTGTTTGAACAACGCTTCACGCTAGAAATAACCTTCGATTCTGAGCAGAGCGCCGCATGCAGGCGATAAGAAGAGGAAGAATTTGTTCGCGGACACTCGTAGGTGGTAGAGTCACTGTATAAGAACTAACACAAACATCCATTATCTTGAGTACGGACAATGTGTGTTTCATTTGAAACCAGTACATTTGAAATTTTTTTGCAGTTGTCCGATTTTTCATTTTTATCTCCACTAAAGTGGATAAACGCTGTATTTAGTTGACATTTCATGAGACATATGTATCTCGATTCCGTGAAACGTTAATCAAAATCCATCTGCTACACGTATACACACTAAAACTATGCCATTTAAGAAACCTGCGAACTTTGGAGTTCGCAGGGTTCAAGAGTACTAAAAAGGTACCAAAAGCGGTCATTGTCCGTACTCAAGATAGTGGATGTTTGTGTTAGTTCTTGTACAGTGACTCTAGTAGGTGGTAGCCAAACTCTACGGTCACAGCAACATTCTAGAATCTTTACCGGCGAAGTTACTTAAATCGCCGAGCAACTACATTATCCCGAGACTAACCTTCAAGAAGAACTTCGCTGTGGGTTTTCCAACCAGGGCCTCCAACAGTATTACCATTTACCGGATTACGTTAGGGTTTTTCTAACTGGATATCCGGGAAGCCTGTCAGTCTTTGGAACAAGATGCTACGCCAAAGCGTAATGCTGTAGTCCTCACTGAGAGCCAAGCCGCAATCAAGGCATTAGATTCAGCTATCACCTCCTCTAAACTCGTTGAACAGTGCCATGAGGAGCTAACCTACTTGGGAAATCAGGTTAAACTTACCCTGCTTTGGGTCTCAGGCCACAGCCTGATAGAGGGTAACGAGCGGATAGACGAATTAGCTATAGGCAATGCTCTGCTCTTCAGGGCTCTCTAGGCTCTCAGGTCCATACAAGCATACAATATTGCGACAAACTTCACCTTTTAAATACGCGTATTTTAATAACCCAAAGTAGAGTTCTAATTTAAGTCAAGTCACAGTAAGGATCTTCATCAGGAACATCGCAGGATTTGCTTCTTTCTATTATGGCTGCGTTCTTTAAAAAACTGTGGCACTCAATTACTTAACTTAACTTTTCAGAAAAACTCAAAGTGTAATATTGCTCCGATTCCATAAATTTAATTGTTTTGAAATAAACAATTACCAGCATCTTAGATCCTGTGAACTTTCTATTATATTCTACGACAACGGAATAAGAAACAGCGCGCTGTCCTGGAAGCCATACCCGCAATAAATAACATCACAGACAATAAATTAATTGAATAAATACCAGTCGAAAGGGATGTCGACGGTTGGTTAATAGACTTAGTATCAAATGAGATCTCAGCCATACCAACACAAGACTGTATTTTAATCGAAATAAAGCTGGAAAAGAACTGCCCCGGCTATCCGTCTACGAGATAAAATGTCATTTTTTTTGTCCGTGAACCGCAACGCTTAGTTATTACACCGTAAGCATAAAAATGACCTATTGTTGAATTTCTTTATCATTTCAGTACAGAACTTGAACGCTAACTAGTCTTCACTAGATAGTTATCTCCATCAGGAAATAATAACAAGGGAAAATGTCCTTTCTTCCTGAGGGCAATCTTTCATAGCCTACAAAATCTCTACTCTACACCAGAGGACATATTATAAAATGTGAGTTGAAAAAGACTATGCAGTGACACAGATGCCAACGGAATTGAGATTTTTCTTCTTGATAGGATCAAGGGGTTATGTTGATATGTGACAACCTCATGTATTAAGGTACCTTCAAAGTAAACTTGGCCACTTTGAAAGATTAGTTCCTGCAGTTGAAGTCTTTTTCGTTTTAGTTAATGCAAAATAGTTGCCATACTCACAAATACAAACGGAGATTAAAGCAGGAACTTTGTAATTGATTACAAATTGTCAAGTCTTGAAATTTGTAGTATTATTGTAGTGTAGAGGTTCGCCAGAATTTAAAGTACAACAATGCATATACAATTTCAACTAGAAACATCAACGTGCAAATTTTTAGGTTCCTGATGCCATCCGTGTTATTTGTAATTTAGATTGTAATAAAAATAGTTTGAAATTGTACGGCATATAGTTGTATATCTTTAGGCTTACGGAGATGAGGTATCCAAAAACGGTCAATGAAAATGGAGTGCATATATTTTCACCAATTTCATCATGGGTCAGCACAACCCCCTCTTCATATAAGTAATAAATAGAAGTTTGAAAAACCTTGAATGTAATTATGTTAAAATAGTTCCTGTCTGTTTTCATCACGGACACAAATAGCGAGTATGTTAAGCAAGCTCAATATTTATTCCCCGCAGGCCTGTGCGCACGGGGAGGGAGGGGTTGGGGTTCCCCATTGCCCCATTTTCATATTTCAGGTCATCACATTGAATCTGGCGGGAACTTGCACAAAAAGATATTTTTTAACTGTTGTTGAAATAAAGTGTTAGATATTTCGGCTAAATCTTAAATGCACTTTTTGTATTTTATTATACCTCTATATGAAGTTTATACACTATGTATGTCTGGAGAATCTTAAGTAGAATTGATCTACTTTAAAGTAGAAAATCCTCATCATAGCTAGAGTCACTGTATAAGAACTAACACAAACATCCATTATCTTGAGTACGGACAATGTGTGTTTCATTTGAAACCAGTACATTTGAAATTTTTTTGCAGTTGTCCGATTTTTCATTTTTATCTCCACTAAAGTGGATAAACGCTGTATTTATTTGACATTTTATGAGACATATGTATCTCGATTCCGTGAAACGTTAATCGAAATCTATCTGCTACACGTATACACACTAAAACTATGCCATTGAAGAAACCTGCGAACTTTGGAGTTCGCAGGGTTCAAGAGTACTAAAAAGGTACCAAAAGCGGTTATTGTCCGTACTCAAGATAGTGGATGTTTGTGTTAGTTCTTATCCAGTGACTCTAATCATAGCCATACGGCCGTCCTAAGAAGAAAGGGCGCATCTCCATTTTAGTAGCTTTGAGATATTTAGGTATTACGTTTTTTATTATTGCCACCTTAAAAAAATGACTTTTTAAGTATTTTATAAAACCAATTCAAATTAAATTTATCCATCTTAATTTATTATGTGCATAAACTCCAGGAATTTTAAGGAGTAGTTAAAGAAAATGGACTTACGTTTTTTTTGCTTAGTAAAAATACTCCAAATAATTACAAGATACTTAACAAAAACCAGGTTTCATAATTTTTTAGAACAAAAATAAAAATTTATTTCACCGAAGTCTTGATAAACAAAACAACAAAACAATCAATAAAAGAAAACTTAAAAATAGCTATTTAATCAATCACTGTCGTCGTGAGATTGCTCTGCTGGTGTTTCTGGCAGAGATCTTAAAAACTCTAAGCGATTTGCTGGTTAAATGTCTGACAATTTTTGAAGTAAACCCGATTTTCGGTGGGACCGTTTTGAAAGAGGCTTTAAAATACCAAATTTGGCATCTCGTGCACAATCCTTTTTGAAACATAAAAAATTATTATTTTTTTTGAATTTAACTTGAACTACGTTTTTCAAATATATACTTGGCACTTTTTCTTTTATTTTTAGTTGAGATGATAAGTCCGTGAATTCAAAGAAATTTTCAATATTCATCTCGATTATCTCAACTTTGTCGGAATTACTAATTTGGACACAATGTTTAAAATCAACTTGATGGTGGAAGACATTAGCCGACATAAGTGTGTGGCCTGGTTCAAAATATTTTAAATGGATTTCTTGCACATTATATTCTGCAGCGTTGAAGCCAAATTTACTTTATTATTAATAATACAGTATTGTTATTGATTTTCAAAAAAAAAAAAAATTTGCTGCCCTCAAAATTTTTTTGTGAACATTTTATGACTAGTAGACACGAAAAAAGCAATAAAAATGTTCACTCCGTCTGTCCGCCGTACGCCGTACGTCGACCGCCAAAATCCTTTGAAGGCTCGTAGCTCTCAAGCCAGTGGAGCTATTAAATTAAATTTTTTTCTAGGAATAGACTGGGTAGACCCCTTGAATTGACATTATTTTCAGGGGTGGGGGTATGAAGGGGAAGGTGGGGGAAGCGTTTTAGACGAAACATTTTGGTTTCTAGATCTCAGCAACCGCTTATGTTAGAAGACTGAAACTTAGAATTTTTATAAAGCTTTGATAGTAAACCCATTTGCAAAAAAAATACTTTATTATTAAAACAATAAAGTAATTGATAATATGGGTGAAGGGGTGTGGGAGTGGAGGGGGAAATAATGCGTCCGAAACGCAAAAAAGTCGAGATCGGCACATTCTAAAATCCATATCTCCTAAACCGTTAATAGCAAGCAATTAAAACTTAACAAATATCTGTAGTTATACTAGGAGAGTAGATTGAAACAAAATTTTTGGGTGGGGGTAGTGGCGTACGGGGGTGGGGTTGAAATACTTAACATTACGATATCTCCCAAACCAGTGGCACCAGAAAAACAAAATTCGCTTTGGATATAAAGCTTGATAAATTAAGATTGCTGAAAGTAAAATCTTTGAAGGGAGCGGGGAAGTACGTAAGTGGAGGGGATAAGAATTTTTCAAAAATAACACGTTTCATATCTCAATAACAGTGTAAGATGGATGCTTCAACTTTTTACCAGAAGTAGACCTAATAGAACCCTAGTAGGGAAAAAAGAAAGTTTGGGGGTGTAGGTGTAGAGGGCGAGGGTGGAGAAGGGTGAGAAAGAAAAAGTTCCGATGCTTATAACTTATGAATCTATAATGATAGGAAGCTGAAACTTGGTATTTAGATAGAGCTATAGTAGTGGCATGGTGGAAAAATTTTTTTTAAGGGGTAGTATGGTACGGTGGTGGGGGTGTTTTTCCTAACTTAAGAATGGCTTATGCTAGGAAGTTGAAACTCGGTACGGATATGTAAATTAACTAGAAAAGTAATTCTGATAAAAAAAAATTCGAATATTTTTTGGCGTTCAGAAGGGGGGGCAAAAAAAAATATCAATTAATATAAAATGCATATATTTTCACGATTTTCGTCATATCTACTAGGTCTTTCCAAATATAGAATTCATTTTTATTCTACGGATTCTTCATATGAATACCTAGAATGTGTTTTCAAGATTTTTTGAAATTCGACCCCTAAGAGGATGTAAAGTGGTTGTATACTTTTCATGAATTCCACCATATCGCAGGTCTGATCAGAGATCGAATATCTTTTCACTTACACGGGCTTGTTTAATAATCACCTATTTTTAAGTTTTGTCTTTTTGAACCTCTAAAAAATAATAAAGTTCCGTCCAGACTGTTGGCAGATTTTTTGATCTTTGAATGAGAATCTAATCCAGGATTTAATCATTCCAATGATGTGACTCTATAATTATTGCCGTTGATAATCGCGTTAATAGGGTTGCCAAAAGATAGACAAGGGCATACGTTTTTAATTATTTCTAGTACGAAACGAAACCGAATTTCCCATACAAATTTCGTTCGAGAGAAAACTGTTAGTGGCTTTTGTAGGTAATTTGACGGAAAATTTCGTTTTCCCTTCTAAGGATTAAGCTAAAAAATCTGCCAACAGTCCGGAAGTCAGAAATACAGAACGCGTTAAATTCCGAGACGTGGTGAAGGTTTCTATGTAATTGAAAGTCTAAAAAGAGTTCGGGAAGCGGTTAGAATGGGGTTGCGCTGAAATACTCACGTCGCTACCACATATCTATAACATGAGAATAAAATAATTGGGTTATACTACGAGGCGCAGTCTAAGTTGTAGTATAATATCAGTTGTTACGTGATTAGGAGGTTTAACGTGATTTGGAAATCGGAAAAGCATTTGTAGACGATTATGTAAAAAGTATGTGGAAGTTAAAACCAATCTAATATCTTACCAACCCTAAGAAATAAGTATGTCGAAAGCCTTACGTTCTCTGAGTTGTATCGAAAAATTCTGAGAAAAACTTGTTGACAATTACATAGGAAACGATTGGGAGTAAAAATGGAATCGATACATCATCAGAACTAACAAAGATGCAAGATTTTATGAAAACATGTGCAACCTCCTTGCACACACTTTGGGGTTAAATATCTAAAAATAATGAAACGAGTTTTTGATACGTATGTGCATACTTAAATTTATATAGGTATATGTAGAAAGAAATCCCGAGAAAGCAAAAACTAATTCGATGTATTTTCACTACTACGAGATATGACGAGATTTGGAAAACATGTTCAACCCGTTAATTAATTAATTAATATGACGATTTTCCCATTGGATTGAAAACGGAAAAGAAACGAAAACGAATTTTAGGTGATTATAAAGCAAGTTCACGAATCCAGTCATATCACTCAGGTCTGATCAATAGCTCAGCTCTGTAACTTATGAATGAGAAATTTCTCACCAAAAGGTCAAAAAGAGGACGAATTGATGCAGTTTTCTCTCTCTATTCTCATCAAATGAGAAAGTACCGTAATTGACTACGCATTTGGCAATCTTTCATTTCTCATGTGTCCTGTAAAGAGCTTTATACCAAACGTCTCCAGTATCTTTATGATGACATCAAAATAGAGAAAACAACAACCTTATAATACCTATGCAATTCGAATAGCGTAGATAGCTCTACACACTTCTCATCGTATGTGCTAAAAATCTCTCTAGACAAAGCATGCAGTATATAAGCACAACAGTGTTAAACATGCAGAGTATAAGCTCAGCAGTGCTTTTACCCGAGATCAGTTTTCTACTGCAAAATCGAGGCAATGGTAAGGATAGGAACTAAAAAACGACGAAGCACTTTCTTCGATAACTGTAACCGTGAAAAATCGTGTAAGGGCATAGAATTTTCGAGTATAAAAGTGTAATTGATTTCTTAAAAATAAGAAATACTCTAAATATTCTCTTTTAAAATGGATGACGCTCTAGACTCCCAAGGAGTCAACAGGCAGGTCATACGCTTTTAACAATATTCTTATAGTAAAATACTGTTAAAATAAATTCCCACAGACTGAGTCAATTACCTTACATTTAATCCTCCTTAACATTGCAGCTTCATTCTTAATCGCGAAATAAAACGAAAAAACCAATAAAACATCTACAGGCAATAATTTCGCATTTAAACAAACAGAGAAAATTACCGCGGTTTTCTTAACACTTACACACCTTATCTTTAGTTAAAATTTGAGCGCATAAATCTTCAACAAGACCAATTTCTTCAAATATATAAGATCAAGCTGTCGTTTCAGTGTTGTTATGTTTCACGGTAAGTTTTAACCTCGGGCATATTGAGATCCAGCAAAACCGCACTACGAACATAACAAACAACAATTCTTGCTGTACCGCGGGTGTACTACAGCCTGGTATACAACACTTAAACATATACAATACCCAGGTTCTTCCATTTTCTCACCTGATTTGCATACAATTACCTGAGCTGAATTATCTTGTCGGGGGTAGTAGCTTTTTCTATTTACATATCTTAATCTGGTCGTATTAGTTTCTTGAATTTAATCACAAAGTCTTGTTAAAGTTTGTTCGTAGGATGGTTGAAGTGTCGGAAGTTACGTGTATCCTTTTCGTAGCCTGATTGAGGTGCTGTACTCCAGGCACAGAGGAAGTTGTTATTTTACTAGCTAGAATAACTGCTTAATGGGCTCAAGTATTATCTCCATCTGGAATTCTGATCTCTACTTTTGACTTTTATCCATCTGCCGACCACTTTATTGTTCCCAGGACCTCATTTTAACTTAGATCTCATATAAAGAACAGTCGAGTTTTCCTCAATTTTCACAAGTTTTGCTGCTATTTGAGCAAACAATTTCATTTATTGTCATTTTTCTGGGGGTTGATTGTAGCAAATAATGTCATCAAATTTGGGGAGAGAATTGCGCAAGGTCTTTTTTATTTCATTTGTTTGTTGAAATACTGAGTAAGGTTCTGGAAAATTAGATTGAGTTCAGACTAAAGGGAAATAATCGGATTTCATACAAAGTTAGAAAGTGGTGTGTCCATCCTATTAGCAAACGATATTGTTTGACTTTTTTGATGATACATGTTGATTCAACAATAATGTTGATTGCTTCATTATTTTGTTGCTTAACATTTTTCGGAAGTTTTTGGGGTGTGCGATAGGTGGTGTCCCTCCGCTGTCTTTCTAAAAAAATATATTTTGAAATAAATAGCTTTTGTGATTTGAGATTGAAATTCACGAAATAAAGGGATCTTGGATTCATTGTTGGGATTAGACTGAATGTTGCCAACTGTGTTACTTTTAGATAACGTAATTTTACATTGCAATTTTGATATGAAATAAAATTCTCACGGACAGTAATTTATCAACCATCGGGGATTTCGTGATGGGGTTTCCCACCAGATACTCCACTGACGCCCGAAAACAACCAAAACTTAAACAAATTTGCTTCTATGGTAGCTCCTCACTATGAAAAAACTCCATTCTTATAACAATTGGTAGGAAAAAAATAAGATTGCTGTTGGCGGGATTCGCTCCAGCGCTCTTAGCGTTGAATTCTATATGTCCCAGCGAACAACCAAAAATTTCACCAAATTGGCTTAAATATTAGGTTATCTTAAGTACCGCCTACCTTTAGTATAAGGATGGCAAGAATTTCGGTCCAATATAATTCGCACATTATAAAATATGTTTCGATATCGCTATATAGAATAAACCTCAGCAATACCACCAACTGTAAGGGTATTTCAGATTTAAGCATGATTCACCCTCTGACGAGTCTATGCCATCCGATGACCAAGCAGGTCTTTCAGACCCAGTCCAACACAGTCTTATAAAAAAAATGACATATCTAGTGAAGATTTTCAAGCTGTCATGCCCTCAGGGACAGCGATTAATCAATAGTCGGGGATTTCGTGTTGGGGTTCAACACCAGAAACTCCATTGATACCGGAAACAACAAAAACTTGAACAAATTAAATTCTGTTGAACAATTCAAGATTGTCCAAGACAGGAAGCGTTTACTCCTCTCCTAGAAACTGTGACTGTAGCCAATTTGATGGAACGTCCTTTTATAGTTAGTAATTTATATTTTAATTTTAGTTCCACAAAATTAGAGTTTTCAGAAACTAAGATCAGGAGGCCAAGGTCCGATTTGGACTGTAGCGCCATCGTAAGTAAGATACTTAACAATCCACTCAACTTCAACACCAATCATTAAAAATATATATACAATTTATAAACTAGCACTATCTTTGATTCATTGCAAGCTCTGAGCGAAAATCAATTAATTTTCCACCTGTACTAGTTCTGATTCCGATCCTTCTATATCCAATTGTGTCCGTCCCGAAAATTCTGCAGCGTACGTATTTCCATTTAACGACTACCTGTAGATGCTGAATACTAGCATATAGCCGTAGCCATGATGGCATTAGATTCTTCTTAATTGGCTACTATATCGTTTTCAGAACGCTCCAGGTGTGCTCCCTTAGAATGACGGTGATTCAGTTGACTTTCCTAATTAATTTTTCAATTACATGCCGCTAGGCTGCAGAGCTCTGGTAGAATATCAAATGGAAAGTGTTCTAAAGACGAAATATAAGTAGTAACATTTTAAAAGAGCCACCTATTGGAAGTTTGCGAGCATCTCTTTAATGAGGTGAGTAAAGAAAACTTTGGGCATAAATTACATCGAAATGAATTCTCGGTGGTATTTATTATAATGAACCTTGAGCGTAACATTATTTACGAGCATAGCTAAGTAGAGAGTACTTAAGGGAATACTCCCGAGGAATTGTCTCGTGGCTGGGTCCATTTAGCTGCCACTTGTGTGAGAAGTGACTACTAGGTGAATGGCATGGTGTTAGATTGGCCGTGATTTATTTGTCTGGTAAGTGATAAGCGAAATACCAAGAAGGGCGACCATAAGATCCATTTAAAAAAACAGTCACATTTAATGTCAAATTCAAGGTTTTTCACTCCGTTTTCCTTGAGTCGTAAGATTATATAATGAGAATAAAAGAACTAAAGCTACACGCGAAGTATTAATATTGAAGTTGTAAAGACCATAAAGTAGTCTGATCACTGTTGAATTTAAGCTACATTATAAGCTAAACACATGTTCAAAATTTGGAAATAAAAAATCAATCAATCAATCAATGTCAAGGAAAAATTATGTCGTTAGTATGTACTAGGGATGTTCCGAATACCTAAAGATCTGTATTCGCGAATACAAATACGAATACGAATATTCATTCATTGTATTCGCAAATACGAATACGAATACGAATAGTATACACTTGAATCTCAGCAGTCGAGAGTTACACGGTTACGCAAGATAAAGTTTGTATGTATAAGTCGAGTGACTTATGCACACGTGCATTTCTTTCATTTCGTCATTCCACACGCAGTAGAAACGTTTGGTTTTTTGTGCTTATAGTTTCAGATAATTGCTCGTTTAGATTCACATTATTTGCGTGATTGCAATATTGCATTGATTATTTGCTTGTCTAAATTGTCTAATGAAAATGAAGAGTTTTATTTGGAAGTATTTTTCTGTAAAAAACAAAGAGCGATAAAAGTAAAAGTGATATCTCAAGAAAAGGTAGTAGTACCAGTGCATTGAAAAATCATTTGAAATTTATTCATAAAAAACCATTTTTTATCAATGTTGGACTTATCTACGATACCCTACGAACAAAACTGCAGGGCGAAAAAGCAATAAAATTGTTATTTGTTAAATTTAATTTACCTTTGTTAAAATTTGATTATGAGTAGAATTTTTCTTTTTAAAATGATTATCTCTGACTTTGTTTGATCAAAGAAAATGTTTTAATTTAAGAAAAAAAAAAAAATTAATTTTTTATTAATTTCATATCAGCAACAATAATAAGCAAAGAATGCATTTAATTTTTTTTACCATCAACATCCAGTTGCTTACTTATTTTTTACCTTGTTTAGTATTCGAGTATTCGGGTTGAATTAGTCGAATACGGTTTCGAATACGAAAATTTGGCGAATATTCGCTTAAACGAATACGAATACGGTTATTCGGAACATCCCTAGTATGTACAATACTTCTTATAAAAATTAATTTCCATTTAACCCCTTTTTTGCAAGAGTACGCACGCTCAAATCAGAACGCAGGGGTTTTGGGGGTTTAACATCACCCCACTCACACACACCCCTCAATTCGCGCCTGTAGGCTAGGCTGACAGAAACCTTGACAATTGATGTTGTATGTTATCTTAATCTAAGCGTTCTTGAGATATGAGTGGTGATTCTTTACAAAAATTCCCCCACTTCCTTCCCTTGCGAAATGCCGGTGTTAAACCAGAGTTTCGTACACTGCCCAGAATTGTTTTTGCATTGTCCGCCAAGACTTGTCGATCGGTATTGTTTTGGTACTGAAAATAAACCACCAAACTAGTGTCGGGCCAAGAATTGGCTTATTATGGGTGTCTAAGCTCTTCCGGCATTGACTCGACTGTTGGCTCTGTATTGGGCACAACTAATTTTTTTTTTCAATAATAAGAAAAATAATATTTTGTCCTTTATCCTCGAATACCTCAAAATGCGTATTTTCAATTTTTTTTTTCTTTTTAATTTCTAAATATTTTCTAGGTCATACCATTTTTCAAAACATACCAGAAATTAACTTGGAATCTCAAGGGGATCGAGGTGAAAAAAATCTAATATTATTATTAAGAACTAAACTAGACTTAATTGAGAGCCACTGATTTCGTTAAATTTGTTTGACCCCGTTCCCCTTGAGATCCCTAGTAAATTGAGATTGAGATATTCAACATACACAATATAACATACACAAACAAAGCCTAGAACTGTGTTCTGAGCGAAACGAAATGAACTGTCAAAGTCCATACAAAAAAAATTAAAATTTCGTTCATTTTTCGCGACGAAATAATTAGTTAATTTTTCAGTAATGTGTTCATGGACGGAATGGACATTTGCCGTAGTCAGTAATAGAATTTTTTTTGCTAAGGGTACCAGACCATTGTAATACGTGCGAAATATTTGACAAATCAAAATGTTCAATAGTTCGCTGTTAATTCAGTTAATTTGTGCAGGGGAAATTTTGTCAGGTATATTTTGTTGTGTTGTGTGCCTGAATTGTAATTTCTAGACAGGCGGCGTCAAAGTTCGCTGAATTATACCGCAACACACGTAAAGTTCGCCAACCGCTCGCCGTCGTAATTCTGCGTCAGTACGTGTGTTGCGGTACAGTTTTAAAATTTTGACAGCAAACTTCGCCTCCGCTGGCGAAGTTCGTCTCAATTATGTATATACCATTAAAATGCCTTCACAGACCTTCGTTCAACGCTAGCTATTCCATGCTGAGGAACATAGTATAAATACTTACATAGTAGCCAAACTCAACTCGAATTCTCGATGTAAACACACTAACATGCGTACAAGCTACATTGCACGTACGTAATTAAAAGAGACGAAAGATTTGTCTCAGTCATCAGCTGTTTAAAATTTTAAGAGGTACAACCAATCAAAATCGTTCATTTAGAGGTACAATTTTTTTATGCGAAAAATTTTGTGGACTATGGTGAACATAGGGAGTTTGCTTACTATGTAAGAAATGAAGAAATGAATGTAAGAAATTATACTATGCTGAGGAATTAAAAAAAAAATATAGCTTACTAGGTGAACTAGGGGGTAGGTTTATCCACAACCTCACAGATGTCACGTGTTTCACTCCCCTAATATTTTCTAATTTCGCCGGAGTTAAGTTGTGGACATTTAAAAAAAAACTTGAAAGGACAGAATGGGAATAATGCTTAAAGAACACACATTGAGGAAGAAGATGAGGCCCGAATTAAATTGGAATCTTTTCGTGCTGCTCTTACAGTCCCTATCCATGATGTCAAACGTTGCCTATACTTTATTGAATTGAAAAACACTAGCAACAAACTGTATTGAAATCAAGTCCACTAAAAGACCAAAATCAATTTTTCCCGTCAAATACATAAAATTACCAGGAATTGATGTCTATTTTCCGACGCTAAGGTTATGCCCGTAACCGTCCACTTAACTAAAGATGAGATCTAAGTGGAAAGCTTAACGATAGTACGTATAAGTACTCGTACATGGTACAAACAACTTGAACAACATAAAGCTAGCAAAAAGGACTCATTTTGTTAATCAAAATAAATGTTGTATCCGTAATGCGAGAGTAATTGATTAGACGGAATTTACAACATTTATTGAATGGCACAACATCAGACAAGGAGGCATTAAAGTGATAAGACCTATCGATTGACTTCTTGATGTTCTTGGAATTATTCCATCAGAACGGTAAGATTGAAATGGTAAATACAACGATTCGTTTGATCAATTGGGAGGAATAATTGCAGTAAGCATGGGGAATCCTATGATTTATCTATTTATGCTGTATTCATGAAAATTGATTTTCGGCGATTATGGTGGAAAACAATTTTTTGAAAATTTTAACTGAAGTACATAATACAATATATTAACTCAATTTAAAGAAAATTTACTTAACTTTAATTTTTCAGGACGCATTTGTAATAATCGCAAACTTCAATCCAGAATCTACTAGAAAACTCTTAGAAGAACTGGGACAAGTACAAAGCCAGTGTCAGATCTTTTGAAAACTTAGAAGGTCTTCAGTGAATATGTGGAAGAAAAAAGCGAGGCTTCAAGACTATGGAAATACAGCCATACACTATGAGTTATATTAGGTGGAGCTCTCTGCATATCTACCTATTACATTTACAGCGAAGGCAATTAAGAACGCTTTGATCACCATGGGCATGGTAGAATAACTACAGAGCTAGATAATAGCGTAATGTTATTCAAAAGGCTTCATATCTCGTATCAAATAGTACAAGGGCGATAAGGATGGAATGGCTATAACATTTATACCGTAAAAGGTAAATTTTTTCTTAATATTAGCAGTCATTATGGAAACAAATTCTTTTCATAGTAAGCGGACTTCACCTCTTTATCCTTCGAATACTTCCATAACCGCTGTATCTTTTCAAGTACGTATTACAATATATGGTAAGTAATCGCACGAGGTTAAAAATGTCGACAGAGTCTCCATGTGGGGAAGATGAAACTGTGCAAGGTCGTCATCTCCGTGCAGTTCTTTTCTTTTGACTAGTATCACACAACTTTGATCCACGTTCTTTTCGTTCTCTAATTTTTGCACTAAGTTCGCGCAGTAGGTTTTCCTTATAATCGGTAAATGTAATATCTAGAAAGATTCGGTCATCAATCTGTCGGACCAGAACAAAACAACTCTCAAGAACTCATGCAGGTGACCACAGGTAGAGTCACTGTATAAGAACTAACACAAACATCCACTATATTGAGTACGGACAATGACCGCTTTTGGTACCTTTTTAGTACTCTTGAACCCTGCGAACTCCAAAGTTCGCAGGTTTCTTAAATGGCATAGTTTTAGTGTGTATACGTGTAGCAGATGGATTTTGATTAACGTTTCACGGAATCGAGATACATATGTCTCATGAAATGTCAACTAAATACAGCGTTTATCCACTTTAGTGGAGATAAAAATGAAAAATCGGACAACTGCAAAAAAATTTCAAATGTACTGGTTTCAAATGAAACACACATTGTCCGTACTCAAGATAATGGATGTTTGTGTTAGTTCTTATACAGTGACTCTAACCACATGTAACTGGTCGTGGTCATGGTTAGGTTAGGCTACAGTGGCGGGCAAAAGCCTCACATAGACCCACGGGGGTTCATAGAGATACCACATAAAAACAGGAGACCCAATGTATCTATGATAGTTGCACTTGTATTTCGATCTGTGTTGAAAGCTCCTCGTTGAATTCAAAGTTTATCAGACTCTGCATGCTGTTAAAAGAGACTTCTTTAAGATTCATGAAGATTGGTGCACCAAGAGCCTTCACCCGTCTCCTAGAAAAAGAGCTGGGCAGTTGCACAGAAGATGTTCTAGCGTATCCCGCTCCACGGGTAGCTTACAGTTCCTGCAGATATCGTTTGTAATTAGCCCCAATCTATAAGCATGCGCCCCAATCAAACAATGGCCGGTAATTATACATATATAATTAAAGTTGCACATTGCGACCTAGGTAGTTAGCTCTAAGAGTATATAGTTCTTTTCTCATTTTGAGTGTTTCACTTTTGTTTCGTGGTTCTCGAGGTTACTGTAGCCTGCCGCTTGGCCTCGGACAGGCTTACCATATTCTTTTTCATGGAGTTGTGAATGACGTTAGGAGGCGATGGTACCGGAACCGCGATTTCTCGCCCAAAATTTGCACCTTTTTTGTCAAAACTATCTGCGAGTTCATTTTCTAAAGGTACGCTTCCGCTCTAATGCGGACGGGCCGCATCGCACAAATCCGCCTGCCATACATTGTTATGGAAGTGCGTAAACTGAACGAGACTCACTACGGAACTAAGTACATAGAGAGAAAAAATGCAGTGGACGCGTACCTTAATAAAACACTAAGCCCGGGAACCCAGCAGAGTTTCACTTTCCTATTCGAGCACGGTTTCAGTAATGCGCGTCGACAGTTAAGTACTGCCTTGGATTTTATAATGCAGGATTGCAAAGCCATTAAGGCTGCAAACATTAGCAGGACGCGCCATTTGACTTCCCAAAACTTTTACTTGTTTTTCTGCGTCGCAAGAATGTCGGTATCGGTTGCCGCAGAGTATGCAACTATAGGATACCATTATCCTGTAATTTACCTATTAAATCGTGCTAGGCTCGCCTTGAAATTTACACTATGGGATTGGGTTAATTTACCGGGTAGCTATCGGGTACCGTTAACTATGAGTGAAAGAGATGGAGATAGAGATAGTTTATTTTTGTCCCTAGGCCTATATCTACGTTTTAACTGAAAGATTACCGGGTAATGCTACGGCGGAGCCCCAGCGGACTTATAGGGTAATTTTCCTGCAGGGACGTTGAGCGAGTCTGAACAGGTGGTACGAAGGGCACCTGCGATATTCTTACTCCATGCTTTTTTCCGATCCGGGACTATACCCAAGTACTTAGCTTTATCTCTAAACTGTAGGGTAAGACCCACCTAGTTTTGGGAGTGAGAACTCTCTGATTTTGGGACTACGCGTAAAGATTACAAATTCTTAATGTGAGGCGAGCTCACCAACTAAGTAGTAGTACGATAACGTTAAACGCTGTTTAAACCTTACAACCGAAACTAAACATATGAAGTAGTTCTAATAATTTTCAAGATCATATTCCTTTTTAAGAAATTCTCCCCCAATGTGTACTCTATTTATAAACAATATACATGCGAGGATCTTTTCCAGACGAAACACCCTCGGATCTATTTCTAAACAACCTCAATTGGCTCCCATCTGCCACTTAATTTCCGAATCCTTCTCTCATCTCATCTGTCACCAAATTATGCAATATAGTTGCTCCGTCCGGAATAAAGGCAATTTTCTCCAAAACTCCAAGCAAAAATCCTATGGTTCACCTCAGCGTTATTCGTCATAAGAATAGAGCAAAAGCGTGTGCCCTTGGCTTTCTTGTATGCAACAGGTTCTTGGCGACACTATGAAGGAGTCTCACGGAGACGTTGAGTTCTTCTTAAAGTCGAGTCCTTTAGCAGTTCATACGCTCGTAGACGGCATTATAGTATATCACCGACGACGGCATGAACTCCCACTTACATAATATAATAGAAAAGGAGCACCAACCATTACGCCCTACGGCCCTTTACCATTAACCTTGTTATTCTCGGCTTCCGTTGGTTTCGTCCTCGACTTTTTTCAGTCCGCATTAATCCTGTATACGGCGCTCGAAACGACGACTATTGTTGCTGTTTTATTTCACAGTAGCATTTACTTTGCGCCTTTTTTCGCTCCACTCGCCGTTTACCTTTACGGCAATTAGTTAAGGAAATTACCTGTTACAAAAACAACAGTTAGGAGACGAAAATGATGGCAAGGATTTATTTTTTGTTGCAGTGATAAAAAGAAGGCTTGAGTGATTCCTTTCGAGCTGAGAGTGAGGAAAGTGTCTTTAGATTACAGGGGTTTTTTGCTAATTAGTTTACACCTTGCTCTCGATGGAACGATATTTCTTTTGGAAATAGGAAAAAAAAGGTTAAATTAAATTAAATTACTAAAATAATAAGTTTGTTGATCTGGGAAATTAATTTTAAGAAAAAAATTATATATTTTTTTCTCGTGTGCTGTTTAGACTTTTTTATGCAAACTTTATCTATGTATACTCATAGATATTTATGCATACAAATGTAGATATGTTTAAATATTGGTTAACACGTGTTTTAAGGGCTTTTGCATGACAGCTACCCGAAGGAGTTGACTGATGGCGCCAATTAATGAAGTCAGTCTTGGTTTTGATATAAAACTAGTTCCTGTAAAACTCTCAATCCCTGTTTCGACTCGTACTGGATTTATAGTGGATTCTGTAACTTGTATACATTTTTGGTGGACTTTTTTTTTGGATATAAAATAAATATATATGGAATAAACTACATATTAATGTGTTATACCAGGTATACAAGTATGAAACTGGAATTCACTCATAGATGGCTCTAGCTGTCAAAGTAGTAACTATCAAACCGAACCATGGACGCCATTTTGTTGTTTGGATATCTGATAAAGATATAAAGTAGCCAGCAATACCGGTTTCATACATCAGTGTAGTTTTGACGAGCGTTGAACATGTCAACTTTTGTGCCTGGGAACGACGATATGCGGACAGCATTGATTTTCTGTTACCATTTAAAAAAAACGGCTGCAGAATCGCATCGAATGCTTGTTGAAGCTTACGGGGATCATGCACTTGGGAAATCACAGTGCTTTGAGTGGTTCAAAAAATTTAAAAGTGGTGATTTCGACATCGGAAACAAGGAACGTGGAAAACCACCGAACAAGTTTGAAGACAGCGAATTGCAGGCGAAACCGTTAATACAGAACGCTACCGACAACAAATGATCGATCTTCAGCAAGCTTTGCTTGAAAAACGGCCAGAATATGGAAAGAGGCAACAACAAAGTGATTTTGCTGCATGATAATGCACCATCACACACGGCAAGACCGGTGAAGGAAACGATTAAGGCTTGTCAGTGTGAAATACTTCCGCATGCGGCTTACTCACTAGACTTGGCTCCTTCTGATTTTCACTTGTTTGCATCGATGGGACACGCACTTAGTGAGCAGCGCTTCACGTCGTACGAAAATGTCCAAAAATGGCTCGATGACTGGTTTGCCTCAAAAGAACAAATTTTTTTTGGCGTGGCATACATAAATTGTCAGAGAGATGGGCAAAATGTATAGCTAGCGATGAGCAATACTTCGAATGAAATATGTTGTAACACTTTTGTAGAATAAACGTTTTTTTTCATAAAAAACTCCGGTTTCATACTTGTATACCTGGTACATATAAGTAAAGAATAATTGTGATTTAAAAAAAAAAAAATATTGCAAAATGGCGGCTCTAGCTCCTAAGGCCGCGATCAGCGTGAGTTGATGCACGCGGTACCTTCTACACTTTTTTCACCCTTTTTTGACTAAAAAAATCAAATAAAAAAAAAAGTGGAATAAGGAAAAACTCGACGCTGGGGACCCAAAATTTAGTTTACTTTCTTTTAAGCATTTATTCATTAAAATCGGTTCATTCGTTAAAGCTGCAGAACGTACCGCACTCCGGAAAAACTAGTTTCGAGAAAAACGCGTTTAAAGTTTGACATTACAAAAAAATCGTATCAAACATCGGCCGACCGTTCCACAAATCGGTCTGATACTCGTGACATATATTCGATATCGAAATATCCTTTTGTCCACGTATTCTCATCTCAATACGTTAAGGATGAACATTAAACAAAAATCATCTTTTTCGCCGAGAACTGATAACATGCCTTAAGGACTCTAGTATGGAAGGTACCCGAAGGAGTAAAAGGATATCACCCATTAACGAACTTAGCTTTACTTTTTCCATTTTACAAGCTGTGACATTTTTTCAACTTCCTAGGTCAACGCGTCCTTGAGTTATTGTGCAAACGGACAGACGAACGTTACAAACTTTTCAGGCTGGATTAAACTTATAATACTCTATATGATTTCATCTACAGTATACAGATATCAGTTTGTCCGCCGTAGACACCATACGCAAAGCGTTTGAAGGCGCGTAGCTCACAGACTCGTCGAAAAAAATATAGGTACATATATTTAAAATTTAACGAAATTCAAGGAAATTGGCGAAAACACCTATGTAAGCGTATGAAAATTTGAACATTTTTAAGCTTTAATTACTCTAGTAGCACATCTACATATACATATATACTAAGTCTCAACTCCCTAGCATAAGCCGTTTCTGATATATAGAAAACCACCCCGAACCTTGATATCCCAATCAAAAATTTATTTTTATGGGATGTCTATAGAAATTCCAAGTGTTGTTATTTATATTTAAAAAAAAATTTCAATTGTACCTTTTACCACCATTACCTTCTACATTCACACCCTCACAAATTCTATAATTCTCTAATACTATAAACCCCTGTGAAATTTTCTAGATCATATCTGATACCGTTGACGAATGGCTGTACTCCCACTTCCACGCTTTCCCTTCCTCCTCAAAATTTTTACATTCAGTAGACTCCACTGGTAATTCTATACAAAAAAACTAAATTTTATCTTCCTGGCACAATTGGGTCGATATTGTAATCCACATTATTTCACTCCCATTTTCATACCTCACCACCCCTTAAGAATTTTAACCTTTTTCAAAGCAAAGTTAAGTTAATAAACAAAAAATGTGTATCTCTTATTGGCAATTGTAATTATTTTTAACCAAAATTGGTCAGATAATATCTATTTAGTCATTACTTCGCTTTAGTATTCCTACAAACAATTACCCGGTTTAAGATTAATGGCAAAAGATCTAAATTTTAGAGTACATATATAAATTCTAGTCTTGAAGCAGCTCAGCCAAAATTTCTTTGCCCTCCAATATCGTACCCTTCCATACTCATCGACATTTTTAATTTTTGTTATTATAGCTTTATATGGTAGGTATAAAAATCTAAAAATACTGAAATTTACTTTTTGGCGTTTATATAGTAGTAGTATAGGTTATAGGTTATAGGGTAAAAATGAATTTCATATATCATCAGATAAGCAACCTCCTTACACCCACTTGGGGGTTTAATCAGATATGCAACCTCCTCCTATGCAATTATTACGCAGGCCCGCGGAAATAAAAAGATATTCGATATCTGATCAGACCTGGGGATATGGCAGAATTCGTGAAAAGTATACAACCCGTTACACCCCTTTATGGGCCGAATTCCAAAAAATCCTGAAAATCTTCCTAGGTATTTATATGAAGAAGAAGAAAGAATTAAATATTTAGGAAGAAATAGTCACACTGAATTCGTTTTTTTTTTCGATGTTTATCCTTTGCGGCTTTTGAGAAATTAAGACCAGAATTTTTTCTTTTCGACTCCTCACCACCCCACTTAGAAATGATAGCCCTGGTCTAATCTCCTGGTATCTCTTACGATAACTACAAAGTTTCATCCATCTGATATCAACCGTTTCCCCCCTACTCACACGCCCTTCAACTCCAATTCAAATTTTTTTTGCAAATGAGTCCACTTTTATCTATAGTACTAAATAAGTTTCAACTGTCAGTCCTGAGATCTAGAAACCAAAATATTTCATCTCAAACAACCCCTGCCTCCAACATACACTTCCATCCCTCCAAAAGATTAAACTCGTAGTTGTTCACCCATTCTACCTATCATAGTAATTTCAACGTTATATCACAAGGGGTTGTTAGCTACGCACCTCCAAACGGTTTTAAGTACGGCGCGGCGTCTACTGCGTGCAGACGTACATTTTACTTTATTATTTATAATACAGTATTGTTATTGATTTAAAAAAAAAATTTGCTGCCATCAAATTTTTTTTGTGTACATTTCATGACTAGTAGACACGAAAAAAGCAATAAAAACTTTCACTCCGTCTGTCCGCCGTACGCTGTACGTCGACCGCCCCAAAATCCTTTGAAGGCTCGTAGCTCTCAAACCAGTGGAGCTATTAAATTAAAATTTTTTCTAGGAATAGACTGGGTAGACCCCTTGAATTGACATTATTTTCAGGGGTGGGGGTGTGGGAAGTGGGGGAAGCGTTTTAGACGAAAAATTTTGGTTTCTAGATCTCAGCAACCGCTTATGTTAGGAGACTGAAACTTGGAATTTCTATAGAGCTTTGATAGTGGACCCATTTGCAAAAAAATTGATAATATGGGTGAAGGGGTGTGGGAGTGGAGGGGGAAGCAATGCGTCCGAAACGCAAAAAAAGTCGAGATCGACACATTCTAAAATCCATATCTCCTAAACCGTTGATAGCAATTAAATTAATTAATTAATTATTATAATTAATTAAAACTTAACAAATATCTGTAGTTATACTAGGAGAGTAGATTGAAACAAAATGTTTGGCTGTGGGTAGTGGCGTACGGGGGTGGGTGGTGAAAAGCTGTAGACTTCGATATCTCACAAACCAGTTGCACCAGAAAAACAAAATTCGGTTTGAGTATAAAGCTTGATAAATAAAGATTGCTTAAAGTAAAATCTTTGAAGGGGCAGGGGAGGACGTAAGTGGGGGGATAAGAATTTTTCAAAAATAACACGTTTCATATCTCAATAACAGTGTAAGATAGATGCTTCAAACTTTTACCAGAAGTAGGCCAGATAGAACCCTAGTAGGGGGGTGTGGGTGTAGAGGGTGAGGGTGGGGAAGGCTGAAAAAGAAAAAGTTCCGAAGCTTATATCTTAAGAATTTATAATGATAGGAAGCTCAAAATTGGTATTTAAATACCATGACATGGTGGAAAAATAAATTTTTTTTTAGGGGTAGTATGGTATGGTGGTGGGGGGTGTTTTTTCTAACTTTAGAACGGCTTATGCTAGGATGTTGAAACTCGGCACTTATATGTAAATTAACTAGAAAAGTGATTCTGATAAAAAAAAATTTGAATATTCATTAGCGTTCAGAAGGAGGGGCAAAAAAAATATCAGTTAATATAAAATGCATATATTTTCAATAATCACCTATTTTTAAGTTTTGTTGTTTTCAACCTCTAGACCGCATCCCGGAATATAACCCAATTATATAATTCACATGTTACACCCTTTTCTAAACGCTTCCCGAACTTTTTGTTAGGTTTTCAGTCACATAGTAACATACACCGCATCCCCGAATTGAACGCGTTCTGAACTTCTGTCGGAAAAATAATAAAGTTGCACCCAGACTGTTGGCAGATTTTTTTTTTATTTTGGGGTCTACTAGTCCTAAAACGTTAAAGTACAAAATTTCAGAGTAGCAATTTTTTTGAAATTTGAGGTCGATATTAATAGGTACATACTTTCTTATTAAAAAATAATAAAGTAAAATTCAAAGATTGAAAGTGTTGAACACATTATTGTGCATACTGTAATTGTATGGTCTTTCCAAAGTAGAAACATGGACAAAATTCATAAAAACCAAATGAAGCTAGATCCGTAAAAAGTGCAAAAATATCCATTACATTGAATCAATAAATCTCCGCCAGCTAAAATAATCTCAAACTACATTATCTCACAACGCCAAACGAAATCCTAAAAAACAATTTGTTCTTTTTTCGGATTGGCTGACAATACCTTTTGTTCACGTCTCATATCTTAAATTGATCATTACTCAGTATGAAAAGCCAGCGCAGGATGAAGTCCCAACAACACTAAGAAAAAACCACATGTGGACAGGCAGGAAAAAACGCCTCCGACTAGATAATCATAAAAAGCGAATATGTGAAGAATACTTACATCGCGTCCTTTTGAATGAAGCGTATCATAAGTTTCGGCTCTGCTGCAGACATTCCGGAGCTTAGCGGGTTTCCGCATCAGCGAGCTACGGCCGTCCTCGTCCATGTTTACAAAGCTTCCGGCACGTGAACGAATGTCCTGCGATAGTTTCCGCTGTTGATTGCGCGGCGTTGGGGATAATTCGCGCGCTCGATGAACAGGGGTCGTGCCAGCTTGTGGTCCTGCAGCATGACCAGTAACAATTGGCACAACCACTTCTGGATTAGCAACCGAACTAGTTCTACGGACTTGTCCGTTCGGCACCGATATGCTTAAGCGTTTCTTGTCCAACTGTTGTGGCTGGTGGTGGACCTTTTTTGCGACTCTTGATGCTCGATTGTCCTGGCTGGAAAATTCTTCGCACCTATTGAGCTCCAACGCGCTATCGTTACGATTAATCGATTCGTTCAGCAATAACGTCCCGTTCGGTACTGGATTCGAATCGTCGTCATGGGCACTTTGAGGATATTCAATGGTCGTGTTATTCGGCAAGGGGTGGTTGTTGTGGGCTAAATCTGTCCCGGCTCTTTCAACACCGGTCCCTTTTGCTTCGAGTACTACCCCGGCTGGCGGAGGGCAGCTTTCATTTTCTGTGGATTTTGCTTTTCTCAGGCCGCCAATCCGCAAATGCTCGAGCATCGAGTTGAAGTGATGTGACATCATGGCTGACTTTTCCGAGTCCTTGCCCGGCTCGGCAAATCCTTTCACCGACGTTCACTTTGTTTTTATTGCTGCGGCTGTTTTTCCGATTCGAGTGGCTCTAAGTGGCCCGGAACTTCGTGAATTTGTTGTTTCAATTTGCGACCAATCTTCCGATCAGGACATAACCTTCACGGAGCATTTGCATTCGCTCTCTTGTTCGCTGAATTTCGTTTTATTATTGTTTCGGCATTTATTCGACTTTGTTCTGATTGCTCAACAGTTTCGGATCACATGGGTGTTTTCATTTACCCTCTTATCGCTTGGCTTCCCACGCTTGATATTCGATTGGCGGAATATTAACGAGCTGAAAATGAAATTTAAAGAAAATCGTTAAATATTTTCGTTTATTCAACAAATTTAAGGATCATAAAGGAAACTTTTAGGATTAACGAGCCATCAAAGCGTCCTGAAGGGCGCGTGTGCGTATAACTTTTCGATAAAGGTAACCGGAAATTGACTAAACTGAAATCGAGTGAAGACGGTGCTTTATCTGAGCCATGTAGTTACAGCCTGTAGGGATTGGCAACTGTTCTGCATACGTTTTTAATTTGGGAGTGAGGGGGTTTTGCCAGCGTGATTACGGTTAATCGTGTGACAGACGTGTGCCAGTTCTGAAGAAGTAAAAATTGGAACTGCTAACGATGAAATAGCATCGTATTATTCAACAGATTAACTTTGCGTAATGATAGAAGTCATAATAGCTACATATGTTTTTTTGCTTCTCTATCGAGAGCGGATTAGCGTAATTACATTGAAAGCAACAACAACAACTCTTAATCCAGTAGTTTAAGTTAATCTACTCTGTAGAAATAGTTCCTAAGTTCACAAGTTGGTGGCTCCAGGGTTTGTGGAATTTGGATATTTCGTTTCCCAGCGGTTGGTAGCAATGAGCTTTAACAATTAAATTCAATTCACTTTGACATTTGTGCTAGTTGTCAACAATGGATGCCGAAAATGGATCACTATATACCGCGTTTCTAAGATCGCATGTAAACGCAGATCGGGTCGAAACGAGATCGAATCGAAACCGGTTATGTCGTACATTTTAATGCCATTTCAAGTTTCGATCTTTCGATCTTTGGATTCTCCATGTAAACACGGTAATAGTTTCGAGGAAATGGCTAACGCTCGAGTGAGATACAATTACGTCATTCGATGAATCCGAGTTACTTGAATCAAAAAGTGATTCCTAAAACACAATATTTTCATAGATCGAATCTTTGACCCGCAAAATCTTACCTTCCCGATTGGTAATTAAATCAACCTACCAGCAATGCTGGCAGGGTATTAATACTGTAATCTGGATCACACCAGACAGATCTGTTTACATGTTACACAGAGAAAACCGGTACCACGCAATTTAAGATTTGGTACCTGTGCGCATCTACACTCAAAGAAAAAATATGATTGGGGCAACCATATTTTGGGAGAACCTTACTATGATTCAGGTTAGTGTTGCCACAACTATGTTACAACATGTAACATGTTAAGCTCAAACGAAATTATGGTTGTTGAAACCTAGGTGTGTGATTCACACAACCTTCTTTTTCAATACAATGGTTAGGTCAATCATAAGATACATGTGACATGGTTGCTTGAATCATAGTTCTGATTTCAGAAAACATTTTATGTTTGGCTGAAACAAAATTATGGTTGTTGAAACCTAGGTGTGTGATTCATGCAACCTTCCTTCATAATATGATGGTTAGGTCAATCATAAGATACACGTGACGCTAAAAATAATTCAAGAAAACATTTGAAAGACATTATGTTATTTTTGTGTTACCACTATTTAATTTCAAATTATTTTTTATATAATTAATTCTTAAATGAACATAACTAAAAATTTATAAATTTTACAATTTCAAAAAAGATATCATTAAAAAAATATGGTATATCAATTTGCTAGGATAGAAAA
Organism: Beris chalybata; assembly: GCA_949128065.1. Classification (NCBI taxonomy): domain Eukaryota; kingdom Metazoa; phylum Arthropoda; class Insecta; order Diptera; family Stratiomyidae; genus Beris; species Beris chalybata. The sequence goes on from OX421897.1 coordinate 94,781,829, forward strand.
TATTATACAATATTAATTTTTGTACATTTAATATTTTTTGGCCTTAAATTAAAAATTAAAAGAAGTTTTTTTTTTAATTCAATTGTTTTAAAACAATTTCTTCATTGTTACACACTTTCGATCATAAATAAATGAACAACAATTAAAAACTCTCGAAGAAAGTACACATAAAATTGAAAGAAGCGAACTTACACCGCGAACGACACTGACGTTATTTAATCAAAATCTACAGTTGCACTGATCGTTCAAAGTTATGTCAATTATAATATGGTTGTGACTATCATATCTAATATCTTACCTTATATGATTGCACACAACCGGTATGGTTGTGGGAATTGTTTTATCAAATTACATGGTTCCACTGATCATAGAATATTGTTGTAACGAGAATGATTGGTACAACCATATTAAATTTCAGTAGGGATATATGTTTAATGCAACCATACTTTTTTTTTACGAATTATATGCTATGGCTAGTACCATCATAGCCATGATCACTGGAAACATATCAGTTTTACAATAGTTAGAAGAACCTTAATATAGTCAATGCAACCTTGGAATAAACAAAGTTTTTCTTTCAGTGTAGATAAGCTGCCATACATGTAGACCTCTATGCGATTTATTTTATAGCCCATCGATCGAAAGGGATTTGACTTGTATATTCAACTATTTAGTTTGAACGGAATTAAACTATCGGTGTACGTCCTTCACGCGATTAAAAATTTCTTTTATAAGGGTGACAGTCGCTGTTCTACTACCTCACATTTTGGTTGATTTCTTTTCCAGTATTTAGTAAAGGCGATATGTAAGCCAGGAATATAATTTTTCAATTTATCAATAAAAAAGTATTCTCTTGAACTGAAGCTTGGGGATTATTTGTTTCTCCTAAGCATACTTCTCCATGGCTTCATCATTAACTACAATCTTACTTCTCCTGCATGTTCTTCACTTTTCAGTCAAACTCACGTGTTAAAATTTAGTATGATATTAAGTTCCAGATTTATTTAAATCCCCTATTATTTCTTAAGAAAGTGTGGCAGTTGTCCTTAATGCAATTATTAAAGCATCGCAAAATTAGTCACATCTATTCCAAAATCAATAACGCAAATCAATGACACAAGTCTAAGATAAATTCAATTTGCTGACAAGATACCTACTGCGTAATTAATTCATATTACACTCACGCTTAATTCTGAATAACTTACAGGGTTGGTTAAATTGTATTCTAATCTGATTGATTACTATCCTACTTAATTGTCTTTAATAAGGGCAGTTCCACATCTTGGCGTCATAAGTATCACAAACCTTAAAGTTTCCTAAAAATTTACTAAAAAGAAAACACATCAATTACTTCCTTCAAGGAGACTAGAAATATATAAATTTAAGTTGTTTCCTTCACAATGGCTTACACTGTCAAAAGTTGAATGAAAATGATTTTCCAAGCACTTTTCTTTATATGCTAATAGAAGTAAAGTGTGTTCTTGAACAACCAAACCAACAATTTGAATGGCACTTGAAATGGATGCGGAGGAGTCATCGTTATGGCACGATTTCAGATAATATACTGAGACGCAGTACCTAACAAATAGGATATTATCACAAGAGTAATTTTAAAATGCTGCTGAAGTTGGTACTTTAATTTATCCATTATCTGAGCGAAAAGAATAAGGAAAAAATCAGTTCGATTGAATTCGTAATTCGGTGGAAAATTCGACATTCGTCTTCGTCTGTTGTTCCAGAATTTGTGATGGATGTACGAGTATTTGCATATTTTTTAGGTGAGGGGATGTTCATGTTTTCTTTGTATCGATGCAGCAAAATTTGAAAATTATTGACAGTTAATCCAATAAAGAAAAACTATTGAGAATTAAGTGTTAAGGTGCACTAAGTTAACGATGATATTCGCCACTCCTCTTAGTTTTTCACAATGAAACACAAAGCATTGTTTCACGAAATAAGTGACTTATGGAGAACGTCTTAAATATTTACTCAAAAGAAACAAACAAACTCCATTCATGTGACGAATTTCAACTTTTCAGAATAAAATATTCTTATTTTGATCCACTAGTGTACGTATAAGTTTTTCACGTCCTGGAATGAGAAATTCTCCCTCTATCAAAATAATCTAAGAGTGGTGGCTGCTTGCTTTTGTGTCCTGGGTGTCTGTGAAGGTACCACACGGTATTACCGAAGTCTATGTTTGTCTCAAGCTAATTGATGCCAAAACTAGCCAAAAGCCGCCAAAAGTGTGACCTTACTTACCATCGCTGATTCTTTTGAAAATTTGTGTACTCGAAGAATTAGTAAAAATATGATTTACAATTTTTTTTTCTATCTTATTTTGCCAATTAGTAATAGTAGATATGTGTATGTTAAAGATTTCGCAAAAAAGGTGTCCTCTTGAGAATTCATATCACTAGTAATTTTTAGTCTAGAATAATAAAGTAGGGGTTATTTTAACGACTGTTGTTCAAAAATTGTCGCAATATAAAAAAAATACGAATTAAAATTATTCTTCAAAATTTTTTTTTAAGGATAACCATTTTTTTCCTTTATCTTTGAAAATCTCAAAATCATAACATACATTTTTCTAATTTTATTTAAATATTGTGTATATTAATTATACTGTTTTTCAAAACTTATCAAAACATTAACTTGAAATCTCAAGGGGATTGGGGTCAAAAATTCATACAACATCAGTGGTTCTCAATTAAGGCTAGTTTAGTTCTCTAATAACTTAACTCTATTTTGAAAATTTTAAGGGTGTATGAAGTGATGGTGGGAGGGGGGAAATGAAAAAACATTGATTTCATTTATTTCGAAGTTCGCAAAGGATAGAAAGCTAAAAATTGGATGCTGTATAGAGCTACTACAGAAAAAACATTTTTGATAGGGGAAGTAAGGTTTGGGGGCTTTAAGATCTCAGAAACGGCTTATGCTAGAAAGCTGAAATTTATCACCTATGTGTAGATGTGCTACTAGAGTAGTAAAAACTTAAAAAAAAATTGCCCAAAAGTCTTGGTGCAACTCTATTATTTTTTGGGTAGAAGTCCGAAACGTGTTTAATGCTGAGATGCGGTGTATGGTACTTTGCTACTGACAAACTAATGGCCTGGACACACGGCAGCGTTAATATCGTACTATCTGCCATTTCGCTATTAACTCGACTTAATATGCAATTATTTGACTATTATCTCACTAATTGAATACAGTTCGAAAGTCTGTATTAAATCGTGCAAATTTTCAATGAAAGCTTTTGATTTAATCTATATTAAATAATGCCGTGTGTCTAGGGCATAAGGAATAATCAGTAGATTATTTGGAACGTTATTTTTTAGGTTGTCAGTCCCATAGCCATCTACACCGCATCTCAGAATTAAAGACGTTTCGGACTTCTACACATAAAATAATAAAGTTGCGCCCAGACTGTTGGCAGATTTTTTATTATTGGAGCCCACCGTACTTGATATTGGCTGTATGGACTCCCTGAACGATAGATGAGAGACGGTAAAAAATTTGGTAGCTCTATTGATTTCTTTGATACTAGGCTTGCTTCCGTTAAAGTATTATTTGAATATTGAATTTTGAACTGTCACGTCCAATTGTATTGAATGGTATTGTATATTCTGTCTATGTTTTAAGAGAATTAATCAGTATCTATGATAATAAAATAAATAGGTAAATAAACAATATGTTTCACTTCATCATCTTTAGGTATAACTTTAAATTATATTTCACATGGATTCAGGACTTAACCCAATTGAGACCCATCTTACATATATGATACTTAAAAATATGTCAAACTCTTAACCGTTTCAATGTTTCCTCGTATTATCGATAAAATAAAAAAATTATATTCTACGCCTAAATCCGAACGCATTTCAATGAAACACAACAAAAATTCTCGAAACTTCAGAATGTTTCCTTCAAGTAATATCAGGCCTTTAAGCATCATATAAACAATTTATTATTTTCCGGAATATCCTTAGGCTTCAATACACACTTTTTACTGTTTCCAATTTTGTTCAACTATGTAGGTACTCAATAAACATGACACAAATTTTAATACCACTAAAGATCCTTCAGAATGAAAGGCTAAATATTGTAGTAAAATGGTCACTTGTTCGAGTATTTATTGGCAAATAAGAAAAACCCTACAAGAGAATCGTTATTTGTAAATTCATCCAAACAAGTGTTTGTAATGTTCAATACGAAAATACTTGTATAGCTCAATTTCAAACCCTTTATGATCCCTTAGAAGTCCAAAAGTGTAGTACTAAGCTTCATTATATAGTACAATTGCCCCAAAAGTGCGGTACTGTCACAGACAATATCAAGTTGACACAACAACCCTCCACTGCGGCGATGGTATGGTGAATCTTAAGTGCTTCTCTATAAAATACGAGTCATAATATCAAGTTGTTTCCTTTAAAGAATCCATCGGAATTTTCAATATTACATTTCTCTTGTGGTGATCCTTCAATCACATCCTGTTAAATAAACAGCAGGACAAATTTCCGGGTAATTGATTCAATACAATATTCTCCTTCGTGCTGTTTGTGGTAGGATCTGCAAAGGGAAGGAAAATATTTCGAATTTGTCTGTCCTGAATTATATGGAAATATTTAAACTTGAACTTCCTTTTGAACGGACGGAAAGGATATCTATTCAGATAGAGATACATATTATTTACAGGTCGAATTTCTTATATACATATACACACCTACATTCAATTAAATAATGCCAATTATTTTATAAGTTGAAATACGAATTGATTTCTTAATTATTTATTTCGGACTTATACTTTAGCTTTAATTATTCAGGTTTCCAAGCAATTGATGATTTTCAATTATTCAATTATGAATAATAATTGTAGAAATTAGGTAAGTGTTACGGACGAGCGTGTAGGTGACCACTTCACATCCTAGTATTCCGTTGGTCTCGCAATGAAGTAACTCTAGCATTACTTTAAGGCCATGGCCCGATTTGGGCTGTTGCGCCATTGATTATTATGATTATGTAAATATTTCAATTTTTCAGTAACCGCCGATGCTCTGTATCCAATTCATTTCTGTTTTAGTTCTAAATGGTTTGTGAAGTATTGTGATCGATTTACATGAAAGATTCTGATTTTTATATAACTCAAAAACGGCTTATGCTAAGATATTGAAACTTATAATTTATATAGTGCAATAATATTGAACCCATTTGCAAGAAGAAATTTCGAAATTGACGCAGGACTACTAGAGTAGGAGCAACACAATATGAACACCCTTCTAAAAACCACAACTTCTAAATGGCTCATATCATTGGTGGTTATTTGTGTATTAAGCCTAGCACTGTGTTCCGAGCGAAACGAAATGAACTGTCAAAGTCCATATAAAAGAAATGAAATTTTCGTTCATTTTTTGCGACGAAACTGTGTTCATGGGCGGAATAGAACTCCGCCATAGCCGGTCGCAAGCCCAGGTTGAGATAAGGAGGAGCGAGTGAACACATCCTGAATGGCCAGGAACACCAGTGCGTCTCAGGAAGTAGGTCTAAAAATTGGTGTAGTTGGACTCGCGGCATAGCTGTGAGAACTCCAGCACACCATAACCGAAAGTTGTTCACACGTCTATGTACCATAGACCTGGTCCTCCAGGTTGGGGGTTGGGCGATGGGTTAACAACCCATCCCCGGAAAAAAAAACCTATTGTTCCGAAAGCAGGACTACAGCCTCGGAAAAGATTGGATCAACGGCAACGACTCTGGCAACGCATTAAGGACTACTCTTTTGGATCTTGGAACGTTCGCTCCCTTTACAGAACAGGTGCACTGCGAGAGCTTCTTCATGAAGTTTCAGGATACAACATCAACATTCTGGCGGTCCAAGAAACGAGATGGCTTGGATGTGAGGTTAATGACTTGCGGACACACACAATACTAACCAGTGGAAAAGCTTCGGGAAGCAGGGAATTTGGAGTAGCTTTCGTGGTAGATATAAAATTTAAGAACTTAATCACCGACTTCAAACCCGTAAACGAAAGACTGTGTGCGATCCGCATAAAAACAAAATTTTTCAATGTATGGCTGGTAAACTGTCACGCTCCAACAGAGGAAAAGGATGATGCAGTGAAGGACATTTTTTACAACACCCTAGAACAAACATTTGACTCTTTGCCATCTAACGACATAAAGATACTTCTAGGAGACTTCAATGCTAAAGTTGGACAAGAGGAGACACATAGAGGAACCACAGGAAGGCACAGTCTCCATAACACCACCAATGACAATGGACAACGTCTAATCGACTTCGCTACCAGCAAAAACTTAGTTGTAAGCTCAACATGCTTCCCCCATCGCAACATTCATAAAAGAACGTGGTCATCTCCGGATGGTCGCACTTTCAATCAAATTGACCACGTTCTGATCGAGAGAAGGGCTGCGACCAGCATTCTAGACGTAAGATCTTTTCGCGGAGCAAACTGCGACTCCGACCACTATCTCGTAAAAGTGAAATATCGATGTCGAGTGGCATTATGCGGGTACTCCAAAAAGGGCAGGACACCCAAATTTGACATCGATAAACTAAAGGACGAGACTGTCGCGTCAGCCTATAAGTCAGCGCTACAAAATCACTTTGAAACATCACGAACTGAAGAAGTGACAACCATCGACCAAGAGTGGACACAGTTGAGAGATGGAATCAGAACGACAGCAGAAAAGATCATTGGATTAAAATCTCAGCAGAAACATAATGACTGGTTCGATGATGAGTGTAGTGACGCAATAACGAAAAAGAATGAAGCTCACAAGGCGTACATTGAAAGACCGACGAGAGCCAAAAAAGAAGGATACGACGAGCTTAGGCGATTATCAAACAAAATCTGCAGACGAAAGAAACGAAAACACAACAATGACATAATTATAAACCTAAATACTGACATGAAGTCACATAATCTACGATCCGCATATACTGCCGTCAAACAAATAAGACAAGGCTATAAGCCACGAACAAACCTCTGTAAAGACAAGGAAGGAAATATCCTTAGTGACGCAGAACAAATTAAACAAAGATGGGTTGAATACTTTAAAAAGCTGCTGAACCCTAACAGAGTGACGACCACCGACCCAATTATAACATCAAGTGCACCATCGGATGAGCAGACATCAACTACGGTACCCACTATCGGAGAAGTGGAAGCAGCCCTGCGCGACCAAAAAATACATAAATCACCCGGAGTTGATGCAATACCAGCAGAGCTCCTAAAGGGAGGCGGTCCATACCTCGCCAACCTCCTACACAAAATCGTGACAAAAATTTGGATGGAAGAAAAAATACCCGTCGACTGGCGCCAAAGCATTATATGTCCAATCTACAAGAAAGGAGATAAATTGCGATGTGAAAATTACAGAGGCATATCATTGTTGTGTACGTCCTACAAAATACTGACGAAAGTAATTCATAATCGATTAAAGCCTTATACAGAAAGTATTATCGGCGAATACCAAGGTGGTTTCAGAACCGGACGATCTACTATTGACCAGATATTCTCAGTCAAACAAGTGCTAGAAAAATGCTGGGAGTATAACATTGACGTGCACCAGATCTTCGTGGACTTCAAACAGGCATACGATAGTATAGATCGTAATGTACTATATAAAATAATGCTCGACTTTGGAATCCCATCAAAACTCGTCCGATTAACAAAAATGACCATGACTGACACTGAATCCCAAGTAAGGATACAAAACGAGCTAACCCAAAGCTTCCGAACAGAATCCGGCCTGAAGCAGGGAGATGGACTCGCTCCCATGCTCTTCAACCTTGCCCTGGAATATGTCATCAGAAAGGTACCCGTTGATACCAGAAGTACCCTACTAATCAAGTCCACTCAACTAGTGGTGTACGCGGATGACGTAAACATCATGGCCAGATCTGTTCCAGACGCAAAGGAAGTCTTCCACTGTCTAGACTCAGCAGCAAAGGATGTCGGGCTAAGGGTCAATGAGAATAAGACCAAGTTCATGACCCAAACAAGAAGAAACGCGCCAACTAGACAAAATATGACCTTGGGGGACTACAATCTGGAGAATGTGGATCATTTCTCATACTTGGGATCACACCTTGTAAGAGACGGCAACGAACGGGACGAAGTAAATCAACGGATCACACTAGCAAATAAGGCATATTTCTCGGTTCTCCCGATTTTAAAATCGAAAAAAGTGCACAGGCTGAGCAAACTTCGCATATACAAGACCATAATAAGACCTGTGCTACTATATGCAAGTGAAACGTGGACTCTCACCCAAGCGTCTGAAAAATCAATAGACGCTTTTGAACGACGAATTCTTCGAAGAATTTTGGGACCAGTAAGAGAAGGCACTGAATGGCGTATTCGGTACAACAACGAGTTGTATAACATCTATGACGACCCAGCCGCATCGACTCTTATAAAATTCCGTAAGCTGCAGTGGGCAGGTCATGTGGAGCGAATGGATGACGGAAGAATTCCCAAGCGCACATTGAAAGGTAGAGCCCATGGCAAGCGACCGGTGGGAAAACCGCGAAAAAGATACGAGGATTCAGTTGACGCAGATTGCAAATCGCTTCTTAGATGCACAAACTGGAGGACGCGGGCGCTGAACCGAGATGACTTCAGACAATGTATCCTGCAGGCCCTGGCCCGATTTGGGCTGTCGCGCCATTGATGATGACTGTGTTCCGAGCGAAACGAAATGAACTGTCAAAGTCCATATAAAAGAAATGAAATTTTCGTTCATTTTTTGCGACGAAACTGTGTTCATGGGCGGAATAGACATTTGTCATAGTCACTACTAGATGGCGCTCGGCTCAGTAAATTTTTTTTTCCAAGGGTCTGGGACCATTCCCAGTTGGTTTCGTGACTCTTTCACGACGTTCTATTCAAAATGAACAAAGTGTCGCCAGGTTTAGAGAAATAAAAACGATACCATCTAGCGGTTTGTTTTTTGTGATGACGATGACCACCAGTTTTTTTAATTGTGCTGTCAGTTAACGTAAAATAATTATACGAATCGCGTGATTTTAAAATTTAAAAATATATTATTTTTATAGTTGTCTTGTGTAGTTATTGTGTGAGTGCTAAGTTAACGGAAAACAATAGTAGTAATTGTATACTACCGACTTGAATTGGTCTATACAAAATGAATGTAAGCTTAACTGCAATTGGGACGGCACAAAAGGCAGTACCAGTGAAAAAAAAAATTTTCTGATGTCTTATACGGTAAGATTTTGCAGATAACACAAAAATGTGTGTATTAATATTAAACAAATTCTTTTGCAGAAGCTTGGCGTGACAAAAGGGGATTTCAAGCCTATTGCATGGACCTTAAGAAGTGTTTGTGGCTGGCACGAGACAGATCCGATAAACGGAAGAAAAAAGCTGCCTAAATTAAATTTCAATAAATTTAAATTAAACATATATTTATTTACATATTCTTGTTAGTTGTTGTTTAATTGTTTGACATTAATTATTCTAGAATGTTTATTACAGTTAAAATTAATATTTTAGTTGCAATTTATCGAATGTCGTTTTTATTTATTAATCATACATATATCTTGCTCGTGCAGAGATATATTTTTGGCTACAAATTAGTTCCTATTCCAATCCAATCTCCATTTGGTAAAATCTGCGAGAATCTCGCAGATTTCTCGGAGACATGTCGCTCTGTCTGCGAGAATCTCCGAGACGTTATATGAAAAAAATACACGTATCGAGACAAATGCGCACCGATTCTCGGAGACATGTCGGCGAATGTCGCGATAGCTAAAACTCTATTACAACAGATGGCGCTGAAGGATATAATTTGTAGCTATCGCGATATTCGCCGACATGTCTCCGAGAATCGGTGCGCATTTGTCTCGATACGTGTATTTTTTTCACACAACGTCTCGGAGATTCTCGCAGACAGAGCGACTTGACTCCGAGAAATCTGCGAGATTCTCGCAGATTTTACCAACTGGGCTGTAATACGAGCGAAGTACATATTTGACAATTCAAAATTTTCAATTGTCAATTCAGTTAGTTTGTGCTCGGGAAATTTTGTGTGAGTTCTGTTTTGTTGTGTTTTGTGCCGGAATTGTAATTTCTTGACAATATTTTAGTTTTTTCAAATTTCGCGCGCTTTTATTTCAATGACATCTAGTAGCGAACTCTATAGAATACACTCTACTTCGGAGGTGCCTTCGCTGAACACAGTACTATACTTTACAGGAGTTACAAACTTTAGATTTTATCATTTCACATATCAATCACGATGGAAGATGATATTTGGTTGAAGTAAATATGAAGAGGTGCACAATTTAAGCCCTGTACGAGTAAAATAAAATTAAAGGTTTTGGATATAGGGGATGTGGGCGAGGGTAACAAAGATACACATTTTGATTTCAATATTTCGAGAACAGCTAACGTTTGAAGTCTGAAAGTTGGTACTTATAAAGCGATAATAAAGTGATACATCGGAATCTAGATATTTTATACTTGGTACATTTATGTAGACCTAAGAAGATGTCCGGTGAATAAGCGGGTGGTGTAGGCCTTCCCAATTCATCGTTTCCATCGTTTGACCGGTCCTGTAACATGTGGCCCAGAGGGCTGTCGTACTGCAAAATTACATTGTCGCGTCTCTCCTCTCCAGTCGACACCAATGGGATGGGACACTACTATTTAAGTTCACCCAACTGCTCGCAGTAGCACAAACATCCTCGCAAGATCCTTCCCTAGTGCTAAGGAGGTATTTGTCATTCTCGACTACGCCGCAAAAGAATCAGGTTACGCATAAGCGAAAGTAAAACAAAAAAATCTGCCAACAGTCTGGGCGCAACTGTATTATTTTTCCGGTAGAAGTTCAGAACGCGTTCAATTCGGGGATGCGGTGTATGTTACTATGTGACTGAAAACCTAACAAAAAGTTCGGGAAGCGGTTAGAAAAGGGTGTAACATATGAATTAAATAATTGGGTCATATTCCGGGATGCGGTCTAGTGGTTGAAAAAAACAAAACTTAAAAATAGGTGATTATTAAACAAACCTGGGGAAGTGAAAGGATATTCGATATCTGATCAGACCTGAGAAACATGGTGAAATTCATGAAAAAGTATACAACCAGTTTACACCCTCTTAGGGGTCGAATTTCAAAAAATCTTAAAAACACATTCTAGGTATTCATATGAAGAATCCGTAGAATAAAAATGAATTCAATATTTCGAAAGACCTAATAGATATGACGAAAATCGTGAAAATATATGCATGTTATATTAACCGATATTTTTTTTTGCCCCCCCTTCTGAACGCCAATGAATATTCAAATTTTTTTTTATCAGAATTACTTTTCTAGTTATTTTACATATACGTACCGAGTTTCAACTTCCTAGCATAAGCCGTTCTGGAGTTAGGGAAAACACCCCCCACCACCGTACCATACTACCCCTAAAAAAAAATGTATTTTTCCACCATGCCACTACTATAGCTCTATCTAAATACCAAGTTTCAGCTTCCTATCACTATAGATTCTTAAGATATAAGCATCGGAACTTTTTCTTTCTCACCCTTCCCCACCCTCACCCTCTACACCCACACCCCCAAACTTTTTTTCCCTACTAGGGTTCTATTAGGCCTACTTCTGGTAAAAATTTGAAACATCCATCTTACACTGTTATTGAGATATGAATCGTGTTATTTTTGAAAAATTCTAATCCCTCCCACTTCCGTGCTCCTCCACCCCCTTCAAATATTTTACTTTGAGCAATCTTTAGTTATCAATATTTATAATAAAACCGAATTTTGTTTTTCTGGTTCAATTAGTTTGTGAGATATCGTAATCTAAAGTTTTTCACCCCCCACCCCCGTACGCCACTACCCTCACCCAAAAATTTTAATTTTTTTAATCTACTCTCCTAGTATAACTACAGATATTTGTTAAGTTTTAATTGCTTGCTATTAATGGTTTAGGAGATATGGATTTTAGAATTTGTCGATCTCGGCATTTTTGCGTTTCGGACGCATTATTTCCCCCTCCACTCCCACACCCCTTCACCCATATTTGTTTTTTTTTTTTGCAAATGGGTCCATTATCAAAGCTCTATAGAAATTCTAAGTTTCAGCCTCCTAACACAAGCGGTTCTTGAGATCTAGAAACCTAAATTTTTCGTCTAAAACGCTTACCCCGCCTTCCCCCTTACACCTCCTCCCCTGAAAATAATGTCAATTCAAGGGGTCCACCAAGTCTATTCTTAGAAAAAATTTAATTTAATAGCTCCACTGGTTTGAGAGCTACGAGCCTTCAAAGATTTTGGGGCGGTCGACGTACGGCGTACAGACGGAGTGAAAATTTTTATTGCTTTTTTCGCGTCTACTAGTCATGAAACGTGGAAAAAAAAATTTTGAGGGCAGCAAATTCTTTTTTTGAAAAAATCGATAACAATACTGTATTATAAATAATACAGTAATATTATAAATAGTACAGTAATAATAACGCAAAATAGGAAGAGAACGCCAAGCAGACAGAATGTAACAATTGAGGAGTATAATTTAGAGTGTTTGGAAAACTGGATATATCTGGGAGCTAATCTAGCAAAAGAAGGCAACGGAAAGGACGAATCAAACGACGGACATGCTAGCAAATAAAACTTTTTATTCGATACTTCCAATTTTTGTTCCAACTATTGAAATCTAAGAAAGTAGAACAATAAGGTGCGCATACGATTATATAAAACTATTATACGATTGATCTGTGCTCTGTTATGGCAGCGAGACATGGACATTAACACGAACTTCCGAAAAAGTACTCCGAAAAATTTTGGGATCTGTAAAGAAAGGAACGGACTAGTGAATAAGATCCGACCAGGAGCTATATAAACTTTTCATGGAGCCAGAAGCTTCAACGTTCATCAAACTACGTAAACTGCAGGGGGCTGGCCATGTAGAGCGGAAGAAGGACAGAAGAATCCCCAAACGTGCAATGCAATGGTAACAGGCTTCTTAAAAATTAGCAACTGGAAGAGGCGGTCTTTGGATCATGACGATTGGAGGCGACGACTTCAGGTGACTCGACTTGGGCTGTCGCGCCATTGAGGATGCTCTCCTCGCATTGCGGCTGATTTTTCTTGAATGCTCGGCTCAAACGTATACCATACCAAAGTTATGTCGAGAGCGATTTCCCGTGTTGGTTTCATTGGGTTTGCTTCAAATTTTCAACTTCAACATTTTTTGGTGCTCTTCTAGAGTATTCTTTATCTACAACATTAAAACCTTAATTTTTAAAATCTCTCTACATCCTGTGTCTGATAGAGCATGATCCACCGGACGCAGTGAAATTCCTGCAAATACTATTTTTTTGGTACGAAACTCGACACGTTTAACGCTAAAAATGTTATTTACACTTAGGCGGAATAAGGTAGTGTAGCTTAACGGTGAAATTGGCTGCAGGGTTGCCTGATATAAGAGTTAAAGGTAACATTATATATCGGAAAATGACTAAAACTTGTTCATGTCGGCTGTGCCACATCAAAATATCTCTCCTTTTTATGGATCATCAAAACCTACTTTGGTTAGCGCACTCCCAGTGCTAGTAAGGACAAAGAAACAATAAAATCAGCATCGAAATTAAAACGAAAAAAATTAAAACCCTTATACCTCCTTAAAACAAAAAATTTCTTTCACACAAGACCCGAAGGGCAATAATAAGAAGTCAGCAAACTGTTTCAAATTGACAAATACGTCTGACATCACATTTTTTCATTCACATAAAAGAAACCAATTTAATTATCCTTTTCACGTAACAAAAGAGGCAAAATCCATGAATTGGTAGATCCCGAGACCAATCAGTCCATTAAACCACCTACTTGAAAATTTATACGCGACTTACCGAGAAGGATTTATCTACTTTCCTTTTATTTCCTGAATAAAGCACATCAAATTGTGTAGCGCAAAAAATAATGGAAAATCCTTCCAATTATAAAACCCCAAAAATGAAAATATAAGAAAAAGAAAAAAAAAATAATCCCAACATTTAATTAGAGTATCTTCTGACAAATTTACAACAATTTTCCGACATGTATCCCAAGTAGTAAATCCTTTTATTATTAAGCAGCGACACGAAGTGAATGTTACGAATAATGAAATTTCATGAGCCCTCCCCAACAAAATATTTGGAACAAATTACTCAATATACGGATTCGGCTTCCGAAGTTCATAAGAAAAAGATGAGAAGACCCACGAAGGAATGTAAATGTCCTTTCTATCCTGGAACTCCTTCATCGTTAATGCCATTTAATCCTTTTCACTTAAAAAGTGCTCGTCCTGACCTAGCCTTTTTCCGGCAGGAGAATCCACCGGACAGACTCGAAAGCATTGTCAGTAGCTTGAAGATTTGTGTATACATATGCCATGTCTGTATCTGGAGACTGGGAACCAGGACACGAAACCATTAATCAAAGTCAACTTAAGGAGCGAGTTGTTTCCTTCGGACAGGAACCATGTGATGAAGATTTTAATATTTTTTTCGTAATTGATGGAGTTGGGGGCGGTTGCTTTTCTTTCGTTACGAAATTCCTTTTAAAATTCTTTGGACATTTCGGGAAAATGTAAAGATGTTTGTTTTTAAGAAAAAGACTGGACCTGTCTACTGCAATATTTAAATAGTGCGGAGATTTTCAAAAGTAAGCGATGTTATAATCGGTTGAATAAATTTGGTATTAAGGATGTGTTTTTGATTTGGAGTAATAATTTAACTGTCCGATGGTAAACTTGATGGAACATAACAAAATCTACCACCAAGTAAAAATGAAGATGTCATAACTTTCTTGTTCATTTTACTGAAAAATATCGCAATGTAAGACCTTCACCCCACGTAAATATTTCATGGCAGTCATAAGCAACTGCCGAAAAGATATTTATTGCATTATACAAAAAGCCTTATTAGGACACTGGCATTCCGAGAAACTCAAACTTCCTTTAGGGAGAGGCAATCTGATGTTATTACACTGGTTTGCATTTGCTCTCGAAAATATTTTACATTCAACACTAAATATTGATGTAAGACAGGACGGCTAAGGCTTTAAATATGATATAGTCTTCTCCAAGTTATCAAAATACATGAATTTTATTTTAGATGGACTAATTCTCACAGAGCCGTTCAATAAATGTTTACACGTGTAACAAGAACTTTTTATAATGATTGGAACTCAAAGGAACTTGGTTCATTTACAACTTTAACTTTATTTTAGCACTAGTACAAAATAATTGTCAATTGGTTTTGAGGCCATTACATAAAATGGCCGAAGAAAGATTAATCAATTGTTTACCTCATCAGAACTAACCAAACTAGCAAAAAAATTCGCATTTGGTTTTTCCGGAGGCTTTAACTTCGATGAGGTATCAATAAGACTGTTGAGCAAAAGCTGTTTTTCCAGTTCGATAAGGCTTCGGTAAGACTTGCCAGCGGATGCTGAAGTTTCAGAAGAAATTGCTTTAGTAATAAAACATCTATAAGGCCCTTTAGAAGTAAATACCAACCGTTTTATAGTTGTTTGTGGACTTTTAACTTCGATAAAGCTTCGGCAAGACTTGCAAGCAGAGGCTGAACTTTCAGAAGCATTGCTTTGGTAATAACTTCTATAAGACTTTAGTCTTATGAAGGTTTTTGGACATTAAACTTCGATAAAGCTTCCGTAAGACTTGCGAGCGGACATGTCTAATTGTAAATATCAAGTGATTCGGCTTCAACCCTATTACGAAAATGTTTCAGATCGGAGAAAGTTGGAAGAAAACAATTGTGAATGTTAACTTACTTTTTTTTTGTGAACTTTGGAAACAGCTTCGATAAGACATTGAACCAACTGTTGGCGCTTAACTGTTGCTCTTGAAACATAGGGAATTGAGTGCCAGATTAGTTTGGTAAGACCTTATCGAAGCTTTATCGAGGTACGAGCAATATTTCGGCAATGTGATAATGTTTTCACAGATTGCTGGTATTGCTCGCCTTATAGTTGACGTATTTCCAATAGCTTGGAAAATTCCGAGCAATTGTCCTCGTTCGGTGATTCAAATTGGTAATTATAGCTCCATATCGCTAGTCTCTGCTGAGCAACGAGTTGACAACCATCCATATCGTCAATCGCATATCGTCAATCGCTGATGTTGCTGTATGTTTTCGTAATGTCAAAATTGCCTGGAATTGCTGCAAATTGAACAATTTTAAACCTTAGTTTAAGAGCACCTTTAGGTCTGATATTAAATTCTGCAATTAACTATTAGCGATTACATACGAAGCCTTAGGATTTCAAACTCGATTCGATATTTCATCAGACCTTAAAAATATGTAGGAGTTTGTGAAATGTATACAATCCCTTTAGACCTTCGGTCTGTTATCCGAAAATCCTAAAGTTGGATTGTAGGCGATTAAATAAAACATCTGGTCTGTTAAAATTAAAGCCAATGGCTGATATCTTATCAGTTTATTATGACCCCCCCCCCCCCCCTTCATACAATCCTGCGCACGGGCCTGCTTATCACACCTAAAATATATGGCGAAAATTGTGATAACTTCTGCCACCTCTTATACCCAGTTGGGGCTTGAATATTCAAAGATCCGGATATTAATTAATTTCAATAAATCAGAAGACCTAAGAGATTATATCGAAATTCGTCAAAATATACGAGTAAGTATGCTTTCCTTTTCGGCTGATCATTTTATTGTACCGTTTAGTACGCCAATGGACATTTGGACCGAAGGTCTGAAGGGGTTGCATACATTTCAAAAGCTCCTACATCCAAATGATTTTGATTCCCATCAATATTTTTTTTTTAGAATAGCTACAGATAATGATTACGTATCAATTTCTTAATATTAACCGTTCTGAGGTCTAAATATAAAAATATTTTGATCTCGGCTTTCGAGCATTTCTGACGCAACCACCTAGTTCGAATTTTTTTTTGCAAATGGGTCCACTATCAAAGTTTCAAGTTTCAGCATAGTATCCATTATCTTCAGTACGGACAATGTGTGTTTCATTTGAAACCAGTACATTTGAAACTTTTTTGCAGTTGTCTCGATTTTTCATTTTAAGGATCTCCACTAAAGTGGATAAACGCTGTATTTAATTGACATTTCATGACACATATCTCGATTCCGTGAAACGTCAATCAAAATCCATCTGCTACACGTATACACACTAAAAATATGCCATTTAAGAAACCCGCGATTTTTTAAATTCGCGCGTTTTTAGACTACTAAATATGTACTAAAGTGGTGATTATCCGTACTCATGATAATGGATGTTTATGTTAGTTCTTATACAGTGACTCTAGTTCCCACCACCTCCTTCTCTCATCTACCACTCAAAAGGTGGCCGCACAAAAATTAACTTAATATCTTGAACAGTTTGGGAACTATGAGCCTTCAAACCATTTTGCGTACGACGGAATGTTTTTTTTCGGGCTGGAACTTATAGGTATGTACTACTCTCAGATTTCTCTCCAGATTATAATTCGGAACTGGCTGGAGCAAATACCATGGATACATTGCTGGTAAACGTACCATGGTATCGTGAATACCATAAATGTTTCGCACAATATCACGCTTTTACTAGATATATAACCTAGTTTAATCGTGGTTTTGACGTCACTTCGTAGTATACAGATGCGATAATTTTATCTGGTATACCACGTAAGCAGCGCCACTTTCCAGCCTGTGGATGTTCTGCTAAATAAAACTTCCAACAAATGAAATGACATTTGATGAACATAACCACCAGAATGACAGATAAACAGCTGATGTCAATGCATACACCTACTGTTGATGTATCACCATATCTATTTTCCTATATTATGATCATACCACACTGGAAAGTATACCACCAGTGTATCAATGGTATTATAGGTACTAAATGTACTACTCTCAGATTTCTCTCCAGATTATAATTTTCCTTGCAATGTAACGATGCAGCGCTACGATGCCCTTACAAAAAAATCGAAATCAAAATGATTCGTTTTACAATCATAAAAGGATCAAAGATGTATCAAATTTTTCATTATAAAAACTGCTTCTTAATTAACCAAAATTTTCACTATTTTAGCATTTTCACAGTTGGCGCCCTGCGACTCAACTGATAATGACAGAAGTGAATCCAAAGTCATTTGCCCCCAGCGAACAGAAATGCTTGTTGAAAAGTCATGGGAACATAATACATTTTTTTTTTTGCGAACAGTTCTGAAAATCCAAAGAGATGTAAATCGGTAAGCGATAAAAGTGCTAATACCACTGTCAACCGTAAACACGGATGTCGTTCGTCAACTAATTCTTAAATGTGTAAAAAAAATAATTCAGGGTTTCAAGTTTCTTTTAAAAAGCTCACAATACTTCTAGTAAAATAATAAATAACTGCACCAAGCACCCAGATGACGTAGTTTTTAAGTTATTTTTAAGTTACTCATAAATTAGTTGTAAGGTTTTTCACATAGGTTTTTTCCTTTTCTGAATTTCGAGTTTGTATAAAGTGATATTTAAGTGTGAAAAGTCTACTTACATTATGTAGTGGAATAAAGTTAACACAAGGAAAAGGAATTAGCAAAAACCTTGTAGCGACAAAATAAAATAAAAAATAAAAATAAAAGCATAACTTAATCTAGTGCTGCTTACAATTCTATAGCCAAGTGCTAAAAATATAACGTAGCTGTACAGACATTGTCTAATCTCTAAAATAAGCCATACATGTATCACATAAAAATTATTCCTAGCAATAAAGAAATTTGAAATTTGAAATTTGAAATTAATCTAGTGCTTAAAGTAAGAACTTGTGTACACCATATGCATATCAAATAAGTCAGAAATAAAAGTTATTTGTATTAAATAACAACTTCCAATATTATCTTCGATATTAGAAAATTGTAAGTGAAAGTGAAATGGACAAATTGTCGTTCAAAACCTGTCGTTTTAATGTAAGAGCCAGAAAATGTAGGAGGTACCTTATTCCGAAAAGGAAACTAATGAACGTATGAACATGTGGAATCCGATTTAAGTCATGTCGCTGTGACATTACTGCAGCACTTAATTTTTTTTATTAGAGATAGTGCTTTCTCTATTTGAACACCACATGCACTTTTCGGACCAAAATGCTACTCAGCACACCTAATGCATTTTATTTTTGATATTTTACTCTTCCAATTCTTGTGTAACTTAAGCTATAAGGTTTCTGTGTGGATTCAATAAATTAATAAATGTATAGTATGAAATAGGGAATATTTTAAAGTCTAAAACTGAGAAAATGATATTCGTTAGCATAACCTGTATGTAATTTAATATTGGCACCTCATAAAGCGACATTTTTCTTTGTCTTGTGATAATATATGTACATACATGTCAAAGAGAATGGAAAAGGTCGATCTTTACAACTGTACAATTTCGCACCTACCACCTACACATTAAATAAGGGAAGTGTAAATAAGTAAGTAGGGAATAGTATGTTAGTTTAAAACAATGAATTCAATATTTAGGGAACGAATAGAAAGAAGGATATATGTCCTTATTTATTTTAGCACCTTCTAAGGACAAAATGGATTGGAATATTTCCATTCCCAATATCACATTCAACGAACATATCATTAAAATTCCAGCTTGACATAATACAATAGATAGTAATGATATTCTCATATCAGATATTATAATATGTACCGCATAACAAAAATATTCATTTCAGGCTATTTACCATATATCGGTGTTAGATCTTATTGCAATTCGCCTGTTGAATGTAGAGAACGGTGAAGGATATGCTGCCAATAAAAAAGTGTATGTTCCAAATAGTCCCTTGGCTATTCTTTGTGTTGACATTCCAACTAACTAACCGGCATCGCATATCAGCATTAAATGTGTTCCGGAATTTGAAAAAACATAAAGTTGTACCGAGACTTCTTTTCCTTATTCAATTTGAATAAAATCAATAATAGCCCCTTAAGGTTTCCATATAAAAAAATTCGGAAACAATTAGAATTTGAACATCCCAAAATCTGTAATCTGTAGAAGTAAATTCATTTGACCTAAAAGATATAATGATATTCGTGAAAATGTAGAAGAGATTGTGGCGAAATTCACCTCATTGTTTTTTTTGTAGGGTGCTCTTAAACGACGACAAGTCACAAGGGGGTTAATTTGTTTCATGCCAATACAGAAATTTATAACATGTTAAATGCAAATACATAAACTTATAACGTGATAAATTTTGGGCTGCACTAAGCAATTTCCGTAAAAAAACAGTTTTGAGCTCGCTGGGATATGGCTTTTGATTGTTTTGGGTTTTTTTTTTTTTGTCTCTGATCGTCGGCGGAGCAGGATAAAAAATTAAAGAAATTTTAAAAAAAAATTTGTGGAAAAATTAGGATTTGGGAGTTTGTTTTTTTGGAAGAAATTGAAATTTATGAAAAAAATCTGCCAACAGTCTGGGCGCAACTTTATTATTTTTCCGGCAGAAGCTCGAAGCACGTTCAATTCACAAAAAGTTCGGGAAGCGGTTAGAATAGGGTGTAACATATGAATTATATAATTGGGTCATATTCCGGGATGCGGTCTAGAGGTTGAAAAAGACAAAATCTTAAAAATAGGTGATTGTTAAAAAGCCCGTGGAAGTGGAAAGATATTCGATATCTGATCATACCTGAGCGAAATGGCAGAATTCACGAAAAAGTACACAACCACTTTACACCCTCTTAGGGGTCGAATTTCCAAAAATCTTGAAAACACTTTCTAGGTATTCATATCAAGAATCCGTAGAATAAAAGTGAATTGAATGTTTTGGAAGACCTAGTAGATATGACGAAAATCGTGAAAACATATGCATCTTATTTTCACTAATAGTTTTTTTGCCCCCCCCCCCCCTCCCTCCGAGCGCCAACGGATATTAGAATTTTTTTTATCAGAATTACTTTTCTAGTTGATTTACATATATGTACCGAGTTTCAACTTTCTTATTCCCTCCACTTCTATGCTCCCCTGCCCCCTTAAAAATTTTTTTTTAACAATCTTGGTTTATTAAGCTTAATACTAAAACCGAATTTTATTTTTCTAGTGCAATTGGTTTGGGAGATATCTTACTCTAAAGGTTTTCACCCTGTACGTCACTACCCCGACTCAAAAATTTGATTATGATCTATTCTCCTAGTGTACCTACAGATACCCATTAAGTTTCATTTTGTGGTATTAACTGTTTAGGAGATATGGATTTTAGAATGTATCGATCTCGATTTTTTTGCGTTTCGGACGCTTTTTTTTTTCTCCCACTCTCACACCCCTTCACCCATATCGGTAATTTTTTTGCAAATGGGTCCACTATCAAAGTTCTATACAAATTCCAAATTTCAGCTTCCTATCTTTAAGGGTTGCTGAGATCTAGAAACCAAACCTTTCGGTCTAAAACACTCCCCCCCCTCCACCATAACACCGCCAAAGTTGTGACACTACCATCTCAGAATATTTTTTAAGCCTTTGCACTTGAAGACCTAGTGAAAAAATTAATTAGTATTCAATATTACTTTATTATTTTTATTTTATTAATCCATCGCTATTTGGAACGTATTTTTTTAGGTTGTCAGTCGCATAGTTACCTACACCGCATTTCAGCATTAAACACGTTTCGAACTTTAACGTAAGAAATATAATAATAAAATTGCGCCCAGACTGTTTTCTCAATTTTTTTGTTAGTGATAGTATGCGAAAGTACGTTAAGGTATACTCAAAAACGGTGTTCGAGTTCTCTTTGAAAATTCATATCATTTGTCATGTTTATAATATGTTTCATCAAATTTAAAAAATCTGCCAACAGTCTGGGCGCAACTGTATTATTTTTCCGGTAGAAGTTCAGAACGCGTTCAATTCGGGGATGCAGTGTATGTTACTATGTGACTGAAAACCTAACAAAAAGTTCGGGAAGCGGTTAGAAAAGGGTGTAACATATGAATTAAATAATTGGGTCATATTCCGGGATGCGGTCTAGTGGTTGAAAAAAACAAAACTTAAAAATAGGTGATTATTAAACAAACCTGGGGAAGTGAAAAGATATTCGATATCTGATCAGACCTGAGAAACATGGTGGAATTAATGAAGAAGTATACAACCAGTTTACACCCTCTTAGGGGTCGAATTTCAAAAAATCTTGAAAACACATTCTAGGTATTCACATGAAGAATTCGTAGAATAAAAATGAATTCAATATTTCGAAAGACCTAGTAGATATGACGAAAATTGTGAAAATATATGGATTTTATATTAACCGATATTTTTTTTGCCTCCCCTTCTGAATGCCAATGAATATTTGAATTTTTTTTTATCAGAATTACTTTTCTAGTTAATTTACATATACGTAATGAGTTTTAACTTCCTAGCATAAGCCGTTCTGAAGTTAGGGAAAACCCCCCCCACCACCGTACCATACTACCCCTAAAAAAATGTATTTTTCCACCATGCCACTACTATAGCTTTATCTAAATACCAAGTTTCAGCTTCCTATCATTATAGATTCTTAAGATATAAGCATCGGAACTTTTTCTTTCTCACCCTTCCCCACCCTCACCCTCTACACCCACACCCCCAAACTTTTTTCCCTACTGGGGTTCTATTAGGCCTACTTCTGGTAAAAATTTGAAACATCCATCTTACACTGTTATTGAGATATGAATCGTGTTATGTTTGAAAAATTCTAATCCCTCCCACTTCCGTGCTCCTCCACCCCCTTCAAATATTTTACTATAAGCAATCTTTATTTATCAATCTTTATAATAAAACCGAATTTTGTTTTTCTGGTCCAATTAGTTTGTGAGATATCGTAATCTAAAGTTTTTCCCCACCTTCCCCCTCACACCTCCTTCCCTGAAAATAATGTCAATTCAAGGGGTCTACCAAGTCTATTCTAAGAAAAAATTTTAATTTAATAGCTCCACTGATTTGAGAGCTACGAGCCTTCAAAGGATTTTGGCGGTCGACGTACGGCGTACGGCGTACGGCGTACGGCGTACGGCGTACGGCGGACAGACGGAGTGAAAATTTTTATTGCTTTTTTCGTGTCTACTAGTCATGAAACGTGGACAAAGAAATTTTGAGGGCAGCAAATTTTTTTTTTTTTGAAAATCAATAACAATACTGTATCATAAATAATAAAGTAATACGAGTATATGGAATATATGGGAACAATTTTGACAACTTTAGAACTTCCTTTGCTGACAACATTCCCAATTATTAACGGATTTCGGTAGGCAGTACCTAAGCAAAAGCAGAATTTAAAAAGAAACATAACGCAGTCACGATCGGCTGCAAGCCAATCGTATGATACTCTAGATGAAATACTGAACTCCGATTTATATTTTAGTTCGAAATATATCAAAACAATGAGGAGTGCAAAAGCAATTATTACATGACCTTTTACTTACAGGTACAAACTATTGTATAGTGGCTACTCGATTTTTACTTTATTATTTTAATAATAAAGTTTTGTTATCGATTTTTTTTAAAAAGAAATTTGCTACCCTGAAATTTTTTTTTTACACGTTTTATTACTAATAAGCACCAAAAAAACAACAAAAAAAATTCAGTCCGTCTGTGCTCCGTACGCCGTACGCAAACTCATTTGAGGAATTATAGTTCCCAAACCCTATGAGCTATTAATTTGATTTTTTTTTTTTTAATAGACATGGTAGACCCCTTGAAGTTAGAATTTTTTGAGGGGTGTGGGTGTGAGGGGGAAGGTGGGGGAAGCGTTTTAGACGAAAAAAATTGGTTTCTAGATCTCAGCAACCGCTTATGGTAGGAAACTGAAACTTGGAATTTCTATAAAGCTTTAATAGTGGACCCATTTGCAAAAAAAATACTGATATGGGTGAAGGGGTGTAAGAATGGAGGGGAAAGTGATGCGTCCGAAACGCAAAAAAGTCGAGATCGACACTTTCTAAAATCCATATCTCCTGAACCGTTAATGGCAAGCAATTAAGACTTAACAAATATCTGTAGTTATAATAGGAGAGTAGATTGGAATACAAATTTTGGGTGCGGTAGACGCGTACGGAGTTGGAGGGTGAAAAACTTTAGACTACGATATCTCACAAACCAATTGCACCAGAAAAACCAAAATTTGGTTTGGGTATAAAGCTTAATAAAAAAAGAGCGGCGGAGGAGCACGGAAGTGGAGGGGATAAGAATTTTCAAAAATAACACGATTCATATCTCAATAACAGTGTAAGATGGATGCTTCAAATTTTTACCAGAAGTAGGCCTAATAGAATCCTTGTAGGAAAAAAAAATTGGAGGTGGTGGTCTAGATGGTGGGGGCGGGGAAGGAAAAAGTTCCGATGTTTGTATCTTAGGAACCTACATTGATAGAATGCTGAAACTTGGTATTTAGATAGAACTTCAGTAGTGGCATGGTAGAAAAATAAAATTTTTTTTAGGGGTAGTATGGCACGGTGGTGGGAGGTGTTTTTCCTAATTTTTAAACGGCTTACGCTACAAAGTTGAAACTCGGTACATATATATAAATCAACTAGAAAAGAAATTGTGAGAAAAAAAAATTTGAATATTCATTGGCGTTCGGAGGGGGGTGCAAAAAATTTATCAGTAAAAATAAAAAGCATATATTTTCACGATTTTCGTCATATTTACTAGGTTTTTCCAAATATTGAATTCATTTTTATTCTACGAATTCTTCATATGAATAGCTAGAAGGCGTTTTCAAAACTTTTTTGAAATTCGACCCCGAAGGGGGTGTAAAGTGGTTGCATACTTTTTCGTAAATTCCACCATATCTCTCAGGTCTGATCAGATATCGAATATCTTTTCACTTCAATGGGCTTGTTTAATAATCACCTTTTTCTAGGTTTTTTTCTTTCTCAACATCTAGCCCGCATCCCGGAATATGACCCAATTATATAATTCATATATTACACCATATTCTAACCGTTTCCCGAACTTTTTGTTAGGTTTTCAGTCACATAGTAACATACACCGCATCCCCGAATTAAACACGTTCCGAACTTCTGCCGGAAAATTAATAAAGTTGCGCCCAGACTTTTGGCAGATTTTTTCATTTATAGTGAGTTCCATAAAGTAAGTTAGGACATTTTACAGAATTTTTGTATGGCAACTACATGAAAGACTTATGGGATATTTTTCATATTAATAGTTTCAGCTGCGACTATTATAAAATTAATGTGTATAAAATTTCAAAGTCGTGACTCAAAGCGTTCTAAAGTTATCGTTCAATATTGGTGAACATATTTATTAAGGACTTTTGTATGACAGCTACCCGAAGGAGTCAACGGATGGCTCTAATAAATGAACTCCGTCTTGGTTTTGGTATAAAACTAATTCCTGTAAAATCTAAAATTCCTGCTTTAACTCATTCTGGAGTTATAATGGATTCAGTAACAAGCATACATTTTTGAAGGACTTTTCTAGGCTGCTACACGAAGGACTCATTCGATTTGCATCATATTCGGAACTTTCGATTTAAACATTGTAAACCTTAAGTATGTAACGACTCGAATTGCTGGGGTAGGCTCATCGGGCGCCAGGGTTCGTTACAAACATTTCTTGTTTTGACTTCAACTATTTTATTATATTAAAGGTTATAATTCATTATGTAATTCGGTAAATTCAAATAAGTATTTGGTATTATCTGTCTAATACGCTTCGGTTTCCTCGGTCCTATAACGTCTCTGACTTCGTTTTCTTCTCGTTGCTGCTCGACTCGGTACTTCTCGGGTGCCTTGCGTTGTTCAGCGTGTTCGTTGCTCGGTGCGTTGCTCTATTCGTTGCGTTGTTCTATTCGTTGCGTCGCTCTGTGCGTAGCATCGCTCTGGGTATCGTTGCTCGGTGCGTTGCGTTGCTTTGGGTGCGCGTTGCTCGGTGCGTTGCTCGGTGCGTTGCTTTATTCGTTGTGTTCCTCTGCGTTTTGCGATACTTGGTGTCTCGTTGCGTTGCGTCACTCTGGGTGCTGCGTTGCTCTGTACCAGGTTTGCTTCGCTCTGTTGCGTCGTTCGGGGCGTTGCGTTGCTCTGTGCAAGGTGTCGCTCGGTGTGTCGTAGCTCTGCGTTGCGTTGCGTTACGAGGTGTGTCGTAGCTGGGTGCGTTGCGTTGCTCTGGATGTTGCGCGGCTCTGTGCGCGCTTTGCTCTGTGTGTTGCTTCTGTTGTGTCGTTCTGCGTTGTTCTGCGTGTCGTCGCTCCGTGCGTGTCGTTGCTCTCTGTGTCGTTGCTCTCTGTGTCGTTGCTCGGTGTGTCGCGTTGTGCTGCGTTGCTCTGTGTTGCTCTGTGCGTTGCTTTGCTCTGTGCGTTGCCGCGTTGCTCTGTGTGTCGAAGTTCTGCGCGTTGCATTACTCTGTGCGTCGTCGTTGCTCTGTGCGTTATTTGCTCTGAGTGTCGTTGCTGCGTTGCTTTGCGCGTTTCGTGTGCCGTCGTTGCGTTGCTCTGTGCGTGGCGTTGCGTTGTCCTGTGCGCGGCGCTGCTCATGGTGCAGCGTTACTCTGCTGACCTGCGCTTCGTTGTGCGTCGTCGTGGCGTTGCGCTGCCCTTTGTCCTGAGCGCTGTGCTGTGTTGTGCGTCGTCGTGCCGTTGCGTTGCTCCATGCGTTGCGTAGCGGTGCTTCCTCCGGACCTCGGTTACGCGGGCCTTCTTCGTCGCTGCCTCGTTGTTGCGTCGTCAGGGTCCCGCTGCGTCGTCTGCGTTGTCCTCGGTGCCGCTCGTCTGGTGCTCACTGTGTCGCTGCTTTGCCTGGACCTCCGTCGCTTGCGCTGGCTGAGTTTGGCTCCGTGTGTGTATCTTCACGGTAACCGGTTGGCCGTTCTATATTTTAGGCGAACTCACAAGAGCCACAGACCCTAAATAGATTGGCATGGCCGGGGCAAGCCGTACTCTACCGTCGAGACTTTCGAGACTATGTTTGGCGAACTCACAAGAGCCACAGACCCAAGCCATAGGTCGATTTCGAAAACATCAGAGCTTCTCAATTTACTTTATAGAAAAAGGGTCATTTCATCAAGAATCGCCAAAAGTGTAACCTTACCATCGCCGACTCTTTTGAAAATTTGTCTACTCGAAGAATTAGTGAAAAAAAATACGTAATATAAATTTTTTGTTTCTATCTCATTTTTTTAGTAGTAGTTATAGTATGTTAAAGATTTCGCATAAAAGGTGGCCATGTCTTCTTTGAAAATTCATATCTCTGGTAATTTTAGTCCTACAATAATAAAGTATGGCTTATTTTAAAGATTTTTGTTTAAAAATTGCTGTAGTTGGCCATTTTTTGCGATTGATGGAATGACTTAGCTGCACTGCTTTCGTCGCTGTTTCTGGCATTTTCTTTAATTTAAACATATTATCCTGTGTTTTCTAAAAAAATTCTGCTTCTACCGATGTTTTCTGCTTTTATTGTGTCACGGCCTTTACGCCTTTCAACGGAAAAAGGAGTCCTTAGAGACCCAAACTAATCCAAACTAATTCTACACCACAAAGGAAAAGCAAATAGCGTAAAATTAGTGAACATCATCCCACGAGTATTCCAGAATGACTAAATTTCACAGTGGTTGCTTGCAACACATTCAGCCTCAATACCCTCCATAAATCAAAGACCTAACTACTCTATGACTAATTCAAATAATGGAATGCTACTAGCTCGCTATATCCTCAATAACATAGTTTAATTTCCCGCCATCCCTTAAACTCGACATTCAAGCGAATTCCATAATTTATGTTGGACCCGAAATTTTTTAGCGATGCCACATTAAATAACTTTGTATCGCTACGCATCCCAGAAATATCCTTGGTATCTGGGAAACGCTCGCAAAATGAAAATCTGCCTACTACTTACCTACCCGAAAATCCATTAAATATTCATAACATCTTTTTCTTTGGTTTGCTTTTCATTCATGAGATTTACACGACATTACGGCACATGGTATTTCAACCCCCCACAACATACGCGAAAGGTTCCTTCGAGAATTCTTAAGACGGAATGATTTTTTATTTGAAGAAAAAATTTCAGCCATATTGAAAATATTTCTCATTATACAATTCGTAAGCTAATCCAAATGTATACATTTTTTTTGCATCCGTTTACCTTCTTCTTATCATCAATTTGCTCAGCTATGTTCCCACCTATCGCATTAAGGGCTGAAAATGGCGGGTATGGGTTGCGTCTTTTCGGGATGTTTGAAATTATTCACCTGAGACGTTCTCGTCATCGTAATAGCTATATCGGTGTTTTTATTCGACAAACCGGTATCAGAGATACCTGTAGCCTATATTCGATCGAAATGAAGCTATTTACCTATCTTATTTGTTGCTGGAATAGGTAAATTGTGGTAAATATTTGGGATCTTGAAATTATGTCAATTGCCCGTCTCTTATGCCCCATTAGGGATTACTATGACAAAAACGTGCAATTTGTTAACCTTTCTGGGATCATAAAGTCCTTATGGCTGGCTGCGTAAATTTTTCGCTGGCCCAGTGCTCGTTGGGGCCATTACAATAAAAAGGCGGAAGGAAATCTGGTTCTCAAGGCTTTTTTTTATATCTTGATAGGATTCCTTCAGAGACTCTTGTCACGTAGTTTTGAGAGTACATTATTCTCGGTGGTAAAGTATCAATGCGCCTTCAATACGAAATAGGAGAAACTGTTTCCTTTTCCGTTTTATTTCGCTTGGGATTGAGGGCGGTCTTGCCTTAGAGGATTTATCGGAGAATATGCCGGTTTGTGTGTATTTTGGCTAAAGAGTTCGTCACAAAATCGTGAAAATTGTATTTTATTCTATTAGGTAGCATAACAAATTAATTTCTCTTTCGCGTAGCTCCCATTCAAAAGTGTTCACAAATACTGGTCTTGATTGCCGTGAGATTCATCCAAGTCCCCTAAGATTGTCTAAGTGCTTCTATGTCAATCATTCCCTTTACGGATAATACTCCCATTCCTGTACTCCTTCAATATAGGTATAGGTATATCGCTGCACTTTGCCTGGACGAACTTTTCGTGTAGTTATTTGCAAATCAGTGAGTAGAAATTTGACTCTCATTCCGTAAGCAAGTGTTTAGAACTCCTTTATTCTAAGGACAATAGCCAGGAGTCTCAATATAATACCAGGTTTGTCCTTATTTCCATATCCTTGACGACAGAACTCCAGAAGATTATCTTCCTACATAAGCATAAGAAAAATTATTAGCACTGAACAAGGTCGCTCGGCCGATAGCCATTACACAAGTCACATGATGTTGCTTTATACAAAAGATAAGAGGTACATACATCCATATGTACTTTATCTTAAACGCTTCTTTTCCCAGTTTAAACTGACCATAAACGCTTTTACTTTTTAATCTAAAAATATTTCAAGCATGTGACTTGAATCGTGAATGTCATACTGAAATAAATTAGTGAGTATGGTCAGTGAAAAAGTATTTAATCTTGGAGATGATTATTTATTGCTTTGTTCATTGAATGAAATTGATCTGTCTAATTATTGCACATTGCACTTGATGACGATAAGGGCTTGGAATTTCATGATTATTGCGATGAATTCGCTTACTATAAATTTATGTTAGAATTTAAAACGTTTGTTATATTTTCATGTATGGCTATGAGATTAGGGGCTTAGTAGGTATCAAGGCTGCATCTATTCTACAAATCCAGTAATACTAAGAATTGTAAAAAAAATTTATATAAATAATTTAGTGTAAGTTCTGGGATGAAAGTTTATGGAACAGAATGTCCTTGTCCACATTTACTTTGATATTATTTACTGAAATTCAAATTCTTTAATTATTGAAATATACGAAAAACGGAACAGTCTGGGCGCAACTTTATTATTTTTCCGGCAGAAGTTTGGAACGTGTTCAATTCGGGGATGCGGTGTATGTTACTATGTGACTGAAAACCTAACAAAAAGATCGAGAAGCGGTTAGAATAGGGTGTAACATATGAATTATATAATTGGGTCATATTCCGGGATGCGGTCTGGAGGTTGAAAAAGATGAAACTTAAAAATATGTAATTATTAAACAAGTCTGGAGAAGTGAAAAGATATTCGATATCTGATCAGACCTGAGAGATATGGTGGAATTCATGAAAAAGTATTCAACCACTTTACACCCTCTTAGGGGTCGAATTTCAAAAAATCTTGAAAACACATTCTAGGTATTTATGTGAACAATCCGTAGAATAAAAATGAATTCAATATTTGGAAAGACCTAGTCGATATGACGAAAATCGTGAAAATATATGCATTTTATAATTAATTTATAATTAATTTATATCCCTACTGAAATTTAATATGGTTGTACCAATCATGCTCGTTACATGATGTAATTGTGTATTATAATCACGACAACCTTATTCTATGATCAGTGGAACCATATAATTTGATAAGATAGTTCCCACAACCATACCTCTCACAGTACGAAAAGTGTCGTTCGCGGTGTAAGTTCGCTTCTTCCAATTTCATGTGTGCTTTGTTCGAGAGTGTTTAATTGTTGTTCAAGTCATTTATTTATGATTGAAAGTGTTTTCTTTGTGAATTATTTTTAAGTGTCACATGTATCTTATGATTGACCCAACCTATATACTATTAGATAAGGTTGCGTGAATCATACACCAAGATTCTGAAAGCAGAACTATGATTCAGGCAATCATGTCACATAAATTTTATGATTGACCCAACCATTTTATTATTAAATAAGGTTGCGTGAATCACATACCTAGGTTTCCACAACCATAATTTTGATTGAGCTAAACATGTTACATGTTGTAACATAGTTGAGGCAACTATAACCTCAATCATAGTAAGGTTCTCCCAAGATATGGTTGCCACAATCATATTTTTTCTTTGAGTGTACTATAGTTCCATCTAAATTCGAAGTTTGAAGTTTATATCATTACAGGTTCTTAAGATATAAACATCGGAACTTTTTCCTTCTCACCCTTCCCCACCCTCACCCTCTACATCACAACCTTCAAAATTTTTTTCTCTGCTAGGGTTCTATTGGGCCTACTTCTGGTAAAAATTTGAAGCATCTATCTTACTTTGTTATTGAGATATGAAAAGTGATATTTTTGAAAAATTCTTATCCCCCACACTTCTATGCTCTCCTGCCTCCTTCAAAGATTTTACTTTGAGCAATCTTTATTTATCAAGCTTTATATCCAAACCGAATTTTGTTTTTCCGGTGCCATTGGTTTGTGAGATATCGTAATGATAAGTATTTAAACCCCCACCCGCTTTAATATTAGCCGGGCAGTATCGTCATCCAAGAAAAATCTGCCAATAAATACGGTGCGCGTTTAATTCTGAATTGCAGATTAGGTCACTATGTGACTGACAACCATAGAGCTAGTGGAGACAACAAGCCATCGATTTTATATAGTAGAGTTTCTTGAAACCAAAAACACGATTAGAATTGAGACAAACCATAGTCGTTATATCAAATTGTTGTTGTCCTAGCGTGTGAGTGAGTGAGTGAGACTTTGTGTCAATTTGTTGTTGTTTTGCATGCAAGTGAATGCCACGACGTCCGCCTTAAACTCAACCACTGCTTTTCATCTCCAGTATACCTATATGTACATACATGCATATATGTCAATGCTGACAACCTAAAGCCCGAAACGTTCCGTCACGAAAAGTGAGATTATGATGTGAGATGTGATCCGTAAAAGCTGAATTTAGTTGAACTTGTCCGTTCCGTTTCGTTACGACCATTGTGTGCACTTACGTGGCCAGCCCATAAGGTCTACTTTGACAGCTGAACGTGACGGAACGGAACCGATGCACTGTGATCGGGGCTTAAAAAGTAATGTTCCAAGTAGGCTCCTGGTAATTCTTCAGGTTATCAGTGGCATAGTGAACTATATTGCACTAAGGGCTCGCGTACACAGAAAGCGGAGCTGAGCTGAGCGGAGTTCAGCTTATCAGCGCGTTGAAAACAAACATATGCATTGGTATGGAAATAAACGCAACATAAGCGGAGCAGAGCTGAGCGTATCAGAGCTTATCAGCTCTGCTATTGACTGTTGTTTGGTTTTTGAATTTTTTTTCGCGGACAAGAGCTTATACCATACAGTTGTTTTAGTGACTTGATTTGTGATTTTCTTCTCGAATTAACCGGATAAGCTCAATTTTTTTTTTAATTTGGACTGTATTGAAACGGCGCAATTATGAGAAGTCTAAGCACGAAAATAACAGTAAAAAAAAACTCTTTTTTCTGCTGGTTTGTGACTAATATAGTGTACCGAATTCAGTACACTTGGGGACTTGCACTACTAAAATAATGTGAAATTTCTAAGTAATATCTTTACTATTTTACAGTTCCGAATCCGTACAATGTTACTGTATTATTAATAATACAGTATTGTTATCGATTTTTAAAAAAAAAAAATTTGCTGCCCTCAAAATTTTTTTGTCCACGTTTCATGACTAGTAGACGCGAAAAAAGCAATAAAAATTTTCACTCCGTCTGTACGCCGTACCCCGTACGCCGTACGTCGACCGCCCCAAAATCTTTGAAGGCTCGTAGCTCTCAAACCAGTGGAGCTATTAAATTAAAATTTTTTCTAAGAATAGACTTGGTGGACCCCTTGAATTGACATTATTTTCAGGGGAGGAGGTGTAAGGGGGAAGGCGGGGTAAGCGTTTTAGACGAAAAATTTAGGTTTCTAGATCTCAGGAACCGCTTGTGTTAGGAGGCTGAAACTTAGAATTTCTATAGAGCTTTGATAATGGACCCATTTGCAAAAAAAAAACAGATATGGGTGAAGGGGTGTGGGAGTGGAAGGGGAAGCAATGCGTCCGAAACGCAAAAAAGTCGAGATCGACACATTCTAAAATCCATATCTCCTAAACCGTTAATAGCAAGCAATTTAAACTTAACAAATATCTGTAGTTATACTAGGAGAATAGATTGATACAAAATTTTTGGGTGGGGGTAGTGACGTACGGGGGTGGGGGTTGAAATACTTAACATTACAATATCTCCCAAACCAGTGGCACCAGAAAAACAAAATTCGGTTTGGATACAAAGCTTGATAAATAAAGATTGCTCAAAGTAAAATATTTGAAGGGGGCGGGGGAGTACGTAAGTGGAGGGGATAAGAATTTTTCAAAAATAACACGTTTCATATCTCAATAACAGTGTAAGATGGTTGCTTCAAATTTTTACCAGAAGTAGGCCTAATAGAACCCTAGTACGGAAAAAAAGTTTGGGGGTGTGGGTGTAGAGGGTGAGGGTGGGGAAGGGTGAGAAAGAAAAAGTTTCGATGCTTATATCTTAAGAATCTATAATGATAGGAAGCTGAAATTTGGTATTTAGATAGAGCTATAGTAGTGGCATGGTGGAAAAATACAAATTTTTTTAGGGGTAGTATGGTACGGTGGTGGGGGGTGTTTTTCCTAACTTTGGAACGGCTTATGCTAAGAAGTTGAAACTCGGTACGTATATGTAAATTAACTAGAAAAGTAATTCTGATAAAAAAAAATTTGAATATTCATTGGCGTTCAGAAAGGGGGGGGGCAAAAAAAAATATCGGTTAGTATAAAATGCATATATTTTCACGATTTTCGTCATATCTACTAGGTCTTTCGAAATATTGAGTTCATTTTTTTTCTACGGATTCTTCATGTGAATACCTAGAAAGTGTTTTCAAGATTTTTTGAAATTCGACCCCTAAGAGGGTGTAAACTGGTTGTATACTTTTTCATGAATTCCACCATGTTTCTCAGGTCTGATCAGATATCGAATATCTTTTCACTTCCCCAGGCTTGTTTAATAATCACCTATTTTTAAGTTTTGTTTTTTTCAACCTCTAGACCGCATCCCGGAATATGACCCAATTATTTAATTCATATGTTACACCCTTTTCTTAACGCTTCCCGAACTTTTTGTTAGGTTTTCAGTCACATAGTAACGTACATCGCATCTCCGAATTGAACGCGTTCTGAACTTCTGCCGGAAAAATAATACAGTTGCGCCCAGACTGTTGGCAGATTTTTGTGTTGTTGTGGTCATCAGTCCTGTATATTCTTAAGACAGAGACTACGCAGACGCAGTAGCAGCCGAGGTCCGTGTTTTGTTTAGGCCTTGTTGTGTCTCTCGTCCTTTTGGCCTGAGTGATTTGACTGCAAAAAAGTTTCCTAACAAACACATGTCTAACTCACTCCAGATTATGTTGCAATTTATAATTACATATTACCGTTCTAAGTCATAATAAAGGAGGACAATTACGGTGAATCCATATTCAGATCATCCTTAACCAGGCTTAACTATTAGTAGTTCTGAAACAATTACTTGCATGATTATTATCATGAACGCTGTATCAGCTCATGGTTACAAGATGCATTGCAGAAATGAATTGATGACTAGAACCATAGAGGTATATGTACATATAATGGAGATAGCGTGCAGCGACCTTTCCTAAGCCGGAGGTTTTCTCGCAAAGGATCGGCGATATTCACTATGCTACTATCAGTATCTTACTCACATGTATGTTATAGGTACTCCGGTATTGAAAAGAAAAAAAGCCCAACCTTTAAATACTTCGCTACTATTTGCATTTCACTGCCACCGGGCATGAAACGCTCCATACAAAAATGTTCAATTTTGCATCAAAATGCTTCAAAGTGCTTTATACAGAAACGACGCTTTGCGATCTCCGTTAGTTATAGCTCTATGACTAGAACTAACAAAAAATACTCTGTAAATCAATGTTGGATGTTTTTGTACCATTCATTCAGAGCTAAGTAGGGTAGAAAATTTCCATATAAAACAACGAAACCTCTCGTCGTTTTGTAAAGTCTTGACTTTTTTTTCCAAAGCTAGTAACCTAGTCTACAGCAAATTTTCAAAATATTTCATCATTGCGAGCTTACAGGCCTTAAAGTACATCGTTACTCGTCAGTGAAAGAGTGATGATGTTAACTGGTTTAAGTATGAAAGTTGATCTAGTACTCGTATACCATACCCTCTAGTTCAGTACTGCTTGTACTCGTAGAATAAAGGAGAATGTGATATATATGTACAATTATAATTTAAATGATCGTTTCGGTATGTGGTTGTGCAGAAATCTCTATACTGCGTTTACATAATAATTTAATTTCATATTTCCTTCCTTTCACAATGGACGGAATTTGGTTAAGGGGTTAAAAATAGTTCCTCTTTAGCAATGTAGTCATGTTCTTTCAAGATATTCGTATTTTAAGTCAAGTCACTGATCTAATAGCGACATAGGTTTATGGTAGAAGTAAACATTCAAAGCACATCCTATTGAAAGGTAAACAGCGATTAGCCCACTGAGAACTGCATGACATAGGCATGTTCCGACATCAAACGTTGACATCGTTTTAATAGAATTCCTAGAACCAGTTCATAATGTGCCAAAACTGCACACTGATTTCCGCACGCACAATTAGCTCCAATTAGTCTTGACTTAATTTACAACACGTACATATGTACCCTACTTACATATTGAACTAACACATTATCTCCACCATGTAACACAACACCCCGCAAAAAGTATAACACTTTAATAGCTTTAAAATTATCCACTGCTCCTCCGTAACCCAGGATATTTCAAGGCTCCTGGAATCGAGATTATCATAATATTTGTGTCAACTTGTTGCTTTACAAAAGATTCTACGAAAATGGGGCTGTTCTTGAAGCACAACCAATTTCGTGGGTTAATTTTTAATCATCCGCATGAGGGTTTGATTGCACGAACTCACCATATCAACCCTCAATTTCGGTTTAGTAATGGCACTCGTTTGTAGTAATTATGAGTATCATAGGTGTACTTCATCTGGCATTTATCTATTTCAGACATGATTCACAACCATTAAGGGTATGTTATACTCGTAAGCATGTAATGAAATTATTTACACATCGGTTTCGTTTTGAAAAGGGTTCTTAGCAAACATTAAGCCTCGGGAATACTTATTAATGTTTACCAGGAAATTAGTCACAGGTAACTAAGCTCCATGGTTTCAGCTATAGAATTCCCAATCATAATCTTCATAATTAATATACCAATTACATGGATCACACATATTGTAGCACTATGTGTAATTTGTATTGTGTAACCAGTTTCGCATTTATTTGATATGGTAATTTGCTTTGTTGTTATTACAATCATGTGTCTAATTACGTACATAAATCTTTGTTTTGATTTCAGTCAATTTACTTAGGGGATTTGCAGCAAAAAATTACAAGAACGTATTTCTGGACTTATTAAGAGGACATACAGTCGTGATACGAGTAGCCGCGCAGTAAAAAAAAAATCGATTGAATTTTACATCTTTTTGGTAGTAGGCAAAAATGACACATCTTTTCAAGTCAATTTACATTGGGATGTAATAGTCAATTTCAATGTAGTTTTCCACTTACGGTCAGTGAATTTCAATTTGCAATCAGTAAATTTCAACTTCGAAAGCAGCAAATTTAGTAGATATTCTCCTGAGTTTACTCTAAGAAAAATTAAGTTAATTGGGCTCCGAAACGGAGTTCTATATAGTAAATACATCATCACTTTTCGGTGTAAAGTTACACTTTTCTGAATTATTATAAGTAAACTTTCTTTTGGAGTGGGGATTTAACTCAACTTTTGTGTTAAATCCAACACTTCATTATATAATTATAGCATTCTTTAAGATAAACTTATTTCTACTTCTACTTTTATTTCTGATTTACTTACCCATAATAAAACGCTTAGCTTGAACTGAATCGAACCCGCTATCAATTCTGATTTTTGCCGCCTAGGTTTAGCTCGCATAGCCACTGTTCTATCGATGGCGTTTCATTTTCATTTCAGTACAACATAAAGTTGAACGAATCGTCCAACTTCGAGGTTTCATATATGGCATGTTTTTTGTCATAAAACTCAAATAGATATTCTACTACTCCAGTGGCGGCTCTCCGCATAAAGCTAGATCACGCTGTCGAATTGCATGCAAATGCAATGCGAAGTAGGCGAATACAAAAAAAAACTCACAACAGTGTATCACAAGCTTAAAGCTCAGCCTCACTAGCTTTATGAGGCGAGCCGCCACTGTACTACTCAAAAGAACGTAATTTTCAAATGAATTGGTGCGTAATTTTGTGAGACTTTTTATGTATATTTCACGGTTCAGTTGAAAAGTACATGAATAATTTACTAATGCGAGTACCAGTAATTTCATGTAAATGTGATTCAACTGAATGTGAACTTTTACTTGAAAAAATTATATATACTGAAAATTTCATATAATTAAAAATATTTTTTTTTAAAATCGATAACAATATTTTATTATTAAAATAGTAAAATAATTTGGGAGGGAAGCTAGATGAGGGTTAACTTCAGGTTAGGATATCTCAAGAACCAATTGAGGTCGAAAAGAAAAATTCGGTTGCTGTATACAAGTCGACAAGAGTCGATCTACTTAATTTTAAATGGACTTTTAAAACAACGGTTCAACTCACAGTTGTTTATTTATGTTATTATAGTATTTATTTTACTATAGTTACTACAACTGTGCTTCAGTTATTATGTAATACCAAATTTAGCTGCCCGGTTTTACCCAATTTTAAAATTTTTGTTTAGGTGCCTACGACTTTCAGAATAAAGAATTGTTGAATTAAAGATACAATCCTGTGTATTGTCACCTGCGAAGCTATAGATTGGAATTGGAGCTGATGATTGAAGGATGAGTTATTGATTAAGATGATTTTTAGGAAACAGAACAGAGCTCTGATACGCCGAACCGGAAAAGATTAGAAATTAGAGGAAGTAATTCTGTCTCCAGATTGTAGAGAAATCATATAATCCATTTATGAAAGGACTACACTTGTATAGTAGTAACTCACTGAAATATAATAGAATGGAGGTACCTCGATTTAATTTACAGTCCATCCTCTATTGATGCAAAGGCTATTCTTGTAAACACGATTAATTTTCGCTGTTTTCTTTCCCAAAAAAATACTTCTCAAATTGCGCAAAAGTTCATAACACATTTACACAATGCCGTATTATTCTCATGCCGCGTTCAAAACAAAGAAATTTACGTAAATTTTATAACCAGGTGTCTGTAATTTCTGTATATTTTGGAATTATACTTTTCATCAAAGCTTAGTTCATTTTGATGCTATTTATAAATCGAATTCCATTAGCTCAGTACAAGAGGTAATAACAATTTGAACAATATCACGATCAAAGCATTACGATAAAGTCTCACCGAACAATTTCTAGAACAAAACTTCTTTGACTGTTTGAGGGCTAATTTGTTAAATCTAAAATTGTTATCTCATATCAAATGATGCAAATGGTTTTTAATTCTATTCTATTCTATTCAGTGGATACCTCAGTTCACATACATATGTGTTAAGTTACGATGTGTAGGCACTTTTCTGATGTAAAATCATACAATTCAAGGTACAGCAAAGACAAACATGTAACTGGGTGGTCTAGGTTGATGAGAGTAGAACACGTTTTCTCGAATTTAGGAAGACAAATGCGATAAAAGAATATGGTCTTGTAATCAGAAAATTGTTACTTAAACATGTGGCTTTTACACATGTATTCATATAGATAATCATAATTTGTTCGTACCGTTTCACTGCATTACAATATTGTAACACATTATACTCGAAAATACGGCAAAATACTTTACTCGATGAAAGGTATAAGACAGCTTACATGAAAGTGTCACAAAAGGGGGATTAAGAAATTAAAAAAAAAAACACTGAAAAATCCTAATAATTTCAAAACTGAAACATAGTGGAGAATCTCACCATAAGGTTTATGCTACAGTTTCAAAGCTAAAATCTGATAACATTTAATTTTGATGAGATGAGTTCTATCAATGTCCTTCCACCTCAGTTTTCAGTACAATTTGAACAATGTTTAAGCCATTGGGTTGTCTGGTTGCTTGGTTTAATTGGATGATCGCAATTATACAAAATTATATTGAAAGTTTTTTAAACCTTTTACGAGGTCTACAATCATTTCATTCTGTCCACATTAGATGATAACAAAACAAATCATAGAACGGTAGTAGTGTATTTCCTAACGTATAAGATAGAATCAACAGCTTTGACCAACTATACGTTGATATAGAAATGCCCTTTCTTAATATGATTAAAGGATTAAAACATCGTGACAAAGTCTTCGTATTGTGGAAGGAAAATCCGTAATGTCAGCTTTTCTTGGGGGTAATAATGAATAAAAGAAAAGGGTGTAAAATGATAAAATGTTTTTAATGTAATAAGAATCTTTCAGACAAACTAAGGCTTTGGTCCATTAGAACTATTGGCTTAATAGCATTCGGTAAGACGGAAACAGCAATGGGATCTAAGTTGGATTTAGTTCGATTCTTTTCCTCTCTCAGGCTTAAGGATATTTTTTCTGTGTACGCACAGCATCATTTTTATATTAAGCCTATGTTCGGAGTGTTATTGCTACCAATGCCACCAAGTTGATAGAAAGAATCTAGGCTATAGAGAAACTTGGCTTTAATCATCCAATCGAATTATGTAACTGGATTCTGTTATTACTTATTTTGCCATTATCATATTCACCACGACTACTAAAAAGCACCTGACCTTTAAAAGCATGGACGTAGTTTAAGTTTTTTCTGGAAGAGGGGGGGGGCAAGATGTTAATATATGTATATATTCTTATAGATTAATTTACATATCTTCTATATAATAGATATATAAAAACACTAAATTCAAGGGGGCAAATACCCTCCGTGCCCCTCCTACAAATCACGTCTCTGTTTAAAAGCATTCCGCAGTCACAATAAACAATAGCCAACCGAATGATACTCCGGTTAAAATACCAAATTCCAAGATAAATGATAATTTGATCTAATGAAGAAAAAGTGAGAAGGGCCGTTTACATATACATATGTCTATCAGGAAAATCTGCATAAGCATAGCTAAAGTAAATAATACTCAAGCATTCAAGGGTATACCATATAAGTTTATGCTTTTGTCTATGTCCAGAGAGTATTTAGCCTCAAAATTGATGACTTTTATGTGAAACTACAATATAATTCAAAGGAGATCCTAAATTTTGTAGCTTAATCTATTGGAAATCGATCAACATGTAGGTATAAAATTGTAAATTTATATATTTACATCAAGCATTTTTATTTGTTGGGAAGTAAAACTAAAGCATTGCATGAAATTTCTCACTAAATGTGTACAATTTATAATTACGCGTAGAATTTGTTGGGCCTTATTAACTTATCCGTTGTAATAGAACTCACCTGGTTAGTGTATTAGATCTAGTCTAGATGAAATGCGGACCCCCGATTTATATTGTAATTGGGGATAAAGTAGAATTAATTACGTGTGTGCATGTTGTATTTTAAGGATTTGATTGCTACTCAAAATTCAGCGTTAAATTTCATATTTTGAAGTTGTAGGAAGGACTAACTCGATTTCTTACATATTTATCCTTTTCATTAGAACCAATCCAAAATTAATGTGTACACAATTTCAAATTCGTAGCTTCAAGCGTTCAAAAGTTATTGGAAAATATTGTTGAACATGTGTCTTAACGATTTTTTGTATGGAAGATACCAGAAGGAGTAACAGGATTACTCTGACTAAAAACTTCGAACTTCGTTTTCACTCAAAACTATTAGAAAAATAAAACAATACAAAATTTCAAAGACATATCTGAAACCCTTCTGAAGTTATTAACTAATATTCTTGAACACGGGTCTTAATAATATTTTGAATGGCAGCTACCCGAAAGAGTAGGACTATTTTGCCCGTTAATAAACTTAGCCTTACACCCTTTTTTCTCACACCGCTTGTAATTTTACGAATTGTAAAATTTTGCTTTTCCAAGCTAGTAGTAAATTTACACAATACTGGTAATTGATTTCCGTGTGAATTAGTAAGAATTACAAAAGTGCGCAATGAAATTTTACGAAGGTAATTAATTTTATAGAATAGGCACAGGTGATCAAAGAAACCATCGAATTTTAGCGTTTTCATGTGTTATAACTTTTATGCTTAGAGTTAATTCTAAATACTCTCTATGTCTATTGATTCTGAAGTTCACTAAACTCTCTTTTTACACGGTCTGTTTTT
This sequence comes from Beris chalybata, assembly GCA_949128065.1. Lineage (NCBI taxonomy): Eukaryota > Metazoa > Arthropoda > Insecta > Diptera > Stratiomyidae > Beris > Beris chalybata. Next base: position 94,822,932 of record OX421897.1, read on the forward strand.
ACATGATTTTAAAATAACAGATCCACGAAGAAGAACAAATACCACTTTTTTTACACGATAATTACACTGTTTTTTTTTTTAAATTATAGAACACATCTACGATTTTACTATAAGTAGCATGTTTTTTACGCTTTTACCTACCGTGTAAAAAGAGAGTTAGGTGTATAAAAAAGAAACTCTAGCTCAGCATCTAAAGTACTTTTATAAGTTTTATTAGCGTTACCTAATTTATATAACGATTTAATTGCAACTCATTTTTAACAAATTGTGTACACGCGATTTTCTATAGGCAATTAATACTTAGAGCCTTTACCACGCCACCTATGAGTGCATTATTTCTAGGAAACCTTATAATACTATCAAAAGCAGTAAATTCGAAAAATAATAATACTCTAATTTAGATTATAGTTGAAATGTATTTCAATGCCAAATGTCAATATAATTTAATGTTAAGAATCGCAATATCGATAAAGAAAGTTGTAAATAACGCTATATTTAATTTCTGTTTATTTTATGATCACCATTGATGAGTGTATCGATGATACATATCAAAGGCAATATCTAAAACAAAATGTAATTTATGACTTGGAGTCGTATTATTACTCAGAAATATCTCTGAACATAAAAAAAATAATAATTCCCCTTTATACAACAATGATAAAAGAACTTTTTCAAATAATGATTTTCTCCATGTTATACCTACTAGTAATTGCTGCCTCCAGTGGAATTAACCGTACATTTCTCTGCAGATATTGGTTTCGAAATAAGAGGTTGCGGTGTTCGATTTGAACTAAGTTTTGAATATTTTAAACCATACTTAGTTTCAGCAGGATATTTAGTTTTACGCCAGTCAGAAACGTAATGGCTCGATGCTTATCATCGGGTTGCATTGACTCATCAGAGGATGTATCTACATATTATGCAAATAGCCGAAACACCTTTAAAACTGGTGGTATTGCCGATGATTCCTCCATATGTGTTTTTGTACATAAAGTGAATCCAAAGGGATAGATACCTTCGAACCCATCCAAAAATTTCATTCGGAATAATATCAATATTTTGTTCTACATATACTCGTAATGAAGTCTACCGTAACAAAAATTCAGGTGAGAAAATCTACAGATGGTAATAAGCTTCAATTCTTATTCTTTCTTAAAGTTCCAAAAATCACTTTCACTTTCGTTAAAGAATATACGAATGTAATACTGTGAGCAAAAATACAGCCGAGTTTTAATACGGATTATTGCACCCCTTTCGGTTAAGATAATACAATTTTATTTCGGATTATTTTTCAAAAATAGGCCGGGTGTAATTTATGGCATTTGAAAACTAGAAACTGAATAAGTACAGGATAATTATTTTATATTTTCCTTCACGTAAACCTAAAGAAAATTGAGTGAACAGCGCGTACCTAATCCTGTATTAAGCTTGTGCTTTCTAAGCCGGAAATACTCGTAGCTAAGGGATCATGAGCTCTGAAAACTTTAAGAATTAATACAAACGCTACGTAGTTTTCTTTAAATGTGAAAATTAATATTTGTAGGAAATTTCAGAATTAGAAATGTGCAAAAGTTTGAACGTTGAATTTAATTACAAACATAACGCAATCACGATCGGCTGCAAGTCAATCGTATGATACACAGTAGATGAAATACTGAACTCCGATTTATATTTTAGTTAAAAGTATATCAAAAGAATAAGGAGTGCACAAACAATTATTACATTACCTTTTACTTACAGGTAGAAACTGTTGTATAGTGCCGACCCAATTTCTTGAGTTATAGTGTGTTCCATAAATTAAGTTAAGACATTTTACAGAATTTTTGTATGGCAGCTATATAAGACTTACGGGATATTTTTCATATTAATAGTTTCAACTGCGATTATTATAATATCAACATATACAACATTTCAAAGTCGTTACACGGGAACATGTGTTTTAAGGATTTTTTGTATGACAGCTACTCGAAGAAGTTAACGGATAGCGCCAACTAATGAACTCAGTCTTGGTTTTGAAATAAAAATATTTCCTATAAAATTTTGAATCTCTGTTCTCACTCGTGCTGGAGTATATTGGATTCTCTAACTTGCATACATTTTTGAAGGACTTTTCTAGGCTGCCACACGAAGGACTTTTTCGATTTGTGTCATATTCGGAACTTTCGCTTCAAACATTGTAAACTTTATGAATGCAAAATTTTAAGTTCCTAACTTGAAACATTCGAACAATAATTGTGAATACATGTTTTAAGGACTCTTGTATGGGTACCCGAAGGACTGGAAGGATATCGCCCATTAACGAACTTAGCCTTACTTTTTACATTTTACAAGTTGTGAAAAAAAAATTCAACTTCCTAGGTCAACGGGTTCTTGAGTTATCGTGCAAACGGACGGACGGACGGGTTGACGGACGGACGGACGAACGGACGGACGGACGAATCGACGGACGGATAGCAAACGAATTCGGGGGTTTCGACCCCAAATAAACACAAAATAATATATATCTTTTTTTCGTCCGAGACTCGGTTCTCTGCGTTACAAACTTTTCGGGCTGGATTAAACTCATAGGCCGCTATTCACAGTCGTCATAAAGTTGGCTTTAAGTAAAAGCTGAGTTTAGTGCCTTATTAATAATACGACACTAAAGTCAGCTTCAAATTAAAGCCAACTTTATGACGACTGTGAATAGCGGCCATAATAACTACTCTATTTGATTTCATCTATAGAGTATAAAAATAGACCAAGTGACTGGAGGCAATCTACCAAGCTGTAATTCAGATAAAATACATCGATTCTTTTAAAAACACATGCTATAAATATTGCTTAATAGCTCCAGACGGAAAATAAAGGCCCCATGAGTCCGGTGCGACAATTTTTTATCCCAGTTTGATTTTTCTTTCTTGAGAGGATTGACATCGTTTTTCGTTCGTGTAGTTTGGCGTGGACAATAAGTCTGCATCATTCGCTGTCTATCAGCGAACTAATTTTGATTTTACAGAAAAAAATAGTGTTATAGGTTTTCAAACTATTTGAAACGCATAGCTATTAAAAATCAATAATTTTTTCATTGATTTATCTTCTAGAAATACCATTTAATTATACTATCTATAATACTTTTCAATTAAATGCGGTCTTCTTATGTAATTCTTGCCATGGAAATCGTGAAAAATTGCTTCAGTTTGACTTCATATATTATTTACAATATTGAAAATTTTTTAAGATTTGATCTATACAGCATCTTCTTTAAAAAAAATTCAAGTATTATATTAATGAAAATGACATGTTAGTTATTCAAGAAATATGTAATATGCGTTTAAAAAACTCGTAGTTACGCATTTTAAAAAATGTTCAAGGGTTGGTGTTCTAATAGCAGTTTTTCCAAATACAGTTTAGAATTTTTTCTCTATAGACGATCTAGTTTATATACCAGCTAATAAAGTGGTGTAATTTAATTTTGTTTTTTTTGTTGCCATTAACGTGAAATATTAGCAAGAAAACAGTCATAAATAATCAAAATCACATTTAACGTGCACGTGGAGCCCTGTAGTTACAAAAGATCACTCAGAAAAACTTAAACTGAATTTTCTGTCTATCACTGGAATGTCGTATACGACATCCGAACTACGAACGCAAAAGACCACTCTTAGTTTACGTTTGACAATTCTTGAACTTGAGACGCAGGTGAGATTTCAAGAATACCAGCCAAGACGTTTCATTCGACAATCTGGGAAATCGTGGAAGATCTCGAATAAAACGAATCCCGAGAGAACTCGAGAATTGAGCCCCTGGGACCAAATTTTAAGCCACCAAGATAGGAAATAAATAGTTTTTAAATAGAAATTCGCATTTGATATTTGATGATGCAGTCACTGGATTACGATAACCGACACAACCTAATGGCCAAAGCTCAGTTTATGATGATACGTATTCGTTGCTGACGGTAGGTATATCTTAGAGACCTAACAAGACTTGCAATTGAGCAACTCTACTCCACCCTTAATAATAATAAAAATCGTTTGGCACATCTAACAAAAAGAGTAAACTTTTTTCATAAAGGGTAGATAGCCACTGGCGTAACTAACTGAAGCCATTTTATAGACTGTGCAAAATATCTTAATCCAGGACGCAGGATAATACCCACAGAGTGAGCCAGATGGTTAGTAGATTTTTTTTTTCGGAAATAATCTGCATTTCCAACCTTTGCTTAGCGATTTAAATCTCTGGAAAGATTGACATTAAAATTTTAAACTGCCAAGATACTATGCAATGTGCAAGAGAATACTTCGAAATTTTTGCTTTCTGAATCGGTTTTGATCAAATAAATAGGAATACATATCTCCGGAATGAGGCCCGTGCGCACGGGGGGGGGGGGGGGGATGCCAAAAGGATTAAGGATTCAATAAATCTTTTTCAAAAAGCAGTCAACATGCATGTATGTATATACACACCATGAGAACCATTTTGTTTTTCCGATTAGTATATCTCAAAAACGGCTAATACTACAATGTTGAGGATGAAATTCACTTTTAAAAATTGTAATTGTTTAAATACGACATATATTCGTCCAAGCATTAGTGCTGGTGAGTCTTGAAAATACCTTGCAGTGGCACACAGGACGAACAAGTAAAGCGTGAACATTAACAATTTTTTATATTATGCACAGATCATCGCCTTCTTGAGTTATAGTTATTTCATAAGCGACTCTACATATGATACTTATACATAAATAATATCAACCAACAGTCTGGGCAAAAAACGCGGTTAAAGTTGGGATTTGCCAAAGTTCTCAAGCCGCTGGAACCGTCCAAAGCACTTGTTACATTTTGGAGTTCTACCGCGGAAAACTAAATCTAAATCGTACATGCGGTTCTCAGAATAAATTTAAAAAGGAGTATTTTTATAGTAACAATCACATCTTGCATAATTTACCTTTGGAAATTTCACTACTATGTAAAACCGGTTTTAATCTTGCCAAATACATAACCATTTTTTACACATCTGAAGTTCTTTCCTATAAAATTATATTTAAGTTGCAAAATTTCAAGTTTTTAACATAAGCTGATAATGAGATTTAAAGAAACTCCCGATAGCCGTTACCAATATGTGTATAGTTCTTAGCGTCCTTACTGCGAACAAATTTTCTATCAATATCGAAAGATATTTTTGTGATTATCTTAGAACTTCTTTTGTGCGCTTCTGCAAAATTTCAGTACACCAATGCTCCCTAAAAAAAAACACTGACCTAAATATTCGTTCGTGAGATATTGTATTCAAAAAAGTTTACTACAGGTTTGCCAATTTTCATTCCACCACCATATTCTTAGACGTTTTCGAGATTAAAGAAAAATAAAAATACAAAAAATGCAATTTATATCGCACTATGGCATATCTTAACAAATTAATTTTTAGAAAACTTCCCGAGTGAAGCTAACGACTGAAACGCGAGTTTCAGCCTCCTAGAGTGAGCCGTTCCTAAGATATGATATTTACAACATTTTGCCTTGAACCCTTTCTCTTCATAGAGGTGTAGTTAATTAACCTGCAGCAAGAAGTTCATAATGATCTTTACACGATCTGGGGATCGATCAAAACATGTAACAAAAAATACATCCGTATTCGGTCAATCACAATATTTTGTTGTAAGAACTGTACAGAATCTAAAAATCTGACCAAAAGAAGGAAAACCCCTATAATTTGATTAGTCACATACATAGTTCCATCATTTAGAAATTCCGATTTTTTAAATACCGATATTAAAAAAATAAAGCACTATTCATCTTTTATTTAAAAACGTTTAAAAGTTAAGAAAGAATCTCCTTGGTTTTAGAAATAAAATTTTTATGTAATTAATTTCTATACTTAATACTATCTTAATTTTAATAATATATATTAAACAGTTAAATACTTTTAAGAAAACAGGAAGGATAGAGGTTCCTCGAAGAGATGAAGTTATCACATTCACATTCACTAAAACACTAAATGATATCTGAAATCTTTCAACTTAACACAACTCCGAAAAAAATCTTCACAAAATATAAAATATAAAATAAAAACACAAACACTTTTCACGAATAATCCGGAAATTCGTCAATATTTCACTTAAAACAGCTTGGTGATTTCCCTAAAAACACAAACGGAACCAGCACTTCTGACCGAAAAATAAACCGAATCTGATCAACTTACAAACACCGAAGTTGTGTGAAAGCTTCTATTTATTTCGTTCCCGATTTCGAGCTTCTAAACAGCTTGGCTTACAAGAAACGACTGACTACAGTGGATGCAGTCGACTCAGTTAAAATACGAAACGCGACGTCTAGCGTAGCACGTTGTTCCTGTATTTCCCAGAAAAGTACCATCATCATCATCATCCATCCATCCATCCACCAGTCCATGGAGGCGAGCCAGCCAGCTCGGCAGCATCCAGCATCCATCGAAGTTGGGGCTTCTGCTCAGTTTGTACTTTTCTACTACCCCGAGTAGGTGCTACGAGTACGTCACCTGGTTCAGATATTTGATTTTGGAGTATCTACATATCTGCTAGCTTCTAGCTCCATATCCATCGCGATATCCGAACATAATCCCGATATAACTCGAAGAAACCCTTAACAAATCTTACCAGAAAACCCATAGGCAACTCAGAAACAATCTAATTATTTCATAGCTTATAAAACCTGACCCGGTAGATTCAAAATCGAAAGGACGAAAATATTCTTTCGGATTGAATATTGAATTCGAGACCGTAAGCCGTACGGTGAAGGTCAATACTCCACATTCCACCCACTCTGGTTAAAAAGTTGACGAAACAAACAATGTAAGCATCTTAAGACGTTGATTAGAGTCGAATAGAGTCCCTGGCTGGATAGCCTCAAGGATGATGGGCGGGTGGTTTGTGGAACCGCAACAAACTCCATTTCGTCCTTGTTTGATAGGAATTTTTCTCGGTCTTGATACCTGCGTTGGTAACATACCGTCAACAATGTTTGGTGTTTTCTTAAACGATTTCGATTCAATTTTCTCCATACGTGTCCGAAACAGATGATTAAGTAAACGGAAGGATAACGAAATATTCGCCATTGTCTCGAACATGATTATGAAATGTTGACTTTGTATCTGAATCGAAATTTAGAAACACAATAAGGACCGCCCTCTTCGACCAACTGGGTAGAACTTCAAGGAAACTTAGTGCTTCGCCAAATGAACCGGTCGAAAAGTTTTCATTAAGCTTAGTCCCAACGTCCTTGCTTACGGTATGACGAAAATAAATGGTTTTCATTCTCAAAGGATATCCCCTACTATGTATTTGTTGGACAATTAAAGTATAAATTATAATTTCGTATGTACAGAAGGAAAACAATTCTGAGGAGAAGTCACGAAGCGTGCAATTTTATTTGAATTGGTGACATGATTTGTGTTCTCCGATCAAGAGAGTTTTGACTGGTTGTATTGCTCCAGGTTATATGAATTATGAAGTAAATTGTAAGAAAATATTATAGATCATTCCCGCGACCTGGAATGCATGTCGTGATACTGAAGATGTCTGACAGGGCAGGGTATTGTTAAGAAGATACCCACGCCTTCCTACATATGGACCACGGGGTAAATCAGTACCTGAGTATGTCCACTTGATGATTCCACTGGAATGTGAATTGTTTCCGCGCGAGAGATGGGAAATGCGGTACTCTGCCTCATTGTATTTCCTTACTACATTTCTATGAAAAGGCATCAAGAGCAAAGCGACTCTCAGTTGACACTCTAAACTGGCTAGCTCTTTTCGGCACTGTTCTACTATTGAGAACTTGAATAAGTTCTCGCTGTTTCCCGACAGATGGTGTTATCTTAGCGATTTTCATCGGGCAATTCTTGAGTCAACGTGACAGTGAAGCTCTGCCATTAGGTTTGAAATGACAGTACATATATGATATTGCAAAGAAGTGTAAACAACATATAACTTTATTATTTTAATAATAATACTTTACTTTATTTTTTTAATAATAAAGAATTGTCATCAATTTAATTAAAATGCATGATTGGTAGATACCAAAAAAGCAAAAAAAATGCATGCTATCCGTCTGTACGCCGTACACAAAATCGTTTGAATAGTCATAACTCCAAACCTTTTGAGCTAGAGGGGTCCGTTGTGATTCCACTGCACCATAGGACGGTGCGTACGGCTGATGGCTGTATTTAGCTTATCAATCTAGAGTATCTATGCTATCCTTAAACCTATTTTAATATTAGGTCGTTGCAGATGAAATGTCGTTTTTAACTATGAAGTGAAGTTATTGCGTTGCGATTTTCAAGTCTCAAGCTTTCGCCAGGAGGCGCAAGTAGTATTGGGTCTTGAATTATAACTATCCCTACATTTACTTAGAAAGTCATTTCAGTTTTAGGCTTCATGGAGATCATTGTATTCGAGCTCGACATGTCTAAAATAAATAACGAAAAAAAAAACGTTTTCACGGAAATTGTTTTTAAATTCCCCTTTGTGCGCCAATGAAAAACTTTGAATTTGTTTTTAATTTACTCCCGTAGTACATCTACATATACGCACTAAGTTTCAAATTTCTAGTATAAGCCGTTTCTGAGATATAAAAACAACATACGTTTTTTTTATTTAGGATGCCAAGACTATATTAGTTTTATACTATAATAAATTTTAAGCTTTCTATTCTTTGCCGTTTGCAAGAAAAATAATATCAAAGTTTTTTTTCTTTTGACCTCCTCCCATCACTCCCTACACCAGTCTACTTGGCCTAGCTCCCATTAAATTTTTAAGATGATATCTTTTATGGTTCTTAAAATATGAAAGTTTAATTTTTTGTAAAATAGATATTCACCAACTCTGGAGCTTCACCTCTCTGTTCGAAACAATTTTAGACTCCACGTATAGTGGAGAGTTAGAAAATAATAAAGTAAAATATTAAAGACATTCTTTTCCTGTTTTTTTTTCACCAACAATATAAAACTCTCGAAAATTTCCCTATGATGAGTGGCACGGAAAGTGAACGGAAATTCGAACGAAACGACAAGAACATGTCACAAGTCGTAAGAAACATGCCTGGCTTTTCTGAGGATAACATAACACCTGGAAAATTTGCAATGAACTTAAAGGTGCCTCTTTCGAAACTCAGGCCAGAGATTAATTTATTTTCAGCAATTTTCAATTTGATTTTGATATTTTTCATCAATTTTTCTTAAATTTCAGTAAATCGTGAATTTCGCTCTTTTGAAGATTCAATCAAAATTACGTAAGTCTTGTTCAGCATCAGATATTCGATACCGAACACTCTAAAAGAATGTTGTATCGCATTATTCGGAGATAGTCCTTGATCTTGAAATGGGTAAAGTTAAAGTGGTGCCGTAATTAGACACTTTGATGGAATTGTTGTTATTTACAATAAGTGAAATTCGAAATTTGTGTTCTTGACCAGCATCTTTCTGAATTTGCTTTTGAGAATTAAGTAATTGGGGCGTTCCAGTACCTAAAGTAGTAAGTAAAGAATAAAGAGATAATATGTACATTCAATAATAATATTACTCCAGTAAAAATTGATTACGCTGTGTACAAATTATAGGGAAAGTTTAGTTGCAGTTGATTTGTAGATGTTAACTATCAGACCTATTCAGGATCAGAATCTTAAGTCAAAAAAGTCACTATTAATTCAAAATGCATACAAAATTGTGGCTCTCGACCTACTTTGTGACTTGTGACTCGGTCCTGAATAGGCCTGTCAATCTCATTAACTAATGACTGTGAATCCCGAAAACTGTCGATGACGGTATTGTGATAGATTTATAAATAATTGTAATAGATTTCAAAATTCAAATATGTCGAATTAATTGCTCCCAGCTTGAACTTCATTAATGCTTTCTAAGAGATTTGAATGTGATGAATGTGGCGGTTACTTCAGTTCGTCATAGTCACTGCAAAAACGCGCTACCTGCAGTATCCTGCATTTGGTGTTCTGGGTCATAAGATTTGGCTATAGATATGGAGCGTGGTTAATTTAGGCCCGTTCCTACGATCGTCAGTTACATATGTACATACTAACTAGAACTTTAACTGACAGATGTTCATACGAAACTTGCAGTTAAAGTTGCGATTAGAGTTTTACTGAAGATCGTAATAACGGTCCTTACTTAACTATCGCGAATCGTCAACGAGGAATAAAAAAACGGCAAAATTAATGGTAAGAGGTGGAGGATCACTCGCATGTACACCGATACGAAGTATGAAAGGGGACTTTGTCTCGGAGGGATGTTTTAAGTGTAAGATTAACCGTGTGTGATACGACATACATATGTACATACATACCTACCTACCACGATGCTGACTGGCAAAACCAGTACAAAGCCGACTTCGATGTTTTGGATCGTTGACCTCTTATAGGTAGTATCGAAATTAAATTTTTCCTAGTAAACAATTTTTGGGCAGATAGTATTAGTAGCAAAGTCTTTTGATGTATTTTGACCATTTTGAAAACGTTCAAGTTGTCTGTAAAAATGGTACAAAGTATCAAATCTCTGTTAAGCGAAACAAGCTCAAACTTGGTCTATAGCTCGATGTTTAGCAGATCGCTAGATGAGTTTTATTGTATGGGTACGCCAGGCTGAAAAGCCCACAGAAAAGAGATTCCACTAAAAAATTACTTTCTTCCAATCGCCATTCAAATTTTCTGTAGTCCAAGCGATCTATTTTGCGACGTGTCTAACACCATAGTGGTTTCTTCACTGTGCTTTGAAATTCTACATCAGCCAATAAACTGCTCATGGTGCTTTCACACGAGCGATTAAAATTGTTCAATTTGCAGCAATTTCAGACAATTTTAACTCCACGAAAACATACAGCAACATTCAGCAACATCAGCAATTGACGATATGGATCAATTTGTTGTCAACTCGTTGATCAACTGTGACTAGCGATATGGAGCAATACTCAGCAATTTGGCAATGACATCATACACGGACAATTCAGTATACGAACAACACTGAAGAAAATTTGAAAAATAAATCCTAAAATTAAAATAAAACTGGAAATATTTGAATTCTAATCCGTTATCACACGAAACTTGACTAATAAAACAAAAATTGACAACTGAATCATCGAACGATGACAATTGCTCCAAATTGTCCAATCTGGTGGAAATAAAGCAACCATAGGGCGAGCAATACCAGCAATCTGTCAAAACGTTGCAGAATTGCCGAAATGTTGCCGCAACTAGGATGATATTGCTGCATTAATCTCTCAACTAGTTTTGGCAACAGTCGTCGGGCAATTTCTTGTGATACAAACTGTCTCCAAGTAACTATCTGGAAGGCGGAGCAAAACATCCGAATAGCATCCATACAGTACACAACGAGAACGGACCATTTCGATAGTTCCACGTTCCATCTAATTGGGTGTTCTTACATTCCAAATTCGCAAATATACCACTAGAACAGCATGGAAGACTCTCGACTCTTCTCGCATGCAGCAGATACCACTGGTAAGTTTTCTGCACGGCCACGATCATGGGTGATCGATGTTTTTTTTTCGAAATGCAATTTCATCCACTTATTTATAAATGTCGGTTTTTTCATATGTGTGTAAATACTTTAAGCGGACTCAATAGGATATTTTTGGTCCTTTAGGATGTTAATGGCGTAGCACGCGGCTTAGTAATAGAATACCACGTACAAAATTTCAAAATATGTTCTTTTGTGACCAAGGTGGTTCGAAAACTGATACTTTCGGTAGAAAGCATCATTAAAGAATGGTCACATTAACTGCTTCCGTTTGAATCTAACATATCCTGGTTTTCAGGACAGAAGTGCGTTGGAGCCAAAGTTACACGTTACTTACTGGGTGGGGAAATTAGAATTCCAAACCCTCCCCTCTTCGTGAGCAAGGGCCTAACAATAAGATTGAAATTCGACGATTGCTTGTACGTAAGCTTGTGTAGTTCGTGAACGAACTAGTTCGGAAGATCGCTCCCACAAGTGAAATGAACGAACTAGTTCGAAGTGACTTCTGGTCCTAGTTCGTTTTTGTAGGTATGGAATGGGAACTTGAAGGGAACTAGTTCCTTCCGGAGTGGGTACCTTTTTTTTTTTTGAGGTCCCTACATTCCATCCGGGCTGGGGACCTTTTTTTTTTAGGTCCTCACATTTAATCCGAACTTAAAGGAACTAGTTCCTTCCGGGTTCAATTTCAACTTGAAAGGAACTAGTTCCTTCCGGGCTGGGGATCTTTTTTTTTTAGGTCCTCACATCCAGGTCCACGGCTCCAAAACTGAAGACGGGGTAGGTGGAGGTGTTTTCTCTGAAATGCTTAATATTAGCAGCTCTTTCCGCCTTCCGGACCACTGTAGTGTCTATCAGGCGGAGCTTATGGCGATCAAGGAGGCCCTGTCCTGGCTGAGGTGTAATGTAATATCTACTAAGGATATTAGCATTTTCACAGACAGCCAAGCGGCGATAAAATCCCTGGAATCGACCTCGACAACATCAAAGGTCGCCGTAGAATGTAGATCATCTCTTAAGGAGATGGCCGAACAGTTCAATATTCTTCTGTGCTGGGTGCCAGGACACATGGATATTCCAGGGAACTGTATGGCTGACGAACTCGCTCGGCGCGGCACTACCCTTCATACTTCGCCGGTATATCAGAACCTGGGTGTGCCTCTCTCGACATGTAAACTGCTACTGAGACTGGACTCAATTGAGAAAACCAACTCAAGATGGGGGGAGGGTACAACATGTCACACTGCGAGACAGATCTGGCCAAAGCTGGATCTTAATCGTTCTAAAAAGCTGACTCTGCTCAAAAGGGCGGACATCAGCAAAACAGTCGGTGTCCTAACCGGACACTGTCTTATAGGTCGGCATGCAGAAAGGCTTGGACTTTTCTCAAACGACTTCTGTAGAAGCTGCCAGGACGAGGAGGAGGAGGAGACAGTCCTTCACCTTCTCTGCACTTGTCCAGCCCTGTCCATCAGAAGGAAAGCTCATCTCGGAGCGTACTTCTTCAACTGTCTTGGTGAACTTGCCACAATGGAGGTCGCGAGAATCCAACGCTTTATTATAAGCTCTAAATGGTTCGACGAGTAGGACCGGAGTCGAAGATCCTGTGGTACCACAACGGACCTTTTAGGTCTAAGTGTGTCCGTGTTCTCACGGACAGCCACGTGTACCTACCTACCTACCTACCACATCCAATTTCAACTTGAAAGGAACTACTTCCTTACTTACTTCTTTTTTGGTGAACGATGAACTACAACAACGAACTAGTTCGCGAAGACTAAGCAACTAGTTCGTTCGCGGTCACTAAGGTGAACTGCAATGCGCAAGCCTACTTGTACGTGTTCCAGGATAATATATCAGAAAAAAAGTTTCGGGGTGGTCAGTGGTACCTGGGGACTTTTGACTTCATTGGGTTCTTGAATAGATTAAAATAAAAAATAAACTAATGTTGTGTAATAACCCACTAGAAATCAGTCTAAAGACTAAATCAATCTTCCATCCTCTTACAAGTCAGTGTAAAAAATCTCAACACTATACACGTTTAAGATTGCATACGTGATCACATGAGAGTTGCAGAAATTATTACCTAATATTTCTCTAAAATCTAGCAAATTATAAGTTTTGTCTAGTCAAGAAAGGAAAAAGAAAATGTTTCATATTTTACTGTGATTCAGACAACTTTTCAGCGCTGACATTGTATAAATAAAGGAATCACACTCCATAAGTAAGCAAGCCAAAAGACACTTATGCACTCACTCACTGGTTTTTGATCAAACTTTGCGGGGCACATAAGAGATAGTAAAATATAACAATAATCACTATCGTAAGATGACGAATTTTGGTTACATCACCCCGTTCATATGAGTTATAGGTTTTTCTTGGTTTCTTATAAACGTTTGGTCAGCGGTTAACCTCAGACAAAAGGTGAATACCTGTTCTTATATCTACAGGTATCTAAACGGAAAAAGTTGATGCCAGGTTAGTACGTGATTAACTACAAGTGTTTAAGTAAGAAACATACATCACCCAAAGATTCGTTTTTAATGATTAGCATAAAATGATTGGGTCCAATAGTATCTATATATGTACATGAGTAGGTAAAATCTATTTTTGGGTTTCAATTTGAATATATGTAGATAATAAGCGGGAATATTATCGCACGACGTACTTCAAGATGACCCAAGATAAAATACTGAACTCCGATTTATATCCTGTATTACAGTCAGCGCTAGAATGTGAGTATAATAACCGCTATTCTAGTATTTTATCAACACTTATACTTTTCATGTCTAAAATTTTTGGAAGAGTCGAAATTTTCAAACAACCAATTTTCAGTATTTAGGAAGACATAGTACATATGACAAAAATCGTTAAAATATATGATAATTTTGTTTGCCCCCTCTCCGAACGCCAATGGATATTATAGTTTTTTTTTCTCCAAAATTACTTTTATAGTTGATTTACATATACCTACACATCGAGTTTCAACTTTTTAGCATAAGCCGTTCTATAGTTAGGAAAAACACCCCCACCCCCGTACCATACAATCCCTAAAAAGAATTATATTTTTCAAACATCTCTATCTAAATACCAAGTTTTCCTTGTTCAGTTCTCCGAAGGTTTTTTCTTAAGAATGAATATTTGACCTTCATATTGTCACTTAAATTTTGACGATATCCATTATTCAAAATTTATTAATTTTCCTTAAAAATCACGAAAAAATTATGTGAGCACGCAGTTTGTTTTAAAGATAGTTTTTTCTGTAACAACTGATCTCTTGCGAATGGCTACTTTCAGCTGAGCCCGCACCTTTTATAGTAGTTACATGTAGAAAAAAACCCTTCCTGAAACTCCCTAATTGGTTAAGACAATTAAGACATAAAATTGCATTGAGAAAATGCCCAACTGTGCGGAGTACAGACGGAATTTTTTCTTTTCTTTTTTGAGGTTTACTAGTCAGGAAACCAAATTTTTATGAAATTTCTGGTCGATCACAATATTTTATTATTAAAAAATAGTAAAGTAAAAACTTTTCAATCTGAGAAGCTTGAACGATAATAGTTTCGGAACTCACAATATAAAAAACAAAAAACTTAAATCCTCCATCAAATTGATTCATAGTCAAGAAATACACAACTTTAACACAAGAAGTGCGAAATCTATTAAACAGCAACATGTTCCGAGGACAGATCGGCTTAGAAAGGATCCTGTCTTCGAGGCAATACGAGAATATAATGCTTTACCGACAAATATACAAATGGCAAAGAATGTGTTTTAGTTGAAACGAATTGCAAAAAAGCATCTTCTATGTCAAAACTAGAAACGGTATTAAGAATTGTTGCAATTACAAACGACCTGGTGTGGTGAAACCTCTCATCATTAATTAAATGTTCTTTGTTACCAAGTGTTTTATATTTTTTGATTGCCACTTGGTTGAGAAGAATATTTAATTTTTGATAATATGAATCAAGTCGGCATATTATTAAGAAAAATAAAAAAGTTTTAAAAATGAGTCAGTCTAAAAAGATTTCTCAATACGTGAAAACATTCTAACTTTAAAAATAATTTAATTAATAAAAAATCAATAAGAATCTGAACAATTTAATTAAATCAATAATTTAAATATATTGTTTATATGATTGTGTTAAATTCAATAAAGAACCTCTTAATTAATTATATAAATATAACATTATATATTTATTAACGACAACAATAAAAAGTTAAAGATTCAATAAAGAATCCCCACACTGGAAACAGATAATTATTCCGGCGGATTCTCGAGATTCTCGAAGATTCTAAGAAATGGTTGTAGATTGTGTTGTTGCATGTATTGCATGTTTACGTGTTTATTTTTGATTTAAAAAAAAAACTTTTTATAATCCTCTCCGCTCTTAATTTGCATTTTTTATATATATTAATACCTGTTTTTTCTCGATGTTAAAATATTTGAAAAACGATATTTCTTGGTACGACCCATACCAGTGAGTTGCACTGACTGGGGAGTACCTTTGGGTTACGGTAATTTGATTGGACTCTGAGCCCAATGTCAGCATACATGCATGTGTATGTTGTTACGGTGACAAATTTTCCAGTTCATTGCGCTGAGTGACAGCATTTTCACCAGTTCTCTAAGCTGAGAAAGTGCGCCCAAATGGGGATTTCTTCTACAACTCTCGAGTTCGGCAGGAATTATCAAAAAATATTGAAAAGTGAATTTTTGACAACTTGTTGAACTCTTATCGTCAATTTTGGTGTTTTTCACGACTTCTTCAGCTCGACAAAAAAAAAACGGCTTCATTAATAACAATTATTCTAGTTTGCAAAGTGTCTACATAAGTTCTGAATAAGTTCACCAAGTTTCGAAGGAATTCGTTCGATAGATTTCGAGATATCGTGTCTTTCGATTTGAAAAAAAACCGTTTTGAGAAAAACACGACAAAACAGACCATTATATTGGAAACAGCAAAAGAGTCGAGAGAATAGAACGGTCTGTAGCTTCGAACGGCTCCGAATATTGGAAAATTTATGTCAACAAAAATCTACGGGGTGACCACCTTAAGGGGAGCTTGTAGGGAGTGCTAAAATTGCCATTTTGAGACCCATTTTCTCTGAAACCGCAGAGCGTATCACTATAATCACTAAAAAATATCTTCTCTTTTTTTATAACGAGATGTTCAAAAGTCGGTACTTTTTGATTAAAATTTGATAATTTTAGCTAGTGGGTGCATTTTAATTTTAAAACTTAATTTTTTGGCACTTCCCGTTGTCCTAATGTCGCGATTTTGGTTTTGTGTTATCAGGAAACGTATAGAATTTAATATTCAGTCAAAAACAGAAATTCGATTTTTTTTTCTTTTTGACCTACAAGTATTTTTTATGCTGTTATGACACTGGCTATTTAGCGGCTATTTCTTAAGTGCAATAAAAGTACAATAACTGCCACATCGTGCGACAAGGCGAACAACATTAAAAGAATGAGATACCACTCTTTCCGACGCTAGCGACATCTAGTAAACGAAATTAACAACTGTATTGTTAAGAAAAATACCGGCTTTAGCGCGTTTTATAGCATAACTTGGCACTTTCCACAATTTATACGTACCGAACTGGTATTAAAAACAAGTCTATAGCAGCTCAAAAATCCACTGGTAGAAAGACTTTCTTATGCAGTTATGACACTGGCTATTTTTGCGGCTTTAAAGCGGCTAGTAAATCCAAATGGAGAGAGATAGAAGATGTAACATACAATTTAGACTTTGGTGTGAGAGAGACAGTCCGAGTAGTATAAATCCAGTACTGTCAAAAACTAGCCGCAACATAGCCGCAAAATAGCGCATTCGAGCAGTGTTTTGCAACATTCTAGCACTTAATCCTAGGAAAATCTTTCTACCTGTGGATATTTGACCTGCTTCAGACTTGTTTTTAATAGTTGGGCACGTATAAATTGTGGAAAGTGCCAAGTTATGTTATAAAACGCGCTAAAACCGGTATTTTTCTTGAGAATTCAGTTGTTAATTTCGTTTACTAGATGCCGCCAGCGTCGGAAAGAGTGGTATCTCTTTCTTTTAATGTTGTTCGCCTTGTCGCACGATCGGGCAGTTATTGTACTTTTATTGCACTTAAGAAATAACCAAAAAGTAGCCAGTGTCATAACAGCATTAGGATTAAGTGCCAGAATGTTGCGAAACACTGCTCGAAAGCGCTATGTTGCGGCTATGTTGCGGCTATATTGCGGCTATGTTGCGGCTAGTTTTTGACAGTACTCACTTTATACTACTCGGACTGTCTCTCTCACACCAAAGCCAAAATTGTATGTTACATCTTCTATCCCTTTCCATTTCGATTTACTAGCCAGTGTCATAACTGCATTAATAAAACTGTCGGAAACTATTAATGCTGTTATGACACTGGCTATTTTTTGGCGATTCTTAAGTGCAATAAAAGTACAATAACTGCCCGATCGTGCGACAAGGCGAACAACATTAAAAGAATGAGATACCACTCTTTTCGACGCTAGCGGCATCTAGTAAACGAAATTAACAACTGAATTGTTAAGAAAAATACTGGTTTTAGCGCGTTTTATAACATAGCTTGGCACTTTCCATAATTTATACGTGCCCAACTATTAAAAACAAGTCTGAAGCAGGTCAAATATCCACTGGTAGAAAGATTTTCCCAGGATTAATTGCTAGAATGTTGCGAAACACTACTCGAATGTTGCAAAACACTGCTCGAATGTTGCAAAACACTGCTCGAATGTTGCAAAACACTGCTCGAATGTTGCAAAACACTGCTCGAATGCGCTATTTTGCGGCTATGTTGCCGGCTATGTTGCCGGCTAGTTTTTGACAGTACTGGATTTATACTACTCGGACTGTCTCTCTCACACCAAAGTCTAAATTGTATGTTACATCTTCTATCCCTCTCCATTTGGATTTACAAGCCGCTTTAAAGCCGCAAAAATAGCCAGTGTCATAACGGCATAAGAGACAAACGATGATTTTTCCGATAATTTTCGAGCCCTAATTAACAGCATATTCATCCACATTCCACACACCCCAATCATGTGAATCGGTGACTACAAACAACTTTTGGCAATTTTGAAAAAAAAAGATGTAACGGAAAACGGTTAGAATTCAGTTTAGGTGTTCGGTTACGAAAGATTTTTGACTTGGGTAGTACGCCGCGCACACATAAACTTCGTACATTGCATGACTCTTGACTAGGGTCATACCAAAACAAAAAGATGTGTGACAGTTGACAGATGCCATTAACGCTTCTTAAAAAATAGTCAAATAAACAAATGAACTAGATGAGAGACTCGACTGTGATAAGATTCTTGTTTTCTAAGTTCTACGAATATTCAAAAAGAGTGTTCCATATGAGTGCCTCGATAAATATTTCAGTTACAAATTGTCAAAGTGTGTTGCTTTCGATTTAAGTAACATGGCTCCACTTCGAAGCAAAGTTTGGCGCTATTTTACTAAAATTGACCTGCAATCAGTGAAGTGCAATCTGTGCTTCAAATCAATTAAGTCTTCGCGAAACACCACCAATATGAGAAAGCATTTAGAAGCTAGCCACTCCAATGATCTCGAGAAAGAAGGAGAATCAGATTCGGTAAGCTCATTTTTAATATTTTTAATTTATGTTTATTAAATTCTTTCTATGAATAATATGTCTATTAGCGAGTGTCTTGTGTACATGGAGTGACCATAGTTAATTTAGTTGTTCTAGCGAGGGTGTAAAGGATATAGAAAATAATAGGGCACAATCCTTAGGGTTAATCAATGCCAATCGACTGCTGAGTTAAAAAAAATTTTAACCGCCAAATTTAGATGCTGGGGTCATATCCAAACAAGGCTCTAGAAGATTCGTCAGATTACGAATACGAGATAATCCATTGACATACGAATTGTATAGTGTACCACTTACCAGGCTCTTAGAGATTGTACATCTGGCAATGTGATCTGTGTAGAAGGTGCCTACGTTTAGTATACGACCGACTGGTGTAAGTATCGTATTTGGACCTAAGTTTAAAATATGGATGGCAATGGGAGAAACATCCACTGTATTTCGGGCAGAGGTAACGCTATAGAAATGCGCAAGTGAATTTCTATTGAATAAACCAAAATTCGCTACAGTTATTATCTTATCTGGCAGCCAAGCGGCGCTGCCAGCGCTGGAATGTAATTGTTTCAGCTCTTGGCTTGTGTGGGACTGTCATTCTCTTCGTACAGAGGTAGTACATCACAATAGTCTAACCCTAATGTGGGTGCCAGGACATGAAGGTATTCCGGGAAACGAATTCTATGAAGTATCTAAAGGCTTAATTAAGGATGGCAATTTAAAGTTAAGTCTTGAATGATTATTGGAACTCAATTTCAGGACTTAGACAACCAAAGAAATTGCTGGCTCTCAAATTTTTTTTTTTTTTTAAGGATACTGAACTGGACTTAGGTGGTTAGCCTTTAATACACTGGTAGTGTACAATCCAGTCAGCTTAGGGATGGGAGGTCAGAAATCGGGCCGAGTATGGCAGTGTACTAGTTGGTGTTAATAATTTTGAGTGCTGTTTGGCTTTGATGTGATCTACCAGAACAGCAATGTTTGCCTATAGCAAATCAACTATTGTCTGGTATCTCTGATGGTGTAAGTGAATCTGATAAGAATGTAAACAGAACTAATCTGCTCAGTGTTAAATCCTTTTAGTAGTAATCCTATTAAACATTCCGCACTGTTCACTATTTATATTCATAATTTCAAAGCCAATAGCAACTGAAAAATTCTTATAAATAATTTAAGCGTATAGTGGGAATTGAACCCACTACATCGCGTTTACAAGCCTGGTACGCTACCACTGGACTACACCCGGCCTTCTTTCCTTAAATAGGTATGATGCGAAGCAATTTCCTCAATTGTCACATTTAAATTTTTGGCAAAGCAATTACTAGAAGCATGTCGATTCTCTGAACCGACATCTGGAACCACTGCACCAATTCTGTGGGATTGTGACAGTGGCGCAAGAAGGCAAAGGCATCTCATCTATGAAGACCTGTGGAAAGACTCCTAAAATCATCTGCTCTCTTAAGGGGTTATACGCATTCAGAAGACCGAAAAAAAAACGGTTTTTCATGAATTTTTCCTGGAAAGACATTTTAATATATTAAACGTGAAAATTTATTTATATATTATGGTAACTTTTAACTTTAAGTATTCTGGTATTTTTTATTTGTAAAAATAATGGCCGCTATTTACAGTCGTCATAAAGTTGGCTTTAAGTTAAAGCTGACTTTAGTGTCGTACTATTAATATGACACTAAAGTCAGCTCTAACTTAAAGCCTACCTTATGACGACTGTGAATAGCGGCCAATGATTTTTAAAACCGCTATATCTGATTGCCGGGAACTCGTATAAAAAAAGCGTTTTGCATTGACCACAATATCTCTGGATAGGGTTATCGAAAATAAAAAAAAACTAAAGGAAGTATTATAAATTGCTTAGTACTTAATCGAAGAAATATTAGTTTTTAACAAAATGGCGGCTTCTCAAAAATATATTTCGATTTTCAATAATAATTTCAGCCTTAAATAAAATGGAAAATATTTATCGCCGATATAAATTCTTCGATTAAACACTAAAAAATAAATTTATAAAGCTTGTGTAAAAATTTGAGACCGATCGGTTTTGCCGTTTCCGAGAAATCTCTGTCACTTTATAAACACAGTTTTGAGAAAACGCGTTTAAAGTTTCAAAAACTCTTACAAACGCCCCGAAACGTCTTTACTAATGTGAGTGTAACTTCGAGAATATTTGTCGGATTGAAATGAAACTTTCTGTGAATATACTTAAATATACATATGTACAATACAATAATGAAAAAAAAAAAAAATGGCTGCGTATAACCCCTTAAGGAAATATATAGTGCATAAGGCCACTCAGGTCGTGGTTCGAGAATCTGAAAGGTTTCTACAGAGTAGTCTGGGTGTCTTAATGGCTAGATCACTTGCCTTCGGTGCAGCAGGTTCGAATCTACATGGCAACAAGTAATTTACGAGATTGGTATTGGGTGCCGGACTACAAGTTCACTCGGCTGTAAATGATTACCTGAATTAAAATCGAGGTAATAATCACGGACAAGCGTGTGGCTGACCACTTCACCTCCAAGTGTTCTTTGGTCTCGTCACGAAGTAAGTCTAGCATTATTTCAAGGCCTAGACCCGATTTGGACTATTGCGCCATTGATTATTTTTAAGACTTCTGCAGTATCAAACCAACAATAAAATAAATTCTATTATAAAAGAAAGTTTTCTTCAAGGAATTGTAAAAATCTCTTAATAAATTTTTGAAAATCATTGCAATATTCAAGAAAATGTAACATAAAATTTAGGATTTGGTGTGAAGAGAAAGTCCAAACAGCGATGAAGTAAGTAACTGTCTAAATAAAACGACAACAAAGCGCAATCTGTGAAAAAAAGCAACATAGCGCATACGAGCTGTGGTTCGCAGCATTTTAGCAGTTAATCCAAGAGCAAATCCAGTCGCGAGTGGATTTTCAGCTGCTACAGACTTGTTTTTAACAGTTCGGTACGTACAAATTGTGGAAAGGGCCATGTTATGTCATGAAACGCGCTAGAACCGGTATTTTTCTTAACAAAGCAATTGTTAATTTTGTATACTAGATGCCGCTAGCGTCAGAAAGAGTGGTATCTCTTTCTTTTAATGTTCGCCTTGTCGCACGATTGGTTATTATTGCATTTTTTTCAAGTGCGAAAAATAAAATGTCTCATTTTTAAATATGGTTGTAAAATATTTCACTTTGCTTTGCCTAACGAAATCTAGCACTTTAATTGAGAGGTGGTAAAGTTGGATAAGTGCCCCCTCGCGGAAAAATTACAAGTGTTGGACTGATATGCAATCTGACAGTTCAGTTTTTTATCGCTACTTATTTTCATAACAGAAATATTTACGTCGGGTTTTGAAGTGAAATAACGTATATATCGTGCAAAATGTAGTGAATTATTAAGTGTGGTAAGCTTCTACCATACATTTCGAATTAAATATACATAGGTCTACCACTTTCAATTTTTGCCGCCAGATTCATCTGCGCCGCTATTGACAAATATCCCAGTTGGTTTCGAGTCTCTTTCACGACTTTTCTTTATGGTTTGAGCCTAAGGTGTCGTATGATTTCTGCTCCAACATCAACTTTTTTTAAAATGTAGAATATGATCACCAGGTGTCCAGACAAATAACGACACCATCTGACGGATTCTTAATGGTGCTGACAGTTAACAGAAAAAATAAAATGTGACTTTTAAAATAAAAAAATAATTATTTCGTGTTAATTGTTGTGTGCAAAGTGAGTGATATCACAATACGCCCACTGAAGCCGCTTAGGATCGACATTTTTACTCCATCATCCGCCGTCTACAAAGTCAGTAATATACATAAGTTTATTTGCTATGAAATAATTACAATAAAATGTCATCTCAGGATCTCTTCGATTTTTTTGCAGAAGTTTGTTTTGGAAGGAAAGAAAAAAGATTAGGATTTTGTGTCGTTGACGCTGATGACTTATTTCTTCCAAGAAGCAGTAATTTTTGTTAGGAACCTTTCCAGGTCAAGTTGAGCTGTCTGATATCAAATTACATCAACTGCGGAAATCGGAGTAGGGAGATCGGCAGTAAAGAAATTATTCAGAATTGGACCGGAAACTGATTCCTATGGAACTCCTAAAGGATGAGTTCCAATTAATTTAATTTAAATTTTGTTATTTTTAATAATATTGTATTATGTTCAATATTATATTATATTTAATAATTTTAATAAATTATTATTGAAATTTGTATCAAATGTCGTTTTTATTTATTACCCATATATCTTGCTAGTGGAGCATATTTAGTTGGTAAAATCTGCGAGAATCTCGGAGACATGTCGCTCTGTCTGCGAGAATCTCCGAGACGTTGTATGAAAAAAATACACGTATCGAGACAAATGCGCACCGATTCTCGGAGACATGTCGGCGAATGTCGTGATAGCTAAAACTCTATTACAACAGATGGCGCTGAAGAATATAATTTTTACCTATCGCGACATTCGCCGACACGTCTCAGAGAATCGGTGCGCATTTGTCTCGATACGTGTATTTTTTTCACACAACGTCTCGGAGATTCTCGCAGACAGAGCGACATGTCTCCGAGAAATCTGCGAGATTCTCGCAGATCTTACCAACTGGGATACCATGTGCTATGGTGGCAAATTTCGGAACTATTAATGCTACACAGAAAGTGGCAGTTGCATGTTATTTTCAGACAAAATTGAGATTGAGCTCAAATAAGGGGGTCCTACTACAAAATATTACTCCAAGTGAACTTAAATTATTGTTATAATTGAATAAGAAGGACATATGTATCATAACGTATCAAAAACAAGAAATCAATTTAAAGTGCTAAAATAAAAGAAAAAAGTATTGAAAAAACGGTCTACGCTCTTTTCAAATAATTTAATAATTATTTCATATTTCTTTTTCCTAGAATATAAAACATTTGAGAAGTTATTTCGAAGTTTAAATCTCCCATTCATATGGAAAAATTGTTTATTTTCTAACTTCGTTGTGCGAGAATGAGCCCATGATTTTCGAAATGTAGAATCGGAAATGAGCACCTTATTATCAACGAAACCGATCACCATCAATCTTTATCATGTCTTTCATAATGAAATTAAGAGAGAATCGAAAATTCACTGAGCTCCGAATCGTAAAAATACACACGAACCGTCCTACAACAGTCAGCTGACGAAAATGTGTCTAGCATATCTGGTAGTTTTTTTTCCCTCCAGGTGGAGATTTCCAACTTTAAAAAAATTACCAGATATTCTAGACACATTTTCGTCAGGTGACTGTTGTAGGGCGGTTCGTGTGTGTTTTTATTGTTTTGCTGTCGGCTGTATCAGATTGCAATACAGCAGCGCAAGGCAGCGAGCAGAATATTATGACAAGGCAGCATCCTATAAATGTACTTTTTTGTACGAATTCCTCGATTTATCGTACAAAAATTCCTTTCCTTTCACTAAAGAAATCAGTTTTTCCTCCATAACTAAAACTCAAAATTTACTTGACAGCTCACGATCAATATCCGCGCTGCATATGACGACAGCAACAGAAAATTAAGAATTAGAGATGACTCGGCAGCACGACGTTTTTGCTGCTGTCACTCAATCAGCTGATCGCTCTCGACCAATGAAAACAATTTGCTGTCGCTGTCGCTGCTGCTGTTGTGGTAATCTAATTCAAGCTTTATAATACATATGTCCTTCTTATTCAATTATAACAATAATTTAAGTTCACTTGAAGTAATATTTTGTAGTAGGACCCCCTTATTTGAGCTCAATCTCAATTTTGTCTGAAAATAACATGCAACTGCCACTTTCTGTCTAGCATATATAGTTCCGAAATTTGCCACCAGAGCATATGGTATATTTGTCAATTGTTCAGAAGGCTCTGGTGCGGCTTGATTTGAATTCGGCGTTCGGTACGATAATTTCTTCCTGTCAGTTCCTTTTTCCAAACTGCCTTGATCATTTCTATAGTATGTCAAATTAAATTGAAAGATTTTTGCACCCATGACAGGTTTTCAGATTTTTTATGCGCTTATAAAGTTGACCGTGGCCGATATTACCCTTGACATTTAAGGGCGTGTGTGTTAAGGGCTTTGGCACGACGGTTTTCAGTTTCTACTTTCAGATTCGTGTTTTAATCGTGTGAGAGAAACAATAGCCATCTTAAGCCATGTTTCCACCGCCTCGTAGTCTCGCGATTAAGCAAATCGACACGCAAATCTAGTAGATTATTCATACGAGATTGAAATTACCAAGCCGCGAGTTTACGAAATGATCTAGTGCATAATCTTGTAATTTTTTAGTGTCAACCCAATTCAGCCTGTATATCTTGGAAGTGTTCCCCAGCTGAGAGTTTCCCCTAGAAATGCAGCACTTCTTTTTGCAACAGCAACAAATTTGTGACATGATTATGGCATTTCCGCTTCAAAGCACTTAGCAAATATATTGATTTAACTATTCAAAGGAAACAATATTACACATAAGACTACACTTCCGTTTCTTTATAACTGTCAATTTTATCTAGGAATTCAATGGAAACAGTTCTTAATCTACATAGTTTTCTTCTCGCGAGATTTAGGGATAGTGGAAACATGGCATTATACCATGGATATACTGCTTGTATATAAATCATAATATCGTCAATATCACCGGTGTATCACCCAATAATGTGCATATAGTACGTAACCGTACTTGTATCGTATATCATGATTTCAATAAAGTAATTTATATACAAGCAGTTTTAAGTTTTAAAAAGTGCTTTATTTGCCGTAAGTTCTTAATGGTACTACCAGGTTTTCTATCTTAATCCTATAGCTAAAATTAGTCTATATTTAAGCTGCTGCCGTTCTTAATGGCCTCAATGGGCACTCTAAGATATACATTTTATCGGGGGGATGTTTTGGGGGGATCAGAGTCTCTTTATTTAATTACAATCTTAATGTATACTTATCATTAAAATAAACTATTGGGGAAATGGCAAAAAAAAAACCAATATTACATCAATTTCACTCTACTCTACTTAAACTATATACAATTCTTACACACTAACTGAAAACTAGGGTTTGAGCCGAACTCTCCGCCGCCGGGGCCAGCAGCATCATGCTCCACTATTCGAGAAAAGTAAAGCAGAAACCATCGTTCCCGGCCGCGGACGCTCAGTCCAGCATACAATAACTGCATTTAAGAATGCATCGAGAAAGGAATATTTAGGTGGAATACGAATCACTTTATTTTTTTTATTATAATGTTCCTTAAATATAACAAATTATCATATATAATTTTTCCTTATAACTATTCCGGGCCGAGCCATTCGTCACCTGGACCGATAGCTGCAGGCCATCAGTTCCTGTAGCGATTGTCTCGGTCCGGTATGCCTTATAACTAGGGAAGCTGCTAACAAGGTTAGTACTTATTCAAATTTCGTTTATTTTTTTGGGTTAGCTTAATTACTAAATTAACTTATTCTAGAAAAACTAACTAAATGTCTTGTTGATTAAGCCACCAGTATCTCGTAGTTTATATACAAGCATTGCATCGAAGGTATTACATTGTTCATCTTATAACAGTTCCCAAAATCTCAACCTACCTTTGTAAGCCATTCCTTTGCTTTCATTCGAACCGAAATGAAACCGTAAATTAGTATATTCGCACTTAACCGAATTACATTGCAACATAATCGACTAGATAAATTCCCAATTGCTAGTTTTTATTTGGATAAAATAGATTTTAAACGCGGATATGACTCTGGTAGTAAGTATCGCATCGAAACAGTTCCGGAAAACATACGTCGATACTTTTGACTAGGGTCGTACCAAAACAAAAAACACTTTGACAGATAACACGAATCGCTTGGCTTGTGAAAAGCATCAAGTAAGACGGGGACGCGGTAATTATACGTTTTTGATTAAAAAGATTGTGTTAATGCTTCAGTAAGCAGTTCAATTAGAAATTATAGAAAAGTGGTGTTCGTAATTTAGTTATTATGGCTCCACTTCGCAGCAAAGCGTGGCAGTATTTTACTAAAATAGACCGGCAGTTGGTGAAATGCAAACTGTGCTCCAAAGAAATTAAGTCTGCCCAAAATACTTCCAATATGAGGCAGCATTTAAAAGTTAAACACTTGCATAATCTCGACGACGATGGAGATTTGGACCCGGTAAGTGCATTTTTCCATTGTGTGTAATTATGTATATCAATTTCCTTCTGTAAAATTTCATGTTTGTCGCTACTAACGTGCGGCAGAAGATTTCAGCTTTATGTTCCTTTCCTTGTTCTAGCAAAGGTGGGTAGGGGTTATAGAAAAATTGGGCACGTTTCCCCACGGGTGGCAAATACTAATCCACTTCTGTGTTTTAAAACATTTTTTACCGCCAAATTTAGAGCCCGAGTGTATTTTCAAGATTAAAGAAAGTATGTCAGATTATCGATACGAGATAAAACAAAATACAACCGAATCGATTGACAGATGAATTGTGTAGTGTTACCAGAGTAAGTGTATTAATGCTTCTGTGCTGTATTAACAAGAAAAAGGATATACAGGGTGGGCAATTTAAAGGTTTGTTTTTAAATCATAGAATATGGCAACACTGGATGGACGTATTTGCTTGAAATTTTTACAGCTCATTAGTCTGATATTGCGCGGTACGAAACAATCATGTTTTCGCTTGAGGAGCGTTTCGAAATATTAAAAACTTATTTTCAAAGTGTAGCCGAAACCGTGCGAATTTTAAAATGATGTTTGGGTCGTAGAAAAGCGCCAAGCGAACCGCTGTAGTGAAATTGATGAAGAAAGTTCGTGAGACAGGCTTGCTATTGGATAACAGAAGTGGTCCCCGAGCTCGGACAGTGCGCACGCCATAGAATATTCAGGTTGTTGCCCGTAGTGTGAGACAGAATCCACCGACCTTAACTCGACGCCGATATCAGTTCGCTGTGTGGCCCATAGACCAGCTCAATAATGACGTCGATTTTTGTCGAAAAATCATTTTTTCAGACGAAGCGCATTTCAATCTCGGTTTTTTTTCGAAAATGATGCTGGAAACGCCGTTACCGTCAATGGCGACCGTTACAGAGCCATGTTGACCAACTTTTTATGGCCTCAAATCGACGCTATGAATGTGAACGACTTTTGGTTTCAACAAGATGGTGCCACATACCATATAAGCAAACAGACTATCGGTCTCTTGCACGCCAAATTTGACAACCGAATAATTAGCCGTTTTTGATATGTCAATTGGCCTGCGCGGAGCTGCGATTTGACGCCGTTAGACTTTTTTCTGTGGAGTGCCGTTAAGGATCGATGCCATGCAGATAATCCAGAAACAATTCCAGATTTAAAACATAACATTGCGACTGTTATTGGCGAGATAAGCGGCGAAATCATCGAAAAAGTGCTTCTAAACTAGACTCACAGGATGGCTTACTGTAAGGCCAGCAGAGGGAGCCACATGAACGAAATTGTTTTTCATTCATAAATCGGAGACTCTAACCATTATAATAAAAAAAGAAATTACAAAAAATATTGATATAGCCTTATTTTATAGTGTTTTTAAAAACAAACTTTTAAATTGCCCACCCTGTAGAATTGACGATACGATCCGCTAATCGAAAAGTAAACTCTAATTTATATACATATATACAGTGGGGATGTTGTGAATAACCGTATTTGTTCAAGCAAATATTCTTTCAATTTCGTTTCGTATTCGAAACCGTAGTTGACAAATTCATCCCATAAACTCGAATACAATTTAATTCTATAATTACTCATTATATATCGTCCAGTCGACAGAAATTTATCTAATCCGATAAGATTAATGCGAATTTGACAGAAGCCATTGTCAGTTGTTTTGATGTATGTAGTGATGTTCCGATTTCGAATACCTAATATCTGTGTTTGAGAATACAAATACGAATACGAATAATCATTCATTTCATTCGCATATACGAATACAAATAGTATACACTTGAATCTCGGCAGTCGGGAGTTACATAGTTACGCATGATAAATTGATAAAATCAGTCGAGCGAGTTGTACCCATTAACGTTTTGTTTTTGTGCTAGTAATTTTAGATAATTTCTCGTAGAGATTTGCATTCATAGTTTGCGTAGAGTATCTAAAATGTCCAAAAGATTGACAAGAATATCAAGAGTTGTTTAGTATTTGAGTATTTGGATAGAATTTGGCGGATACGGTTTCGAATTCGAATACCTAAGATTTGGCAAATATTCGCTTAAACGAATACGAATACGGTTATTCGGAACATCCATAGCTACACGCCTCCTTAAGAAAACCACGTACAGCTTTGTATCTGTATCGGTCTGTTGTTTTGGCCTACACTTATTAGTGCAGAAAGTGCACCCTAAAAGCTGTTTTTTTTGTCGGTGTGACGTCAGATGTTGTTATTAGTGGTTTTTATGTCCCAAATCCTGTAATAAAATAAGAGAATTGTTAGTTGAATTAAATATATCGCGCTTAACAATAAGACAACTTACAAGCATTTATTACATGACCTTTTACTTACAGGTAGAAACTATTGTATAGTGGCTACTCGATTTTACTTTATTAGTAATAATACAGTATTGTTATTGATTTAAAAAAAAAAAAAAATTTGCTGCTAGTAGACACGAAAAAAGCAATAAAAATGTTCACTCCGTCTGTCCGCCGTACGCCGTACGTCGACCGCCCCAAAATCCTTTGAAGGCTCGTAGCTCTGAAACCAGTGGAGCTAATTTAAAATTTTTTCTAAGAATAGACTTGTTAGACCCCTTGAATTTATTTATTTATTTATAACAATATCAATTGAACAGAAAGTTATTTCCAATTATACAATTGCCGCAATTACAGAACAAAAATATTCTATATGTAAAATAAAAATAGAAATAAAAAGTATTATAAAAAATTAAATAATGAATTACGTATCTGAAGAACGAAAAAGAGTGACCTTTAAGTACACTTTGAATGAGTTTAAGGTAGGACTATGAAAACTAAGGCAATACAAATTAAAATAGCGAGGTAAACGAATTAGAGGAGAGTAATAGAAGCAATTAATATTGGCTTGAGGCACTGTAAAAATGTCGTGACATCTAGTGTTGTAGTCAATATTTCGCAGTCTGAGCGTATCTTTGAGATTCGAACTGAAAACAAAAACAACTTTATACAAGAATACCATATCCAAGTATAATCTTCTGTCCTTCATGCAATATATGCCAAGTACTTCGAGACGGGTTTCATAAGATATATCATGAAAGCCAAGTTTACGAAAAAGTGATTTGGTGAAACGACGTTGAACTGATTCCAAGGCTGTCACAAGATATGTAAGATAGGGATTCCATACTACTGAACAATATTCTAAATGACATCGGACTAGACTATTGAAGAGATTTAGATATAGAGTTGCGCTACAAAAAGGGTGCGCAGAACGTAATATAAATCCACATAGCCTGTATGCCCGTTTACAAACTTCAGTTATGTGCAGATCAAATTTTAATTTAGCATCGAAAATTACTCCTAAATCCTTGATGCTGGAGACTTCCAATAGAAGAGAATTGTCGATGTAATAGTCAAACTGAATGTGCGAGATTTTATTGGTGTAGATCATCATAAAGCATTTCTGCGTATTTAATGCCAATTTATTCATAGTACACCAGGACAACAGCTTCTCGAGGTCATTCTGTAGGAGGAGGCAATCGGATTGTGCTTTTATTTCCCGAAAAACCTTTAAGTCATCAGCATACATCAAATGCATTGACTGGAATTCAGAAAGAAGATCATTAACAAATAGTATAAACAAAAGTGGGCCCAAAGTAGAACCCTGAGGAACACCGGATGGAGCCAGGTAGGGTGTTGAAATAGATCCACTGAAGATGACCATTTGCTTACGATCATTTAAATATGATTGGAACCAGATAAGAAGCCCAGTACTTAGGCCAAAAGAATTCAGTTTCCGTAGAAGAATGGAGTGATCAACAGTATCAAATGCCTTAGAGAAATCCGTGTAAATTGTGTGAACGTCGTAATGGTTTTCCAGGGAATGAGCTACAGAGTTGGTGAAAGACACCAAATTTGTTTCAGTAGAACGGCCTCTAAAAAATCCATGCTGATTAATCGATACACAGTCACGAACTTGAGAAAAAACATGTTCGTGAATAAGTTTTTCAAAAACTTTAGAAAAACAGTTAAGAATACATATTGGTCGATAGTTTTCTGCTTTATGTTTCTCTCCTTTTTTAAAAATTGGAATGACATGCGAATTCTTCCAAACACTGGGAAAAATACCCTCACATATAGAAGACGTGTAAAGCTGTGACAATGGCTCGGCAAGAACATGGCCCAATTTTTTAACAAAGATATTGGGAACATTATCCGGACCAGCGCTGCCGTTACTGTCTAAAGAATTGATGGCAATGATAACATCCTGCGCTCTAAATACTGGAATCACATTGTTCTGATCTACTATTGTGTCAGGAAGACAAGAAGTTAACGAAGACGTATAAACAGATTGAAAGAATTGAGAGAATAGCTCCACAATATCACCAGGAGTGGATGCAGTTGCTCCTGAATATGTTATGCTTAGAGGAGTAGTCCGAGTAGCACGAGAGTCATTGATATATTTCCAGAAAGGTTTATCATTACCCATGAGAAGCGAAGAATTAAGGTTGTCCACATAAAGACGAAAACTTATCTTTATTTCCTTCTTAAGCTGCTTCCTGAGGTTACCATAATTCGATGCATTGTTATGATTGCGTTCTCTTAGATAACGACGCCTAGCACGATTTTTTTCGAATAGTAGGTGAATAATTTTGGCATTAAACCATTGAGGATAGCGGTTCACTTTCTTAGAGGACAATGGAATGTTTTCGGCAATGACTGCGTCTAAGATTCTATAGAATTCTTCAACAGCACTATTAGTAGATACTGTACTCAGAGTTGTTTGCCAGTTAATGCTTCCTAATATAACAGAAAGTTCCTCATAATTGCATTTATAAAAATTACGTTTCGGACGATTAATAGGCAGCAAGGAGGTGAGAGGGTATAAGTTAAGCGAAAATTCAATAGCAGGGTGATGTGAGTCAATTGGGACTAGTCCAAGGGGAGAGGGAATAATAGTTATCTCATTGGTATTAGTATTATAAAAGATCAGGTCAAGTATTTTGTTGTTTTTGTTCGGCATAAGATTAAATTGGCAAAGGTCACAGAACTCCATAAAAGATTGCAAATAAAAGTGATGTTGGGCGAAGGTGGGCAAACATGAGGATGCATCACTACTCCACGTTACATAGGGCATATTGAAATCTCCACATATCAGGAATTTTGAACCAGGACCACACTGAGTTATAAAAAGTGAAAGTGCTTCAAAGAGTTCAGAGAGGTTTGTTGCGGATAAGCTACACGGTATGTAACAGGTGAACACAAATAACGAAGTTCTACCACATTTGATCTTAATAGCAATGAATTCAAAGTTGCAATGAAATTCAGTACATAATTCGGAAAACAACCTATTATCAACAGCTATCATGACACCACCACCATCACTTTTACTGGAGGACAGAAGATCGCGATCACGACGATATACATTATAAGACCCAGGGATCAGCTCAGAATCGAAAATTGACTTGTTTAGCCAAGTTTCCGTAATGCATATAACATCAAAAGAATTTGATAAAATTGAGTTTCTAAATGTTGTTGCCTTAGTTTTCAGACCTCTTACATTTTGATAAAAAATACTAATGTCTTTTTAACAGAGGAAGTCGATAAACTAAATGCTGATGTTAAGTTAGCTGCTCCTTGGTGACTTGGTCCGCTAGCATTATGGTAAAAACAGGGAAAAGTACATCCACTCCCATTAGCTACAGCGTGGTTGGAATGGATTCCGCCTCTACGTTTTTTGAGCGATATACAAAGTGCTTTACGCGTACAGAAACCGGCCAAAAAGCAGAATCCAAAATCTTCTCGGAATATGAAGTTGGAACTCCAAGTTTGAAGCTTACGAAGCCAAGAGTTGTAAGATCCGCATCACGCTTGGTAAGCCTACCGCATACTATAACGTCAGGTTGCACACCAAGCTTCTTCGCGACATATTCTTGTAGCATTAATTCCGTTGTTTCCACATGAAAGCGCGAAATATGCAACCATTTCAAATCAGGAATAACTTTGAAGGTTGCATCCGAAGACACGTCAGAGCCGACAATATGACTGCGATTGCTAGTTTTACGCTTCTTCTTGTTCCTAATAGGAACCGTGCTCCATGCACTAGATGAGCCTTCACCAAAATCGATTTGTTTGTTGTCGTTTACTCGATTTTGCATGTCAACAGCCGAATTAATATCAGTGCTAAGTTGCAATGCACGTTCCGTGATATTACGATTAACCGATTTCACGCTATCCGCAGAGAGTTTAGCGGACCGCGTTTGGATTTTTTCAGGTATTGGCGCACCCACATTTGCGGTTTTGCGAGTTCGAGGTCTAAGTCGCGTTATTGGTGTTATAGTCCCGTCCGCATTGATAATTGGAGCTGCCAATGTTGATGTTGATGCCGATGACGGTGCAACAGAATCAGTCAGACTTACTGCAGACAAATTTGTAAGCGCCGGCTCCGGCGCGCATACATTTTTGAAGTCAGTCAATGCAGCATCGAGTTTTTTTTTGGAGCAATTGAAATTCCCCGTGTAGAGTCCGTACTGTTGCTTTTGCCCTTAATATTTTCGTGAATTGACATTATTTTCAGGGGTGCGGGTGTGAGGGGGAAGGTGGGGGAAGCGTTTTAGAGGAAAAATTTTGGTTTCTAGATCTCAGCAACCACTCATGTTAGGAGACTGAAACTTGGAATATATAAAGCTATAAAGCTTTGATGGTGAACCCATTTGCAAAAAAATTGATGATATGGGTGAATGGGTGTGGGAGTAGAGGGGGAAGCAATGCGTCCGAAACACAAAAAAGTCGAGATCGACACATTCTAAAATCCATATCTCCTAAACCGTTAATAGCAAGCAATTAAAACTTAACAAATATCTGTAGTTATACTAGGAGAGTAGATTGAAACAAAATTTTTGTGTGGGGGTAGTGGCGTACGGGGGTGGGGGTTGAAATACTTATTATTACGATATCTCCCAAACCAGTGGCACCAGAAAAACAAAATTCGGTTTGGATATAAAGCTTAATAAATAAAGATTGCTCAAAGTAAAATCTTTGAAGGGGGCGGGGGAGTACGTAAGT
Source organism: Beris chalybata (assembly GCA_949128065.1). Lineage (NCBI taxonomy): Eukaryota > Metazoa > Arthropoda > Insecta > Diptera > Stratiomyidae > Beris > Beris chalybata. The sequence continues at coordinate 94,857,266 of OX421897.1, forward strand.
GGAGGGGATAAGAATTTTTCAAAAATAACACGTTTCATATCTCAATAACAGTGTAAGATGGATGCTTCAAATTGAACCAGAAGTAGGCCTAATAGAACCCTAGTAGGGAAAAAAAGTCTGGGGGTGTGGGTGTAGAGGATGAGGGTGGGGAAGGGTGAGAAAAAAAAGTTCCGATGCTTATATCTTAAGAATCTATAGTGATAGGAAGCTGAAACTTGGTATTTAGATAGAGCTATAGTAGTGGCATGGTGGAAAATAAATTTTTTTTAGGGGTAGTATGATACGGTGGTGGGGGGTGTTTTTCCTAACTTTAGAACGGCTTTTGCTAGGAAGTTGAAACTCGGTACGTATATGTAAATTAACTAGAAACGTAATTCTGATAAAAAAAAATTCGAATATTCATTAGCGTTCAGAAGGGGGGGGGGGCAAAAAAAAATATCAGTTAATATAAAATGCATATATTTTCACGATTTTCGTCATATCTACTAGGTCTTTCGAAATATTGAATTCATTTTTATTCTACGGATTCTTCATATGAATACCTAGAATGTGTTTTCAAGATTTTTTGAAATTCGACCCCCAAGAGGGTGTAAACTGGTTGTTTACTTTTTCATGAATTCCACCATGTTTCTCAGGTCTGATCAGATATCGAATATCCTTTCACTTCCCCAGGCTTGTTTAATAATCACCTATTTTTAAGTTTTGTTTTTTTCAACCTCTAGACCGCTTCCCGGAATATGACCCAACTATTTAATTCATATGTTACACCCTTTTCTAACCAATTCCCGAACTTTTTGTTAGGTTTTCAGTCACATAGTAACATACACTGCATCCTCGAATTGAACATGTTCCAAACTTCTGCCGGAAAAATAATAAAGTGGTGCCCAGACTGTTGGCAGATTTTTTTGATTTATAGTGAGTTCCATAAAGTAAGTTGGGACATTTTACAGAATTTTTGTATTGCAACTACATGAAGGACTCATGGGATATTTTTCATATTAATAGTTTCAGCTGCGACTATTATAAAATTAATGTGTATAAAATTTCAAAGTCGTAACTTAAAGCGTTCTAAAGTTATCGTTCAATATTGGTGAACATGTTATTAAGGACTTTTGTATGACAGCTACCCGAAGGAGTCAACGGATGGCGCTAATTATTGAACTCCGTCTTGGTTTTGGTATAAAACTAATTCCTGTAAAATTTTAAATTCCTGCCTTAACTCGTTCTGGAGTTATAGTGGATTCGGTAACAAGGACACATTTTTGTAGGACTTTTCTAGGCTGCTACACGAAGGACTCATTCGACTTGCATCATATTCGGAACTTTCGATTCAAACATAGTGCACCTTAAGTACGCAAAATTTCAAGTTCTTAACTTGAAGCATTCGAGCAATAATTGTGAAAACGTGTTTTAAGGACTCTTGTATGGGAGGTACCCGAAGGAGTCGAAAGATATTGCCCATTAACGAACTTGTCCTTACATTTTTCATTTTACAAGATGTGACAAAATTTCAACTTCCTAGGTCAACGCGTTCTTGAGCTATCGTGCAAACGGACGGACGGACGGACAGCAAACGGATTTGAGGGTTTTGGCCAAAAGTAAACACAAAATAACATATAACTTTTTCTCGTCCGAGGCTCGGTTCTATGCGTTACAAACTTTTCGGGCTGGATTAAACTTATAATACTCTATGGCCGCTATTCACAGTCGTCATAAAGTTGGCTTTGGGTTAGAGCTGACTTTAGTGTCGTATAATTTATATGACACTAAAGTCAGCTCTAACTTAAAGCCAACTTTATGACGACTGTGAATAGCGGCCATTATGTTCATCTAGAGTATAAATATAGTAAATGTTATTCGTTGGATTAAGAGTTAGTTATACAGTAAAACCTCCGAAAGTCGGAATTTGTATAAGGCGAAAACCTACCAATAGCGAAAATTTTCCCGGCAAAACAATTTTGCAGCTTATTAAATATTCTGTGAAAGCCGAAAACCTGCGAAACGTGAACGGAAGAAAAACATGTAAACATTGAAACTCAAATACACGGAAATGCAGACGCAAAAGCCGGAATATATTCCAAGAATCATTCGCATATAGGACGTACATATAAATGGACAATCCAAAGATTTTTTCCCCATATTGAGATTAAATTTTTTTTTACGTAGTTTCTAAATTGACTGTAAATGTTTCTGTTAATTGAATTTATTTATTATCGATAAACTGTTAAGTATACTTACTTACTTAAAATATTAAGTATACTCACTTACTTCCAATTTACAAACTTGAAACCAAACATTTTTGGAAATACGCTTAACAAGTTAATTGTCAGTTAACTGTGAGTTAACTTTTTGGTATTAATTACGAAACTAGAAGTTAACTTTACATTGAAAAACCGGGCCTTAGAAATACAGAATGAAGCTAGGTTCACAACATACAAACTTTTGGGCTCGGAGCACGAGTCAGAGCGCAAAACAGCTCGCCAAACTCTTTCCGCAGAACTCAACAAGGACCCTAAGGTAAAAGACCCTATTTTCGTCATGTTAAGGAGATTTCTGCGATTTCGGAATCAGAAGGTTAAAAAATTGCGCTACATTTACAAACTATGCTCATAAATATTAAGTTTGGGAAGTTTACTATAGAATTATAATTTCGAAAAACCGCGTTTATTATTTATAGGTTTTTAGAAAAAATTTAAAATGTCTTTATGCCCCTAATTTCGTCATAAAAAATGGCCGTGTTCTTAACTTCGTCATGGCGGGCACCTAATTTCGGCTATGAAAAATATCTGTTTCAAATGTCAATTTAATAACAATAAAAAAAACATATTTAATTATTAAATGATATCCAAATTATATAATACTTAAAATACATATGAAAAATAAATAATGGGCAATTCATAAAACAATAAATAACAAAAATAACACAAAACATTTCAGTGACTAAATATCTTCATTAAAAATATTTACATTATTATTTGAAATTCTAAAGGCGAAGTACTTAGATATTAGGTGTGTTTTTTGCGCATTTATCCTGATCAGAGCAGGTCAGAAAATGTATATACAAAACAACAACAAAATTGCTGTTTTCATGACGTCTTTATATTTTTATATTTTTTTCCATAGATAGCTTTTTTTCTGCTGCAGTTAGAACTGTAAGAAGGTGCTCCTATTTTATTTTATTATTTTGATATGTTTCCGCGATCCTGCAACTACCTTTTGGCTACTTCGCTAGTCGATTGAGTCTCTTCGATATCTTTTACAGCCATAGAAATCTGGTCTTGATGGTATTTTTTTGTTGTCATTGCGATTCTGCAAGAAATTGACTAAACAATTTGCATTCTCAATACCTATTAAGTCGAATTTCTATTTTACTTTTTCTTCATTCTTTTTATATTTTGCAATTTACTAAGATGACGAGTGTAAGAACACTTTGAATGTGAAATAATTTAAATTTCGTCATAGTGACGAACTAAAGTTATCGCACATTGTACTAAACCGAATTTCGTCACCATTGATAATACGATTTGAAAGCATATTTTGATGTACTATTTTTAATAGTACTTTAATTTTACTGTTACTGAACGATTCTATTAATTATTATTCACTAGTATTATAACTTACAATTAATAAAAAGATCTCTGGTGAATCTGTCTTAAAAAAAACTGATGCGAATTATGGCCAAACCTAGCGAAGATTGGTTGAAATAACAGTGACGAAATTAAGTGTTAGTTATATTTGCACTTTTACGGAGATTTTAACACCAAAATATCACTAAAATTTTAATTATGGCAAAGGAAATGTTGCATAACAAATTGTTTATCCAAGACCTAATTTCGTCATCATGACGAAATTACGCTCATGACGATTATCACTATGATCCTAACTTCGTCATAATTTTTTTAAAACTAATCACAATAGAATGCAAATTGTTATTCGATAAATAGAATAACAAAAGCATATTTCATTTAAAACATGAAAATAAAAGAATAATTTACTTACTATTTCATGCACAGCACTTAAGAACAACACACTAGTCCACTGGTCGAAACATTAACTGACACAGCTCAATTCACACATTTCAGTTCTCTCGATATTCGATGTTTTTTTTAACTTACAAATGTAGTGCAATAAAATTAACAAATAGCTCACATCAATTGCATATTACCTCTATATTCAAAAAATAATAACGGTTTTGAGTAGGTGCATTATATGTTCCTATTTTATTTGAAAATATCAAATGTGACGAAATAAGGTGCCCTGACGAAATATGGGTCATTTACCTTATACTGGCGATACCTTTTTCTGATTCAATGGTACCGAAGTTTAATTTCATACGGCCATTCATAGTTGTCCTACCTGAAAAGGATTATTGAGCCACAAACAAACCCACTCCAAAACCAGAATCCAGAATCTGGTACACAGACGGATCTAAAACAGATCAAGGTGTAGGAGCAGGAGTTTAGGGAGTGCGCCCAAATGTTTAGTTATACTGTAGCATGCACACAACATCCACTGTTTTTCAGGCGGAGACTCATGCTATTGAACTATGCATTAGAGGAAATATCAGACAGGACTGCAAAAATCTTAAAATATTCGTGATGAACTGGAGGTATATATGGTATGGCAATAAGTTCATCATGTCCTTATATTTTTTGAATGTAATAGTTTTGCTTTTTTCATTCAAAGAAGGTAATTTTATGTTTGAGAAATTAGTTGGTCTTCCTCGCTGTGATGGTGATAAATCGATAGTTTTGAATTCAGCATGTCGATCCACCGAAGTTTTGTATAATATTTTGTATGGTGTATGCCTTGTAGCTGTGATCCAGCACATACTTAACCACTTCACAGATTCTTACTTTTGAAAATCACTTCCTCCAAAGGTCGGGTTAAAAAAAATTGTTCGCGCTTCATTTCATGTACTATAATTGTTACTATTTATGAAATATTGTACAACTATCGATTACCAATATTAAGGATAGATAGACAGAAACATCATACTTTTCAGACATGATGTAAACACAACAAACGGAGCTAATTATGCTATAACATATTCGGTTAAAAACAATTTCAACCTAAGATGGACTTGCACCACTTTCAAAATAAACATACAAATGTATTTGCAATACAGTTAATAGCCAAAACTTCAATCTCCCAAATATTACGGATCCTGGTTTTTTTTACTATAAATTGTTTACATATAAGTAGATCACATTATGTTTTATCTATTGTTATCATTATCTAATAATCACGGACGAGCGTGTAACTGACCACTTCACCTCCTAGTGTTCCGTTGGTCTCGCAATGAAGTAACTCTGGCATTACTTCAAGGCCTAGGCCCGATTTGGGCTGTTGCGCCATTGATTATTATTATTATTATTATTATCTCAATTTTTTTTGAAAAATGGACTTGCCCAACTTTCAAAATAAAGGGCTCAAATATATATTCTCTCGGACAGCAAGGTTGCAATAATGGCACATCAGTCCGATCAAATTTACTCCAAACTTGTTTGAAATTACCTCCAATGCCTAATTGAACTCGGAAATAAGAACAGAATTGACTTCATTTGGATTCCAGGACACAGCGGCTATGAAGGTAATGAAATGACCTACTCAGTGGCTAGGAAAGGTACAGAAGCTGACTTAATGGGACCATACTCATTCTGTAGGATACCATTAAGGGGGTATTTGCCTCTAGCTGACCTAAAAATAAGGCAATTTACATGATTTTTTTTTCATAGAAGATGTAAATAGAATGCTGGGATTTTTTCGCAAGATATATAATAAGTTTGGTGGCTAGTTATATGGCGAGCGCTGTCCTCACTTTCAGAAAAGATGTCCTCTTGGCGTAACCTGTACAAGTCGTAAATCTTATGCGAATTTAAAAATTCAAAATTTGTTCAGAAATATATTAATGTAGTTGGAGCTTATACCTATAAAATCAATAAAAACTCAAACAAACAAAAAACGGCGGGCATACGAAGTTTAAGTTTCGATTTTTCAGGGTTTTTTTTATCTTAAAGATGTTAAAAAAATAGAAACAATGACTTTAGTTCACTTTAGACTAAAAAAAAATTAAGTCGATAGCTTATTGTGTTCAAGCTCTAGAACTTACGCCAGTTCGCAAAACGTAGCTAGGAAAATACGTTTAAAGTTTTCCTTGAGTACTTTTTTATATGGGAAATCCATAAAGTAGGTGCCTAAATGATACGATAGCTCACGTATATAGTTGATTTCGAAAAATCCGTTTGGTTACCATATTCTACACATGCTTATCTACGAAAATATTAAACAAACAAAAATTTCTAAGCATAGCCAGAATGAACAGCAGGCCGAAAATTTGTTTAGCTCATAAAAGACTTCGTCACTTCGGTCAGGGTTTTATGGAACCATGGGAATTGCATCCTCTTCGCAAAATACTAAGCTTCGTTGAAAGTGGGATTGAAGGGATTGAAGAGGAATCACAGTCAATCCGGGTGATGTCACAATAGGCCCAACTCTGGCTTCAGTGACAGAGGTTAACCATACCAACCCCTATCTCCCTCCTATCTATCTAATCTAGTACAAATTTTATGGGAAACATAATTTTACTGCACACATATGGGATGTTTATACGATTAAATCTTACGCCCCTCAATAAAAAACTATATTGTAATATTTTATACCTTTTTAAGTCAAATTAATTTTTCAAACGGAAGTACTTTTATACTAAAATGGAATAAAAATATTCAAACCAATATTTAAAGAAGGAACAAGAATTTTGATTCAAAATATTGAATTGAACATTTTGTTCAAAATATTTCATTTAAATTGAAAGCCATGTCACATCTATATCATTCCTATCATTAACCCAACAAAAAAGGAGTTTCGTGTATATAGGCATGGAATGGATGCTTGGAATCGTCCAAAACTCCTATCGTGAATGCGGTATATTAGTTTTACTTGCCGTTTTTAGGTTCTGATCCAAGCCAGTGAGATTATCTCTTGGTTGTCCTAAACACCAAATATTTATTTCTTTAGACCATGACCTCTATTTTTGGTTTCTTATAGTTGAAAGTTATGGGAGACCAATATTTTGGAGAGGTTCAATATCTAGAAGCCGACGATTCTGATACCGCGATAACTGATTATTCCCAGGCTGAAACCGAGCCAATCACAAAGCAAGAACAAGACACGAGGAAGTTCGATGCTGCAGAGAAAAATATGTTGCTGCAAAATGTTAAAGTGCATCCAGTAATCTGGGATCCCAACAACAAACAACATTGCGATTCTGATGCTGTAAGTTGTGCCTGGTCGGAAGTGTCAATTGCATTAGGTAAAGACAGTAAGTATCTCATCTTTCACGTCCATATTTGAGATTAATTTTATCTACAAACAGCTGATGAGTGTAAGAAGGAGTGGACGTCTTTACGAAAAAATCACCGATATCGCATCCGTGTAGCAAAAAAGAAGAAACCTGAAGTACCGGCCGAGGAAGCTGAAGGAAACTGGGAGTTCGCAGAAAATTTAGATTTCTTAGAGACACCCCAAAAAAGAAAGTGGGTAGTGTAATCATGTCTCGTAATTCGTAAAATAATTGTCATATGTCTTATAATTACAGAAGTTTAACGCATGCAAATGTTGAAAAGAGTATTGGAAGCAGCACACCATCTATAAATTATTCTTTTGTAAGTAATGTAAACTGCTTTGTTATTATTAGTGTTATTTTTCCATATAACAGTACATAGTCTGTATACTCCTGCACGAACGTTTCAATTCATCGGAAACATCGCTGCTGTTGAAAACCCTTCACTGGAAAGGCCAGTTTGGAAACTAATCAACGAAACGACCTTAAGTCCGCTTCTTATATACTAAGTACTTCTAGAATTGGTTTCCGCAAGTTATATAGGGGTGATAAATTCCTTAGGAAATATTTTACTTTAGCACCAAAAAGCAGGCCGAAAATTTGTTAAGCTAAGGCTTCTATGTTATTTCTAACATGAAAAAATGCAACATATTTCAATAATTTTTTTTACTTACTCCAGTCGCTTCCACCTTCGACTCAGTCCACAGGAGATCGTCTAACTGGAAGTGCTTTGGAGTTTCTGACGAATTTAAGAGCACGTTCTCCTTCTACAACACCCTCGGTATCACGGAGTCAAGCACCGTTACACCACTATGTTCAGCTGGCCAACATCGATCGAATGTTGAAAATGTTACCAGACGAAGAAGCCGAAGACTACATCTTTCAATTTTATTCAACATTGTATAACCGAGTAAAAAATAATAAACAAAATGAATAAACGTATAGAAAATATAAGTTTTTTGTTTTATTCACTTCCGACGACATGCTGATGCAAATCTGTTTTTTAATTAACGGTTTTTTCTAGTATGTCTACATATGGTACACACCTAGTTTCAATTTTCTAGCATTATCCGTTCCTGAGATAGAAAAGAACTTCACCATCACCGACAGCTCCTAATAACATATTAGATCATGTCATTATAATTGTAGGTATGTATTTATAACTTTCAGTTTTCAATGTTTTTCTCGAAACTTAGTTGGTGTTATTATTGTGTGCCTATCTGTTGTATACGTTTCATTTTCCTATTTCAAATCGTTCCTGAGATATGTGACATGAATTTCATGAAAAATTATTGTCACTGCTCTATATATAAAGTTTAAGTTTCAACTTCCTACCGAAAGCCGTTCCGAATACAAACCCAATTATTTCGTCAACAGATCAAAATAGCACTTATGGGGAACAAATTCGTGTATGAAAACGAAATGAAATTAAAAATATCTGCGTTATACCCTGTACAGATTATGCGTTTTAAACGTGTTTAAATAGATAAATTTTACATGTCGAAAAAGCAGTGTTCAGACTAGGCAACTCGTTATATTTTGATGCATGATAGCGTGATGTGATTTGTTTTGGAAATAAATAATCAGCTGTGTTCCATTAGCACATTTATGCTTTCTAAATTGTTTGGAACAAATTAGTTTGTACAGCGGTAATAAAAAGGGAATTTATTAGCTAAGTCGTTGCCCAAGAACAAAATTGAGTTTCTGCAGCATTAAATAGTTTCTTCCTAACTTCGATTTCCGTGCATGTTTTCGGTTAAACGTGTTGTAGCTACGTGTTTAAGTAAACACATTCGAAAAGTGTTTTCAACGCGTTTAACTCGATTTCATGCAGAATGTAAAAGGAATCCTTTTTTTAAAAACAAGAAAAATATCCATCCCAGAGCAGGATAGGAACTGAATTCTTTACAAAGTTTGGAATTGAATGTAAGAGTTTAGACAACGGATAACATTTTTGAAGCGGGTGGTGAACTGCAGAGGTGGGGGTAAAAACATTTAGATGAGAATATTTTCCTAGCCAATTATAACCAATTAGCTTATGGGAGCGGTTTAATTAACACGTTGAATGCCATGGGGGTCACCGGTGACCGGCACAGAAATATTAACCCTTTAACAGCATTGTCAAAATTTTTGACAAAAAGTGTGGCACGCAAAGTGTTATAATAATAAGTGTAATTGCTTTGCCTTGCTGAATTATCACGCCATGCCACTGCTCAACATAAGCAATGTCATCCTTCTCATTGATTATAATGAATGTTATTTATAATATTTTTAATTATTGTTTTATATTGTTATGAAGGAATTTTATTTTTCGTTAATTTTTTTTTTTTTTCAATCAATCAATATTCATCAGTTTATCCACTTATGTTTGACAGAACATTTCTTGATGATTGCGTTATGATGTTTCAGTGTACGTTCTTTGTGACCACAGTGGAAATACACTGTGCTCAACTTTTTGACACCAAGGCTGCGACGGCTTGCGTTGCCGTTGTGACTTACGGGTAACATTGCAAGAATGTTGTGTCAAAATTTCAAGTTGATCGGAGCAAAATTAACGGAGTTATGAGCAGTTTAGAGGTGTACGGTATCGTATGTGCTTAGTGTGCAAAACTTTAAAGCGTTTTTCTGAAACTTGTCATTTTTGAAGTAAAAATCTAATGCACCGATTCTTTTGAAATTTTTTACACTATTTCTACACATAAATTAGCAAGTAACGCCGTCGATTTTTTTTCTTTTTTCTTTGCCGAATTTTTTAGCGAAAATCGTGTTTTTGACTTCAAAATGCTACCAAAAACGAAAAAAATTGATAAAAAAAAACTCGACCGCGTTACCCTGAGAAACATCTTATCTAATAAACGCATTTTAATTTTTTTGTTTCGTCTGATTCAGTCTCGAGTTGTAGTGCACACCGCAAAACAACTTTTTTTTGAGTCGCCTGCGGGGATTTGCTGCCAACGGCTTCTTTATAAATATTTTGAAATGAATTTATAGTTCAGATGTATTAAAATAAAAAATTAAATGAAATAAACCAGCATTACAGACGTATTGTCGTGCATGAATCACATGCAGAGCATTTAATGTATATTACCAATAACTCAGATACTCTTACTCAAAAATATACGTTTTAAGAAGAATCACCATGTTATTAACCAACATAAAGGTGTACCAGGAAGCCTATCCCTTTATGACTTGCTGGATTTTTTATCCAGCGATACAAATCTCCATGGATCTTCCTCGTGAACTTATTGTAATCAATATAAATGAAGTCTATATCAATTAAATTTAATTTGAACAAAACCGGAGTGATATTTAGTTAGTACTGAACGTACCAACATCCTATCACTGTAAGACGATATTTTTATAGTTGTCATATGCAAAGAACTCTAAGGAATGATGAGGACAACATTTAGAACAGATAGTTTGAAATGATGTTGAATCTTGATATTCCACTCAGTACATACATATATGGATTTTTTTGAATTTTTCTCACGGGGGTTAGCGTTATGAAAATTATAGAAGGAGTGCACAGAACTACGGTACCCACTATCGGAGAAGTGGAAGCAGCCCTGCGCGACCAAAAAATACATAAATCACCCGGAGTTGAAGCAATACCAGCAGAGCTCCTAAAGGGAGGCGGTCCATACCTCGCCAACCGCCTACACAAAATCGTGATAAAAATTTGGATGGAAAAAAAAATACCCGACGACTGGCGCCAAAGCATTATATGTCCAATCTACAAGAAAGGAGATAAACTGCGATGTGAAAATTACAGAGGCATATCATTGTTGTGTACGTCCTACAAAATACTGACGAAAATAATTCATAATCGATTAAAGCCTTATACAGAAAGTATTATCGGCGAATACCAAGGTGGTTTCAGAACCGGACGATCTACTATTGACCAGATATTCTCAGTCAAACAAGTGCTAGAAAAATGCTGGGAGTATAACATTGACGTGCACCAGATCTTCGTGGACTTCAAACAGGCATACGATAGTATAGACCGTAATGTACTATATAAAATAATGCTCGACTTTGGAATCCCATCAAAACTCGTCCGATTAACAAAAATGACCATGACTGACACTGAATCCCAAGTAAGGATACAAAACGAGCTAACCCAAAGCTTCCGAACAGAATCCGGCCTGAAGCAGGGAGATGGACTCGCTCCCATGCTCTTCAACCTTGCCCTGGAATATGTCATCAGAAAGGTACCCGTTGATACCAGAAGTACCCTACTAATCAAGTCCACTCAACTAGTGGTGTACGCGGATGACGTAAACATCATGGCCAGATCTGTTCCAGACGCAAAGGAAATCTTCCACTGTCTAGACTCAGCAGCAAAGGAGGTCGGGCTAAGGGTCAATGAGAGTAAGACCAAGTTCATGACCCAAACAAGAAGAAACGCGCCAACAAGACAAAATATGACCTTGGGGGACTACAACCTGGAGAATGTGGATCATTTCTCATACTTGGGATCACACCTTGTAAGAGACGGCAACGAACGGGACGAAGTAAATCAACGGATCACACTAGCAAATAAGGCATATTTCACGGTTCTCCCGATCTTAAAATCGAAAAAAGTGCACAGGCTGAGCAAACTTCGCATATACAAGACCATAATAAGACCTGTGCTACTATATGCAAGCGAAACGTGGACTCTCACCCAAGCGTCTGAAAAATCAATAGACGCTTTTGAACGACGAATTCTTCGAAGAATTTTGGGACCAGAAGAGAAGGCACTGAATGGCGTATTCGGTACAACAACGAGTTGTATAACATCTATGACGACCCAGCCGCATCGACTCTTATAAAATTCCGTAAGCTGCAATGGGCAGGTCATGTGGAGCGAATGGAGGACGGAAGAATTCCCAAGCGCACATTGAAAGGTAGAGCCCATGGCAAGCGACCGGTGGGAAAACCGCGAAAAAGATACGAGGATTCAGTTGACGCAGATTGCAAATCGCTTCTTAGATGCACAAACTGGAGGACGCGGGCGCGGAACCGAGATGACTTCAGACAATGTATCCTGCAGGCCCTGGCCCGATTTGGGCTGTCGCGCCATTGATGATGATGGCACAGATTGTTTGGGAAACAATGCAATACTGAACTTCGATTTATAGTGTAGTTGGCAACAAAGTCTAAGAATAAGAAGTGAGTATGTGTTATAGTTTGTCCTTTTTTCTGGGACTTTGCAGGAATTTCAAATTTTTAGATGACATTCGTTCAAAAGTTTTCGGAAAAAATTGTTGAACTGTTGTCTTAAGGATTTTTTTAAGGGAGTTATCGCTAACTCGAACCTTGCTTTCACTCAAAGCTAATTTGTAAAAAATTTCGAATTCGATGCTGAGCGATATTACTTGAGTTAAAGTGAGTTCCGGAAATTAAGTGAAAACTTTTCTTACAGGATATATGTATGGCAGCTTTTATAATCATACCTCAAGCTTCAACTATTGAAAAATCAACATAATCAAAATTTCAAAGTTGTTAGTCTTAAACCGTCAGAAGTCATCGGCCAATAGTGAGTTTCCACAAAATGATTGAAATTATTTTTACAGAATTTTTGTATTCATCCTGCTACTTTTTTCCATATTCAACTATTGAAAAAACGTATAGAAAATTTCAAAGCCGTAGCTTATGTTGTTCCGAAGCTATTGGCCAATATTCCCGAACACGTGGTTGAAGGACTTTCTATGTGCAGCTACCCGAAGAAGTACAACGATTTTGCACGTTAACCAACTTAGCTTTACAAATTCGACCAAACATATTGACTAAACATACTGCAGTCACGATCGGCTGCAAGCCAATCGTATAATACTCTAGATGATACCGAACCCCGATGGATATTGAAGTTGGGGATGAAGAAGTATTATGTATGTATGTTGTATGTCCTTCATTAAGGAGTCCCATTAAATTGCTACTCAAAACTAAAAGACAATATTCACTGTTTAATTTCATATCTTGAACTTTTTGAAGGACTTTCATATGGGAGGCGGAGCAAGGACTCACTCGATTTCTTACATATTCATCCTTTTCCTTGGAACCATTCAAAAATTAATGTGTACAAAATATCAAATTTGTAGTTTGAAGCGTTCAAAAGGATTTTTTGTATGGAAGGTACCAGAAGGAGAAAAAGGATTTCGCTGACTAGTAAACTCGAACTTTGTTTTCACTCAAAACTAATTTGTACAAAATTCTGAATTCATACGTAAACGATTACTAGAGTTATAGTGAGTTTCGTAAATTAAATGAAGTCATTTTTACAGGATATTTGTATGGCAGCCCCTCGAAGGACTATTAGGATTTTCTTCATAATCATACAGTTAGCTCAAACTTTTGGAAAAATAACACATGCGAAATTTCAAAGACCTAGATTAAGCCCCTCTGAAGTTATCGACCAATATTCTTGAACACTTTGTCCATACAAAGTACCCGAAGGATGGGACGATTTTGCCCGTTAACGAACTTAGCCTTACAAATTCTACCAAACATCCAGATTCAAAATTTCAAGAGTCTAGGTTAAGGCGTTCTTGAGTTATCGTGCTAACGGACGGACGGACGTCAAGCGGATTTGAGGTTTTTGGACACAAATAAACAAAAAATACTATATAACTTTTTTTTGTTCGAGACTTGGTTCTATGCGTTACATAATTTTCGGCTGGATCAAACTTATAATACTCTATATGATTTCATCCAGAGTATAAAAATTTCAAGATCCTAATCGTGGGTACAGAACAGACGGACAGACGAACGGCCGGATAGACAGGCGGACAAACTGCAAGCGGATTTGGAATTCCGAAATAATAAAATATATATATATATATATATATATATATATATATATATAGTCAAAACCGGATATAACGACATTGAAGGAACCCTCTAAACTCGTCGCTTTATCCAATAGTCATATAGATACATTCCTTTGTATAGAGATTCGACCAGGACCATGCCATTTAGTCGTAATAACCAATCTGTCGTTAAAAGCAATGTCGTTATATCCGGTTTTGACTGTATAACTTTTTTTCGTCCAAGTCTCAGTTTGTTCTTTGTGTTACAAACTTTTGTGCTCGATTAAGCTTGTAATGCTCTCAGATTTCATCTAGAGTATAAAAATGTTTTCTTCATTTTTGTATCATTTGTCGAAACAGCATCAGCCGTACCCACAATTAATAACAATTTTTCCGACCATTTACAATTTTTGGTCACTACATACTATTGCCGATTTTTTCCGACATATTGCTAGTGGGGAGGGGCTCAAGGGCGCCCATAGAACTTTTTCCAGGGGGGGGGGCAAGGCAAAAAGTTTATAAAATACCCCCCACACTCCATTTTGAATCTGAACTTCTGGTTGTAATTTTAGCGTAGGTTCGTTAACGGGCCAACCGTTCTACTCCTTCGGGTCAATACAAAGCCCTTAAAACATGCGTTCAAGAATACTAGCCGATAAGTTCGCTCAAATCCCAGTCGTAAAAGTGCTTGTACACGAGCAATTTTTTAAACATTGTCCGACGACTATTGCCAAAATTAGTGGAGCGATTAATGGATGGCGGCAATATTTCGACAATGTGGCAATGTTTTCATAGATTGCTGATATTTCTCGCCCTATACTCGCAGTTTCTGTATTTCCAAAAAAAAAATTATCCCTTCCACTTTTATGCTTCATCACCTCCTTAAAAAAAATTAATTGATTTATCAAATTTTATACAGAAACCGAATTTTATTTTTAAATTGCAATTGGTTCGTGAGATATTGTAATCAAAAGCTTCTGCTACAAAAGCTGTGTTTTTTATTCCCGGTTAACCATAAAGCTCGACAAAATTGCACGGCAAAACAACAACAGTGCGGTTACCGTAGCCGCATTGTTGTTGTTTTGCCGTGCAATTTTGTCGAGCTTTATGGTTAACCGGGAATAAAAAACACAGCTAAAGTTGAAACTCGGTATGTATATGTAAATCAACCAGAAAAGTAGATAATTTAGATAAGAAAAATTCTTAAATATCCATTAGTGTTTGGAAGGAGGTCGAAACATATTATCAGGAAAAATGAAATGCCCATATTTTCACGATTTTCGTCATATCTATTAGGTCTTCCCAAATATTGAATTCATTTTTATTCTACGGCTTTTTCATATACATACTCGTAAATCTCTAGAAAGTGTTTTCATGATTTTCTTAAATTCTACCTCTAAGGGGGTGCAAGGAGGCATACTTTTTATCCCCTAGCCCTGATATGATATCGAATATATCTTAACTTTCATGGGCTTGCGTAATAATCGCATAAAACTCATAGGCCGCTATTCACAGTGGTCATAAAGTTGGCTTTGAGTTAAAGCTGACTTTAGTGTCGTATAATTTATATGACTTTAAAGTCAGCTCTAACTTAAAGCCTACTTTATGACGACTGTGAATAGCGGCCATAGTTTTTAAGTTTTTGCCTTTTTCACGAATTCCGTAATTTCTTTTACAAGTGGTAAGAAATTGAATTGGTTTTTACTTTCTCGTGCTGTCTTTATTTTTTGGATATTCCACCCACAAGTGGGTGTAAGTAGGTTGCATATCTTTTCACAGATTCTTACATGTTGCTTAAATCTGATGATATATCGAATTCCTATGGTTTCCTATGCCATATAAGCGCCAAAAAGTCAATTTCATGTATGCTTTTTAAAGCTTCGACTTCGACTTCAACTTCGACTTCTTAGGATTGATAAGATATTTGATCACTTTTCACTTCCACAGACTTTTTATATAATCGCCTACAAACTCATTTCACAATTTTTCGATATTCAACTTCCTAGAGCTTGCATATTTTTTCATAATTTTTGCCATGGGTCATTCCATCAAGAATCGCCAAAGTTGTTACATTATCATTCCAGAATCTTTTGAACATTTTTGTACTTGAAGAACAAGTGAAAAAAATAATTTAAAATCAAGGGTTTGTGTCTAAAATAAGCTCTACTTTATTATTCAAGGATAAAAATTACCAGAGAAATGAATTTTCAAAGAGGATTCGAATATCGTTTTGGGGAAATTTTTAACATACTGTAACTAACAAAAAATAATGAGATAGAAACAAAAAATTAATATCATATTTTTTTTCACTAATTCTTCGAGTACACAAAATTTCAAAAGAATCGGCGATGATAAGGTCACACTTTTGGCGATTCTTGATTAAATTACCTTTTTCCATAAAATTAATTGAGAATCACTAGAATCTTCGATTTCTTCGATTTTTTTGACCATTGAGATTCCAAGTTAATTTTTTGATATGTTTTGAAAGTGAAGCCCATAAAATATAAAAATAAAATAAAAAAATAATATAAAAAAATAATAAAAAAAAAGTGTTGTGAGATAGGTATTTAAGGATAAATGACAAAATCGTTATCATTGAAAAAAAAGTTTCAAGGATAGTTTTGCGACAACCTCACCCTTTAAAATGAGCCCTATTTTATTATTCCAGGATAGAAATTACCAGAGATATGGATTTTCAAAGAGGACTCGGACACCATTTTCGCAAAAACAAACAAAAAATTAGATAGAATCAAAAAAATTGAGTTTCAATTCTTTTTTTCTTTAAGGTACAAAAACGTTACAAAAAATTAACGAAAAATCTTGTAAGAGACACGCTTGGTCGTTCGATTTGGAAATAAACTGCAGTCTGATGAGTTGTGATGTCTGATCTGATTCTTCTTCTGTACGCGTTTTGTTCTTCAGTATTGGTCAATTCTGGAAAAGGGCTAATTATCTAAGTCTATAGCTTGATTTGATATTCATTTTAGTGTCATTACTGAGAACTAAACTCGAGGCATGAAAGATGTGTACAATAATTGTACAGTGAATGAATGGTAAAAGTAAATGCAACTGAAGTTTGGTATATATGGTAAAGTATGATTTTTCTCAACTTAGCGATGGTCAAATCCAGGGGGGGGCAGGTGCCCCTTCTTGCCCCCCCCCTGTGGGCGCCCATGGAGGGGCTTAATTCCATAATTGCATTTTTTTAAAGGAATTTCCCTGTGCACTATGAGTATGTATGTACATATGTATTTGTATGAAATGAAAACACAAATTTTCAAAAAAATTAATTAGACGTGGCCTGAAGATTTAGCCGACAATATACGATACACATACCTACTTTAATTTTTCATCATGGTAACAAAGCGCGATTTCTGGCGAACCAGAGCGTCCAAAGCCTGAAGCAAGAGAATAAAAAATTTCACTGTAAACTACTAAACTACGGTTTAATCAAATTGCAGGGCGATCACAATACTTTATTGTTGAAAAAGTATAAAACTTGGAAAAGTATCCAATTAATTGACCCCGACGTGATTTGAACACGCAACCTTCTGATCTGGAGTCAGACGCGCTACCGTTGCGCCACGGAGTCTTTATACTAGATCGCCAGACACCACCAGTTAAAACAATTTTAAATGTTAAGACCTACTTTGTCTTACGTTTTATTATCAGAAACTTGTTTTTGATTAGATATACTAGTCTAGTCGACTTATAAAGAAAGTGCTAATATCTGCCTGTTGGCTTCGCATATAGCGTGTATGTCTAATATGCGCCAAATTATTCCAATTTTAATAGGTAAACCGTAACCAATATCAACAGGGTGATCTAATAGAGATAGGATGAATTGGAATGTACATAATACAATAGTTTGTTTACGTTAAAGGCGGCTCTTATCTCAATTATCAAACTTTATCAAGATGTACGAATTTCGTGAATGCAAAACTAATTACAAGGTCGGTATGTAACTGTTAAATAAGTATGTAAACAATGCAGCATTTTTATTATTACAAATTAGTAAACAATAGCAAATGACCCAACCGCATTGATAAGATAAATGTCCTAAAACTACCACAGAATGACTTAATTTTTCATAAATAAATAGTTAAACTCTGTGATTTTGCTATTTATAAAATAATACGTCAAACAGTTATTCTTTTTCCTGTGACTCAATTTTGATATGACATAATTTTGATAATATACTGATAAATAAGACCTTACCCACAATGAGCAATTTGCTTTGAAAAAATGAAACCATGTGAAGTACCTACAACCTACGTAAAGTCGAACCTGCAGATCTTGAAGTTGAGTAATTCTACTTCAAAGGGGATTCACATAAGTGTCATCACATTAAAGTTGTTCACCATGAGGATTAACCACCAGTCAATATTTGAGTTAGAAGTGGAGCTTCAGGTAATTTAAATGATTATTAAATAGGGATTCACCTGGCTGAGAACATGTTAACTTTGAAGTCGGTGAACTTTTTTTTACTATTAAATACATACGAGGCCTTCCCAGAATTACTCGACCTATTCGCGGAGGCGAGAATGGACAATACGGAGGTCAGTAAGGGCTGTGCTCAAGGGGTCCTTTCGCCATTGTTGTGGAGTATGCTCATCCACTGTGCTTCTCGAACTGCAGGATCGAATATTCATTTCAGTGAAGAGTAGAGTAAAGTACCCCAATGTGGTATATGGTCGCAATGTGGAAACCACCCTAACTTCGAATTTCTTCACGTGACATCTGTGATTTATATTGAAATCATCTTTTCTTATACATCATCATCAATGGCGCGACAGCGCAAATCGGGCCTGCAGGGAATGTTGCGATGGGGGAAGCATGTTGAGCTTACAACAGGGACGTCATTTCAGTTTTTTCCAGGGGGGGGGGCAAGATGTTATGAAAGTATATATTTTTATATGTAAATATACATATGTTATATATAATATATGAAAAAACAAAATTCAGGGAGGGAGGGCCCCCTCCCCACAAATGACGTCCTTGCTTGTCAACAAACGTAATTCTTCCTTGTGCTTCACCACTATGAACTATTTTGGAACAAAAATGACGAAAACTAAAACAAAACACAGCATTCTGATTAATGGAGTATTCAATCCATGTAAATTGTTCAAAATAACTGCATTGAAATCGGCGCTTCGCTATCTGGGGGTATTCCTTCAGTATTGGCTGAACGAGGTCATTGTGGTAAAAACGTGATATATCAATAATTGACGCATCATTTTCTTGTAATGGTTCTGAATGAACTTTATCTTTTAAATTTTTTCTTATAGATGGTATTGCATCAACTGATTGCGCAGATTGGAGGGAGTCTAGCTTCTTACTACCATCAATGGTTTGCTCGGAATCAAGAATTTGTTTTTATTTGTTTCATCTGGGTTTGGTACACTCTTCCTTTTCAAAAAGTTATACATCGACGACTGTATTGATTTTTTTGACAATATCAGTCTGAAATAGACAAAAGTAAATACCCGAAATCTTTTTATACTCTAGATGAACATGTAGAGTATTATAAGTTTAATCCAGCACGAAAAGTTTGTAACGCATAGAACCGAGCATCGGACGAAAAAAAGTTATATAGTATTTTGTGTTTATTTTTGGCCAAAACCCTCAAATCCGTTTGCTGTCCGTTCGTCCGTCCGTTAGCACGATAACTCAAGAACGCGTTGACCTAGGAAGTTGAAATTTTGTCACATCTTGTAAAATGAAAAAAGTAAGGACAAGTTCGTTAATGGGCAATATCTTTCGACTCCTTCGGGTACCTCCCATACAAGAGTCCTTAAAACACGTTTTCACAATTATTGCTCGAATGCTTCAAGTTAAGAACTTCAAATTTTGCATACTTAAGGTTTACAATGTTTAAATCGAAAGTTCCGAATATGATGCAAATGGAATGAGTCCTTCGTGTAGCAGTCTAGAAAAGTCCTTCAAAAATGTATGCTTGGTACTGAATCCACTATAACTCCAGAACGAAGTAAAGCAGGAATTTAAAATTTGACAGGAATTAGTTTTATACCAAAACCAAGACGGAGTTCATTAATTAGCGCCATCTTTTGACTTCTTCGGGTAGCTGTCATACAAAAGTCCTTAATAAACATGTTCACCAATGTTGAACGATAACTTTAGAACACTTTAAGTTACGACTTTGAAATTTTATACACAATAATTTTATAATAGTCGCAGCTGTAACTATTAATATGAAAAATATTCCATAAGTCTTTCATGTAGTTGCTATAAAAAAATTCTGTAAAATGTCCTAACTTACTTTATGGAACTCACTATTAATCAAAAAATCGAGTAGCCACTATACAATAGTTTCTACCTGTAAGTAAAAGGTTATGTAATAATTGCTTGTGCTCTCCTCATTCTTTTGATATATTTTTAACTAAAATATAAATCGGAGTTCAGTATTTCATCTAGAGTATCATACGATTGGCTTGCAGCCGATCGTGACTGCGTTATGTTTTTATTTTATTTTTAATTTCTTCGTAATATAAACACAAAAATATCTCATTTCTTTATATTAATTTTGTTTTTTAATTTCTCATGCATGGAGGAAACAGTATGTAGCTTTATCTTGTTCGAGACTCCGACCTATGCGTTTCTAATTTTTGGGTAGAATTAAATTTAAACCCTCAGATTTTATCTAAAGTCTAAAAACCTTAAAGAAATACATTTTTGACTCCAAGCTTTCAATTTCATCTATTTGCAAATGTTACATTATAAAAAGAAGAAATTAAATTTAAATATATACTAAGGGCTCGTAGTTACTAGTAAGTAAATGAACAAGCTTGCGTGAAGATCGAATCTCGCAAGAAAGTTGGGATCGATGGTCTGACGATATTTTTTTGAGTCAGATTTGACTTTGACGTAGGAGGTGCATTTGTCGCAACGTTTAATTGTTTAATTTAATTGTTTATTTATATTCATAACCATACAATAGTACTATAAGATTTTTGAAGTGAAAAACGCAAAAACCACTTGCAAAACAAAACACTTGTTACAGCAGATTCCTAGAGCAATTTTGATGCAATTTGCTAATGTAAACGTTGTGGAAAGAAAGGTCGCAAGTGCTAGTGTACACGAGACTTTAGAAACTTTAAGATTTAGAATTAAAAGTGTAAAAATCAAGAATAGATAAAATTATTTATTTTGTTTTCGATCAGTTTCAGTGGAAAAATTTTGTATGTTATTTTTAATAAATTTTGATAACTGAAGGCAGTCATCCTGTGTGACGGTTTCCAATAATCCATTTGTTTTTCTTTGCATAAATTACATCCAAATATAATGTTGAATATGTGGGTGGAGTGATATTCCGATATTCGAAGCCGTTCGGAAGTTACAGGGCGTTATATTCACTAACCTCCTATGTTGTTTCGAGTATGCAAAGCTTAGTCGCGTTTTTCTCAAGACCCTGTTTTTCAAATCGGTAGACACGATATCTCAAAATCTATCGAACGAATATCTTTGAAATCTAGTAAACTTATTCAGTACTAATATATAGTATCCAAACTAGGATAATTGTGATTCATCAAGCCGTTTTTTTTGTCGACCTGAAGAAGTCGTAAAAATACACTAAAATTGACGACAAAAAGTTCAATAAGCTGCCAAAAATTCACTGTACAATATTTTTTGATAATCCTAATTCCAAGGCTAGTTCAAACTTCACAGATTAAAATGCTGTTTGATTTTTGAAGTGAAAACTTCTTTAGGCGCGTTGAGCGAATTTTGTATGGGGTAAAATTCATAAATTCGCGACACCGAAACAGAGAGATGAAACGAAAAAGCGTCAGGAAACAGTGAAGGGATTGTAAGAAATTTTTGATGGGGTGGTAGTGGCATACAGGTGGAAAATGGAAAATGGAAAATGGAAAATGGAAAATCAAAAATCGAAAATCGAAAATCGAAAATGGAAAATCGAAAATCGAAAATTGAAAATCGAAAATCGAAAATGGAAAATGGAAAATCGAAAATCGAAAATCGAAAAAGGAAAATTGAAAATCGAAAAAGGAAAATCGAAAATCAAAAATGGAAAATCGAAAATCAAAAATCGAAAATCGAAAATGAAATTACGTTTCTCGCTGCATGTTTTTATTTGGATCGCGTAACCCATCATATGTGTTGATCAATAAATAAACTATATTTAAAATTGTATATAATTATTGTTCAGAGTGCCGATAGATGCGAAAACCAGAGAAATTTTTGATACTACAATTAATTTGAAAATGCAAATACAAAAACGCTTTAATTTCATAGTTTCAAGTTTTCACTTCTGTCGGCAGTCCTAATGACTGCACTGTTTTTTTTTATTTGAGATAAACAGAACGCCCGCAGTCTTGTCTACCGAAAACAAGGTTTTTTGAAAATGGGTGGCTAAGTTGCCATGTATCTCAGCAATGACCGACAATTTGGGGTTGAAAAAATTCTTGAGTTTGCTCAACATGTGCATAAATACATATATAGTAAAAATTTCACAGTTCTATCATTATTAAGTTCGTCAGAACAAATTCCTAAAAATGGCGTAAAAAAGAGCCTGCACACGGTATGACCCCCTTAAGCAATATTGAATATTAAAATTTCTATTAGTAATAGATGTAGGGAAAGTTTAACTGAGACACACGAGAACATTTGTCAGAATATGCGCGAGCTTTGAAGGGTTAGAGAGGGAATGTGAAAATATTCCTTACCTGGAAGAAAAGAATAACGAACAGTACAAAATTGCCAGCTACTGCTTATAATAATATAGGAAGCGAGAAAAATTAAAACACTTTTTTATTAAATTAAAAACTGATGAAAATCAAATCTCAGATCTTTGATCAGAACATGCATTAGAGCTAAGTACACCTTACACGAGTTTGTGTTCTTCTTTATGATTCCGCTTTTTTTTTTTGCTTTTCGGAGTTTTGCAGAACCGACAATCAACCGAACGAACAAGACCACCAACGCAGCCGCGAAATACCAGCGAAATTCTTTATGATTCCGCTTTTTTTGTTTTGCTTTTCCGAGTTTTCCGGAACCTACGATCAACCGATCGAAGAGCACCACCAACACAGCTGCGAAATTACAGAGAATTTTTCGTCTCTAGTCCAATTCATTTACTTGGTTGTCATTTAGTTTTATACAGGGTAATCCAAGTCGATAGGATTAATAGTTTTCTCAGATTTATACCCTTAAAAAATTTTCGTTTGTGCCATAATCAATGAAAATATTTCTGAGGTTTCACATTCAGGGGGGGCAAATGCATTATATAGAGGAAATTTTAGTACATCAGATCGAATATTTTATTTTATTCCGCCTAATAAAACAAAATGTTTGAGCATGTAGGGATCCCTATGTGGAATACCGGGTTGCACATAAAGTGGAATAATAATAATAATCAATGCTGCAACAGCCCAAATCGGTCTTAGGCATAGAAGTAATGCTAGAGCTACTTCATTTCGAGACCAACGGTACACTATCAGGTAAAGTGGCCAGCCACACACTTGTCCGTGATTATTACCCCGATACATAAAGTGGAATAGTATACCAGTAATTAAATCCTTCACTATGGATTCAATGTCTTTCGTGAGATACTTGGGCTCATAAAATATGTGCTGTTGAAAAATAATGAATCATTTCTGTGTCAAAAATGCGACAATCCTTTTTTTCGGAGAAATTTTACACTATTCCACATTAGGACCATAAAATCTATTTTACAAGATATGTACCTTTTGGACATTTTTATCATTTTTATAAATTACTGTATCTCAAAACTTTATTATTGAATGGTACTGAAATACCTTCTCGATTTGTTTATGGTTCACAGTTCCTGATGCTAAATTATACTCTAGAGGTAAATAAAATATATGAAGTTAGTATGAACTAGAACTTACCAATCATCGATGAAGAAGAGTAAGCTTAAGTTACGTATGAAGTTTGCTGTAATCGTCGCGGACCATGCTAATGCATTTTTAAATGAATTACGGTGTACGATGATGTATAAAAATGCAGCATGAAACTTCCTTATTATATGCGTAGCATATTTCAAACAGAAAACTAAATAATTCTGAAAATTTTGGTTCTACGATAGCTTTACTATAAAAAAGTCCATTCTAGATAAATGCTGTTGTTTAAACATATCTTACAAATGTGAAATTTAACTTACGGCTCAGTCTTAAAATCTGCACCGCACAGTCTAGTTATAAAGGGAATAGATTCCTTCCCTTGAGCAACATAAATGTTAATCAATACAATCAATAATCAAGTACAATAGATATATATTAAATTAATATTGTATCATCTCTATAGCTTATACTTTTTTTCTCGACCAAATAACCTATCTCAATATTCTTATGTATAAATGCTTAAATGTGCCACAAACTCACCCTTGAATGGCATTAACATAGCGCTTTGTCATGAACCACGGAGAAAATTAGCTTAAAAAGTGAAAGTAATTGATTAAATAAAATAATCAGGGAAATTAGCTTCCAGACTCCTACCCCAAACAACCCCTTTCCTGTTTTGATGAAAACAAATTGAGAATCGTTGATTTCACGCCGCCTGATGGCGGATAGGAACGAGCTCAAGCTATTATGTCACCCACCCGCCAACTTCGAAAGCTTTTAGATTGCAATTTATCGGATCCATGTGACCGGAAATTTCCCAAACACTACCCCTAACGGCTGGGGAATTCGCAGTGGGATGCATAAGCTAAAGGAAAGGTTTTTGAATTGTATTCATAAAATAGAATAAATGTTTGCAGCTTTATACCTTTGACGCGTAATTGCTCGATTAATAAATGAAAGAGGTTTCATGGGGGTGGATAAACTTTAACCAGCAATACAGTAAAATACTGGTGAAAAGTCTCTGAAAATTGTTTCTAGACATGTTTTCGAAGAACCCGTACCTACAGTAATTATAATTAATTTAATGTTGCCGAAGACCTAAGAAATGACGAAATTCGTGAAAATATTAAATGTTTCAACAGGAAGGCTTGAAATTAGTTAGGTTATAGCGGCCATGTAGTATCCGTCGAATGTTTCAGCAGTGTATAGCACATCACATGGCAGGTTATAGCGTTGAACAACTTGTGAAAATCCTCAATTTTTTTTTTTTTTAAATCAGAACTCCGTTTGAAAAACGTTCCGCACATTGCGTGATTTTTAACGACGAGACCCATTTCTTGCATTCATCAAGAACAACCAAAATTTTTGATTTGGGACGATTCCATTCCACTCGAGATACACCAGGACCTAAGGCATCCCGAGAGTCCCAGTTTGGTGGGGAGATTTGTTATAGGCAACATTGTTGTTCTGGTAGTTCATATAACAACCACTAACAGCACTAACAAAGTATTAACATGTACTAGTACACCTAAGTTCAGTTCGGTATCCTTAAAGAAAGAAAAAAAAGATTGTTATTCAAACAATACTTCCAAAATGGATATTCATTCTTTTTTTGAAGCCATTGGAATTCTTTTAACCAAAGTTTCATTATTATTGAAATATTTAACTTTTATTAAAGCCTCGATTGACTATTCGCAAAACTTACTTATGGTGATTTCTTTTCTGAAAAAAATGTGACCCGTTTAGATGCAAAATTATTGCCGTTCTGCCCTCTTTTTTGACAGTTACATCCGACAGGTCAATTGACAATAGAACGCTTTCAGGTCAAAAAGAAATTGGCTGAAGCGGTAAGTTAAGCTGTCAAAACTGACAAGAGTGAATTTGTAATCTACGACATGTCGTCCGAGAACGAAAATATTGAGGGTTTCCTAGATATTCAAGGTAAGGACTTATCGTGGAAAAAATTAAAAATGATTTTTATTGTATTTTAAAAGTTTTAGCACTCGATGAATTGGAGAATTCGTTTGGGGATTGTGAGGACTCATGGTGCGCTTACACTCACCTTTGAGGCGAGCCTCTACCCCCATCATGCCATTGCAAACCGGTTCTGAATGTAATACCCTAGGCAGACGACGCATTCGAATGTATATTGGGGGAATGATCATTCGCATTCAATGATCAATTCGATTTAACGTTGACACACGTCTATCGGAATTACATTCAATCTGTCAAAATATTTTTGTTGTAGGAATGCCAAATAAAAGTTGGCATTTTTGCATTGGCACATGGTTACTTATTATCTTTTGAAATAGAGTGATAGAACAGCACTAATATGCCAGCAATTGTGAACGAAACGTTAAAAAGATAGATCGTAATTAATGCACATATGAAATAAATACAGAAATTTGGACGGTGGAACACCTGATATTCCACTTGTTCCACTAGTCTCATGGACTCATCGCTAGATGGCGTCGCGAGCGTTTGCAGGAATGAGCAATTTTTGGGAATTACCATTTCGGAATCGTAATTCGTCGAATGATGGAATGAATGACCAATTCGACAATTTCATTGTGACAGACGTGATGCGGAATGATCATTCGACTAGGAATGATCATTCGATTGCGTCGTCTGCCTAGGGTATTAGACTCTTGCGACTGCACGAGCTATTTGATTGATTGATTTTTTTGTGGGGATAGAGACTCGTCGCAAACGTTGAGTGTAAATGCACCATCATCGTCAACGTTAGCCCGCCCAATCAACTCAAACGGATGTGAGTATCAGAAATTGGAGTTTTATTTTTAAAATCAATTGTTGTAGTAATCGGTCTTTCACGTAGTTTACTGTTTTTTATTCGTGTGGAAAGGGCACACGAGTGCTGTAAGCGAATCCCTTTGAAACGCGTCCAAACAGTGCCAGAGAGACAAATGTGCGCGCATCTCAAATTCATGCTCCTGATAATATTTTTCGACCTCCTTCCAAACACTAATGGATATTTAAGATTTTTTTTATCTACTTTTCTGGTTGGTTTATATATACATTAGGGTGACCCTTAATAAAAAAAAATGTTCTCTCACCCCTTCAATTGACTCGAAATACTAAAAAATGATTTTTAAAAGTGAAATCCGCTCTTAATTTTAATATTAACCCGTGCCCCCAAGACCCTTTCTAGGAGTTAAGGGACACAACCTGTTTAACCGCACAACCAGTTTGAAAATTGGAAAAAATCGATTTTTTTTTACATATTTCTATAGTGCATACCTTCAAGAAAATCACACCAAAATTTCAAGTGTGTATCTTAAATGGTTTTTGAGCTACAGTCTCCTGAAGGGAAAATGAAATCAATAATTTTATCGTTTTTCTCGTGATCGTCTACTCTTCAGGAGGCTGTACCCGAAAGAGTAGAACGAGTGTGTCCGTTAACGAACTTACGTTCAAATTTCAACCATAAGTTCAGATTCTAAATGGAGGTGATGGTTATTTTATAAACTTTTTGCCTTGCACACCCCCCCCCCCCCCCCTGGAAGAAGTTCTATGGGCGCCCATGCATATTGGTGTGTTTACGTCGAGAATTCGAGCTTAGTTTGGATACTATGTAAGTATTTATACTATGTTCCAGACTATGACCAAAAAATAAAATTGGTGCGTTGAGTATGGCAGTGGCGTAAGCACTTCTGTAACCTCTGAACCGAAAAATAATAAAGTTTTGACAGGTTAAGACATAAATATTTTTTATTTCCATTATTAAGTTTTATTTTACATTATTAAAATTATATAGTTAGTTTGAAAATAAATATAGATACATATAACAAAATACACTATAAAATTATTATATAAAAACTATTTTACTCCTGCTTTTCCAGTTTTTGTTTGATTAGTGAAGTAGCATTAGCTCGAATTGAGTTTATGATGCTCTGACGAAGCAATGACAGTTTGAATTGCAGAAGAACAACCAGATAAGTCGCCATAAAGGAAATATTCTTTAAAAAAATAAATTTAAATTAAAACAAATGTTCAAGTGTATAATTGTGAAAATCAAATACCGATGTCAACAATTCCCGATTGATGTTTGCATAACCGTCTAAATTCATAGTAGGTGGATTTTTTGCAATAGCTACGAGAAACATTTCTACTTCTTTTTGCGTCGAATTATCGACTGCGGTCAGATTAACATTTAGAAGTTTCGTTTGAAAGTCCAAGCCGACACTTTTCGACGCGTAGTGAGCCTCATTGCAAATTATGAAGAGCAACGTCATACAGTAGAAAACTATAACAAATAGTCCAATTTCCTTATAGGTTGCACCGTGATCTATGATTTCACTCAAAAATCCATATGTTGCGATTATTGTCGTGAAAAATATCACCAGACAGTAGATTCCGTACATGTTGGAGTACGCTCGACCTGAAAAGAGTATGGAAGCCATAAATAAATCTCGAATTCAACAACTGCATCTGCATATATAAAGACAAACTGGTAACAGTCTGGGCGCAAATTTACTAAGTACATGAAGTGGTTAAAGTTGAGTAGCGACGCTACGACACCCTTAGCACCAAAATATCCATTGATTGTTTCGAGACAGGCAGGTTATAACCTCGTAAGATATATCACTCAACATTTATTAGTGATTCTGAATACACAACTTAAAATAAATGAAGCGTAAAAATAAACAGCTCATAGAAGAAAAAACAAATTCGATATCTTACCAGACCTAAAAGATATGTCAGAATTCGTGATTCGTACATGTCAAAAAATTCTGGAAACCATTTTAAAGCCCGTGGAATTAAAAGGGAATTCTATATCTCAAGAGAAAGATATTGTAGAGTTCGTGAAAACATATGACAACATTTTAAAAAAATTTAGGGGAAAGCCTGTTGAGGTGAAAACTGAGTCAATTTACAAGCGGTTCCAAATTCCTACCTTAAGCGGTTCCTGAGATAAAGAAACATTTCCCTACTTCACATACCCCACTCCAAAAAGTCTTGAATTTATATCTCAAAGGATTTATTCATCCATTTGGATCAAACTTATAGGCTGTAATCATAGAGATATAACTAACGGAGATGGCAAGACGCCGTTTCTGTATAAAGCACTTTGAAGCATTTTGGTGCAAAATTGAACATTTTTGTATGGAGCGTTTCATGCCCGGTGGCAGTGAAATACAAATAGCTGCGTAATATTTAAAGGTTGGGCTTTTTTTCTTTTCAATACCGGAGTATAACATACATGTGAATAAGATGTTGATAGTAGCATAGTGAATATCGCCGGTCCTTTGCAAAAAATCGTGCGGCTTCAAAACAGTCGCTGCACGCCATCTCCACTACATATAGCTCTATGGCTGTAATCAAACCATCTAGAAGACTCCTGAATTAGATGACAGAGTACAATAATCCAATAATCGATTTCTTCTATTAACCTTAATTGATTCCAGTCGCGTGTAAACATAAAATAACAGCCACTTAGAAATGCATACCTAATTGCTGCATCATGTGACTAAGATCCACCCACAAATGTCGATAGTCGGTTAATTTATCAGCAGGTTTTGAACCCTTTAAAGTTTGCTCCAGGCTCTTGGCAAGCGCCTTGCTAGCAATACGGAAAGCATTGCAATTAATAAACCTGTGTGAAATATACCAAATCGATAATTTATCTAAGAACTCCGTTTCAAACAAAAAAATTTACCATAAACTGCAAAATCCATTCAGCATAGCAATAATGTGGTAGTAGGCAAAGGTGTGCCATAGTTCGAAGTCTGCCTGCAGGTAGTACTGCGGCAGGACAACAACCAAGCTAACAGCCCATGACATCACACATAGGGTCCACGTAACTGGATTCAAGTTCGGGAATCGAGTCGCTATTCCGAGCACCTTGAGCGACTTCACCTGATAGTTCGTCCACATATTCTTGAAGATGGCAACCTGTGCACCGTTACGCCAGGATGCCAACGGGAGTAAGAAATGCGGTAGAAGAATACTCAGAAATATCACACTGTAGATAATCTCGTCGAATTTCTTATCGGTACTCTGAAGGAAGATCCTGACACGTTCATAGCCCACCATAACCACAATAATCGTTTCTAAGGAGTAAATAAAGATAGCCCAGGCGAACACTCGCGACCATCGAAAAGTCGTCCGTGGCAGTCCTCGGATAGGTGGATTCCGCATGATCGGCATAATTCCCATGATTTGAAAGAGGACCAGGAGACTCTTGGTGTTGTGATAGAAGGAATCGTGTTTGTCCAGAAGCTCTGGATCGTCCTCTACTTCTTCCTTACGCGTGTAGAGTTCCGAAAAGGAGCCGAGACTATCGCGCTGCAAACGCTCGAGTTTTTCCTTGTAGCGGATTTCATCCTGCCGGAATATTCGCTGATTAGGATTCAAAACGGGATGAATTTTCCGTTCAAACACCATAACTTGGGGCCAATTCGAACGTTAGGTTAATTTAGTAGTCCAGATGGTAACTAAATGAGGTGAAATTCGAATGGATGGGCTTTTATAGGTGTTGAATAAAAAGTGATCCTTGCGTGATAAATTCGTTACAGTAATTAGAATTTTTTATTTTAATTGAAATTGATGACGATTGTCATAGATTTTATGTTTGGAAGGAAATTTGAATTGGTGTGTGTAAGTTTGTTGATTTTATCGAGACTATAAAAAATGATACGTAGGTTAGCGATTAACAGGGTCAAGTAAACAATGAGTTTAGTATGTCATCTGGTTTCGAACACTGCTGCTGTTTCTGACAAGGTAAATATATCTAATAATTTAATTCACGAGGGATGTCTTCTACTATTGGAATAAGCCAACTGGTCGGACGAACTACCTCGCCCACAATTACGGTGTGAATTTGTGTATGGATGTATACTTTATTAGGTACGAGGAACAGATCCACTAGTTTTAGGAGCCAAATCTTGGTGAATTCATAGTTTTTTGGAGGGTGAAATTCTTGTGTTTGGGGACGTATTAGGAAGTTGACCTGGCTTCATCGTTTTTCAAAATATTCACACACTTTTGCATGAGTTTGATCCAATTTGCGAATCAGTTTTTTCACTCCGAATGACGTATACCTCCAAAACATGTGATTTGAACGCATCAACCGCATCACGATGACCCTGCAATTTATTTTTATCTGCAGAAATAAGAAGAAATCATTTGGTGCCAACTTAGGGTTGTACGGTGGATGGCCCATCAATTCGATGTTTTGAATGCTCAAAAACATTTTTTGTTTGATATGATGAGTGAGAGCGTGGTGGAGAATTCGTCTTTGGCGATTGGCTTCCCTGATTTTTCCGAAAACATCTGGTAAACAAATGCTGGTGTACCATTCAAAATTCACGTTCTACGTTGCTCTAATGGAACGGTGTAAGCCGGACTACTGCAGTATTTTTCAAGAGGATATTCTAAATTCCGCTCCTAATTTTCTCGAAGAGTTGTGTATAACGATTTATACAGTGTTAGTGAATCTGCTAACGTGAATTCAATGTAGTATCACTTTTGACTCACTATGTGATTGTGAATTCATTTTATCTTCATGTGATTTTCATAAGAGCTTAACATTTTGATCAAACATTCTATGAAACGTTTTACCCTGAAGTGATAATCATTAGTGACAGTTAAATAGAATGTAGAACATGAGCTCCTAATGAATGCAGAATTACAGGTCCATTTCTACTCACCTCGAAAGCATGTACATATTACTTTCACTCGGTGAATAAAATGTGAACTCATATCAATCATGCATAGCTTGAGGTGCGTGTATGATTTGCTTATCCTGTGAGGAATGAATAAGTACGAAAGTACATAATTCGTAAACTGCAAAACTTTTGTGCCTTCCTTTCGATCCTAATACGATTTTTACTACTATTTACCGAAAAGGATTGGAGCCTTCGATAATAAATGTAAGGAGATATATAAATGTATACATGAATAATGTGACGCATAAAACAATATAACCACATCAAATATAATATTAACTTTATTTCAAATATTTGTACTAAGAAATATCTTATTAAAAAAAATTTATCCATATTAAGAATTAGAGCTTAAAATATATCTTCACAGCACAATCATAAAACAATACAACACTTTCTGAAATTCGAAACTAAACTGTGCTCATCAAAGAACTTATTGCTTTGATGAAATTCAATATAAACATAAGGAGGAACCAATTGGAAAAAGTGTGAACACGTGTTTAATGATTTTAATCATATTGTGACGCAATAATGAGTTCACAATTTTCACTCATTTCCAGTTTCGTACATGAAATCAGATTGGATTAGTTTTAGAGAATATGAACTCATATTTTAATCACTTCGTGAAGATTCACACAATTCTTTACTGGGATGTTAACAGAACTCATCTGCTCAGTGTTAAATCCTTTAGTAGTGATCCTATTAAACATTCCGCACTGTTCACTATTTATATTAATAATTTCAAAGCCAATAGCAATGTTATATCTGAGAAACGGCTTCTGCTAGAAAGTTGAAACATAGGTCGTTTCCCAATAGCTTCTTTCGTCTACGTCTACGTCTATGTTGACGTCACAGCATAGCATTGCTATTATAACAGTTTAGAAAAAGCTTGGCTAAACCGTCAAAATGGATCAGCTGATGCTTATTTGGCACTTAAGAATCAAAAATTAAATTGAATTCTATAGAAAAATTTAATTTTTTTTACGTTTGCTTAAATCGACTGATAAAGCTGTCGTAAAAATAGTCAAGACACGATTCGAAAAGGAATTTAGAAACAGCTTTGCTACGTCTGACGTCATTAACTGTTATAACTAGACGTAGACGTAGACGTAGACGAAGTAAGGTGTTGAGAAACGACCTTAGTACGTTTATGTATGTAGATGCGCTACTAGAGTAGTTAAAGCAAAAAGTTCAGATTTTCATTAGCGATAATGAGTAAAAAAATGTCCGTGAAAAGGGTTTTTCTTGAAATTTCACGAATTTTTTTAAGCAATTAAGCAATTTTACTTCTGCTGACTTTTTATATTAGCGCTTCGAAATTTTCTTCCAAATGTTTCGATATTCAAGTGGTTGTGTTCATATTCCCGAATCCCGATATATTTGTTATGTCTATTGAAATTTCGAATTCACTTTCGCTTCTAAAAGCTTAAATATATAACTTCTTTAAACTAAAATAGAGGACAATTTGAAAACAGATAAAGTAATCCAACACTGTGATGGATCTCCTCAGTTAATGTCCTCCTTCTTATTCCTCTTTCTTGGAGCCATGCATCGCGTATGAAGAGGACAGCATAGTTGTACTTGCAAAAGCTGAATGAGCAAAATGTCATTGCAAGTGTATTTTTACTCAGCGCAGTGAATTTGTAGGGGGAAAATGTTTTTTAATTTGGAACAGACTTTAGCATTTTCACGGACTTTTATAATTGACTGAGAATCTTCAGCTAATTTTTGCACCCAGGTAAGTCGACGCGACGTTGGCAGTTTTCTTTGCTTTGTTAAAAGCAGTTTATACTCAACATGCCCCTGCGGCGCAACTTGCCTATAAGTGCGAAACGTGCAAACGACAGAAATACGATGGGCTGCGAATTGTGTGGTACTACAGCTTCATTGTATGAGTGTACACATCTGGAGGCGTGCGTCGAAAAAAAGTCGAGAGCTGATGGACTTGTGCGACTGCACGAGCCATCTGATTAGTTGATTTTTTGGTGGGGATAGAGGCTCGTCGCAAACGTTGGGTATAATGGCGCATTTACACTCAACGTTTGCGACGAGCCTCTATCCCTACCAAAAAATCAATCAATGAAATAGCTCGTGCAGTCGCAAGAGTCTTACATTCGGAACCGGTTTGCAATGGCCTGATGGGCGTAGCTTCTCGCCTGGAGGCGAGCCTCAAGGGTGAGTGTAAGCGCACCGTATAATTTTGTGTGCTGAAACAATCGGGAAGAGGAACAGCGAAATGCTTTGTGAAAAACGATGCACATAGATGCGAATGTGTATTCATTCATTTTTGCATATTAGCGAACTCTTTTCTTCGCATGTGAATTTCAATAGAAATTTGGAATTGAGATTGAAATTGTTCAATCGGTTTTCTTTGTTCCGCTTATACAATAATTTTTTGGTTTTTTACACAAAAAATCCATATGTATTAAGTGGCCAGTCTTGTTATTCTATTTATTATGTTAGTCTTCGCTCCTGAGCATCCGTTCACAGCAAATGCGAAAATTTAGAAGGAGACATTTTTTGAAATTTTCAGCTGATCAAAAACTAGTTTTAAAATAATAAATTGAAGGAGAGTAACTGAATTAAATCTGATTTAATTTAGAAAATGCTTACCCAATTGCTGCATCATGTGGCTCAAATCGACCCACAAGTGTCGATAGTCGGCCAATTTTTCACCTGCCTTTTTACCTTGCAATGTCAACTGTACTTGTTTAGCTAGAGCTCTGCTAGCTGTTCCAAATGCATTACAGTTGATATACCTGAAACCGATTAAATAATAAAATAGGACGAGAAATTCATGGAAATCCTTACCACAAGCTGCAAAATCCGTTCAGCATGGCAATAATGTGATAGTAGGCACAGGTGTGCCATAGTGAAAAATCCGGTTGTAAATAGTATTGTGGTAGCATTACCACAAAACTAATGAGCCAGGAAAAAACGCACAAACTCCACGTGATCGGATACAAGTTCGGGAAAATAATCGGACTGCCGGTAACTTGGAGATACTTCAGCTGATAGTGCGTCCACATATTCTTGAAAATTGCGACATCCGGACCGTGGCGCCAGGATGCAAACGGAATCAAAAAATGCGGAACCAGAATGCTCATGAAAATTATATTGTAGATGATTTCGTCGAATTTCTTGTCGGTACTGTTGAGAAAGCTGCAGAGTCGTTCGTGACCCACCATCACAACAACAGCCGATTCGAGAAGAAAAATCAAGATGGCCCACATTAGTACACCGGAACATTTAAACGTGGTCCGAGGCAACTGGGATCCGGGTGGACTGCGTTTGATCGGCATCACTCCCATTATTTGGAAAAGGACGAGAAGGCTTCTGGTTGTGTGATAGAAGGAGTCGTGCTTGTCTAGCAAATCTGGATCATCCTCCGTTTCGATTTTTCTTGAGTACATATCATAAGCGGATACGATACTGTCGCGTTTAAGTTGTTCCAATTTTTCTTTGCTGCGTCGCTCATCATCCCTGAATTGGCGCTGATTTGGATTCAGGATTTTATTTGTCAGTTTTTTCGACGACGACATTTGTACAGTTTAGGTGAGGAATATTTTGTTCTATCTGACTATAGAATGCGGAACTGTACTCTTTTATACCCGCGAATTTAATTGGCTGCTTGCGTGTTATGAACATGGTGTGTTTGCTAAATGTTTTTAAAATTTAAATTGCAGCAATTTTGTATAACTTGGAAAGGACTATTGACTTAGGGAAAACGCTATTAAGTATTATAGTTACGCAACTTCCTATAAATTAGTTTAAGCTCGGGAATGTTCCCAACTGGGTTGTAATAAATCTCTGTAGGCTGTATCTATTTCCAGGATGATATCTTTAACTTAGATTAAATCTGTAGACTTAAAAGTTTAATCCAGCACATATGTACGAATTTTTTTGTTCAGTCCAGTGCCCAAAAATTTCAAATCTGTTTGCTGTGTCTCCATATCTGTCCAAATATACAACTACTTCAAAAATAAGAGCCCGGATGGCGGTGGAAATTGTAAAGCAAAGTTTAAATAGTACAAAATTGCATTAGACCTGTTGTTTTTCGGTACATATATACATATGTATGAAGAATGAGAGGGATAGCGAAAGTCTTCAAATGAAGCTATATCTTATAGGCTTCTTATTTTGCCATATTTATCTTTATAAATTGATGAGAAAAACCAGAAAAGAAAGAAAAACCAAAAACAAACAATATAAAATAAAATGAATTAAAGCAAATAAAATGAAAAGAAAAATAGTGAAAAAAAATATCTCTTTTGTTTCTGCTTATGAACAAATTTATATCCGATTTAATTTTGTTTATATCTAATTTTTATTATTTATTTAATTAATTTAAATTTTCGTTATTATTTATTTTTTTAATTTTTTTATTATGTCGGACTACTGCCAAATGAATTTGGGAGAGCCTATAGTAGTCGCACTCGAGACTTAGAAGCCCATATGGCGTTTAAATACTTTACATTTTACATTTTAACAATAAATCGAGAATTAATGAGTTTAAACAATAATAAATTTGACACATAATATAGAAGGGAGGTAAGTTTTATATTTGTTTAAGAAGGTTAAGGTTGTTTAGGAGTTGGAATAGGGGAGAGTTAGAGTGTTGAGAAGGATCAAGAAGTTCTGTCGTTATTATTTATTTATAAATCTGTCCCAGTCGATTTTGTACCGTGTAGCTGTGTCATATTTTTTTAATTTTTAATTACTTTGCATACATTTTTTTTAAATAATTTATCAAGTGTCCTTTTCTTTCTAATTAGGTATACCATTTTATTTTTAACCTCAGCTGTGAGAAAAGAAACTCCCCATCGAACTAACTTTTGTTGGAAATTATTGTGGAGATTCAGGAATACCACATATATTCCTTCATCTCCGAACCAATTCCCACAGAACACGCTACAACAACTGTATTTTCCATGTTTATGGATAATACAATACAACATCCCATAAAAAACAGGAATTGCATACGACCGCTTTTGAAATATCCAAGGTTCCAGTCACGAAAAATCGATTCAACATTAAATTTTGAATAGATAATAAAAGTAATTCGAAAAATGTTTTCAATAAACGATCATAGCCTATTCGAATTTTTGATCCGATTCCCCGCAACACACACAATAAAATTTCCTTTTATTGAATTCACCTGCCTTTTGACTCCATTCAAGTGTCTACTACATCGCACTTCTTCCTGTAAACTATCGTACAATAAAATATAAAAGGGCTGAAAGGACCTCTTTCTAAAAGACATTCAAAAGATACGTGACATGACTGGCTTAAACTCCTTAGACTCAACGCAGCATGTGTTCAATTCCGTGGGATTTAAGGAGTAAGTCTGGATGCTGCTTACCATCGCAAGATACTCGTAAGTATAAATGTATGCCTGTTAATTGTTTCGCCTTGGGGGAGAAGAAAAACTGTAATCGCACAACATACGTAATTAATTGAGCTGTAACCAAAAAGCTTACGAAGATTTTCCTAATTCTTTAGCCGTCACTTCGTCTTGGGTTTCTTAACTCAACCGTTCGGTAAAAGTCTGTAAATTTCGTGACATCGAGAAAATTAATTTACGATTGACAAAATTACAATCTTCGTGTTAAGTGCGTGTAATATTGCTCATGTATAGTTCTATATATTAAGACACGAGAATGAAATTCGGAAAAGATTTAGAAGATAATGGTACCACTCGTCTTTGTTGTTGAAATTACAATAAAAAATTTGCTAACAGTCTGGGCGCAACTTTATTATTATATTTTGGTAGAAGTCCGGAACGCGTGTAATGCTGAGATGCGATGTAGCTTACTGTTACTGACAAACCCCTGCCCCCTGCAAATAACACTTTCTTGGTATTCATATGGAGAATACATAGAATAAAATTAAATTCATTATTTGGGACGAGGTAGTAGATATGTCGAAAATCGTGGTAAAATATGCATTCCATTTTCACAGATAATTTTTTTTGCCCCCCTCCTGAATGCCAATAGATAGATATTCGTTTTTTTTATTCAAAATAATTTTTTTAGTTGATTTAGATATACACACCGAGTTTCAACATTGTAGCTTAAGCCGTTCTATATATAGGAAAAACACCTCCCACTTGTACCACACTACCCTTAGGGGTCGAATTTCAAAAAACCTTGAAAACACTTTCTAGGTATTCATACGAAGAATTCGTAGAATAAAAATGAATTCAATATTTGGAAAGACCTAGTAGATATGACGAAAATTGTGAAAATATATGCATTTTATATTGATTATATTTACAAATATTTTTTTTTGCCCCCCCCCCCCCCCCCTTCTGAACGCCAATGAATATTCAAATTTTTTTTTATCATAATTACTTTTCTAGTTGAGTTAGATATACACACCGAGTTTCAACATTGTAGCTTAAGTCGTTCTATATATAGGAAAAACACCCCCACTTGTACCACACTACCCTTAGGGGTCGAATTTCAAAAAATTTTGAAAACACATTCTAGGTATTCATACGAAGAATTCGTAGAATAAAAATGAATTCAATATTTGGAAAGACCTAGTAGATATGACGAAAATCGTGAAAATTTATGCATTTTATATTTATTATATTTAAAAATAATTTTTTTTGCCCCCCTTTCTGAACGCCAATGAATATTCAATTTTTTTTTTATCACAATTACTTTTCTAGTTGATTTACATATACACACCGAGTTTCAACTTTCTAGCATGAACCGTTTAATAGTTAGGAAAAACACCCCCTACCCTCGTAGCATACTACCCCAAAAAAAAATTATATTTTTCCAACATTCCGCTACTATAGCTCTATCTAAATACCAAGTTTAAGGCTTATATCATTACAGGTTCTCAAGATATAAGCATCGGAACTTTTTCCTTTTCACCCTCTCCCACCCTCCCCCTCTACACCCTCAACCCCAAAACTTTTTTCCCTACTAGGGTTTAATTAGCGCTACTTCTGGTAAAAATTCTAAGCATCTATCTTAAACTGTTCTTGAGATATGAAATGTGTTTGATTTGAAAAATTCTCATCCCCTCCACTTCTATGCTCCACCTCCCACTTAAAAAATTTTACTTTGATCAATCTTTATTTGTCGACCTTTATACCCAAACCGAATTTTATTTTTCTAGAGCAATTGGTTCATGAGATATCGTAATCTAAAGTTAATAAAAAACTTCCCCCACCCAAAATTTTTCTCCATTCTGTTCTCCTAGTATAACTACAAATATTTTTCAAGTTTGAATAGTGTGCCATTAACGGTTTAGGAGATATGGATTTTAGAATGTGTCTATCTCGCCTTTTTTGGGT
Organism: Beris chalybata; assembly: GCA_949128065.1. Taxonomy (NCBI): domain Eukaryota; kingdom Metazoa; phylum Arthropoda; class Insecta; order Diptera; family Stratiomyidae; genus Beris; species Beris chalybata. The sequence goes on from OX421897.1 coordinate 94,896,235, forward strand.
TTCGGACGCATTACATTTCCCCCCACTCCCACACCCCTTGATCAATATTGACAATTTTTCTGCAAATGGGTCTACTATCAGAGCTCTATAGAAATTCCAAGTTTCAGCTTCCTAACATTAGGGGTTACTGAGATCTGGAAACCAAAATTTTCGGTCTAAAACACTTCCCCCTCCTTCCCCCTCACGCCCCCACCCCTAAAAATTTTGTCACTTCAAGGCGCCTACCCCGTCTATTCGTTAAAAAAATTTCAATTTAATATCTCCAATCGTTTGGCAGCTACGAGCCTCCAAACGATCTTGCGTACGGCGGACGCCGTACGGCGTACGCCGGACAGAAGGACTGAAAATTTTTATTGCTTTTTTCGCGTCTACTAGTTATGAAACGTGAAAATAAAAATTTTGAGGGTAGCAAATTTTTTTTTTTAAAAAATCAATCACAATACTTAATTATTAAAATAATAAAGTAAAATGGTAAGAGATGGATGATACGAAAGTATTCCATGAAAAGAGTAATAAAAAATCTGCCAACAATCTGGGCGTAACTTTATTATTTTTCCGGCAGAAGTAAGGAACGCGTTCAATTCTGAAATGCGGTGTAGGCTACTATGTGAGTGAAAACCTATCAAAAAGAACAAGATCATGGAAGTGAAAATCTGATTGGATCTGAGAGATATGGAATAGCTTATGAAAAAGTACACAATCACTTTACACCCCCTTAGGGGTCAATTTTCAGAAAATCTTGAAAACACTGTCTTGGTATTCATATGGAGAATACATAGAATAAAATTAAATTCATTATTTGGGACGAGGTAGTAGATATGTCGAAAATCGTGGGAAAATATGCATTCCATTTTCACAGATAATTTTTTTTGCCCCCCCCCCCCTTCTGAACGCCAATAGATATTCGTTTTTTTTATTCAAAATTATTTTTTTAGTTGATTTAGATATACACACCGAGTTTCAACATTGTAGCTTAAGCCGTTCTATATATAGGAAAAACACCTACCACTTGTACCACACTACCCTTAGGGGTCGAATTTCGAAAAACCTTGAAAACACTTTCTAGGTATTCATACGAAGAATCCGTAGAATAAAAATGAATTCAATATTTGGAAAGACCTAGTAGATATGACGAAAATCCTGAAAATATATGCATTTTATATTTATTATATTTCCAAATATTTTTTTTTGCCCCCCCCCCCCCTTCTGAACGCCAATGAATATTCAAATTTTTTTTATCACTTTTACTTTTCTAGTTGATTTACATATACACACCGAGTTTCAACATTGTAGCTTAAGCCGTTCCATACATAGGAAAAACACCCCCACTTGTACCACACTACCCTTAGGGGTCGAATTTCAAAAAACCTTGAAAACACTTTCTAGGTATTCATACGAAGAATCCGTAGAATAAAAATGAATTCAATATTTAGAAAGACCTAGTAGATATGACGAAAATCGTGAAAATATATGCATTTTAAATTTATTATTTTTACAAATTTTTTTTTGCCCCCCCCCCTTCTGAACGCCAATGAATATTCAAATTTTTTTTTATCATAATTACTTTCCTAGTTTATTTACATATACACACCGAGTTTCAACATTGTAGCTTAAGCCGTTCCATATATAAGAAAAACACCCCCACTTGTACCACACTACCCTTAGGGGTCGAATTTCAAAAAACCTTGAAAACACTTTCTAGGTATTCATACGAAGAATCCGTAGAATAAAAATGAATTCAATATTTGGAAAGACCTAGTAGATATGACGAAAATCGTGAAAATATATGAATTTTATATCTATTATATTTACAAATAATTTTTTTTGCCCCCCTTTCTAAACGCCAATGAATATTCAAATTTTTTTTTATCACAACTACTTTTCTAGTTGATTTACATATACACACCGAGTTTCAACTTTCTAGCATAAACCGTTTAATAGTTAGGAAAAACACCCCCTACCCCCGTAGCATACTACCCCTAAAAAAAATTTTATTTTTTCAACATTTCGCTACTATAGCTCTATCTAAATATCAAGTTTAAGGTTTATATCATTACAGGTTCTCAAGATATAAGCATCGGAACTTTTTCCTTTTCACCCTCCCCCACCCTCCCCCTCTTCACCCACAACCCCAAAACTTTTTTCCCTACTAGGGTTTAATTAGCGCTACTTCTGGTAAAAATTCTAAGCATCTATCTTAAACTGTTCTTGAGATATGAAATGTGTTTGATTTGAAAAATTCTCATCCCCTCCACTTCTATGCTCCACCTCCCACTTAAAAAATTTTACTTTGATCAATCTTTTTTTGTCAACCTTTACACCCAAACCAAATTTTATTTTTCTAGAGCAATTGATTCATGAGATATCGTAATCTTAAGTTTTTCACCCCCCACCCCCATACACAACTTCCCCCACCCAAAATTTTTCTTGATTCTGTTCTCCTAGTATAACTACAAATATTTGTTAAGTTTGAATAGTGTGCCATTAACGGTTTAGGAGATATGGATTTTAGAATGTGTCTATCTCACCTTTTTTATGTTTCGGACGCATTACATTTCCCCCCACTCCCACACCCCTTGATCAATATTGACAATTTTTCTGCAAATGGGTCTACTATCAGAGCTCTATAGAAATTCCAAGTTTCAGCTTCCTAACATAAGGGGTTACTGAGATCTGGAAACCAAAATTTTCGGTTTAAAACACTTCCCCCTCCTTCCCCCTCACACCCCCACCCCTAAAAATTTGGTCACTTCAAGGCGCCTACCCCATCCATTCGTTAAAAAAATTTCAATTTAATATCTCCAATCGTTTGGCAGCTACGAGCCTCCAAACGATCTTGCGTACTGCGTACGGCGTACGGCGGACAGACGGACTGAAAATTTTTATTGCTTTTTTCGCGTCTACTAGTTATGAAACGTGAAAATAAAAATTTTGAGGGTAGCAAATTTTTTTTTTTAAAAAATCAATTACAATACTTAATTATTAAAATAATAAAGTAAAAATACATTACAATCAATCGGAAGTTACGAGAAATTTGACCTGACCCCAGATCAGGTTGTCCTCTCGTTAGTTTTGGGGTTTAGTCAAACACTCTACTTTTCTTTACTTTATATTTATAATCTGGTATTTAATGTTGTATATTTTCTATTTGAATATACATATGGGCTTAGTTTACGTTAAGGGGTCATAGGCAGTTGCAAGAGCCAACAAGGACGCATTCTTACACATTTTTTAAATAAAGTAATTTTATTAAAAAAATACAGGTAATAGTAATTTAAATAGAGTCAACTTTTAAGTTTGTAATGGCACTAAGTTCATGTGAAAATATTGATATGCATATCTCCTGTAGATGATCTCCCGAAGGTTCTCCAAGAAAACATGTTTGGCGGGGATCATGATATCTCCGGTTTGGATTATATGAAATCAAAAAATGAGATAGATTCTTTCAGTGGATAGATAAATCTATGTATTGGTCGAAGGAATAATCAAAATTTCAATTTTTGACAAAATGGTGACTATGTTAAAACAAAGTTGAAATTTTCGACATAAATGTACGCGAAAAATTGGTTAAAAAAAATATAAATAATTTTTGAAAATCTTATTCCTTCGATGAATACCTGAGGAATATATCTGAAAAGGTTGTGTTAAAATTTGAGAACGACCGGTTGAGCCGTTTTTAAGAAATCGTGATCACCGACTTTGAAAACACCGCTTTGAGAAAACTGCGTTTTAAGGTTTCTGAAGAAGTTTTGTTTTTTTTTAACTTCATGGTGACGTCTTTTTTAGTACATCTGCATATTCTTGAGCACTTGCGAGACATTTTTTATAAATTTTAAATTAAATTTTATAAAATTTGAAACACAAAACAAAGAGCAGTAACTTCGAACGAATGCACGACTTTACCAGGTGGTGGTAAATGTGGGCATATCTCCGAAAATATTTACCGGATCGGTTTAAAATTTTCAGTGGATATACGCAACTACATGTCCATTGCGAAAATGCAATAAAACTCTATTTTTTGACAATTCTAGCTGCTTATAACCCCCCATGGAAGTATATGGAATGACTGTTAACGAGATTTTCCGTAATGAAATCTGATTGTGTTAGTGGATGGAAATTTAAATGGTAGTAGCCTTTTACCAATCATCAACATGAAATTTTACACTTAAATCCCTTGCATCTCACTTGCTCTACAAACTGTTGTTCTTCAGTCTCTTTCTTTTGGCAAAAAAAAACGGATTGGCAAAAATATAAATAAAAACAATTAATTACCGACAAGGAAGGCATACAATACGAAATGGGAGACTAAACGTAAGCTCACAAAACAAATAAAAAAATTCATAAAGTTCTTAATTCAGCCGCTTGCGACTTCGAGAAAAACGAACAACTTTAAACGCGTTTTTCTCGAAACTACTTTTACCGCAACGGTCGGTGTGATGACTCATACAGTTTCAAATATTTTTTTTCGCGATTTTTTTTAAAATATTCGTAACCGTTTTCTCTATAGTCCGTCGAACCGGATTTTTGATATTTTGATTAGAAAAATTTAAAAAAATAATTAAAGTGTAAGATTTAAAACGTAAAACACAATTTTTTAAACTGCCATAAATTGCTAAATTTTTCGAAATTTAAAATTCCGGCTTAACAGACTATAACTATGATACCGACCATGGAGCAACTTTTTTTTCTTAGTGTTGTGGCTCACGTGATTTTTTATATAGTATTTTTTGTAAAAATAAAGTGAAATAAATTTTTTTATAAATTTTAAATACCAACAAACATGTGTACTATTTATTTTTGTTATTATTATTATATTTCAATAAAAGGCATATAAATACACACAGTTACTCCTAAGCACTAGTTACAAAGACCATCAGCTTAATACCACGTTTCCACTACACCTTAATCTCGCGATTAAGAGAACTAGATTAAGCACGCAGGGACGCAGGGTGAGGGGGGCGACAGGCAGGGCATTTGCCACAATTGTTATATATAATATAAGAAAATACCAAATTCCCTCCTCCCCCCAAAAATGAAGTCCCTGAGTGCTTAATCTCGTTCTCTTAATCGCGAGATTACGAGGCAGTGGAAACATGGCAGAATATTATTAAATTATAATTTTTAATTTAGACAAAATTGTATTTTTATTAAGTTCTTTTGCATCCCTATTAAAAAAAAATTTTTTTTAGCGCTGCTAGACGTATGTAAGGTCTTAAAAAAATTAGATTAAATTAAATAACATTAAAATATATGATACGATAAAATTATATAACACCCCTGGGAGGGTGGAGCCAAGATTTTGAATCAAAATCAAATAAATTCATTAGTCATCAAAGCAAAATTGGATTGCAGTCATACAAAAAATTAGAGATATTAAATATATCTATTCTTAATTGTTAAATTAAAAGTAATTTTTCTTCATAGAGCTAGAGGAGACGACAAACCGCCGTCATTTTACAAAGCTCTTTGAAGCCAAAAATACGGTGCTTGCCATCTCCAATATATAATATGTACATACCTATATCATCTTTACAAATGGAAACAATGAGGACTGAGCACCGTATTATATGCAACAGGCAGGATAATAGAGAAATACTGCATCTTAACTAGTTTTAAGAATTAAAGTTTTTTCAAAAAAAACATGATTACTTAAAAAAACACCACACGTTTTTATTACACAAACTGTCGGTGTAACCTAAACTTTTTTTAGTATAAATTTGTCATGTCGTTAAAGTTTTGCTATGCTGTTTGTTCCCCAGTAAAAATTCGTAGAGATGTAAAGCCTTTTCCGAAGTCACAAAGGAACCCTTTACAAAACCTATTTAGGGAAAAATTTATTTTCTACTCAATATCTTACACACTATGGATCTTAACTTCATCATTTTGCGTCATCATTGCAAAATACATTCAGGTATTTCTCTGTTTCCCTATATCCTTTCGTTTATTGCTATGACTAGGCTGTGTTACTTATACTTTACCAACATAAAACCCTAAAAACACCTTCGAAATAAACCAACTCGTCGTCATAGTGTGCGGCAATACCTTAGTCCCTTTAACCCAATATACTATCCATTCATTCATCATGCGCCCTCAATTTTGATGAATTATCCTACATGGACTAAGGGATCGAACCAGACAGATTACAAAAGATTGGTGTAGGAACAAAAACGATGTAAGAACATGTATCGATATCGGTTCCGGCAAAAGACTCAGGTGGTCAGGAGAACTTTATCCTTGTAGACGAGAAGGATATGCACTCCATAGAAAAAGATGTCGACTGAAATTTCTTATCGGACATATTTAGGATGTAGATAACCCTATCGGCTTCATCTAAAATACCAGGACATGATACACTCTATAAAGTGGATTTTGGTCAGGTAATTTATGGAAGCTCATATGGTTTAGCCGTGCCAATTAATAAAATAGCCAATGCTCTGCACTTCCTTTTTATACATGACAAGTATTAGATGACTCCATATGTTAGGTTAACGAATACAATAAGATCAGCATAGAGCTCTTAATCATGACATCAACGCTTGAAAGACTTGTACCAAAGTTTGGAAGTTTTTGATGAAATTAGAACGAAACTAAGCGAGTATTTTTGGTTGCATGTTAATGTGAACTTTTCACATATCATCAAAATCAAGGAGTCAACACTATGTGCGCTGCTTAATAATGCAGAACACATTTGATTACTAAAATGCAAAGCTTTCGACAAGACAGAAATAATCCAATCTGAAATTCGTAAATTACAAGCTTCCTTAATTAAGGAGTTAATTGTTTACCAAGTTTTCAGAAAACGCGAAACGCAATTAAGTGATGAAGTAGTTTGTATGACTTTTGTCTCATAAGTTTTATGCTGTTGAAACTGTAGAATTGACTACATTTTGGCTATGTTTGAGAGATGTTCAAGACCAATTAATGATTTAGTCCAACAAATGTTTTCGAAATATCAATAAATTTCAAATTCTATCAATCCAGCATTATCTTTATAGAACAAGTGGTCAAATGGGCATTTCTCTAGGTCATACACTGCAAGGAAGGAAAATCCCTATTGCCTGGAACTGATCTCGAAAACGTTTAATACCCTGGCTAACCGAATCCGTGAGGGCTTATTATTAGGATTAAAATCGTGGGAGACCTTCCCTTATGTGGCTACCATACAAAAATCGTTTTCGGAACGCATATTGATAATCTATAAAGCAAGGCAATTTAAATTGTGAACCCTGAAATTGGATAAGAAGCTGTTAAGTCTGGTTACCTTAGTTACATACAAACACCAATTTTACTTTATTAGTAATAATACAGTATTGTTATTGATTTTCAAAAAAAAAAAAATTTGCTGCCCTCAAAATTTTTTTGTGTACATTTCATGACTAGTAGACTCGAAAAAAGCAATAAAAATTTTCACTCCGTCTGTCCGCCGTACGCCGTACGTCGACCGCCAAAATCCTTTGAAGGCTCGTGGCTCTCAAACCAGTAGAGCTATTAAATTAAAATTTTTTCTAGGAATAGACTGGGTAGACCCCTTGAATTGACATTATTTTTAGGGGTGGGGGTGTGAGGGGAAAGGTGGGGGAAGCGTTTTAGACGAAAAATTTTGGTTTCTAGGTCTCAGCAACCGCTTATGTTAGGAAACTGAAACTTGAAATTTCTATAAAGCTTTGATAGTGGACCCATTTGTAAAAAAATTGATGATATGGGTGAAGGGGTGTGGGAGTGGAGGGGGAAGCAATGCGTCCGAAACCCAAAAATGTGAAGATCTACACATTCTAAAATCTATATCTCCTAAACCGTTAATAGCAAGCAATTAAAACTTAACAAATATCTGTAGTTATACTAGGAGAGTAGATTAAAACAAAATTTTTGGGTGGGGGTAGTGGCGTACGGGGGTGGGGGGTGAAATACTTAACATTACGATATCTCCCAAACCAGAGGCACCAGAAAAACAAAATTCGGTTTGGATATAAATCTTGATAAATAAAGATTGCTCAAAGTAAAATCTTTGAAGGGGGCGGGGGAGTACGTAAGTGGAGGGGATAAGAATTTTTCAAAAATAACACGTTTCATATCTCAATAACAGTGTAAGATGGATGCTTCAAATTTTTACCAGAAGTAGGCCTAATAGAACCCTAGTAGGAAAAAAAAGTTTGGGGGTGTGGGTGTAGAGGGTGAGGGTGGGGAAGAGTGAGAAGAAAAAGTTCCGATGCTTATATCTTAAGAATCTATAATGATTGGAAGCTGAAACTTGGTATTTAGATAGAGCTATAGTAGTGGCATGGTGGAAAAATAAATTTTTTTTAGGGGTATGGTATGGCATGGTACGAGGGTGGGGGGTGTTTTTCCTAACTTTAAAACGGCTTATGCTAGGAAGTTGAAACTCGGTACGTATATGTAAATTAACTAGAAAAGTAATTCTGATAAAAAAAAATCGAATATTCATTGGCGTTCAGAAGGGGGGGGGGGCTAAAAAAAAATATCAGTTAATATAAAATGCATATATTTTCACGATTTTCGTCATATCTACTAGGTCTTTCGAAATATTGAATTCATTTTTATTCTACGGATTCTTCATATGAATACCTAGAATGCGTTTTCAAGATTTTTTGAAATTCGACCCCTAAGAGGGTGTAAACTGGTTGTATACTTTTCCATGGATTCCAATATGTTTCTCAGGTCTGATCAGATATCGAATATCTTTTCACTTCCCCAGGCTTGTTTAATAATCACCTATTTTTAAGTTTTGTTTTTTTCAACCTCTAGACCGCATCCCGGAATATGACCCAATTATTTAATGTATGTTACACCCTTTTCTAACCGCTTCCCGAAGTTTTTGTTAGGTTTTCAGTCACATAGTAACATACACCGCATCCCCGAATTGAACGCGTTCTGAACTTCTGCCGGAAAAATAATAAAGTTGCGCCCAGACTGTTGGCAGATTTTTTAATATTCTATGACAGTCGGTTGTTGAAATAGCGGTATATTGAAAATCGTGAAAACATATTTAACCTTTTCACGACCTTGGGTATTGAATATAAAATTTTTTGTTATTATACCTACATTTATATAAAAAGTCCGTAGAAGTAAAAACTCATTCGATATCTTATTAACAAGGCTGGAACTAGTTGACAATACACTATTATTAGCTCTCCTCTAATATCCTTCTAATGGTATGTTTTGGAGTCAAATATTATTATTAAGTTTTAATTTACTATTTTACTATTTTCTTTTGATTTCTCTTTAATTCAACTTAGTTAGTAAGTTAGGTTTAAGGCCATTACACAAGGTTTTTTGTACACATTTTTCCTTGAATTTATGTAACTAAAATTGTCATAAATGTTTTGCTTTGCTGTGCTAACTAGGTTTAATTTAGCTGTTAAGATATTGAATTATCTGTTCTCTAAATCATAAATTATGAGGTGTTAAACATAAGTGGATAGACTAATAAATATTGATTGATTGATTGATATCTTATTAGATAGAACAGATATTACAAAATTCGTGAAAATGTGTACCACACTTTTATACCCTTCTAAGGCCGGTATCCATTTGTTGCATTTCTGCATATCGTATTCTCGTTGTGTATCAGTGGATACGACAAGCTTCGAACCCAATCAGTCATTTGGTGGTTTTTTGCCGTCACATCAAAGGAATGTTACGCTACGCGGTGGAAGCATGTTTGGACATATTGCGTTGCACAATATTCCTCATTCGCGTTTGGGACGTAAATTCGTAAATTTGTTTTATTATTATGGAGAAACCATCAAACTCGTGAAAAAATTTTGTAATTTCACAATATTGCTCATTCGTTAACATATATTTCCAGTTGAACTGAAACTGAGAAACGTGTTCAGTTGTAATCAATCACGTGTCGAGCATTTTTAAATGCAAGGCACTCTTAATACGAGAAAAATGGTACGATACGCGGAAATGCAACAAATGGAGACAAATTGGGGATTTATACCCCCCCCCCCCCCCCCCATTGCTTCATTTAAATAGCTTTTTCTAAAATTTTGTACGGAAAAAATTTCAAACAATTAGTTTATAACCTTTTAATAATGAAAAGTATAAATCAAAAAACAAAGAATTCGCTTGTAACATACCTACTATATGTAGGTACATAATAAATTGTTATAAAACCTTGATACTTTTTTATGGACACCCCCCCCCCCCCCCCCCAATTGCGCACGGGCCTGAATCAGGGCTCAACAAATTGAACCTTAAGGCTGTTTTTATTCTATTACATAAAAAGCCTATGGATGTAAATACTTACACGATATTTAATTAAACCTAGAGTATATAGCGCATCTCCTTCACTTCGTCCGCTTTTTGAAAACAAGTCAAGTTAAGCACAGACACCAACCAAAATTTAATCCTCTCCTATGTCGGAAGTCAAAAACTTTTATAAATATATGTAGACTTAGGTTGTTTTCGAATATTAATAGTTAATGATGTCAGACATAACAAAGCTCTGTCTTCAGTCAATTTTAGCAAACATAAAAAAATTTAAATTTTTCTATAGTA